>CM036587.1:33106516-34504016 GCA_020745705.1 Hemiprocne comata
AAATACAAGCCAAGAAAAAATAAACAAAACTCAGATTTGCCAAAAAGAAATCCACTTACCCCCTAGCCAACTCACTGTCGTTCTTTTGCTTCTTTTCATTCACACCTAATGAATCAAACAATCTCCCAGAAGGTGATGGTTAATTGGGAGGTCACAGAACAAAAGTTACTGTATGGTGAAGGAAACAGAGATTTTCAAGGCCACGGGCAAGGTGGAAAGTGTGGTTTGTCTGGGATGTGTCTGTGGCACAGGTGCTCCAGCAACACCTTCTGAGATTCAGAGGTGAGGAGCAGGAGGTTGCAGTGCACCAACAAAGCACTTACAGGAACATCTTCTTTATGCCAAAATCAGGTGATGCACACCTACAAGGCAGTGCTGCTCAGGCCAGTAGCAAGTGGTTTATCTCAGGTCTTCAGTACAACCACAGAACAAACAGTACAGCCTGCCATGTTACTGGTGGCTTAGGAAGGAGAGTTTCTAAAATAACAGGGTAATACCTTAACTACATCAATGCCAAGAGCAACAATCAGGTGTGTGTTGACATCTCTGGTCATAATCATTCATGCAAGAGCAAATAGGAGTGACAGAAAAAAAGAGTGCAGCCTCCCTAGATTTCCCTATAGGGCAAAAGGAACTACCATTACTATACTGGATTATGCATTATACAAAGCTGCTCTCTGACTGTTAATGGAATCATAGAATGGCTAGGGTTGGAAGGGACCTTGAAGATCATCTAGATTCAACTCCCATGCATTGGCAGGGACACCTCCCACTGGCTCGTGTTGCTCAGATGCCCATCTAACCTGCCCTTGAATACTTCCAGGGATGGGGCTTCCACAACTTCCCTGGGCAGCCTGTTCCAGTGTCTCACCAAAAATATTGTCTCTTTCTGGAAGAACCCCTCCTTTCTCACTGGTTACTAAGATATTCTCTAGGACTACCAAGCCCTGTGAAGCACAGCTGAGAATCTGCTCTGATGCCTGGGCTGTTTTATTTGTTTTTGCATACACTGCTAAATAAACTACATACATTTAGAGAAATAACACCAGAAAAATTGTTTGAACATTTCAAAGTAGACACATTTTCTTAAAAAGAAATATAAAATCATCTCTTCAGCTATCTTTTGTTTTCTGTTTCATTTTCTGAGTCTTGTACATATTTCTACTTGCTTTTCATTAAATTTCTCTTTACGCCCTGGTTCCCTCCTTCTTCGGCAGCTGTCCCAGTGCAGCATTGCTCTGGTGAAATGTGTAGAGGTTGCTGTGAGTGTCCATTTGTGCTGGCACTGAAGTCATACAGCACCCCTGTGACTGCACTGTTCATGGGACAGCTGCATTTTCCTATCTGTTTGCACTTGATAAAGTACTCCACTTAAAATAAAGCCACAGACAATTATTTATCTTGTTATTTGTGAGACTGTGTAACGGAGGCACCCACAAACACATGTGGGTTTGCTAGGAATGAATATTTATTTCAATCAACAAAGATAATGTCACAGATTTGGATGTCAGTTGGGAATACACTACAGCATAACTACTTAAGAATTCCTAAGCTGCTTTTTTTTTTTTTTTCCACTGGTGTTAGCATGGATAATAATACATTAGTAATAGGGGAGGTGGGGGCATGAGTGCTCTGCCACAGGCTGACAAACCTGGATGAATTCTCCCAGATTCTCCCAGGGGTGTCTATAGAGACTGAAATGGAATTGGGAGATGGGATCTCAGCTGAAGCCATGGAAGGACATGTTGCAGCAGGTGAAAGGTGCTGCATGAGTCCAGCCCATGCAGAGAAAACCCATGTCCCCTGGACCAGAATGAAACTTTCTGGCCACTGGCCTCTTCTCATTTTCTGTTGTTCCTGCTGAAAGGATGTTTTCTCTCTTTTTTTTTTTTTCAGTGAAAGATATTTGGTTTAACGGCCTGTGATTCAGGTAAACGTCTGCAATGTTTGAGACATTTTCTAAAAGTTATTTTAGGAAGCAAGTACCCCATGTGATTTAAAGGTGCCAGATAGTAATGGATTAATTTAGGCAATAGTTAGTTACCTGTAGTCTCACTAAAAAACCTGCATCTTAGTCCACCTTCTTTTGGATGAGTTTTCCTATGGTACAAAGAGAAATCCTGTCCTGGAAATAACATTTCTGCCAGGGTGTAAATATTACCTACCTCAGCCCTGTGCATTTAGCCTGTGGTATGCAGACAACCACTGATTACAGATCTACGTCTGAGGAGGTGAAGAGAAATAACTGTGCAAAGAAAGACTTTTTTTTCTGTAAGCTAAAAGCTTCTATACTGCTATCTGCACCTCTACTGGAATAATGTTAAGTAGAGTCAATGTGTCAAGAAAGGCTGGGAGCCACAGTCCTCTGTCTTTCTACTTCCATCAGTATTTACCATGTTGAATCCCTGAAATCTGAGTACTATATTTTACAGTTGACGTGCAGATAGTGGAAAGAGTTTAAACCAAATGTAAAGGGGCCACTGGATTCCAATAAAAACATACTTCTCTTTTTCAAGAGCAGACAAGCAAAGACTTCCCATATCTAGCCTTTCTGACTGGAAACAGGACCCAGCTTTCACATTTTTGTGATCCTACGTCTGGCTCGTACTTCCAAAGTCTGTAACATTTTTATCCCTAGGGTCAAAATATATCAGTCCCCAGAGGTGATTCAAAACAAGGCCGTCTTGGTAAGGAACTACAGGTTATTCCAAAAGTTGACGAAAAAGAGCATCATACTTTAGCCACAATCTTCAAAATAGTAATCAATTTTACAAAATAGTTTTCCTTTTTGAAGCCTGTATTTTCTTGGCCAGAGTTATACACTGAAACGAGAGTCTAAGGTGCCTTTCTTGGCTTTGCAGTTGGCTCACTCTTCATCTTGTAACAAGTAATTTAATTTTTCTGTGCTTTCATCTTCTCCATCTGTGAATTCCAAATATTAACTATTTATGGTATTTACTTTGTAAGTCACAAGCAAAACTGGTCTAAAGATTGTGGTCTAAACTTCCTCTTGTTAAAAAAAAAGAGACCTGGCATTCAAAATAGTCAAAATGAAGCCACAGCAGCAAGGGCAGCAACAACAGCAATTGTATGAGATCCTCACATCTCAAAAAAGATTTGAAGCCAAAGACAAAATTTCCCAAAAAAAAAATTAAAATAAATAAAAATCATGGCTCTTCTGCCAGTGTCCTGGGAAAAGACCACCTAGGTGAGGAAACACAGAGCCCCAAGTCTTCACTTTTTTATTCAAACTTCAGTGACTGGTATCTCAAACCATAATTACTATGGAGTAAATTTAACCACAGAGGTTTGCAGAAAAATCTTTTTTTCTCTGCAATATAGAATGAAATAAAAAGATTTTCTGCTATTATATGTGTATGCTTTTACCAAATTCTCCGTGTTTTCTTTTTTTAGCCTCAAGCTCACATCACTCCAAACCACAGCTACAGAATGGCACATATTCTTTACGAAGAGTTCCTAATGCACCAGGCTTTCAGCTAGAGAATACTAAGGCAAAAAAAAAAAAAAAAAAAAAAAAAAGCAGATATGATAAAAGTAATCAGGAGTCAAATTAAAAAAAATAGAAACAAAGCCATAAACAAAAACAGAGCCAGATACCACAAAGCCAAAAGGAATCCAAACAACATCCTTCGGAACATTTGCATGTTTATGAATTTGAAAGGTGTGAAATAGCTGAAACTGAAATCTGAATAACATTACACAGAACTAACTCTAAAACCAACAACTCAATTTAGCTTTGAGAAGAAATATAAAAGCTGAAAGATACGGTAAGTAGTATTTTCCTTTGCACAGATGTTAAGAGAGCTGCCTGAGAGCGTGCCGGGTGACGAACGGGCTGTTGCTGTATCGCAAATCCAGCCATCACCCCAGCTCCTCAGAGCATTGCCCAGTTTAAGCTGAAGTGTTTCCGTGCTATCTGCCACAACTAGGGAGAGTTTATTTTAGCACAGCTATTACAAGAAGAAAGGTGAATGGTAGTTTCTTGGCTCCCTTTTTTATGGACAAAAAGTAGGTTGTTTTATACCACTCCAAAGCCTCGATCATCCCTTTATAGTCAGTGCACGGTCATGGTCATCTCATCCAAAAGCCTTTGGAAATTGGTCTCACAACTCATTCAGTAATGAGGGCTGTTTCTCTTCAGTGTAGCTGAGGAGAGCTGGAGCTGGCAAGGCTGAACGCCAATGCCAGGCAGTGCGGCCAGTGGAGCTGAGTCCCCCTCACACAGCCGAATCGCCCCATGCTGCCGGCAGGTGCAGGCAATGGCCTGGGCTCAGTAAAATGCTGGAGGCAGCAAAAATGCCCCTGCTGCATGCATTGATTAAGCTGTCAAAAGCCACCTTGGCTTTTGACGACAAGAGAGGTACTGGGGAAGGAGGAACCTGCCCCACTGTTGGCAGGCACCCTGTGTCTCGTTTCCTATGAGGACAGGGAGGGTCTGGATGGACACACACGTTCAGTCCTCCTTACCCTACTCTGATACATGAGTTATCTTACTCACGGCAACCAGACTAGGATAAATTAATTCAAAGCAAATTATATTGCAGTAGGCTTACACTTATAGATAACCATTAGTGATACTCAAATATTGTGTATTTGCATATTGTAAATGGAGTACATATGGATTTTTTATTTTCCAAGCAGATTGTTTATTTGACAAAGAAAATTTGTTCTAGGTTGATCAAAACTATTCACAAATTTTTGCCAAGTGCAGTGAAAAGTTTTGGCCAGAAAAGGTGGAGGCTTTTTCTTTTTAAGTTGCAATACTTCAGCTTATTTCAAAACAAAATGTTTTGTATCAAAACAGTGATTTGAGATCAAAGATTACTAAATTGAATACAAAAATACAATAAAAACAAAACTAAATTAACAGACTCTAAGCTAAAGCATTTTTTGGAGACTGAATAGAATGGTTCATTTAACTTCAGATAAAGTTCTGGGAGGGGGGGTTGGTTCTTCAGATCAAGAAAGAAAAAAAAACAACCATTAACTAGTCACTCAGCCTTAATCTGGAGTTTTGGTTCAGCTGGTTTTTGACAGAGTAGCCAGATGCAGAGCTCAAATCCAAACTGGAAAGTCTCCATGCTTTGGGGAGTAGGAGGAGAGAAGACAGGAGGAAGCAAGGGGGAGAGAAGGTGCTGGAAAAAACTAAAAATGACAAAGAGTAAAAGCCAAAAATAACCAGTCTGATTTAAAGAGAAACGTGTCAGCACAGAATTTCCTTAGTGTTACCTTATGTGGATGGTAGAAACCACAGATAAAACTTAAATTGTCAAACACAGAATTTCAAACACAAAAGCATCATGCAATGCCATGAAAACTGCATAGAAATAAATGATTTTTAATTACAAACAAATTGAATTAACGAAATACAGATACAGTTTTAAAAAAAACCACAACTTTTCAAAGATAATTTTCCAAGAGGTATAGTTAGTGAATACAATAATAAAAAACATTTCCAGTTTTTATCTATTCTAAACTAATGAAATGACAAGAAAAACTAATAAGTAATCTTCAGACTTTTTGAAGGAATTTTTAATTAGCACAATAATAATATTAATAATAAATTATTTCCTGTTAAAGATATTTTTCTGTTCTATCTCTGGTTTGTAGGAAGAATTTTTTTCTGGTCCAGCAGCTGCATTCCCTATCACACTTTGTCACATCATCAGTCATACAGCTACTGAAGTCAACTCCCCTTCAGCAGAAAGGGACACTTGTGAGTTTATATTACTGCCATAAATTTTTTGGCAGTAAATTTCTTAACAAATAATCCCATATTCTCCTGTATACAGTGCACAAACTGACTAATAAAATGATTTCTACTTGGGGATTTGTGGAATGCCTCCATCTTCTGTCAAACATGTAGACAAAAGTATCTTGTAAAATGTACTGGAAAGTTCATAAGTTTCAGGGCTTGCAGGGAACACTCCACCTGGTGAGAAAAGCAAATTAAAAAAAAAAAAAGTTAAAGTTCTCCAAGTTCACCAGGATCATGAGCCAAGGTAAACCTTAATTAGAGTCAATGGAGAAAACTGAGCAGTTAAGAGCTGGCCTTTTGGGGCTAGCAGTCCCCAAAGAAATCGAATTATGAAATAAATTTCTTCTGTAGTTCCGAGATTTGTGTTGTGAATATATTAGTCCATGCTTTGTGCCATCCTCCTGTCCCTGGGCTTTTTAGCTGGAGATGCTTGAAATAGCACAGAGCTTCAGAGCTCCTTGCTGGTCTTTCTTGCCTCAATTTCGGGCCACTTCTCATCTACATTTCAGTCTATTAATAAGACTTTGGCAGGGTAAACAGACTTTGAGTGGGCATAATGAACTTTCTAAGCATGAAAATGAGAATCACATCTTGTCCAGGTGATAAATATCCCTCCTTTATTTTTTATCACCCTTCAAACATACACCCAGTAGCCTCTTAAGCAAGTGTTGAATTTGGCCCTTGGACTTCCTCACTGTCTTGTAGTCATCTGAACATTTTAGGACAGAATGAATAGTGAGGAAAAATCATTTTAGTGACTTCTATACCTAATTTGTGCATATGCTCCTGTTTCAATCAATTTTCTCATAAGTACATGCAAAAGCAAACCCTGGATCTTACCGTGGAGAGTCCTTTAAATGCTGAAAGAAATGCAGTTTATGATCTTGTGAGCTATTTCATAGTACAGAAAAATCCTAGGTCAGCCAAAGGAGAAACAACAACAGTACATGGCTCAGGAGACAATATGTTCTAATTGGATTAATGAAATTCCTAGAGAAATAATGACAGTAATCGAAGATGCAAGACAAATTATTTCTGTATTATTCCTAGAGAAATAATAACGGTAATCAAGGAGAGGACTAGAAGAGTGGGGATTCATCTCACCAAACTCCTTATGTCTAAAAGCTGCCAAATCAGATATCTTCACCCCGGTATGTGAGTACCCTGCAAAAACCTGATGGCTTTGCCCACAGAACATTAGCAGTAATGATGAAGACCTGAGAGCAAAGTACTGTCAGGAGCAACAGGGAACCCTGAAGACAAGAAAAGCTTTGACTTGAGGTGGGGATGAGGAGTAAGCAGTTACTGAGACTTAGAAGATAAAATGGATTATACAAAAAGATGGTAAGTTTTAATTAATGTGGTAGGAATGTTTGAGATCTACTAAAAAGGACATTTATAGCATATGGGAGATATAGGAGGTTCATACACATGAAAATGGAGGGAAAAATGCTGCTGTATTTTCCTCACAGTGTTTAAGTGAAACGAGTAGCTGCAGCTTTGACTCAGCAGAGCAGACACCAAACTTCTGGTCAGTGGGACTAGAAATTGTCTGAAATTAAAAATGTTCCCAGGTGCCTTGCAAAACCAGGGCCTTAATGAAAGAAAACATTGCTGCAGAAAGGTGAAAGCTACTGCAAAGAGCTCAGCAGCATCAGAAATGGAAGGAAAAAACATGGAATCACCTGCCCTGCAATGCAATTAAATTTATTACAGGGGCTGAACGAAGGCAGAGGATTTTACAAAGGTGGTCTCCCCTGCCCAGCTCTTCCAGGGCTTCAAATAATGGTACTATTCTTTTTGTTTTACCAACATCATCAGGACAAAAGTATCATTACGTCAGGTGAACCCAGTGTATGTCAGGGGTGACCTTCCCAGGCAAACATCAGTAAGCTGTGGGGAAAAGGAAGTTTTCTTATCTGTATCGGCAGCTCCAGCACAGGGTTTGCTGCCTGCCGGAGCCCCAGCGCCTGCCCTGCCCACTGCTGATGTCCAGTGGCAGCAGTTGCTGAGCATTCCTCCATGCACCCCAGGAGTTTGTTTTGTTACCTTGGGGAATTCAGTTGTGCCAGCAAATTACTGTGCAAGGATGCCTGCCATTTAATTTAAAACAAAGTCACTCATGTAATATTTTCAAAGTATTTCTTTTTTTCACCCTTGGTCATTAGGAATAGACTATGGCTGTTCGTTAGTTGAGTCCTCATCTCTAGCTATTGGAGTCGGGTTTTTTTTACCTACATTCAAGATCAATTCACCCATATATCATCTGACATACACACCATGTTAACACCACACAGGCTGTCAGCCAACGTGAATATAAAGAGCTTTACCATGATTTAGTTTTTCACATCTTCAGTTAAAGTGGCACCTGAAATCAGTTATTTTAGGTGTAATTTAAAAAAACTCCTATATTAGTGAAGTGGGATTTTTTCTTTTTCTGATTTTCTTTTTCTTTTTTTTTTTTCTGTGTGAGAACAAATGCTTATATAAATCATAGTAGAGACTCTTTTATCTTTAACTTTTCTTCAAGATGAACAGATGTCCAGTGTAACTCTTAAGCAAAATACAGAGGAAGTAAAAATCTACCAAAAAAGTACAAAATCAATACGTGTTTGTTACTCAGACTGCGGTCTGTGAGCCACTTGTGGTGCAAAGTACATCAGATGTTTGTCTGCAAAATGACTGCAGACAAATTAGAACAGAATGAAAACAAAAATCACGTGCACAAAAGCAAATAAATAAAAAGTGATGGAAAATAATAGTAATAACCCAATGTTGAAAGGCTTAGCATCATTGTAAATAAAAAAACATTCCAGCTCAGCATGAGTAAATGCAATGGCCACTTTATTGCAGAGGGAAAGGGGAAAGACTTAGAAAAGTAAGAGAAGCTCTGAAGCTAAAAGCAAAAGGTTAGAGCTTCTGATTTCTAATAACGTTGTACTGCACCCACTCTGGAAAGTGAAGAGTGGCTGTTCTTCAGGCAGGAGACTTCAATGGGTCAACTCTGAAATATTCCCTAAGTGCCTCCAAGCACATGAACTGGAGGCACAATTGAGCTGGGAACTCTCTCCCTCCCCCGAAGTCGGCACGCAGCTCCAGCTGCCTGGGGCTGAGGTGCGTGGGGCGGCACTGACCCACTGTGCTCTGCTCACAGCACCCGGGGGGGCTCCAGCATCATCCTGGGGCAGGGGGTACACCCAGCCCCGCTGCACACTCCTCAGGGTTTTCCTCTGCATGCCTTCCTCTGCGCTCCTCAGATGACTAGCATGTAAGGAAGGGAACTGTTTCCTACTAATAATAGCTTAAATCGCTCTTATGGGAGTAGAGCAGCCCCATTAACTCCAGTGTAACGGAGTAAGGGAATGCAGGGTCAAGCTCCAAAACAGAAAGGCATTTTAACATCTCATTTACTTTTTCCTTTTGTGTTGTGCATGTACTCTTTGGACAGTGGAAAATGGACTATATTTGTGCTTCTAATCCATTCCTACCCAGTTTCATTTTCTAGCTTGCAGGAGTGAACCCAGCGGTCACAAAAGCTGAAATGGACTATTTCAATCCCATGTCAGCAAGTGTAAGTAACTATAATCCATTTATCTGTAAGACTTTTCATTCAGAATAATCTTGTTCTTCTGTAGTCTGTAATTAATCACAGTCACAAATCTTTTACATAATGTAGCTCTTTTTTTCCTGAGAAAAAGAATCCAGGGTTTTATTGTTTTGAATAATTGCAGGTGATGAGAATGCTGAAGTGAGAAAGATTTGGAAATTCTTGTTTTCTGAGATACACTTCTATAAATGCCTGTCATAGTTTGGAACAGGAAAAGAGTGAGTATAAAAGAAAAGCAAGTAGAGAAAAAGCAGATTCGGTAAGAGTTCTCTCTAAATTTTTTACTGTCAACAGCCATATGTTTGGAAAAGCATCTGGATCAGGAAAATTACCGAGTGTGTGTGTGCTGGCCATGGCATTTTGTTCTGTGAATGAAAGAGAGCATGCATGTAGCAGATGAAATTTGGGTTAAAAGGATTGAATCTCTTTATTTGTTAAGTACTTTCTCATCTTCCTACACAGGCATTTTTGGCAATGCACCTTCTGAAAAACTTGGCACTCCTCCTCCCACAATCATGAGACTGAAAATATTTAAAAGAACTTTCTGGAGTATGAAAATATCCAAAGATCACTTCTCAGAAAACAAGAAGCTTTAAATGCCACTTAGTTCCTGGGGACAGAGACTGATCCATGCACACAGCTAGATTCAGTTGTCTAAAAAATATTTTAAGCTAATGTCTAGGCATCCTTAAGGTAGCCACAGCAAAGAATAAAAAAGAATGATGCATAGTGAGTAAAAATGGCGTATTTAGTGTTAAGAAAGACCTAACTTCCTATTTATCTGTTTCTCAAGCAGGATTGTGTTGTACTAACAAACTGAGGAATAAACTGTGGTGATGGAGCTAAATGCTGTATAAAAAAACCAAACTGATGGTGGGACTTGTCCTATCAATTCAGCACTTAGGTAATTCAACTTTTATAGCAGCTAAAGGATTTAGGTGCAGAGCATGCAAATACCGATACATGTGCTTAACCTAAAGCCTTGTAAACCAGAGGTCTCAAGTGTGCCAGATTTTACAGTTTCTGCCTCCACTTCATGATGACCAGTTCTGTTCCACCGAATGCTCCAAGTTAACCATTGCTTTAGTTATGAATGAAACAGGGAGTCCTGCCTCTGTGCCCTAGGATAGGGTTCAGGTTATTACTACATCTGTCTTCAACTCTCCTGTTTAGAAATCTGGGTGCTTCAAAGCCCTCAGTGAACACAGGCTCTTTGCTGAAGCCAGGAGGCACTCCTTCATAGCCACATTAAAAAAAAAAAATCTTAATGAAGAGGTTCTGCAAACCCAGAGATGAAGGTAAGGTTGTTATTAAAACAGAAGTAGTAGACCCTTACTGTGCTGTCTTGCTCTTCAGAATATTTGTGCCAATATTTGGCACAACTCCTATCTCAGCCACAAGGGCTGCTCTAACACTACTTTCACTCCAGTACACTTCCCAGCATTTCCCTGCTGTGAGATGTGTCTAAGACTTCAGCAGAAATGCATGCTTAATTTTTCTCCACCTTGCAACTATGGCATTATAAAGCACAATATGAAGTGTTGGGTTTTCTTTTCACTCGGCAGTGGAAGCAGCAGAGATCAAGTTCAAATCACAGACAAAAAAAAAAAACAGAGGAAAAAGTTAGTATGCTTAACTGATTGTTCATATGTCCTCAAAATACATTTTGTAATTAAAAAGTCTAAATAACATATCCAATATGGCAAGAAGTCCTACAAAATACTGAAGTTCAACAGTTCCACCATTTGGCTCAAATTTTCGTGAAAGACAACTTGAATTGGGGCCAGAATTTGTCCAGAATTACTATTATTATTTGGGATTGAGGATATAAGGCAGAAGAGCTGAAGAGAATTGAGGGGATATAAATAGAAATTATCACATCCAAATGAAGTTGAAATATAGTGAGTGTGAATCAACCCTAACATCTGTCTCAGAATAGTGAAAGAACTCATACATGAAACTAAAAATCATATGGAAAGGACTTTTAACAATCTATGGTATCTGGCAGTAGCAGCTAGGTGCTTACATTCTCCTTTGCATTCTCTTTGACCAGGATTGAAGAAAGAAGAAAACCTGGCTAGACTTAGCAGCTGGAGCTCAGAAGGGGTGGAGAAGTGAAGAACAAAGTTTAAAGAACAAAATTATTAAATTCACGGAGACAACTGAAAAGTGGCATAAAATTCGATATTCCTTTAGTTAGGGTGATCATATCAGTCTAATCTGATAACATTATTTGGTAAAGTTACCACATCTTGCAAAGAAGAACAATTAAACCACAGTCAAATACTTTTTACTATGTGACTGAAGTTACTAATTCATCTGGAGAAGGGGAGGTCAATACTGAAGAAGCATGGTATGCATAAAGGACTGGCAGAAAGAGAAATGAGGTCAGATTTCTCTCAAAGAGGAGCTGTTGAGCTGGAGAGACTGCTAGTTGAATTCTTCAAGGATATGCCTCGGCACCAGCCGTCAATATTTCCACCAGCACAAAGGAAGCTCAGGGCATCATCGAAGCAGAACTGAGAGCTGGAGGACTAAAAGTGGGATAAATTTCCAAAATGTAAATGAAGACTATATACATGGGAATTATTAACAGGAATCTCTGCCAAACTGAAGGATACCTACTGACTAGGGGATGTGGTTGGGTTCATTAGGTGATCACATCAGGACCATGGCAATTATGAAAAATGCAGATGCCATGTTGACCATTACGATCCTGAGCATTTTTGTGGTCCATAAATGTATCATGGAAATAAACATTAATGAAGAGGAACAAAAATAAGTGTGTATAAAGTGGCTATAGAGAAAGGTAGACTGGAAAGCTTTCCTGTGATCAATAATGTGAAATTCTGTAACAGCTTTCTGGTTGGAGTAGTGGGGGTAAAAACACTTGTTTATTTTCAAATGGGACTTGATCAGTTTCCAAGTGAGATAATATGGTAAGGATGCCTGAGACTGAAGAGGATCAAATGTAGTCCTTCTATCAGTGTGTTTCTAGCTGCTCTGCTCTCTTCCAGCTTCACACTGGTGTGCTGGGAGGTTGGGAGGTTTGCCTTAATCCTAAGAGTAGCTCTACTGAAGTGAGAGAGAGGAAGAAAACTGAACAGTTCTGAACCTTTTCCAAGGCTTTGGAGACATTAAAATAGAAACCCAGGAATTCATCCAAGGTTTTATGTGACCTAGTTCAGCAGTTATGGGTTGCTCCCCCAGCACACGCATCTTAAAAAAGACATAGTAGAACCGAGAAAAAAATAGAGAGAGGAGTGACAGGGTTGATCAAAAGTATGGAACAACTTCCAGGTGAAGAACAACTAACTGCATTAGGACTCTCTAGCCTCTAGAGAGATACCTGAGGACAGATGCATTACAGAGACCTACAAAATCATGCACAGGGCAGAGTGGCTGAACAGAGAACATTTGTTCGTGGTCTCCATGAATGGAACCAGAGGACGTCAAAAGGAACTGTTCGGCTATAGTTTTGAAAAGCACAAGATGGTTGTTGTGGAGCTCTCTGCTGTAGGGTGGTGTGGATATGGCAGGACAAATCCTTTAAATGGAAGGGTATTACATATGGCTAAGTTGCTGAAGCATGAATTGCTGCAAAAGGTTAAAGTATTTCTGGGAAGAAGTACTGCACTCTCCACTACTGACTTCTACTTGCCTCACTCACAGGCAAGATGCTGGGATTAGATGGACTTTAGGTCTGATCTGAGACAACTGAACAGTTCTGAACCACTCAGTACTGAAAAATCTTCCCATGGACAGAAAAGAAATCATGTTCAGGATCAACCCTACATACTGTGCAGTCAGCAAGCACAGTCCTGGCACCATCACACAGGATGGAGATCTTGAGCCACACCTGCCTGAGTACATGCTGCACATTATCTCAGGGCCAAGCATGCCCAGGCCAACTGGCTGTGTAGACAGAGGGCAGGCAGGAGCTGTCAAATATGGTGTTTTTTGAGCAATATCGCTACAGCTGCCAAATCCAAAATACATTCAACAGGTCTTGGCAAATTGTGCTGTTGGAGCACAGCTGAGAACATTTGGAGCGCATCTGCAAGAACATTTGCTGAAACACTTACACCTGGGTCCTACTGTGTTTGTAACAGTGACCCCATAAAAAGGCTGTGGGCTATGGCTTCTAGTAGCTAGTCCATATAAGGACAGTTGAGGCTTGTGGAGTATCAATGACTTCAGATTTACTCAATTAACAGGGAGGAATATGCTAAGATTTATACTATTTTCTTACTGTGCTCTTTGATCTCAATGGAGTTAAACAGAACTGGTGGAAGGTAGCATTAAGCCAGGCATTAAGGTTATGCTAATTGTTAGAATTAATGTAATCTCCTCTCCAAATCTTTCATCCTTGCCTTGCTCCCATTCACATGATTTGCTCTACTACATGATCCTTCAGGACGTTATCTGAGGTTGTAAAAAACAAGCAAGACAGAAAAAAGGTCTCTGAGACCACACTACAGTGCCAGGAGTGTTTCCAAATTGCTAGGTAAGGTACACAAGCTGGCTACAGCCCAGTTTCATATGAGAGTGAGACTGTGCACATGTCAGGCTTCCCCACACCTCAGCTTTTGCCAAGCACCACCCAATATGCTCTCCAAACAAAAGCTCTCCCCACCCTGCCTGTGCCTCCCTCCCAGGCAGTACCCAGGGGTGCAGCTGGAGCCAAAACACCAAAGCTTGAGCAACCTGATGCCTGTATGCTTTAAAGCTGCTTAACTTTAAATGTCCAAATAGCTCAGCTGAAGCTATGACTTACTCACATGTTTAAAGTTAAGCACGTGCTTAATTAATTTGCTGGCTAGGGGCCTAAAAGTGCAGTAGCTGTTACCTAAATGCCTTACCTACTGCTGCTCTGTGAATTCCCTGCTCTTTTTTGTGGTCTGGGTCTTCTCTTCCCCCACGTATGAAACCAAAACATCCACCCCTGCAGCCAAGGTAACCCAGGCTGCCATAACTAGTCTAACAGCTTCTAAGGAGCTGACTACTAGGCATTTAACCATGTGTGACCTACCACTATCCCTGGACTGGGACATCCAGGGACTCACATTATTGCTGTAGAAATTATAAATTTCATTGACACATCTTCTGATTCCATCACTCAACTGGAAGCACTTCTCAATTCATGCTAATGTTTTTGTTTCAAGGATTTTCCCATCTTCTCTCTCTTTTAATGGACTGCTTTGCTGTAGCAAAAGATTCATCGCCTTCTTAAAGCCACTCTCTCCAACAAGGAAAAAGAGTTCCCTCTAGCCACCAGATTTTGTAACAGCACCTATGCAGCCTTCACGCAGCACTTTCCTTTAAATGTAGGTTTATGTTTATGCAGCAGTAAAACTGTAATCTGAACATCAGTGACGAGTCTACTGAATAGTTATTAAGCCTCTAAATTATTATATTGTTTTTTCAGTGGGAAGGAAAAACAAACTTATCTGGGGGCAAAGAGAATGCCAACCTGAGACAAAAAATATTGGCCATAATAATAAATTGAAAATGTTTGGAATGATTTAGGATAAAATGCACATTCAAAAATATTTTCCAGTTTTTGGGGAGAAGCCAATACAGCCAAATAAGACTGGGAAAAAAAAATTCCTGAGATCAGAACAAGAAAGAATTAGCTTGTAACAGAATTCAAATAATCCTCATTTCAGTTCTCCAGATAGACTCACGAACTGAAAATATTTTTATTTCATTTCTATTTGTTTTATATTTATCCCAAGGTACTAACTTTTGGTGTTAAGTCTTGTTTAAAATCAGCCTTCTCAGGCTTATTCAGTGATCAATGCCCACTTTGAGTGTTAGGAATGAACTAGAAAAAGCAGCTCAACATTCCATTGATGCTGTAAAAATGATGCTGAAATATGCATGGGTTCTGCCAAGCCAATATGGCTATAAAAAAATCTCTATCAAGTGGTTGAAGCAGACATGGTGTAGACACCTCACAAACAAACCAGTGACCATGTTCAAACACCACTCAGCTGAAGACTCTATCCATAAACCACTATTCAAGAATATTGAGGAAATGAGGGTGGAATAAACGATACCAATATAGGAGTGTGGGAGGTAGAACAGAGGGGAAAAAATCAATTTAATGTAATATTGAAACAATAATAGCAAAGTGAAGTGAAAACTAGAATAATATACAAAAGTGAAGTAAGTGATCATGAAAAATATCACTTTGAGAGTCTGAGAAAAGACTAGAGAGAGGAAAAACAGAAATGATTGCTGTAATAAGGACAGAAAATCACAAGAGAAATCAAATCTGACATTAATTGTAGGATTGCATAGGATTTATTGTAACTATGGAAAGATATATTATGCTGTGGCTTGCATACTACTCTCAATATTTGCCTGATGTTTTTGAAAGTAAAGTACTATTTTTTATATCATATGACTAAACCAAAGAAATGAGTGAGAGAGGAAAATTAACTCTCAGGACAGTGGAAAATGTGCGTCAGTGTTCGTCATCATTTTGGTTTAATACTAATTTTTCATGGGAACTAGGTCGTCCTTAAAGTACAACAAAAATTCCACATCAGCTTTTAATCTCTGCTAGGAACTCCATGCTGCTCAAAGATGCATCAACACTGTCAGTCCTCAGTCCTCCGCTGGGGTCCAACACCCTCCCCAGGCTCCAATGCCCAGCTTGCGAGGCTCTGGCAACTCTAACAGAGACCATATAGTTGATGGTTCTTCAGTAACTTTTTTAGTTTAGGTTTTATTTAACAGTGATGTTGTTAGTCAAAGAGGGGAATTTACCCAGAAAGTGCTGAGCTGTGGCACACCACCCCCAACGGCTGCTTCACTCTCCTATCCTTCAGGGCAGCTGAGGGAGAAAACCCACCTCCTGCTGGTGAGATACAGCCAGTTTTGGGGTGGGACACTGCAAGTGTTTACCAGTGAACAACAGGTCCCCACAGCCACATTGCATTGCTGTCATTACTGGCAAAGAGATCAGGAGTGATAAGAGTGGCAAGTATTGCCTGAATTCTCTTTAAAATTATTTTTGTCAGCTCTCACAAAATCTGTTTCCTTGCTGAAGAAAACCCTAAACTGATAATTGCTGGATGCTAGGATAACATAGCTGTTGCTGAATCACGTTGTATTTTATTTCTTTCAATATATGGGTCTATCTCAGTCTTCAGTCTCATCTAACTAGGCTCTTTTTATACTCTTAAGCTTTTTTAATATATTTGTTCAATGGGTACAAATATTTTCCACTGAGCTCTAAACAACTTGCCTTAAAGTGTTTGTTTTTTTTTAACGTATCAGTCATGTTAATACATGCATGTCCTTCACACACACACACACACAGAATCACCAAGGCCGGAAAAGACCTCTAAGATCATCAAGTCCAGCCTATGACCAACACCACCACACTATCTAGACCATGGCACTAAGTGCCACATCCAGCCTTGCCTTGAACACATTCAGAAACAACCAGATAACTAATCATGAGTAACTGCCTTCTTCACTGGAATATATATTTTCTAAAAATTGTCTATCGGCACATGATATTTTTTCAACTATTTATAAAAATCAGATTTGAAAAAGCTGATAAATATGTGCACATTACAATGATCATCATGAAAAGAAGCCATTCGTTTAATGCAAACTATGTATCACTGATTGTTACTAAAATGTGTATCAAATCTGGTAGTGGAGCTAGTATCACCGTCTCAAAAAAACACCTGGTAGATGTTAAATAAATATTCATTAGATCTTTTTGTGGCACTGCCTTGCTACTAAAGAGACCAGCTCTACTTCATCCATGCATGTGGGTTTTGTTTTGGAGGACTTTCCTTGTTTGAAATACATAGCAGACCATTCATTTTGTGAAAGTTGGCAAGACTGGGGCTGAAGGCTGAAAGAACTACAGCAAAATTAAATGAGAGGAAAGTAGTTCATGGGAGAATATACCTGGCTTGCCTATTTGAATCAGCAATCAATCTACAAATGTTGTTTGATTTGAGTAGAGACATTTTCTGTGACATTTCTTTCAACTGTTTTCATAAGTTGCATTTTAAACAGATTGTGTAAGTTGCAAATGAAATCAGATTAATGTTTCATTGCAAGAAAGGAAAAACTCACACAAAATGAAAATGCAGGAAGTCAAATTGTTATAAATATTAAAAACCAAACCAAACCAAAAAAACTCCCACAACAAAACAGCTGTCTAAATCTGTTTGATGAACTATTTTCATAGCTATTATTTCTACCACAATAATGTCACTCAATTCTCCTAAATACTGGGTAGAGATTCAGTTGAGATCTATAACATGAAAATGCAGTTAAAATTAGGCCTTTTTAGATATTAGATCTTTGATATGCTTATACCCTAGCTTCTGGCCAGGACAGAAGCCTGTCCTTTGAAGACTACCATAGAGCTGGTCTCACTGCTGGAACACTTAACTTTTATGACCTTTACCAGTAAAATTGGACAAGACTGCTGGTCTAGTTCACAACAGACAGCTCCAGTGTTCATTATTTTATGAAGTGGAATACAAACGATACCTTCAGATGAGCAGCAAAATTTCAGTCATAGCAGATTCCAATAAATACCTTCCCCTTTCATGTGCAAGGTTCAAAGCTTTGCAAGTCTGGAAAGTTCAACAGAGGACCGAGAGTTAGCCAGATTCAATTCATTAGGACACATCTTAACTGGCAGCTTGTAAAATAAACCTTGTCCCTCACCTCTTCCACCTCCTTCAAAAAATATAATGCAACCCCGACAGAAAGCTGATAACTAAACCATGCAAAAGAAAGCCTGAAATCTGCAGACAAGCATTTTACTATGTGCTGAGCCTGGAAAGTGGAAGAAAAATAATGTAACATTGTCCCCTACACAGAGAACTACAGGGAGAATCATCCAACAGAGCAGGAAATGTGTTCATGACGTCCAGATTCTCACTAATGCAGGGGTAGATGGTGACTTATCGATCATGGGATTGCTTGTGCAGAGCTATACTGTACAGAAAGGAAGGATTCCTTATTATATGTAGCAGTTTATACCTGTCCCTCCCCAGACACACACAGGAGTGCACACATATTCCTGAGATGTTTTCCTTGTATGCATTTCAGACTATTAAAAAGCAAAACCCTAATTTTAACCTACAGAGTTGCATCTGCTCTCCCAGAGTTAGAGGAGCTCTTCCAGAATGAGTGAAGTGACAGGTAAATGATATAAACCATTGTCTTACATAAATGTTGTCCTAGGCAAACCCACCCCCAGTTTCTTGATCGAAAACATCCCAAAATAAGGTGTGAGGCATTGCACTAGCAAAGTTATTCTCATTAACTGTCATGCACGCATATGCATGTAGTATTTGATGTGCAATATGTATTTATGAATATCTGTGGATAAATGTGTATTAGAGAGACTCAAAGTATATTCTCTGTCAGTAAATATCAGGCTGCTGTTTTAGCACAAGATTTACAGGTTTTACCATTATTAGAACAGTTTATTCACTGTACAGTTTGCTAGTAAATATTCCAACTATTGATTAGTTCCCTTTGTCAGAGGTTTCCACATAGTGATTGCTATAGTCACAGCAATAAATCTTAAGATTCTTTTCACTGTTATGCTACAGGAATAAAGGAAATAAGACAGAAGTATTTTTACTGTTTCTCTAACAGTACAAATAAAGACTGACAACTTTCTCAAAGACACTTCTGCCTGTGTCCTGCCATTTTGTGATTTTTTAAGAGAGAATTTGCTTTAATTTTATAAAACCTTTCTATTGTTGTCTTTTTTCAATGTTCTATTACAATCTGGAAATAGTCTCTCTAGAATTGATTTACCCCTCCAGTAGCTGTCTATTTCTTCAGAATAATGAACTAGTACTTTGAGTAATCTTTAGGATTGGACCTGCCTTGATAAAACTGCACATTATGAAAGATGAGCACTTTGGCTTTCCTTAATATCAAAATCACATTTCATGCCATTCCTCTAATCCTGCCAAACTTGCAGTGGGAGAGATTCAGAGGTGGTGAAGCAGAACAGTTCCTAGTTATCTCTGAAAAATTAATACAAACGTGTCCAGGGCAGAACGGGGGCTGTCTGAGGCTCATTAAATGGGTGGCATGTTCTAAACTTAACATAAAGTCTGAGGACAGGAAGGGAAGAGGGATCTCTTCCACCTCCCTGAAACAGACCTTGTACATTTAAACACCAGTATCACCTGAAAATCATGTACATTGCATCCTGAGGGGAAAAACACATTGAGAATTAGGTACTCTGGGCTTTGACAGGTAGGTTCGCTTTGCATCTGAAGTAGAACTGTTCCTTGCCCTAAACTACACCTTAAGGAAAAGAGTGGAGAAAAAAGTCCAGAAAATATAAATTCCCCCTAATTATATTGAGTCCTTGATTCTAAAATTCTTACTTGGGTCAAAACCCTGTTAACAGGATCTGTGTGTGAGTAAGATTGGAGTAACTCAGCTGTTTACAGGAGCTGGTTCACTATGCTAGTATTCCCATTGCACCATTTTCCATATGTAGGTTAGTCCTCTATGCCTTTGTCAGAACCTGAAACTGACACTGCTAGAAACAAACAGAAAAGGGTGTTTTATTCGATGGAATGCCCCAGAACGACTCTCAAAAGACATGTTTTTTGGCTGTTAGGTGGCTGCCCATCTGGTTATACTTTTCAAGAAAAATGATGATTGAATATTCCTTCTTATGTGAAACAGAATTGCTAATTCAGAAATATCAAAGTGATCTGGTTTTTGTTCTGTCACAGCCTGGTGTTCAGGTTAGTCTATTAAACTGCTTCAGCACTTTATTTCACCTATTCCAGCTCTGCTATTCTTTAGCCAGGCTTTTGATACAGCAGCCCTGCTCGCACCCCTTGGAGTTCCCTCAGATGGCCATAGTGCAACAATCCACTTAGCATTTAAATGTTAAATTTTAGGAATAAACTTTAATGGTCTAGCCCTGTGGAAAGTGCACTTACTGAATTTGGACACAGTCAGAGTGAAAACTGGCTGAAGCCTCTCCTGCCCACAGATCCAGGGATCACTTTTCTTCTGGCTACTCCGTGGCTCTGGCATAGTTTTACTTACAGTTTCATCTTTTCCTCTTCTCATGTCTCGTGCCAGGCAATTGCCTGGAATGATTCTTTTCCCATTTGGTCCCATATGTCCACATGCCCCCCATTTTCTAAGAGGTTTACTCCATCTCACTTTATGTAATAAACTTTCGGCCCTTGTTATCACGTATGTGCTGATCATGCATATGAGACCTTATATACCAAATACGAAGAGCAAAGGGAGGAAATCGTGCCACATTTATTAAGATTAAGTAACACCTTGCTGTGTCACTGATACTACTTCAAGTAAGATGCCTGAATAAAAGTGGCCCGTGCATTCTGCAATAGTGGCAGCCTTCTGTTTGCCACCCAAAGTCTGGGAAATTCCTGTTATCTTACCACTTGGCATCACCTATCTGCTTTTGACTGATTTACCCTGGAGTTTTAAAAGTAATCTTGCACCAAGTGTTGATTTTTAACAATGTGGTTTGGATTAAAGGTGCCTGTTCATTATCATTGTGGCCTGAGAATCACCTACTCTGGTAGAAATGGTTTTGTGTATTCGTTAATTCATGCTTAAGAAGTGCTTTACAAATGCAAAGCAGTACATAAATGCTCATTTATTGTTTTTCTCAGATGTACTGTTATTGATTACCCTGTTGAGGTTTCTTGCAGAGCTTTCTGGAGACTGTACTATGTTCTTGGCAAGTCCATGGGGAGGGACTTCATAGCCCAAAGGAAACAGAAGAGAGCTGAGTAATGATGGCACAAAACTTTTGCTTCTTGGACAGAGATCTCAGCAGTCTCTGGGGCCCTTGTCACCCAGGGGATGCACAAAATTGTGTGTTACTGCAGAGGACAGCATTTCCTTCCTCCCCATTGTCCTTAGGGAAAGCCATTATGCACCTCCAGCCCACCCTCACTGCACTTAGGGATCCAGGAGCTCAGCAAATGCTTTCCCATGACGTTTCCTCTCCTCCTGAGTGTAATGGCAAAGAAGGTTTGGCATCTCCTCCTTACAAGCCTCACTGCCCTCACACACACACCACACATAGACTCAGATCACAACTTAAGTAGGATTTCTTGGCATCACATACTGCATGACTCAGTCTGAGTGGTCAATGTCCGTTCGTGTCTTTTAAGGAAAAAGAAAAAGGTGTATTTTCAAACACAGCAGAGCTCATCAGAAGAAGGAAAGATCTCCTTGTGTAACAAATAGTTTTATCAGTCTCTTAAGCTGAGTTACCTGGACAATCTCCAAAATAGAATCTGAACAGTGGCATCTCTGAGGAATGCCAGTTTATGCCTGTGTGTAGCAGCTTGCTACCTATGGAGCAGCCTACCCATAATCCAGCAAAACACCTTGAAACCAGACTAGTAGAAACAGACAAACTTCACAGACACTGACATCAAATGAAAAGGGGAAGTAATCTATTACAACTCTAGAAACAAAAATAAAAGCATAAAATGCCACATCAATTTTTGTCTAAAATTTTAGTTTCATTCCTTGCTGCCTGTGCTGGTCTTTTCCCAGGGTGTCCCTCCCTCTCCCAGGCTGAAGCCGAATTCACACTGTCGGTGTGCTGCTATGGAGAACTGCCCTGTGGGACATCTGAGCCAGCACATCTGAGGGACCAATAGAAGAAGCAGTAACTGTACTGCAGTGTGGAACAGAATTTTTGCTATTTATATGTTAGCTTGTTAATTGAAAGCAAAGTTAGAGGAAGGCTATTTTGATTGTCTTCCTCTCTGTTCCTATAATTACAGTTTTGTATAAAAAAACCATATTCCAAATATGCTTAAGATAAGACGTAGAGAGACACACCTTATTTGCAGAAATAAAAGCTGTCTTTCCAACAGAAACTGTACCTGCAGCACAAATGGAGAAGGGTGCTCAGAAAGGTTTCTAATAACTTCACATAGCTGCGGCTCTTCATTTTGGAAAATTCACTGTCATTGGTGGTCTCTAATGATGCATGACTTTCTAAGCCTAAATGTGGCACATACAAAAGGGTTCCTCTTGTGATCCAGTCTACTTCAAAATACTTAACTCAAAGATTTGTTGAGAAAAACTTCAGATTTATTCATTAAAATATTGCCCTGCTTAACATAATGATGCTGAGCTCATTCAAACCCACCCCAGCTATGAATGAGGCCCAATCTGTTTAAAAGAGGAAGGGTTTGCAGCATTCAGATTCCAAGTTTGACACAATTAATAGTGTTTATAAGTTCAAGAATGTTGCTGTTAGGACAGAACACATTCAAGACAAGTGATCATGTTTCATAGCACACTTAGAGGGTGAAGAGGCACTTGACATAAGACATTCTCGTTTTCATAATCCAAATAATTTGGTTGTTTAGGAAGTTTTACTTTTTCTTCAGCCTCTTTCCCTCACTTCTTCTATCAGTTTCACATATAACTTAATATTTATTTTCTTCCTATTCCAGCACCTAACCTTTGGTAGGATCTAAAAAAAAAAAAAAGGAAAAATAATTGCCTTGATTATCAGCAAAACTGAGTAGCAGCAAAACTAGCTTCTGCATTTTTGAGTGTGCAGTTGCATGAAACAAGACTAGCATTGTCATGAAATTAATAACACAAAATGAATAGCAATTATTCTGTCTGTTACAGGCATAAATAGGAAGATATCAGACAAGTGTATCTTGAACTAAATCAAAAGAAAATAAAAAAGCACTGGAAAAATTGATATGTAGGGAAAGTAAAGTTTGGTAAATGCAAATTTCGCAGTCAGAATAACTGTGGCATTGGCTATATTTTTGTACTCACAACATCATTTTTTCCCAACATGGCTATGCAACTATACTAGGACCACTAGTTAAATGTCATACTGACTTCTGTTCACTCCAGAACTAGAAAACATTGACAAAAAAGCAGGCTCTGCTTCAGAAAAACATCTATGTTTGGATGCCCAAGTTCCACTGAAATCTGCATGCTTTAACTTTAGCTCATATAGAAGTTACCTCAAGTTGGGTGCAAAAAGAAGAGCAAAAAGTACAATCTAAAGGAGATACCTTTCAATAAACTGTACCTATAAATCAGGGAAGTGAACATGTAAAATATGAACTTCTGGTTTAGTCTGTGAAAGAGACAGAAGAGTTACCTCTATTACAGATAAGTATATAAACGTGATTAATGGGCTGGGGTAAAGGCAAGGGGAAAAGCAAGATCAGTAACAAGATAGCTTGAAACTACAGGAAACTGTCCTAGCTCCTCACACTATGTTTACATGCCACCTGGTGCTGCGACAAAACTGCTAGAGCATGTAAATACTGCATGAAAGACCAACTCGTTAGATATTTAAATTGCATAGCAGAAGGAAAACCTAACCTTGACTGATTAGCCTGGAAGGGGTGTTCACCCTGCAGCCTTTATGATATTGTAATTCCTCTGCTTCTCAAAGAGGTGTGAGCCCTGACATACCTCTTTCCCAAAGCCCTCAAGGAGTACAAGGCAGTTTGTAGATCTTCACCAGTCCCAAATTAATGTGAATGAAAGATTTTAGCTGCAAATATCTCCTAGCAAATACAAAAATAACTTTGAGGGAGCTGAGGCAGTTCCAGAGCCCTAGACCCAGAGGGGAAATGGAGGGGCTGTATTGGGCAACTAACACACTGCATGCTTGCCTTCCAGGCGGTAGACCTGACTTGTGCTTTTGTTATTTGTCAGCATTTAGGACTGAAGAACAAAAAAAACCCCACCAAGTCAACCAAATAAGAACAAAAAAACCCCACCAAGTCTTCCTTCACAAGGAGTTCCTTTCAGCTGGTTATTAATTAGAGAAGCAAACGCTGGATCTCCTGGCCCTCTGCTGAGCTGCTTGCAGAGAAAAGTACAAAGTGAAGGCCTGCTGTGTGGGTAAACTGATGACTCACTTTTAATATCAGGTTGAGTCAGGATCTCAAAGGCTGCCAAGTTAACTCTACAGGGATCCCCACTTCAGCCCACTCACATTTCCTAATAACTGCACGGTATTTCAGCACGCTGCGTTTGAGCCAGCCACTTTGATTTGTAAACAGAAGCGGGCTAGGAAATAATGTACCAGTGTGGTTAGCTGGATAATGGTATAAGACAACAAGGTATAATGGCAGTCCTACTATTAAAAGGCCAGGGGATATTGCTCAAATTTGAACATAACAGCAATTAATAAGAGATAATTTTTAATGGCATTTTAAAATTCTACCCATGCACTCTGTATTCCTGGGAGAGGTATTACTGCCGCTCTTTGCATCGTATAAAGAGGAAAAGACTGCTGGTATATGTATTCCTACAGAAGCACACATCTTAAAGACTTCCAATTTATAGTTAGAAGACCAAAAAATATATTATACAAAATAGACTGCATGTTCCTGTGTTTTGACAGAAGGGCTTAAACCATCATGCTTGCTGGAATACCTTTATGGGTTCTTTAGACATTTATTTGAAATCCTCTAGTCTCAGTCTGGTGAAATTTAGAATGTCCAGAAACACGCCAGAGTACTGACTCTCTCCTGGCAGATTTGTGTCGCATTCTACCCCAGCATAAACTACGACTTGTGTGCTGTTGCCATACAGATCAAAAGATGCATCTGTATTGTCTTGGCCACATGACTGAAAATATATTGCTGTGTAAGTTCTGCATTAAGCTTCCTGCTTGAGGACAAACCTTTTTCTGTTCAGACATACAAAAGTTTTCTTAAAAGAGACGTCTGTTTGGTTATAAGACTCCATTGTCAAACTGATTGCAAATCCAGTGGTGTATTCTGAAATGTTAAACAACTCTGTGAAAGAAGTTTAGCTTCCTACCCTACTCTTACCTTCTTTGTCCACATGGGTAAGGCTTCAACTTTCTTTGCGGCATGCAGCAGCCTTCAACATGCCATTCACTCAGCGTTCTTTCAGGATTATGGTCTTGTGCCTGCCCTGTATCCACAGGACAATGTGCAGGAGGTATAAGTTCTGTGGTAGGAAATGAGGGTTTTTTCCCCTCTCACTAAATCACTTTTGCTTCCACCAGGCAGTCACAGAAAGGGAGGAGAAAAGCCTAGCCGAGGGATATTTTAAAATCTAAACCCAGGTAAATGAAGGCAAAAATCACCAGCTGACTAATACCATTGTACCTGCCAAATCTCCCCGAACTAAAGTTATGGGTCAATAAGCACACTCCACACTCTTCGTCCACCTTTCCTCACTCTGGGTACAGTGGGTTGTCAGCCCTCAGCTCCCTGTTGGAGTTGTGCAACAGAACACCCTCTGCTCCTTAGCCCACAGGCAGGTAACTTCTCTCCACATTATGGAGCTGGTAAGTTCTGGATGTGCCTTAGGTAATGATATTAGCCATAATTTTCCTTCTGTTGTCCTTGGTGGTGCAATATCATGTAAGACTTTTTCAAAGTTCATTCTAAGTCTCGTTTACTTCCCACTCCATGAGCTCTGAAGCTCGTCCTGCCCTGTGGGGATGCTGTGGTGCTCTGGGATGCTCACTTCCTGGTACTGACTCAGATTTTCAATTTTTATGTACATTCAGTCAAAATTACATGGTTTCCTGATAATAAGGAACTCAATTTTTGCAATTAAAAAATTATTGCATGCAGGAGTAGCTGGCTAAAGCTTGCCATGGCTACAAATTAAAACATTAATTAAAACCTCTGTTTAATACATCCTTGCACATAATATAAAAACTTAAAGCAAAAACTTTTCTAACTTTTTAAATAGTAATTAATCCCTGAGATTCTCTTTGGCATCCAGGCACCAAAGGTCTCAGTAGGAAGTAACACAGACACAAAGCGCTTAATATATGTCATCTACAGTCATTGTTGCTTAACATTTCCAAAGTGGCTTTTCAATATTAGGTATCAGCTTATAAAATTATAAAAACAGGAAATATATTAATGGAACTCCTTTTTTCAGTGATTACAATGTCTTTTTTTTTCAATCCAGGGCTGGTTTTGGTTTGTTTATTAACGCTGCCTGGACAGAAAAGATACCTTAAAACGTGAATGCTAGTCCAGCTGTCTTGAGAAGTGTCAAAATAAGAAGTGCATAAAAGAGAGTTTTTTGGCTGAGTAAACTACAGTAATTACCCCGCAGTAGGAGAGACACCAGTGAGGTTTTAGTGCTAACTGTATGCAGTCATGGACATACAAACACACTCTTAAACCTTTTACTGGTTACATAGAAACTTTACCCATATGTGCTTGAAATGATGTTCATGACACGTGAGAATCTCAGGCAAAGATGGTTTTCTTGGGATTACACCAACCATTATTTAATCAGTAGTTATTATAAAGGGGCGTGTATGTACAGGAGTGTAGGAAAAGGAGGCAAAAGTAACAGAAGTATGAAAAAATGAAGATGGCAATAGGCAAAGAAAGCAAGGATTCCTAACTGTGTAGGAGCTCTTAGGTAGACTGATGACATTATACATCTGTATGTGTGTGAGGCAGTGATTTTGGCATGTAATCATTAGCTAGCAGCCTGTTTGGAAGGAGGGGAAACAGCCACCGGTTGTTTCAAAGGGAGTAATATTAAACAGTGATGTATGTCAATGTGGCATTTGCAGCTCCTCACCGCCTGGGTGGCTGACGATTCATCCTTCATGTTCTGTGTTATTTTTCAGAATGGAGGATTTTCTAAATTGCAAATTCTGAATAATTTCTAAAAATATATCTTTGCCTCAGATACAGCCCAAAACTCCAAGAACTCCAATGGGTTTGTAGAGCAAGAAGTGCAGAAGTAGTCTCAAAGCTTATAAAAGCAGTTAGAAAAATGCCACACGTTGCCCCCTCACCTATGCATGTATGTCATTATGTCCACCACACTGAAGGCTGGGCAGAAGTAGTAGTTTAATTATAATGGCTCATCACACTTTTTGGCAGTACTAACTGTAACTGACCTTTGTATTCTCAGCACATTAAAAAGGAGTTCCCTGAAATGTGTTCATTTTTCATTGCAGCAATATTTTTCCCCTGATACAGAGGCAGACTGAGACTCCATGGTTATAGCCTGCTCTATTCTGGTTTGATGAGAAAATGCCAAAGGTAAGCTAGCCACAGCCTTCATTGCAATTAAACCTGGCACAGGTGCAGTAACATTCTTTTCTTGCTGTTGGGACTAATCCTGATGGTATTGATGTGACTGTTTCTCATTTCAATATTTTGCACTTGGTAATCTTCTCAGAAGACAGCCTTAGGGCATTGATTTTTTTTCAGCAGTTCCCTAAACCAGGCACATGTTAAAAAATATACATGAGCCTTCTACAGATAAAAATGGCTCAGGACATTCAGGATGGTAATGAGAGTCAGAGATGTGCATACAAAAGCCTGTGGATGAGAAGTGGGAATGAGATGTACTGTATCATTTTCAGCTGTTTGATGGAAGTCACATGGTTAAAATGGCAAACTTTTGTACATTCATGTGACAGCAGTGGCCCCATAGTGAACACATAGCACAAATATGGGAAAAGAAGCTTTCCTGTCCCACTCTATTTGAAGACCAAAAGCTTTTAACTGTTGTGGGGTTTTTTGGTTCTCAGCTCCTGTAAAAACCAAAACAAACCCACTTTTCCTTCCAAAATAGTCATGAGTCTCAGAGTCAAGGAACTCAGCTGGGATGCATAAGTTAGAAATTCAACTGCCTGAATAGCTTATTATCAAGGCCCTTCTGCAGGAGAGAATTCTCTGGAACCAGAATTTCCCTCCAGGAGCTGAGGGAATTTATTATATCAACTTTCTTTCTGCAAAACTTGGGTGTTTTCACATCAGGGAACTTTCTACTAGGCAACTGGCCAGAGCGAAAGGACACTGTTGTACTGACATCAGGGAATTCACATTGCTTCCTTCTGATGTGAATTCAGGACTAGTTGGGAGGTTTGAGTATGGTCCTCTGTAATTTAGAATTCCATTTACTTTTTTTCACACACAAAAAAAGAGCAAGTTTGAAGTTCCAGGTGCTGGATTGGTTTAAAAATTCAGCTTCATTTCATGACCTGCTTTATAATTACAATAGCAACATGTAGAAGACCTATTCTGCCCTCTGAATTACTAAACAAGATTAGGCCTGCCAGACTTCTGCAGAGATCCATGTGGTAATAAGAAGAGCAGATTCTGCAGATCACTCTTTCTTTCTTGTAGCTCTTGTTCAGCAAAATAAGTGTATATATGCATACTTCAAACAGTAATTTGTGTATACTGAATGACAAAGATTATAGATTTGATTGAATATTTTAGGAGTATAATTGCTTTAAACTTGAAAAAAAAAAAAAGAAGTAGAAACTAGATTATGAGGAGAAATTCTAATACTTGGCATTATAGTATTAAAACAGTCAGTTGTAGTATTTGCCAAAGCTCAGGAAATCTGTGGTTCCACAGAATGAAAAAAAACCAAACCCACCAAAAACTTCTCACAGGAATTTTTGTGCTTATTTTCTTGCTTTTCAGCCTAAACTATGGCAGAGTGTCAGGGACTCCTTGAAGTCTTCTAAAGAAGTCTAAAGACTACTCATTGTTCTAATTAGTATAGAAGATACTCAACTACTTTGGTAATGAGCAGTAGGTAGATTAGGAGTGTAATAGCAACTCCATTTTTCTAATTAATATTTCCAATTTGACACCACACCGTTAAAAAAAATTGTTAGCGCCTGATAAGAGACCTGGTACTGGAGTATACTGGTGTGTAGGACATTCATGCTTCAGTTGTGCCTATGCTGAACAGTTCATCAATGCTGGTTCCTGCTACCTCTAAACCCAGGTAAGTCATAATTCCATTGCTATTTCATTGCTGTTGTGATAAGGATTGGGGAATCAGTAGCACCTCACCAATTTCTGCCATGTAGGGCTTCAGCTTTCCTGAATTTTTAGGCCAGAAGAATGTGTTTCAAAGAGCACAGCAACTTCTCTCTGCAGGTCTCAACATCAAATTGCTAATCTAATTAACATTCATGACAATTTAAACAATATATTGACATGACAGGTCTTGAGAGCCCCACAGCACCACTTTAAGTTACTTTCCAACACTGCTGTGTATCAAAGGGAAAGGCTAAGGTCACTGCATTTGCTGTATGCTTCAACTTGGGACCCTGATTGCTTTACCAACTGTTCATTGATGTTGTTTTTATAACTTGCTAAGGAATACTTCATTTTTTGGTCCAAGATTTTTATTTGTATCCTCACCTGACATGCAAGGTAGGCTCTAGCTTGAATACAAGATGCACAAATTTTAAAACAAAAAATAATTCAGGAAAAGTACTTGCAAAGTGCAAAATGCAGAGCTAAGTTTTAACATAATCAGCAGAAAAGTATGCATTTCTCTGGTGTCTTGCTTTTAAGGTTTCTGTTCCAGTAGGGCACAATTCCCATTCTTACAGGGAACATTATGGACGTTTTCTTTGAGAGGAAAGGAAAACTTGGACAAAATTTTCAACAAGAATTTCTGTTGAGGGAGTGGCCCAGCAAAACAAAGCAATGGATAATTAGTGGATCAAAATGTTATTGGCTTGAACAGATAGATACCAGTGGAAACGGAGAAGGAGAGAGTGCAGCCAGGCCTAGGGCAGGATCAGTTGTCTGGACAGGTGTCTGGGATAGTGTCACTGACCTGGATGGGACCTTTCTCCTGCTCAGGACTGGGGTGCAGCAGTTCTTTCTGGGGGATCAGAGATGTAGCAATGCACAAATTTTCATGCAGAGTTTCAGACAGGTCTGGGTAATGATGCCTAGTGTATTTCAAACAATAATTTGTGCCTTTCTGAAAAAGTGTTTGGGAAGCATTTGCTCCCAGTTGGGCAAATTATGTCACAAGGCAATTTCTAAACCAATAAAAACATGACAGTGAAAAATGGTTATCATCTGCAGTAGATATTACAGATTCCCAAATAGAGGACCTTTGAAGTTTTATACCACTACAAGTTAAATTGGTTTTACCTGTCTTACATTTATTCTACCTTTCATCTTATACTGTATAAACTGTTCTGTTCAATTCGAAGAAAAGCAATAGCATAGTCAGGAGTCAAAGCAAGGCAAAAATGTTGACAAATTGTATCCAAGTCTATTCAAGGAGTGTGTTTTTCCTTAGAAAGTTTTCATTTACTTGTAGACAAGACTGTCACTGTTGACAAAACCTAAAGACATTATGAAATCAAGGGAGTCTGATGTGGTACTGTGACTTTGGACACACAGATGAGTCTTCTTCCACTAACACAATTCCGCATAAGAAGTAGTAAGTCTGGAAATGAAATTGAATGTATTTGGTCATGGCCACCTTTTTTTTCCACAGTTTGTTCTCCAAATGTAAAAATTGATAAAATATAGATTCTGTATCTGGTATCTTTCTGCAAATGCCTTTTAAAATAGCTAAGACCCTCTTACTCCTAGCAAATAATTAAACTTGAATACTTTTTTTGCATATGTACTTGTTTTCAGCTATAAAATATTCCTTTGTATGTCTTGGTCCTCTTTTACCCCTTAGTGATTTCTTTGCTACCTCTGTTTTTAAGGTGTATGTCTGGAAGCAACCCTTATATTTGGGCTTACATACTTGCTCATTCTGTCTTATTGTCCTTACTGAAAGTTGTATACAGATTTTGCAGGATGAACACATTGTTTTATATATTTCTAAATTAATTACTAATTCTTTCTTTCCTCAAATGAATCACATATTGCAGATGTTATTTCTGAACTAAAGGACCTAAATCCAGGCCTCATCAGTATTTTACATGTTCAGATATTTCACACATAGAAGAGATTTTATTTTAAAGTCTCAAAAAGTATTCTTGAATTTTGAACTGGAAGAACAACATAGGACTTATAAATTATGTGGATCTGGGTTTCAGATGACTCTGCAAAGTCATCTTCTGCTGCCATGATATGAACAGGAATCTTCTGAATTTGAAAAGCATCCAACACCATGTGAATGTGATTCTGGTTTGGATGTGGGGATGCACTGTAACACACTTTTCTATTTTTTTCCCTCAGTATGTAAATGGATTTTCCAAAGTGTAAAATCTAATCCAATATTGTTCAGACAACCTGACTACCTTGAGGGTTTTTGTTATTTAAACTGACATATTTGATAATTCTTGGGCATATGTTGTCTATTAGCCTACTTATTTCTTTCTAATTTTCATAGTCTATCAAACTGTAAATAGACATCAGATATTATTTTTCTATTCCCCTGTGTCCAAATAAATTACAATTTAATGAATGACGTGCGGGTTTTAATCGGGCTGGAGGAGAATTGAGGCTCAGGTTTTACAGCCGCCGCAGGCACGGCCTAGCGCCACCTGGTGGGACTGGTTCAAAAGAGGAAATTTCAGAGAATCCCACATTTCCAAAAATCTCCATAAAACTTTCCACGGCCAGCTGTGTCTCTAAGCCCATCACACACAGCTGTGGAATGAGTGGGATTGACCTCCTCTGAATCTCCAGAGGATTTCTACTTACTGTTTAAACAGCTCACCATGTTACATTGGAGAGCAAGTCTGAGGCTGCTGGTGGGACTGTGCCATGATGGGATTGCATCGGCTGCTCTTCAGGGCAAGCTAACAGGACGTGGTGGGGCTGTGCAGCACTCTGTTCCAGAGCCTGGCAGGCTCAGGACTCCCAACGGGTCCCGCTGCATGCCCTCCTCCAGGGGCTCTGATGGAAAACCACAGCTCAGGCCTTTGGAATTAGAACTGATTACAATCAACCTGTGAGAGTTCAAGACAGGGCAGAAAGAGTCAGCCAAGCTATCAAGACGAGCACATCAAACCTCTGTTGTGACTGCTGGTTTTGGAATAAAACCGCACCTGATATACACACACCTGAGTTTCTCATCCAGTTTCTGGAAGTGCTGGTTACTTCAGAAGAAATCATTTAAATGTCAGTGTGCATAAAACACAGGACAGATCAAATAAAGGCATTTCCGTATTAAAAGCTATTAATTTTGTGCAACATACATTTGAATTACAATATTATTAAATTCCATTAAGCTAAAATGATATATTTAACTCAGACTTCAGAGTGCTAATTTCATATTCTCCTCCAAGCTGTTCCTGCAAGGTGTAATTAACTGCTATTTTTCTCAGTAATTCTGAATCTGCAGTTAATCAAAATGCAGAGACTGAGTGATTGTAGAAAACAGTAACACTTAGTTTATTATGTAGCACATTCTCATTCTGGTTGTTTTATGATGGGATCAGCTACACTTTTTCCCCAGAATTTATTATGTTTACCCTTCAGCCAATTAGTTTTTCTCACTTTTCTTTAACTTAAAAACTGGTGAGTTTGTTATATATATGTGTAACGTTGCTTGTCAGTTATATTGGTAAGAGACCTGCAGGACTGCGTGTGTTTAAACAATTAGGAACTTGGTATTGTCCAGAAAAATGGCAACTTTTCTTTCTTAAAACAGTGGTTTTTTTCCTTAAAAAATGGGAATGGAAAAATGAGAGCAATGAGAAAACTCGATTTGCCACAGGTACAAGTGCCTGGCATGGAGGAACACTCAGAGCTGGCAGCTGTTATATAGCCCAGGGACAAGGTGTGGAGTCCAGATCTAATACACGGGTATAGCCACTCTTCCATACCACACAGGCAGTAAAAAATTAACTGGTATCAAGGCATTGTGATAATCATGAAGCAGAAACCCTAGGTAGCAAATTCACTGAGGTTCTCATGTATTTTGGAACTAAACCCTGATGCTTTGGCACATGTTGATTTTACAGCTAGTCTCATGGGGAAGGAGATTTTTAAATTGTAGCCAGGTAACTGGATAGTTTGCTGAATGCTACTTGTGTGGATGATAGCAGTCAGCCTCCAAGATGGCCTGACAGGATAGTAGTAATTGACTCAGTCCATTTTTGCTTCCTAGCCCTTTAAACCTGCATCTGGAAATCCTTCTCTAATTTCACAGCTGTGGTGCTGAAACACATACTGGAGTGCAGTGAAGTTTAATCAGTATTTAAAAAGATGGAAACTTTGGAGCAAACTGAATTTTGACAAGATAGTTACCGATGTAAAGCCTTAAAAAGAACAATACTGAAAGACTCCTGCTATTCCTAAGAGTGTTAATAGAAGTTAATGTCCCAGTTTGATAGGATTAATGCTGACTGAACACTGTGCAGTATGTTAGACACCCATAGCACCACAGCCACTTTCACCAGGAAATTTAGTTAACACAATTACAATTTAAAAATCTCTGCTGATGGAGGCTGCTTCCTAGCTTGTGCTTACAAAACCAGGCCTTTATAATTAAAAACAGCTTTTAGGTGGAGCCAGTGCTTTTATTCTGCCACTGTGGTAAGAGGTGTCTTTCACAAATGTATATTCACAAGTCCCACTCTAGGTCTTTATCTACCTACCTACCTACCTACCTACCTACCTACCTACCTACCTACCTACCTACCTACCTACCTATTCATAAACATATTTATAAGGGACTGGTTAGTGTATTTGGCAAGCATCTAGAGTATGGTTATGGTTAATTTATATTATACTGGTAGTTGTGCTGCCCTCTACTGAGAGCAGAGTCCACTCTCAGCTAAACCATGGAGTTTATTCTTTGGTGCCTGCCAGCTATTGCTTTCTCTTACTGATCTATAGTAAACAAAAGACACTTTTTGATGGGGTAGCAGTCCAGTAGGTCAAGAGTGACCTAGGTCATAGGGGCACGATACAGTGTACTGACAGGTGGGACACGTGTCTCCAAAGTACAGGTTTTGTGCACAAAACAGTCCTGTCCCAGCAGGTAACACCAAATAAGGAAATGAGGTGGAGGCAGAGGATCTTCGGTTTCTCAATGGCATCACTAAATGTAGCACTGGGGGGATATACAACAGAAAGTGAGAGGACCAAAACCAAACCCCTGACATGAAGTGTGGTTTTCAAGATATACTATATCCCTTTTCGACTCATGTATCCTATTTGGATCTGGATCCTAATGACCTATCAAAGTCTCTGATAGCACTTGATTTGGCACAGATTTGGCAAGACAAATGGAATACTTTTTTCCCAGGGAGCCTAAAGAGAAGTGAAAGAAGTGACACAAACCTGAGATTTCACAGCATTCTAAGTAGATGTTAGATACACAAGAGAAATGGTAGTATTACCCTAAAGATGGGTGCAGTGATGTAGTAAAAAAATGACAAGTGCTGTTTCTGTCTGTTTCACATGACACCACGTAGTCTTATTACTTTGTTTCCTTACAAAGACAGTGCCAACATATATTGCTCTTTCTTGGTTCCAAAAATATAAAATTATATAGAAGGAGGGAAAAAAAGGTCTTGTATTTCTTTTAGGCTGGGACACACACAGGAGAGTGAAGTAGTAGAGAAATGTAGAGAAAAGGAAAACTCAGGAACAGATGTCACTGTTTATTTTTATTTCTCTCCCCCTCTCCCTCTGGTTATAATAAATTATCTCTTTTTGCTATGATTAGGGAAGAAGGGGATTACAGCAAGGTTGGACAGAAGCATCACATAAAACAGAATATAACGCCACTTATATCCTCTATTCAACATTACTCCAAGATGGGATTAAAGCTACTGTGTGAATCTGATGCTTTAAATGAGTGAGGCTGTCAGAGTAGTGAACTGTCTTTAGACAGACTTTGGAAAAGAGTCTGATATGGTTTTCTATCTAGTCCTTAAATTGATTTTTATATTCTGGTATGGATAAACTAAATAATCCATGTATTTGGCTATTTTATTTTTTTTTTGCTAAACCAGGAATAATAGGAAAGGCAAGCAAGGATTCAGAGATGTCAAAAGCAAAGGTCATGTAAAAAAAAAAAATAGGGCCATTCCACATATTCCTGTGCAACAGACAGTGTAAAAGACATTTATATTGTTGAATGGGAGGCTAGTTTGTCTGAACTGTTTGTAACACTTTAAATTACTAATGCTGAAGACTGACAATTTAGTCAGCTGCATTTTTCACTGTTCATCCTCTTTGCCTGTTTTTTTCATATCTGAACTTGTAAAATCAAACCAGACATTTTTACAGCAGAATTTAGCTCTTTGTTCCAAGTGTGTTTGTCACATTCCAGAGTTTATAAGATCCAAATCCACTGTTAGTTGTAATGCACCCCAAAAGAATTCTAGTCTAAATAAAAATATTGCCAGTCACCTTTGTCCTGGGTTGAGCCAGGTTAAAGCTGGTAAAAAGTCTAGCAACAAACCTCTATGTTTTCATGAACGTGGATGTGACAAATTGCTTTCAAACTTATTTAATTTCTGTGATAAATACATTAACTTATTAGAAATTTTCCCTTTGGAAACCCTCCTGTGTTAGAACATAAATAGAATGTTTTAGTTTGAGGGGATTTTTTTTGTTTTGGTTTGTTGTTTTTTGTGTTGTGTTTTCTTTCTTTATAGTCAGACAAGTCATGCTATTTATCCCATAGAGGAAAACCATTAGATAGTTTCAGCAAGGTGTAACTAAGCAGATACTCCCAGGTCATGGAAAGCCAACAAAGTCTCAAAAAATTGATACTGATGAACTAAAACCAAAGTTATTGGAGCATCTCTACCTAGTCTGAATCACTTGGACAATCTTAAACTGGGCCAAAATGTGTGGATTGTCATGAGCCATGCAAATTCATCTTTTAAGAGGAATTGCTAAGTTTTCTTCTAATTTATGAACTATTACTTCTCACAAAAACATACGACAAATGCCTTTTTATGTCCTCTTCCCATAAAACCGTACAAAGCTTTTTGCCAGGCTAGTAAGCATTAGCAAAAATATTAATGTTAGTTTTGTATTGTACGAATCTATCTCCTGGGATATAGATACAGTAGCATGATTTAAAGCTTTACCATATTAAGGTTCTTTAGGCTTCTGCACACACTGCAATTTTAATAGAATCTGCTTTCTTTCTGCACTCAAATGTTTTTTGTATTATACTTTGTTGTATTAAAAAAAATTACACATATGAAACTGTACTTAGGATTAAGATATGACTACTTCATTATATAATTCTCATACTTTAAGGAACTATTTCCTTAAAAAGCAGTTCAAGCTGAAACTTGGCATACAAAGTCCTCGTTTGGGAAAGGCTGGGTTGCCGAATGGTTTTACAAAGTTTCTCATAAATCAGTCATGTCATTTTTAAATTATTTTTACAGAAGAGCACAACACCCGTTGTGCCATTTCTTGTTCTCTTAATATTTGCTGAGTCTTAAATAGAAATAAGCTATTTTTTTGAGTTGTTTTCACAGCCTTTTCTCATCAGTTTAAATGATTGTTTCATCTTAAAGAGAAAGTTTACCAGGTCTCAAATCCTACTTAGTACTTGTTTTGCTTCTCTCAAAGCGTATGTAGTGATGAATGTTTGAAGTTAATTTAGTGCTGTGAAAGGTGCCAAACTGTCAGACATGGAAACTAAAATAGTCTATTTGTGCTGAGAATGTTTATTTTATTTTATTGTTAAAATTGCAGTTGGAGGCTTCTCCAGCTTTGTGCAGCCATGAAGACCTGCAACATTGGCAGACATAGGAGCTGGTGAAAGGGATGAGGCTGTAAATGGAAGTGTGCTGGCTGATATATCCAATGGAAAAGATGATCTGGCACAGAGCACTGTATTTTAAGTACTTCTAAGATACTCTTCTCCCCCTAATCAGTCTATCCAATTTTTTTCTGAAGACAAAGGAAATTACACTGGTATAACAGAGAGTTTGATAGAGACTCAGTGACAATATACAGCAAAAAGATCATTAATACAATTTCTCATGATTAGGCAACAGTGTGAGCTGCTGTTGAGACTTCTTAGCTAAAAGCTGTTGACAGTTTCTTCTCTGCATATCTAATTATTCAGTTAATTTCCTATAGTCACAAAGGCAATATAATAAGACAAGCATTTTCTTACTAGGGATAGCATCTTCAGTTCTGTTCTTACCAGTCCAGTACAAAGTACATCCTTCCTTCCTTCTGTCTCCTAATGATTATTGCATTCATTTATTTATTTATTAGGTTAGGAAGAAATTAACCAATGTCTTCTAAATATGTGCTTCCAAAATTACTAGCAACAGACACATTTGCACAGATACGTTTAAGACAAAGGATGGACGTATTTCTTGGTGTGGCTGAATCGGCCTTGAATTCCCTTTTTAACTATATCTTGTTTCACATTAAAAAAAATACAGTACAAAAAGAGTGGACTCTTTCACTCCTGAGGCAAGTACCTACATTCACAGTCACAACCACTAGATTTATTTCAGTTAGAGAATACATCCCAGTGTACCTTAAAACCACAGTTTGTTATTTTTCATTAAGTTTATATTCCCTTACCAGAAGCGTTTTGTTGGTAACAAATTCCTAAAAATAATTCAAGCCCTTTGGGTTGGGGGGCTCTTTTTGCAGATTTTATATCTGCTACAGTCTGTTCAATGTCACTGTGTTAGTACAGGAATATGGCTATAACATTCTTGCATGTGAAGCTGTACATCAGGCACACTTTAACAGATTTATGTCATCAACCCCCACACAGTATTAATCATTCTTCAAGGTCATTTTTAGCTATCAAAGTAAGTGCCCTAGTAAAATTGCCAAGGCAGCTTTCAAACCAGGCCAGTTGCAAGTTTTCAGGTGCTGGGGAAAATAAAAAAAATTAAAAAAAAAATTAAAAAAAGGAAAAAAAGAAGTTGAGGAATTCACAAAACAAGTTTCTTGGCAAAGTGTCCATAAAGGTCTGTGATGGGAGTGTAACCATCCATCAGAGTCCATGCAAGCTGTCTGTGTTATGGAAACCAGGGCACATTTAAAGGGAAAATAAACAGATTTATCAGTCTGGTTACAATTTTATGAAGTACAACTTTGAAAGGTTTCCTCTGTCTGTTTCAGACGCTGACAAGATAAACTAGACATGGCTAAGGCTGAATGTGTCCCTTCTGTCAGGTGCTATGATAAGTATGAAAAGCCAGGTATGCTTCACACATGGTCTCCAAATAAATCTCAGACAAAGTTTATGTTCCTTCATTTTGTTTTCCATATTTTATCATCACTGAAGCCAAACAATCAATGATATAAGATTTGGGGATGTTTATTACTGAACCAAATGGCTGAAGCCTGAAAGTATGGAAAAACACATCAAATTGTTGGTTTTATGAGAGACCATTCTGACATTTAGTAAAAATATTTCAGTTATAATCACTCGGGAATGGCTCTGTTTGCTTTACATTTTGGAGAACTTGGTGACAAGAAGATGCTGGTTTTCTGGGTCAAATTCAATTGCAAAGGCTGTGCAGGCACAAGAGGCAGCCTGGATGACAGTTAAAACACACTAGCTTTTTACCAGCATATGGGTACCAAATACCTGCTGTGTAGCAAATTCAAGAGCTAATCAAAGTTCACAGTATTTCTACATTAAGTTTAGGATTATTTTTCACATAATAAAGCTTACAGGTATTGTTATTTACATGTTCTTTAGGAACATGGAATGGAAATGTTAGGAGTGAAGATGTCTGCAATCCATTTTTTCTCCTACATCTTCCTCTTAAATATTTTGCTCCCAGAAGCCCTTTTGATTAAAAGAGACACAAAATGTCATATTAAAAAGAACTTCTGATATTGTAGTGGCCTCCTAAACAATATGCGTGGTCAAAAAGAAGGCTGATCTAAGAGAGAAGCCAGTGAACCACATGATCCCCTCTCTGCTACAGCAGCTGACATCCCACAAGTGGTGTTAAGCTTTTTCCTTAATTTAACCCAGTATTAATGTAAGTCAACATCATACCTAGGAGCTCTCTAGGTATTGACAACTTACTTTCTCCAGATCTCAATACAAACAGAAAATGAAAAGAAAAAAAGAAAGAAACTTCAGTTTCTTCAGCAAAGTACTTCAGCTAGAGACAAATAATACGCCATCTGTTACTGGGTAGGAATAAAGGACATCTTGTTACACCAGAATAAGGACTGCAGAGACTTTATTGTGCTGAGCTTTTTAGCAGCTTGATGCTGCTGATTACGTGTTCATAAAGGGGAATGGCATTACATTCTACTTCTCAGGAGAAAGGAAAGGGCTGGTTTCGTTCTGCTACCCAGGTAGACTGACCCTTTACTGTCTCCATCTGTCCACAATGAGTATTACACTCCCTGTTACAGAGCAGTTGACGTTCTGAAGATTATTATGGATATTTTTCTCTATTTGCTGGATCCTCAGGTGCAAAACCTTGTTTTTCATCTCAAAATTTGCAAATCAGACAGCACCTCTGTCATTGATACATAATCAGTTACAAGGATTGGAGAAGGTAAAACTATTTTCTTGCTTATATGCATTTATTTGTTGATTATGATCTACACTGTAAATACATGTCACAAACGGAACGGGATGGCAGACAAGATGTATATGCACAGATCAAGATTTATTGCATATAACGTTGGGATCTTAACTCCTTTAATAGAAGGCACAAGTACAGTCAAATTGTAGGGAAAGTGGGAGATCGGAACAGAAGTTGAAGTTTGAATGCAAAAGGTATACTAACAATGAAACTTACTACTTGTAGTTAGATCAAACAATAAAGGTTAACTATTAAAATGCTAGCAAATTTCTTATTATCAAGTTTTATGCCAGGCCTAGAACATTAGTTATCAATTTTAAAGGATTCTATAATCTTTAAAATTAATGATGAAAAATTACTTAACATTCAGTTTAGTAATAAAGACAATAAAGGAGTTAATATCTCTCATCCTTGCCCAGCCACAGCTGGGTGTCCCTGGGTGGATCTTAATCCTCGAGAATTAGTCTCTCCACTGGAGAGAAGATCCAGCACAATTCCTGGGAAAGTGTACGGGAAGTTGCCGATCAAAGATGGGACCAGGCTTTTACAGAATAAAGTGGATTGACTGCTGTCATTTAACTATTTAGCCATACATCTAAAAATCTCTCACTGGAGAATAAAAGGAAAACAGTAGAAAAAAACACAAAGGCTCTGTTCTCACCAAGCAAACTTTTTTGTTTATCTGTTTGTTCTTACTTTATCCCCGTTTCAGGCCTAGTTGTGGCCAGGCTGGGTTCCGTGTTCTTCAACACTGGAGAGCAGCTGGTGTTATGAAAATCAACTTGGCCTCTGTACCTTTCAAGGTTGTTACCTGCTCAGCCTTTTCCTTTCTCATGGGAATTTTTCACTTCAGGCCTGGGCCTGCAAAACTGAGAGACAAAAAGTGGTTGAATCATAGAGGAAAACTGAGGCAGGCATATTGAGAGATGGAGCATCCTGCTACAGAAAACTGGAAAGGCTTCTCTTATGAAGAAGTTGGTACTGAGAACTAGCAAAACATTGAATGATGGAGAAGAGACAGTTTCAAAGTTATTCATAAAGATAAAAAACTCTTGAAGCCTAAGAAGAATAAATTTAAATAAGATGGCTTCCATGAGCTTTATTTCCACCTCTGGTAACTGACTGAATGCCTTAAGCCTATTTACTAAGATTAAAATTCACTACTGGTAAGGAGACAGTAATGAAGGAATCAAGAAGAGGTAACCTGATGTTCATAGATAAAAATGAACAATAAAAATGTACCTGCTGGGATTCTAGGGTTGATTTCAGTAGTCCCACTAATCTATGGAAAAAGTTCTACTGATTTGATCAGGACTAGACTTTCAATCTTGCCTTTTAAAAAGAAGAAATAATTTTAAAGAAGTAACAGAGGCATTGTGCCAAATGCACATTAAACACAGATGGGGATTCCCATTTAGCTTCTGCTTCAGCTGCAGAAACCAAGCGTTCGTGATTAGAAAAGTAAAAGAAATCTGTGATGCTTTGAAGATTCCAACGAATAGGATTTATTTGTTGGGGTCACACTGAGAAAATAGAGTGACAGAAAGAGCACCTAGTGAATGGAACCAGGAACAGGAGTTGGAGATGGTGCTAACTCCTGAAGCACAGACAAAACAATAAATAGAAAGCTGAGAAACAGTTCAGAAGAAAGCCATTATGCTGATAAAATAAATCAATTATAACATACTGTGCTCTAAACAGCACTTATAAACTAACAACAAGAGAAAAATGTATAATGTGTGTCACTGTCAAATACTTCTAAAGTCAACACTCACTGACCAAAACCTGCATGAGACTCACAAAGGTGGGGCAGGGTCCAAGGTGTGGTCTCCTTGCACGCAGGATACTTCCATGTGTGTAACCCTCCAGCTTGCCCCGAAAGCCTGCCCTTGACCTGGCCTAGGTAAGAACCTTCCCTAAAAATCTCAATTTTTTTTTTTGCCTTGTCCAACTCCTGTTTCAGGAGTAGCTGCTAATGACTAGAAAATGAGGAAATATAATTTATGTTAATGAGATATACATGTTTAGCGTGATATAAAGAAGGACATCAAAGGGCCAGCTCCTCTCCCAATTAATGATAGTTCTAAGTTTTTGTTTCTTTGTTGTTTTTTTAATAATTCCAGAATTTTACTTCATCTGGAATATACTCAGTTCTTGGACAGCATGCATTCCTCCAGCTACAGTCATTCTTTGAATTGAGATGGGCTGATGTGTGCACTTCTAGCCCAGGGAGAAGAAAGCTGGGGTGCAGGCTGGATGGGGGCAGCAGCACACCCTGACAGTCCTCTGATCCTCCACAGCAGGATCCAGCTGGCAGAGCATGTGGCAAAGCCCCTGGCATAGCCATAAATTACCTACAGTGTGTGGGACTATGATTGGCTGTTTGACTTCTCATTAAGCAACACTTACAGTATCTGCAGGCACACAGTAAGCAGTTTGGAATTGCTGATTGCACTCTGATTTACGAGGGGTGCTGGAGAGGGATGAAGAGAGACATGACAGTTCGGAAATGGGCAGCAAAACTTAACTCACAGGGAAACTAGATAGGACTTCAGTTGTCACCCCAGAATACATACATGTGGGCTTGCCCTTATTTTTTTTTTTTAAAGTAACACATTATTTTTCTTACTAGTTTCAGCTACAAATGAGAGTATCAATATAGGAGAAAAAAGACTCTCCAGATAGCGTTTATTTACTATCCAGCCTAAGCAAAACCAATACTGATAAGTGTAAGTCCAAAACACAATTCAGATTCATGAGATTTCCAGCCCAAACAAGGTTAAACGTGCTTGGAAGAAATTCAGCTATAGATCTGCATTTTGGACACATCTCTTCATAACTTTCAAATTGTTGGACACTTGCTCATCATTTTTTTCTCAAATGATGTTTCCAGAGTCATTTCCTAAGTCTTGCCTTTCAGAATGCGACCCTTTTTCTGTCTGGTTTACAACTAGTAACACTCTGTGCTCCAGCTCTGTATGAATCTTCTGAGAATGTTATTTATTTTACAATATTGGCACAGCAGGAGACTTTCCTCTGTTTTTGACGAGGGCCCCTGGAGACAGCTGACACACCACTAGCACAGTGCCAAAATAATACTGTAGGATGTTAAGTGTAAATTAGCATAAAATATTAAAATGATACCATTTCTTTGTCTTCTGAAAATGGTAAGACTGATATTTTATTCAATAAAGATCAGACTGAGATCAAAGTTTTACTCTCTTGTAACCTCCTAACCATATCCTCCTAACTCTCTTAGCTTCAGGCCTTCAGCAGAAGTTCTGCTATTCCCAATCTTGGCCTTGCCACGTAGTACTATGAATCATACTACATGAATTGCACAGACACACAAAACTAAGAGTTTGCTTTATTTTGCATTTAAACAGTATTTTAGTACTGATCTCATGAATGGTCTTTAGATTTTATATTGAAATAATAAATACTCTCCTTTTAATTTGTGTGCGAGGTTTTTCCAAACACAAAAAGTACCCACTCAGATAACAGGAAAAAGAAGTGGTTTAGATTAAATTTTGTACCTGAAAACAAATAAACACTGCTAATTTGCTAGCACTAAAGACTATTTACAGAAAGACATTTTTAATTTTTTTTTTCAAAATACATTACTGGTGTTTCAGGAATAAGAGCAGATGAAAAACTCAGTGATGAAAAGTACTTTTTAGTAAGATCAATAGAATGAAAATCTTTAAGTACAAATGGTATCTGTCGAACAAAAGCTTCTGTTTTCTAGAGTTTTAATAAGCAAAGTTGCACGAACACTGGTCCCAGATAGACTGTTTTTCCTGCTAGGGTCCTACACTAATTTTAATATCCCATCTCACCAGAAAGCAGTGTGAACATTTTCCACAGTTTAGTGTACAGTTCCATTATTTCCCATTAGCAGTCCTTCTTAGCAGATTTATTCAATGCTGCCTGTAAAGTTATGAATTAGTCTTTTTATAGTTGAGATTTTAGAGAATCCCCTTAATTCCACTCTCTACTCAACCTTAAAAATCATGCAATTCCCAAGCTAAGTCAATGGATAAGTCATTAAGTCATTACTAAGCCTGAAGTCATTACTAAGCCTGAAGCATTCTGAGCCAGCTGTAGTGATACACATCCACTCTAGAGCACAGACACACCACAAGCATAGCTGCATTTTCTATCCCTAATATCCACACACATGGCAGAGCCTTATTCATGTTTTTGGTTTTGCGTTCCCACATGCAGAAAGGATGCAAGCCTGAAATGTCCCCCAAAGAAAAATCCCCAGTCTGCTCTCAAAATCTATTTCTTTACTAGAGGTAAAGACTTTGTTTTTTTCTGCAACATTCTAACAGTTACATTGGTTACCTGTAAAGCACATGGAATTATGTTCAGGTATGGTGGGAACATCACTCAACATGCTAAGCAGGATTAAGACACCTTTTAACCTTCCAAGTGAAGCTCTGCAAAGATGCACTTAAGATGTCCTTACATAGGACAAGTCAAAGAACATTATTGAAGTTGAGTGCAGTTAAGTGGGTTATGGTCTCAATTGCCAGTAGAGCTTCTGTATTTTACTTTTTGACTGGTATAGCTAAACATAAAATCTCATGTTACCCTTTTTACACTAATATCGTTCCAATGTGCCTACATGTGGCATTGCCAAACACAGCAGACAATGCAGTTGGCAGTACACTGAGAAATTCCCCTACCTCAATCCACTAACAGTGGCCTTATCTGAAAACTAAAATGCCTTGATGAACTGAGGACTAATGTGGACCTTTCAGCCTCTTTATCTCATGTAAGCAAAGGAGAACAGATTAGCATACAGCAAACCCAGAAAAAACAGAGGTGCAAATAAACATGATGTAATTACATGTTGTAAAAATACCCAAGTGCAGTAAAGACAAAACCAAGTTGTTCCCTCAGCACCAGAGCTAAGGAGAGCCTCCCTTCCCAGCCACTTCATGCCTAATAAGGTGCAAACTTCTGCCTGAAGCTTTTCCCACTGCCATGGAGTCCACCGAGGGGTTAGGGCTCACCACAGCTGAACTTGGTCATTTTTCTTTGAACACAGGAACTAACATAATTTCTCTCCTCTGCCCAACGACTCATTTCCATGAAACTTACACGAATTTGGTATTTCAGTTAAGTAGACAGAAGTCTGCAAACTGGCCAATAACAAAAAATTTACTAAGGAAAGCAAGACAAAGAAATGCATCTACAGATCACCGCGCTTGCATGAGCTTGCATTCGCAGCATGGCCACATAAGATTCTTTTCCTATACAACCAAATTAGGGAAAGAATCTGAAATAGGAACAGTGAAAAAAACTGGATGAATGTAACTATTAACTGCACTTTGAGATATGAAAACTAGAAAAGAAACTAAACTAACATGGTCCCATGGACTAGTGTGCATACAAAAGTTTTGATGCTGAAATACAGAACACATACAAATACTGTTTGTCTTTTCCAGTCCTATTTCAATTAGCTCAATAGTCTTCCCTGTTGTGGATACATTATGCTTCAATCTGCTAAAATCTCATTTAGATAGAAAAATGCAGTTTTATCTATTAGCTCATTTTCCACCTGAATAGAAGAGTTTTCCTTACAGTCAACTGTAACACAGAAGTACTCTGCTAAATCACAAAGGAGGGAATGAAGTAAGTCTGAAGGTTCTCATTGACCTCATTAATTTAAATGAGGCAGTATGGATGTAGTCCAAGGCTGGAACAGCAGCAATCAAGAAGAGTAACAATGTACAGAAGTGTCCTTTGTCGTTCAGAACTTTTTGTGTTTTTGACAAGGGACTTTGTAATTGCTCCAGTAGCAGAGCACTATTAGAAAGTAATGCTCTGAAGCTAAAATGCTTACCAGAAACTTCCTCTCATCAAATAGAAGTTCTTTAGATGACAGATGTGGGGAAAACGCCTGACAGGAAAAGCAATACTCCACCATGTGGAACTGTATGAGAACAGGCAGAACTCTTCTCCAAGCTAGACTTTTCTGAGTCCTACACTGATTTGACATAGAAAGTGTAAATTCATAGTGGATCAGAGTACTTTTCTTGCAGTCATATTTTGACACATTTAAAAAGACCCAATTCAGTCCATTTCACCCAAATATGAACTGGGAGGGGAAAAAACCTTTTGGTTCTCTGCATAACAATATAATTCAGATACCTAGAATGGATCACTTCTCTGTTTGATATTACCATTTGCACATTTTAAATATGTTATGTCACACTTCCAAAAACTAGAGAAGCATTTTGAATGGGCTGAAAATGCTTAGTGGAAAGAAGAGGGAAATGCCTTTAAAGAGAAGTCTTCACTTCTCCTATTTTCAGGAAACTTCTTTAAACTGAAATTTTACCCTTTGTACTCTAGGTTTCTGAAGAAATCCCCAGCCTTTTTTTGTTTTTTTGTTTTGTTTTTAAATATCCTTCTCTCCTAATCAGTTATCCATAAATTACGTGAATTTCCTTAAGACCATTTTCTAAAGTGTGCTCTGGTAAAGAAACAAAGTAAGTCTAACCATAAATAATTTAATAATAATTAAAAAATCCCCCAAACCTGAAGTATCAGAACCGTCTGTACTCGAGTTTTCCTAATCGCAAAAAATAATATTTACATAATAGTTTTTAGTCAGAGGCAAGACTAAAAATGCTGCAGAAAACAAAACTGTTTCTTTTGCCTCTGTTACATTTCTCATTATAGAATTAGAAGCACTCAATAGAAAAATGCTGAGAGAAAGAAGTTCACCAAGTCGTCACATAACCTTTACGATATGAAAATGTGCTGCTTGTATGTATGGTCCCTTGCTGGTGATGCTGAAGTGCCTTGCTGCATTGCAACCTGAAAGTGTTTAAGACTGTAACCTACCTCAAGCCTAGTGAGAACTCTCAGATCAAGACATTGCAGAGATGTTCAGTCTATTGTTTCACTTTACATCCACAGTTACTCTTTGGCTAAAAATAAGATTTTATATTTTTCCTACATGTTGTCTCCTATTGATCATATTTTAACTCAATCCAGGTTGCTAACAATTGTCATATTTATTTTTTTTTAGTGTGATTCAGAAATTTGAATGCCTGTCTCACAAATAGAGAAATTACTCTTCTATTTCCAAGACTCGTTCATCAAATGAGAAAACAGACTTGAGGAATTTGTTTTGCCTGAGAAAAGACATTTGCTGCACTTAATGAATAGGAAGATAAAAAGCTATTTGCAAAAGCTTATCCTCACATTTGTCATCATAATATTGCACATCCATAGATTTACAGGATAAAAATAAATATAAATCAGGAATTAATATGATTATACTGGGCTGTATTTTGAGATAATTTTTGGCAATGCTTTTGTAAACCAGGCAGCAACCACAATACAAATGACCACAGAACTAATCTGTGAGCATCTGCATATTTTGGGAAGTACGTATAAATAAATACTAACTAGGTAAATATATGAAATTACAAATGGGCTTGAATCTGTAATACATGCACACTTTTCTCTATTTCAGAAACTTTACAGCTGTCTATAACATCATTCACTTGACCCAAGGAAACTAAGAGTTCAACTAATGTCTATTTTAAATTAAAAGATGAATTTTGAGAATCTACACATGAAACAGGAATTATATGAGAAAACTATCATGGGATTTAGTAATAACAGACAAAGTAGGTCACGTATGCTAACTTCAGTTCAACATTGAGAAAATCATATCAAAAGAAGGTACCAGCACATCCCATTCATCATCAGCTCAGACTGTACCACGCACTTATTTTAAGCCACAATATATGGAATTCCTTTGAAAGGCAGAGGTCTTCAATTGCTCCTTTGTGTAGAATGTACATACACAAGAGCTGAAATTGTGCCCATCTTCACAAAGCCACAAGCCATCTTCTACAGGCCCCCTGAAGAAACTACAAACACCTGCACCATTTGTGTACTTTCTGTTCAGTTTCTGGGTTTGGGGTGGAGGGGTTTTTGTTGGTTTTTGTTTGTGGCTTGTTTTTTTTGTTTGTTTTTCCAGTAGGGAAACAAATTGCTATCCTTCTAGGGAAGTGTTTCAAAAACTAGTCATCTTTGAGCCCATGGAGAGCTGACTAAATCTCTGGAGAATATGAGTTTTCAAGAACAAATGTAATAAACTGGCATTGTCCTGAAAAAGGGTCAGATGTCACTGGTTTGTTATCTGAAACAGAATAGGAGCTGATGCAAAAATTTAATAGTGATCCTAGACTGTTTCTACTTCTGATGTTGATATGAAAGATTACCGATGCAACATACATTTGCCTTTCTTTTCAGTTCAGCTTTTTAGTGTTAGTTTGATTGATCTATACAGAATTTTTAGTTTATCCATACACTAGCACTTCTATTATGAGAAAAGAAAAGCACAGACTGTCTTCCTACACAGTAACAAAAAAAGTCTAAACAGTTGACTTTATCAAGGCCAACTGTAGCCCAGCCCATCTCTCCTTGAAAACAAGACAACTGTGGCTTCAGCCTGTTTCATGAATGAATGGGAGTTACTGCACATTAGTTTTGACAAAATGCCTTTAGTCAAATCTGGGACTGTACTTGTAGAGCCTGCATTCCACTAACTGCTGTGCTCCCGAGTCTTCAGCAGAAAGTGTGTGTGCTGTGCACGTACACAATGAGGCCATGCCCACTGATCAAGGCTTTGCAGATAGAACTGCAGTACTCTTTCTGAATGCAACCTTAATTGCAACTCAGTCAAGGTATTTGACAGGGAACTGCTGCTTTCAGTGTCCAGACTTCTAGTGGATGCCTAGTGTGAGCTTCTAAACAACAGTGACTGACTGGCTCTTACCAGAGCTTCTTAAACACACAGTTCTCCTCAATCAATTTGTGCAGCACAATGAAATCCTGTGTTTGAATGAGGCTTTATGTTCCTGGTGTCATAAGAATGAATATTCCCAGAGATGCCCCCACACAATAAAGACACCAGTGAAAGAAAGCATAAAGGAGCACAGAGCAACAAGTCAGTAGTATCTTGCCACCTGCACTCATTTAGACCAAAAAGTTACAGCTCAACCTTCTAGTCATATGAAATACACTAAAATAATCCAGAAAAGAGGAAAGTACTGATGATGTTTTGCACAAAAATTCCTTTCTCTATTCATAAGGTTTCTTTGCTATGTACTAAGAACTTTCACAGTTCACTCATCTTCTGTACAGATGGCCCATTTTAGCTGTTTCTGTAGACGGATTTCTCAAAGAACTCTCTGTCAAGTTGAACTGTCTCTGGTCGAAAGAGAAATGTTCCAGCAGCAACAATACACTATAGACGTATCAATCTGGGAGATGGGAGGAGATAATCTATTTATTCAATGTCTTGGAGCAGGGGTCAAAAGTTATTGAGGATAGGTAAAATGGGAAAACTAAAACAAGTTCTGTAGGGCAATTTGAATCCATTGCCTGGCTGCAATTGCTCTTAAATGCTTAACATGAGGTCAATTGAATGGCTTGCTACAAGACTTCCAGCTGAATTTGTTTCAGCTCTGACTTATATGTGAAGTCATGATGGAGGACATGAGAACCATTATTTGTGCCTGGTAAGAACTTACCTACTGACAATGTTGGAGAAGCGTGAAGCTTGATTTTCAGTCTAATTTTTGTTCATATGAATCCAGAAGACAAAGTGTCTTCTTCACATAAACAGACTAAGTCTACCAAAGTCCTTCAGGCTTTATTCAAATTACCTAATTTCTGAAAGCTAAATAGCAGAGTAGGATCATCATTATGGTAAGAAAAATACATGCCTTATTAGAATGAAACTATTTCAGTCCTTTCACAGGCAATCCTAATAATCCTGAGAGCATCAGATCACATAAATTCTTCATAGGTATATGGAAAAAAGACATCTCCAACAGTTATGGGTATGCAACTACCTCCACGCTTTTTACAGCAAAGGTCTGAGTACTATCAAAGGTTGGGATGCTTCCAAAGGCAAACTGTTTATCTAGAGGCAGATTTGATCAAAACTCATGTTTTCCAAAAGGCAGCTGGGTTACTTAGGCTCTTTAAAAAAATCCTTGCCCTAGAGCTCATCTACTGGGCTGTTTAGGCTGCCTATTTTAAGAAGCAGAAAACTGCCAAGTCAAAAGCAATTTGTTTCTAAGAGAAGCAAGGAAAAGACAAAGAGCAAAAGTTAACACTGCAGATCATTGCAAGCTTCAGAGAGCACAAAACAATTGTTTTAGAGAACGCTAAAAATATGTTCTTCCAAGAGTGCTTGCTCTTCTGCCAAAGGCATGCAATACACTGAGAAATGTTAGCAGAATCAAAATATTTATACTACTATGAAAATACAGTCTCTGCTTATTATAGCTGGTTAAGTTGGAACTACATTTTTCATAATACAGACAAAAGATTATCAGCCACAGATAGAAGTGAATATTGGCTATGTTGCCAACTTACACTAAAACAGGAAAAAAAACACAGTATGTTTTCTCTAGATCACCTGATAGTTACGTTGGTTTAACTATCCATATAGTTATAGGATAAAATAATTTACTTTCTAATCTTCTCTTTCCTATGTAGCAGAAGTGAGTTGTACTTGAATGCCCTCTGAAAAAAAAGGAACAGAAGGGCCATGCAAACAACTATGAATTCACCTTGCCTCACTGGAATATTTAAAAAGTTTGTTCTCTAAACACAAAAAAACTTGTTTCAACTCAAAATTCAATACAATCTTCATTTGTAGTCCAGGGGAACACAGAAAGCTAAACATTTGTAATGATCGAACTTCAGAGAAACTTCCATGGAAAGTGTCAGCTTCCTTCCTTTGTTAACTTCAAGCACTGGAAAACATATTATTTTTAAGGGGAAAAAAACAAAGAGAAGTGATTAATGTCATGAATAGAGTGACAATTCACTTTTGAAAATCCAAGTTTTCTTGCCATATTGAGCTAGTGCCGAAACAGCATCTGCAGCAACATCAACAGTGCAGCTGTGGGCCTGCCAATACTGGCTCCAACTGTGAAAAGCACTTTCTTCTTTTTTAAGTCTTTTCTTCACTTTTTCCTTTCCAAAAACACAAAACAGCAGAAAACAGTCAACTGCTTTGTACAATTGTCAGGCAGAGGAATCTACAGTTTTATTTTGTATCACAGTTGCTATTTGCACACTAACCTAGCAAGAATTTAACCTAATGTTACAGTATTTTGCAACATTGGAGCAACAACTTGTTCAGCAATAATGAATTGCCAGCTTCTGCATTTATTTTTTTAATTGCACTCATCTGTTGTAAGCCAAGAAAGGAAACCAAAAATTTATACAAGAGGGTGTCGGCCACTTTTGTGACAAAAAAAAATCCTGCCTTTAAATAAGGCTCAACACTGAGAGAGATTACTTCAGGCTTTCAGAAGCCTAATACTCTTTCATAGTTTGTTAAATTACTGTAGGCAATTCTCTTTAAGAGAACAGTAAAGTAGCAAAGGTGGCAAAAGTGCATTCAAATTGCTGGAAATATTTGTACTATGTTACTGGATTCATTAGTTACAACTTCAGTTCTTTCCCCCTGAACGTCTCCCTTCTCTCCATGCTGATGAAAACCTGGAGCAGAGCACGACAAACCCTTGGTGCTACAAGCCGGTTCTATGAACCAGCAGGGCTCAGCTCATGCTGCAGTCACCAACAGTGGGTCTGCTGGAGATGTGTTTCCCTTCCCTTAAAGGGTAAGTGAGCTATAATTATTATTAACAGATTAAGTCATTTGACTCTCTAAGTCTTTGATTAATCTGCAACAGCAACTGCTTCTATTCTTCTCTTCCCATAGGCATCAACAAAAAATATCTGCACTTGCCATCCTCCTCTGTGATATATCCTTCATACCTAACTTCTTTCCTCCAAATGAATCCATTAAAAAATACAGGGGAGGAAGCTAACCAATCCTTTCTGTCTGTAAATTATGGCCCAACCTTCAGCCCGTCTTATGCAGTTAAACTTTAAGTACATTGCAGTGGGACTTTTTTTGCTTTATTTTCTGCAATACCTAGCACATCGGAATAATGCCCTCAGTTGACCTTGTAGTACGCCGTAACACATGCATTGCAAACTTGATCCAACTTCTCAGGTTTTGTCATATTACATGAAGAATGGACAGTCAAGACAGCATCCATGAAACTGGATGTAGTTCAAGTGTCAGCATTGTCTCACAACAGGGACAGTACACATTCATCTCAGAACTGGTCTACACATCAGAATCTCGTTTCAAGATCAAGTATGCCAAAGAACAAGAGGATATACTGATGTTTCTGGTACCCTTAAACATCTACTTAAGCTCACCTTATATGGCTCCAAAAAGCCTTAACTTGTTTCTTTATGGTGTCAGTATCTCTAAATTGCTGATGATGTACTGCCATGCCATCAAGACTGGAAGATACAAACTTAAGATCTGCCTTGATAAGTTTGGAACTTCAAAGATATATAAAAGACAGTAACATAGCATAAAGCGAGCCCTAAAAAAAGTACTGTCACACTTTAAATCTAGAACACGTTCAATGGGAATGGATATTATTAGGCTCTGTATACAAATCTAGTAAAGTGAGCTAACAGAATCAGCATAATCACTAGAGCAACACATTATGTCTGAGAGCACCTAGAGAACAAACAAATAGCAGTTTTCCACATACATGCTATTAACTTAGAAGGCTTAAGAAGAGCTGACGATGTCTTCTCATAGAGAAATCAATACAGAAATAATAATTGACTCCTACCTCAGTTAAAGAATTAGCCAATCAATGCTACATTACAGGTCTCCCTTGAACCCCTCACAATAAAAAAAGAGCTGCAACTAAAAGTACTTATATTAAAAAATTATAACACATGTGCAACAGGAAAACTAGCTCTTAATAAAGGCACATTTGTTAATGCTTGACCGTTGTTTTGCCATTGTCATAACTTTCCAGTGATATTAATTCCAACAGTTCAGAAAATATTGTCAGTAGGTACCTGCTATTCTAGAGAGCAGTGTTTGAAAGTTAGAACTAGCACAAAAAAGTTGGGAGTTGCACTTGAACTTTCTTTTTTTAAAGAAAATGGTGATGTCAATGAGCTTGATGCATAAAAATGAACTTTCTCAGGTATGTCCCATTACCAAGAGTTTTATCAGTTTGTATCTCAGTGGTCTTCTACACAGTAAGTGGTACTTCATTACACTAAAATACATTAATCTCCTTGTGTCCTCCCTCCTTGTTCTGGATCAACTGATCATACTGTTTTTCCTAGAGTACTGCCAAAGGCATTCTAAAGGATCACTCAGGAATTTCCTTAAGTCAGGCTGCAGTTTCATTCATAGGCATTACCACAATAAAAAAAATCTCTTCGACCTCTAGGAATTCAGGTGTATTTCCCAGAATCCCAAAGGTAAGCCTAAACTACTCATACAAAATCATGAGCAGCAAAGTTGAAATTACAGTAGCAAATATCAGAACTAGCAAATGGTTCATGTGTGGAACCAGGAAGCAGACACAGGGGTGAGGTATCCGTTCTTGTAGTAATGCTTCACTATTCTTCTATGCCTTATTTTCCAGTAAATAAAACGGGCAGATATTGCCTCTATCCTGTTTCTTCTATCACTTCTTTAAAAGTTCCTGCCTTCAAAGCTGTTGGGGCACCTATGCACACAAACATCATCCCAGGTAACAAAGCAGATTGTTTAGCAAAGAAATATACATATGCATTTTGAAAACACGATTTTATTGGAAGCTTATATAAAATGTCTGAATCTTATTCAGGAAAAGCACATCAGACTTTAGTCCTTTTTCTTTTTAGCTTTGGGTTCTTGTGACAGCTGAGATAATTCACTTTCTTCAACTTCACAATGCTTTCTTTTCTTTTTCTTTGACTTTTTATGGTCACTTTGGTAACCACTGGAGTCACTGTTAGGCAATACATGTTCCTGTTCTTCCTGCTTATGTTTTTTCTTTTTCTTCTTCTTCTTCTTTTTATCATCAGATACTCCATTCACAGCATCAACACTTTGCTCTTCTGCATTTTCCCCCCCAGTGTTCTCCGTCTCACATAGAGGCTCCTCTGTGACATTATCTCCCCCACAGTCATTCAAGCCATTTTCCTGATGGTCAAAATTTTGACTTTCATCTCCATTTGTACTGTCAGTGATGGTCTCAGGTTGTTTGGGCTTCATGCTGTAAAGAAATACATTAAAATAAGCTAAAGTAAAAACATCTAAGGGTACCTCACACTGAAATATCAAAATTTGCTAAAACATAGTATTTACACATAGAAAAAAGCTAAACATTTGCTAAATATGACAAGTGGAGAACATAATATTCTAGTTACAGAAAATCAGAAAGCCAGTTTAATACTTTCAGCTTGATTTCTATTACCTGACTAGCTTCCTCCTTCCCACAGAATCAGTATTATCTTTCAAACCTTAGCCTCAGTTTCTTCACAAAAATTTTGTACATGCCATTTCAATATTTCCTCTTCCCTTCTACTCCCTCATCCACTAATTTGTAATTACACACTGTGTAGCAAACCTTTTAAATAAAATTATTCACAAGCATGCGCAGACAATGACTTGTCCAGCCACACATGAGACACTGCTGGTTTTACCAAGGAATTGCCTTGCTGAAGTCAATACAGTTAAAACAAAGGTGATGCCAGAAGGAAAAAAAAGCAAACAAACCCAAACCAAAATCCAAAAACCCAGCAGGTACCTCACAACTGAGAGCACTGGAGAAAACGTCTAGGAAGACAAATATGGAAAGAACTTAGTTAAAACCATGGAGGATGAGATGCCTCCAGAGGTATTGAGAACAAAATCGTGAAGCTTCATTCCAAGTCTACTAAAATAACCCACAGCATCCCTCCAAATTAAAAAAAAAAAGAAAAACAAACCCCAAAAAACAACACCAAAAAACCGCTAGAGACCTCTAAAAATGTTGTGATTTTGTCAGCAGTAGTCATATTGTATGATTAATTTAAAAAATTACCATGTTGATAGAAAAAAAATTGCTCAGCAAATGACCTTTTCAAAGACCATCCGAATGAACTCTTTTAAAGATAACACTATTAAGATTTTTAGCAAGCTGCTCTAAAATCTTAGAGGCTTAAGTGAAAGGAGAAAGGTGATGCATTTTCTGCTATGATCTTGCATATAAACTAGAAAGTTTAAAGATTAAGATGTTAATTCAAATAATTTAGCTTGTTACAGGCCCATTAAAGCAGTCAAAAGATATTCTCTCATGTGGCACAATACCTGCTTTTTGTGAGTCCTCCTCGAATGAAGAACACCCCAGCTGCATCAGAATCCAAGTGCAGTACTTGAAATTTCAGCTCATCCCCTATTTTTAATCCCAGCTCTTGCCACTGTACAATTGACATTTGTTCAGGTTTAGGGATAGAAGCATTGAAGCATCCATGTATCAGGCAGCCAATGTGACTAGGGGCCACTTTATTAATTACACCCTAAAAAAGAAAAGGATGTCGCATGAAGCTATAGTGAAGATCACCCCTTTTTACTTTCCCACATGGCAACTTTTCTACAAGGTTTTATAGGCACAAGTTATGAAGTCAGTATATCTTGCAAGTAAGCTAACTCTTCTTCACCAAAATCAAAGCTATTCCTATATACTCTTCATACAATTCCTCCCAAAACAGTACTAACCCATATCTGAAAGAGAAAGTCAAAACATGGGATTTAGCCATAGTAAGTACCTAAACAGATCAGGTAACTCCTTCCTCACAGCACAGCCAGTAACTTAGTTTTAAAGCCATTTTATGTCTGATTTACTTGTCTAAAGCAGCCCTCATGCTGTGACAGAGCTAAGGAGCTAATGATACAGATCACACATAAAAAGCTTTTAAATACTCCATCCAGTGGGTTTCTGACACATTTGCCTGTCAAAAGTTGTTCACCTTTGCTTTCCCCATGGATGAATGAAAGGCACTGAGAGTTTCTCCTTTCTCTTCCTCACATTCATCTCTCACATTTAGAGATACACAAAAAGTTATGGCACAACAATGTAAGTCAACTCTCAACTTATTTTTCCCACAAGTGCTGATGCAAGGGTGTTAACAAGCTTACAGCTGTTCTGTGAGCCATCCATGTCCTTTCACTGAAAGGCAGGCTTCAACTTGATGAACTTGAAGGAAGTATACTCATGAGAACATCCTCAACGTCCCTGCCACTATTAAGTAAGAACACACCTGACTGAGAATTATCTGCTCTTCAGAAAGAAGCACTGATATGAATATGTAGATATTAAACACAGACTTATGACACAGTATTTGATAACACATAAAACTTATAGTACAATGTTTTAATATATGATGATTATATATAACTTTAACAAATATAGGGACAGACACTATGGACAACTGAAAATAAAAACTACTACTACGAACTGCTCATAAACTACTTGTACTAACAAACTATTAATATAAATTAAAATATAATTCCACCGAAGTCTCAGACCTTTGTTGATGATGTAGATAAGCCAAGCTTTCATTACCTAATAAAACAAATGCCCCGTGAGATGTCAACACGCCTACATACCACCAGTTTTTTCCCTTTCTTGGGGCTGAAGATGACAAAGTCCGCCTCGATGTTCAGGTGGATGAACCCTTGGTCGTCGTAAATGTCCCCGAGCTCACCCACCACTTTGATGTTGTCGTAAGCCACTGGCACACCCTGAAGGCTGGAAAACGAAACGGGGGGCGGGGGAGGGATCACCGTTAGCTGTTAGGCCGGGCACGGCCTCCACCGGGGCGGGAGCCGCTTCCCCCGGCTGCAGGGGGCCCAGGCGGCGCTGGGCCCTAAGGCGGGCTGAGGCCTCCGCCAAGCCCTCTCCCCGGCCGCACCTTTCCGAGTAGCGCAGGAGCTCGGCGTCCAGCTGGGCGCGGATGCCACTGCGCTTGCTGCCCAGGTAGCGCGGCGGAAGCGCGACATGCCTCCGGTGGGGTGCCACCACCAGGCAGGAGTACCGCCGACCCACAAGGCCGCGGGCCACGGCGAAGGAGGGGATGGCAGCGGCGGGCAGCGCGGGAGCGAGCGGCGGCGGCTCCCGCGCCACGGCCATGTTGCGGGCAGGCACCAGCGGCGCCACGAGGGCGGCGGCAGCGGCGACTCCCCACGCCACGGCGCGCGGCGATGGCGTCACGCGCCATGCGGTGGGGCGCGAGCGCGGAATGGAGGGGTCCCGGCCGCTGGGAGTGACGCACGTCCGGCTGCCGGAGCCAATGTGGGGGGCGCGGGCCCGTCATGCCGGGTCACTTGAGGGCGCCGGGGGTGGTAGCGGAGCTGCTCCGCGGGGGTGCCTTGGTTGTGTCTCCATGGGAACCCCGGGGCCGATGGCTGCTCCCCGGGCGCGGGCTGGAGGACTGCGCCGTCCTCCTCCCGGCTCTGCTACTGCTCAGGGCAGAGGCGGAGTCAGAGTAGCTTCTAGGAACAGTGGGATGGCTCCGTAAACCTTACGCGGAGGCACGCCATTTCGTTCCTCTTCAGATTATACCTCCATAATAGGCATTATGAGAAACTTTTTAGCAGAGCCTGTTGCGGTATCACAAGGGGTAATGGTTTAAAACTGAAAGAGAATAGATTTAAGCTAGATACTTGGAAGAAATTCTTTAGAGAATGTGTGGTAAAACACCAGAACAGATTGCCCAGAGAGATGGTAGAAACCTCATCCATGGAAACGTTCAAGGTTAGGTCAGGCTCTGAGCAACTTGGATCTAGTTGAGAGGGCCCTGCTTTCTGCAGCGGTATTTTACTAATTGACTTTTAAAGGCCCTTTCCAACCCAAACCATTGTATGATTCTATTCTACGATTATTTATTTTCTCATTTCAACTGATTTTTTTGTGGAATGACACATCCAGTTGCCCCATGAACCTAAAGCAAACATTTTGTAGTTTAGACAAAACGCTGTGTAACGATGTCATCATAAATTTAAATTGAACATTTGGTAATTAACACAAAAGACTGTGTAATGTCAAATTACCTTCAATGGTGTTCTTCATATATGGCAATATTAATATAGAATTTGTTTCGTGTTGCTAGGATCTGAGACTAATTTGTGCACATAACAAGAAAGTTTGTAACACCATTAAGCACGTATTAGAAGTTAGGTGAAGAAGAAAGATAAAATGATGAAATGCACACAAAGGGCTGCCAGTGTACTGTACATTGCAAATGACCTAGGAAGTGAGGCACAGTAATAGAAAAAAAAAAAAAAAAAGTGGTTAAAAAAAAAAGTTTGTTGTCATCTTGTAGCCCATAGAACATGTGGCTGGTTAGTAAAGACCTTGCCTGGAAAAGTCAGACTTCATATGAGCACAAAGGTGCACAGTATTTCCTTAAGATTTGATTTTAAACTTCTTTAACTGAGCTGGTGTAAAACCTTGAAAAAGGTTTTCTTTCTTTGCTTTAAATCTAATTTATACCAGCTTAACTTGTTCAGGTAAATGTACACTTTCAACGTTATTGAATCCACATGGGGAGTTATAAATTTTTGTTCCATCAATTTCATTAAAGGTGTTAAAATTCCTTTTACGCTGTGGGGGCCTTAGAAACGCTGTTGTTCTATAAAAACAAGCCTTACATCAGATACCAGAAATCCTTGAACTCCCAATAAAATGTTCAGTAATGCAAAAGCCCTTGAAACTATTCAAACAGTACATTACCAAAAGGTTTTCTTTGAAGGTACTGTGAAGACAGGACATTGTTATTTTTCACAGGTAAAACAAATGGTATAATTTGCAGTATTTTACTGCAAGTAAAGTTGAATTAATGTGAAAGAACTGACATAAAAATGGCTTTCAGATGTCAGACTGAGCTTGCAAAACTGAAAATGTCTTGAACTACTGTAATCTGTATTCTCTTTTGGCTTTAATCCTTAAAGATATTTAATGTCTGTTGAAATTAATTGTGTTATACACTCAGCTTTATGGAAGAAATACCTGTATTTTTTATTTCATCTATTCAGATCATATTTAATCCTTGCAATGTGCTTTCCATCTTGGTTAAAGACCTTACACAATAACTGCATCCACTTCAATTCCTGAATGAAATATATATTTAGTAACTCTTATATATGAGTGGATTTAGTTTGCAGTGAGAATATATAATGTGCTACGGGCTATATTCAACTTTATCCAAGATAATAAAAACCTAACTGCTTCTTAAATAAAAACTCCAAATAGGATGGAAAGGCAGCATCAACAAAAATGTGGACTTTGGTCTTTCTCCCTGTAGGCAGGTTGGACAAGATAGTACCAGAAGGGCTCCCTCCCTTTGCTCCTGCAGTGACTGGGGCTTATCCCCATGGGTTTCTGTCCCCAGAAAACTCCCTTCTCCTGCATGCTGTGCCTCAGTGTGCAGCATGTGCACTCTCTGGCAGCCTGCAGGAATTCTCATTGTGGCAAGCTGCAAAAAATATTTTGCTTTATTTCAGGCACTCAAAACTGAAAACCCACACCAAAATAATATTAAGTTTTCAGGCCTAGAGATACTGTAGGAGGCCTACAGGGGGCTGGACTAAACCTTACACTATGTGGACAAGGCCACTAGTCTTTAAAGAGAGTTGTGTTTCAGCAGCCAAGCTACCACTTGGCCTGGAAGCCAAGAGTTCCTCCCCAAGGCAGATGGTGCTGCGGTCATGTGTACTTATTTTAGTTGAGATTGGGTCTGCACTTTCTGATTGAATTTCCATTTATCCACGCTACTGTGCTTTGGTTTTCATTGCAAAGTGCTCTAGGGACCTCCAGATTTCCTTTAGGCTAAAGTAGTCTGGAGGATGAACTTTAAATCCTAATGGTCGTTAAGTCTATGGAGTCAGGCCAGAGCTAAATCAAAATAGCCTCTTGATACTCTTGTGGTGTAGATACCTGGTCCCAGCACCAGCTTTTACTTTCTGCAAATCCACACCTGTCAGGTCCCACTGCTGCTGATGCAATATAGCATATCTGAACCAAAAGCAGTGTTGTTTTGCAGTTTCCTAGAGACTTTAGACCCATCATATGGTGTGTGCTTTCATTACCTGATTGTAAAAGATGCCCTGAGCAAAGAGAGAAATCTCAATCCAACTGACATCTCCCCCAGTTACACTTCAGTTATGAAAAACACTGGGACACCAACACTTAAATCCTGATATCTTCACATTCATTTCTTGTCTTCTTCTCTAGCTGTTTATCTTGTTTTCCCTCCTTGATGTTAGCTTTCAGTTTGAAAACAGTCTGTCTTTGCTGACCTTCTAGCAGCACTGCAGCAAGCCTGTGTCCAAAACGGCAGCTAAAATCAATGTCTAAAACAGCATAGAGGTGCTATGTTTGCCAAGTCTCGCAGTGGCTGATAAAACTGTGCTGAGCCTGTTTTTCTCTAGCGGTCAGGTTGCCAGCAACAATCAGGACCAAAAACAAAGGCTGTGTTTTCAATCACTGCTCTTCTTTTCCTTTCTGTTTTATCTGTGTTTGTCTTGTTTTCTCTTTTATGGAAATAAGGCCAGACTCCACTAAAGAGACTCATTAACAGCCACATATCCAGCACCTCTCAGCTGGTCTTTTTCTTTTATTCCCATACAGTCATTGCCATCTTCAATCCCAGTTTCTGAATTGACATCATATGTTGGGTAGAAGCCTTGTCCAACTGCACATTCATGCTCTTTTGTGGCAGCTGCAGCTCATTCATTCAGAGGGCAGCCTCCATCCAGACTTCAAATCCTGGATGTCTTAGCTGCACTAGAATATACTACATTTCACACCAAGTGGAAGAGTGCCCAGGGCACTGTAATGGAGTAGAAAGTACACTCCCTCTAAGGGAGTGCTAAAGATTCAATGTGTTTTGAAATTGAATCCACCTCAGGTTCCTCATGACACAATTTGTGCTCTGTAAAACAGAGAAATAAAGATATGCCTCACAGTTACAAAGAAAGGGTGGATACAATAGAAAACTCATGCTCAGAATTTTTTGTTTCAAGTATTTTCACTGGCTTCACATTTTTCATGTATCATAAAAACCTCCAGTATTTTTAACAGCAATTTTTGCTTAGAATGAAGAATCACTACTCAAACTCACAGTTTTGTTTGAAGTTGCATGGTAATAGGTTTGACCCTTATCCCAGACAAGAGAGAGACTAATCCTAGCATGTTCAGTTGGTGAGAATTAAGCATCTAAATGTCACTGAGGGTCTCAACTTGTGGCCCTAAATACTAAGTTCTCTTCGGCTAGTTTTGTGGAAGTTTTTTTGAGAGAGCCACTGTTCAATTACATATAAAATCCGTGAATGTAATGGCTTAGCTAAAGTTGCAATAGTTAGAATAGTAAAAACTCATTTGATTGGAAATGTGACAGGAATTAAATTCTTACTCTAAGGCAATAATCTAATTTGAGCAAATATAGGATAATGAGTACTGTTTTTTCTGTAACAAAGATACTGGCCAAAGAAGGTAGATAGTCCTGTCAGTGTATCAGGCATCTCTGTATCACTGAGTTTGTACATAAACAAAATGTTCCAAATGCTGAAAATCCACCAGATGGCACACTAAAGCCTTGATACTGAAAATCTCATAATCCAAGAGAAGGCTAGTAGCTGTGTGACAGGTTGAAAATTTAATCTGTATTACAATATGCAGAATATGCTTTGTTTTGTTAGTGATTACCAGGTCAACCTTTAATACCTACCTTTAATACTTAGAGAAACATTAAGGGAAAAAAATGGGTAAGACAGTAATTATGTTAGGTTTTTTTTCAGCTAATAATTTATCATGATCTCCAGTGACATTGATGATATCTAGGATGGACATCTCCTAACAGTTGGGGACTGGCTAGATTTGCCTTTGGCCCTTGATTCTCCAAGTAGGTTGCTTCCTGCAAGGAAATGGCTGATATCACTGGCCATCAGTGTTGCCTAAACTGTGAATCACTCTCCTGGACATAAAACATCGAATCCATAAATGCAGTACTGAAAGAACTGTAGCCAAGTAGCTCCCTGGCCTCACATCTGTGGAGATGAGAAAACCTGCCATAGGGTGGCTGGTGGTGCCTGTGGTGTCCCTCTCCAGCTTTACTGGTGTTTGAAGAAACAGTTTCAATGGTAGAGACATCCTGACCTGTGGAGGTCTGGCTGATGATCTCATGCTGGGTCTCTCCTCCGTGTTTCTAGCCAGTGAGTGACGTGTGTTCAGATACTGCCTGAAAGTACACCAAATAATGTGAGACTGTGACTTTTCCCACATGTACAAGAGGTGATGTTACACAGAAACATGGGAGGGAAGCAGCTTGTGCCAACGTAAAGAAGAATAAGACTTTTCTAACAGCATTGTAAATGCTTTGGACAAATTGTACTAACAAAAGGGATGGATGCACAGATTGTAAATGGGGTAAATGAGGTGTCTCTTAACAATCTGGCTGTGTTCTTTTGTGGTTCATACTCTGAGGAACTTCGAGCAACCCTTTACTCCAGCTTTTTAAAAATTGTCAGAATAAATAGGAATTAAGGATCCACAGGGGATTGCCTCCAGAAAAGCCAACTGATATTAATTTTTAAAGTAGAAAATTTATTTTTGCCATCCTGCTTTATGACTCCTGTACTTCTTCAAGATACTGCAGAACATAAAATAATCTTCTGGTTCTACTAGTTCTTTGTCTTTTTATTGTTCATATCCTGTTAAATCACGTAAAGAATTGTGAAGACCTTTATAATGACATTAAGGGCATTCAGAAATTTAGACCTAAATCTTTGCTCAGACAAAACTCTAGAAGTTATATAGGTTTTGCTGAGATTCAGAAATTTCTAGCTTACATTGCTGTTCCCAATTTTGCTTGCTTTTTTTTTTTTTTTTTTTTTTAATGGAAACTGTTAATCCGTCTGGCCTGGACACCAGGTCCTTAATCTAAGGAGTCTGCAGTTTCAGAGAGATCCAAATTAACCACTGTTATGGTTTGGGAGATCCGGGCATGGTGTTGGACACCAATCAGAGAGAGAGGGTCCTTAGCACCCTGACAGACTGGCAGGGGTCAGTATTCCCGCCCACTTCCTGTCACAATCTGTAAAAGCCAGGAGAGCTGGAAGCTGCTCTCTCCTTCCTCCTACTCCTTTCCCCTTGCGGGGTGTGCTGCTGGTTTCCTTCAGCTTCCCACGTGCTGGCTCCAGAATCCAACTGCGTCGGGTGCTGTGAGGAGCCGTGGGCCTCTCCTGGAGCGGCCCTGCATTTCCCATATCCCTGCCATCATCAAGATCAGTTTTGTGTATTTGTATATAAATATTTACCCATCCCCCCCTCACCCCATGTTTTACACTTTTTCCTTGTGTTATAGTAAACTTGTTTCTAATTTCAATTTCCAAAGGTTAAGTCTTTCTTACTCCCCTTTCTATCTTCTCTTGAGAGGGTGGAGGGGGGGTAATAGAGAGTAATTCTGTCCTCAGGTTTGTTTGGGGTTCACCTTTAGTATTTAAGCCATAACAACCACCCATTTGAATGAAAGATATTTGATTATATCACAGAATCACACAGAATCACAGAATGTTAAGGGTTGGAAGGGACCTCAAAAGATCATCTAGTCCAACCTCCCCACCACAGCAAGATCCCCTAGAGTAGGTCACACAGGAACATGTCCAGGTGGGTTTGAATGTCTCCAGAGAAGGAGACTCCACAACCTCTCTGGGCAGCCTGTTGCAGAGTTCTGTCACCCTCACAGTGAAAAAGGTTTTACTCAAGTTTACGTGGAACCTCCTATGCTCCAGCTTGCACCCGTTGCCCCTTGTCCTATCACTGGACATCACTGCGAAGAGCCTGGCTCCGTCCCCCTGACACTTGCCCTTTACATATTTGTAAACATGAATGAGGTCACCCCTCAGTCTCCTCTTGTCCAAGCTAAAGAGACCCAGCTCCCTCAGCCTTTCCTCATAAGGGAGATGTCCCATTCCCTTAATCATCTTTGTGGCTCTGCACTGGACTCTTTCAGGCAGTTCCCTGTCCTTCTTGAACTGAGGGGCCCAGACTGGACACAATACTCCAGATGTGGCCTCACCAGGCAGAGTAGAGGGGAAGGAGAACCTCTCTCAACCTACTAACTAAACCCCTTCTAATACATTCCAGGATGCCATTGGACTTCTTGGCCACAAGGGCACATTGCTGGCTCATGGTCATCCTTCTGTCCACCAGGACCCCCAGGTCCCTTTCCCCTAAGCTGCTCTCCAACAGGTCAGCCCCCAACCTGTACTGGTACATGGGGTTGTTCTTTCCCTGATGAAAGACCCTACACTTGCCCTTGTCGTATTTAATTAGATTTCTCCCTGCCCAACTCTCCAGCCTGACTGAATGGCAGCGCAGCCTTCTGGTGTGCCAGCCACTCCTCCCAGTTTAGTGTCATCAGCAGCTTTGCTGACAGTGCACTCTGTTCCCTCAGCCAGGTCGTTGATGAATATATTGAATAGTACTGATCCCAGAACTGATCCCTGAGGAACTCCACTAGATACAGGCCTCCATTTAGACTCTGTCCCATTGACCACAACTCTCTGACTTTTTTCCTTCAAACAGTTCACAGTCTACCTCACTACCCAATCATCCAGACCACATTTCCTCAGTTTAACTGTGGGAATGCTATGGGAGATGGTGTCAAATGCTTTACTGAAATCAAGATAAACGACATCCACTGCTCTACCATCATCTATCCTCGTGGTTATGTCCTTATAAAAGGCTATCAGGTTGGTTAAACATGACTTCCCCTTGGTAAAACCATGTTGACTGCTCATAATGACCCCTCTTATCCTTGATATGCCTAGAGACAGCGCCGAGGATAAGTTGTTCCATCACCTTTCCAGGGATGGGGGTGAGGCTGACTGGTCTATAGTTACCTGGGTTCTCCTTCTTGCCCTTTTTGAAGACTGGAGTGACATTTGCTTTCCTCCAGTCCTCAGGCACCTCTCCTGTTCCTCACAACTTACGAAGATGATGGAGAGTGGCCTAGCAAGAACTTCTGCCAGGTCCCTCAGCACCTGTGGGTGCATCCCATCAGGACCCATGGATTTATGGATGTCTGCTAGACTGCTTTAGAACTAAAGGCTCAGTCCTGCAATCTTTTTTTTTGCAAGTGAGTTTCAGGAGGGTCGACACTTCAGCAGTATTAAGAACAAGGATGAGGAATTCAGTTATGTGGATTTTTTTTCTTTTCATCTACAGACTTTAAAAGATTATCACCTGTATTTATGATAACAAATTATTTAGTTTTCTTTTATCTGTTTTTTCTTCTGTAGTTAAAGGTATATGCTCTTCTACTGAAAGACCAGAAAAACTGAAGCCTTTATCCCAAATGTCATGGAAATGAGAGTCAATTCTCTTTTGACATTCAAAAATGTGATTGGATTTGTCTTGTGATTACATGGTTTTGTTTTGGGTCAAATATGGACTGGTTTGGATGTAATTGAAAAAGTTGTTCTCATTGTATTTCCAGCCTACAGGAATGAAAAAAAAACCCTCAAATCTGATGGGAGTTCTGTTCTCATCTTGAAAACCAAAGAGGCTGACAGAGCATCATAACGTCTGGCTGTTTATTCTGTTTATTCTCAAAAAATACTGGGATTCCTCTTCCAGGAATATCCTTTGTTAACTCAAATATAAGCTTTTAATTATTTTTAATCGGTATATGGTATGTAAAAATCTGCCTAAATGGTGAAGAAATTCTTCCTCAGTCTCTTCTTGAAGATGAGCATAAAAATAATGACATAAATGTAAAACCATTCCAAATTTATTATTTTTCTGCTACTTTTCTTAGTGTATAATACTTCAGAAAATCTTTAGTGTAATTGATTTTCTTAGAAGAGCTGAGCCTTTGACTATCAATAGGAATATTATTTACCTTCAGGCAAACAAAGATAGTAGTCATTATTCTGAGTGGATACTGAAGAGCTCGATGTCACCATTTGCATTTGGGTACCAGCAGCTCCAGGTAGTTTAGGTGATCTGCAATGTACTGTGCCTATAGCAGCTCTTGAAAACTATTTGAGTGTTACTCACCTCTGAGTGATTCTGGATAACAGAACTTTAGAATGATAGGACAATTGCCAGGTTGTCCTAGTTTAAAGAGAGAATTTTCTGTTCTCGCTTAACTTCCTGCTGAGCTCCTGGTTTAGTTTGGCAGCTTGCAGGGCTCTCATTGAACTGATTCAAGTGCTTACCATCATATTCATCCACCCACATGCAAAAATCCCAAGACAGCAGAAGTCATGGTTATAGTAAAAAAAAAAAAAAAAAAAAAAGAAAAAAATAAAAACAAAACACCCCAAACCCAACCGATCGCATAGCAGCCAAAGCAAAACAAAACATGAGAATTAGGGTCTATTCTGTGAGAGTCATGGCAAAAGTGCAATTTTAGTGTTCCTTGGACTGGTGGAAGTAGTAAAAAAATAAATGCAATGTGGGCAAAACCCGGCAAAACCCTCTCATTTCAGATTCTCTTTTCACTTACTCAAATCCCTTAGGAGCATGAGAAATTTCAGAAGTGCAGCATTGTCTTTTATGTAAATTTAGATGTGACATTAATCACAAGGTTCTCATCATTATTTTTACCATCACCATCTTTCTGGAAGCAAACGAGATGCAATAGTAAAATTCCAAGATACTTGTTAGTGTTCACTCCAGGAAATTTCAGCTGAAGACAAAGCAGTTTATCTGAGTCAAGACAAGCATGGCAAGCTTGCTCCATCAGAGAGGTACTCAAGTGTGGCCTTCAATGTCACACCCATTCTCCAAAGCAAAGGTGTCTGTTTCATAGACATGCAGCCCTTGATTGCCATCTGGGCAAGGCAGTGCTCTGCATTTCCACTCCAGCCCAACAGATTAAGTATCCTGTCAGATCAGCCAGCACTGGCTTGCACACAGGATAGGGAGTTACTTACACACCAGGTAGCTGGAGAGGGAGTCCCTTGTGTGTGATGGAGGGTGTAATTCCTGCCGTAAATATGGACAAAACCAGTACAATCAGCTTTTAGGCCTTAGATTCTTGCCCAGTAGCACTTGATGTGTGCTTGGGTTTATCTGGTATTATTGACATCAGAACCTGTAAAAGCTGAAGGAAAGCAAAAAAAAAATAATTAAAAAGAGAATGAAAACACTGCAGAGAAGATGTAAGAGATGCCTGCCAGACCTTGGCTCAGACTGTCCTACCATTGGAGCCCACCAAAAAAAAAAAAATGGTGCTTTATTTTTAATTGTTGTTTTGTGAGTTTTTTTTAAAAAGAGGGCCATACCTCTCTGCCCCAACAATCTGCTTTCAAGCAGCCCGAAGACCTGAATCAGGCAGAGGATAAATATAATAAATAGCAGCATTGAATCCTGGGCTAATTATCAAATCAGTAGTTTAATCCTCTGGGTTTGATTCAGTCCATAAACACCAGAAGCTGAGCTTACAAGATATATGATAGTGCTGGTATTGAGTCAGAGTTTATGCATTTACACCTGGGTGTTCAAGGCCTTAATGATAATATGGACAGGGAGAAAACATGGCTGAATCTTATAAGCTTGTACTCACTTGTTCTCCTCTCAGACACCCAGAGCACCATTTCCCATTTATTGCATGATCTCCATCAAAAGGATTCCCTTCAGAACTGTGCATGCTGTGGTGTCACAGTGGAGAGATGAAGGAGCTTTGCCTCCCACACCTTCATAGGTGGACCCTAGGAGTTTACCTGCATTAATGCATATAGTCAGCAATTATTGCTGTCATTTTGAAGTGCACAAAAGACAAGAAATGTGAGTGGCATGTTCATGAAACAATGGCAACTTGGACAATTAGCGTGGGTATTAGCATCATATAGTGTAATAAAATATTATGATGTGGTAGATCTGCTTCGGTTCGGTCCTTAGAAACCTACAGAGGAATTTGAAGACTTAAGAATATGTTATGAAAGTACATGTGTTCTGTATGCGAGGAATAACTTCGTGTCTAATTTATTTTTGTGCACAAAACACTGGAACTCTTTTCAAGTGTTTTTTGGGCCTATTAAAAAATACTAAGTTCCCTTTGAGTGAGGAGAAGTCCTCTTTTTCTATTTCAGTGTGAAAAGAGATGTAAAGGTCTGAAAAGGGGAGTGTCTTGACTTAAAGGCAAGACTGAGTTTTTACTTTTATTTCAGTACATTCTGGATTGGACCTTTAGAAGCTGTTCCTGCCTCTACTACGCAGGATTAACATGGTAGCAATCCTTGAGCGCTCTGGCTAATAAAGACAGACAGTTGAGTACCACTTAGCCAGATTTGCATCATTAATAAATATGGTTAATGAAGCATTACTAATATCTGCAATGAGTGGAAAACATACACTGTTTTGCCATATTTGACTCAGGCAAACAACAGCACAATGAGTCCCTATATAATGGGGAGACAGAGAGTTGGGCTTCTTTGGTCCAGAGAAGAGAAGGCTATCACGGTAATTAATTTGCTTTCTTCAACAACCTAACAATTAGCTGTGAAGAAGATGGACCTAGCAGTGCACAGCAAAGAATGAGAGCCAATGGCTGCAAGTTGTAGCAGGGGGAAATTTTTTCTAGATACAAGGAAAGTATTCTTTACAGTTAGGGTGATTGAACACTAGAACAGGTTACGCAGAGAAGCTGTGGGATCCCTGTTCTTTGAGATACTAAAGAAAATGCTTTGGACCAGGTGGCCTCCAAAGGTCCCACCTGGTAAATTATTCGATGATTCTAGATTAAATGACACTTTCATTACGGAAATATAAATATTTGGCAGTGACTTAAACAGGGCCGTGGTAGTCTTTTAAATCAGAGTTCATGCTAGTGAAAGCTGAGGAAAGTAGAACAGGTATGAATGTGCCCTGCAGCAGCCCTCAATCTGTCCTGTGGTCTGAGAAGCTCTTTATTTATGTATCTACATGGCAGCCATCAGCAGATGCATTCTAGGTGCCTCAGGGACTGCTTAAAAATACTCTCTAGCTGCTAGTCAAGACAGTATAAGATACACGTCACTATACTCCTCCTGCTCCAGGGACAAATGGATGCCATGGCTCCATTGTGTCATTTTGTCATGGACAGAGACTTCTCCAGAACCTCTAGTGGTTGTTAGCTGTACTCCAGGAGTGGACTCACCAGTGGTGAGTAATGGGGAAGGATCACCTCTGTCAACCTGCTGTCAGTACTTTATCTAATGTAGCCAAGGATACCATTTATTTTCTTTGCAGCAAGGGCACATTGCTGGCTCAAATTTAACTTGGTGTCCACCAGGACCACCAGGTCATTTGCCAAGCTGCTTTCCAGGTGGGTGTCCCCCAGCATATAGTATTGCATGGGCTTGTTTCTCCACAGATAAAGAACTTTGCACATCTCATTGAACTTCATGAGGTTCCTGTCAGACCTTTTCTCCAGACTATCAAGATCCCTCTGGATGGCAGCACAACCCACTGGCACACCAGCCACTTCTCCTCTTCTGGTCTTTTGTTGAAATTACACTGTGCTCCATCATCCAGACCGTTAATGAAGATGTTAAACAGGATGCCACTGTTCTGTTAAACAGATGTTGAACAGCAACACCGCTGTGGTTGTTATCCATAAAACGGCAACCACTTTTCACCAAAAATTACAACACTGGGGTTGCTGAGTTCTGCAGTATGCATCTCAGCTTGACTCAGAAATAAATGTCCTAGATGCTACTGGGTGGTTACTGTTGGCTCACTGACATTTAATTAATGACGTTTCTTGTACTGCTGCTCAGCAGGTATTTCAGATTGCGTAGTAGATGGTGGGTGAGGCAAAGCGTTGACCAAGATGTTTACTCAGCACAACAGCAATGTATTGCATCAGCATACTCTGGAAATTGAAACAGGTTTTTTCAAAGCACTCTATGGTCCAAAAATAATGTGACCCTCCAATTGCAACTCAGCACTGCTCAATATCGGGATATTGCTGATCTTTGCTAATGATCAGGTGCTGAAGGAAATTTGGAAATGTCACTCTGCCAGCCTCTGGTTGCACAACATTTCAAATCTCAGCTCTTCAACACTTAGGCGCACAGATCACTTTGCTCTGAAAACAGACTTCAGTGAAACTGCTCCTGCTAACAGATAAGCACGTGTCAAAGGGTTGGCAAGGGCTTGAGTCTCACATATTTCCACAGGCAATGTAGCTGCCCGGGCTAGGCTGGCCTTTGACAAAGAAGGCAATCCAGCAAGATTTTGAATTAGGAGTTTAAATTACTCTCTCACCGGTCAGCTTTTCTCCTGGGCTCAGGAGTCTCTCCACAGCACAGTTGCAGTGGAGCATGTGGAAAGGAGAGGAGTCTAGACCAGGACAGCAGAGCTCAGAGCAGTCATTGTGACTCCTTGTGTTTAATGCTGACCTTGCATATAGTCTATATACAGACCTTGTATTCCCCTTATATATTCTTAGAAGTCTCGTAAGATATAAAAAATTAGAACTTTTCTGGAAATCAGTGTAACTTCCCACAGGGTATTTCTTCCTTACATGCATTTTTTGAAGGATAAGGACTGTGCATGTTAGATCTATGTGAAAGATGAGAGACATGAGTGGGAAGCTGAAATGCTGAGTGTATTTATTTATATGTGTTTATGAGCTTAATGAGCTAATAGTGAAAGAATTTAAAGAATGCGTATGTTTTAAATAGGAATTTGAATCTTCAGATAGCTTGATGAAATTGTGCAATTAGAATAATTTGCATTTACCACACAGACACATTATCCATGATTAATTCTTTATAAACATCTGTATCAGCAAGTTTTGCATGGCTTTAAATATTTGCTTTTGTTTTCTTTAATTAAATTCATTTCTTGTAAATATCTCCAACTATTTGTGATACTTGCAAGTGCTCTCATCAATAATGGAACTCAAATATGCTGTAAGAAAATTTATCTGATTTCCTGAAATACATTAATTAAACATGCAGCTTAGTTGTTTGAGCATTATATCTACAAAATCAACTAAAAAGCATTCCTCTTGGGGTTGGCTACTATTATTATGGCATTATTTGAGATTAGTAAGAGGCTCATGGTGTGTGATTTATTTTTTTTTTTGGTCATTACTAGTTAGGGTAATAAGTAGCTAAAGGATATAATAGCCCTGTTGAAGTGTTGAGGCAAAGCCCACTGAAACTTCTTACTGGTAGTGTTAAGAAGCCATATGTTAGTCCTGTTAAAACACTTGTTTCTCTTGTTACCTTACAGGAGTTTCTCAGACTCCTCTAGCAGGGGGGTTATACAAGATGATCTTCAGAAGTGCATTCCAACCCTGACCACTCTGACTTTGTGACTCTGTAATCTGAGACCAAGCAGAGGTGGACTTACAACAGGGACCAAGGCTGAGCCTCCACTTAAATGCATCAGCCAAGAAGAGGGGTGAGGTACTGCTGAGGCTTCTTCCAGCTCTTTCTCAGACAGCTCTTTCTACACATCTGTTTCAAGGCCTGACAGCTGTGTGTCAAGGCTGGGTCTTAGCCCAAGCAGCCAAATGCCTAGGAGGGAGAGGGTGTGCTCAGGGCCCTGACAGAGATTGAGTTTGAGACTTTGGGCCCAGTAGCTTGACTGTGTTCATCTTGACTTCAGATTACTTATCAGTTTGGTACAATAATAGCAACCTCACATAGATGTTGTAAGCCTTAATTCACGCTCATTAAGTACCTTGACATTGCTAGAAGAAATATGTTTTTTTACTTGTTTGGTCATATTATTAATTTTACATGGTTACAACAGGACACAAAACCTTTGGGAAAACTAACTTCTCTCTAAAACAATGGGAGGGGAGGAGGAACCTATCTGATCCCTTTTCAGCTAGGAAGGACAAACAAAATAATAAATTAAACCTTTGAACCCTGAGTTGCTTTCCAGGAACAACAACTTTGTACAAAAGCTTCAGGTTAGTAATGATGTAACTCCCTCAGGTTTATTGCAATGAATTTTCACAGTCCAAAGTATTTTATTTAATTTAAAGTATCTTTAAATCATCTTTTTATCACAGGGAGAAGAAGCAGCTATTTGAAATCTTTAAAATAATTCCAATTAAAGATGGTTTGCAGAGTAATAGAGTCTCTCAGGTGATCTAATCTCTGTGGTGGGTTATCATTCTTTTGGGAGATAGTCTGATGAAGAAAGGAATAAAAAAACACTGGATATGGCTGTTCTAGGAAATAGTAGTAAAGAACAACCTCAAAAACACTGACTTGCATAAGTTATATATGCTTTCAGTTGAAGCTTGTACATCTCACTAGTTAATTTTATGCATACACTGTAGGTTTGAAGGGTTTTGAAAGGGTCTTACTGTTTGCCAGTCAAAACTGATTCTTCTCCTGTTTTAACCTTCCTGACTTAAATGGATGTAATATTTATTTCAGCCCAGGTAAGAAAGGGGAGATAACAAATCTGAGTGTTGTGGTTTAAATTTTTACTTCTGAGAGTAAAAAATATTTGCTAGGTAAGTTGGAAATAGATTTTTCAACCATTTTTTTTCCCTTTTTTTTTTCTAGTTTGCTTAAGGCGAGGGCAAAGGTTCTACAGGTTCATGCCTGGATATACCAGTGCAGGAACTGTTGTAGGCTACTTTGTGTTGGTGAAGCAGAGGTCTGGACTTCTTTGTACAAAACAGATCAGATCATATGAAAGATCTAAACAGCTAAAACAGGACTGAGATGTATTGCAGGTGCCAATTCAGAAACTCCATTTAACCCTGGGACAAAACTCAGTATGAGTTGTTCTGTGCTGCCTGAAGCTCAGCGTGGTGCACTGGGCTGACCTGTCCCACTTCAGAAGGCTCCTTCTCCAGCTCCATCTTAAACCTTGCCCGCAGCCAAGCTCTAAGCAGAACAGGTTTTGAAGGCCCTAAGCTGTGGTGTGTGATGAGAATACATGTAAAATACATGGACAGTATTAGCTGTCTGCTCCCTCCAACATATTTGTAGTCTTTTTTTCAAATGGAGGTGGATGACAAGCTTTATTTTATGCATTGGCTGGAAGAGTGAGCCAGGAAGTGGCTTTGATTCCCTTCTAAGCTGGAGGAGATGCAAACCTGCAGTATCAAGGAGTGTTTTAACAACCCAGCTGTCTGGCAGAGAGAGGACAGGTAAAAAGATTGGGGCTAAAACTGAGCTGTCCTGCAGCTGCTGGAGAGGGGCACAGCATTGGGTAGTGCTGATTTTTCTTAAAAATCTGCTTCTGCTTTCAAATTTGCTTTAGGCAGTCATGGAGGAAAAAAAATAGACAAAACCCAGCCCAGAAAGAAACACTGTGACAAGCTGACAGCAAATTTCAGGGCTTATAGCTGACTATCCTAATCAGTAGTTTCTAGAGCTGTGCTGCTTTGTGTGCTCTTCTGTGCAGTAAATCATGCATACTTCATTTCGACAGAAGAGGGCCTCCCTGCTTAACCTTTTGCAAAACATTTGGTGAACACTTCTGAGAAATGGGGATGGGAGCTTCAAAGCATTCAGGCTGAGCAAAATGGGCTCTTGTGGTTGAGATGTCATTCAAGAGGTAGAACCATGATGTCCTCTTAAGGTAGCCTGAGTTTGTAAGTGCCCAGTTTTTTCACAGGTTCCTGATTTAAGGTAAAGATTCAGAGCTTTGGATCCCAAGAGATGGGAATAATTTTCCCTGTAGGAGCAAAGCTCACTCCTTTCCCTCTGGGTAGCTGTAGGTGAGCTACTACTCACTGCTTAGCTTTCTGGTTGTCTTTTCAAGGAAACTGTCTCTCACACATGCTACAAGGAGCTAGATATCTAAAGAAACTTTGGATATTCAGCTTCGAGAGCGAGGCACATAAGGTAGCAGGCTTGCAAGGCCTAGCTTGCAGCTACCCAAAGCTTTTATCAGAATCTGATTTCTTTTAACAGTGTACTAGACCCATAAGTACGATTTAACTTTGTGTGGTCTTAAATTATGCTTAGCCTCAGTTTGAGTCCTGTTTACACTATTTCCATTGGAGTCTTTCTAAGAACATCTAGATCTGATGTCAAACCCAGGTTCACCAGCACAACCAGGCTTAAGCCAAATTCCAGAGGGGTGTGAGAACATTGCGTGCCTTAGTACGCTCCCAGCTTCTTCATGACCAGATGAGTCAGGGGTGATGTGAGTGCATGCAGCCCAGTTTGCTCACTCAGCATGTCTGTGGAAGCCAGGCTGACAGCCGGTGGGAGCTACGAATGGTGAAGGCCACAGAGTTCAGCACACTTAAACCTCTACTCAGGCCTGCTCCTAATCTCTTGCTGCTGACCTATCCAAAAAGTTAAGTAATTGGGGCTAACATAGCATTGCTGTCAACCTCGGTGAGTAGCATTCACTTCTGCAATCACTTCCTAGGCAATCAGCAGGACTGCTTGTGTGGCACTGTGTACTGAGGATGTCAGCTGGAAAAAAAACACTTTTTTTTTTCAGTTTTCATTTTTTCATTCTGTTTTCTTTCTGTGTCTTGGAGCTGAAGGCAAGGTGCCTACGTCAGTGTTGCACATCTTCATACCGTCTCCACAGATGCTTGCTGACAGGAGAAACTGCACGGTTTTCACTGGCAGCCCTTTCCCTGCCAGGCCGTATGCATATTGGCAAAGACTACAACTCTACAACTTGGAGTGTCTTTCTTTTCCTCACTTTTTGCTAGTTTCCAACTCAGCAGAGTACTGTGGACACTCTCAGGAGGAAAAGGTCTCCTGTATTTTTCACTGCAACTGTCTTCCAGTGAACCCATGAGATATTCTAACATGCAATATAATTTTCCTGGCAAATTGCTGCTATTTCGTACTTAGAGGGTATTTATTTATTTAGCTTTACTGGAAATGTATATTTGTAATTATTCCTGGGCTGTTGCTTTATTTTGGATAAGCTGTTTCGTGCAGATTTATAAATTGAAAATAATTGAATTTCTTGGCTGTCACACAGTTTTGGTAGGAAATATTACACATGTTTGTATGGAAAAGGATTTAAAGTTCTTATATTTATAAAGTGAGCACGAGTCTGCCAAGTTATGAAACTTTATTTGGAAATAAAGGTTCTACTTAAGTGTTCTTAAGACAGTAGTATAAACATTGGAAATGTAAATGCCAAAGATATGAGTGTCGCCAAAGAAGGAGATTTAAATTAGATCTTTAATTCCAAATAAATATGCTGTTTTGACAGAACCTCTTCTCTTTGCCAGTAGGCTGGTGGGCATGTGTTATGTTTCCATTCCTTGTCAGACCAAATGAATATGCAGGAAGTCCCCAAAATGTACATTTATTGAAATAAAAAAAAACATCCTTCCAAACAAACCTTCAGAGTTCAAGCATGAACCTTTTGGGGGGATTAACAGCAGTGCATTTGGGGGAACCATTAAAAAGGGTAATCTGAAAGACTTGCAAGTATTGCAGACTATAAATGCAGATGCCATGAGGGGTGGAGGACATGCTGTCTACCTCGGGGAACTGTGCAGGCAAGGCAGCTGTGATTGTATTAGCTGATAGTAATGGGCATTTTTCACTATTGGGTGCTAACGGAAAGGTGGTGAGAAAGAAGTAGAAATCCCTTTATTTGTCCCTTTCCTTTTTCTCTTCAGTGTACAGTGCAGTAAATTGATGCTTAGAAAATTCATTCATTCAGGTGGATCACTTCTGTGCTTTTGGTCTGTGCATCCAGTTGCTATTTTTTGCAGAGTTCAGGGTGATGTGGCCTAAGGGCCTGATTCTCATATTGACAACACTGTAAGCCAAGAGTAGTTATTAGTCATTGGACTCATCTCAATGTTAGGCTGTCATTCACAAAAGAATCCTTGTTTGATTGTCCAGGCTTAACTTTAAACACAAGTCTTAGTCCCACTGCTCTCAGTGGAAGGAGTTCCTTAAACACATATTTATATATAGTCCTCAAAAAGGAGATTAGTTTAGGATTTGAGAAGTTGGGCCCCAAGGTACATATACATACCACCCTTTGTTCTTAAAGCATGAACAAATAATTTTCAGTCTTTTTTCATTATTTTATATTTGTGGGATTTGCAAAATAAATATTTAATATAATGCTGTACAGCATGGGGAGTCCCAACCACATGAAATAAAAGGATAAATTCAACAGAAAAAAAGATTTGTTAAAATGGAAGTGAATAATTTAAAAATACATTGAACAAACCTACCTTGTTTTCCCTTTTTTTATTTTTTATTTTTTACTGCCATTAGATGTATGATGTGCAAATGCATCATGAAACCCTTTTTTTCAGAATTATAGTGTTTTATTTCAGATTCTCCAGTCTTGCAACAGGGATGCAGTTGGTTCCTTTGTGCCTACACAACCTCTTCACTGCTGTCATAGAATTACCACAGAGTCAATGGTGTTGCAACGCTGACTTGACTGGCAAATTGCAACAAATTAGTACTTACATATCTTTGAAGCTGTTTATTGGATGCTCATTCTGGCTGTAACACTTGACAAGAGACTGGTACAACTGATGTCCATAGCATAGACTCTGAAAAAGCTAACATATATATCATAAGAGGAAGGAGGAGAAAGGTCATTCCCTCATGAGCAAGCCATTTATCATAGGCAAACATCTTTCTTTTGACAGATGGAAATGTAATCTCCATGTAGTCTTTCAGCTTTGTTAGACAGTTGGCTTTGAAAGCTGGAGCGAGCAGAGCTAGGCATGGTTTTGCAGCAGTATGCGTCTGCCACACAGTGCCAAACTGCACATGAGCTGCTACGTGCAGAAGCAATCCATTCCTATGCATGGGATTTCTGTGTTCAGGTTTATCAGCCCTACCTCTCAGCAAGGCTCAGTTCAGGTCAGGAGGGCCTCATTAATACAACTACACCTTTACTGGCTCTGTGTCTGAGGATTATGGGGGCTCTACAACATTCCTTATTGTGTGATGTGAACCTTTTAAGATCCTAGGTGTATAGGTGTTGCTGCTACAGTAAACTTACTAGACTAAACCTGGACAGCTTTGTGAGGTGGGCCCATGCCAATATCACAAATTTCAGTAAGGCCAAGTGCAGGACCTCGCACCTGGGTTGGAGCAAGGCCAAGCACAAATACAGGCTGGGCAAAGAATGGATTTGGAACAGTAAAAGGACTTGGGGATGTTGGTTGATGAGAAGCTCAACATGAGCTGGCAATATGTGCTTGAAGCCCAGAAAGCCAACTGCATCCTGGGCTGCATCAAAAGAAGCGTGGCCAGCAGGTCAAGGGAGGTGATTCTTCGCCTCTACTCAGCTCTCATGAGGCCCCACCTGGAGTACTGTGTCCAGTTCTGGGGTACCCAACACAGGGGACATGGAGCTGTTGGAGTGGGCTAAAAGGAGGACTACGAAGATAATCAGAGCACTGGAGCACCTCTCCTATGAAGTCAGGATGAGAGAGTTGGGATTGTTCATCCTGGAGAAGAGAAGGCCCCAGGGAAACCTTATAGTGGCCTTGCAGTACCAGAAGGGGGCCTACAGGAAAGATGAGGAGGGACATTTTACAAGGGTTTGTAGCTATAGGATGAGGAGTAATGGCTTTAAACTGAAACATGGTCAATTTACGCTAGACATTAAGAATAAATTATTCAGTAGGAGGGTGGTGAGACACTGGCACAGGTTGCCCAGGGAAGTTGTGGATGCCCGCTGCCTGGAAGTGTTCAAGGCCAGGTTGGATGGGGCTCTGAGAAACCTGGTCTAGTGAGAAGTGTCGCTGCCCATGCAGGGGGCTTGGAATTAGACGATCTTTAAGGTCCCTTCCAACCCAAACTATATTCTATGATTCTATGAAAAGATCTGTATCCATCGATGGAAATCAGAGGAGACCAATTCTGAAATGTAAAGAATTCCTTATTTTCCTCATTACTCCTTGGAGTAAAATAGGCTGTTCATCTCAGAAGAAACTGGGGCAAGAAAGACAAGAGAATATGAAATTTTATTCAGTTTTAAAATCCTTACAGTCTAAAGATTAGATTGAAACAATCAGGGAAGAAGATGAGCTGAGAACTCTTAGCCTGCTGGCTGTTGGTCAGGTGTAACTTTGGTAAGGCAGGGATGACTGGGAAAAGTAGTTAAATATACTTTAAGAATTCCTATGCACAGGAAAGAAGACGACTTTTATATGGAAAAATTGGAAAGGGTTAGGGAAATAAATATATGTGCATATATATTTTGTCTGGAAATCTGCCCCACAGTAAGGAATCTTAAGAAGCTCACCCAAGAGAAGGTTAAGACATGACTTAATCCCAGTTTCTTCCAGGCTCCTTAATTTCACAGACAATAGTGCAGTGAGAGCCAGTGCCTGGGAAATAAAGCAAAAAAAATCTGCATAGAAACAAATGATTTTAAAGTGGGAAAGTTTCTTCTCATTGAAATAAAGGAAGTAATAGATTCCATCTTTTGAAGTCTTTAAATAAATATGAGATTTCATTCTAAAAATACATGTTTCTTACCAAGATGTTATGTGAATGATACTAGACTTGTCAGAGGAAGAAGTATCATGTCTAGTGCTTTAGAGAAGGAAAACCTAGTTGGTCATAAGGTTCTTTTTAATCTTAAAATCCATTCAGGTATTTTTTCTTAATTTACAAACTTCACAGTGTTATTCATGGTTTATACAATATTTTTAGCAAGTATAGAATAGAAACAAAACAATCCCTTGCATAAATACACTCCTACAGAATCCTGTGCCTTTTGTGGTGTTTAGATCCAGGACTCTTGGGCCATTTCAAGATCTCTGCTGCCACCACCACAGTGTGGGTACCAATATTAAGCTGTTATACTTTATGTCTGATGGCTACCAAAGGAGTTTTTACATACCTATTTTTCCAGAGTGCTATGCAGTTAATAAACAGTCCTCAGAAAAATATTGTCTGTCAGCATTCCTGGAGTTTATGCCTGGATTTAGGGAGGAGGGCAGCAGTGATATCCGTAAGTGTAGAAAACCACAAGAATTTACTACCATCAGTCTGGGTGTTTGGGCTTAATGGTTTAGATTTAGATTTGCCTTGTTTGCAATCTCTCTGTCAAATGAAGACAATGATCTGTGTTTGCTTTCTCTGGGCAGGGAAGGTAAGAATTCATTCAATACTAAACACTTTAAAGGATACAGCTATATTTCAAGAGAAGAGATAAGGGAAGATATAAAATGGCACCTCCTAGCTAGAACTGGCATGAAGTGGGAGGGAGAGAAGAAAGGATTCACCTAATGATATGGGAGAGGAACTGTACAAGTTTGTGGTCCCAGTTACATTATTTGATTTGTGTCCCACTAGCTACTAGTATTGGGATGTGAGAAAGAGGGCAGGAAATCCTAACAGCTCTCAGCTCCTTTTAAATCTGTATCTGCTTTCTTAGGGGTACAGAGAGAATTTGTGTTGACTCAAATACCTGGTTTGTATCAGTGGAATTATATGCAGTACTGTAGTGACACTTTGCAGTTCAAGGCTTATTTCAGTTGTGCTTGTGGTCCCCCTTCCTGCCTGCTATCCTGGCATGTTCCCATTGCACATTATGCCAGTTCATCAAAACAGCTATTTTCATTTACACAGAGTTATTTTTAATTAATTTGTGAGATCAACCTGTTCAACATGCCGTAACTCTATATATATATTTAGGACACATTTTGCAGATTATGGAAGGATTAAAACTGGATTTCTGAAAGGATCTCTGGGGGAAAAAACAAACAACAAAACAAAACAACAAAACCCACCAACTTCTACTGATTACAAAGCAAAATTAAACCAATGTGGAAATCATTAAAGCAACCTGCTGTGACATGGTGGTTAAAGGCCATAAAACATACCTTACAGCAAACCCAATGTAATGCAAGGAGAAAAAAACAAACAAACTGCCAATTTTATATATACTCATGGCTCAACTGAGGTAACCACTGAGTAATTGTGAGACTGCTCTGTGCAGCTTCTTGTTAGTTCCCTGACAGAGGTGGATGTGTCTATCCTGTGTCTTCAATGTTTCTTTGACTGCTTGGTAGAGAGATGATGAGAGAGACCTTGGTGCAGCCCTCTGGACTTTTTGCTCATAATCAAAGTGGATTCTTCCTGAAGCAGAGCAAGACTTTTGCAGCTAAGCAAGTCTCTCTAGGCACACAACTTCTTGCTGAAATTCCAGCCTCTGATTCATCTCACCCAGTTCCCTATTTTCCTTCAGAACACTGAATCGCATTTTCATAATTTTATAATTAGGGGAAAAAAAGGCCTTCCTGAATAAGCTTCTGAAGTTCACTCAGAATTCCTCAGGCTGATGGTATTAAACTAAGGGGGGTTTAGCATCTTCCCTTCAAACAAAAACATGCTGCGTTTTTATTCTTTTTGCTTTTTTTTCTGCCTCACCTGGACACTGTGAGTCTCTCTGGCTAGCCCTGTTAAAAATTCTAAAAATATTATTCAAAATCTGTCTCCAGATGCATGTACATCAGCTTTGTGGAGCTTGTTGGAGGTTTATAGTGGAGCTAAAAATGTCACTTTGATACAGGAAGGGAAAGCTAACTAGAATAATTTTAGGCATAAATCTTCTAATATCTTCAAGGATATGTTAGTGTAATACTAGTCTGCTTTTAGATATTACTAAGCTTTTAATGATAAATGCTTATTTTAACTCCTTAACCTGCCTTGGACTGCAATCTGAAAGGATTAAAAATGGCTTTAAACCATTGTACTCTCTTTTCCATGTATCTTCAAAACCACACTTGCAAGGAAAATTTTGGTATGACTATTTCTGATTATGGCTTGCTGCATTTAAATTTTCTGCTCCACTGTCCTTCATACCTCCCCAGACCATCTGAAGGGAAATTTGTCCTAATGTGACAAATATATATTGAAGGTTGTGCAAGACAAAGATTTAAAATGTGTTATATACACTTTTATGCATATTTTGCAATACAAACTGTTGATTGTTGTAAAGTCAAAACGTGTGTGTTTCTCATAGGCTGAGTTTCTGTGAAATGCCAAGCATAGCCTAAAATACAGCCTAAAATATTAAAACATACATTAAGGACTTACCAGCTAAGTACTATGCACAAAGTTTAATAAGTAAAACTCTTCAGGAAGAGTGTCGCTTGACCTAGTAAATAATGGCTGAATATCTCTGAGAGAATCTGAGCCAGCATCTGCTTTTACAGCAGCATGAATCAGGAATAACTGCGTCAAGGACAATACACACTTCATCTTGTTTAGATCAAAACGGATTTCAGTGCCCAGCCTTCAAGCTATTGGTGTATATGTGTTGGCTGATCATATTCTGAAAACTGAAAGCTTTGTTTTTTATACAGGTGGTAAGTCCAGGGAGTGTCCTTTCTATGGTATCAGTAATGAAAACATGCAGAAAATATTTCCCTTACAGCTGGACTCTGTATGCAGTTGTGACACAAAACTTCATTAAGAAGTGAAGCATTTCCTGGAATTCCCTACCACACTCATGTATTATGGTAATTTACTTTGAATTTGAGAATTCTGATCCTCTTTGTATGTCTCAGGTATGAGCAGCCTTCTTCATCACATTTACTCCAAAGTCTTTTGAATTCCAGCTTTTCATTTTCAAGGCTTTTTTTAATGCAGGGTCAAACAGATTTTCTGCATTTTACAGGCTTGGCAGCAAAAGCAGGAAAAAAACCCCAACAATCAATTGAATCTTTTGTTCTCTGGGGCTCAGATCTCTTCTCTCTCCTTCCAGCACCCCCTGAAAAGCAGTAGAAGTGATGTGATTGTATTTCATAAATTACAGTAGGGCTTCAAACTTTGTGAGTTTGGACAATGTATTCTTTCCTTTCCAAAGCATGAGAAAGTGGCTGTTGCACTGCACTTCTGTGTTGGATACAGAAGAATCACCTATTCCCTTGCACCGTCTCATACTCTTATTACCATGCTGGGAAATGAAGTGTTTGTGGTAGGTAAATGGGTAGTGTTATGGTGTGTTCTTTTATGCTGTTCCTGAGCAGATTCTGAATTGCAATTTGAAACTACTCTCTAGGATTTCAAGCTACAATTCCTGGTCCTGAGTTGTCTTAAGATACCTCTGTACAAACGGTGATTTACAGTTGTCATCCAGAGATAATAATGAACCTCAGCCAGGTAGTTCTTTGGTGGATTTTTTATTAAGTTTTTATTTTACTCTTAATTATCTATGATAAGGCCCTTTAAGACTCTTTGTACTGATGAAATGAGGAAGGGAATCTTACAGAACCACCTCTTCTGGTTCTATGTCCAGTGTGGATTTCTTCAACCAGTATGAAACTGCAGCCTATTTAGACACTAATCCAGAGCTGCAGCAAAAGTGCTCCCAGAAAAGGCACATACTGGAGACAGATATTTCATGCTGCTGAGGAGAAGGAGCATCAAGCTGAAGAGGCAATGACACATATAAAGAGCCCAAACAAGCTAGAATGTAGTAGGGGAGACAGTCTAAAGGCTCATAGGAAGGGGAGCGCTTTCCTTGAGCAAAGGTGCCTTAGCATCTAATTCTTTTGCTCTGACAGTATCTATGTTATTTATGAACTTGAACAGTCTCATTATCAGTAACTAATGTATGTAATGCATATTAGTATATCGGGGCTTAGAGAAGAGTCAAAAACCTTTCAAGACTGTAGATAAGTGAAGGGAAGCCTTATAAGGTGGACTAGTTTTTGACTCACAAGCTTAGCCTTATAACTAATTTGCACGAAGTTTAAGGGAGAGTCTTAAATCACTGTGAAGATGTTTCCTATGTTGTAATTAGATGGGAAACTCCCTTACAGACTTAGAAAATCCTAAGATAATTGAATTGACAGTTGTTTTATACTATACAGAATCAGGAAACAATTTAATATAAATTCCATTTTTCATGGCTGTATGAGCCAGTAGGTCCTACAATAAATTTTGAGGTTGGTTAAAACTGCTGCCTTAACATACACACTACTTTAACAGACCTCAGACTCCATTGTGGGTGTGCACAGTTGTGTTCTGACCTTGACCATGCCTCTGTTCAGCCTTTGTTTTCCTCCTTTCTGAGCTTGCTTCACCCCTTTAGGAACCTTTCGATGTGCTGTGCAAAACTGCAAACATGACGGTTCAGCTTTGCAAGATATTTGTAACCAGAAAAAAACCCCAAAAATATCTCTCTAGAATCTCTGGTTTAGATTTCATTTTATTTGTCATCTTTTATGAACAAATTACGAAATATACTTCATTCACAAATTGGAAATATTTACAATTTTTTTACAACAAGGCATTGTTGAGGTTTTGATTTATGGCATTCTTAGAGCATTCTGTCTTTCAAAACAAAGACATTGGTGTTGTTTTCAGCACACTGTTCATTTACACTCTGAATGTGAAATGGGAGCCTTTTGGAAGAGTAATTTGCACTCTCTTTTGATACGATCTACTGGGAAAACTGAGGCTGGGTGCATTTGCAATGTGCGGAGGGGAACTGTGCAGATGTGTCGCTGGTACCATGTCTCATGATCTGAAGCCATAATATCACACCAGATGCTGCTAAGTGGGGAGGAGAAAAAGATTCCCCTAAGCCATCCTTCCTCTGCCCTCTTCTCTTCTCTTTAGGAATCCTGTGACTGAGCTAAATGTGGTCCAGTTTAATTGTTTTTTTTGTTCTGGTTTTTGAGTCTCCAAGAGAAGAAAAGTCTTGAGAAGTCTATTTCAAATACCATCACAATTCTGTAAGGTTATTCAGACAAAAAAAACCCATAACCAAAAACAACCAAACAACAAAAGAGAGTGCCCAGTAAGTCAATAAATATTGTATATCCGCGAAATGTTTAGGAGACAAATTTTGAACGTTTCTAAAAGGGAAATGCAAATGTGCTGGTCTGCAGTTGTCACATTTGAGCCATAAAAGCTAAGATAGTTCCATTTCCTCGATTTCTTGGAGTCTATTTTTTTCCTGAAGAAAATTCTAAAACGACTTCTTTCCATGGAACTTTTAAAAATCTCCTAATATACACTTCCATTATAAATCAGATGTGGGCCACCATTGCTTAGGTTGTCTGTCATTTCCTGCAACAAGAATAAACACTGATTAAAATGACAGTTATTTTATAGTGTTTGAAATTTAGTTAGTTAAGGTTGTAACAAAAATTTAACAAACTGAATTTTTTTAAAAAAATTTCAAACATATAGCAAAACTTAACATTCATATTTGGCTTGATAAATCTCACTGTAAAAAACCCCAAGAAAACACATTTCTTCCTACATAAATTAAGTATATTTCAAAGGTGATCGACTCATTGATACTGATTGAGTTGGACATTACTCTTAGACCACATATACAGCATTGATGGCATTCATGCAAGTTTTGTGACGTTGTCCTTTGAAAATTCATCAACTCAAGCTTGTGTGGCAATCTACAAAGGAACAAGATGGTAATTAAGTCTTCATTTTCCATTCAAACCTTCTTCTGTGTTGACATGCTACAAACAGATGCCATTTGATGCTAGTTGGGGTAGACAGTTGGGAAACAGGTCTAAATCCAAACAAGGTCTAAGGGTTTTGACTATTTGCCTTTGGATGGGACTGATTTTGCTTTTCCCTCACTATGCCAGACTAGAATTTTTAGCAGTTCAGCAATTGCTACTGAAGTGGCAGATGAGTCATCCTGGAGTAAGCTGACCCGATCATGAGTCAGAATCCTAAAGCACCTAAACCAAGATTTGTTCAGAGTTAGATTTTCTAATTCTCCAATTACAATCCAAACAATACCTACTTAGCAGCTGTCTAAGCCTGGATATGGCTACATTCAGTAAGCACTTCTTTGACCTTGAAGGCTGTGAAGCCACATGGAGTTTATGTTCAGAATTGCCTTATTCAGAGCAGTGCTAGGCATATTTCATGCCAAATTGAATCAGGATGCAGAAATGAAGTGATCTGCTGCTTCTGTCCAATAACAGGTCCCTGAGAACATCCAACTATGCCCAGAAGAATGGGCACACATAAAAATGCAGTTTGGGGTATTTTTAAAATTCAGGTAAATGAAGTAGAGGTGCCTCTGTTGGTCTAGTTCTAAAATACTTGCAGGAGAACCAGAACCTCTTCTCTGCATGGAAAAATTAAATTCACCTCTTCCATCTCCTAAGTACAATTGGAAAAATGTGGAAGAAAAGGGATTTGTTTGTCTCCCTTCTTGTGGAAGTTTCTATGAGGAAAGTAAAGCAAGACTCTTGTTGGGTTGAAGAGGAAGAGAGAAAGACACAGAAAGAGCAAGCCTGACCCATAGTAGCATAATAGCTGAGATTCTTGGTAAAGAGAAGAAAATTCTGGGAGCTGGTCTTTATTCCCAGTCTGACTCTTTCTCTCTCTTCTTTTAATCCACAATATTTGATTTATAAATAGTTCGAGAAGCAGAGACCAGAAGTCAAAGTTTCAAATAAAGTGGAAGCATTGGTGCCTCCTCTCTCAAATGTTAGCAGCTACATTTTGAAATAGATCACAAGACTTAATTGTTGCCTGCACAGTTTTTGAAAGAAGGGATGTGCTATTCCTCCTTAAAAGTAAACTTGGGGCCATCAAACAAAGTAGATTTGCCAATTAATACTCCTCAATCAAATGTAAGTTTCAGAGAAAAGAAGCTGTGTACACTGACTGAATTTTGAGCATTTTCTAACACCCAGCTCTCCATGTGGCAGATAATGATGTTGTATGTATGGTGCCTTATTCTCCTTATACACTGAAGAGTATATTATATTATATTTTATTATACCTTATATATAGATATTTATTCCAGCACGCCTAACACCGAACTTAGGATCCCGGTGCGGGGGCTGCTTGCTCTGAAATAAGGCACTATGGTTTCCTGTTTGTAGCTACCTAAACCCTCTGTAGGATCTACTCTGAAGATACCAGTCAGCTGGTAAAGGGACCTAGAAAAGCGAAGCCATTTAATATCAGCTATCAGTCAACCAAAGTTTGATAGTAATCTGTCAGAAGACTATTCATGGGCAAAGGTAAGTTTCCTTTTATCAGTTTTATCACTTGAATCCTGTGCAGACATCAGCTATTGGAATATCATCATTTGATAATATTGAAATATTGAAAATAATTTATTTTCCCCAATATTTCTATTTTCAAAACTAAAAGTATTATTAAATTAAAAAAGTTGCTGTATTCAAGAAATGAAGGGTCACACCAATTAGAAGCAGCGTGAGTCAATGGTGGCAACATCCAAATACGAGCATTTGGATGTCTATAACTAGGGTGAATATTTTAAATACTCAACTTACTTCCAGATTGCGGCGTTCACCACGTAGAATTATGTCACCACCTGGAAGCACCATTCCTGACTCAGAGTGACATCACAGCATCAGCCAACTTTGATTAGCTGAAACTATGACTTCCTCTTAGAGGTGGCCCTTCCTGAAGTGACATAACAACATGGTAGCTCCCTAGTGTTCAGCGTACCTTGGAGGTAACTCTGGTGTCGGGGGAACCACCGGGCAGCTGGGCAGGTCGGTTATTTCAATACCCCTCAATCTCTAATATAAATATAACAATTATACAATAAATATAGCACACACAAATGCACATGCAGTACATGTCTATATTACTGTATATCTGTGTAAATATACAAAATAGTATTATATATAAACCACTTTAAAGCTATTTTATAAAACAGGGCCTAATTTAATGTAAGTTTTTAAGTAGCCTTCAATATTTTTTAGGGGCATGCCTTGAGCTAGTTTACTCAAGCCTGCCAGCAGCAGGCAGTCCACAGGCTGTAGATCTATGAAGTATCAGATCAGACAATCTACGCATGCATACTTGGTTCTACAACACACAGGTAGGGGTCCACCATCGGTGGGGCGCATCCCACATTTGCTGAGTGTGTGCAGTAGGGTTGCTCTGCACATGCAGGATGGTCCTTCACCAAAGATAAATGGGCAGCTGGCAGTTCTCACTGCTACATGTCTAAAAGCTCAGCAGGTCAATAGGGCTGGAAAGGAGGTGGTGAACTACTGCCATACATGGTCATCTTCAGCCCAAATTGATAGGTTTGCAAGTGTTTGTATTTTGAAAGGTTTGTCTTCCCAGGCCATTTCTCTTTTCTTTACCTGTTTCTCTCTCAAATGGGCTTCATCATTGTCCTTGTTGAGGTAATAGGATATTTGAAAGACAGGATCTAGCCTACCATCTGCAAGACCATGGTCATACTCGCCAGTATAGATCATCAGAATTCTGCTTCATTTTAAAGCAAGAGGGAGGAATGTACCCCTTCCCTTGATTTTATCACCCCGTTTTACATTACTGTTGTAACCTGTACTTTAAATTTTAAACTTTAAAGTTAAAATTTAACTTTTTAAGGTGAATTCAGGTGCTTGGAGTCTCATCTCAGTTAAGAAACCAAAGAATAGCAACAAGTAATTTTTACTTAATGGACAATTAACTGCTATGTCATGCTGCTAGGGAATCTGAAAACTTCCTATGGTTGGAATGAAATAATCCTTGTTCAGCTGTTCAGAAGTCTCAGTAGATATGATATAGACTGTTGAACTTAACTGTAGTGCATACTTGCACGTAAAGGTTTAGATGGGCAGTCTGCTGTCTACTTGACTTTTGTTCCTATCTCTATTCATTTCTCAAATGAAAGTCATTGGATACAAAGTCCAAACATAAAACACAGCGTGTCAGTGAGCATTTTACTTCTCAAATGTGTAACTCCAAGGAGCTGATTTCAAGAATTCTCTTAAATTAATTCTTTTGGCCCTACATGCTCAACTTTTGGAGCTTAAGTTTCAACACCTAAACAGAGACCTAGACACCTCGGTAAGCTTTCTTTTATCAGAGAAAGGTAGTAAATACTCAGTGCTGCTCCAAGGCAGATCAGTTCAATTCAAGTGTCTAAATGTGCCCTTAGGCACTTAGGTTTAGTCATTCTGGGTTTGTGAACTGTGGCTTTTGTGTTTAAATAACCTACTTTATAAGCTGAATACTTGAGAGAGGAAGAAATTGATTAAATCCTGGAAGCATGCAATGATGTGGTTACAGAAAGCATTCTGTGCTTTTCCATAGTACAGTACATGATAATCCATATTAATAAGGCTTCCAATTATTTATGAAGTGCTATATTTAGCAGCTAAGCCCTTGAATAGCTATACAATGGAATTATGTTGAAAATGGATGTACTTCATTGAAATGGATGTACTGCAAATATACAGTACCTAAAAATAGCTACATATAATGCAACATAATAAAGCTTACACAGAACTGCAGCATTTCATTTCCCAGAAGCTCTTTCTCATATATAACTGAAAACTGAATACATCTCTTGCCAGTTGTAAACGTTAACACATACGGTAGCATTTTAGGAGAAGTGGAACAAACAAGGGAGGAGACACAACTCACTTTTTCTGCCATTTCATGGGAATGATGCAATGAATGTTCTCTTTCTGAGAACATTCGCCTTTGTTCATAACTGGCTAGCCGACAAGTGAGCCATGAGGAAAGAGTGCAACCTCCAATTCCAATGCATGCAAGAGACATGGAGGCAAGATGCAAAGAATAGAGAGCAGACGACTTCTTTGTCAGAGCACGAAGAAATTGAAAATTTAAGATTCCTCCAATTAGTCCACAGATGCAACAGGCAGAAAAAAGTATCATCTGTCAAGAAAGACAAGAGAGGTTATGTCATGGCAACATTTTTCAGAGACAGAGTCGTTCATATAAAAAATGAGACTAACCATAATTCAATGCTTTGATAGCATCATGGATTGCAAAACACTTCCCAGACACTCATTCTTAACCCCCTCAGCTCCCACAGAGCTCCAAGGGAATACAATACATTCCAGTGTACATGAGTTAAGATTAATGTACCCTGTAAGATAAAGTTGGGTACATTGAGTTGCTCATGTTAAAAGAACTGAAGTACTACTAGGACACAAATCTTTTGGTTTCCAGAGTTTCATTCAAAACAGTAACATGATAGAATGTGTCATAATTTTCTATTGTGCAGTTTCTCACCACTCCTCAGGAGTGAACGCCTCATGTATTCACAGTGAATCTCTCTTGCTTTGTGTGCCATCTGACTCTGCCCCTTGTTCAATTCAGATTTGTTCAGTCAGACAGCAGTTTGGAGGCTTCCTACAGGTTTTGCGGGGACTTCAAAAGTTTTCAAGGTGAATGTGCTGGACAAAGAAGCAACAGACACAACAAAGAAATCTGTGATGCAGCTCTAGAGAAGGTCAGCGTGCTGACATGTGTTTGTTTCTGGTTGCAATTAATGAGGCATGTTTAAAGACCTCCTATAACTTTAATCACAAAGATGCTACCCTGGTTCAAGATCTCCTTGAGCCACAAATGGCCTCGAGGGAAAAAGACATTATGGAGACACTGCTAAATTATTGTTTTATTCACTCCCCTTGATACTGCTGGCCTGTCAGATGTTGATCTAGATGGGCCTTTGATGTTACTCAACATGGCTTTGTATATGTACTTATGTACTGTGGTAAGAACAATTTATGGAGCCTTACAGATCACTTCTGTAGATAACTGGGATGAGATTTTCATTACGAATGTGGCATTTGGACAGTATATTGCAGTCCACTGGGCAGTGAAAATTCCATGAAACCACCAGAACAGACAGCTTTTAGAGACTTGTTATCATCCACATGCTTTTAAGAAATTAGGCTGTCACTGTAACAGAGTTTAAGTCATAAGAGAAATCCTGATTGCCTTCACACTTACGCTGGTTTTACAGAAGTTCCACCTGTATGTGCCAGAATAATCAAGCTGACAGAAAATTAAGTCAGACATTGTCACATACAGTAGGATCATGTCTTTAACATAAAGTTCAGCAGTGACTTGTGTAGTAATAACTATTTTGCTGCAGTCCGAAAAATAATGTACTTACTCTTAGAAGACACAGAAAACATCTGCCATCACTTTAAAACTGGTTTATTCATGATTCTGATTGCAAAAAGAACTTACTGAAGTAGTGAACAGCTATGGTATCTAGAGTAAGACTTGTTTAGCAGCCTCTTTGAAGTGGCAGCCTCTTTGTGGTGGCAGCCCAGATATGCCACAGTTCACAGAAAGGGGTTTTTGAAAGACAGAAGCTGCAATTCGATTAAGTTATTGAGGACCTTTTATTGACTTGGCATAAGTTTGTATCAACAGGTTTTCCATCAATATTTGTCCAGAAGAGGGTAAATAGGGAAGAGTGACCTAAACAGCCATAAACTAAATAGGCCATTTCAGCACTGCCTTGTTTTGCTTGATTAACCCAAAGTGCTGATTGCTTTTTTGGACTGCTGACTTGCAATTTTTACTGGCTTTTTATCAGAAACACTTGGACACAGAAAGCCCCCAGCATGTAGTTCAAGTTAGATAAGTATGCCTTTCAATATATCTGTGTTATATATGCAGTGGAAAAACTTACAACAAGTCCAGATTTTTTTTTGGCGCACAATATTCCACATATGCCACAAAGCAGAAACTGCAAAGAAAAAAAACATCATCAATTATTTCATCATTTACAGTCTCAAGTTTAAATTCTGCTGTCTTGCTGCAGTGGTGACCACATCAGAAAGTTAGGCAATGGTTACAGTTGTCAGCATTTTTATCACAACCCTTATTTTTCAGGAAGTTATAACTCAACCATAAACACACTTATCAGAGAAGAAGAAACTGGAATGAGAAGTCAGACTGAGGATGATTAATAATTAAAAAAAAATAATTTAAAAAAATCGTACTTTTAAACTGCTTTCGTGAGCAAGACATGAAAAAAAAACCCAATGCAGCAATGAAAAGATGCCTTTTTACTCTTTTTTTTTTTTTTTTTTCTCAGAAAGGTTTAGCAAGGTAGTACTCAGTGATCCAAATCATCTACTTTTAAGCATAGCTGAGGTACTTAATTCCCTTATCCTACTGTGTGAACCACTGAGAGATCATACATGGATTGTTGTACTCAAGAAAGTGGAACTCTGGGCAAGAGTGCCATTCAGTCACCTCTGTGGGTCCAGGTGTAAGTACGAGCACATCTTTTGGTGTGGGTACACTGAGCATACAGGAAAACCTAGTTTAGGTTCTACATGGCCCACTTTGCAAGAGATAGCATGAAAATACTCTTTTTCATGAACTTCTCTTTCACTCATAAATTCCGTTGTTAAGAAATCTGTGCTGCTTATTTTCAGCAAAGCTAACCCTACACCTCTATTGGGAAGTAATTTTATGGTTTTAAAACTGGATTTTTCCACATCCTTTTTTCACAGAGCTGGTATTTCTAGAAAAAGGCTCTGCTTGACCTTGATTTAGGATTAAATCACAGAACAGACCTGGCTGTTATACAAGAAGTGAAAAAAAATGAAACAGTTCCTATACAGCATTCAGTGTCCATGTATTGTATTGCATCTATATCTCATTTCCCTCCAAAATTTTGCTGCTTCAGTATCTCAGCTGAAGAGGTGCTTGAATACAGAGTTCAGCTCCCTCCAACTAAAGTAGTCCATGCATATAGCTAAGCATAAGCCTGGACATGTGTTTTGAATTAGTTCCCACAGTTAAATATGGTTAAATTTTGTATATTATTTACCACTACACTAAACATGAGATGTGGGCTTAATACCAATCTGATTATGGAGAGGGCTGGATCATCTAGACCATGAGGCTGAATGGCTCAGGATATACCAGGACATGCAACTGGTAACTGCCACAATCAAGAATACAATGGGTAGGGAGAGATACTCTCTGATTCTATAATATTTTATTGTGTCAGGGTCTGTATGCATATTAGGTATGTGTTTTCTCTCTCTGTACATCTACAATATTTACACATATACACAAGGAATAAAGTGTGCTGTAGTTAAAGAACTCAACAGAGAGCCAACTGAAATATTGTATTCGTTCTATTCTGTTCTAGCTCAGAGTAGCTGAGTATTCCTGGTTCTTCCACGTTTTTATGTGTGAGCTTGGGAATGTCATGCCAAAGTTTTATATGACTACGAGTTTTGTATGACTACGAGAAAAGCGAGTTGTGAAACTGAACACTCTAGTGTACCTGAACATTTTAAAAACCTTGGAAGAAAAGCACTTGGGCAGTACCAAAGGATTAATATTATTTCATTGTTTGGTTGTTATTTATTTGTGACAGCAGGCATTTTGCTATTAAAACCAATGGATGAATTTGAGCCACAGTGTCAGGCAATTAAACCTCATGCAATGCTTTGAAAATGGTAAGCCAAGTTTACCATTCTCTTCTGAGGCTGTGGAGGATTCTGATTCACTGGAATCAGAGGAAACCTGCTTTACAGAGAGAATATAAGCAATACCCAGGGCTCAGGAACACTGCTCATGCAGAGCTGCCTTAGCCAGGCTTCTTGATGTGGAGACCCCTAGAAAGGTTAGGAAGTCAGAGGGATGTTATGTGATTTATCATTGCTTTTTGATAGAATAGCTAAGGACTCAGGAATTATTTGTTGGTGCTATAGTAAATTCTTGTAAAAATTTTGATGTCTTATCAGCAATAGTGAAAAGCAGATGGGGGAAACTACACTAGCTCTTTGTACCAGAAAAATTATGTAAGTACAAATCAGACTCAGAAGGAATTTCCTGTTTCTTCCTGTTTGTCTTTTAATTTTGAAGTCTGCTATTTTATAATACTGCCAACTGGAATACAGCCACCAGGGGTTCTGCTGTCTTGTCAGTCTCTGTGTGTTCTTGGTATCATGAAAGACTTCCTCTTCATGTCAACATGTCATAACATTTAAACTTGACTTGTAGCTGTTGAGTTACCCTGGACTACAGTTTACCCATGACTAACTAATACTGTCATGGTGGGGACATGTCCCCTTCTACATTATTATTGATTATCCTCAGTCAATTTTTACCAACCTCTTGGACTCTTTAAATGTAGTTACGTTGTCTAACCATGTCAAACATGAAGTAATTTAGGGAAAACACACTTACATTTAAAATACAGTAAATCTGGAGTGGAAAAGAAATACGTCACTGAAGATAAGCTCCTTAAAAAGACTGATGAATTGTTGAAGTATTCACAGCTCACTCCAAGAATACAGCAAAAACATTTGACAAAGGATAAGCAAAATTAATAAGCCCTCCAAAATACCCTGGCAGCCAGAGAGGCACCTTCAGCTGGGACTTGTTGAAGCAGATGTTTCACTGTTGGACTTTTGTTCTGATTATTATTACTCAGAAAAATAATAGAAGTCCAAATAAAATTTATACATAAAATCCTACACAAATCACTATATGCAACCAATTCCCATTACTTCTGGGCTTGCTTTTGTTTACAGACTATTCATACCTTCTATGATACACCATATTTCATGTCAAGACTAGCAGACAAGGCAGGGATTCATGTATCATCCAACAATAGAGACAGGCAGAACCACTCTTGGGTGATGGGTAAAAAATTCAAAGAACGACACTGCAAAAAAATTACTTAGTCACTGGGCTGTGAGTGCCTCAAGTACCCTTTTCAGTGAAGATTTGTTGAATAGGGACATAGCAGAGTCAGAGTCCCTCCGATGACACTAGTGTGATTGCAAGGTGATGCAGGAGTGTTTCTTTGCCTGTGGAATCTTTGCCATTCACACTGCAGCTGTGCCTGCTTATGTTCAACATGCATGCACTTGAAAATCTTTCTTTTGGTCTGTTGAACTTTGGAATATAGGATGAAAGACCTCCCAGAAATGGAGTATGTTTATTTTGAGCCTTCTTTAATTTACTTTATAGTAAATATGGGCTTGAAACAAAACCTCAGATCCAAACACCCAGAAATTTCGGTAAGGAAGCTGCAATCTCAATTTAGATTCAAGTTCTGTGGTTTGGATCCATCCCTATTTCATATTTTCTGGAACAAAAGACTTGGCCTCATTCACTCTCCTGGAAAAAAAAAAAGAGGCTTTCTTACTGGTAGCCTGAAAAAAAGATTCAGTTTTACTTATATTTGCAGAGAGCCAAGAACATGAAATATTTTTATTTATTTATTATCTTGAACCTAAGAAACCTTAACTTTTTTTTTGAGGCAACAAAAGCGGTGGTGTAATTCCCTTGAGAAAATGAAAACTGTGTATGGAAAATATTTCTGGAGAGACGTTGAAGAAAACAGTGGAGAAAACCTGTTGAATATAAGGACTGCTCAATCCCTAGTTAGTGTTCATGACAAAGAGGAAGCCCAAACTACATACACTTTGTGGAAAACCCTCCAGTCCTCTGGGTCATCCATGCATATCTGATGAAATTGAAGAAGGGAGATTATCCCAAATTTCAGTATAACACAGTGAAAAAGCAAACATATCAACCTATTCAAATAATCCCCCACTTGGAAGAATAAACCATCAAGACTGACTCAACAACTGCACTTCTATCTAATCTTTTAAGGTGGTAAATCAAAAATCTGTGGTAAATCAGTAAAAATGCATCAACATGTGACTGTCAGAAGACCCAGTAATTTGAAATTACTAATGTCTAGAAAGGACCATTCTATTTAATAGTCTTGTTTCTTCAACTCTATCCAAATGAGAAAAACACCTGAAATCCCAAATGGATGAGCTGAGCAGAGGAGGTATCTCTAATTGTTACTCTGCTTTGAAGCAGTATTTCAGAACAAGGATTAAATTTTCTTAGCACAAGCATAAAGGGCACAGAATCCACTCTTCACAAAAGCACAAACCAGAGAAAAATGACAATGGGCAAAAAAGAGCGAGCCTCTCTAGTAGGTTGCCTGTTACCTCCACAGAGAAACACAATAATCTTTGCAAAAGGGGGATGGAAACTACTGATTGATGTTGTTGTCCCATGCAAGGGGTTGTTGCGACAGGGATGTCCAGCTGGCTGCAAGTCACCCAGATCCAGAATCTGAAGCAACAGCATTGCCACAGCCCAACCAAATCTGTCATGCTGAGAGGGAGGCTCTGTTCCGGTGAGACATCTCAGCTTGGGTGGTGTTACAGTTCCCACTGATTTGTCAGATTCAAGCCAGATTCAGGCAGTTTACATTCCATCCCAGTGCTTGTGTTTAGTATTCCCTTTAATCTGGTTCTAGGCCTGCAGAGATGCTTTAAGAATGGGAATAATTTTTTAGAAACACTTAAAGAACTTCAGTGGTGAGTCTCTGGACCTGAATATCTACTTGCAACCAGTGATTCAAAAAACCTCTGATCATCTGGAAAAATTATCTCAAATTCTCAGCACAAAATAATAGGATTTATTTACTTGTTTAGAGCCAATCAGAAGAAAAAACAGTAAATAATGGTTTTTGTTGGGTATTTGTATCAAATATTTCATTTAGAGTATGACTGCTTTTATCTCAAAAAGTAATAAATCAAATATTATTCCCTGCAGGAGAACTAAAGTTTTATCTCAGCTAAACATCTAAGCATATGCTGAAGTCAGCCTATATTCAACAGATCCTCTTAAATACAAGCCAGGCACTAAAAGTTCCCGTGGATAGACCATCTTCCAGGTTGTTTTATGCTTCTGGAGTGTCTGCATCATAAAGAAAACCCCCTGAAAGACTTCTCAGCTGGAGTGAATTGTCCTGGTTCGATGCAAGGCAAGAAGCTCCCACACTTGGTACATCCTCCCTCATCTATAGATACAGAACTCTCTGAAGCTTCCACTGAGCTCACTGACAGTGTTGCAGTTCATTTCATCAGGAGCAGGAGCCAGCCAGAAATATGGTCAGTTTGATGAAAATGCAGTGCACATGTTAAAATAAAGTAGGATCACATCTGCATTTTGTCTGCATGCTAAACAATAATGTGAATTTTTTAGTGTTCTTTTGAAATAAAAAATAGTTTGACTGTTCTTTCCAAAGGAAACTTGGCAGCAGTAAAAACTAGATGCAAAATTTAATGTTTGAAAAATTCAGGCCACCAACATCGATTAAACAGTCTAAAATGCTGCTGTTGCTCTGGGAGAGTTCCACACTGCCTGGCCCTTGTTATTTTCCTTCAAATCCTGGGTTAAAAAATAGGTCAATGAAATCAAATATTTCAAGAGCCAAATTATAAATGTAGATTTTTAATGGGCAGGCAGACTTCCATTGTGCTAAGATGAGAAATAATGGAAACAATAACTCTGCCCCTATAGACAGACTGACCAACATCCAGAGAATGCATATCTCTCAAATACATTTAGATATTTGTATTTATAAGGGAAGAAACTATTACTCTTAAGAGGCATAGCCATAAGTGAATCATTAGGTATCTCCCTTGCATATGAAGATAGATAGCATATTTGATTAAAGATGTGGCTTTTGTCTCTCATTCTCTCTCTTTTTGTGAATCTCATTTATAGCCAAGCATTTATTCACCATTGCAGAAAAAATGAGAAATGGAGCCATGCACATACGTACATGTGCGAATATATAGTCACTAATCATAGTGATAGTGATGCAAACATTATGTGCTAAATATAGATGGAAAAGTATGTGACCATTTAAAAAAAAATCTGTGAATACTTTCTGAAAGATTATCTTTTGATTTGTTTGTGCAAAACCTTTGCTATGGATGCTGTCATTCTTGCTCTCCTAGTGTCAGTGGTTCCGCATGCTCACTGGTTGGATCATTTCTATAGTACATCATATAACTGAATTGCAGTGGTGGATTTCTGAAATATACTTCAATTTGTGGAGAAATAAATCTGGTGAACACTGAGTACAGCCTGTAGAGTAGATTATACCAATGCAATCACAACAAAGAGAAAGAAAATCCAGAAATCCACCACCCATTCACCTTAGGTTATATGGGACTGGTTTTTTGTGTGTGTTTGGTGTGGTCTTTTTTTTCAGTTTAGCAGCTGTGGCCTATTTTAAAAATAACAGGTTAGTTATGATGTAAAATAAATCAGATAGTCATCTCCACATGCTCCAGATTATTTGAGAAGTCAGTCACATCTTCAGTTGTTTTCTTTTGGCTACTTTTTATACAACTCTTACTATCTTAATCCAGATCAATTCCAACGAAAACCACAAATTTAGAAACTGTTTTCCCATTTTCATGCATTTTTGATGTAGACATTGTCTAGGCTGCCCATTTCATCACTCTTGTCTACTCCACTTTTCTCTAGCTTGCTTATACATAATGGAGGGCATGCAATGATCAGAGCACTTCAGCCCATGCTTATCTTCCCTAGTATCTCTAATATTGTGGGTGGGATTCACATGCTTGAAGTTGGGTCCATTAGTAAAATATCTGGCTGAATTGAGACAATGAACAATAAGAACAACTCTTTTAACAAGGAAGCTGATGTGTGTCAAATGTAAAACATCACAGGGGGGCAAGTATAGGAGAGAGAATGTGCATGGCTTCAAGATGCCCAAATTTTAGGAATTCAGGTTAAGGTTTCCATGGTGATGCTATCTTCACCTACTTCCTTATAAACTTGGGTCTCTGCTGAGTTCCACCCACATAAGTAAAGGATAGAACAGAGTCAAAAGTTCTCAGCATATTTCCAGTTAAATTGTAACAGGACACATGACGTTATTCAATTTAACTCCAGTGTTTTGCATCCTAACATGTCAAAGGATTAGGTTTTTTTCCTTTAATGTCCCTTTCTTTTCCTAATTTTTCATTTCTCAAAGGAAAACCTTGATTCAAGAGTGTGGATTGGACAAAAATGGCAATTTATCCAAGACATTTAACACAGGCATCATAAGCTCAGTGTAAAAACCAGTGAGCAGGCAGGTGGTTTATGCCATGTCTGCAGCAGGACAATTCTGAGGACTGTGTAAAAAAACCTTTCTCCAGTTTTTTTCATTTGCACCTACTTATTCATGGCCCTAAGCATCTCTGGAAAATGGTAGATCTCTGGCCTTTTTCATGTCTGGTCTTACTTGCTAGTCCTCTAGTTAGAACAACACAACCTAAAAGGCAATTTAAAGTGCTGGAGTGGTACAAAGAGGCTGCCATAATGGTGACAATTTAGACCAAAAATCTTTAGCTCAAGGCAAAGTAAGCCTTTATAACCAGACCGCTGTGATTTCCCATTTTCTCTACTTTATGAAACATAAGCTGCTTGCCTTCACTTTACATGTTTCTTGTGGCCTCTCTCTGCCCAGCCAACCTGCAATTGTTTGCTTAGTTCCTAGCAGTTGATGCCTGCCTCTTCTAGCTCTGGTTTGGGCGTTTTTCACCCCACTGTTACATTTTCAAACAAGTCCCTTTGGATTCCCTTCCATACCTCTGCATTCGCAGATGGAGAGAATTTCCTATAAACATCTGCAAAATCACTTCATTGGCCTGTGTCTTACTTCTCTCTAAAACTCTGCCTATGAACAGCTTGAAATCAGCCAGACTGATGGTGTGTTAATGCAACCACCTGTTATACCAATCAGTTTTGGTTTGTTGTTTCTTTATATTCCCTCACATCTTTTATCTGTATTCTAATCTATGGCTAGTACAAACTCGGGTAACAGAAACCATAAAAATGAATGAGGCAGTTGTGCAGGAAATGTGCATTGTCATGAAATGGTATCAGCTGTGATAGCATTGTCACAAAATGCAATCACTGCATGAAATACTGAGCTCACTGACTGGTCAAAACTCTTTCACTTCAGTGAAACCTAGAGTATTGCCCTCTGTCATTAAGTTTTCATATAGGCACGTGGTTTTGAGCAATCTTTTTTCCTTCATCAGCAAAGATCAGAAACCTCCTTCTCTGAAGTCATTTTGATAATATTACCTGTTGGCCACTGTCTTATCTGGTCTTCATGCTCATTTCTCACCTACCTGTTCTGCAGTACAGAATTGTGTGTGTTTGTATGTTGCCAAAAATATTTATGACTGTTGTCAAGAACTAATAATTAATGACAGTGAGAATATTACTTGAAGCACTTTGTCAGAATGAATCTATAAATTAACAAAGGTTAAATTGATGAATAACCAAGGGTGTTTTGCTTTTATCATCTTATCTCAAGCAAAGCAGACAATCATTTTAGAAATACTGCTGTACGACCCAAGCTGGCCAAAACCAGCTTTGGAGTTCAAAAATGCCCACTCATGTTTAGGCTGAATATTCATTATTTCCTATGCTTTGTTTCATAAATACAAATAACCATTTGGAGGAAATTTTTTTTTTCCCTAGGAATACACATATCTCAAACTGAAAAAATAAGAAATGTTTTTGAAAAGTGAGAAATGCTCTGTGACATGAACATGCTGCTTCTATTAACCCATTATTGGTGTTTGATTTTTTTGTTCATTTTACAAGAAGATCAGGCTGCCCAGATCATGCGAACATATGCCTTCTTTTCCTTCCCATTTCCTCTTTCTCTTTTTCCTCCATAAGCTCAGAACTCAGCTGACATACCCTTGACATTATTTTAAAACACCTTTTGAGAGTCTTGTCATAAGAGACAGGGCTGTTATTTTTTAAAAGCAAAACTCACGGGCAGTTTAATGATTGCAAGCTACAGCTTGTGTTCCACCTGAGGCATCGGGCTTTCCCAGGTGTGAGAATGGGTTCACAGAAAGTTCAATTGTTCACAGCAAAATGGAAAAATGAAAAGAAGCAAGAAAGAAGGGGTCTCCCCCCCAACACACACATACATCTCTCCCCCCCGTGCCTCCCCCCTCTCCCACGAGTATGCAGACTGTACCCCATGCATATAGGAAATGGTCCCGGTGAGGTTCTCGGCGCAGCATGCACACGCGGAAGGGAAGGAAAGGGAAGGGGATGCCTTCGCACGGTCTGATCATCACCATAAAGAGTTAAAGAGAGAGTGAAATGGCTAACGTACACACACCCCGCTCCATACCGGAGAAGAGTCTCCCAGCTGAGGTTTATGCTCTGTGAGGACCAGGCTGAAACTGACTGCCCCCACGGCCACGCTGGACACCCCTAACCCTATCTCCAGCACGGAGAGCACCAGGAGGCTCCCGATGATCTGGCTGCTGGTGCACATCCTCCCTCGGTCATCCTTCCTTCGCTATCAGCCGGAGAAACCGCTCATCCGCCGTCTCCTCCGGCTCTTCCGCCGCCCTAAGTGGCCCCCAAACTTTTCTTCCTTCGCTCGGCAGCCCAGGCGGAGCGGAGTGGCGCATTCGTGGCCGACGGGCGCTGCCGAGGGGTGGCGGGGCGGCCCCGGCGCCGCCGGGCGCCGCGCAACCCCCCGCAACCTCGCTCAGCGCCGCGCAGGGCCGGGCCGGCAGCGAGGGCGGCCCCGGCGGCGCGGAGCTCTCCAAGGTGCCGGCGGGCGGCAGGGAGCGGGCGGGCGGGAGGGCGGCGGCACCGCACTCCTCAGGGGCTGAGCCTCCGCCGGAAAAGTCGACCTTGTCTGATCGCCTCCTGCGCTCTCATTGAAATGACCTCACTGGATTTGTTTTATTTTTTTTTATTTTTTTTTTCCCCTTGTATTTATCTTCGCCCTCCACCCGCGTCTCTTCCTGGGTTGGGAGTGGGGGGGTAGCAGAGAGCGGCGAGCCCACCCCAGCTATATTTATGTATGAATCTAGACCCAATGCACAGGAGAGACGCTACAGCAGCCCCGCCCCAGAGCCGCAAGGCACGGCACCTTCCTCCGGTCCTCCCCCCCGGCTCGCACACCTCCTCCGTCCCGCACCCGCCGGGGCTGGCGGCAGGACGCGAAGAGCCGTGGCAATGCCAGCTGCGCAACACTGCCATCAAAGGTGAGCCCTCTCGATGGGCTGTGCGCAGGCCTCCCTTCTCCCAGGTGCTGCTGCGTTAAATTCAGGAGGAAGTCCATCTTCCCCTCGTATGTAGTAAGAGGGCTGGGATCTGTCATGTCTCACCACTGCAAAACTCTGTGGTCTCATCCAAAGAGGCAACTGCCGTAGCCATTCTTGTCGCTCTGACAACGGCCAGTACTGTGTCAGTCCTCAGGCAAATGAGCAACAAAGCAAAATATGACAAGAGATACAGAGCTGCTACTTGAGCCATACTGGAGTACTTGGTACCCATCTTTATTGCTATGGCTCAGATAATGGGAATGCTTTGTTCCTCTGACTGCAGTTTTACAATCTGTATGTGCTGCACAACGTGGTAACGCAGTAACTCTCAATCTAGCGTTTTGGGTCTCCTAAATATGAATCACCCACCTATGACCAGTTACCTTAACAACAGGGCAAAAGCACTACTTAAATAATTATATCCCCAAAACCTAGATCGTTATTCAAAAATATCAGCTTCTTGGAAGATTTAACTAATTTTCTGTATAAATATTCTATGTTTTTATTCTAAACAAAACATATATGGGATTTTCCCTCATCTGCCAAAAATCTCAAATTCTTAACCTGTATAGAAATCCCACACTCAGGCATCAGAATCCAGAAGAGCAGTCTAGACTTAGTCATTATTTTAATGCTACAATTTGGAGGAGAGAGCATAAAATTAGCAGGGTCCTGACTGAATTTACTTCTTCAGGCTCCAAAACCTGTGTCTTGTCTTGTGAGAAGACAGCCATTGAACCACTGCTGAACTGCAAGAGAACAAACTATACATAGGTACTATATACACTTGAAAACATAAGATCCACCATTACAGGCCAGACTTTAGATCCCATTTGTAGAAATTTTGCATACTTAATTGCTGTGAGGGGAGTTAGGCAGGCATCAAAGTCTGTCACCTTCAGCTGCTCATGCTCTTTAGGTGTCTGAGAGTGAGAGAAAGGGGTCCTAAGACAGGACCTTAATGCTTTCTAGGTTAAAACTTTTGCTGTTTTGTATTTTCTCACACTTTTCCCAGTTCACAGAAGCAGAACACATGACTACATCTGAAGGAAAGCTGCATTATAGTTAAAGCAGGACTGTCCCTTTTTCATCTCTTCTGTTTTAAATGGTACCTGACATCTTTTATCATTAAAAATCAAGGCACAGCATAAAAGTTCCTAAGCTACTATATTTGTGTACGAGGATGGAGAAAGCACAGATTTTCAAGTACCCACATGGGTGTAGGAAGGTGTTTCTGCAATGACAGTATCCTTATTATGTCAGATTGTTATAAACGTTAAAGTCTGGTAAGGTGCAACAATTTTAATGCTCAGAGTACATTTTACCAGGACTATAAAAACCAGAGGTGATAAGAGGGGAATTGCATAGTGACAGATATAATTAATATATTTAATACCTGCAGCCAGATAGAGTGCCTGGCATATCAGGACAGAGCTCATGTGACAAAAATAACATTTCCATAAACAGCTTGTTTTATGTAACATTTCCACTCCAGTCATAATAAGCTGTCAGAAGGATTGGGGGAGAGGGAAGAGACCTTGTGAAAAGTGTGTCCTAGATGAAGATCACTTCATGTGACAGTTATTAAAACAGGGATATAAACCTGGAGTCCAATGGCAGAAGAGGAAGTGCTCTGGGTGCCTGCTTTCTAATCTGCAGACTGCAAAGAGGTGAAGAGCTGAGCAAAACCTCAGTCACAGCTAATAGAACTGCCCAGGAAGAGCTGCATGAGTTATCTCTGTTTTGCACCCTTTCAAATAAAGACAGGAAGGAAATATAATATTCTAATCATTATATTTTAAAATTAAAAGATACAGTCTTTGTCCCTGTAATCACTTTAGTTTATTTGTACTATGGTGCTGCATCATCATTATGTGCTGATCTAAGTAATTAACGTTACACATGGGATTATTCATGCATACATTTCAGCACATGCTTACATCTTTGCAGTATTAGGGCACTCTTTTCCAGGGTTATTTAACTGCTTACTGTCTCAACTGGCTGGTTTTGAAATGATTTATTTCTGATTCCCATAACAAAAAGATTATGATGAAAGGGGAGAAAAAATTAAAAATCATTCAATGTGCAGGCAAGTTTTCATTATGACTGCAGAAAGTTAAATACTGAAATCCCATCTCCAAAGTACAATTAACTAGTCATGAGGGCTTTGGATTTTTTAATCTAAACTGTTTTAATCTAAAAGCAGCTGTATCAATTGCATTCTCTCTATAGAAATGTGTACAAAACACCTCTTGGAACATTCCCTTCTTTTTTTTTTTTTTTACATAATCAACTCAATACATTTTACTGCTTGCTTTGTTCATAATCTAAATTAGAATGCACTGATGTTCTAAAACGGGAAGCAAAACCCATCAGAATCTTGCATGGGGGAACATAAGGGACTGTTATTGATTTTGTCAGTTTAAAATTCAATACTCAGACAAACTTTCTGCTGAATTAGTAGCTCATCCCCAGCAAAGTTAGTATCTGTGGCACTTATGTGGCTGTTAAGGTTGTTAGGTCACATTTGTTTTTCTTGGATCAAGTCATTAAGATATTGGCTTATAACATTCAAATTATCTGATGACGTATTCTAAAACTACTTGGCACATGTTTTCATTCATGAGAAGTTAGAGGAGTTGTGACAGTCATTGATGTTGGGTTGAAAATTTCACATGTTTTCAAGTTGGGTAGTGGAAAATGGATCGATTCTATATAGCTGATGTTAAAAGTGAGTATAAATTACTTTTTCTTAACTACCTCTTTTTTCTACTACCATAAGAATCTCTGTTCCCCTCAGGCACCTTTTAGTAGTTTGAGAAGGATCCTGCTTCAGTTGAAGAGATTAGAAACCTGTGCACAAATTCTAAATCTTCTGCAACTCATCAAAACAATAAAGAGTGCATGTGAAATTCTTTACCCCTATGTTACATACAAGGATGCGAGTCACAGGTTCTTTAACGTGATTTGCCTAACGTTGTACATAAAGTCTGTAGCTGAACCAAGAAGTGTCTTTATTCCAACACGAATGTACTGTTAAATAAACAGTCTTTCTACATTAATATGGTTTCAGTGGAAACTGCAAGAAAGGATGATCCTCAGAAAGACTATGTTTTCCCAGGAACTCTGATTTCCTTGCTCTGCAGCAGGTAATTCCTTGCCAGTGAAGACCCTTGGATGCATCTGCAGACCCATGTTTGCCCAGCAGCTCTGTTCATAAGTATAATATACAGCACTCAAATGCCTAATTAAAAGGAGTACTCCTGTATTACTAACATGAATTTAATACTTGTAAAACAGTTCCTGTCCATTTCTCAGTGCAGTAGTGCCATGCTAAGTAGCCTCTCATAGAGATCTGGGGAACAGAAATCAGATGAACAGAAATGACGTTTGGTGACCCAGAGGGATGAACTTTATAGACCCATCGCCTCTGATCCACTAAAAGATGTCACCCACTGGGGAATCTAGAGCAGAATGGAAAACTGGTTGCTCTAGGAGTTGCTTTGAACTGTATGGCCAAACACTGTGTGTATGAAGTAATTGTATATTTAACAGACAATCCTTAAAATATTTATGTTCTTTCACAGGATGGACAGGCTGTTTACTGGGGACATGGTAGAGCTTAACAGTACCTGCTTTCCAAAGTGGTTTGGGCTAGTGGTGGCCTGTCAGCACAGTTTCCTTTGAGAAGGAGCTCTCCCTGCTTAGTAGGATTAAAGAACGAAGAAAAACTTCTCCTGACCATGGAGAAGAAAGTCTTGGAGCTATCTGCTTTTGGGGGACAGAAGAAAAGAGGGCTGGGGACTAACAAGGCTGGAGGTCAGCAACTTACCATTCTGAGCTGAGCTGTTGTTTTATGCTAATAGCCAGAGGGGGAGAACATTTTAATGGAACCTGTTGTGTTTATTTCCATGAGGAAAGAAAACAAAGCCCATATTAGTCTTCTTAACAATGTAAGCAAGTTTTAAATTTTTGTACCCACTTTTGGCCTTCTATTTGGGATAGCAAATGCAATTCTGTGATGAAGACAGCACAGCTTGTTTGGAAAGGGTGAGGAGGAGACCAGAGAGGGATAGCTGGCAAGTGACAGGGCTGGAAAATTTCGGCAGTGCTCATGGGGGCAAAGGAGTTTAAGAGGAGTCAGGGGGGGGTTTTTTCGGTGGGCTGGAGATCTGAGAGAGAAGATGTTACAGTTCAGTAGAGCATGAAAGGAGTGGGACGTGAGAGTGTTTAGGAAGTAATGCAGGGTCTTCTTGTGACTTGCTTAATATGCTTGCACTTGCTATAACCCAAGCCCTTACCCATGAATATTTTGAATATGTGAGAGGAAAAGAAAGATCACATAATGCCATTCTTTTCACAAAAAGAGAAAAGAAGTAATAGTATGGGATAGAAAATTCAGAAAAAACATTGCTGAGGACTTTTTGTTTTAATACCAAGGGGCTGTGAATTAAAAAGTCTTGAGACAAAGACTGACTTGCACACTAACTTGTGCATCAGCAGGAACAGAGCTCCATGTTGATCCATTAAGTCCCTGTTTCATCTGAGTTATGTCTGACCAAATAATTTGGTCCCCCCAGCAATCTGACGACTCAAGCTGTTAGGTATGTCTTTTATGAGAAATGGAGGCAGGAATGGTGTCTTATACCGGAGGAGTGCATCCTTGTTGTACTCTCCAGCTTCTCTCTGTCTGATGTGTATCTTACAATCCACATCTTAACATCATTTAAGGTTTCTTAGTAGGAAAAGGTGCTCTGAAAAATTGGGACAGGAGAGGAGGATTTTCACACCTCATCTGGATCAAAGTTAGAAAGAAAGGTTCTATCTAGGACCTTTACTTAGATGATTGCAATAAGGTGATCTGCAGTAATACACTAAATAGAGGGACTTTGAATTTCTCACTTTCATTTTGAACCATCAAAGAACTTACTCCGTATCTCTATAGCACGTCTCATAGCTCCACTCCTGAAGCTGTGAAGCTATGGAGAGGTGTTATTGAGGTATGTAGCATGCATATAGCAGCTCTATTGCCATGCAATGCCTTCTTATCTACTACTCAACAAACATTAAATTTACTGACAGTGAGCATTTTGTGCAGAACATTTCTGAAATCTGTCAGCAGTCTTTAAGCTATTGCACTTTAAGTAATGCACTGCCATACTAGGTATGAGCATGCAGAAGTTACCAAATACAGTTCCTACCATCAGCTATGCCACAAGGATCTCACTGACATCTTCTGAACACATTTCATTTTCATCTTGTCCCCTGCAATAAAACGAGCAGTTTTTGAATTACATTTATGCTGTTGTTGCTTGCAAGAAACCTCCACCAATTTACTCTGCTGGTTGGGAATAAACACTACGCATACTGATCCAAAATAAAAAAAGAAAAACAAATATTTATTCCAAATAATTCATTCAATGACTTAGTCACCTTTTCTGTTTTAATACATTAACCTTGGAGGTTCAAAACAAAGCAAAAGTGAGATAACATCATTACTGCCTTGCTATGTAAACAGAATATATAAACAGTCTCTGCAGAATAGTAATTTAAAGTGCTCTTTGAATTGCATGACTTACATAACCCATCTGACATTCTGCCATCTTTTGGTCTCTGGCCTTCACTTTTTGGGGTAAGTTTCATATTCCATAGAAGTCCATTAAATCAAGATTCAATTAAACCCTTCCAATCTGAATGCAGTCAAAATATTTTCTTACAGTGCAATCTGTAAAAAAAAATTCTCAAATCTAAAATGCGATGAACTAAAACTGCAGTACATTATAGATCTGCCATCAATTTTTAGGAACCCTGCAGCACATTCAAGTAATAAAGGTCAGAATGTGTCTTATTAATAGCAGCCCTCATACAGTACAGCACTCAAGTGTGTGATCAAAATTGATCTTATGAATAACGTTCTCCTGAATGAAGTTGAACCTAACACATGTACAGCTAAATATGCATCAGAAGGCGTTACTGAATTTCAGTCATTACAGCCCCCATCATGTAGATTCACAAAGATCACATTTGCCTAAATGAGAGCATGGCCTGAATAAAGGCTAGAACAAACTAGCATGTGTTAAGTGGCCTGACAGTCTGTATAACTCATGCATGATAGGGATTTATGCTGCTGCAGTAACTAAGAATAGTGCCAACCCAGAAACTAGCACTCGAGAACCTCAGGACCACTATCTTTTCCCATTTTTGGCATCAGACACAGTGTAGAAAAAGGCAGAGCCCAGGCTCCAGCTGTTGCCTGCTCATATTCTTTGGATGAGTCACGAAAGAGATAATATCTGGGACAAACCCTGTTCAGAGCCCTAACCTGAAGCCTGTTAACATAGTTCTGCAAATGAATAAGGAGCATGGCTATTTCCCCTTTGCCAGCTCTTTTAATGAGATCAGAATCTGTCTCCCATTGGGTAATTCCTTTCTGCTGCTGAAATGCAATAGGTCTAGCAAAATTCTTCAGCATGAGGAGATTTGGAACTGGGTTTTCTTTTGTTGCATTATACTTTTGCAAAACAATTGTTAAACTTTTGTGCACAAGGTAGAGAACTGAAAAACACCATTAAAATCAAAATTAAAATGAAAGAATTTGGGGACCACACTTTAAATATCCCAATTTTTTCAATGTCAGGAAAAAAAGGAATTGGTGGTTAACAAGAAGTTTTTCTTTAAATGTACATCTCCAGCAAACCCTCTTCTCTGCCAAACTGTAATAATATTTTTTTATAAGAAATACACCTGATGGAGAAAGTGAAAAAGGAGTCCAAAAGAGTAAGTTCAGAGGACATAGAGTTGAGTGTTTTGTCAAAATGCCTAGAAATCATAGTTTTTCTTGAATTACATCCAGCAAATTGTTAGTTTCTGTAACATATGATTTTATTCAAGATCCAAAGTCTGATCCAATTCCTTATCTTACTGGTAAAAATCTTTCTACTAATGAAACTTAAGTTGAATTGGGTATAGCTCAGTAACGGCTATTAGTTGGTGAACGTTTACAAATAGTTTTTACAGCTGAAACAAAACAGCGTATATTGCTAGACTAAAATCCTACTACACTCATCTCTAAAACTGAGACCATTTTTGGTCAATAGTTTCTCTGTACTGATGATGATTTAGCAGCAGCAGTTAGATCTCATGTCTGACTGGGAAAGTTGTGCAGTCACATCACTGTCATGGGCTTAGGGAGCTTATGCTGTTAACAGCTGGAGGAGGCCAAAGGCAGCCTCGCTCTTTTTTCACCTAATAAAGTAACATCTGGGTTTTATATGAATATATGCTATAGATATGATTTTATAAGCTAGAATTCTGGTCTCACAGTCTGAAGAGCAAGTGTATCTGAAACTACCATCCCTAGAGATGCACCCTGAGACCTCTGGATTGCTGGTTGTCCTCAGCACGTATAGTTCCCATGGGTTTCAGTCAGATTAGTTCACACATATCTGACAAAGAAACCAAATCCTGTTGTCAAAATCTCACCTCACTTAGCTGCTGCCATGCTTCCTAGAATCATAGAATAGTTTGGGTTAGAAGGGACTTTAAAGGTCATCTAGTTCCAACCCCCTGCCATGGGCAGGGCCACCTCCCACTAGACCAGGTTGCTCAAAGCCCCATCCAACCTGGCCTTGGACACTTTCAGAGAGGGGGATTTCACAACTTCCTTAGGCAACCTGTTCCAGTGTCTCACCACCCTTACACCAAAGAATTTCTTCCTCATGTCTAATCTATATCTACATATATCTCCCCTCTTTCAGTTTGAAACCATTATCCCTTTTCCTATCGCTACATGCCCTTGTAAAAAGTCCCTCCCCATCTTTCCTGCAGACCCCCTTCAGGTACTGGAAGGCCACTATAAGGTCTCCCCAGAGCTTTCTCTTCTCCAGGATAAACAACCCACACCCTCTCAGCCCGTCTTCATAGGAAAGGTGCTCCAGCCTGCTGATCATCTTTGCGGCCCTCCCCTGGACCCCCTCCAGCAGCCCCATGTCCTTCTTATGTTGGTAACTCCAGAACTGGACACAGTAGTCCAGGTGGGGTCACACAAGAGCAGAATAAAGAGGGAGAACCACCTCCCTCAACCTGCTGGCCACGCTTCCTTTGATGCAGCTGAGGATACAGTTGGCTTTCTGGGCTTTAAGCACATACTGCTAGCTCATGTTGAGTTTCTCACCAATAAACACCCCCAAGTCCTTCTCCTCAGGGCTTCATGATAGAGGAGCTCTGCTTACTCAGGTAATTGCCACCTGCACATGGTGGAACAAGATCGTGCACTTAGGTTTCCATCTGAGTCTTAATGATCTGTGCTTTCATACTGTCTGCTAACCAGCTCTCTGACTTTCTAAATAAATGTTAAAAATAACAGCTCATCAATGAAGCTGTATTCCTTAGCTAAATTGTACAATGATTAATTTAGTCTCCCTGCAGCCTTCTCTTCTCCAGGCTGAACAGCCCCAACTCTCTCAGCCTGTCTTCATAGCAGAGGTGCTTGAGCCCTTCAATCATCTTTGTGGCCCTTCTCTGGATCTCCTCCAACAAGTCTATATCTTTCTTGTGCTGAGGGCTCCAGAGCTGTATGCAATACTCCAGGTTCGGTCTCACCAGAGCAGAGTAGAGGGGCAGAATCACCTCCCTCACCCTGCTGGCCACACTTATTTTGATGCAGCCCAGGAGGTGGTTGACCCTCTGGGCTGTGAGCGCACACTGGTGTCTCATGTTGAGCTCCTCATCTACTACCACCCCTAAGTCCTTCTCCTCAGGAGGGGCTTTTCATCAGAGAAGATCATGATAGGACAAGGGGTAATGGTTTTAAACTGGAAGAGGGGAGATTTAGGTTAGATATTAGGAAGAAATTCTTCACTATAAGGGTGGTGAGGTACTGGAATAGATTGCCAAGGGAGGTTGTTGATGCCCCATCCCTGAAGGTTTTTAAGGCCAGATTGCATGAGCTTTTGTGCAACATGGTCTAGTGGTAGGGGTGCCTGCTCATAGCAGGGGGGTTGGAACTAGATGATCTTTGAGGTCCTTTCCAACCTTGGCAATTCTATGATTCTATGATTCTAAGATTTTAACCTGGATTTACAAGAAAAGAATGTGTCTCAGCAAAAAACTGCTGAGGAACATCTTAATTGCAATAGTTTCAAGATAAAGTATTGAGGGCACAGGAACAATTACAAATAATGATCTTAAAATTGCACCCGTCTGGCAGTAATTACTGTAGTTGAGAAATCAAAAAAATCCCATACCTTCCCAACCAGCAGAACAGTGAGTAGTAGCTAATGGTAAATACTGATTTTGTAATAACTTCTAGCAGTCATATTGCAATAATATTTTCACTTCTGCTTAGTGCTTTCCATCTTGAAAGAGCAATCACAGAGCTGTGTTGTGGTTTCTGATTCAAAGCCCATTCCCCAACATGTGTTCCTGATACACTTTTGATGTTGTATGTTATAGTTCATTATGATAATTACACAAAATACTTTAAAAACTGCCTATTACTGCATGGTTATTTTTGGGATTGGGTTTTCTTGTGTATGTCAAGAGAAAATCAAAGCAGCTTAAAAGAAAAAATAGTAATCTAAGAAACATGTTTTAAAAACTTGCACAGACTCTCTCTCATGCCTTCCTTAAAATGCCTCTAATGGAATGGAGCAGGTTATCTTCATGGGACCCGCCTGGATAAGTTCCTGTGTGATGTACTCTAGGTGACCCTACCTGGCAGGGGGGTTGGACTAGATGATCTTCGAGGTCCATTCCAACCCCTAAGGTTCTGTGATTCTGTGACATTTTAGTTCAGAGCTGGGGCTGTGCTACTGTGAGAGCGAACCTCCATCAGAGCTTTTTGTTGAGGAAGAAGGGCACAGCCTTAGGCCAGGCACTCTCTGTCATGTCTAGGAGACTACATTCCCATTTGCTTTGTACAGTTCTTGTTTCACTGGGCCTGAATAGACTGTCTCTTGCAAAAGCATGATTTCCCCCACCATCGCTCCAAACTCTCTTTTTAAACCATACGCACAGAAGACATTGATTCTGCTTTGCATGTTTTGTCTGCTATAACACTGCTATGAAAAAGAAATAGGTGGAAACTATTTGTATGAGCTGCCAGGCATTTGGGGATGCTTTCCTTTTAGTGTACTTGATGTGAGTTTTTCTCCCAAGTGTATTAGGAATAATATTTAATGCAACTGAGAAGTATGTTTTTCTCAAAAATTAACTTCTAATGTAAATCAAATAACCCCCAGTGTTTTCCTTTTGAAAATGAAATGCTAAATGTACACATAATTGTTTCAAAAATAAGATATTTTTAAGTTATTTTTAAGATTAAATCAGAAATACATAGTGTCACACCTGCAAGATGCCTAAATGAAAAATGGTGACAGTTCAGAAATAGATATTTTTGTGAAAAAAAAATAAATAGAATATTTTGGAGGAAAATAGAGAGGTCACTTAAATATAATAAACAAAAAAAAAATATTTTCCCTCTGGCCATGGTACCTCATCTCACTTCAATAGTGCTCTAGAAATAACAGTATAGATTTCTGCTTATTCTTCCATGGTATTTGACAACTGAGAGGAAATATAAAACATGCTTGAAATAAACATATTTTAATCGGTTCCTAGCTAATGTGGTAAAATGCAACTCAACAAAAATAAAACAAATAAATTTCTGTTATTTACAGACTCAAATAGACTTAAAATTAAGCACTGAATGCATTAATCTATTTTAAATCTGGTGGAGCTGAAGCAGTGAGTTATTGCCCAAGAATCTAATCTGTGGAAATGGATATGAATGAAAGCTTGCTGTACCCATATTTAACTACAGAATAATTACAGTGTTTAACTTTACCTGCTCCTACCACATCACATACAAGTTATTATTCATCAGCTGTTTCTCAGTGATGTCATACCTCAGGGAAGACCATCACCCCTGGAAGATTGTGCTGTCTATCATAATTAATTTATGCTTTCCCTCACTGCAGATATACATTACAAACCAAAATATGGATTTTGAAGAATATAGGAAAAAAACTCATGTTGTTTACAGGAGACTGTCTTTTTATTTTATATCTGTTTTAGCATTGCTTTAAATTATTTAGTGTTCTTCCTTCTAGTTACTGATTTAGAAGGAATATTTGCATTTTTAGAGAAGAATGAAATTGCCTCAATTAAGCATTCAAATAATGTAAATATATAAATAAAAATATGTTCTAACTTGTTTAGGATCTACACAAAGCTTTTTCTGAAATCTTCTTAGCATGGATAAGTTATTTGTTTATGGCCCTACCATAGTATAGATAAAGAAAAGAGGCATCCCAACTTTAAAAAAAACAACAACCAGAAAACATTCACCAGAGTAAAACCTGCCAGGGTTACACCACAAATTTACTAAGTCAAATTCATAGTCACATTTAAAGTTAAATTTAAAAAACCCCATCCAGATATACTTTGTATTCTCTTATACCACTATAAATGAGGAATATGTGACTCAAATTACTGTGTCATCAGCAGGTGTAAAAATGAGAGGAAACACTTTTGGTTTTGCTCCACACACCACATGCTCAAGTATAACTCCTGTATTTCCAGGAGCAGCATAAAGAGATCTAAGTATAGATAAGAATAAGAATACTTGCTTCTCATTAAGTCATTGAGTCTATTAAACAAGAAACTGTTGATCTCTGAAAATAACATAAAAATGAGTGAATGAACTATTCCACAAATATATTAAGTTCAAAGACACAGTAAGTGGCTTCCTGTGCCATTGGGTTGAGGGTGAGCAGTGGCCAGGTCAGTTTCCAGATTTCCTGATGAGACAGAATCACAAAATGACAGGATGGTTGAGGGTGGGACATACCTCTGGAGGGCATCTGGTTCAACTGCCTGCTCAAGCAGGGCCACCTAGAACAGGTTCACCAAGGACCATGTCCAAACAGCTTTTTAATATCTCCAAGGATGGAGAGTCTGCAGCCTCCCTGGGCAACCTGTACCAGTGCTCAGCCAACATCAAAAAGTGTTTCCTGATGTTCAGGCAGAGCTTTCTGATTTTCAGTTTGTGCCCATTGCCTCTTGTCATGACACTGGGCACCACTGAAATGAGCCTGGCTCCGTCCTCTTTGCATCCACCCTTCAGGTATTTCTGTACATTGAGGTCCTGTGAACCCTCTTACAAAGCTCTTATTTTCATACTGCATTTCCCATTTGTAAAATATAAATAATCCTTATGCTCTCCTTTTTGTCTGGTTCAATTAAGAGTGATTGGAGGCTGGTTCATGTTACAGATCAGCACTGTGGCTGCTCCAGTGCTGTTTGTTCATGCAGAAGAAAGCTGTAAGTGTTGTCACTCCAAGTCTGAATCAGTAAGGTTTTGACATGATGCCAGCTCAATATTCTATGATTTTCAACAGTCATGACCATGCTTTGGCCCAGAGGCTGGCAGCAATAGAGTACCCTCATTAAAAGGAAGGTCCCCAACTGTTTTTTGGATCTAAGCAAGGTTTCCTTGTGAGGTGGAAAATGATAACCACCTCAACTCTTCAGGACAGGCTGTGTCCCTGACTTCCACTCTTGTTTCAAGCAGGATAAAGGCCTCCAATTAACTGAAAGAGCCACTAAACCAGACTTTCCTTTTTTGGAAATAAATGACTTTGTCATTTAATATTTTTGCTCTCTGTTTACAAAAGTATGTGAAGTGAAACTTTATTACAGGGTGTTTTTTTTTTAAATCTTTGTTGCTGGGCAGAGACTATGCTGTATAATCTTGAGAATTCATAACATGTCTGTAGGCATAGAGTTTTCTTAATTTAAATAAACAAAACAATTAGTAGCTTGACGAAAAGGGCTGAAGTTATTTCTTGTTATTCAGTTTCCAAAACAACTAGTTATTATACAATGTATTTTAGCTCCAGAACAACATTTTTCAAATTAAAGTAATTCAAAGAGATCACAGGAAAATGCCTCAGGATGAGGTAAATACAGTATAAACTCTGACACAGGCTATTTTGATAGATGTTGCTGGCCTCAATCCTTTGTGTTGCCATATAAGCATAAATCACAATTTGAAATTATTTTAGCAGTATATGCAAAAAGAAACAAATAAAAAGAGCAGTACAAAAAATATCTATAAATAGATAGGGTCAAACATTTTTAAGAGAAGGGTTCTTTCAAGAAAATACAAATTACATGGGAATGACTCAATTTCAATAACATTTTTAATTAAAAAAATGTGAAAGATTTGCTTTATCTCCTCTTAGTAATTTTGTTTTCCATTTTTTGGTGGATTGATGCGAAGTTATTCTGTATATAATAAAAACTATTATCTTGATGTTGACATTCTGTGGAAAAGGAAACATTTTAACTTGACTTTGTTGCAACAGGGCAGGAATCACGTTAGAAGCATTTATCACAGAAAGGAATGTAAGCTTTCTGATACCCTCCATATCTTCAGCAGCTACAGAGATTAAGGTGTAACCCAACTAGTTTGTCTGCAACGTGTGCAACTTGAAAACTAATGTTTTCCATGTATAAAAAAATTGCCGGCCTTGAACTCCTAAGTCAAGTACAAGACAGTTCCTGCTCCACTGGTCAATCTGCAAAAGCAAAATAGTCCCTCTTCATACTCTGAAAATCCTGTGTTGTTCCCTACTCATCCTCTCTAATCTTCCATTTTTCACTCCTCAGTAGGTAAAACAGAAGTCACTCAACTGATGCCTGTGGTATTGTAGAAATTCTCATATCTATGAATATTTCTTTTCCACTTTGGGTTCTTTGAAGTCACATTTGTTTGAAAAAAAAATATTAAAACTATTTTAAACTGTCAGCTTCCTCCTCTGTGTGTCTACAGGTATGGTGTCCAGTTCTGGAATCCCCAAAGGAAGAAAGATATGGGGATGTTGGAGTGGGCCCAGAAAGGGCTACAAAGATGATCAGAGGGCTGGAGCACCCTTCCTATGAAGTCAGGCTGAGAGAGTAGGGGTTGTTCAGCCTGGGGAAGAGAAGGCTCTGGAAACACCTTATAGTGGCCTTCCAATACCTGAAGGGGGCCTACAGGAAAGCTGGGGAGGGACTTTTTACAAGGGCATGTAATGGTAGGACAATGGGTAATGGCTTTCAAATGAAAGAGAGGAGATTTAGGCTAGATGTTAAGAATCAATTCTTTAGTGTAAGGGTGGTGAGACACTGGAACAGGTTGCCCAGGGAAATTGTGAATGCCCTTTCCCTAGAGGTGTCCAAGGCCAGGTTGGATGGACTAGTGGGAGGTGTTCCATTTGGCTGGAACTAGATGTCCTTTAAAGTCCCTTCCAGCCAAACCATTCTATGACATTATGGTTCTATGATTACAGGCTTTGTCCTACTGTCACTGAAGTCATAAAAAACTCCTGCAGAGATCAGGTATACGGGAACCCAGCTACAGGATTGTGGAAATTAAATTATAGCAACATTGTGGAGCATCCTAATTTTCTAGTAGGTGGGAGTCCATCCCACTGATTTCATTGGGCTTCTGATCTAGCAGTGTGGATGGAGGTACATATCTGTTTACTATTCCAACACCACCACAAAAAGATATTATATCAGCACCATGCAGCTAAAACAGTTTTGGAAGAACAATATGGATTTTCATCTGCCTCATGTATCAGCAATGAAATTGCCAGCTAAACCCTAATTGTGGATTCTTTATGACAGGTAATAATAGAAGATACAGGGAAGAGCACAGCTTGTATTTCAGCTACCATGCTGAGCTGAAAGAGTTAGCAGCTTAAAAAAAAAAGACATGTTTTGATTTGTAAGCAAAGCACATTTTATTTGGGTGTCACCAAGAACACACAAGAGACCATACTATAGATGGAAGCTGACCCTGGGGAAGTCAACAGGAATTTTCCCAATTACTTTAGTGGAACTGGGATTTCATCCAATATCTATTTTCTCAATATCCCACAGCTTTGTAGGCTTATTAAAAGAAACCAAACAAACATCAAACAAAAAACAAAACAAACCCACAACAAAAAAACCAAACAAAACAACAAAAAGCAAGCAAACAAACCCCAAACAAAACAATAGTCATAAAGAACACAAGAAAGATTTCTCTGCCAAAATATATCTTTGTTTTTTGTCAAATGCTCTGCCTTGCAATGTGGGCACGCTGCTCCTACTGACTTTGGCAGGAGCAGGGAATAGTCACACAGTGATCAGTTTGGCCCCTGAGTTTGGGGCCTGCTCAGTGGTTTGGCAAACAACCACCAGACCCTTTGGATAGTGGTCTTCTTTCTTCTGCCTCTGCATTGACTGGAGTTTAACATTACATCCACAGCTAATCTGGCTCTGGATAGGTCTCTGAGCAAGGCACAACCTCAGATCATAAATGAAACTAATTCTTTTAAATGCATAAGCCCAGCTAGAAGCTTTTTGACAGCAGATGGTTTCTAAGTTAGCTTTGCTATAATGGAACATAGGATGTTTTGTTTTCATCAGTACCGTGTAACTTTCCCTGTAACTAGTTTTGTGCAGTAACTGGCTCAGTAAATCTCTCATTTAAAAATGTACTGGAGCAGATGACTGACCGTGGAAACACACAGAAGGGTTTTAAAGGAGAATCTCAGACACATTTCCTAGCATATGAAACTTGCTCAAGTTAGCAGTTTTAAATATAGTCTGGTTGGGAATGACTTTTGCCCTCACTTTGTTGTAGTTGTCAACTATTTAGACAGGCACCTGACATTGCCAAGTCTGGTGTCTCTTGTAAAGTTTCATGCCTGGCAGCAGAGAAGTCTTTGAGCTCATTCTTTCCTGCTTTGCACCCACCAAGCTCATGCTCAGAGAAAGTATGAAGGTACAAAATTGGGATAAAGTAATCTCATCTCAAGAATATGTGTCATGGACAAAGCAAGGAAACAGAGTGCTGTAGCCAAATTCTGCTTTCCGATACATAGAATTGTTATTCTTATTTTCTATTTATTCTTTTCAATGACAAGGTAAAGGTGTATTTGATCCTCTAAATCTTAAGCCAGTTTTTTCCTTACTGTAAAAAATTATTTAGGCCAATATCCTTAATTTTTATTCCATGGTCTTCTTTGTTAATCTTTGTCTAAAGGTTTCCATTATGTAACCTTCTCTGTTCTCCAATAATGTTCCTAATGTGTGGATATAAATGGCAAGACTGGGAAGGGGTCGGGGGAGGTTGCTTCATGAGTGACCTCTGTGGGAGGTGTGGGACTACCCTGTGCCAGAAACAGCCAGATCCAGCCACTGTCACAATCAACCCACCACAGGACACAGCTGAGCCCAACAGTGGATCTTAGTGCCACCTCTGAACCAATGAGAGGAGGTTGTGATGCCTCAGTGAAAACATGTTTTAGAAATGAGATAAAAGGAACAACAAGGCCAGAGGAGCAGTAAGTGCCCCATGCTGGAGCAGGGACACCCCCAAACGTACTGAAGCCCACAGTGTTTAAATCTTGGTCATCTTTGTTTTCTAGTACCTGAATCAGTTATTAAATGTTGTAAATTATGTTAAATTCCCCAAATTGAGTTTGTTTTGCCCATAACAGTTATTGCTGAGTGATTTCTTGTCTTTATTTCGACTCGTGAGTTTTCTCTTCTTCCTATTTTCTCCCCTCTTCTACTGGAAAGCAGGGAGTGAGCGAGTGGCTGTGTGGGTGCTTGGCTGCTAGTCAGGGCCAACCCACCATGTAATGCTCATTTTTTCTAAGGACTATTATTTTTTTCCTAAATATTTCTTGTGCCTTGTGTGTATTTTAACTCCTTTTAAAATTCAAGGAAGTAGACTTGACAGCAATTCATGATGGAAACAGGGAGAGGGAAAACAGTTTGTTAGCTTTAAATATCACCAGGTATATGGATGGACTTAATAACTGGCATCATGTAAGGTATGAACACATATTTGGCATCCTTAAAGTCTGAGAGAAAATTTGACCACTTAAAGATGCATCTCTATGGATAAGGCTTTACTGACAGAAGCACAAGTCTTATTTCCCTAATAGTAATATTGGTATGTTTCTTTGTCTGTTTTCATATATTTAACATTTTACAGGTTACATAAAATTTTAATTTCACTTCAGAGTTACCTTTTGGGGTTAGTGCCTTCTAAGTGTACAGAAGTTAGTTCTTTGAAGAAGACTACATTATTAAGTTCAGGAGGTCAGGTGTCAACATCAGGGTAAAATATTTGTGTTTCAATCCATCTCAAAATGTGTCCAGCCCTTCCTCATTTCTGTGCAAAAATAACTGTTGAATTTCTCCAGCCACAAGCTGTGAGATCTTGGTCTTTTTTTTATCTGAACGCTGCATATGTCCAGGTATATGCAGTACCTATCTCAGATAAAATGCAGTATAGACAAAAGTGCTGCAGCTCATCTGTTCAGTCATCCAGAATAGCTTTTTATGTTTCTTTATCTCTTTATCCCATTTCAAATATTATTAGAAAAGTGTTTTTGTTCTCTCTAGTGTGCTTTCTGCCTGTGTTTATCTTCACTTTTTAGATATGTCACTCTAATTGCGCTTTGCTTATTCTGATTGCTTTTTCGTGACATATTTATAATTCAAGGAGAGGTGCTCTGAAAGTAATAATGGTAATAATTTTATTAAATAGAGGATACAAACTTTTGCTAAATACAAATATAACAGTTACTGGCCTTACTAAAAATAAAGGCTGACCAGAGGAGTGTTGGCAAAAATGATAGAACTTACTATTAGGTTTTGTAAACATCATGTGCTGTACACCTTGTTTGACAAGAATCACTTAAGTTTTCTATTTTTCCAGTTTGTTTTCTTTTTTTTCAAGAGCAAGTTCTAAAATATGAGTCTTCCATGAGTGGTTGCCCAACCGGAGACATTGCTATGCAGATGCTTTGAAGTACAAAGGAGTATCTTTAAAAAGAAAGCCCTATATATATTTCAGAGAATGTTCCACATCAGCATGAAACCATGCAGAGTGGGTGACAAATCTAAAGAAAGAGGGAAGAGGCAGCCCACTGCAGAAATTTATCCTGAAAAGAGTAGAAAAGTTACAATATACATGACAAAAGGAGGGGTTTGGAGACAGTAAGAACTGACTGACTTACCTTTGTTAAAAAGGGAAAATTATATTAAGAGTTTAAATTGGTTTGTTTGTTTCTGTTAGTCACTAGTTCTTCCTTTCTATAATTAGGTCTGTCTCAATACATATGGCCTCCAGGCATCTGATGATGATGATGATGATGATGATGATGATGATGATGATGATGATGATAAAGTGGTTTGCTATATGCATAATGAAACATCTTGCTCTGGTATTTCACAGTGTTGTTTTTGGAAAACCTTAAATAAACGCCAAATAAATTAGAAGCTATATACATTTTGTAAGGTTAAAAACAGTTTAAACACACCAAGTACTCCAGGTATTTTTTTATTCTCCATGTCTTAGGGACTAGTGGTTCAGCTCAAAGCATCCAAATTGTGTGCAGGAAGAGAAGCTGGAATGTTTGCTGATGATTCAGATAGAGTGCAACATATTCAGTCTTGATTTGTTCAAACAATAAAGAGATTGCTTGGCGCTGTGATGAGGTATGAGCACTTTCATGCTCTCCTCTTCAGTAAAGCTCATCCTTTGTTCTTTGAATATTTGCATGGCACTGCAAATCACCTAAAGTGTCTTCTCACTGTTTATTTTGGTGAAATTGCCAAACAACGACCTCCCAATCCCTACTTACTTTTTCTAGTTGGGTGAGCTACATCAATGGTGCAATTCATTTTTCTACCAGCTGACAAAACAAGAATGAAACGGTATTTTCTCATGCTCAGTTTTTAAGTCAAATGCAAACCCACTTAGCCAAACACATTTATTAGCATCCTTCTCATACACTAGGTTTCTAGTTTGGAATTGTTCATGGAATATCTAAAAAAACTCGTATTAAAAATTAATGAAATTAGAATGAACAAACGCAGTAAATCACTTCTTTGTTTGTCTGGCCACATAATTTTGTAGACCTTTCTTCTATTTACTTGAATGCAAAGAACAAAAACATTCACAGTATTAGTCTTATGTGGTTGTGAGGGTAGATGGTTTTTCTACATGCTGATGATGATGGAGGTTTATTGCCAGACTTCCATTCGTTATAATTCACAAACAATAGAGCTTTAACAACTTCAGAGTATAAAATAATTATTAAAAAAATAGGCAAGTGAAATTCATAATACAAAATGTCAACCCAAGATGGGCTATTTTTTGTACTCAGCACAGGCAAATCTTCTACTGTTGTAACTGAAGTAAATGCTTTGAGTCAAGAGCTCAGTGTGAAATTCTGATGGTACTAGGACAGTGCCAAAATGTGAAAGAAGTCATTCAATGCTGACTTTAGGGGGTGTGGACACAACAGGACATGTTTTGGATGCTACTATTCAAATGCAAGTAATAAACGCTGATAGCTGTCTGCAGTACCTGCTGTTAAAGCCCAGAGCACTCAGATGGCTAATAGGATATATGATTTTTCAGGAACTCTTCTTTCAGAGGCTCACTGTGATCCCATTGGCCTTGGCAGAAGGAGTGTTTGATCAGCACTGAGTGTTTTGGCATCCTCATCTGAGGAAGTCATAAAAAGTTTTAGACAGAGTCTAATAGGACTTCCACAAAAGTTCCCTCTGTGAAAAAGAGGTTATGTTGATTAAAGAAGACAGGTTGGTTTGTTTTTTTCTGTGTTACTCAGGAGACCAAATATGTGACTGGACAGCCAGATTGGTCTGTAAATCACATCGGGAAGTCTTCTTGCCTGAGGAAGCAATCTTTCTAGATAGTGCTGGAGACAAGCCAGAGGGATTGGTTATTGTAGCCTGGACAGAGAAACAACCTATTCTCTGTGGTGGTTCACAGCAAGCCAACAAAATGTGTTCTGTAAGCCTTTACATATTCTGAAGCAGATAGCTCTTGTGTACGCTGGAGTGAAATAGAGCTACTTCATTAGAACTTCCCCACCAGCTCCTTCTCTGTCTGTGGATCCTCAGGGCATGTGCTGTTATCATGAGAGTGACTATGTAAAGCAGAGGTGCAGCTTAAGCAAAACACAATGAGAATCTACAGTGAGGTCTGCCACAAATCCTCAGTGCGGTCATAATAAATCAAAGGTGAAGATACCAGTCATCTATTATGAGCCTGAGTAGCACTGCAAATTAATCACTGTCTATACAGAAAGAATAACTCTAATAGTCCTGTCAGCTCCTAAAAATTAATATTAAATTCCTTCCAAAAACAATTCTTAAGAAAATATTTAAACTTGCTTTCCTAATATCCAGCTGGACAATTCCACCCACCACAACAGACTTGCAAAAAGATGGATTTTGAATGGTCTTTCAAAGTCAACAGATTTTGTTGCTGAAGAAGAGGAAAGCATAATGCTGACTGATGAGATTTTCCTCAACTCCTCTCTCTCAAAAATGTTCTGGCTAGGAAGATTATGCCATGACTCTCGTCCAGAAGGCTTGTTAGCCAGATCCTAAGACCAGGTGTGAAGAAGCCTAGTAAGAGGGGAGGTGGAAGGTGGCAGCACCTTGTCCTCGCTTCCACCAGGGTTTGGGGCTCCCCACAGGGCAGGACAAAGACCACTGGTGGTCCTTTGAACTTGAATGCTGGAAGAACAAGGAAGGGTCAGCTGAGTCTGCAGTAGCTTTCCCTGGAAAAATTAGTGATGGCATGGGCAAGGTGACGGTACCTCCTCTATTTTTTCCAGATCTAAGCTGGAGCCCATGAGGGAGGCAAAGAGTGACCAGAGGGGCCTGGTGATGGCAGGGGTGAGGTGGTGACGCCTCATCCTCAAAAAAAAAATTTTTGCACCTCTCCTATGAAGACAGGCTGAGAGAGTTGGGGCTGTTCAGCCTGGAGAAGAGAAGGCTCTAGGAGATCTTATAGCAGCCTTTCAGTACCTGAAGGGGGCCTACAGGAAAGCTGGGAAGGGACTTTATACAGTGGCTTGTAGTGAGAGGACAAGAGGTAATGGATCAGAACTGGAAGAGAGGAGATTTAGGTTAAACATTAGGAGGAAATTCTTTAGTGTATGGGTGGTGAGACACTGGAACAGATTGCCCAGGGAAGTTCTGGAAGCCCCATCCGTGGAAGCATTCAAGAGCAGGTTGGATGGGGCTCTGAGCAACCTGATCTAGTGGGAGGTGTCCCTGCCCATGCAGGGGAGTTGGAACTAGATGATCTTTGAGGTCCCTTCCAACCCAAACCATTCTATGATTCTATGATTCTGTGAGGAAGGCCGTATAGTCCATGTTGTACAACACACCAGCCTCAGTTTTTAAAGTCCTTGTCTTGAGAAGTCCTAATCATGTTTAAAAAGTGGTGAGAAAGTATTTGCTGGTAGCACAATTTCCCAAAGAGAAGCAGGAAGAAGGAAGTATTTTCTAAGAAGAAAAAAACTTAATAAATTTCTTCATTTGAAGATGAATTAAAAAAAATGTTCAGCCTAGAGCAGTAAACATAGTATTAATTTTTATTCTGTTTGGTATCACAAAAGAATCAATAGATAATCTAGGCAAGGGATAACGGGTATACAGTATGAGTTGTGCTATGCTTTCTAAAACTACAAAATAATTATTAAAGTGCAAAGATTGAGGCATTATTTTGATCACCAAGGATGTCCTCCTGCTCAGTAGATCTGTCAACAAAGCTACAAAACACAGGATTTTACTTTTTGAAGAAGAAAAATTAAAAAAAAAAAAAAAAAAAGGAAGGCTCTTAAAATTAAGAGCATAGGAGAGAAGAAGGAGGTTGTAGTTTCTAGTAGGAGAATTCCTGCTAGCATAATTTGCTGATGAACGCAAAAGCCTGAAAAGGAGGAAAAAGTCTGAATAAAGTACTACCTAATAAAATAATATTTAAATGCATCAGTCTTCAGGAAGCATTGCTGTTATTTCTCCAAAGGCCACAACCCAAAATCATCATACACATTTTTGTGTGGTCTTCTATATGTAGTAGCTTCATCTGAGATAAGATTGAACTCCAGATGGAGTTTTAGAGTATAACTTGACTCTGGAGAGGTGTTCCTCATATGTGTGTGCACATACATGTATTTTTGCACAGTAAGTCTTTTATATGTAGCACACATTAAAATATTGACAAGGAGTTATATCTAACATAGTAAAATGAAGTGAGTAAAAAAACATGCACCAAATTCGCAATTAATATAACTCTCTTATTGTCTATGAAATGATACCACTTTGTGATATTTATCTCAATTCATTTACAGCAGAGAATAATATAACACAATGTCTAATTCACTGAGAGCTTAAGGACTAAATGTGCAGCTATGATAAGCTTGTATGTATCTCATTAAAAAAGACTAATAAAGAAAGAGAGGAAGATGTAACCAATATCCTATTAATTTCTATAGTTAACAATGAAATCATAAATATTTTTAACTCATACTTCTGCTGCCATAAGTACCAATTTATGCCACATAAGGACCTGCATTTTTATTTGTCACTGATGCCTAGCAACATTTCACCAGATTTATTTCTAATTTAGGTGTATAAAGTTGATTCTGCTCTGGTCTTTAATAAGACATGTCACAGAACTGAAGTAAAATGTACATCTTTGAATAAATATGATTGGATTTGTGGATGAAGAAAGAGCAGTTCTCACCTGAACTTAAGGAAGGCTCTTGGCACTATTTCTCAATAGAAGAATGTTGTTTCTTGGCTACAATATTCTTGTATCCATGTTGAGACACTACAGTTTAGATGAGTAAAAACTAAGTGCGTGGAAAACTGGTTGGACAGCTGGGCTCCAGGAGCAGTTGTTAATGAGCCAGACACCCACTACTTGGAGGCTGGTAACAAGTGGAGTATTGCAGCTGTCCGTACTGGGACTAGTCCCATTTAACATCCCTCTTAATGACCTGGAGAAGGTGACAGAGTGCTGCTTGCTCATCATGTTTGCAGATAAAACCAAGTTGAGGGGGGTGCAGTTAATCTGGAGGGCAGGACAGCCATCCAGAGTGATCTGGACAGGCTGAAGGAATAATCTGACAAAAGTAGCATGGAATTCAACCAGGACAAATGCCAAAGTCTTGCACTGGGTTGCACCAATCCTGGCTGGGGACTGCCAGGCTGCAGAGCAACTCTGGAGATATTGGTAGACAGTGAACATGAGCCAGGAGTGTCTCCTTGGCAGCAAAGAAGGTCAGCAGCATCTGGGGCTGTATTAATAAGAGCAGTCAGTGGATGGAGAGAAGTGAGTACTTCCCTTTACTCGGCTCTTGTTAGACAACATCTAGATATTGCATCCAGTGTTGGGATCCTCACTACAAGAAAGATGTTGACAAATTGGAGTGAGCTCAGTGGAGGGCCACCAAGATGCTTATGGGCTGCAGCATTTGCCCTGTGAAGAGAGGCTGACAGAACTAGCTTTGTACAACCTGGAGAAGAGTTGGCTCCAGGCAACCTGGCAGCAGCCTGATGGGGCCTGTGAGGAAATTACTGAGAAGACAGTCTGGCTCTTCACAGTTGTGTGTACAGTTGGGCACGGTGGGAAGCAATGGATATGAGAGGCTTCAGAGAGCTATTCAGATTGGATATAACACACTCAAAAAACGACTGATCATGAAAAGAGATGAGCAGTGGAACAGAGTTCCTAGAGAGATCATGGTGTCTGTACCCCTGGAAGTTTTCAATACCAGACTGGACAAAGTCCTGGAACAACATGATCTGATCTCTCAGATGGCCAAGCTCTGAGCAGGAAGTTGGACAAGAGACCTCCTGAAGTCTCCTCCTACTTGTATTGCCCTATGATTCTGGGGCAGCGTTAACTGTGTATTCATGAGAATATGAGTAGGCTAATATTTCTCATTCCAGTTTCTTGCTTATCAACACAAAGGTACCTGGTCTGTCCCGATGTGTTTTTTCCTAAGGAAAGTTCTGCCATGCAGGAAGCAAACCTTAGTAATAAAACTGACAAACTCAAGCATAATGCATGAGTTTCTCAAACTGCATCAGAAATTATTCCCTTAGTATTTCAGTCAGACCCAAGTCCGTATTTTATATAATTATACAAATATTCACCATGGAATCGTCAAATCTGAGATGATTCAGCACGTAGATCACATGGTATGATTCTGCCCCATTCCTGAATGAGTATATTAATCAGGCATGAATATGTACTGTTAAGAAGGATAAATTTCCCTTATTAAAAATATTGTGTAATTCTCCCTGAGAAGTCACTGTTCTGGTAAATTTTCCTGAAACTGGATTCATTTATCAGAACATCTGCAATAAAGCAACAAACATACACACTGTAGCTGTAAGGTTTCTTAAATATATTTACATTTAAGAGGCCAAATTTTCTGATTGCAGAAGTTTTATCTGTTGTCCAATGACTGCTAACTTGTACACACAACAGGAGAGTTAAAGCTCCTTGCTATTCTAGCTCAGGAAGTCATTGTACCAACAAGGAGCGAACTCTAAAGACAAATATAGTAGCAGGCTGTTTCCATTTGTCTTATTATCACTTATATATAAATCTCACCAGAAGAAAAATAAATACAACGCTCATTATAAATGGCTTAGTCTCTTAATTATCTTAACTGTTAAAGAAATATCTGGATAAGATTAAATTAAAATAATTTCTGTAGAAAATCCTTATCAGTATTAGTTATTCTTTTCAGGTTTCTCATACAGCCTTTCTGTTCTAATAATCCCAGTCATTTTAAGCTCTCAAGGGTATGTACTTATATGATTTTCCTATAATAATTTCCTCTTAAGGTTATTGAATATCTAGAAACTTTTGCCACAGGGAAATAAAAGTATTACTAAATTCAAAGTAGTATGAGTTAAAAACAACTTGAAAACGTGAAGCGCTACTCCAGAGAATTTCATATGGAGGAAAGTTATCCATTGCAATGAATATTTCAAAGTGGAAATTTAAGGCTACAGTTGTAAAAGATTCACATAGCCTTTGTAAAGCTTCACTTAGCCTAGACTACCAATGTCAAAGTAATTCTTTCCTAAATGCAGTGCACGGCTGTGTAAGTTCCAGGGTTTGGGGGTTGTCCTCTTGCCAGTAGCCTGTTTGCCATTATACTCAAGCCACAGAAGACAATTTAAAAAGACAGGAAACATGGAAACAGATGTTCCAACTATAAAATAAAAAAGAAGAGGGGGGTGGGGAAGAGAAAGACAGAGTTAACATACAGTAAAAGTGGCTTGATGAATTTACTAACTATATAAAAAGATAGGGAAGGGTCAGAGGAACAAGTTGGTCAGGGCCATAGTCATCATCTACTAATTCTACAACTTCATTAACACCAAATGCGGATGCCAATTCCTAAATTTTTATAGTGTGTGGAGCTGTTTAGAAGCTGATTACTCTCCACAAATTAAGAGCAACAGAGTTTCTCATTTTTTAAAGTAATGAAATGAGAGCAAAGTATGTGGAAAACCAGATCTATCAATGTGAGGAGATCCAACCCACTGACATTGCAGCAATTTATATGAAAATCAGACATTAAAGATGCAAAAGATAAAGGGCTTGAAATGCTGTGGCTACCCAGCAGAATTCATCCCATGGATGACTCCTACTATGTACAGTACACTGAGTCAGATTCTCTCCTCCACCTAAACCCAATTGTTGCAGAATAAATTGATGATCACTGAAAGTGACCTATATTCCATATAATTTAGTTTCCTGCTTAAAGTTTGTCAGAGCAGCCTTAGTGATGCTCTATTTTAGAATTGTTTTTTGAGACTCTAATGTAGTGTGTTAGAGCTCCCTTCTGCTTCCCATCTCTATCAGGTTAGCCAGTTGCATTCGGCCGAAGGAAAAAAAAAAAACCCACCACAACTTTTCTGGGCTAATCTTCATATCAACAGGGCCAGCCCAAGTTGGCTGTTTTGCTGGAAAGTGGTCAGATAATCTGGCCCAAGGGACAGAAAAACACCAATTCAAAAAAATATGAAGTACAAATGTGGCCTGAATATAACCCAGGAAGCTTGGTTTGTTTTTTCCAAAGCATGACCTGAACTGAACCATCCAGTCAATATTTGCAAGAACAAAAAAATAAAAGCTATAAAATTCTTGGTTCCAGTTAAATTCCCGCTTCCTGCTAGATTGATATAGAAAGATTTTACATCTGCTGTGTGTGGGCAGCTGCCAATTTAGTCAGCATTTGGGAATCCCCAGATGGCATGAGAAAGGACAAAGCTTTTGCACAACATACTGCAGTAGTTCTGGGCAGAAGAGAACTCCTAGGAGAGCTAGAACAACACTTGAGTTTACTTGGGAGCTTGTTCATCACAGCACTAAAATGACTGAAAACACTGAACCAGCTGAGCTGGTGAAAATTAAAGCTGTGTAGCTCCATTGTTCAGCCCACAGCATGGCCCAGGAAGTGCTAATCGAATCAATATGACAAGCAGTTCAAAAGTCCCTGATCATTTTGGCTTCTTCTCAGAAAAGCAGGGATTCATTTTAAGACGAAAGTTGAGTCCTGCTTTCTTGTCAGCTCCTCAAGCAGAATGAAAACCCAGTCCCCAGCCTTTACTAGGGAAAGTTAGAAATAAAATCCTGAAAAAAAGGAAGAAAAATTGCCATCATGATGTCTTGATTTTTTTGACAGAAATCATAAAAAATACTGAACTGAATTGCCAGTAAATGTGTTTTCTATGCACAGTAAATACAAAGTGTTATTAAATTAACATGTATTCTTTTTCTGGTTTGGGCCAGGATGAAGCCAGTTTTCTTTTTACTTTTTTTTTTTTTTTTTTTTTTTCTGCAGTGAACTCTCTTTTAAGCCCCACACAAGTTTTCCAGCTTGTGGACTGATAACACTTTAATGTTTATAGATACTGCCGAGACATCAAGGACACTTTGCTCTACTTGTCAGATTTGCTACTTTGGACAGTTCTAAAGCAGAAGACTCGTATCTACAACCCTCCCACAGGGAGGAGTGTACTAGACAGATGGTAAAATCGGCAATCAAAGTATTCCATCCCATATATAATTCAGGGATCACAGAAGTCAAGTCTCTTCTTCTCTTCCGTTCATGGCTGGTGTCCAGGGAGGACTGCATCTATCCATCACCATTGATCCCTAGGCTCGTGTATTCCTAACCCTCATAATTCTCCCCTCAGCTCCTGTCTGCTCTGTCTCTCTCTCTGGCAGCGCCCTGGGACATTTCGGGACTGCTCACAGCTAAGGAGTGTGCTGTGGGAGTTGCTGGGGGTGGGGGGAGCTGATAAGAGGTTTGCACATTCCTGTCCATACTTGTATATATTTGTACCTATTTTCTTTTATCATTAGTGTTTAATTAAAGCTGTCTACTTTAGTTTTCAATCCAGAAAGTCGCTCTCCTTACTCTCTCTCCTTTCCCTACCTGAGTGGGAGGAAGAAGGGATCAAGAGCACTGTTGTCACTGGTTTAATTGCCAATCCTGAGTCAAACTGTGACAACTGTCCTCATCACAAGTTACATTTGTCAGTCAATCTTCATGGGGACAAATAGATACAGGGGAAAATTTATGGGTAACCAGACCTTTGAGTAGAATAATTCACTATATTTCTTCTTAAACATCATAAATGTCACTGCATCCTTTAGACCTGCAGTAGAATCGGTCATGTGGATAACAGTAATATGGTTCCCTTACTCCAGACTCTTCATTATCTAAATACAGTATCCTCTCATTAATTATTTTGAACTTATGGGAAACTTAAATTTTCAGACTGCCATTGGAAATACTTGCTTTCTCAGCACTTTGCACCATTAAAGGAAAGTAGTCTTCGGCTTTGCCCAGATTTCATTCTTTCATATGCCAAAAAAGAATCCTTGAAATAAATGAAACTCCCCTATAATGATGCAAACAAATATCTAATCCAGCTTCTGATTTGTAGAAGGTTTCTGGAAAATTACCAAACCTCTGCATTATATTATAGTCTACAGCTCATAACCTCATGCCATTGTGCTTTTTGGTCTGGCTAGCATTGTAGTAAGACAACTGCAAAAACTTGCATTGTTTGGTGCACAGTGCCATGTAGACATGCCCATTTTTCTTCTGTTCATCTAATACCTTCAACCTGAGATTTTTGCCTGGCTGTACTTATTTAACAGTGAACTGTACAGTTTCTTTGAATGCTTTTATTTGAGACTAGCAGAATTTTGGACACTTTCTGTCTGCAGCCAACAGATAGAGAAAACCTGCTAAGAAAGGTTTTGTGAGTAATCCAGGCCTTCAGCATAACACAAAAAGAGCAATTTTGTATTGTTATTTTCTTCACAATTGTACATATTGGGATGGTAAATAATTGCATACTTGGCTCTCCAATCTAGGATATTTTCAGTCTTTCTGTTCAATGAGAAGCAGGCTTTTCTTCTGTTACTCTGCAAAAGCATTTATATTAATGGTTCACTAATGAACTCCAGTGGAATTTGGTTCTCTATATACATAAAAGGATGGAAAACAATAACTTTCTATCAACACCTCTAATATTGCCTCAAAGGATTTTGCTTCATGCACCTAGGACAATACAAATTATGCAGGATGGGATTTATTATTAGTCTGATGTTGTGATGAAAATACTAGTTCCTGAGACTTATGGCTAGGATTTCAGAGAAGTGGCAAAACAACTAGCACTTAAGGAATTCTATCAACCATTGCATAAAAATCATATGAGAGCAGGAGTTGAAAAACAAATTAAATATAAAATATAAAAATGATGTCATGCATCACAAGTTAATCTACAATTCCACCAGAATCCCTAGTGGGCTAATCCCAGATTAACCACTCAGAAGAAATACTTCTTCTGAAGAAGCACAAGCTGGCATCTAACCTTAAAAAAATTGAAAGTGATTTTCCTTTTTTGTATTTAATTTTTCTCATAAATTCTTGATTCAATCGATGTAAAGAGACTTTGACAGCTAGTGAAGCAATTTGAAAATTTAATTTTGGAAAAAAGAGTCATGTGAGAAGCAGTGGATAAAAAGTTCTTTCAAGAGAGAAGCACAGAGAAAGTAAATGTGTGTCACTGTGCTGAGTAATGAAGAGGACATGAAAGGAGAAAAGGAGAGAAGATATTCTAAATATGGAAGATATTCTAAATTTTTAACAAGCTCTTTGTGGCATTATGCTTAGGGAACAATAAAGAGGTAAATGTTGACCTGCCAAAGGTATGCTGTGCAATGCAAATTTTCCCATTATATTAATCTAAAATGGCTTACGTGATAATTGGTTTTGGCCAACAGAGTTATTTAAATACTAATTATATAAGGTAAACAGTTTGCTATCTTTACATTTAGGACTTCTACATTAATTCCCATGATAGTAGGGCAGCTAAGAATGCACCTATAAGCTAGCGTTTTAATGTGCTGATTTTGTGCTTAATTCATTTGTATTGCCTTTGTAAATTTTATATTACCATTTCTAATTAGGCAAATGACAATTAAATTCAGTGAAAGCTGTGGAAAAGAAGTTGGTTACTTTGGCTTTACATTTCCACAGATGCAAACAAATTTTCACCCAATGCAGAACTCAAAGAGTAAACTCTTTAAAACAGACACATTGCAGAGCAAGCTTCAAAATGACACAGGCTTTTAAGCAATGCAGATTCAGGAAAGACTGCAAGAATATTTGCCTAAAAGCTTGGGTGAGAGACTTTTCTTCATTGTGAGAACCATTGTTGAGATTTGTTTGACATTTCATCATAATGAGCCCAACATAACTTTAAGCATTTGCAAACTAGTTTCAGCTCTGACAGGAACACTGTCACTGTGAATTATTCCATCTACAATGCTATGATCCGGTAAAAAAAGAAAAGAAGACAAGCATGAGACATGCAATTCCAATGAAGTCTTTGAATACCTGTGGTTTTGGGTTTGAATCAGTTTCACTAATAGCACTTGTGAAGCCAGAATTCAAATTAAAGTGTATTTTTGCCTCACCGCTTTCATGAGCAGTTTGACTTATTTCTAAGAAAAAAGAAAAAAAGGAACTTCATTATTTCTTCAATTTGCCAGTTGTATCAGAACAGTGACAAAAGTGTGTAAAGCTGGGGGGAAAAAGATGCAAATCTAAAAAGTATTTGTTAAAATTTAAAAGTAAGCTACATATCTTGGTCACTTGAACTTTCTACAAAAGAAAAAAATGCAACGGGCATATTTTGAGTGTATACTTGATGTGAGCTTAGCAAGAAATTTCACACAAAGAGAGATGATTAAAGATGAATACCTAATGAAGAGCTCTTTCCATCTCTCAAAACGAGCTGTTCCTAGAATATTTTCCTAGCATTCTGTAAGGGCAATAGCAGAGGTTACTTCTCCATGTAATTCATGAAGCCCGTGGACCTGCCTCAGAGGGAAATGTAAGTACATCGACTGAAAGCAGGTAATAGAGACTTCTGAGAGCAACATGAGCTGAATTCTGCTCCAAGAAATGTATGCACTTGAAGCAAAATACAAGGTGCTGATCGACAAGCGGCTGAATCCAAGCCAGCTGTGTGCCCAGGTGGCCAAGAAGGCCAACAGCATCCTGGCTGGTATTAGAAACAGCGTTGCAAGCAAGTCTAGGGAAGTGATCCTCCCCCTGTACTCATCATTGGTGAGGCCACACCTCGAGTACTGTGTTCAGTTTTGGGCACCTCTATACAAGAAAGACATCGAGGTGCTGGAGTGGGTGCAGAGAAGAGCAACTAGGCTGGTGAAAGGCACAAGTCTTACGGAGAGCAGCTGAGGGAACTGGGGCTATTTGGTCTAAAGAAAAGGAGGCTGAGGAGAGATCTTATCACTCTCTACAACTACCTGAAAGGACATTGTAGAGAGGTAGGTGCTGGTCTCTTCTCACAAGTAAATAGTGATAGGACAACAGGTAATGACCTAAGGCTACACCAAGGGAGGTTTAGGCTGGACATTAGGAATTTTTTTTCTCTGAAAGGTTTGTCAGGCATTGGAACAGGCTGCCCAGAAAGGTGATTGAGTCACAATTCCTATATGTGTTTAAAAGTCATATAGATGTGGTGCTTGGGGAAATGGCTTAGGGGTGAATGTGGTAGAGTAGGGTTAAAGGTCAGACTTGATGATCTTGAAGGTCTTTTCCAACCTAAATGATTCTATGATTCTGTGATTCTCCCTATATAATTCAAAGTATTGCCTCAGAGTTGTCCTATCTATAGATTTTGGAAGTCCTGATGCTTAAAAAATTACCACAAGCTTGTATTTTCACAACATTACAGCTTTTCTAAGCAGAGATGATGGTGTGATGTTTGAAAATTGGAAGCCAGACATTTAGTGCCAGCTTCAGTGTTTCTGAAGCTATTTTTGTACCCATGGCCAAGTGAGTGGTGATACATTATATATACATGTTGTCCACCCGTGCTCATGTGCTGTATAGAGCAGTTGAGAAGATGAGGGCCAGGGTAGCTAGTACCCATAGAGAAAGCACCTGCTTCTGTTTCATTTTGAACTATATTTTTCCTAGATTTCATCTGACTGACATCAAGTGTGGTAGGTATCTGGGGCAGTGACCCGGGACAAAATCAAGACATTGTATCTGGTTTTCAAGCTGTATTTCATTTAATCTTCTGGTAACCTGCATTTTGAGTGGAATTGGCCCTTCCATAACCAGTATTTCAAATGGAAGCATGTTGATGCTTTGTTATGTATTAAGGAAGTCTTTTATAGTAGCAAGGACTTCAATTTCTAGTTTGTACAAAAGCTCATCTAAGTAGTCCAACTATGCAGGTGGAATGACTGAGCCGTGAAAGCATGTCTCAATGTTGACTGCATGTTTAAATATATAGCTGCATGCTTAAAACTGCAACTGGTACTTAGTTGTGACATTTATAGCAATGTCATAGAACAAGAGTATCTTCCACTCAAAAAAAGCTCAGGAAAAGGTATGTTATTTTAACCTGGCAAATGATGAACTTAATACACAACTGTAATGCTTTCATGATTGCAGTCCTTTCAATATAAGGGCAAGGTAATTTTACACTACTACTATGCTTGAAATCATGCAACCGGTTTTTTATTAGCAAATATTAATATTTTCAGGATCAGCACTGTCCTCTCACTACCTGATAATGTCTTTTTGTACCTATGATGATGTTATTTTGTCTTTGATAGTTTGCAAACTTCCTTTACTGGAGGCATAACTTACAGGGTTGGTTCAATTTAAAGATAAAATAAAAGCTTTTAGAACTGGAACTCCTCCTGCACATTTCAGTGATACAATGAGGTTATCCGTAAATACTACCTTTTGTTTTCTTTCTGTACTGAAAGGTTCATAATTACAAGGCAGGCAATTTTGCAGATTTTATGGAGCATTTACAACCATTTAAAAAGTGAGTTTAGAGCTTCAATCCTATGAACACAATTGCTGAACAGTTTCATAAGATTTGATGTGAGATTATAACATAGCCCAGCCATCGATTCCTAAGAAATTAAAGAACCTGTCCAGAAGCCTTCATTCTTGAAAAATGAATAATGTTAAATGTCAAGATTGAGTCATTAATGTACTAATAACTCATTCTGTAGAGTTTGTTAGAAAATCGTTCTTTTATTATGATGATTTTCCCCTTATGTGGAGGTATGAAACCAATAATATATCTATTGTATTAATGACATAACAGAAAACATGGTTTGACTGGAATAACAAGGTAGATGCCATTAAAATTCCTCATCTTTGCTTATCAAGTAGCCTAAGTGGGGTGATGAAGGAAGAAAAGTAGGAGGCTTAGTGATAAAGTAATGAATGCTGAAATGAAAAAGAATAAAGCATTAATAATATTTATGATCCTTATGGTTGCTATTCACCAGTTTCTCTTTCTCAGTTTCACTGTCATTAGGAAAGAATGTCATTGAAACATTGTGGAATTATTCTAATTCTAAATTCTTTCAACTGAGATCCCGAGCTATGAGCATATATAATACCCCCATGTTTCATTTTTTTTATAGCCTTGGAGGTTAATCCAGTAGAACTTTATCTGCAGCCTTAAAATAAGCATATATAATGAAATATATATGAAAAACAGATCCAGTGAGTAAGAATCCCTACCAAGTTTTGCTATGAAAACCACTTATATTTCATACTCTTCATGGCTTAGCCTCCTGGACTGCAAGGATTATCCAGCTGCCAGATCACTTTTGATAGAAATATTCATGCCAAGGTATATGTTTTGCAAGAGATGCTATTTCCAGAGACAGGCTACCAATGCATTTATTAAGAGCTTTATGAAATACAGACAAACCACAGTCTTGCCTGTAGGTCTACCAGGGTAATCTGAAATGACAATACCTTCAATTTACTAATATAAGGAGTCAATATTTCATGGTCAGATAATCACATTATCAGCCTCCCTTTACTATACTGTGGAGGGCTGGCTGCAGACATCAGCCAAGCACCTGCTCACTCCTTTGTCCTCCAGCAGGACATGGGAGAGAGTAGAAAAACAAAAAGCAAGAAAACTTGTGGGTCAAGGTAAAGAATGTTCAATATGTGAAAAGAAGAAGGGAAAAAAATATGAGGTCTGAAAAAGCAACCACTCACCACCCTCCACCCTCTACTGTTAGACTGATGCCCAGCCATGAGCAACGGCCATGTTGGAAGGCAACTGCCTCGTTTCTTCCTCTGCCCCGGTTTTATTGCTGTTCACGGTGCTCTATTGTATAGATTAACCCTTTGGCCAACTTGGGTAAGCAGTCCGGGCTCTGTCCTCTCTCAGTTTCTTGCTGTCCCCCACCCCCTGCCCGCAAGGCTACTTGTTTGGGGTGAGGGAGGGAAGGAGTTGAGTGGTAAAAAGAGACAGCACTGGTGCTGGGGAAACACGGTTGGGCAGCAGCAACAACATTGCTGAGTTATCAACATGGTTTCAAGCCACAAATCCAAAACACAGCACCAGGCCAGCTTCTATGAAGAAAATTAACTGCATCTTGGCCAGTACAAATACAGGTTACCTTTTTTTTTATTAAGAATCACAAGAAAAGAGAAATTAGTATTGCTTTGGAAAAAGCCACCTTATTTACTGGCTTGATAATTGTGTTCTATATAGAGAACAATAGCATGGTTTAACCTCTTATAATCTTTTGGGTCTGTTTTTGAGCATAAAGGGAAAAAATTCTCAAAGGGACTCCCTGTTCATGCAAATGCACCTATTTTCTAGAACAAGCTTATTATCATCTCCCCTGCTATGCATGCAGAAATGCTCCATACAAATAGGGGTAAGCCCTCGGGTCCAAATCTACTAGCAGAAATAAAGATGTCAATTTGACATCTTTGTCCACTTTGACTACTGGCCAATGCAGTATACCTCAAGCATTGAATGTTGTCAAAAGTTCATAGCTCTGCAGCTCTCATGGACTGGAACTGCTGCTCCCCCTCTCTCTTCAATGGGGAACACAATTATTTCAGATCTGAAAGTGAAAATATGCACAAGTCCAAATAGTGGTCCACAAAGTGCAGAGTAGCTTGTCAAGGGACCAGAGAATTATCTTGATCATTGAGTGTGAATAGCATTTGTATAGGACTGGAAACAGAATAAGGGTTTAATAGCATTTATTTTTGTGTTCTGAAACTAACATTTTTAAATAAATATTCCTGGCTCGGATTCTATTGGAAAATAAGGTTGGAAATATTGATAGAGTTAGGAGTCTGAACAGACAGGCCTTTGTGATCCATGCTGAATAGTGATTTGGGAAAAGTTAGCTGACCTAAATTTATGACAGGATCACAGAATCACAGAATCATAGAATTGTCAGAGTTGGAAGGGACCTCTAGAGATCATCTAGTCCAACTTCCCCACTAAAGCAGGATCCCCTAGAGAACATTACACAGGACTGCATCCAGGAGCATTTTTAGTATCTTCAGAGAAGGGACTCCACAACCTCCCTGGGCAGCCTGTTCCAGTGCTTTGTCACTCTCATAGTAAAGAAGTTCATAGAATCATAGAATGGTTAGAGTTGGAAGGGACTTTAAAGCTCATTGAATTCCAACTCCCCTGCATGAGCAAGGATACCTCCCACTAGACCAGGTTGCTCAGAGCCCCATCCAGCCTGGGCTTGAACACCCCCAGGGATGGAGCCTCCACAACTTCTCTGGGCTACCTGTTCCAGTGTCTCACTACCCTCACACTAAAGAATTTCCTTCTGATCTCTAACCTAAATCTCTTCTCCTGCAGTTTCAAACCATTACCCCTTGTCCTATCACTATGTGCTCTTGTAAAAGGCTCCCAAGTCTTTCTGTAGGCCCCCTTCAGGTACTGGAAGGCCGCTATGAGGTCCCCCTGGAGCCTTCTCTTCTTCAGGCTGAACAACCCCAACTGCCTCAGCCTTTCTTCATAACAGAGGTGCTCCAGCCCTTGGATCATTTTCGTGGCTCTCCTCTGGACACGCTTCAGCAGGTCCACATCTTTCTTGTGATGGGGGCTCCAGAGCTGGACACAGTATTCCAGGTGAGGTCTCACCAGGGCAGAGTACAGGGGTAGAATCACCTCTCTCAATCTGCTGGCTACACTTTTTTTGATACAGCCCAGGATGTGGTTGGCCCTCTGGGCTGCAGTTGCACATTGGTGGCTCATGTCCAGCTTTGGATCCACTAGTACCCCCAGGTCTTTTTCCACAGGGCTGCTCTCTAGCATGTAGTCCCCCAGCCTGTATTGATGTTTCTGGTTGCCCTGGCCCAGGTGCAGAACCCTGCACTTGACCTTGTCGAACCTCATGAGGTGCACTTGGGCCCACTTCTCCAGCTTTTCCAGGTCCCTCTGGTTGGCATCCTGTCCCCCTGGGCATATCAACTGCACTGCCTAGCTTGGTGTCATCAGCAAACTTGCGGAGGGTGCTCTCAATGCCACTGTCAATGTCATTGATGAAGATATTAAACAACACAGGTCCCAGTATGGACCCCTGAGGAACACCACTTGTCACTGTTCTCCATCTGGACACTGAGCCATTGACCACTACCCTCTGGATGTGACCATCCAGCCAGTTTCTTATCCACTGAACAGTCCACCCATCAAACCCATATCTCTCCAATTTAGAGAGAAGGATGCTGTGAGGGACCGTCTCAAAGGCCTTGCAGAAATCCAGATAGATGACATCGACTGCTCTTCTCTTGTCAACAGATGTAGTTACACCATTGTAGAAAGCCACTAGGTTGGTCACGCAGGATTTGCCCCTGGTAAAGCCATGCTGGCTGTTCTGAATCACCTCCCTGTCCTCCATTTGCCTTAGCATTTCTTCTAGGAGGATCTGTTCCATGATCTTGCCAGGCACAGAGGTGAGGCTGACAGGTTGGTAGTTCCCAGGGTCATCCTTTCTACCCTGTTTAAATATGGGCGTGACATGTCCTTGTTTCCAGTCACTGGGGACTTCACCTGACTGTCATGACCTTTTAAATATCATGGAGAGTGGCTTGGCAACTACATCCGTCAATTCCCTCAGCACTCTGGGATGCATCTCACCAGGTCCCATGGACTTGTATATCTTCAGGTTCCTCAGGTGATCTTGAACCATGTCCTCACTTACAGTGGGGGGGACTTGGTCTCTCTGGTCTCCACATTGTGGGCCATCAGCTTGAGTGCTGTAAGGAGAGGGGTTGCCAGTGAAGACTGAGGCAAAAAAGTCATTGAGAACCTCAGCCTTCTCCTCATCTGTTGTTCCAATTTACCACTGTTGCTCATCAGGGGAGGTACGCTTTCTTGAACCTTCCTTTTCTGGTTTATGTACCTATAGAAGCCCTTTTTGTTATTATTTACATCCCTTGTCAAGTTCAGTTCTAGCTGCGCCTTGGCCTTCCTGACCCTGTCCCTACATAACTGGGCAGTGTCTCTGTACTCTTCCCAGGAAACCTGTCCCCTCTTCCACCACTTGTGTAGGTCCATCTTGTCCTTTAGTTTGACCAGCAGGTCTCGAGTCAGCCATGCTGGTCTCTTGCCTTCCTTTCCCGATTTCCTACGTCTGGGGATTGAGATTTCTTGTGCCCTATGGAAAGCATCCTTGAAGATCTGCCAGCTCTCTTCTGCTCCCTTTTTCCTGAGGGCCGTTTCCCATGGGGTCCTATCTACTAACTCCCTGAAGAGCTGGAAGTTTGCTTTCCTAAAATTCAAAGTCCTAACTAAGCTTCTCATCTGCCTCATTCCCCTTAGACAGTGAACTGCACTAGCACATGGTCACTGCAGCCCAGGGTGCCTTCAACTTTGATGTCCCTGATGAGTTCACTCACATTTGCGACCCTCAGGTCCAATAATGCATCCCCCTGGGTAGGACTGTCAATTTCTTGACTTAAGAAGTTGTCGTCGAGGCATTCCAGGAATCTCCTGGATTGCCTACAGCTTGCCGTGCTACTTTTCCAGCAGATGTCGGGATGGTTGAAATCCCCCAGCAGGATGAGAGCCTGCAATCATGATGTCTTCTCAAGCTGGAGTAAGAAGGCTTCATCAGTAGGCTCCACTCGATTGGGTGGCCTGTAGTAGATTGCAACCACAAGGCTCCCTTTGTTGTCCCGATCCCTAATTCCTACCCATAAGCTTTCAACCTGCTCATGGCTATTCTTTAGGGACAACTCTTCACACTCTATCCAGTTCTTTACATAGAGGGCAACACTTCCACCCCTTCTTCCTCTCCTGTCCCTTCTGAACAGCTTGTAGCCTTCAATAACCACACTGCAGTCATAGAATTTGTCCCACCAAGTTTCCGTAATCACGACTATGTCATAGCTTTCCCGTAGCACAGTAGCTTCCAACTCCTCCTGTTTGTTGCCCATGCTGCGTGCATTAGTGTAGAGGCACTTCAGCTAGGTTGGACATATCACCTTCTCAGAGAGACACCCTTTTATACCCCCAAGGTGTTTCATGGATGCTATCTCCTTGTTTCCTGTTACCTCAATGATTTCCAGACCTGCAAACCCCATCGTGCATACCCCAGGTTTGTTTGCAGTGGGTTCAGTTATATCCCCTCCCCTCTTCAGATTTAGTTTAAAGGCCTGTCAATGAGTCCTGCTGACTCCCGCCCAAGGATCGTTTTCCCACTTCTGGGACAACTGCATTCCGTTATATATCAGCAGGCCTGGTGTCTTGCGTATTAACCCATTATCAAAGAACCCAAAGCTCTGCCACAGACACCAGTCGTGGAGCCATGAGTTAACCTGTTGGCCCTTCCTGTTAGTTCCCTCATATATTGCTGCCATTAGAGGGATGGAGGAGAACACAACTTGTGCTCCTGATCCCTCCACCAGTTGCCCTAGAGCCCTGAAATCTCTCTTAATGGTTTTTGACGTTCCCTTTGCCACTTAATCACTACCCACCTGAAAGACCAGAAGTGGGTAGTAGACCAAAGGCCTGACAAGTGGGAAGTTTACTCACTACATCCTTTACCCAGGCCCCAGGGAGACAGCAGACTTCCCTGTGAAGTGGGTCCGTTCTTCATATTGGGCCCTCTGCAGTCCTCAAGAGGGAGTCACCCACAACTAGGACCCTTCTATTTTCTTTTTGTCCTGAGTTGTGATGATTGGTCTAGGGAGAGTTGGTCTCTGTGGCACTTCTGGCCTGTGTGAGGTGCTCTCACCACTATCTGGCATTTTCTCCTGCAGGGCCCCATACCTGTTCTGTAAGGGCACTGAAGGCAGTGTAGTACTTAAGGGGACATGCCTGCCCTGTTTGTGTCACTGGGCAGGGACTTGTTCCCATTGTCTCTGCTCCTGTACATTTGGAGGGGAAGGCTGGGAATCTTGTTGAGCTGAAGAGGAAGCCTGTGTTCAAGCTGTTTGTGTGGAGAGCAGGCTATGAAAATACACTCATCTAATTCTCTCTCACTCTCCCTGATACTCCTCAGCCTGCTCACCTCCTCCCTGAGCTCCATCACTTCATCCTGCAGATGTGCCACCCAGCAGAGCAGGTCATCAACCTGCTCACACTGGACACAGCCATGGTCAGAGCTGCCCCTTGCTGCCAGGGAAAGGCTGTGACATTCCCAACAGTCTGTGACCTGGATAGCCACCTCCTTCCCTGGGGGCATGCTCTGAGTACCTATGTCGATTTTGGTGGTTGCTGGTGGCACAGTCTTTCTTCTTATATTTAAGTGGAACGGTCTATGTTCCAGCTTGTGCCCACTGCCCCTTGTCCTGTCACTGGGAACTACTGAAAAGAGTCTGGCTCCAACCTCCTTACACCCACCCTTTAGATACTTATAGACATTAATGAGGTCTCTGCTCAGCCTTCTCTTCTCCAGGCTAAAGAGTCCCAGCTCTTTCAGCCTTTAAGGCTGAGATTATAAGGAACATGCTGATTTTTGGTCAGTGCTCTGCAGTTAAACGTAAGATTTGGGCTAGGGTCAATCTGAAGCTTAAGGTTTGAATTTCAAATAGGCTTGTGAACAAGAAAGAATTAGTAAAGAGCTAACTTCCAGCAGGTTTACTAGTCTAGAGTCAGAACTAATTCCTTAGAGAACTAGTGGAAAATTCTGAGTTTTTACCAGTAATTTCATATCCTTTACAATGCAAACTAGGGCTAGGTGAGTGCTAGGAAATAAAGGAATTTAGGAGTTGTGGGCAATACTGAGATCAGAAGGGCTATGGTAACCTGGCTTTGGTTCCACAGAGACTTAAATGGATGAATCAAACTTTGGTCTTTAACAGACTGGTGCCTTAAGAGTTTCAGTTTATGCTAAATTCAGGGCATCCACACCCAGGAAATTCGGGCCAACATGGACCTTTGAAAAATGTTACATTATGTTACATTTTCTGCTGTAGAAATCTGCTGGTTTAGACTGCAAAGCTTCATATACTCTCAATATCCTATACGAACAATATATAACCCTAAAGAAGCAAACTTGGAGATTAGAATTAAGCTTTGTAAATCAATGGAGGGCTCATGTGTTGTATTTCTGGTCTTGTTAGGAGTTAAGAGAGCATGGGAAGATTCAGTAGTGACAGTCTATTGCTGTCATGCAAAAGACTGGGATCAGTGCCTCATCAGGTTTAGAATTTCAGAGAGGACAAATGTGCAGTTAATTCTTAGTGTAATAGGTTTGTCAAACTATTTTTAGCCTTGGCTCTATTAGGGTCTATAAAAACATGACTGTCTACCACTTGAAACCCAGTGTTGTTAATTATTAGAAATAGTGTTTGAAATCAGTTCCTAGATGCAGGGAAAGATGAACAATAGTCAGCCTGTAATTTGAAAAATATGGTTAACTTGGTTCTGGTGCCTGATGAACACATTGAGTTTTATTTTAACATCAAGCATAGGTTATAGGTTTAGAAGTGAAAGGAAAAAAGTTCTGGTGTTCAACTAAAGCAGCAGCTCATTTTTTAACTATGAGAACAGACATTTAGTTACTTACTGCATGGCTGTATCCCCCCAGCCATAGCCAAATCAATTCCTGAACCTAAATGAACCAAGGGGTCTCTTGCTCCTGAGACTTATAATCACTGTGAGACTTCACTATGGATTAATTTTCAGATTAATCACTTATTAGCAGGATCATTACTGACTACAAAAAGAAGTTAGGCATCTTCTTCAAATGCAGTCACTTACATGTCTAAATTCAGGCACTTGAAGCTGAGTCCCCACCCAAAATAACTGATACAGACTATCCACTTTTTCCTCTCAAAAACAGTGGTTCCAAAATTATAGCGGGTAACAATCCTGACATTTTCTTATATCCAATCGTAACTCATGTCAGGGACTGAAAGATAGACCAAAAAACTCAACTAATTCTCTTTGGTCCAAAGAACACTGCCCTAAATTTAGCCCAGGCATGTTTTGTAACCAAAATATTAAAATGAATCCTGATGTCTTGACATTCCTTATCCCAAACTCCAGATTTAACTCAGGTGCAATAAAATGGAAGTGATGGAAAGTCACTTAGCATATTACTTCCTTTTGCACACAAGCCCTAAAGGTTATGCTAGTGAACATTTCTACACCCAGAACTGACTCCAGCTCAGAACTTTCTGCATTTCAGAACTTTAACAAAATTCTAACCCTTGCAACCACAACACCATTAGAAACCTAACCTTGTATACGTGTTGGAATCCAGGCAAAATATCCAGGAAATATCCAGAATTTATTATATTCCTCTAGGTCCTAAAGGAACCAGCCATAAGCCTAGGTCAATTACAGTGTCTAAATCCCACAAAAGAGCTGCTCAGACTTTCCATTTCCAGAATAATGTATGGAAATGTAAAGAGCTAGTATTCTATATTGAGTTTCACGCAGTGGCCAAATAGTGTCACTACCTTCCCAACCTTTCCAAACACATCAATAATTACAGCTCAGCACCTCCTTGATTTTTTGTACCTTTATTTTAACATTATTTCTAGCCCTTAACTGGAAATAATTAACAGTTGAGTAAAAGATTACTATACAGCATTATCTTCCAAAGCAGTATCCTGGAATTTTATATCCTAGCCTAGGATTAGTACTAGCCTAGTATTGGACTTAATTCTACAGAAATAAAGAAAATCCATCAAGTTCTAGGTCCTTTAAGACAGGTTAGCAAATCTAACTACACTACAGTTCAGCCTCTGTCTATTTCTAAACATTACTGTATCCCTATTCAAGAGCTCTTGGTCTTTCCCAAAAACTTGAGTCAGGTTTGCCTTTTCCCTTGCAGAATCAGCTGCAATATTAAGGAAGCAAACTTAGGGAAACCCAGCACTAACTGCAGTCCATCTTTCCTGGCATTTCAATGCAAATCTTAATGCTAGACCTAACCCTAATCCTGGATGTTTATATTGCTTGTTGCCTACCACCAAGCTCAAGCTCAGAGAAGAGGCTTGCTTTTAACAATTGATTCCTTCATGCAGAATACTAAGTATAATCTGCCAGCTCCTAGCAGTACCTGTCCAGACCCTTCAGATAACCCCAGTGAGAGCAGCTGTCACGTACTAGCACATACCACTTCTGTCAAGTAAAGGTTTAAAGATATAAACTGGCTACATGTATCACAGGAGCTCCCCTTTTTATCTGTTTGTCCTTTCTCTCTCTTCCTTAGTCATCGTGCCTGCGTGTGGAGAATACCTTACAGCACCTTAGCCTTATCTGCCACAGCTGTATTATCAAGGTAACCGTTTTCAAATAAAAGGTAGCTGTAAAAAGAGGAATAAGCTACAAATAAAGCAAATAAGCACTGTATTCAGGTGCAGCAAGGAAGATTTAGGTTAGACTCTAAGAAAACTTTTCCATGATTTTAACAGCTAATTACTGAAACAGATTATTGAGGTGATGCTGTTGCCTCTCTTCTACTGGGGGAGGGGAAAAGCGGCAGAAATCTATGAGGAAAACAGCAGAGGCTGTCTTGCTTCTGAAGAGGAAGTCTCATAGTCCTTCTTAACTTTGTTTTCTCTTATTTGTATCTAAACAACAGAGTCAGGTAATATGAGAGAGAACTACCATAGCTAAACATAAATCTGTCTCCCCCATGAAACTGAGGAGCAGACCACCTCTGGACTTCTGCAGTCACCAGTGCTGTGTCCCAGACAAGCTCTGGGTCTGAATCATCCAGCTGGTTCATTTCTTCATTGCATCTTGATTTTGAGTCTATGCTTTAACTAGATACCAGCTAGACTCAAACTCTGAAATGCTTTAAAGCGACAAAGTTTTTACCTCCACTAGCATAATCACTCTGATGCACTTCAGTTCCTAAGGATGTTCACAACTATTTGTTCACATTCTTTAAATGAGAAATATATGTTTCAATTAAAACACAAATATCTCCATTACTCAGCTGTCATACTAAAATACACACTTTTGACACAGTACCCTCCAGAAGACTTTATAGATCCCATTGAAGCCCTTCAGCTTATTCTTAAGCAAGTTTGTTTTGTCAAACCAACCATCTGAGCAGGAGTGGCAAAGAGCATGAACCTGCACCAGTGAAATATAGAAAAAAGAAACATGATAGAAGAGACTAACACCAAAAAAAAGAGGTACAGAACACAGATAGTTTGACTGAAAGTTTAAAAGATGTTTTAGGAGTTGAAGGGGAAAAAAAAAGCAAATTTCTAGTTGATCTATAGAAACTGTAAGAAGTGATGTGCTTTAGCACTTAACATTGTAACTATTGCATAATGTACCACCTGATTGCAGATTTCCTTGCAATTAGTAAAAGTGTTATTTCTTTCTTGTAGACAGTACTCTGTCATAACATAGGTAGGAAAGAACAGTTAGTAGGAATAATTTCCTAAATGGTCTGATTAATAGAAAATGGGTCTGGTTTTAGTTTCTGTGGTCACATTCTGCTTGTAAGATCCATTTTCCCTGCTAGCTTCAAACATGTTTCTCTCTCAACTGAAATGAATAGGGGTTTGGATTGTTGGGGATCTTCATCTAGTACTAGAAGAGGTGTCAATCATTATTCATCATCCTTTCTGAACATCTCCTCCAAGTGTCACAGTCACTCTACTTTATGCTACATGGATGTGGCAAGCACTTTTCTCACACTGCCGAAATCACAGCTCAGTGAAGGAGAAACTGGACTGAGGCAAATTTTCAGTTACAATTGAAGAAGGTTAAGAGCAGAAGATCACAGCAGGACATCCCCACTCCCCCTCCATCCCCAACGGTGGTGTAGAGTTCAAGCCCTTCCCAGCCTTGCCATGGCCATGAGAGAGTTTATTTGTTCTAACTTGACCCAGAGCCATGAGCAGTGTGGCAGTAACAGCAAAGAGGGCTTAGCTCAGGCTTGGACCTTACAGCATGCTGATGTGGGCACCCACTACCTGAGAGGCACAAAATTTGCATGCAGAATATAGTATAGTTATGGTTCAAGGTAGAGATAGTTATGGGACGATGGCCAGGCCATACAGCAGCCACCTGTACCACTATCTGTAGGAAAAACATTACTTGTCTACCTCAAAAAGGTTTGACATCACAGAGCAGACCCTACAAGGACAGCGTACCTATAGCCTCAGTGCCTTTAGGGTAGGTTTTTTCATGTCTGTAATCTGGCTTTCTGGAGAAAATGAAAAATTATTTTACTATGTTGTTATTTACCCCTTGAACCTAATCAGGACTTAGGAGAAACATAAACAATGAAATGGAACGAATAAAAAAATATGTGGCTCAATAAACTTTATATGTATATGTGTGTATATACAGTTGATTAAAGTGATGCCTAAAAAAACCCAAAAGGCTTTATATCATTAACATACTGTTATCTCATCTTTGATGAAAGCACAACATAACAAATTCTCTGTTCTCCAGAGGCCCGTGATTGTCACCTACATAAATCTAGCTCTTTAAGACCCTTTCCAAATCCAGAATATTCTGTGATTGCCTTATAAGATGTGTCACTGTTGGATACTACAAAAGGAACTCTGAAGTCTTGCATGTCCCTGCCTGGTGAAAATTCAGAAGAATTCTGAGTTTTAATGGTGTTTCAGCTTCTCTAAGATACTGATGTGGGGCTGCCTCATAATTTTTAATTTTTTAAAATATCCCTTCCAATGGCATTTGTAATGTTGCTCTGAAACCAACAACCTGGAGAAATAATAAGAACAGTTCAATGTCTCATTTCGTAGAATCGTAGAATCATAGGGGTTGGAAAGGACCTCTGAAGATCATCAAGTCCAACCTCCCTGCTGCAGCAGGAACACCTGGGGAAGATCACACAGGAACGCATCCAGACAGATCTTGAAAGTCTCCAGAGAAGGAGACTCCACAACCTCCCTGGGCAGCCTGTTCCAGTGCTCTGTCACACTCACAGTAAGGAAGTTTTTCCTCATGTTGAGGTGGAACTTCCTGTGTTGTAGCTTGGTAGCATTTCCCCTCGTCCTATCACAGGGCACCACTGAAAAGAGACTGACCCATTCTTGACATCTACTTTTCAGATATCTGTAGACATTAATAAGGTCCCCTCTTAGTCTTCTCTTCTCAAGACTAAACAGCCCCAGGTCTCTTAGCCTTTCTTCAAATGACAGGTGTTCCAGTCCCTTAATCATCCTTGTAGCCCTCTTCCTGACTCTTTCCAGCACCTCCCTGTCCCTCTTGAACTAGGGAGCCCAGAACTGGACACAATACACCAGATGTGGCCTTACAAGGGCAGAGTAGAGGGGGAGGAGAACCTCCCTTGACCTGCTGGCCACACTGTTCTTAATACATCCTAAGATACTATCAGCTCTCTTGGCCACAAGGGCATATTGCTGTCCCATGGATAACTTGTCCACCAGGACTCCAAGGTCCTTCTCCATGGGGATGCTTTCTAGCAGGTCAACCCCTAATCTATATCGGTGCATGGTGTTTTTTCTTCCCAGATGCCAGACTCTACAGTTATTCTTGTTGAACCTCATTAGGTTCATCTTTGCCCAGCTCTCCAGTCTATCTAGATCTCACTGAATGGCTGCACAGCCTTCAGGTGTATCAGCTAATTCTCCCAGCTTTGTATCATCAGCAAACTTGCTGAGGATATACTCCATCCCCTCATCCAGGTCATTGATGAAGATGTTGCCCTAGGGAACAGCAGTAGTCATAGGTATCCCACTGGACTCTGCACCGTTGATCACAACCCTCTGGGGTCTATTGTTTAGCCAGTGCTTGATCCATCTGACTGTATGCTCTTCTAACTCATACTTTCTGAGCTTATCCACAGGGATGTTATGGGAGACAGTGTCAAAAACCTTGCCAAAGTCGAGAAAGACAACGTCCACTGTTGTCCCTTCATCTGTCCATTCTGTCACATCATTATAGAAGGCTACCAGATTAGCCCGACATTATTTCCCCCTGGTGAATCCATGCTGGCTACTTCTGATAACCTTCTTTTCTTCCATGTGCTTAGAGATGACCCCCAGAATGAGCTGCTCTATCGTCTCTCCAGGGATGGAGGTGTGGCTGACCAGTCTGTAGTTACCCGGGTCCTGTTTCTTGCCCTTCTTGAAGACTGGAGTTACATTAGCTATACTCCAGTTCTCAGGCACCTCTACCATTTTCCAGGACTTTTCAAAGGTGATGGAGAGTGGTCTAGCGATTACTTCTGCCAGCTCCCTCAGCACACAGGGGTGCATCCCATCAAGGCCCATGGATTTGAAGATGTCCAGTTTCCTTGACTGATCTTTAACCCAATCTTCTTCAATCAAGGCAAAGTCTTTCTGACTCCTGACTTCTTTTGTGGTCTGGAAGGTTTGGGAATCCTGAGGGTCAGCCTTAGCAGCAAAGACTGAGGCAAAGAAGGCATTTCTCAAATGGCACTTCACAAGAAGGGCTGTTTACTGCTGCAGAAATATGAGCAACTATGTTTTGTTCAATTTAAATATGTCCTTTAACAGGCAAACTGCCTTTTAGAGAAAACATTTGGTTAGATGCAAGCACAAAATGTGTTTCTTTGATCACTGTAAATAGCTGACTTTCGTTTATACAATGTCATGTAAGCTTTAGCACAGTTAGTAAGATGCCATAGTGCAGCACATTCTTTGAGAATCTTCCTGTCTGAGTTTCCTCTAATATTCCTGGAAGATCAAAACACAAAGACTGATCTGCGATCACTGTTATGGGGAATCCAGGACTCTCTATGCATATATCAAGCCTGCTCCTGCTGGAAAGCATTGCAGGCAGAACATAACTACAGATGAGATTTTGGCTTGAGGCACTCCTGCTTCTTCCAGTAGCAAGAAATTTGTTGCCTGGTGGAGCACATTCCTCACAAGTTCAGGGTCAAACTGAGTGCTAAGCTATGGTCAGGAAGGAGTTCTTGCCTGGCCAGATGGACAGAGAATTTTGGGGGGGAGGCTGGCAGGGAAGGAAAGGCTGCCTTCCTACTCTCTCCTCTGCTCTGCTTGTGGTATATTACAATTTTTGAAACTACATATTAAAAATTGAGAATTTTGCTGTGTGTTCCAGGGAAAAGAAATACAGGTGCCCCCATAAGGTATGTATATGTGTTCAGAGAGTGTGAATAGCATGCTAAGCAAGGTATGTGTATCTGACTGCTTGCTTTACCCTCAGGAAAAAAAAAAAAACACATTTGAGAAGGTTGTCAAAGCAGGATACATGTAGGAAATTAGTATTGCCAAAAATACTGTTGACATTTTATTCAGTTTGCTTTGCTTACACCTGCAAACCATACAGTTTTCTTAACGGTTGCATGCTTACTCACAAATGTTAATGTGGGTAAATATTACAAATAAATCTGAATTGATAGCAGACTTCAAGGAATACCGTTAAAGAACTCTGCATTCCCAAAGCATTCTTGGAAGTTTCAGATTTATGAAGCCTCAGTTATTCCAGCAGGAAACAGAAACAATAAGAAGGTAACATACATAATTAAACCCATGGTACCAATGGTGGATGCTCATGAATAACATACAGTAAGTACCCAATTGCAGACAAATTTTTATGGATGCTCATGAATAACATGCAGTAAGTACCCAATTGCAGACAAATTTTTATCTTCTGGAAATGCCCATCGTATGCTATGCAAGCACATACAGCATGCTTCCCCCTCCCCCTCCCAATTTCATCACAGTATTCTGAAAAACAGGACACAGATTTCAACACATTCATGGATGGTTTGCGAACTAAAAATGGCTACACTTGTCCTTTATGTTATTTTCAGTAAAACATTCACTAGATTCTTTATTCTTCTTGTAAGGCTGCAGACCTCAGCTGTCTTCTGTGAATGCAAAGGAAATGTAGAACATGCAACTAAAAATGTTGTTGGCAAGGTACACCTTGGATTAATCTTGTATTTTACTAAACACTCTTTATTTAGGGACTGGTGGGTACTTTCATTGCATTCACAATAGTACCTTGCAGCAAACACTCAGCTTCTCCTAATCACTTTTCTCTATAATATTTCCCAGTTTCAGCAGGGGCATAATTAGGCAGGATTACTGAACAGCTGAAAATAAGATATCCTTTGCTAGGCATTTATCTGGAGACATTCATTATGAATAAACACATTTTCATTTCATTTGGAGGGATGTTCTTTTGAGAAAGATGAATATATACTGCTGTTATGTTGCAGCATGAATACTCATGACCTCTAGTTACTCAGATTGTTTAGGATGTATTATTTCCAATTTAGCAAATGTTGTGTTGTGAGAGGATGAGGCTTGGAAAAGAGCTGTCTAAAAATAGAACTGCTGATCCCACAATGGTCGTTACTTTGCCCTCAGGCTTTATGCCTAACTGAACAGAAGTGCTTGCTGAGGTGCCAATGCAATAACCTCATTGAATGTGCTCTGCTATTTCAGGCTTATCACTTCAGCATCTATACAGACTCCAGCTTTGAAATCTACATTTCCCAAACCACACATACTACAGCAAAGAGCTACATCCTGTGCAAATCTTATGTTTAAATAATTTCAAGATATAATGAAGACTAAGTATTCAGATTAAATATATGCAGGAGCACATCTACAGTAGACAAAACGCTTATGATGGAGCTGTTTGTAATGGAAGGAAGCTTATTTAATTCTAAACTATTCTGTTTGGTTTTCTGTGAGTGTTTTTTTTTCCCTGGATTTTTCAAAATATATTCAGTGCTACGTTCTGGTATCTTCCACAGACTATATTTTAAATGCCATCATCATAAATCATATACTACTTGATACCTCCAGGCACAATCAGTTATAATTCAGTTGGTTAGCATTGCTAAATGTTGCAAGGGTCCCAGCCACCCAGCTGAGGTGAGGTTTTACCGTTTGCTTCAACAGCATAACAGCAGACAGGACCTAACATAGCTGACATGCAAGTCTCTCAAGGAGAAAAGAAGCCTTGGGCTGCTAAATGTCAAAACTGCTTACTTCTCAACCCACCCAAGTGCCGAGTCAGCTGTGGAGTTTGAAGATAAATGACCCACTAAATACAACTGCTTTGGCAATTTGCAATGCCTGAAAGGAGGGTATTTTAATCTATCATGTTGCTTCCTTTCTCAAACTCGTAACACCATCTGAAGTATAATAGCTTTGTTTCCAAATTAACAACGCATAAACCTACGAGCAAAAGGGAATAGCTGTAAAGTGTGGGTAGTCTCATAACTGCACTTTATTTTCTAGCTAATATAAAGCTGAGCAGATGCAGGAGTGGCCTTGTGAGAGAGTCAAAATGGCTGCTGTGCTCTCTTGCAACATTCCTGTGAAAATGCTAAATATCATTGCTCTTTTGTTTTTCTTTTCCCCTCCTCACTGAGAACAGACTTTTGATATAGAGTGGCCAGCAGGGCAGTGCTTGGGATGTTTTCACCAAAAGCCCCCAAACAGAAGTTACCTCAGACACAGGATTTTGTTTACAAAGTCCTGTGTTATCACCATCTCTACTTGTCACTTCTTGAAAGAAAGCAAGTGTCCATCAAAAATGACAACAATAGAACAGGTCTCATCTGAACCCAGGAGCACTTTCCACAGATGGACCGATGTATTTTGCAGCCACTTCAAGGAGAAAATGAAAGTCACTATCAGTAATGCCTTAAAAAAGCAGAGAAAAATATGCTGCACAATGCAAGGAGAGGACAGGAGAACATGGAGTAAATGAGAGTGTGCAGATGCTGATCCATGAAGTGTAAGGCTTTGGCTGCCTTGATATTGCCTCCCCAGGTTCTACAGAGATGGTGGGATACCATCAGGGCACCTGTTTTAGCCACCACCACCATTTGTATCTATCAGTTAGGTGCCCTGCTTATTTCATGCATAAAGACACCCTACTGACCCAGACAGACGTTCTGAATTTCAACTTCCCTCATATTAAAAATGCAATAAAGAGATACAGATGAGGCATGCTTCAAATAATGTAATTTAAATTATCTATAATAAGAAAGCTTTAAAGCAATCTTTCCCATGATCTTACAAAATATGTACTTTTTTTCAGTTACTAGCAGGGAATTTTTTAAACATGTGTGCATATATTATTTAACAGTAGATGCTTTCTAGAGGTGCCAGATTTCCATTACACTTCATTATGAACCAAATTATATTTCGTATATAAAACTTTACACGTGCCATTTAAAAATGAAAATTTCAATGAATATCTGACCATTCAAGTAAAATGAGAAAAAAAATAAATTTTCTTGTACAGAGTTTCCTTTGTACTTCTAAATGACCTTGAACCCAACAATCTCAGCACACTTTTCCAAATACTAGTCAAGTTTTGCAACAAATATGTAAGATTGCATGAAGACTAACACAGCCACTGCTGATAGGAAACTGCTGATGTTCACAGGTGGCTGGTCAAACGTCACTTATGTGCTTCTGTATATGCTAGTGGAGTCATGATTACTTAACTCTGACAGCCAAGAAGGGAGATGAAAATATGAATTTGAAATAGTTATTTGCATTAAGGGATGGGAGCCAGAACTGTGCAAAATTATTAAATTAAAATTCTGAACTCCAGCTGTCTCGATCCGAATTAAAGATTCATTCATAAGCACAATTCAAAAATAATTTAATCAGAAGGATTATTTTGTATTCTATTCCTTCAGTTTTCCCTAGCTGAATGCAATGTAAGTGTGCAGTTTCCTAGCGAGTCTCAAGTCAGAGTGGTATTTGCAAAGATGATGTGACATTTCTGCTACAAATTTTATGATTTAAAGAGGCTTGGATCCATCATACTTAAATTTTACATAGCTATTATACCTACTGTATTATTATATGGTAAACATAAGCAATTCAAATCCAACATAAAAATCTTCTAATTCCTTAAAACCTTTCCCTGTGCTTAGAGATTGATTCGGTGTATGACAGAATGGATCCCTAAAATACAGCTGAATTAACATAAGCAAGTGCTATATAAAGTTAGCTTTTAAATTAATTCAGGGTTTCTTGATATATAAGGAAGAAAAGTACAATTGTGGTGTCTCTGTGCCTTTTGTGTCTGAACCCCAGACAGTAATCATAGGTAATATGTCAAGTGTTCTGAGGTTTCTTTACATATGAGCTCATCCAATTTTCTTTCTAGTCATTTCACCCTCATCTTTTGAAAATATGTGGTTTGTTGCATTTTCTGCACTTCTGGCTTCCTTGCACTTCCTATCTACCTAAGAAATTATATCACTTATAAGCAATGAAAAAGCCGTTTGCACTCCAGGATAAGGTTAGCTGGTTAAGAAACAGCCCACAAGGACAAGGATTCTGGACTGAGGGAATTTTTTTATGCTCGATGTCAAAGTAAGGAACCTGAAGTTCGTTTTGTGCATCAAGATTCCATGACAACATCCATAGTTGTTCTCTCTGTCACTTTCTTTGAATAAACATTTACTTAGCTCAGATTTCTCAAGTATTTCTTCTCTCGGATCCTAAGTGTAAAAATGGCGTTATTCACTAATTTAGTAACAGCCCTTGTCTGAAAATTAAATATGATACACTTTCTATTGGATATCAAAGAATTCAGGGTTCACCTTAAATATCTGCAGCAGACCATATATTTTTCTCTCACCAGAAACACAAGATGGTTATAAATTGCACTGCACAGACAACCTAAATACTTCAATCAAGAAAATTCTGGTATTTTGCAAAATATAATGCTTACCTAAATTAGATATTTATGCTCCCTGTATTAAATCTGAAGGATACAGAAACTAGTTACCTGTGTTTTAAAACAGTATTTGTTTGCGATGTTAATCTATAAGAGACCAAAGTTTGTATTAAGTTTGTTAACCAGAATATACACTCACCGGAATTATGGGTTTGATGTACAAAAGACTATGCACTAAGACTTGGATGCCCACCTGAAAAAGTAGAAGGTAACACCTCCAAAGCAATGACCAAAACCCAAGTTTAAGTTTACAAGAATGAACATTCAGACAGTCTGTTTACTGTCTGAACAGGAGATGGCTCCAGCTAGCCATACCCAAGGGACAGCAGTATTTCTAACGGCAATGTTACCTTATCATTAAGTTATAAATTATGAGGCATCTTGCGGAAGAGATGTGAATGTAATGCAATCTGGAGGAAAACAGGAATATACAAAGACAGGTTTGTCTCCAGATCCAAGTCACTTAAAGTTAGAGCAGTCTCCAGAACTCAAGAAGTTAAAAGAGGTAGTAATTTGCTATAATTGATCTGTTTCTAAATTTGGTAACTGTTAATATTGGGATTACAGAAAATACATATTTTGTTTATATTAGACAGTTGTCTGATTTTTAAAGTGCCTGCTGGGAACTACCAAATTAAATGCCATTCCATCCAAACCAGGGTGATGATCTCAAAATCTAGAGTATTGTGTATCTTATGTTGGACTAGCACTTTCTAATACTCCAAAATATTAAAAAAAAAATTATATTCTTTTTGGAAAGCAACACATTTTAAGCATAGTTATATCTAGTCTGTCTTAACACAGCTAACAAATTAAAGGGTACAGCTCTTATCTCTGCTGCAACGGGCCTCAAAGTTCCATAACAGAAGAAAAATTTAAATTGAGGACTTCCTTCTTTACAGACAAAAAGTTTATTTATGGAGGTGAATTTCAGTGAGTACATACTTTGGGAGGACAAACCATCTGCCTAGACACATTACAAAAGATATTTACATTGCCACTCCTTTTGTAGGAGTAAAAATCTATCAGCAAATTTTAGCCACTGGAACAAAATATTAGAGAGCAGAGTACTCTGCTCCTCTCTATTTTCAGGAACAGAGAACAATCCCTAGTTGTTAGGTCCAGGGAAAAAAAAAAAAAAAAGAAGAAAAAGAAAAAAAAAAAAGAAGGGGAAAAAAAAGGATTTTCTCAATAAAATTCAGAAGAATAGAGGAAAATTGTTTCAAGACATTTGGGTCTTTGCATACATGATATCAGCATTATTCCAGAGCTGCTTAGATCTTATCCAAAGCAAGAAAAGCCAAAATCCTTTCAAAATCTCTTGGGAAATAAGGGCAGATGCTCAGAGAGAAAGCAGCCTTGTTCCAACTGGAGCTGCTACCCTCAATGGAAACTTCAGTTCCCAATTGCTAGCAGATACCACTGTCCACCTGGAAGTGCCCGTAGAGCAAAACTGGAACACACAGGCTGGAATGCCTCACTTCCCTTTCACTAGCACAGGATAGGCTTGTTGTATTTTTATTGCATCTATATATATATAGATTAAAATGCACATCCAGATGAAACTCTTCATTTTTACTAGCTGTCCAGATTGCAGAAGCCTAAAGGTAAAAGAGAATAACACATGAACTCAATGCTTTGCCTAACATCTTTGTATTTTTTTCTGTATGCAATCAATACCTTATTTTTTTTCTCTCCTATTTTTCTGTGGTTTAGTCTGCATTTTACCTGAGCCTCTTCAAGAAAGCATGCAGTCATCCTCAGACTTTCCCCACGTACAGATCTAGGGGGACAGAGTGGCCAAGGACAGTGCAGCTCTTAGTGTTGTCAGTGCAACGTGCATGTCCAGGGTTAAGTCTGACTGCAGTCTTGCAGTTGTGTTAAACTGTATGTGCACAGTGCCTGCAATCCACCTGGTCCTGTGAATAATGTCTTCAAAACCCTGCTGGATTATTGTTCAGCAGCCAACACAACCATATGCTTCAGTTCTTTTATCAGAATAAGGATAGCACATGGACACAGTTCCCCTCATTCTTGGTGGACATCTTAAAGCCCGGATAAAGGAAATATTTTCCTGCCTTTATGTTTTGCAGATGTCAGTGAACAGGCATCCTTAGAGCTTAACAGGAGAGTTGAACTCCACATTAAAAAAAAAACACAAATAACCCAGACAAAAACAAGGTTCCATGCATTTCTACCCTCCTATCCAGAAATACAGTGTTTTGAGGTATTGGGATCAAGGTCTTGCTAGTGCACATACATTTCTCTTCCCCTTTGAAGTGATTTCAACTTGCATTTGCCTGGGGAATGTTCTAACTACCCAGCTATACCTCACTGTAGAGAATGTTCCCTGAGTTCCTGTTAAAATAATCCCCTCAGACTAATCCATTTGGTCAGGAAGAAGAACGATGGTGCTGACATAACTAGCATGTTCACCACTGAGCCAGAAAGTGTGCTGAAAGTACACACTCTCCTTGGGATGTGAACTATCAAAAACTGGCAGCCACTTAGGTGAGTTTAAGGAGTTAGGGTCAGAGATACCTACGTATACCAGTATATGGAGCCTATCTATCTAACTGAGGGCTTTGGATCCCATGAGGCCAAAATTCTTTTGTGGATGTGGGTCTGCAGTTTTGGCTACTATTGTGGCTGAGAAAGGAGCTCTGTTCTTTAATGCCCTGGAGTATCATCTTAACTAGGAAAAGCACAGTCCAACCCTCCTAATGAGCCCATCCTTTGTACTGTTTGTATGGCACCTGTTTTTATAGTACATACGAAAATGAGACAAAGGAAGGATAAACAAGGAGTTTCATTTTCTGAGTTGCAAACAGCCTTGTGTGAATGAAATGGAGATGGATGGATTTGGAAATGGGCTGTAGTCATTAAGCTGTGGAATCAGCAATTTGTTTAGCTCCCACAAAACCCATGACAAAACATTCATTGAGTTAATGCAAATGTTTCAGCCCTACGTAACATGCAATAACACTCTGCTTTTTATTATGGGGGGAAAAAAATCTTCCCTCTCTGCTGAAAAGGCAAAATACTTAATACCACCTTCAAGAAAAGAATCTTCGCTATGCTTAACAAACAGTAGCTAATTTAGAAAATTACTCCAGCTGTGCTGTCTCTGCTTCCCAGTCAGCTGACATCCCTTTTTGGCTTTTTGGCATGTCATCTTGTGCCTGTAAAGATACTTGAAAACACTTATTTTTCTCCTTAATTTGTCTGAGCTTTAGATTCAAAATGCAAATGTAAGGGAAACAGTATATACATTGTTTGCAATAAGCAGCAACAGGCCTTCACTGTTTTAAGTTTTGAACAAGACATGAAGGTTGGTCAGTCTATACTTAGATGAGAAGCTGAGTACAGAGTTTAGCTCTCATGTGATTTCTGTATCATTTACAGGCTCCTCTGTAAACAAAGTATGGCACACTGGCAGTGCATCATGTTTCATTACATGGAACATAGAGAGGAACAATCATCGCTTGGATGAGAAATCCGAGTAGCCAAGATGTAAGTGAAAATGGTTGGAAAAGGGTTAGTTCAGGTCAAAAAGCTGCTACACCAGTAAGTACATAGCATATGAGTCAACCACTGACACAGAGAATCTGTGAGAACTCTGGAGATAGGCAATGGCCTCACTTAAGAACAGGGAAAAGAGATGAGATTAAAAAAGGCCAGCAGGAAACTCTTTAAGTATTCTGCTAACAGAGAATGATTGTCTAGCACCTTGGCAAGGACTCTACTAAACGACTTCTTCAGCAAAGCACAGTGGATTAACTTTTTAGTAGTTCTATGTAAAAATGAAAGAACCACCTTAAAAAAAAAAAGAAAAAAAAAAAGGTCGGGGTGGGGTGAACTTAGCTATAAAAATATATGTTCTGCCTAAGTATACTGTAAAGAACTTGGTGTCTGTGAAAGCAGGTAGTTATTTGAATATCCTAAGTTATCCATTTATATAGATCTTTGACCATAACCATTTTTACCCACTTTCAATCAATAAGGGCTGGTCTGCCAGTGCTAAAATTTGTAGTTGTAGAGTGCTTATGGCAACAAACTACAAGTCTACAATCTAACAGTCACTGCTCAATGTCTATGGTAAAATATATGGAAGATGGCCAGAGAACTGTATTTTCCCTGGAGATCTTCAAAAGTGGTTTTCCAGAATAAAGTCAGAAAATTTGATTGCCCTTTCAAGGTACTCAATGCAGGTACTCATAGACATCGTGATTAATTTATCAGGAAGAAAATGTTTTACAATAGACTGAGAAACAGACTTCTCTTTTCCTAATAGTGGTTGGTCACTTCTCAGCTGTGTGTGTATGTACATAAGCACACATATGCAATTCCCAAATATTTTCTTTCTCAGACCAACCTAACAAATTCAAAACAATAGTGTTCATTAACTAATTTTTTGTAATTTTTAGTCTGTCAGTATAAAAAAAAAAAAAGGCAAAAATTATCTTCATATTGATGAAAGCATTTAACAGGGAATAAATGAAGAAAAAGTTTGTATTGCCTCACGTTTTCACCTGGTAGCAAGATCTTATTTATAAATTAAATTCTATTAATTCTCTCTATAAAGTTCTATAGTCCTCTAGACTGGTGTAAAATTCCTGAATTTGGAGAATTTCTGATCCAGGCTTATGACTAAGATATGGAGCAGAAACTTGTCTTGAGTATGTAAATACTGAACCAAGAAAATATATTCATAAACTGATGTGAAGAATACACAGGACTGTATCTGTAGAATTTGTATTCTAATTTGTATTCATTCAAACAAATGCTCCCATGCACATCAACTGAAAAACTGTCTTTTAAACAGAAGATACCTGCAAGCAACCTGAAAACTTGTATTTTACTATTTTCTCTTTTATTCCTGTTGGAAAAGAAATGAGGGATAGAAAAGATAGCAGAGTAGCTGTTATTAATCAAACCAATGGATACAGATACTCAAATATAAAACTGTGCTCAGTAACTGGCCAATCAGGAAGAAATACCCATAGATTTGCTCTTTATTTGGATTATTTTTTAGGAATTCTCCATAAATGTGATGGAAAGGATAATTTTTAACTCACATTTTAAAAAGGCAGAATTTTGTATGCCTGTGAATGTAGTATTTAGACATACTATAGAAAATATAATAATTTCAATTCTTCTCCTCTGGGGAATTTACTTTAGCAAAGAAATTGCATGAAGTGACAACTTGAATGGAGAAGATCTTCTACTTAAAAGCCACAGACTATCCTTGTACGACACTCTAGGGCATTAGTGGAAACTTCCACGTTGCCATTTTACCTGCTTCCCTCCTCCTAGTCAGAGGGAACACAACAGATTTACTCACAGGGACCATTTTCCCACTGCTGTGAATTGGCCAGGGATGAAGCCTCCTCCAGAGAAGTACTCCTCCAGCACTGGGAAAGCCCTTGCTTAAAAAAAATACATCACTACTCACAACTCCCACACAATTTTCCTTTTCCTCATGTGCAGAGTTTGAATTAAGCTCCTTTTTTCTCCACTTAAACAAGCTGGCATCAAGACAACTATTCCCCCAGCATTTGCTTATTACATACCTAATGCTCTCATGTCAAAGTGAGAATACAATTTGAGAAGAAAATTGCTGGAACATTGCAGGCCTGACTCTTAACTTTGCTGATTTTATGTCCCACACACACATTGTGTCTCTGCAGTACACTCATGCTGAGCATCTCAGGCCTGCTTTCCATGAGCCAAACTGTTGGTCTCACTTATGAAACATGCACAGGACTATTTCATACTGTATGCACAGCCCTGCTCAGCTGCTGTCCTCACTGCAATGCAGAGTGCTTTTGCGTAGTGCTTCATTCAGCTTATTAAAGAGCATTCCAGCCCATCCATTGACCCTGAAGGACACAAAATGCACTGGACTTTTATACTGCTTTAGGGGTAAATATTCTTCTTACACTAAAGGTTACAGAAGATTTATGTCCCAGAAGCAGTGAAAGGGCTTCCGGGTCCTGAAGACAGCCCTTTTTTGATTGTCTCTCACCGTTATATTAACACAGCTGGTCCTCCATCCAGGTTTATGAATTATGAATTCACAAGTCATAAACCTGGATGGGAAAGAAAGAAAGGAGAAGCCAAAAAGCCAAATCCACATACTGAACATGTATGTAAAACATAGAAGGTGCTTTAAATGGGAAACATTGATTTTTAAATTTGGGAGAATAAGGACAGTATTTGAATATATAGTAACAGATAAATAACAATATCTGGAACAGAACTTTGTAAAAATTTTTTTTCTTATTCTTCAAAGCAGTTTTGGTTTCCTGCATTCTTTTGTTAAAAAGAAAAGCCAAAGTGGTTCACCAGGGCCCAAAATCTGAAACAGACAACAGCCTCTTCTGTATTCACTTCCAGTACAGAAATTGCAGGGATTTTTCCATTTTGCACATGATTCATAGTTTGCTGCAGTGATGCCACCAAGCCAGCAGTGTGTATACCTCAATACAAATTAGCAAGGTCTATTATTCTGCCATTTGTCATAAAAGCTCTCTCTGGGAACACAGAGCACATATTTCATTTCACCACATCAGAAGCAGGCTTGACAGCAAGGCCCAACTTATTGCACCTCCTGTGGTTAGCAACAAAAAAATTCCAAATAGCTTCTCAGATAACACTGACATTTCATGAGGGCACAGAATTTTGCTAACATGCCATCTCATTGATAGACCATTGCCTGACAAAGAAGAAACAGAAATCCTTGTCCCAACAACCACCACCAATTCCTATTGACACCAGTATGTTATGTAGCTTGATATAAAGCTTCTGTATTTGTGGATGAGACTGAGTTTGTGGCTTTATGTAATCACCAACCACAAAGGCAGCTCAATCCTTTAGAAAAAAGACGTATTCCATATTTTAAAAAACATAATCTTTACACTTTTTGAGTCCCACCTTCTCTCAAATTGCAGACTGAGATAGGATTAGTGTCAGGAATTGTACTGGTAAAAACACTGGTAATTTTTTCTAGAAAGTTAGCTAATACAACATTGGTTGAGCTTTGCTTGGAACAAAAGTAAAACCAGTAAGTTAATTTCTCCTCTCCTCTTACATTTTAAGGTTATATTAATGGAATTTTTTTTCTTTTTTTTTTTTTTTTAATTAATCAAGCCTACAGTAAGAAAGATAGCAAAGAGCTGGAATAAGTAGGTGAAAGAATTACCAATGCACTGCTTGTAAAGACCTTGATCTTTGTAGCAGAAGTCTTGAGAAAGGATGAAAATAACCTCCTCCCACTCCACCCTCCACCCCTGAAGAGCCTGTTTTCTCTTATTAGGAACAAATAACCTATTGAATCTTGCATTTTTCATTTCTAAAGGGTCAGAGAAAGGCATTTAGCAGAGGGAAAATACATAATAAAGTCACAGCCTGACATTATTAGCAAACCAAAAAATGATGTCGTACTAATGAGAGCTTTGAGGATGCAAGGAATGTAAAATCTAGCATCGACTGCTCAAAGTAATTCTGCCAGCAAAAGGCAATATTTTTCTTAGTGAATATTTTATACAGAAGGCTCTCACCTCCCAAATTGCTGAAAACCTAAACAACTAAAGAAGAAGTAGAAATACAAAAGAACAACAATAAAAATGCCAACCCATCCCCAAACCTTTTGCAAAATTCCCAAATCTTGAATAAATGAAATGAGAACTTGTCAGAAATCATTAGTCTCTCTTGACTTTAGTGAGGCTAACTAAATGCAAGAACTATCAAAATGTAGCAAAGAATTTAAAATTTCTTTTACAAAGGATACAGAAAGCTGGCAGGACCTCAATCACTCCACTTTTTTCAGCCCCAAATCAAAACCCAGATGCTCTGGAGCATATTAAGGAATATGGGTCGCTACTAACTACTTTTCAGTATTGTACTTGATTTTTTCCTTCTCCCTCAAACCCCATTCCCTGTGCTACTTTTGGCTGCAATTTTTAATCCTCATTCATCTTGTTTATTAGAAGGTTTTATAAAATGTTTTACAGGGGTGGTCAGTTAGGGCTGTTGACTATTTCCTAGAGACCACTGAAGACCAAATGATCATTATATGGTTTCCTGTGTTTGCAAGAACAGGAGCTCACACTCAGTGACTCAAGTGGTCCCATCGAGCCTTATAGGCAGACATATCAGGAGGAAGATACAAAAAGACATCTCCAGCATTGACCTGCTAGGAGTCATATGTGAAATAGAAGCATTGAGACAGCAACAATAGCTCTGCCAATTACCTTGTCTCTGACTGGCTGTGCTACACCAGGCTTTCTATCACTGTTGTCCCTTCCTCTGACTCAACACCCGCTTTTCTTACAGCTTGTATGTAACACAGAAATACCTCTTCATATTCATAACATGTTCTTATCCCTCAAATGTCCTACTTTTACTTAAATGCTGTTATTGGTGATCTCGGATGATCTGGGTCTTGCTTTATTCCACTTTGTGAAATACTAGTGTTTCAAGCATCTAAACCTCATAAAATGGCATTTAAATGAAATTAAATGTGGGCACAAATTTCCCAGATTGGAGAAAGTGGGAGCCTCATGTCCCAGAATGTTTCTGCTACACTGTTGACAAACCCACTGGCTCTTCTGGAGTCATACCATCCCAAATGAGATGATATTTAGCCCAGTTTTTGATGTTCTGTGAATATTACCACCATTTTTACAGTCTTTTTCATACAAGCCGCTTTCTAGAAAACAGCAGAGTTATTCCCATGAATACAAGACTGACTATATATAAGAAATAATAAAGGGAGCCAAATAATTGAAATAAATGAAATATTGATGATAATTGACATTAATATATTATGCTAGAGCATGACTATTTAAAATCAAGACAACTACAATTTGAACAAAGTATTAGAAGACAAGTTAAGAACCATAGGCATTAAAATACTCTGTTACTCACTACTGCACATCTTTCTGAAAATCACACAACCCAAGGTTTTCATAGATGAGTTTTTTCTGTACTCCTTTGTATTCAAAGGAAAATGGTGTCTTAGAGCTAAATAACTATATTTTTCAGTACTGCTGTGTGCTAGTGGATGCAGGCTCTACTTGATAGTGGGAGATGTACATTAGCTGATTTACTGGAAGATGCTGTTCTGTATAAAATGTTTTCAATCTAGCATGACTAATCACTTGACAGTGTTCCTGTTCAGGAAGAAGATCTGAATCTCTTTGCACCTTCACCCTGCCAGACTCCATGTAGCCACAAGAGTTTGTAAACAGGATAATTTATGAGCTTGCATCCTGAGATGACCAGGGTGGAGGGCAATCAAGAGATCTATCTATTTAACTGTATCTTTTGACAAGGTAAAGGTAGAGAAGACATGAATATAAAAGAATGGAGGATTACCCAGTCTCACTTTGCTGGTGAGTGAGTGAGCCATAGATCAGTGAGATGACTTCACACACCAAGAAAACACAAGGGAGCACAGGCAGAGCTCTCAAAACCCCAGAACACCCAAGTCTTACTATTTTTTTTCAAGTGACCTTCAAAGCTACTGTTTCAGGCTGTGCTATGCTGCCAAAACAGGTATTTCTCTCCCAGCCTGCAAGTTTCACAAGAAAGCAACATGTCACGATGCACCTCATTTTCTGAGGCACTAAAAAATGTCACTGGATGAGTACAGTGGCTTTTTGTTGTTGGTAATGTTTTAAAAAGGCTGCATTCTCTTTTGAAATGAATTATTAATGCAAACAGCAGAATTTATGAAGTAATGCCAGTTAAAGTCTAACTAGATCAGGTTTTATGTATGAGTTTCCATCATGCTGCACTAAGAGTTTAATAATACAGCTGTCAAAGTAGCTAAAGTTAGCAGAGCTTTAAAAGCTGTCTCTCAACAAAATGGTGTCCTAAATCTTATGAAGGATAGAGTAAAGGATGAAAAACAAAGTCTAGAGAAACTAATCCATAGATCTTTGCCCCCAGCTATTTACCACATTTTCCTCTAAATTGCTTCTAATAAATAAAATAGATATATGAATGTTGGGAAGAAGTTCTCTGGCTGCTACTCAGTTCTGAAAGAAATGTTTCCAATTTGAATCAAGCATTGGCCTATGATTCAATGCCCCTTAACTGCAATGTTGTAGAGCTGTAGTTCCCTTGAAAGATTTTTTTTCCCTTCTCCTCTACTTGTTTAGAAAAGTTTCCACTTCAAGGGAGAAATTATTACCTCTGCCTGGCACATGCTTCATTTTACTCTATAAGGATGTAAATGATATTACTGCTTCACTAAATAACCATGACCTGACAAATTCATCAAGAGACATAGCAAGAGAAAATTATAAAAAATTAAACAGAGAAAGCAAACAAATTAAGTAGGAAAAATATTTTCCTTAAAATAATCCTGTTTGTTACCCATAATTAAGAAGGAGTAGCCAAAGTTTTTCATCTGCTTTTGAAAAATAAAACAGGTTCCACATTTTGCCAGGATATATTCTATAGGAAGAATAAGAAGCAATAACTTAATTTCAGGTCAGCTTGATGTCAATAAAAACATTAACCTGGTTTTGCTTCCTGCTCTGTTGTGTCCAGTGGAGCTGACATACAAACAACTCTGACAGTGCTGAGGTCTGCAAGGAAGCACAGTGATTTCTGGCCTGACTCAGCTCCACTGTGAGTCAAGAAAGTGTTCTGATTCCTGCTTATTTATGTGGACCATGTACACACAGACTTTGACCTCTACAGCTTAATGACTGCGGGGTGAAATGTTTATTGAGGGCTACACCACAGTCCACCCCACCTGGCCAGAAGAGAAGTAAGATTCACTCTTGCTATTTGAATGCTACCAGAGCTACTCAGAAGCTACATCCTCCCAGGTGGATTAGTATTAAGGGAAATAAAGTACATTAAGTCCTGAAACAAGATTTCTGTGCAGCTTTGTGTGGTATCATCTTGGCTGGGACATGTGGCATCCACATGGAATACCCATAGAGTACACAATCACATACTGTGTCTTCCTTCCGCTGCAGCACATGTCCTGACATACTTGAGGTCATTCAGTACAAATTCAGTGAGTACAGATGCCTAGAACTAACTAGTGAAATAAATGAAGAAAACCTGATGTATCTGAATTTATATTGTTCTCACAGAATTACCCCTTTTGATGATAGCTAGATGTACAAATCAGGTTAATGTGGCATTTAGTTTTGTGCAAGATTCAGGGCTTTCTCAGCTTGATTAATTGTCTTAATAACTCTTAATTTTTTCTCTCTAATTTATTTTTCCTTTTTTTTTTTTTTTTCAGCTGCAGTGTTTCTTAGAATCAGCTTTATTATAGGAGTAAAATTTTTGGTTTTGTTTTCTAAAATCATATTACTTGGATAAGTAGAAAAACATGAGACAAAATAATATTCTCACTGTGGCAAACCCATGATATTCAGTTTTAGCAGGCAAAGTCTTCCCATTAAGTTGTTGAAGTCTCTAGAGAACACTTACTTATTAAAAGACATTTCTTAAAAGAACTCTAGCAGGATTTTACCTGATTTTTACTTTTTCTCAATCTAGAAGCTACTCTTCATATCAAAAGTTATACTGGAACATATTGGACTCTCTTTTTTTTTTTTTTTTCCCTCTGCTATTTTTTTGTCTATCCATTGTTTTATTCATTAACATTTTGTAAGTAAGTTTTAATATAAATTGATTATTCTTTTGGGAGCAGAAAGTAATACTCCTCCAAGGTACCTCATGTGACTCAGTCTGTGGAGGAGAAATTCCTTCTCTCTCCATGCACTGAAAATAAAATATATGCTAAGGAGATCAGCCTTTTTAAGATATATTTTTTATTTTATGCATCTTCATCTTTCTGATAATAGAATCATAGAATTATTTTGAGCTGAAAGGGACATTAAAGATTATCTAGTTCCAGCCCCCCTGTATGGGCAGGGACATGTCCCACTAGATCAACAATAAAACTATTATGAGTCAGACTAGAAAGGAGAAAAAACAAACAAAAGTGTAGGATTACCTCTGCTTTCCAAATAATTAAATATTTAAATTAAGATTATGGCATTATAAGCTTTCAGCTAATATTTATTTTTCCCTTACCAATTGCCACTGTGAGTTACATTTAATATAGTCTTTTTCTGGATGGAATTTGAGAAAGATCACTTTAGGTCCCTAGGTCTGCAGAAACTCTTAACCATCCCCATTTACCAGTCCCTAAATCAGCAAATAATCTTCCAGCCAAGTTATAAATCTACCCTGATCCTTAAATCAGTCTTGATTCTTGAATGATCATTTGATAGAGATCCTTCAAGTATCCTTGTCCCTCACAGAGTCTAACAAATCTGCAGTCCCCAACCCAGTAACAGCTCTCAACATCCCTGTCAGTGTCCCACAACCCCTCTCACACCAGCAGCCCTGCTCTTCTTTCCACTCTTTACCTTGAAGCTGCTTCATGAGATTCTTCAGCATCCTCTCCTAAAGCAGCAGAGCATTTCAGCCCAAAAGCAGCAGACAACCCACAGGAGGGCAAACAAGAGGAGCCTTTATTGCTAAGAGAAGGGAGAAAAGGGAGGATCTCTCACTGAACAGCAGATACTAGAAGTACTGGATGGCTCTATGTCAGGATGTAAGCCAGTGGGGTCAGGATAGATCAGAAGACTTCTCCCTCCAGCAGAAACTTCTCATATGTGGGATCCTGCTCTGGCAAAAATCCAATCCCTGGGGCAAGACCTGAGGAGTTGATAACCCAAATGTCTGTATAACAACCAAGGGTCATTGGGGAGAAATCAAGCATTTTATGAAAAACCCAGTAACAAGTTCTCATCATAGTCACATGCGATGTAGGCCAAAGCCCTGGCAGAGAAGGGCTTTGGCTTTACACCTGCACATGAAAATAAAAGGCTTTGCAAACACCTGAGTAGCACGATGTCTCTTGGCTGGCAGAACTGTAAGAGATGGAGAGTGAAATTTCAGAAGGGCTGCTGGTCTCTACTTGAGTCTACTTGCTAGTCTCTAATTCTTCCCAGAGGCAAGGAAGTGAACAGATCCTTGATCCCACTTTTTCCACAACTGTGTGATTATTTTACATCCAGAGCTGAGTGGGAGTGAAGGATCATGCTGTGCCTCTGGTTCTTGGTCAGTAATACCATGTGTTGTTCTAGAGCTGAGTCATCCATGGCCAAATCATTACACTGGGGCTAAAAAAGTACCAAATTAGGAAAACAAAGCACATCCCTGAGTAAGATCTCCCAAGATAAGGATGTTAAGGCTACACTGGAGCCTGCCACAGTGGTAACCCTCAGTTCTGGTATTTTCTTTTGTTAGTGTTTTTCCAATTAGTCTTCTCACAATTTGTTTTGCACTGGTTTTTTATCCCTGCTCTCTCACCTGTATGTGCTATCCATCCATCAGTGTTTTGTTTTTATCATAATTACTCAATTTTTGCTTCTCTGATATTTAGCCTGAGATACATATCTCATTTTCTTTTCACAGCTTAATTTCCTTCCTCTCTAAATCTCTAAATTGCTATGTAGAAAATACATTACATCAAATACATACTGCTATAGAAGCTGAGATAAATGATTTGGCACCTGGTAGATGCTGAGTTGCCAAGTTACCACTCCAGATATCTGCAATTTCATTGTGGAAATGCCAGTAACATTCATCTTTTGCTCACATACACCATAGAGTCGTAGGAAATAAACAGAAATCATACTGAATACAGAGGCTTACAATTTAGGAAGATGAGATGAGAAAAGAAAATTCAATTATAAACTTCTGGAATGGTTTTGTAAGACCTTTGAACCTCCTCAATAATTTCCTTCAGTGTTAGTTTCCTTAATTAAATCCTCACCAGCTCTGCACTAACTCTGGGGTAAAATTACCACCCTTGATCTTTGCGTTGGATTTTCTAAGCTTTCCCCTCCAACAATTTCAATTATCTTTTTCAACTGACACTTACTGTATTTCCTGCTTGTTCCGTGCCATTTCTTCTGTCTTTCCCATCTCTTTGTCCTCTTCCTCTTAGATATATTGTTCTTAGCAGCACCTCCGTGTATCAGTCCTACAGTCAGGTAGTCAAAAGATTGACTTTAGTAATACTTTTCCTTGATCCATTTCTCTGGGTTGTTCATAGGTGCCACACAAAAATTTAGATGGAATATGTATAGAATACAGTAAAAATATATTAAACTGTACTTGACATGTCTTTCTGCCTCAATGGATTTATTCTTGATGGTCTGTGTTACCTTTTCTTATTAATATACACTTTTCTTTCTACTGCTTCTTCATAAAGATACTAACATAGGTGTTTTAGCCATTTAAACCCCATGTGTTTGGCGCCTTCCATAACTTTTATGGGATATATTTACTGAAACTGGTCCATTTGTTGTTGAAACTACATATCAAGTTCCTTGCCTCAGATAAGTGAATATAGCATCTGTAGCACAATTAACTAAAACTTTTTGCTTTTGTTTAGTTCTCCCTAATACTCCCTTTATTTCACTCAGAAATTATTGCTTCAGAAATAACTTGCAGCAACAACACTCAACAGTCTGGGATTATTTTATTTCTGAAGTTATTGCCATCTATCACTGAATAGCAGCCATTTTTTTGTCATTTGCTTTTCCACCAAAATACATAATTGGGATGATTATGACTGAAATAGGAATGATGATCCAATGAGGAAATATATAAAAAGCATAGGGATAGAGGTGGTGGAAATACTATTGTCAGTCTTGCAAGAATTAGTTGTTTCTGTATTTGTATTGTCTTGGGTGGGACAGGAAATTTATATTTGACATTTGATGTTTTTTCCAAACAGCACTCTGGAACCTTGACGTCACTTGTCATGATTGCATCAATGAATGATGGCATTAATAATTCCTTTGAGTTTTTACTGCACTGTCTTCTGTATGTATTTGTTTTGGTTTTGTTTGTTTAATTCTTGCTATTGTAATTTTATCTTTAATTAGTTCAATGTTCCTCTTTCCAGTCCAAGTTGCACAATGCCTTTTGAAGTAGCAAAGAGATAAGTCAGGAGAGAATAATTCCATACTTCAAGAAATGCTGAAATTTTGATTTTTTCTTTCCATTATGAAATGGAATTAAAATTACCTACAAAATATTATTTCAAAAACTTCATTTAAAATACTTTGAGGAATCATACCACTTTGTTACAATAACATCTAAACGTTTTACTATTAATAAAGAATTGAAACATGATCTGTATTAAAGCCTAAGTTATTTTAAAAGTGGGTTTGGAAATAAATTAATCAAAACTTCCACAACTGTCAAAGTGGGACAATTCATTGCATGAGAAAAGGGCCAAATTGTCCAGTGCTTCCAAATGTCTGGATGCAGTGCTCTCCACCTCAGAGTAACCTTCAGGCAGTATACAGCAGCCATTTCAAAAAAGAAACATTGCAACTTCCTTCTCTTACCAAAACTTTTTTCCTTTCCCTCTGCTCCCCTCTCACCAACTGGGAAGACACTGAATATCTTTGTTTCTATTCTGTGTGCCTGCTATCTTCTGAGGAGCACTGAACCACACTGCTCTCTAGTCTCTCCTCAAGTTCCTGACAGCCCCTGTCCAGGTAATTCCCCTTCATGTCCAACATCAACCCACAGAGCTCTGACTCTTGATCACTCACTGTTGACTTTGGTTTCCACCTTTGAATTGACAACATCCATTATAGCCTCTTTACAGCCAAAATGCAAAGTTGCCCCATCTGGAAGGGCTACTGGCCATGCTTTATGCACCTCCATTCTAGCATGTGGCTTCCCTGGGTCCAGCTGATTTTTTTCTCCACTTCCTCTCCATAATTTTTGTTTTTCCTCCTCCTGTCATGACTTCAACACTTCCAAAGGTCTTTGACACATTTTATTCACCCTCTAGACCCATTTGTATTAATAGAAATTCAATTGCTATCCTCATACCGATGCACCCTACATGGAATCCTTTTATCCAAATACAAATGGCAATCTCTTTCAGTTTGTTTCCCCATTTCTGTCAGTTCAACATATCCAAAGCAGATGTTGTACATTTTCTTCTCCAAGTTTCCTCTGCTACTACCCTATTTGCTGTATCATTTTATAATTAGGTATTGACTTGGATTCACTATGCATGTGAAGCCCTACAGAAACTGATAATTAAGTCTTCCTGATACCTTTCAACTAAGATTGGTAAAGACACATCTACCGAGACTCAAACATTCATCCAGTAATTTGTTTCGTGCATTTTGATTTCTGCAAGATCCTGAAATTTGGACTGAACTAAAAAGGCTGAGAAGAATTGGACAGGATAAGCAGGTAGAAATGGGACCGGAACAAAGGACCTAAGGGGAAAGGGCAGGTAAAAGTATCATTTAAAGTGCTCAGGGAAAGAAGCAAATAATTTGTACCTGTGAGAGTGCATACTCTCTGGAGTTTTATGTGGAACCTGTGATTTCTAGTTGTCACTATTTTGCCTACTATTAAACACCATTTTGGTCTTTTGGTTATAAAGTACTGTTTCACCAGTTACTGTAATTTCTCAAGCGGCAGAAATGTACATGAATCTAAAGACTCTTAGTCTGCTGCTGAAATATGTGACATTCAGATTTACCATACGATGATATTTTTATTTTTACAGTCTTCCTGGGAATCACCAGAAGTAAGTTTGTGTACAGAGAAAATTTAAGCTAGGAGGCACTTAACTCTACAGGGAAATGGCTAAAGCTGAGGTGCAGATGAGTGTAAGAGATGAAACATCAGGTGAAAGTATGCTTATCTTAACCTTTTAACCCTTCTTCAACCACAGCTGAATCCACTTGTGCAAAGACTTTGCAAAGCACTCTTCCAGGAAAACAAATTAAAGAAAAACCCATAGTATGTTCATCTCATTCAGTGTATGTGAAACTCCTGCTCTAGGGTTGAATTGGGGTTTTATAATTAAGCGACTGTCCCGTATCATATTCCTAATCCATTTCTTGCAGATACTGAGTGATCTCTATACTGTACCAAATAGAAACAGAAAAAAATGTACTTACACTAAAGTTCCTCTGCCTGGACTATGATTGCAGAAGTGCTTATCCTGCATGATTTCTCAATCATGCCAATGGAAGATGTGCTTCATGTTTAAAAATTATGTATACTTCCTCCTTATTTAAAGAAAAAAACAATGGGCCTGTGAATGTTTCAAGTTGAGCATCCAAGTTAATTTTGATCTCTGTGGTTTAGCTATCTTCCATCTACATGTAGAAAAACAACAACAACACACTGTCATCTCAGAAGGACCTTGAAAAGCATCATTCACTAATGCATACCTGATGGTGCCCAGAGTGCGTGAGTGACGCCCAGCTGAGAACAAGCAAAGGAGATCCAGTCCTAGCTACTACTGATGTACTGACTTCAACTAAGCTGAGGGTCTTCAGATCAGGCTCTGATTCCCACAGCTCCCAAGGCTTGAACACCATGATCCCTAGGAGACATTTGCCTAGGACAAACACAGTCAATTAGTAATTATGTCTTAAAAATACAATTTGAAAATGAAGAAAGCTCTAGAAATGATGGGCTCAACTTAAAAATATTAAATAACTGGTCATTAAATGAGCATAACCAATTTTGTGTACAGGAGGAGGCAGATGTTCTGTGGAAAAAACAGAATGTGAACATGTCCTAATGTATATGTGAAAGGAAATTAATTATGGGTGATGAGGCATCCTTATTTATGAGACTTCTCAAAAGGCAAGTGTTTGACCTATAGTAATAGTAGCGTTATTCTAACGTAGGTACGTGTGTGTAATTGAGCTAATGGATATTCTGCACTTACTCTTTCACACAGGTCATTTCTGACTGGTTCTTCTCAGCAGTTCTCACTAGTCCCCAGTACCTGATAAAATTTTTTGCTTCAGTCATGCTGATTGCTCAGCCTAGTTCTTAGTGAATAAAACCTGTAATATAATCAGTGCAGAGGAAGTGTAGCACATTGCAAGTAGTCAGTACCTTCAGCTTAGATCACTTCTTCTGCATTAGAAACAAAAATGAAGGTCAAAAGCTTCAGCAGCTCAGAAACTGTGAAGCACGACACACCTTTCCCAGTGCTTTCTAGTGACACCTTTTGGTAATAAACCTGTGGTCTGTAAACTGACTGAATGCACAGACTTATTCCTGTCTCTTTTCTGTTGACATATGTGTCAATTTACAGTGGTCCCCTTTAATGACTGCGGAAGAAAACAACAGAAAAGAGAAAAATCAAGCTATCATTTAAAGAAAAGCTGAAGAGAGTACATGTAGGAATGCAAAGTGTAAATAACCAGGATAAACTCTGACAGTAAACCCTGTTTGTAGACTCGGATTAATGATCTTGTACCATAACTAGGATTAGTTAGGATAAGTAAGCCAGTAAATTATCAGTTGGCTTACTTGGTGCAATCATGCTACTGGATATGACTGGAACTGTACACACCAGCACTTTGACTTTGGCACAGAGAGTAAACCTAGGTCTGGAGTCCTGAAAGAGAGGAGAAAGAAAATGTTTGACCTTGTCATCTTTTAATCTCCACTTTTTATTTGAAGCACCAAATTTATTTTGCAATTTTTTTTAACCAGATCAATATTAAACACTAAGAAAAACACACGTCCCCATTTGGCCACCTTAAATGTCATATGCCAGTGCCATTGGAAGTACACGTGGGGAAAGGAACTCCCACCATTTTTTTCTGTTGGTCTTTGCAAGCTTTCCCCTCCTGCTCACTTTTGATGCAAATCAGTTAAAACAAAGCTCATAATCTGCCTTTTTTCAGTAAGGGAGAATTTATAGGATACATTACTGTAGCACTCCCTCTCCTGTTATGGCCACTCAGCATCAGGCAATTTTCACGCTGCAAGAAGCTCTGAATCCAGAGTAAACACTGTTTCAGGACATGTTCCCTACTTAACACATGACCTATTTCTCATACTTTCCCAACATTTCTGTTCTAAAGGACTGCCTGCAGCTACAGTTTCTATTTTTTATTATGCAAAATTGCTTTCAAAATACACGACTATGCATGGCTAAACAGAAGAAAGAAGGATCAGAGAATGGATAAGCAAGTGGCATAAGGTTGAAGGCATAATGTGCCTTTCATATTTGGCAAAGGTCGAACAGGGAAAGTTTTCTTTCGTTTTAAGACTACACATTTCTGAAAAATATAGGTGATGATCTGCCCAAGGTCCACTGAAATTTATGACCCCAGGAGGCACACTGTGACAGTGATCACATTGAAAAGTGAGGTTTGAAGTAAAATGGTCGAAAGTCAGTTTTCAAGAAAAATAGTTGTTATAGCAATTCTTCAATAAAATCACTGCTGTGACAGATACCAGTGAATCTTATGCATGTCTTATTTCATAAGACATACACTTATCTTTCAGACATACTGTGATTGTGGCAGTTTAATTCTCTTAACTTTAGTAGTTGGCACACAATGTTTTGGAATAAGGACCACTGGATTAATGTTTTAGGATAGATTACTCATTTGCATATTTATTACCTTTTATTTTCCTTGATTCATAGTTTTTTAAGCATAGAAGGGACTATTGTGGTCATCCAGATGGATTTCCTGCAGAATATGGAGTATAAAACCAGTAATTCATGTCTCAAATCAAAAAATTCTGTCTGAACTACAAGACATCTTTCAGAGCAAGTATCTTGCCATATTCTTTCTTTTTCTCACCTTTACCTGTTCCCTTCACTTCCCTTTCTTGTTGCTCTGCAAAAAAATGTCCATTTTCATCCCGCAGCTCCTAGCAACATTTTTTTCTAAAATCACACCTAAAAACCAGATGCAGCTTGTTAGATACTGCATATGAGTTATAGGTACATTTAGTTTTTGAGTCCCTGCTCTGTACCAACTCTGACCACTTAGTGACAAGACAGTGATAATTTTGCTCCTGCATTATACATAAAAACATATAATTTGTCATATGTACAGAGACAAAGCAGGCAGGAAGGCAGGCGTAGAGTTATCATGACCTAGCCTAAGTAGTTATTCTTTGTGCTCTTGCTACTGCCAAAGCCACAGCAATCTTGTCAGGAGAGAAAACCCTGGGGACATAATGTTACAAAGTCTTTATTCACTTTTCTGAGTGGGATAGATGAATGGTCTTCGTTGTTGAGTGCAGACATGCAGGGGTATGACAAGGGAGACAGGAAACATTGTTGAGGTAAGTCCAGAACTTAATCAGAATAAAAAAATTAATCTACTCCCACCTTCCCTTGTCCATGAGCACCTCTAAGACACCAGCAGCACCCAGCCTCTAAGGAGACATCTCATTGGGACACAGAAATAATGATCTAGAAACACATCTATCATTAAATACAGAAGAGCAAGATCTGCTGGGAAAGAGAAAATAAACCAAGTGGTCAGAAAAAAACCTGTCCACAATGTTCCTGGTGAGAAGTAGAAGAGATCCTTCAGTTCTTCATTTTAATGCAACAATTTCCCATAACATTCCTCAGACCCATCTGGTCTCCTCTGCATCTTGAGGAATGTCTCCTTCCTTGCTTCCCTTCCAAGGCCTAGCTGTGGGCTGTCCTTCACTGCACACAAGCCCCACTGCTCCACTCTGAAACTGCCACAGCTGAATTCCAATCTGCCCCAAGTTCCCAAAGAGTCTCTGCCCCAGCTGCAGTCTCTGGACTTGCCCTGGGGAGGGTCTGGATCTCCCCTTCCTTCCAAAACATTCCACTGAACCCAAGGGCCTGGAATTGAGACTGCCACAGCATCTTGTCAAAATGTGCAAGCTTCTACATTAAGCACTAAGAGACAAACCAAAGACTGCAGGGAGTACAGCAACAGCCCTGTGATCCCTAAAGAAAACTGTTTAGAAAGCTAACGCCCTCCCTTGAAGGACAAATGCCTCATGTCCCCTTATCCTTGGTGCAACAGGCCCAACAGAGACTACCTCAGACTACTGAACCAAATACACCATGATATTGGTTAGTACTCTATCAGTATTTACTTTATGCATTATACATGTGCATATGTATTTCTAGAAATAATACATATATGTGTACCATATTGCTGTATGTGCTACGTTTTAATTTACTGTATGGAATTAATATTTAATGAAATATGTTGTTTCATCCTATGTCCAAACCATTCTGGTCTTTCCCTTTTATGTGTCAAAGGGTGTTCTTAAAGCCCTAACGAATGCTCTATGAAGGATACAACAAGAATTATGCCACTTTCAAATAGAGCTGCCCTCAATAAAGAGTATTGAGTTGCACCTTTCTCTGACTGTTCGAGCACCACAGTGTTGTGAAGAAGAAAATGCAAGGTTTATCCTTGAAAATCAGAGGTTATAGCAGCAGAAGAAATTATGATAGTGTGCATAATGAATAAAAATGTACCTCTTACACTTTTGTCTCAAGATATTAAGCACAGGAAGATTTTATGATCCAACCATGCATAACATCTACAAATAGCAAAAGCAGTGCATATGGAAAATGCTGATGCTGAATTTACTGTAAGCTGAGCCTGCTGAAATTAATAACTTGAGGGAGTCAAGAAACTACAGTGAAGGGTTTCAACCTTTTCTTTATAACCAACTTTGTATAACTTTTTAAACATTTTATTTCATTACTTTGTGCTTATTGAGAATTCTATTTAGAGGATCTAAAAACTCTGAGTTCCGAACATGCCTAAGTGAGGAAAATTATACTGATTTTTTATAAACTAAGACTCAGACTTAGTTAATGGCCAAATCAGTGAAAAAGCAACTGGGCATCTTTGCTGGGCTGAGTGGTTGTTAGATAACCACCTCCCTTGAATTATTTTAAGGGGCTTGCAGCATTAAAGACTTTCCTCTTCTGAGTTATCCCTCTCTAAAGAGCTTTCAAAACCAGGGTCCAAGTCAGCTTAGGTAAAGGATGTTGTTTATAGAAGGAAAGAATTTAGAGAGTGCATATTTAGGTATTATTTCAGCCACTTTTAGAAGTACTATTATATCACCTAAAAAAGAGTAGGAACTAGTGCAGCATTCATTAAAGCCAGTGGAGACACACTAGTAAGTGCTGGACCTGGTCTCTACAGAATCAAGTGCAACTTGCTACATTACAGGTGCACTGTCCTGTGAGTTACCAGTTTATTTCAAATGTGAAACCAGAAGTTTTATTAAGTTTAGTCCATTTATTATGGCATTCATCTTGCTTATAACATTGGATTTTTAGGGCAAGATTCTCAGGTTAAAGACTTGAAACTTAGTTCATCTTCTTTTCAATTAAATTGCTCCTTAAAATAATAAGGAAGTAAGGAAAATCAGGGAGAAGGTGCAGAAGAGTGCTGTATATATAAAAAAAATATGTCTGTACAAGACTGAAATTTCTGCATATTAATCTAATGGTGCAGCACATCCACAATGCTGCATTTTATTAATATATTTAAAAGCAAAATGAAAGAGATAAAGTTGCCTTTTGCAACCGAAAGAGAAATGCAGTTTATTGTTTACACATTGTAAGACAGTTAGTTAATGATTCCAGAAACTTAATCCTTCTGCTAAACCCAGTACAACACTATGGTACATCCAGAATTCCCTGATTTCTGTATTTTTTCAGCATCAAATACCACAGGCCCTTTAAAGAGGATTGGGGATTTAGAACCTTACTGGCTTGGAGATCTTAATGAGCCTCCAAACCTGATAGGTGTGTTAACCCAATATGCAGGGCCTATATGAGGTGTGCAGTGTCAGATACTGTTAACTGCTGTGTCCACTGGCAGGGGCAGAAGTTTAAATTTGAGAGTATTTTCAGAGTAGAATGGGCATACTCTTTTCCTATAACGAGGATATCATAATGTTTGTACCTTGTACAAGGGCAGAAGCTTATGTTGTACTTACATTGCATTCATTTGGGGGAGTGGGGAGTTGGAATTTGAAAGTTTTTCACCCAGGCTTTTTGTTCTGTTACTCTGTAAGACTGGTGCCCACCTTGTTTCCACTCTACTCTGTCTTTAAAGGCAAAGACAGCCACTGTATCCTCCATTACTGTACTGGCCAAGGAGGTGGTAGGAGAAGTATGGTAGCTCTGCATGCAAAGGTCAACATCAGGCAATGTTGTAAGACTAGAATTTGGATGCCAATTTTATGGACCAGATCATGAATATGAAAACAAAAGCCTCAATTTCCTCATCTAGATTATTAATAAGTTTGGTTTTCAGATTCCCTGTGCAGTGTGGTGGGAAGCATGGCACCCCAGGAAGCCATAGTGACACCAAATAACTGAGAAAAAGGAAATACCTAATAGAAGTCTGGAAATTATATTTCCAGATATAGAAGTCAATGCCAGGTTCAGGTTGACAGCTCCAAGTTCTGAGAAGCAACACCCTACGCAGGCAAGCACTTAAAGTTGTCCTAGGCAATCATCAAACAAGGTGAACTCAAATTAAACCAACAACCACAAAAAAAAGCCAGTGGAAGTGGTTCTCCTGCCATTACCCTCCACACAGGCCTTATAAAATTAATCCAGAAAATGAGATCCCACAGTCCAGCTCTCACCTTCTTCTGAGGAAACGCAAACACAAATGTCAAGCACCATCAGCCTCTCAAGGTGCCCAGCTGCTTTCCCTTATTTGTGAAGCCAGTGGGTCAGAAAAGGATGCTATTCTCTGGCCATGCAGTGAACAAAGAACTCCAAGCTTATGGATGCTTCTCAGGGCAACTAGACCTGCCTGTTCAGTCCACAGTTAGGAGGACTTGAGAAGCATGTTTTGGCATTTGAGACTTAGGACTAGTTGATGAGGGCTAAAGTCCCTTAGGATGTTTGGTGAAGCAGTCTCAGTTTGGCAGACCTAAAATAAGGCACTTCCTAATGCATGAACCTGGTTCAAGAGATTTCAGTGGTAATTTCATTGTCTTTACACCAAATACGAAGTTTTTGGTCCTTGCTCTTCTTTACTTTGGAACTTTGTTCATAGAGATTTTGTTCAAGTACCCCTTTGGTAGTCACCTGTCAAATATTTAGTACATTTCTTTAAATAAGATGGACAGTTGCTTTAAATAGTTACTTGGATTTTCCTGTGTGCTCAACCTTATTCAGTTCCTGTCTCACCCTGATTTAGAGTCTTTTCACATGTACTTTTGTGGTTATGTATCCTATGACAATTTAATAAGAGAATTATGTTGTTTGAAAATGAGGGTATGGAAAGACCTTGAGGTTTTTATCACCTTTTTTTAATTTCTGAACTGTCCTCTGCTACTTCTCAAGCAACTGAAATCTTAACATTGCTTTTAATCGACCAATGCTACTTCATCATTCCATAGAATTATAACTGTTTCCACTATGACAGGTTCTTTGCAAAATGGTAATATTGAGACTCCACAGTTTAATTCCCTAGCTTGCTAACTGTTAGACAAAAAAATTTCCAAAAGTGTTTCTATGGAGACCTAGTAGGAAGAAGACATGATTTATATTCCTGGTAAATGCAGACCTTTAGGTAAGTGTTTTCATTTTTAAATGTTATTTTATTCTTATCTGACACCCAATTTTTCATATACAAAGGAATTTTATGTTTGAAAAATTGTAGCCAACAAGAACAGGACACAACCAAAGTGATGTTAGGGTATGTTTTTCAAAGAAGTCAGGGATGTAGAGAGAAGTGTAGAAATGTCTATGCTGCTCTGACTCTGAGAGAAAAAAAATAAATTATTGTAATTTAAATTACATCATTCTGTCGTGTTGACTCTTTGTCTATGCTGAGTACCAATAATTTTTCTTTAACTTTTCCCCTTAGGTCACTCTGAACTTTTATTTCCTTTTTTTTCCAGAGAGCTCTACAAGTCTCTCCCAAACTAGACAGATCTGTCAGCAGTATCATTGTTACCCAGCATGGCTGTTCAAAGAAAATCTGGGCTATAGGCATGGGCACCCCCAGTGATATAAGTGTTCAGAGTCCAGATCTATTTGTTTAGAATCTTCCATCGAGGTATACCCACTCTTTTGTGTCTATTTGAGGGGAGAAAACACAGAAAAAAACCAAACAAACAAAACATAACCCTTTCTTTAAGCAAAACAGTAACCCAAGGACCTTTCCTGTATCGTTTGCTCCACTGTCAACTCCCTTAATTTATATTATCTCTTGAGCTGATCCACCAGTCAATCTTATGTAAGACAGAGTCCAACAGGCCCACATGGGGTTTCTTTCAGTTCTACTTGAGGAACTAACTACACCGTGGGATGGATTAAGCAAATGCTTTTCAAAGTATACATTTACTACTGTACTTGAATCCACATGTGGAATGTTTTACTAGGTCATAGGCTATAATTTTTTATTTTATTTTATTTTTTTTAAATTTGCAGTATACCCCTGCTATAGGTGTGAGATTCATCCCTGGAATGGTACAAAAGAGGAATTCTCACTTCAGGGCTAGCCAACTGTTTGCCCCAGGGTCTCAGTCCTCAGCAGATCTTACGCTCTACTCTGAGTCAAACCAGATGTCACATAAAGGTTGCACTCTGTTTTACATCAGCAGTGAAAAGCATTTGACTTTCATCATATTGGGCAAGTATGTATTTGTTTCACTTTTTTATTAAAAATTTGTTTAGTTCTTGTATTGTTTCATGTAAGTAAAAACAATATTAAAAAAAAATCTTTTCTCACAAGGGGCTTAGGAGAGGAAAGCATTTCCCCAAAAGTCATCTATTTTGTTATAGAAATAGGGATTGTGTCAAATATCTACTGTTACTTATAGTCCTGTGTTAGCATCTACAATGAAATACATTAGATAAAGAAAAGCACAGAATTATATTAATAAAATAATTCAAAGAACATGCGTAGTACATGGAACCTGCATGTCTATAAAAAAAATTTGCACTTCAACATTAAAGACAAATCTTTTTTAAACAGTCACATTTTGCCTTCATGACCCTCTGAAGGATATTTGATTTCCATGTTCTCAAATTTCTAGAAGCCATCATCATTCCTGCAACATGTACATCTTCTGATGAAGCTGTGTTGTGTATATGATACTATTGCATATGCCTCACAAACCCTTCAGTCCATACTGGAACTCAGCAATGGATCTCCTTTAGGGAAGGGATTAAATGGTGCCCTTTGGGTCAAACCAAACACAGCGAGGTTTTGCACCATTAACTTCCATCGGCTGATGGCTGCCTTCCCAGTGCTGCTGGTGTGTCCACAGCTGCCACACGCAGGAAAAAAGGCTTTGCACTAATTGTCAATCCTGCAGCAGGGAGATGTAATTCCCTGCACTCTAGAGCTGTGCCCAAGCAGCTGGCTGGAGTCCGGCCATGTGGGCACCAGGGAATTACATCCCCCGAGATTACATCAACTGTATTGCTGCCATGGACCGCAGAAACAACTTTATGGACTATCAAACTATAGTTATCTTTTTGTTTTCTTCAATGATCCTAAAATGACTTTCAGATGTGTTGGCAATCACAGCTCTTGCTGAAGGCAGTTGGGATTGCATGTGTTCAGCTCAAAGCTGATCTTTAATCAGCTTTGTGTAAAATGTAAATATTTCATAACATAGCTTTCAGCACATTTTGAAGAAAAAGTAAATGTAAGTGCTGACTAAAATCTTGTTTGGTATTTAGAAGAGAACAATTTCTATACTTTGATTAGTATTTTTCATTTTAACATCTAGTATTTTAAATATGTCTTTTTGATAATCTGTATGACATAATACAAGTGTAGATTTAGTTATGTGGATGTTAGGTCAGGTGGAGTTCTGCCACATTAGCAAGAACTCCGAAGTGCCTGTCCTTCGGTTGAGGACTGTAGTCAGCCTGATGAAGCAGCACTTCTGCTAACATGCTCTCATTAGCTTTGCTGCAAAGCTGTGCAGGAATAAAACTGCTGTCTCCTCCCAAAGGAAATGAGCTGGCCACCATCTATGTGTGTGGCTGAAACCAACCAGTTGATCCCTCCTTGCCCACAGGTGAGGTAGGGTGGCAATCCTGCAGATTGTTGCCTGATGGGGAACTTTTTCTCCCAACAGTTATTTAGCCGTAGCTTAATTACCTAAATACCTTCCTTGTCTGTTCTGAGCAATGATTTTCTGGGAAATGTCTCTTGTCCAGGTATGTGAATGCCACTTGGTTTTAGGCATATATGTTTAGAAACTTCGGTGACCGTGGTGTCTTTCTTTTTAGATATCTGCTTTGCTTTCCACTACTCAAAGCAGCTTAACTTTGACTAGTCTCATTAGCAGTTACTAATGAGTATAAGTTCCTTTGATATGTAATTTCTAGCAGTGAGGTGAGTTATGCTCTTCTATATTTTAATATATCACTTGAATTTCTAGAACCTGAATTTTAGTCCCTAGAGAGTCAGGCATTTAAATACAGCATTCAAGCACACTTCTTATTTACATGAAGTAGACTACACATATGGTAAGCTTTCCTGAAATATACACCTGGAAAAACTCAATGTTTCTCATAGAATCTAAAATTAGGTTCACATTTGGATGTTTGATTCTATCTTCATTTAATCAATTTCTGGTATTTATTAGAAATCTCTCTCCCTCATTCTTTTATGCTCTCAAAGCTAAAGCAGATTGCTTCTTGGAACTTATTTCTTATGTCTCCCTGTACAATAAGAACTATTTTCAGGATTAAATATTTCTCTGGATAGTGTGTAATAAAAGAAAAACAATAAAATCAGAATTTATAAACTTCCAGAAAGCACATAATTTAATTTAACTTAATTTGAACCAATTACACCTAGAAATCAATTGTACTAGTTTTAGGACATTATTCATGGCTTTTGCTTTCACTGTGAGTGAACATGTGGCTGTGATATAAATTGTCTCTCTCTGAATTTAAAAGAACATGAAACTTTTCTGCAAAAAGAGCTAGATAAAGCTTGGGATAGGTCATATTTTACTGTCTCAGATTAGTATTTCAGGTGATTTAGAACTCTATCAGCAAAACACCACGCAACCAGGTGGGGGAAGTCTTAGACACCATATTAAAAGAAAATAAACCTTCAAAGATAATATTTTATAAGAAAGATAGGTTCAAAGAAAATATTGGGAGGTCTTGAATTTCTTGCTCCAAATGTGGCTATTTGTGTAAACTTAGGTAGTTTTATTGTTCACCTCCTGTTTACATTAGAGTGACTGTACTGGTTGATCTATCAAGTCCAAGTATCTTAAAATAGGCCAAAGTATAATTAACTCTCTCTCTTAGGCTACTTCATCTATTGGGCACTATGAGAAAGGAACTACTGGAAATTAAAATCAGATTTTCCCATTTCTAGATTAAATGGGATAGGAAATGAGTAGATATTTGTGTTTGGAAAATTAATTACTTCAATTATCTCAGAGTAAATAATTGTTTACCTTTCACAGTGGAATCCTCAGAGTATTATAGGTGCAACATTTCTAGTTTCTTCAGGGAATTCTGGGTTTATTTTTTTGCATGTTTGTTTTGTTTTAGGGGTTTTTTGGGGATTTTTTGAGGGGGTGGGAGTTATAGAGGTTTCTTTTTAGCCTATGCAGTCAGATATAATTATTCCTTAACATTTCCAAGATTTCTTTTGAAAAAACAGTAATTGTTGCTGGTGGAAAAATGAAACAATGGGCACAAGCAGTGTTTAGCATTTGCTTTATTTTTTTCCAGTTCAATAGTACACTTAAAATGTCCAGTTTGTTGGTTGGTTGGTTTGGGGTTTACTTTTTTTATTCTGGACCAGAAAACTCCATGGTTTTCTAGTGCTGTTCTCTTCCATTTGGCTAACAGAAATCCCCGCCTTTCTTAGATGGCTATGATTTTCTTTCCTCTTATTAAAATTTTCAGTTACTTCAAAGTCAACAATCAGTCCTCTGTACATAAATGCACAGGGGATTCAACAGCATACAAGAAACTATGTATTGTTTTTCTTTGCGTCCCGTGTTCCAAACTCAAGAATATCTAACTTTTGGGGAAGGTGGAGTGCAATCCATTGATAAGGAAAAATCATATTGAAAGGAGTATACAGAAGAGAAACGGATCACAGACAGCTTTGGACATTGCCTTTCCTGCTTGGATGTTAAAAGTTGTATTCTAGTGAATATTAGAAGTGTTATGAACTTATATTTTCCTCACACAAGTTATTTTAAAAAAATACTACTTTAAATAAAAGTGTTACTTTTTTATTAAAATCTTAATGTCTATCTTTCAAGGAATACAATTCCAAGTACATTCTTCAGCGAGTAGTAACTGATTCCCTAATAAGAAAATTCTTGGTGTTTAAAGCATCTGCCAGACATCTTCACTGTACACTGTATGTTGCTCATATACTATTATTGTGTGCGTGCATGTGTGTAGGCTCCTGTCTGCCTATCTAGCCACAGATTATAGCATATATCTTGCCATTTAAAATTTTATCCATCCATGTGTTTCACATTAAATCCAAGAATAATGTTACATGCCTTGAAAACCTTCATAAAGAGGAGGGATTTGACCCAAGACTGTTGTTGCTTCCTTAGCATACCCTAGACTTGAGTACTCCTTTTTTTTCTGAGATATTAATATTTTATCTGTTCCACACTGTATCCATACTTTTGACATCAGTAGAAACTATATTTGTAGGTTCAGTCAGAGCAAATTCAAGGCTACGGTACTTACAGCTAAAGGTATAGCTTGGCAACAGTATTTACAACATAAAAATAAAGAAGTAGATTGTATAATTTATCCCATGCAGCCTGTTATTTTCCTACACTACTGAGCCAAGTAAGTGCTTGTTGTTAGAAGATCAATCTTAATACAATATTTATAGGTTTATTGTACTTTAAACTGTACACAGATTGTATTTTTTTCTTTTTCCCACTGGTAACTTTTACCTTATGTTCTAGTATTCTGAGCTAATAAGACAATTTAGGATTTCTAGTGACTGTATAGATTATATACTCAATATACTTGACAGTATGAGTATAATTTGATTTTCAGTTAGAATATCATCTGTAGGCAGCTGAAACTAGAGAGTTTCATTCTGTTGATTCAGGATCAAGACCTTAACTCTTGGATAAGAAATAAAATAAGTAAGATTGCTGGCAAAACCTCTTCGTTAATTTGTAATTAATTTGTAGCTGGAGTTCAGAACATCCTGGCTACACACATACAGACAAATCGAAAGGTCAGCATTTGAAAGAACACTTTTACCAATGGTTCCTTCACTGCAAGATCTCTGACAGAAGCTGTTTCCTGTTCCAAATGACTGCAAATGCTAAGTTTTTCAGGAAAAAGGCGATAGCTAGTGAACATCGAATGTTTACAGGGAACAAGTGTGTCTGGTATTCTTTATGAAAATCAATTACGCTCAAGCAAAATCTTTCTTGTCCAAGGGAGGCTATTTATAGAGACATTTACGAGAATTTCTGCACGCGTTTAACTGCTTACGCAGTGGCTCTCTCTTGTTAAAGTGACAGAATTACACGGTGCTGTTAAAATGAAACTTGTATGTAAATCTTTTGCAAAATTCAGGTAAATCTGGAGGAAAATAGATATTTGTTTCCAGTTGAACCATGTGCCTTTGGATAGTTTAAGAAATCCTCCTTTTTAGATTTTGATGTTTAAGAAAGAAAAGAACAGATTTCAAACTGACTTGCAGGTTTCCTTCTGTTTTTGTACCTCCTGCCTCTCAATTTAAAAAATTACAGCATTAAACTCTTTTTTTTTTCTTCCAGCTTGATTGGAATTCTGGCTTTTGTTTATATATTTGCAAATTAAACCATGGTAGTTATCACCATTAGCTAAATGCAACAAGATTATTGCTCATTTTTTTCAAGAGCCTTTTTTGATGACCTGAGTCTCCAATGAGACCATTACATTATGGTTTTCCCAAAAGCCTTACAGCAGCGTGCACAAGAAGTAAAAGGTTTGAACGCTGGAGTGAGACTTTGGGGAATAACTCCTTGGTGCATAATTTTCTGCTGATTGTCCCATAAATGGTCCAGCTGTCCCTGTCTCAGTCCCCTGATAACCACAATATTTAAATGAACCCAAAAGATGCACACAGAACAGAGAACAGGGCTTGTGCATCCAAATGATGTTCTACAAAAACAAAACACCAAACTGAAACAACAAAAAAACCCACACCAAAACTCAAAAAACTGACTAGCTGAGCTCACTTTCTCAACACATAGTCAGTAACTCTGAGGCAGTATATGCCACATTTTCTCCTGAATGTCTTAACTTAGAGATGTGCAGAACAGAACAACCCAAATAAGCAAGAGACAGTTAACGTAAGTAGTGTTCATATGACAACAGTCCCTCTACAGGAAGGACCATACAACCTCCATTAAGCCCCTTCAAGATCCTGAGTAACTAAGGATAAAGTTAATGACTCTCGGGGAAATCAGCGCAATTGCTAAGATTCTGGATTTTTAGGTGCTGAGACCAAAATGGAAGGGTCTGAAAAATAGGATTTTAATGTAAAGGAACCAAAATTTATTTGGAAAACTCTCATTCACACAGAAAGTAATGTGAATGAGGTTTGAAAATCAGATTGAAAGAGCGTGGTAAAGAAAATTATTACAAGAGAGTAGAACCCAGAAAAAAAGTAGGCAATAGAGCAACGTGTTTTGACACTGTAAGCATCAAAACAGGCAAGTATCTTTCTGAATGGGGAACAAAAGCTTGAAGGTCATAACATGGTTGTTATTAAATGTAATGCAGTTTATCAGCAAAATTTCTTTTTAGCGTTTTTTCATGCTTTTCCTTTGATGTGAGATTTAAGAATCAGGGGGAAAGGAAGATGTGTAGGGTAAGACAGACACATACTGAACAAATAGTGTTCTCTTTTACTGAACTCTGCAGAATACTATGAATTGCAATATATCAAACCGTCACAGAGCTAAACAATTTCCTGCCACTTTTGCACAGGCAGCATTGCTGACTCTTGAAAAACTAGTTAAAAATAAACAGCAACACGATGAGGCATGCAGAGATCACTTACAGCAGCAAGTTCTAGGTGCTATGTGCATCATCCTGGCCAAGATTTATACTTTGAGGAAACGTATTCAGGAAAAAATCTCCACTTCGGAAAATATGGGATTAAAAATTAGGCAAAATTTAACAAAAGGAAAATAAGCGTTCATCTGAACAGATTGTTTTAGTAGATTTTTTTTGTTCTTTCTACTTCTGCCACATATATGATCAGATTTTTCTTAAAGGAATTGGCACTCTGAGCAAAACCTAGGCCTGTATGCTCTCTTTGAAACTGGAGAGCTACACGAACTATTTCACAGAGATTTGTATGTACATACAAGCTATAAAGCCAGGGAGGATATATTGAAAAAAAAGTTAATTCTCTTTTCCGACCAGATTTTAGCATACAGGGAAACTTTAAAGATCCATCACTTCTTTTGATTGTGAACTTCTTTCTTCAATAGCAGTGATGGTCAGAGGTTTCATTTTTTATAGGAAATGGGGAATTGCTCATGTCTTCCCTACCTACTTTGAGTTACACAGAATTTCTTGAAATATAAACAGTGAAATCTCTGAAATTCATAACTAAGGGCCTATGATTGCCTGTAACTTCTCAGAAGGTATGTGTTATTGGAGACCACCATTCATTTCCACACAGCTAGCACATGGATAAAAGCCAGCAGCAGTCTTGCCCTTTAAAATATCCTGGAACTCTTCACACTTGTAGCAATTGACATTAATCCTCTGTTTGTACAAGAAATATCATAACTGTGTTGGAAACATTTATTGGCCCAAGCAGCAGACTTACAGTAGTGAGAGGAAACACAGGCATTAGATCAAGAGATATTTATGCAAACTTAATTTTACTGTATATTTGGCCATGTTATGAAGTTATTTATAGGCACAATTGATTTAACCAGTGCTTCTGTGTCTGGCTTCTGTTTCAAAAAATCATCAAAAATTCATCTTCTCATCTATTCAATAACATATACTTTGAAATGGAAAGCAACAAACTATAAATGGTATAGAAGGGAAAGAAAACACATGCTCCTATATATTAATTTTTAATGGATATGAAGCATGAGGGTGTGTGCATGTAAAATAAATATGAACACTGTCTTGCAGGTAGTAAACATTAAGAATTAAAGGATGTCTCTTTCCTACAATATCTGAATTTCACAATTGCTGAAATTCAATGGAGAAGGACAATTTTACTACACTCAACATCACGAATCTTAACTTCAGATCATTCTGCCATCCTGCAAATGGTACTGCATTGCACAGACCTGTACTGGGTGTAAAGGGCCCTGATGTATGAAGTCCAAAGAAACTGCATTCAGCATCTGGGAAGAATCAGACTGTTGGAAGTCGTTGCTTCTGAACCGGTACCTAAAGTTTTGCTGCAGGGAACGAGTCCTACATTTCCAACCTGGCCCTAGGCAACAGCACAGCAGTGGTGAATGGGTTTCAATAAGCTAGATTTTTGTATACCCTCACTACCTGAGAGAAAAATATGCACTAAAATCAGCACAAATACTGCTATGAGCAATGAATGTGATGGCCTCTCAGACTTCCAATTTTTGGTTTTGTATCTAGTTAGTGTTGAGTAAGAGGAGGTAGCACTGGGTAAATGGGGAAACTGGAATTTGGAAAAAGCCTTCTTGCATAACCTTTGATTCATCCTTGCAATAAAACTGCGTTCATGTCATTGTTAGTGGCAGGAAGATGAGTGTAGTCCTTGTGGGATTTATCTGTTGGTGAGTCTTAATCACTTCTCCCCGCAGGCTAGTGAAGGGCTCATGTCAGCAGTCAGTGCAGGCAGTGACGCTCAAACAAAAACTTCTTTAAAGCCTTTCTGGCAAGAGTTCTTATTTTTATTCCAGTTACAGTCAAAAGTACCCGTGAAAACTGAAAAATTCCCTAGACATTTTTGAAAATAATCAGATGGAGGATTTCTCCCAGAGGAAGATGAACAGGGTTAGAAACACGTATCACCCTGCATTAGGAGTGCTGGCGTCTCAGGAGAGCCCTGCACAGATCTTTCCAACCAGCCTCTGAAGCTGCAACAAGTAACTCCAGGTCAGAGAGCCTTACAAAATAGTGAGAGGGACAAAAAGGATCTTTGAGAAGATAATCAGCATTTGTAAACTTGGAAGAAATTAGGTTATTCTACATTATGGATTGAGGATCAAGAGAACTGCAGAGGTCATATATAAACATTTCCCAAAAAGTTCAAGCTCAGCTGCAATTTAGAAATGAGGGACACATTTCTTGTAAACTAGTTGTCAAGCCTATGAAATAAGAAATTTAACCTTGAGCTGGGATTTTTCTTGGTGAAAACCAAGGGTGCTTGTCCACCTTGCTGTTACATACAATTTAAAGCCGTGAGCTCTGTGGTCTGTAGAAGTTCTAAGCTGATGTCTGAGCCTGGACCTCTCTCTACTTGGTTTTCCTTCTTGCAAGTCAAGATTTCTGCTTATATTTGCTCTGAATGAAAGAACCTATGACCCTCCTCTTTTTTGTCCCTCCTTTCCAACCTCTCTGAGGTGGGCACAGGCTCTGAGCAGATGTGAAATCTCCATTTGGCCAATCAGATACATAGTACTGATAAGTTTAGAAGCATAAATCACAAATTTGATTAATGTATATGCTAGTCCATGGACAATTTTAAGGGTGTATCATGGTCTGTTGATCCAAGAGGTTGGGATTTACTGATTTGAGAATAGAGATGAAAATTATCAGAAATGTCATCCTGACTGGACTCAGCACAAAACTTCAGTATGGCTTTTTTACAGTCCCATTTATATGCAGGTGCATAAATGAACTAGTCTAACTCCTTTATAGAAGTGGAGTAGGAAAAGTAGGGAGGTAATAGTAGAAACACATACTTGAAGTCTTCAGGTGATAAAGTAAGAGAAATTATATATCTTAGCTAAATGTACGTAAGTTACATACTTCAGGAAAAACTGAATCCAGTGCTAAATAAGATTTTTTTACCACGAGTTTAAGAAACCTTTAATATTGGGCTCAGGACTGTGTTTCTTGCTATCGGTAGTATTTCTGGGCTGCTCGTTTTGTTTTCTCTCTCTTTCTGGACCTTCTCTTGACATTACTGGGGTAGTATGTGCAGCAGTTTCAAAGTTTAGAAAAAGAAGAGTTTGTTCCTTATGGAAAAATTCATCTTCCTTATTATGGAGGCAAAAATGAAGAGTGGTTTTCCCAAAACTTTGAAACTTCATGATTCTTTTCCCCCCTTTATTTGGGGGGGTTAAATGGCAACCATAATGAAAGAGTCCATCAGATTCTTAATCTGGTTCCTGCATGAATCGGACATTTTCTCAGCTGAAAAAGAAGGATTTTCTGTCTTCTCTGGACACCTGACAGAGTGACAGACTTCGTAGTCTTTATTGGTATCTTATCCTATTGTTACCCTATTATTATTATACTGCTATCTTATATGCTCTTTTCACTAATTGTTTTATTTTTACTGGCTGCCCAGAATGCAAAATTTGCAATTAAACAACACTGAATGGGTCAGTACTTCAGAAGAAAACACAGCTGATAGCATGCTTCTCATTTGTGTGATAGGTATTTTTATTAGAACTAAATTGCACACTCCTCCTCTCCCCCATTCCCTTTAACACACCAGAATAATTATGGGTGAACAGAAGACAGAATATTTTTTTATATTTCTTTGTAAGCTAATTGTAAAAAGAGATTATTTGCTTATTTCCATAATGAAGTACAAATTAAGGCAAACTGAGTGTAAAGGGAAAGTGATGGCAACAGTGCATGAGGCTCAACATGCACGTTAGGGTGGCTGGTGAACTTACTAGGCTAAGTTAGAAAACTATGCAAATATTGGTACACAAACGGGAGAAGTTTCTGCCTGCAACCCCCTGTGAGCTGAACTCCAGCTTTATTTCTGTGAGTGATTATGTTTACATTTTAAGATGCATTTACTAGAGTATAAAATATAAATGCCAGCAGATTGGCTGCACACCATTCATTGTAGGGGGCACAAAAATCCCTTCGCTTGGCTTTGTGCTTTTCATTGGAATAATTAATGAGCCTGACAATTTAATTCTGTATAATCATATTCCCATAAGCAAATACACAACTCCTCATTTATCAAATTCTGCAGGACCAGCAGAAATGGTATAAAAATAAGCATGAAACAAACCCTAGGCTCCACTGTCACCTGAACTTTCAAGAAAAAAAAAAGACATAATTATGAAAATTAGACGCTTCCATCTTTAAGCTAAAGATTTTGTGCTGCAAATATGAAAGACTAGGTAGTAGAACGGACCCTTCACATGGTTCAGATCACCAGTGAGTTAAAATCATGAAGAATAGCAGGAGTTAGGGGATGCAAATGGATGGTGTGGCCAGTATTGGCTCCTAAGAAAAGTATTTCTCTTTGAAGACACAATTGCCTTTTTTACCATCTCTTTTCTGGTTGAGAGAGACAAAACATTGTCCAGACACAAAGTCTAGAGATTGTCTCTTGCCACCACCCATATACAGTTTTCTGGAGTAACCTGAAATAATTACAATTACTGTTATATTTTTCCAAAAGTAATTTAAACACTTTGGAGGTTAATTGTTAGTGGAAGATAGTGGGACATATAGTCTAATGGGGAACGTTTAATGATCATTTATTACATCAGGGTTTAAAAAGAAAGTTGCTTTATATTGTACTTGACTGTCCATAAAAAACAAGCACTGCACTGCACTTGGTACAAGAGCTGTTTATACTGCTTGGCACAAACCCTGATGCTATACATTTCCTTCCAAGGCAGAATATTAAGACTTGAACCCCCAAATTTATAAATTATATATAAGAAATATAATTATTTTAGTTCTTACCAAAATTATCTATAGTATTCTGTTCTCTTGAGGGACCAAGTATTAAGCATGCAGAGTTGATGAAAGAAATCTGATCATAGAATCATAGAATCCTAGGGGTTGGAAGGGACCTCGAAAGATCACCTAGTCCAACCCCCCTGCCAGGCAGGGTCACCTAGAGCTGCTGTTTTATCCAGCTCCATCAAGAGATGGAAAGTCCAGATATTTCTACTCAGGTCTGGTGTCTCTGCCTCTTAGCAGTGACTCTCTTGAGCAAAGCGACAGACTCTATTCTCTTTATGGTGTGTCAGGTTGGAGGAATATGTCACCTATGTATGGTAGCAATGTTTGTTTGAAGTGACAACTCTACGGGACCCTGGGGGCAACCTATTGTGACTCACTCCTGTTTGCAAATGTTGTGGGGTTTTTTGTTTTGTGGGTTTTTTGTTTTGTTTCCAAGAGAAGCATTGCATTGTTTCATGCTTTTAGGACATCAAATCATACCAAACAGTTTTTGTCTTGTCTTTCCTGTATTTTTTTCTCTTTTATCCTTACTAACCAGGAGCACAAGTATTTTAAAAGCCCAGAGGTTCTTATTGCAGATTTCAGCAGAAATATTAAGTGCTATTTTGTCATTAAATTATGCTAAATACAGATGTGATTCTGACTTTGCATTCTTTCTATTTAAGACATCTATTATTTTGTCATTCTCATTCTCTAACAGTGCATTGCACACACTTTGCCCACGCATTAGAAAGGGTGTGACAATCCACGTTCTATGCATGTTTTGCACTGAGATTCTAGTCCTCAGATTATCCACTCAGAGGATGTTAATGCATACCTGGACTTCATTCAGGGATGAACTTCATAGCTCCTTTTCTGAAGAAGTCTGGCCAAGATGTTACTGGTCCTTGAGATCCTACCCCTCTGTATGCTATGGAAGTAACAGACCTCACCTTTGTATGGACTCTGGTGATTACATACTTCTCCCTTGTTTAATGCAAGACATCCTCTCCAGAGATCCATTTATCACTGCACAAATTGTTATAGGCTTAGAGGGACAGTGCTCAAACTGATATATTCCTGCACCAGGCCTTGTGGTACTCATGGCTTTGCTGCAGGAAGATTTATTGTTAGAATTTAAAGTTAACATGCAGGTACAGACTAGTTTCTAGGAACCAGCATATCATGATGAATCAAATTTCAAAAGCTGAAAATGTTGAATCTGAAGTCTAGGACAAAAGCTTTTCTTCAGAGAGGAGTCCATATAGCTTCCAGAATCAGAGACATCTTTCAGAATATAATCAACAAGCATCTAGCTGTCCTTTTCCACCATCCTCAAAATAAACACAGAATACTTGCTCCATCAGTGGCTGTCACTGATGTCAGAGCACTAAGTGCATCTGCTTCTGCCTGGGGTTTGGCTTCCTGAACTCAGCATGCACGTAGGTAATGTTGCTGGTCTCCAGTCTTGAGCTCCTTGAGAGCACTCTGTCAAGATGTCTTAGAGGGAGCTTATCCTGCCTGCTCTCACTCCCTACCTCATTTTGCTCAGGAACTACTTTCAATCTATGTCAGAGCTTTATCTGTGTCTGTTCTCTTATTTCCCTCGCTCTGACCCTTATTCACTGACTTGGTTTTCTGGCTTGACCTCAGACCTGCCTCATCACTATGGACTTCCTGGATGATAACTGGTCTCTTGGATGACCTTGTTTACCATCCCAGACCTGCTCTCCTTGCTCAGGCACAGTGAGGCTGTTCCTCAATCTCCATTCTCTCCAGTCAAGGAGCAGCACCTGCACTTGTTGTTCTTTGACAACTAGGAAAAAAAACCTGTCTATGTGTACCCAGAGGGGACACCTGGGTTCTAAACATTCAGTCATCATTCACTGGCCTTTGTTGCTCATCATAGTCTCTATTAATCATCTCCAGTGACTGAAAGTGACCTGTAGGGTCAGGATTTCCCATCCATGTAGCTGAGGGTTTGCTGTAGCATGTAGGGGATGTACATGACTTACACAGTAGCAAAATACCTGTGAAGCAGACTGCCTGAAAGCCACACGTATGCTAGTAATGAGCAGTATGAAAGGATGGATAGTCTGTAAAATGGGATAATCTGCTTTCTCCGTGACAAATCCAACAGCAGATTTGTTAATCCAAACTGGTTCCATAGTGTTAGGGGAGCCAGGCTTCATTAAGGCCCTGCTGCTGCCCTGGAGGGTGAAACTGTAAGATGCTTTATTGCGGCTCATTCCAAAGTTCCTTCATGCATACAAAGTTGTTACTTCCTTGATTCTCACCACCCTTCCAATTCTAGGAAAAAGCTACAGCCTGTTATGCATTGGAAGAACTACTGTGTATTGTCTTTTTTTGTTATGCCTGCAAGGTAGAGGACAATGGCTTAGAGAATGGGGATTGGGAAATTATGTTGTTGAAACAGTTGGCAGTAAAAAAAGGCACAATCAGTGAAGTGGGGAACTAATGGCATACTGAAGGGTCTATAGCTGGTCATGAACCTGGAGCTGATGACAGATCTCAGTTCATCATATATTGTTGAAATTCTGTGTTTAAACTGAAACTGTTGAGCAGTACTATCATGTAGATAGACCAGAAAATACTATTTCTTATTATCCTTGCAGGTATGCTAAATTACATTCAAAGCATTAAAATATTTTTTAAACATAGCAGACACTTCAGAGAACCCTCGTAATGGTTTTACTTAGTTAGCTACCAGGGCACATTTAATCAAAGTGCTGTCTCTGGTAGACAAGAAATGCAGCCAAGCAGGAGAACACAATGTGTTCAGTTTCCATGGAAATTTACTCAAAGGAAAAGGGAAGGTAAGCTCTCATTCCATATATAAGGCAATAGAATATTCTTAAAAACATCATAAAGTCACCTAGTCTGCTATTAAAAAAAAAATAAAAATCAATAAAATGCAATAGCATCTTTCAAATTCTTTGCCTACAAAGATAAGCAATGTAAAATTCTAGAGGCAAAGTAAGCAAGGGAAGAGTTCAAACCTATGCCTGTTCCTAAGTTTGCTTAGTAACAGGCACAGTCTGCTGAGTGAGCCAAAGCTGTCATTGCCAGAGTAAATCCTATTTTTAAAATGATCACTGCATTCTGCAAGCTCATCTATGACTTCACTGGTTAAACCAAACATTGTTATTAAACCAAAACCAGATTATTATTTTTATGACTACATCTAAAAATGTTTTTATGGCTTTTAAAATTCATCTTCATTTTATACTGGTGTTACTTGTTTTAAAAATACAGGAGACCCCACTTCAGCAGTGGAAAGAAGTGATCTTTAGTAAAGGACACAATTGCTGCTTGGCGAATATAAACAAAATATTTTTTTATTATTTTATTGTAATCAGTGATGTATTTGTTGCATGTGTATGTAATACCAATATTAATTTATTGACTTGATGCCTGGAGTCTGGTATACCATAAAGGAGTTAGAATGAAGTCTTTCAGAAACAATGTCTGCATTAGTTTAGCTATTGATCATCAGCATTTCAGAAATTTATTATCATTTAGGACATTGAACAGTGTTAATCCAACTGCAAAAGATAAATTCTATAAGCATAAGCTGCAGGAGGTGATTAATAAAACTCAGTTTCATTCCAGTGAATCTCAGTCCTTCAGAAGTTGCCTCTGTCACCTGCTGGCTATATTTTAGATTGCACATTTATTAGAAGTCTGCAGTATTTTTTGTGGCATTATAACATTTTAAAGGTAAATTCATTTTATGTACCTTGTTGAATGTAGGCTTTATCATGAAATTTGTGAGAAATGGTCCTTTTCTCACATCACAGCTTGCGAAGCAAGCGGGTAATTCCTGGTGATCTTAAATCCATGGTACGAGCAACATCAGTACAAACCTTCCCCTCATCCCTTCTTTGCATTACTTAAGTAAAACAATGATTTGTGGCCTATTTTCATTTCAACCTACTGATTGGCAACAAGGGTCACATGTGATGAACATCATTTCAGCCATAAATGTTAACACTTAGTACTTGGCCAGCTAGAGGATTATTTGCCTCTCATTTTTTGTGGTATAAATTTTGAGTCATTTATATGGAGCCATAGTAAACCATAGTAAAGAACTAGGTCCATAATCTTCTTGCAGAGATTTTGCCATTTAATTTAGCTAAACTGGAAGTACATGAGGTGCTAAGATTTCTGTAGTAATGATTTTCTGCTGTTAGCATCTGATCCAGTTTCCACTGAAGTTAGTGCATGTTTTATCATGCCAATAGCAGTTGGCTTAGGCTTTTACAGGTGAAATAATAATAAAATCAAAATAACTATTATTATTATCAATTAATTAAGCATCAGCTTAAAGCAGTATAATATTAGGGAGATATTTAGACTTGCTGAAGTACAATGGGTTTTGCAGTCAAATGGGAGAACCATTTTAGAATAAGATTTCTATTTAAAAGAAGCACATTATTGTTAGTCAAAGAAATACAGTGTTAGGTCAAAAGGCCAAGTTAAGAGTTTTGCTAACTTAAGTTTTTGTTGCCTTTTGGAAGGCACTGGGATTTGTGCTGAAACAGAACTGTGTGTACCTGAAGAACATTTCTATACAAACTTTTATAGACACACTTTGTGATGGGACCTTTTCTTTTAGTCATGCAGCACTGCCACCAGAGTAAGTAGATCCAAACAATAAATATAACATGTTAATAAGCTTATTGCAAAGTAGATTTGGTGAAAGCATGGAGAATCCCTCATGCAGTGACAGAAAAACATTGTATTTCATATCTTCTCCAGTTCTGAATTAAACTTGTGCGCAGTTGGTTAGCATTTGGCAAGCAAGACATAAAATCCCTAGAGTGCTGAGGATGTCTTGGTTATGATATTCCCATCTTAGATCATCCAGACTGTGTGTGGTATATTTATTCCTGAAATGTTTCCCCTGAAGAACCAAACTCCTACTTTAATTACCTGATGCACCTCCCACCCCCAACGCAAAACAAAAACAAATTAACTTCTCAGATGCAGATGACAAGAACAAATAAATAACGCCATTGTAAAATAGTACTAGCTCCAGGAGACAGCTGCTAGAGTAAATAGGTTCATTTGTTTTGAAATCCTTCCTGAACATCATGACTCATCTTCTGGATCTATTTTGGGCTCTGTCGTATGTGTGTGTGACTGAGGTCACACAAGCAAGTAATCCAAGCAGCTGAAGCAGTGCGAGTTGTCAAAAGGAATAGTTTATTACGTGGATTTGCTGTATAGAAAAGTCTTTTCATGCGCTGCCTCTTCATAAGAGGATATGAGCAATAATCTGCCTCGCTGCAATGACTCAAATCTTCTTATTCAGAATCATTCAGAATTCAAATCCTTTCTCTAGATAATGTCAAAACTAACCCTTAACTTCCAGGGAAAAATAGCTAGGAAAGCTTTTTATTTTATCTGGAAAGCAGGTTTAGGAGGGTCAGAGAAGTAATATATATTTAGAATAGAAATATATTTATAGGTTTAGACAGAAGCTTTTGCTCTAGTAATGTCACCAGAGGACTAGCAAGGTCACTAGCTGATTTCTACCTATTCATCCTCTAATTAGGGACATTGAGCATGTATGCACTTGATGAGCCTGATCAGGAGTCCTTTCTTGGCTTGGTTGTCAACTTCGAGGGCTGCAAAGAGTTCAAAACACTAATGCTTGCTCACTGAGACACTGCTCAGAGGTGTAGAGCTGGGCCTCGTTCAGGGCACATAATGAGTCATCCTCTGGCTGGTGGTGAGTGCTGCTCCACTGGGTGAGAGAACCTCTCCAGTGGGAGCATTACCCGCTTGGAGGGAAGCAGATGTGTCGGGAAAGGAGAGAGAGGAGACGCCCACAATATATTCACAAAGAAAGTGGTGTGTTTTCTCCAGTGTTTAAGCTTTTCATTTAGTCCTTTTGAGAGCTGAGAATAGTGGTGTACTTTAATAGAACCATCTGGAAGAAATCATGATAGAGTCATACAAGGAGAAGAATAAGAATCCATTAATTTCAATAGAGTACTCTTAGTGTGCCCTGATCACCTCAGAGAAATTCTTGCCTTTTGGTTTGAAAGTTTGGAATTCTGGGAACTATATTGTGCTACAAATTAATGCAAAGAAAATAAAACCTATGTTCTGTACTATTCTATAAAAATTATGGGGCAGTTTATGTCTGATTCAGACACTGACTTACAAAGAAAACTTGGTTGGCAGTTTGGTTTGGTTTTTTTTGTTGCTGTTGCTGCCGATCGCCTATTTCATGTTTGAGATTTTTTAATTCTTTTTGCCAAAGGTCCCAAGCCCTTCATGGTATGAAGAACTACCAAACTTTCTAACCAAATTAGGATGAGGATGAGTGATTCTCGAAATCCTTAGATTTCAGTATCCATATAGGGGACTTTGTTGGACTCTCACCAAAAACTCAGCTCTAGATTTAATTTTTTCACTGGTGTCCTGGGAATAATGCACAAGTCACTTGATGGCAAAGACTTACAGGTCAATACTCCCTCTGCTCTCTGACCTCTTAGGGTCTCTCGCTGTTGCTTTCAGGTATTGCTATAATTGACTTCCTGATCCTATCATAGCAAGTTTTGAAAAAACAGATATTATTTGCAATCAACAGTAAAATAACCAATATAAACTTATTAATATTCTTGATCACAAGGGCATCTGGACATCTTGGAGCCAGCAGCTAAAGTAAACAAAAAGGTATTTCTCAAACAGTAGCAGAAAGTCCCTTAAGTTTCTTATTTTCTTACTGCCTATAACCAGGATGTTTTATGGTGGGTGGTGTTAAAATCTTTCAAGACCTATCTCAGAATAACTGCTAAAGCAAGTGAAGAAACAGTGGTTATATTTTTCTAATTGACTCCCTGGAGTAGAGGTACTTTCAGTTCATGAAAGAATACTGACATTTGTAAAAGATTTATGTTCCACATAGTTCCCATCTCTGCTACATGCGAGTCAATATATCAGTGCTGTGTCTTCCAGATTCGGAATGTTTATTTGTCTTACATATTATTGTTACAAGAGACTCTAGTTTCTGGAATAGTTCTGGCAAGAAACTTCTCAACAAGTCTGAACAGACACTAAAACCTAGTAAATACTAATTAGAACAATGTATGTTGTTCTCAAATTTAGATAAACTTTACCCATGTTAATTCACCTTGAGCAAAGTGACCCTAGCAGCATAACCAGAAGCATTCTAACAAGTGAAATGCGCGAAGCATCCAAAGAGTTAATAATCTATCCTAATTTTGTGGGAGTAGTGCCAGGATTATATGGTACCGGAACAAGGACATTTCTTTAACATTAAGCCAGCTGGGGAACTCCTTTCACTCATAGAAACTTATTCCCTAGTTTCTAGCAGATATCAAGCTAGCACACGTATACTCTAGGTGGAAGGGATAACTTCACTTGAAGTAGCTACAGTTCTCCACGATGTAGTCTTCACGACGAAATGACTGGTATTGTTATATCCTGCCTTAAAAATAAAAAAATAATAACAAAACAAACAAACATGAGGGAGTATATACTTTTTCCAAGGTACCAAAATGTAAAAGTTACTGTGCCTGAATTTCATGTTTACCAGGCCTGAGATGTACAGAGCAACCTGAAGATTCTTCTTCACAGAATCACAGAATTATCATGGTTGGAAAAGACCTCTAAGATCACCAAATCTGGGGAGGCGGGGGGCAAGGAAAAACCAAACAAACACAACCAAACACCCCACAAAACCAACAACAACACGTAACACTGAAAAAACCCCCATGTCCACTGGAGTATGTCTTGAAGTGCCACATCTACACATTTCTTGAATACCTTAAGGGATGGTGACTCCACCACCTCCCTGGGTAGCCTCTTCAAGTTCCTGATTATTCTTTTGGTAAAGAAATTCTTCTTAATATCTAGTCTAAACCTCCTCTGGTGGAACTTTAGGTCACGTCCTCTCATCCTGTCGTTACTCACTTGCGAGAAGAGGCCAACACCTGCCTCACTACAACCTTCTTTCACGTAGTTGTAGAGAGCAATGAAGTCTCCCCTCAGTCTCCTCTTCTCCAAACTAAACAATACCAGTTCCCTCCACCTCTCCTCATAGAACTTGTTCTCTAGATCCTTCACTAGCTTGGTTGCTCTTCTCTGGACATGCTCCAACAACTCACTGTCCTTGTAGTGAGGGGCCCAGAACTGAACACAGTACTCGAGTGAGGAGTACAGGGCCACGATCACTTCTCTACTCCTGCTGGCCACACTATTCCTGAAGCAGTCAATTTTTGCTGTCTATGACACAGATATAAAAAGCTCTATAAGGTAAGCCAGTAGAAGCTTTTGCTTTGGCATTCAGTGAGTTTTTAAATCCATACCATAGTGCTTGCCTACCTCATGGCAAAGCTCTGTCATTTTAATTAATGCAAATCATGGACAAGTTGCAAAAGAAGACAGGATGCAATGGAAGCATAAACTATTGTTATTTGTTACTGCACTGTACTACAGAAATTTGGGAGCTGCATTACAAATCTGCTGAATGCTATAAGAACACTAAAAAAGTAGAGATTTTTATAAAAGTATTGGCTGTCAGTTAACAAGCTCATTTTTCTCTCCAGGGAAAATAGATTTTCCTTCTGTAAAGATTTTTTTTTTTCCCCTCACAGTGTGCAGTACTATAAATTGCATGCAAGGGACTTGCTTGGATTTTACAAATGACTGTAGCCTTTTATTGCATTTTATGCACTTGTAAAACTAGAATGGCTACTGTAACTAAAGTAATATAGTAGCCATTTTCAATGCAATTTGATTTAGGGAAATCTAATGTCCCATGAGAACTTATTACATGATTGAGCATTAATATTCTTTCCTGCTCTTTTCTGGTTTAGTACCTCCTTTCTAATACAAAGTTCACTGACATTCTCCCAGTCACGCTCAAGGTTATTCATTACATGATCATTACTGCCTACTTTCAATTTACTTTGGGGGAATTTCCAGTCTCAGACAGTTAACACTGTTTGCAGACCCCTTCAACAATCTTAAAGTTTTTCAAAAATAAACATAATTGCTTCTTCAGCACTATCCAAAACTTCTGGGTACTAGTGAGACACCCTGTCTCCCTCACCATTGCCCCACATGAGGAGAGTCAGCGATAACCTCTGCTGGCAGAGCTGCAGCTTCATTCCATGCCGCTAACCAAAACTGATGGCAAGTAAAATTTCTACGTTTGCAATGAGCCTTTAAGGGTTCCTCTACACCACTCTTGTCCTTTTGATGTGGGACTTTTATCCCAATACACTTAAAGCTATTTCTTGAAATGGATTTGTGCTAAAAATAAGGACCATTGAACCCAAATGTGCCAGGACTCTATAGGTTTGATTTGCAGGGAACATTCCTTTCTGCACTGCCAGCTTTGTGATTTTAAGCTGAAATCTCCTGACATTTGCTGTTTAAGTTAATGACCTGTCTCTTGAAGATTGGTGATTGTAAGACTGTCTGCTTTAATTTAGGTGAAATCTCTAGGCCTGTAACTGCATCAGAAAGTTCGAAAACTTACTCTGAGTTCACTTTACATTTTCAGAAACAGCGACAGAAGCCTTCCAATTAAAAATATTTTACACTTTTTCTTCTTTTTTTTTTTAAGTAGGATTCCTTTTTGTCTTGTGGATTTTAAGAGTCTCCTTTGAGGTTACGGATTTCTTATTACCATTTTGGATTGAAGCACCTTGTCTAAACACAAATCCTTTGCACTTCACAAAACAGCACATTGCCTCTATTGTCATTTTTGTCATAGTTGTCAGGAGGTTAACTCTTGCAAATTGCTTTCAAGATCTCTCAGATTACTACTTCCTGTTAAGTCAGGCTGTAAATTATCAGAGTTAGCATAGCATATTGATTAGTTACCTGAGCCAGGGATCCCTATGCAAAAATAAATTACACTAGATTTTTCAGAAATTGAATTAATTCACAATGCCTTGGGTTTGTCAGATGAGCTCTTTGCTCTTGACCCAAGATATCCTACCTGTAGTAGTGCAAGTAGTTTTACGCACAAAGAAACTAGGGTACAGATGTCTGACAGGAAAAAAAACACAGAAAGTTGTTAGAATGAAATGACAAACGAGAAAATCTGAGTAGTTTTCTTCAAGCTGTTTCATTTTCAGAGGGCTAATTACTACCAAGAAGCCAGAACTTTTGGAACTGGCACCCTATCCAAACAGAAACAGGGGTGGTCATGTTATAATAAAATAATATTCTGCTCCAAGGAAAACGGATTTTTTTATCTGGAGATGTTTTGCTGTTTCACAGAAATAAAGCATTGGCATGTGCAGGATGCTGTGCTATACATATCCACCCTCTGGCTATACTAACTTTTCACAGATTCCCTGTAATAATTTTCCTGATCACTAAACTTTGAATGCTACGAGTAGCTGGAGACTGCCTCCTGGGTGGGGAAAGGGGCAGAAAAGTCCCTGGAGTGCTTTAAAGAGGTCGGAGAAGGAAGAGTCCGAGTTTGGAGGGCAAGTCCCCTATTGCAGTTCTAAACCTGCATGAAGTTAGTGTTGGAGAATGCCTACGTGTTTGACTCTCCAGGCTAATGCTTAGGGCACTTAACTGGTAGAGGAAAGACCTTGTTTAAGATTCATGTTCCATGGAGATACATGAATGTATGACATCATCACTGAATAAAAAACAAAAATTAAAAAAATTTTAAAACACCAAAACAGGTACAAGTAGGTTTCCCCCTCTGAGTTCCTTACTCCCTAGGGCATAAGGCTGGGATATCTCTTCTGGTGTACTTTTAGCCTTCTAACGATTGCATTTTTACAATATAGCTCAGATTTTCTTGAGTCAGAAACTTACATTTGAGTTGATACATTTCCTTCTGCTTAAAACCAAGGCTGAGACTCTGGCTCCTCCACTGTCTTGTCCCAGCTTCAGTCAGCACATAATGGCAAAGCTTACCCTGTATTGGCAACAAGTCCACACTGCTGAAGGGTAGCAAGGGGGCTATTCTGTTTCAACCACTGTCATTCTAAGCTTGCCTTGAATTTCTGTGCCTTCCTGCAGGCACAAGGAACAGCAGGGTTTCTCAGCCTCACCAGCAGCTGGCTGCCACTTCACAATACCAAGAGGGTGTTCAAACAGTACATTCAGCAAGTACAAACAGCCTCGTTTGAGTATTCAATTACTGCTAGCTGGTAGCTGAACTTCAGCCAAGCCATGGCAATGCAGAAAAGACAATGAGACTTAACACTTCATGGCTTGCTCTTTCATCTTGCCAGACTTTTTTTTCTTTTTTTTTTTTTTTTTTACAAACATTAAGGAAGTATATGATGCAATACAATGTAACCAAACTTTTTTTTTTTTTGGTCTCAATAACCACTCACAGAATTTCACAGAATCTACCTGGTTGGAAAAGACCTCGAAGATCATCGAGTCCAACCATAACCTAAATCCATCCACCATAACCTTTGTCTACCCATTAATGTTTAAATCATGACCCTAAGCACTACATCTGTATTTCTTTTAAACAATTCCAGGGATGGTGACTCCACCACCTCCCTGGACAGCCTGTTCCACTGTCCAACCAATCTTTCAGTAAAGAAATTCTTTCTAATATCTAGCCTAAACCTCCCCTGGCACAACTTCTGGCCATTCCTTCTTGTCGTGTCATTATTCACTGGAGAGAAGAGACCAACTCCCATCTCCCTACAACCTTCTTTCAGGTAGTTGTCGAGAGCAATGAGGTTTCCCCTTAGCCTCCTCTTCTTCAAACTAAACAACCCCAGTTCCCTCAGCCTCTCCTCATAGGACTTGTCCTCCAGGCCTTTCACCAGCCTGGTAACTCTTCTCTGGACATGCTCCAGCAACTCAACATCCTTCTTGTAGTGAGGGGCCCAGAACTGAACACAATATTCAAGGTGTGGCCTCACCAATGCCAAGTACAGAGGCACAATCACCTCTCTACTCTGGCTGGCCACGCTATTCTTGATGCAGGCCAGGATGCCTGGGCACACTGCTGGCTCATGTTAAGTCGGCTGTCAACTAGCACCCCCAGGTCCTTCTCCACCATGGAGTTTTCCAACCACTCATCCCCAAGCCTGTAGCTTTGCATGGGGTTGTTGTGACCGAAGTGCAGGACTCGGCACTTGGCCTTGTTAAACCTCATACAATTGGCCTCGGCCCATCAATCCAGCCTGTCCAGGTCTCTCTGCAGGGCCTTCCTACCCTCAAGCAAATCGACACTTCCACCCAGTTTAGTGTCATCTGCAAACTTACTTAGGAAGGACTCAATTCCCTGATCTAGATCATTAATAAAGATATTGAACAGGACTGGACCCAAAACTGAGCCCTGGGGGACACCACTGGTGACCGGCCGCCAACTGGATCCAACCCCTTTCACTACAACTCTCTGGGCTCGGCCAGCCAGCCAGTTTTTTACCCAGTGGAGAGTGTACCTGTCTACTCCATGTGCCACCAGCTTCTCCAGGAGAATGCTGTGGGGGATGGTGTCAAAGGCTTTACCAAAGTCTAGATAGACAACATTAACAGCTCTTCCCTCATCCACCAGACGGGTCACCTGATCATAGAAGGAGATCAGGTTAGTCAAGCAGGACCTGCCTTTCCTGAACCCATGCTGGCTGGGCCTGATCCCCTGGCTGTCCTGCACTTGACACATGAGAGCACTCAAGATGCACTGAAGAAGTATTACGAACTCAGTTAGTAGCCTGCTACTAGAAGCAGTAGAAGCACATGCAAAGTCATTTTGTAGCATAACAGTAACAGCATTTGTCATGTCCTGGCAAATCACTTAGAAACTGATTTTCCACATGCTTTCTTCCTTGGAGTGCAGTGGATCTAGCATTTGGATAGGATATGTCAGTAGGCTTTGTATGTCAAACCTATGTTCTTATTCCATTAAAAATCAAAACATATTGCAGGTTTTCACCTTTCCATTTCATACTTACTATAATATTTTTATTTTTTAACTTTTTTTCTCATATCTCCTGCATGTTTTCCCCCTTCTGTTCACCTACCTCTTTTCCTACTTCCTTTTCCTGTACAGCTCAAGCTTTGATTATTTAATAAGATGTGCCTTCAAAGTGGAGTTGAGCTGGGATTGAAGAAAAACGTTTGCTCATTGCTCAGAAATAGAAACTGGCCAGGAAACATGCACACCACCTGTGACCAGAAAATAATTAAAATGGTAATAGATGTAGCTCTGGAGATAGGACAATCCAGAGTGTCCTTGCAGGGGGTGCTAAAAGACCACATCTAGGGAAATCTCTCACTGTACAACTAAGAAGATATTGACCATAGGAAAGGAAACATTTTGTGAATGAAAAAGTAAATTGTAAGATTGCATTGGTGAAAACGTAAAGGGGGAGCTGAAGAGGAAGAATGACATAACGCTTCATGAAATGACCTCAAATGTCCCTCAGGAGTGAAAGTCACACCCCTGTCAGGTCAGTCAGTGCATGCAGGCAGGGCTGCTGACTGTGCTTGGGGCATCTAACCAGCACCCCACCTTCATCCTCTTTCACCTGTTCCCCTTTTCCTTGCTCAGTCTAGATGACAGTCAGTGCTGTATTCTGGAGAAATAAGAAGAAAATTGTACTCATCATGCCAGAGCAGCAGGTTGACTGGAAATTCAAGGGAACATTATGGGGGAGAAAAAGAAAGTAGAAGCTAGTACTACAAAAGGAACTGAGATACAAAGAGACAATGGGGATAGGAATATCAGTGTTCCTCATTGTCAGTGAATAGTTAAGACAACTCTTTTCCTCTCTGAGGTCCCTAAAATGCACTTTTACAGCTAGAAATCTACTGATATGTATGAATCTACATCTACCTTTAGAATACGCTTCTAATCTTGCAACACATATACAATTAAATCTTGTTTCACCTTTGAATAAAAAAGAGGGTAGCTTTGGTAAACAGAGGAAGTGTTCCAATTCCTGTTTCCAAGTGATCCTTGCGTTCAACTGTGTCTCAACTGATCCCTGGCCTATCACCAGAAGGGAGCATTTTTAGTGTGTTATAAACATACATGGCTTATTTACTCATTTATTTTAAAAATAAATCTTAGTGTTCCCTGTGTGAATGAATGTGAGGGCTGTAGGAAAATGTTTTCCCAACAGAAGTCATAAATACTAAATTCTGCAGCAAGCAGCCACTAGTGTTAATATTTGCATAAAACCTTGGTACCAAAAGGTGCTATTTTCTTTCACAAGGTGGATGCATGTTATTTAAAAACCTGATGCTGAATCTATGTAAAACTTCATTGTGAGATAATTTTTAAAACTCCTGGAGGAACAGAGGAGCAAAGGTGGCTACAATACAAAGTGTTCACAAGAACTGGAAAAGAGAACAGCCCACAGAAGGCCCTGCAGCAATGCCAGCATTGTCTTTGTAACCTGGGAGAGACACAGTAACTGGGGACATCATTATGCAGGGGCTCATATCCAAAAGCTTTGCATCACCTTATAAACAAACAGCAATACAAAGCTATGGCATGAATCTCTAGGACCTCAGCACAGCCTGCATTGCCTTGGAAATAGGTAATCCCTGCTTTCCCAACCCTCTGAGAGATCAATTATGGAATTTTTTAGAATAATAAAACATAAGTGAAGTTTCAGTCCCAGCTGCTACCTTATCTTGCATTTAAATTGAATCCTCAGAAAGTCTAGCTTACAGCAGAGGCAGTAGCAAGGGAAGGGTGGGGGAAGTTTATAGCTTATAGTTTATAGTGCTCTTAGGTTGGCATGAATAAAGTAGGTATCTTGCACAGGAATGCTTCAAAAGTCTTCTGGTTACAACAACTATGGTATGACTGGTTCTGAGCACGTAATTTTGATCCCCTCATTTTAGATAATTTAACTATGCTGCTGCAGAAACGGTCACTCTGGAGGACAGTTTGGTGTAGGGGGTCCCAGACTGGCAATAGCTTTTGGGTTGTTCCCCATCTCCCACCAAGGCAGTGGCTGGTCCTCCCCAGTGCCCACAACCTGCTGCTGCCCAGAGCCACCCTGGGATGGGCCACACCAGCACCATGTCACCCAGCCTGGAGCTCCCCTCAGGAAGGAACATTTCCACATGAATTGGCCGACTAGGACAGGTTTTGATTAGTGGCATTTCTCTGTAACTGATCATGTCTGACACTGAATGCTTTGTAAAAGCTCTGCTTAACGCAGAGGCCATTGTGCAGGAAAGAGAGGTCAGTGCCAAGTCCTGTGGTACTAATACAGGAACCCTGTCACAGATTTCTGTTAGTCCAGGATGATATCAGCAAGTGACATTTGCTTATTTTTGACCTCCCACAAACATTACAGGAAGTCCTTTTTCCGCAGGACTTCCAGGTTCCTTCTACTCCAGACTTTTTTCTCCATGGGTTAGTGCAGAAGCACACTGGTTGTTCATTTAACAGTGAAAATGTGTGATGGTTTGGTTGGGCACCGGTTTGGTGGTGGGGGAGGGGCCCCAGGGGTGGCTCCTGTAATAAGCTGAAAAACTCCCCCTGCTCCAAAACATGCGGTCACACCTCTGGCTAAGGCTGGGCCCATTAAAGGCAAGGGATGTCCCGCTGCAATTAACATATAAAAGAAGGGGAATATAAAACCTGAAAGCAGAGGTGAGAGCTGAAGTGAGAGCAGTGCCAGAACAGAGATACCAATAGGTCAGTGGGCAAGAAGGGGGAGGAGGAGGAACTGAGGTTCCCCTGCAGCCTGTTGTGAGATGGCAGGCTGTCCCCCTGCAACCTAAGGAAGAGTATGGTGGAGCAGATGTGGGCCTGCAGCCCATGGACTTGGACCTGCAGCTGTGGAGGACCCCACATCAGGGGAGGTGACTGTTCCTGAAGCAGGCCCTGACTCTGTGGGAAGCCTGTGCTGGAGCAGTCTGTTCCTGATGGACTGCACCTAGTGGGAGGAAATTGTATCAGAGAGGTTTGTGAAGAACTCTCTCCCATGGGAGAGACCCCATGGGGAAGCAGGGGAGGACTATAAGGAATCCTTCTTCCTGAGGAGGAAGGAGCAGCAGAAAACAACATGTGATGAACTGACTCTAAACGCCATTCTCTGTCCCTCTGTGCCGCTAGGGGGGAAGGAGGTAGAAAAATTTGGAACAAAGTAATTTGGGCCCAGGAAGAAGGGAGGGATGGAGTGAGGTACTTAAGCTCTGTTTTTTGTTTTGTCTTTGTCTTGTTTGCATCTGATTTGTGATAAATTAATTAGTATTTTTTCCCCAAATTAAGTCTGTTTTGCCTGTGACGCTAATTGTTGCGTGAGCCCTCCTTGTCTTTGTCTCAACCCACGAGTTTCTAGTTAGTTTTTGTCCTCCCCATCCCACAACGGGTGGAGGAGAGTGGGAGGAGCAGCCGCATGGTTCTTTGTGATCAGTTAGGCCCAAACCACCACAGATAGTGCCTGAGGAACAGAGCAGCAGCTTCTGCATCATTTGACTCACAGAGCTTTTTCCTTAGTCTGTTACGCTAGGATTTTAACATAGCATGCAATTTGACTGTCTTTGAACTAATGTTCGCAAGCAACTTGTTTAGGAACAGCTCTTAGGCAATGAAGGAGGTTTGGAGCAGGAAAGTTGCAATATGAGTATGCAGCTTATTTTCCAGAACTGACTTTCTTCATGTAGTGAACAGCCAGACTTGCGCTTAGTTGCTAGAAGACAAGTGTGTACCATTGCATGCTTACCTTTTCATTTTTATTTTTTTTTTTAAAAAGAGGGTTTATGTTTACCTTGAGAGAAGGGGGCTAGTGGTGTGGGTTGCAATCCCTGTGACCTTGCTACTGGTCTGGGAGGCCAATGTGATGGCAAAGCAAGGGCTCCCTGCCCCAGCTCCATGCATGCCCCTGCTCACAGCCAGGCACCTGGGAGTCTCACTGTAATCCTTTAGAGCCAGGGTGTGGGATTAAATTTATTTCTGTAACTCTGAAATTCAAAATTGCAGCTACTGAAGGTAATCACCATAAATTTCAGAAAGATTCACAGTAATTTTCTAGGTGAAGTATTGACGTATGTGGAGATGTTGCATAAAAAGCAAAAATCGACTATTTAGACCTCCTTGATTAGTAATGCTTAACCAAAACAGTTTGCACAGTGAGATAATAAAGCAAGTCAGATCATGCAGAATACAGTGGTGGTATGTGAAAGGCTAATACCAGGTAGTAAGACTGTTTCAGAAACATCTCAGCCAGAACTGACAGTTTTATAGCCTCTGAGAAAAATATACCTTTACTTTGCTCAGCAGCACTTCAGAGCCTTCATATATCAATTGGCCCAGAAGGAAAATGTGAACATTATTGTTTTGTCTAAACAAAAAAAGTCTGTTCCAATAAATTTTGTGGCCAAAATTAATGGGACTAAAATAACATGTAAAAATCAGTTTGTGCTTAGTATCAGTGTGATGTTCATTTGTTTTCCTTGGGTCTATACAATGGCAAACACTTAAAGGATGTGGAGTCTTTGTGAAGTTCTGTAGTTTTGGAGCATATAGATAAACTCAGTAATATAAAAACTACATGTGATTAATGACCAGTACTTGAAATAATACTTCAGAAGTATCAGTAAAGGTCAAATTCTTATATGCCACTATTCCATCTTCTTTTCTATGGAAAATGTTGATACATGTTGTTGAAGTCCCAGTGTGGGACCATATATGGGTCCTCTTATGTCATTGCACAGATATGTCAAACTTTTCACTGGCCAAATAATTTTTCTGGAGGTAACTGTGGTTTCTGAGGAAGCTATGCCAATTCCAACCAACAGATACTAAGTTCAACAAAGTGCAAGGCATTTTTGCGTTACAACTGAAAACTCATAACCACCTCTATCCAAAAGAAATATGAGCTTTTAACAGCTTTGAGGCAAAAGTCATAATAATAACTTTTTTTTATGTAGCATCTTTCATTTCAGGATTGCACAAAGCACTTTGATTCATGGAATTGCTTGTAAGCCAAGAGAAATCATTATTTTGGTCTCCTACAAAGCCCAGACCTGTAGTTCTACAATGCCTCGTAACTTGTGGTCACTATATTAACCTTGGCAGACCCCCATCAAGCAGGTTGTATCAGGCTGATTTTGCAAGTAGGGAAATTGTGATACTCTGTTAACTGGCTGACTCTGAGAACACCCAGCAAGAAATACAGTGCTCATAACAAATTGAGATTAATCTAGGAATTAATTGTTTTACCAACTGCAAAATGCCCAGCTATTTTCAGACATGCATTTGATGGGTAAAAAACAAGCTTCTGAGCACAGCCCCTTCTTAAGTCTCAAGGACTTGGATTAACAGAATTAATTGTCTTTAATTGAAACTGTAAGAGCAGTGATAGATTTTTCCTGTTAATCATTTTGGTGCTTTATTTATGAAGTCACTATGTAGCGTGAAGGAGGAGAAAGTTTCATTTCTCCTCTTCACATGCCATTAACAAGCTGGTGGTGATGACAGCAAGTAATCAGGAATGCTTTGGGGAGATTTTATTACATTTCATTGCCATGATAAAATAATGAAATAGTAATGAAAGAGAGGCAAATCAAAGAGCAGCAAAAGAAAATGGAGATTCAACCTTGTTTATATCCCATGCTAATAAATGGCAACTTGCTTTTGTGTTCAAAGTGCACTAATGAGCAGAGTTGTGTGGATAAATATGGAGTAGTTCAGACAGAATGGTAGGTACAAAGGGGCTGTCCCTTTAAAACATTTTTTAATGGAAATGATAAAATCCTTAGGTTTATTTTCAGCTACAATAGTGAGTTTTTGAGATGCAGTGCAAGATACGCTGTTCAACATTAGGATCAATGAAACACATTTAACAGATCAAGTTTATTGCTCAACAAAACATAATTACTGTATTGTTCACTAGCTACAGGTAAAATCATATTAATGTCAACTCAAGTTGCATTTAAGTTTTTAGACTTTGTTTTAGAGGTTATCGCTAATAGCTCTATAAAATTTGTAATTACTCCAACTCTGAAAAATTCTTATAAGGCTTCATTTGCAAGTTTTCCTACAGTCTCTCTGAAAGAGTTGCATAGATGGGTTATTTGGTGAGAATTTTTCATCTGCTTTTCTTTGGTAAAGTTTATTTTTGCTGTTTCTGCTTTACCAAATCAAGGGATTCAGAACAAGGGATTCTAGATAAAAGTTTAGGATTTGTAGGGAACATCATTCCCTACAGAAAAGTTTCCACTGTTTTGGGTGCACTGTTGTGTTGCTAATTTGGGTTGTGTTTGGGTTTTTTTCCTTGAATCAGTACAAAAATGATTAACTGAATTATGCAAGATAATAATTTCTTTGTCTAGGAGTGCAATATAGCCTTATATCTATTTAGACTTCTCAGGAGTGTTTGTTATGCTTTGAGTCAGGTCCTGGGTACTGACAGAAAGACTCCAGCCTCTTAAAAGATGTCTTTCATTGTAGCACAAAGTGGATGAAAGGAGTGTGTTCATACAGGGTCACCTTGCTTATTTGATTTATCATCACTCCTGCAGGGACAGACTTTTCCAGCTTTGCTGAAAAAGCCAAGGAAGCAAAATGAGGGAATAAAATTGCCTGTTTCTTCAGCTTGCACACTTAGAACCACTTGAGATCAGTCTGCTGTCTTTTATGGTGGCAATATAAATTGCTGCATATTCCACCAGAGGAATTTGTTAGGATTTTTTCACCTGAGTGGTAGAAATAATTAATATCTGTCTTTTGATATTACTGACATTTCTTTCAAGATGATTCTATGCTATTGTTCAAGCTAAAGTAGCACGTCATTGATTTTTAAGCACAAAGAGGTTCCTGATTTCCCACAGATTCAATTATGTTAGAATGCCTGGGAAAACGCTAATTTATTCTGATTTGTTTTTCAGACTTTAGGTGTTCGAATTTTGCTTAGTTAGCACTGTATTGATTTTAGCTGCTAGGTGACCTATGATTATGAGCTTATGTTCTAACATTCGAATGTAGATGGAAAAGGGGGAATTACTTTCCCTGTATCAATTTTCTTTTTTGCTCTAATGGCTAGGAAGCCATGAAAATTTGAGATAAGCTGTGTCATTGTGATTTCAGGGGCAAAATGTTGGCTTCAAAGTGTCCAGCTTGTTTCTGAGTGTGAGATGCAACATGACTTCAAACTACTGAAGTCTTTCATCTGGAGTCTGCATTCATCACTAGTGCTCTCAGAAACCAAGCTACATGCTAAAAACAACGAAGGCTTTAATTTCAGCACTGCAGAGACACTGCAATGGAAGCAATTTAAGTAAATAACATGGTAACTTGTACATCGAGCACCTGAAAGGAAGAAAATAATTTGAAGTATGCCTTTGTGGTTTACTGTGGTTATAAAATCACAGATTTAACAAAGTAGAGAATGGGCAGAGAACAACCTTAATATGCACTTGAAGTACTATCATTAATGCGTTGTGGAATCCATTAAAATAATATATTGCTTTATGCAGTGTCTTTGCTAATCTAACTGAAGTAACTTTGGTAATCAGACCTGAAGAACATAGATGAATTTGGCATTTTGTACAAAGACACGGGAAAATGGTTGTTATCATGTGATATGCCAGAGGCCATCAATTAGTCTGCAGCGAACTGCAAATGCTGCAGTGAGGGTTTTCATTACAAATTCTTCTCCAGGCTCTTCAGTATCACACAGTGGTGGACAGGTACATCATCCAGAGCTGAACCTTTCAGTGCTGAATTGCTCATGTCCCCATCCTTACTTTTATTCCTGCTACTGGTAAAATGGTATTCTGCTGTATAGAATTATGTGACAGTTGTAAGAGAATGTACTGATCAGCAACAGGATGAAACAAAAAAATTCCTAAAATTTCTCTCCCACTTCAGAAATACTGGATTATGAGATCTAACACAGAGCACCAAAGACTGTGGCTGTAGGGAAACTCAGGTTATACATGGGTCATGAAGACATGGAACAACCAATATGACTCAGATTTCCTGGTCTGAATTATGAAACCTCTGGCTTTGAACCCAGGGTTTCGTGCTTCTCACCTGAATGTCCAAACCACAAGGCAAATAGTCTCTTTCTGTGATAACTCAGTTTTCTGTAACTTGAGAAACCTTTCCTAAGGAAAGCTGCACTGAGGTTGGTACATGAAGACTTTAATATTAAGTAACTTAATAACTGCAGCTTGTTCTTCTGTTTCATTGTCTCTGCATAGGAAGGCTTGAATGCTGTAGAGTTGGATTTTGACAGTTGGGGGTTTTTCTGCATTTATTTTAAGTGGATTGAGGGAGTAGGGTTGGGGTTTTTTTAGGTTCATGTTTTATTTAATTTTATTTTTGGCTTAATTATGCATAGGAACTCTGGAAAAGGTAGAACTATCCCACAAATCTTTGCCTCTTGCACAGATTAACTCTTCCATTTTGGTACCGATGTCCACCATGTAGGAGGAACAAGCTGTTTACTGTGGTCCTCAGACCTCAGCATTGTGCTGTCTTCCAGAGCTCACCGGTAGTCTGTTCAGACCAGTATGGAGAATGAGTATAGTATGTCTGCAGGAAGATATGTTCCTGAGGAATGCAATACAACTTTCTGTACTCATTTCATGACTACCTGGGACTTCCAGGAACTAACTCATGCATGTATCATTAAGACTAGCTCACCATCTTCCAGTGACAAGCAGCCAACTAATTGATCAGAAATAGTAGGAAGCTACATGCATAAGAAATCTTACATGAGAGAGATACGTCAGTAAACAAAGCAATTGAGCTTTTAAAGTTTTCGTGCTTGTCTGTCCATGTCAGTTCTAGTCACAACCCACCCCAGAACTGTACCATGACATGCTCGAACTGTTAAAGGAGTTTCACTGCATAAGATCATCTGATCTATAATATGATGAATAAAGATGTTTAATAAAATTATCAAAGACCATACTAAATATAAAAATTAGGCAGAGATTAGGCAACATGCTTAAAACATGCAAACTTTACTTAAATATCAGCTGCATTGCTAAGGAACCAGTTTTCCTTTTATCTTATTGTTGCTGTTCTTTGTGTTGCTGTAGCGTCTCAGCAATCCAGTTATGAAGCCATTAAGGCAATTGAATACTGTAGTAGATGTTTCATATTTATAACAGAAAGATATTCTTGTCCCAGAGGAGCTAGCAATGTAGTAGTTGGACATCCAAGACACAGCAGATGTATGGGTATAGAGAGTGTAGCCCAGTGGAACAGTTACATGTAACCTCTCACTCTTGCAAAACACCCGGCCAATGTGCTAGCAAAAACATCATATTATGACACCTTATGGCTTTTTCTCAATCTCTATGTAAAGTTCTTTTGAAATGATGTTACAGAAACAATCTTTCCCCACCCCTGTCAAAACTACTGCTTCTCTATTGAGTTAGCTGGGAAAGTACTTTGGATTTCAGCCTTTTCCAAACCACTCTAATTGTGTGCTCATATAATGAATAAAGATGGGACAGTTTTGGGAAAAAAGAAATTGGTTCCTGGATTAGGAGCAAGTGGGTTTTCGCTCCAGAGTTCTTTACTCATCTTAAAATTAAAAGCCTAATCAATATGTTTTACAGATCCATATGTTAAGAAAACATAGGATCGTGAAAAAACAGGATTGGAAGAGATCTGAAAAGGTCACCTGCCCCACTCCTCTGCTCCAGGGTAAGACCATCCAGGTTTGTGGCATTTTAGAAGCAGAGATTGCACAGCCTCCTCAGTAGTGAGTTCATGCTTACTGGTGCGTTGCTCCTGATAATGAACTCATACATTTTCTCCTGCAAGTCAAGTTCACCCAGGTGTTCTGACTGCTCCTGCCGTGGTAATATATTTCAACACACTTTATTACAATAAAACTGAGCAATTATCAGTAGGAGATGCATCAACTTTTAAATTATGTTCCCTTTTAACACGGTTGAGTATTTTGCTGGTAGGAACACTGATGCAAGTAGAAAGCGGGGAGACTGGCATTGTCCTTTCAATTAGCATATTTTTTTTTTAATTGAGGTGCAACTGAAAAATAGACCAGGGAAAAAATGTGGTACTTAATGGTTTCTGCTGTGATGCTTAGGAATCTACAGTGGTACTTAGGATAATTGCAGTACTCTAATTGCATTCTTTTTAAGTAACCAAGCAGAAGTAACGTTTTCCAAAATTATTGTTATTGGCAATAGTCATATCTTGCCTAAAATCAGTAGCTTTAATATCTGCTTATCCAATTAGAATCCCATGAAATCAAACTATATATAATCCTTTTTTTCGTATTTTTTTTACAATGACTCAACAGAATTTTGTGTAGAGTGCAGGCTGAAAAGCTTAATGGAACATGCTATTTTGACAACTGGTGACTTTTATCAGGCAAAATGGCTTTTATATAATGCCCAAATATTTTATTTGTGATTCTGTTTCTGAACCTAGTATGAAAGTATCTGCAAGAAACGATTATTTATATGTTCATTTTGGTGTTACATATTAATTTTATATTAAATAAAATATTTAGAAACATGACCATTTAAGGCTGATACACAGTGCTATATAAATAACTCCAGCATTGTACTGACTACTACGGATGTGATGGCAAAGGGTCAGTTTAGCAATGCATTTTAAGGATGAGCATAAAATCTTTTATTTCAGCGGAAGTTAAGCTAAATTGCACTCTGAATCCTCTTAAGACACTTGTAATTTAGCTAATACGCATTTTGGTGTGAGGAAAATAAAATCTGCCATTTAGCCTAGCTCCCAGAGTTTGTCAAGAGCAAAGGTAGATAGTTTGTTGTCTCCTGCATCTTTCCATTGATCACTATGCTGCTTCTCTAGAATAAAAGAAAAGATGCCAAAGGGGAAAAATTCCACTACATCCTAGCTGTCAAACACGAGGTATTCAGTCTGTATATCTGGTAACTGTTGAAATAATGAAACTGACAGCACCATTCTCTTTCCAGTACTGTAGGAGAAGAATAGGGAAATTAAGGCTTTCCCAGGCTTTAGGCTGACAGGGATATGGGAGAGCCAACTTCATTTCACTCCTCTGCTCCAGGCTTCCTATCTGGCTTCAAGTAAATCAGTTTTCCAGCCGTAAAATAAGGATAAATCTAACCCCCCCTTCCTTGAAGTGTTGTGAAAAGATGTGTTATGTATCAGATGCTCAGGAGCAAGGATCCTACTTATCTAAAAGGTTTCAAACAGATGGTCAGTATTATGCTTTCTAGAAACTTAATACTGGGTGATAATTTAACTTACCTGAAAACATACTTAAAACTCTTTATTGGTTAGATGCTTAAGGGAAGGAATATGATAAAACTTGAAAGACCAGTAGCTAGATTTTCATTGTAGCTTAAGCTACTGAAGAATAGTAAATAACTTTGTGTCACCAATATGATATGAGTGGCCCAAACCACAGACCATGATCAAGCTTTTTAGCAGACTAAAGACATAAAGTGCACAATTTTGAAAGAACATTTTCTGAAACACAATCCTTTAAATTTGTCTCAGATTGGTGATTGAAAAACAGCTAGTTCATCTTAAGTCATTAGTCCATCTTAAAAATCTTGTCTTCAGTTTAGAGTGGATCACTGTATTTTGATGAATCCATTGCATTCAAAGAGCTCTTCATAAGCTCTCCTTCAGAAGTGCAGGACGTGGTAGTTAATGTAAGCAAGTTCCCCAGCATAAGTCATGAGGGTAGGTTTCAGCTTAGACACAAGTTCTGGTACAGTTAAAGATCTGAAAAATGAGTACAGAACAGAAGGGCTGGCTCAGTGTTAACCTTGTGCAGTTAAATCAATACTGTAATACAGACTCTTGAGCTGAGACAGCATCACCCTTCCTGATCACCCCTACTTACTCCATGCTGCAATGCATTGTGTAAACGCTTTCTTTACCATTACAGGAGAGGATTTAAAAATAGAAATGGGGTGCAGTGTTTACCTTGGGGCTGACTTTTGGAAGGGCAGAATATTACAGACATTAGAGAAAAATCTTATCCTTTCTTTCTAAATGCATTAGGTGAGAGAGAGATCTTACATTAGCTATGCAAGCTGTATTCTGACACTGCACTAGTAAAACTCTCACTTTTGCAATCTCCTGGCAAGTTTAGAAGCCCAAAAGTAGTACCAGACCCATGTACTTGATGCAGAATGCAACAGACTGCCTTCTGGCTCTGGGATCCCAGAATTTTTCCAGCCAAGTTGTACAAATCATTCTGTGGTTGGTTTATTGATGCTCAGTGGCTGATCAAATAGAGTCATCAAGTAGACTCAAAAAACTTTTTTTTTCCTAGCTAAAACTAATAACTTTAAAAAAACCCAAAACAACCCAAAACCAACCCTGCATTTCATTTTCACTTATTTTCCACTTACGACAGTCATGTTTCTCTAATGAATGTCTAAATTAGCCCATTGGTTCCTGTTTAGAAAACGTCACAAAATATTCCAGTACTTCAGGAGGTTTTTTCTTACCCATCATCATTGTTTTTCCTAAATGTTTTCACAATTTTGCCCTAAAATTTTAATACTTGGGAGAGGAGAAGATACCTCTGTAAAAGAGCTTTTATTAAATAACTCATGCATTGTAAAGCTGTGCCTAGCTCTATTCAGTGGTCTATTTAAAATGCATGTCTGTGCTAAGTCCAGTCTTTAGCATTGTAATCAGCTTAACGTCACTGTTAAGCAAAGAATCACTGTCAAAACTGATTCCATTATTGGTACTCTTGCTGAGCAGCTCAAAGACTGAACGGACTGTGGGGCTCATTAGGCATCTGGAATGGGCTCATTTCTCATCTGCAAAGCTTGGCTTATCAGAAGGATACTGGGGAGGATGAAGGATACTAAAGAAGAGTGTTTTATTCTGGCACAGGATCCTACTGTGTTTCATTAAAACATAGAAATGTATTGCATGGTAACGTAATGATTTTAATTGCCATAATGAAACTAGAACCAGATGATCCATGATTTTAAAGATTTTAATCAAAATTCTGAGAACTAGGGAACACATGACGCTGATTTCCAATTTGCCCAGTCAGAATTACTTTTCTAAAGGTAACTAAAAGCTTAATGAAACGTAATAAAAAATTTTAAAATATGGGTAAGGAAATAGTATTGATCAAATAAAACAGTATCAATAAAAAATAAGAAGCTGTATTTTAGATCACCATAACCATAGAAGAAAACAAAAATAACTAACTTCAGGAGATCTTGCTTGTTTTTTCTTACTGTCACTTTTGAGAATTCCACCCATGGCCACCGTTAACATAGATTTGGGATTCTAAAATTAAGTTTCTATTTTTGCCCAGATGTATCATTCTCTTTTCTTTGTTTAACCTTATTCAAGAAAATTTGCCTGTAACTATAAGGATTAGTTTATTAAAACCCTTCATCTCTCTGCTTACACATTCACTTCTGCTGCTTGAACTGATACACTCCAATAATTCAATGCTGAATTCAAATCTGTCTTTCTACATAGCTGCCAAAGTGGCTGTTTTTGTTAGATACAAATCTCTCATTTGCAGTTATATTCTGATTTATCAGACAGCATCCTGTGTCTTATAACTTTTTTTTAATTTCTTTGGTGATGTTTTCCACTTGAGAATTTTTTTTCAATGGCTTCTAGTCAAGTGTCACCCATATTGCTTCACCAACTCTAAAAATGTATCTGAGAGCAATATTTGTCACACTCAACAGCCCCTGTTAACCTGAGGTTACTCACAGTGTAAAACAAAGGAAGGCCTTCTGGATTTGCATTTCCATAATAGCCTGGGGGCAAGGATGCTCCACAGCTATGGCTTCCTTGTAAAAAATAATTTAAAACCCTTTGGAGTTTCTCAAAGTAGGAAAGAATAGAAAAAAAATCCTAAGAGATTTGCTCCTCACTTACTGCAATCGGAAGGGTTGATCCGTAGTTTGTAGCATCATCATAACCACCATAAACTCTGGCTTTTGCTAAGTACTTAGGCCACCTGTGTCTTATACCCTGGGAACATGTCTTTTTCATTTGCCTTTGTTCTAGAAAGTACTTTTCCATGTCTTAAGAAGCACATTGTTGTTGCAGAAACATATAAAACATTTTTCTAGTGGTGGTTCCAGTGAGTCTTATCCAAACTATAAGCACTTTCTCAATACCTGATTTTGGAATATTTATTCAGTAGCATTCAACTTATATATGCACACATACACACACACACACACACACACACACACACACACCACACACACACACACACACATATAGACATTGAGTATAAGGCATTGATTAGTCCTCTAAAAATCACATTTGTAATCCAGACTTCTCAATCACAACAAATGCTGCAAGCTGTACTGAAATAGACTTAGAGAAAACTTGCAAAGTAGTTTCCTTCAAAGTAGTGTCTTATTTGAAATTGTAGATTTTTCTTATTAGAAGCATTAGAACATTCTGGAGTTAATTTAATCATGTAGAATTGTATATAAGAAGTAAAGTGTTAAATCTGTCTAATTCATTGCAGAAGCTGTATTCATTTATTACTTTCTCATTTAGTTCCTCTGAGATAAGCAGCTGATGAGCAGAGAAGCACAGAGTGGACACCCTGATCTTCAGGAGTCTGCTTTTTGTCTTAGATGGTGCTAGAAGTGTATGCTTTCATTTCAACAGGGATAAAAGATAGTCTCCACTGTCTCCTTTTTTGAGAGGTCCCATAAAACATCTGTGGCTCAGGGCACTTAGGAGGATACAGCTGTAGTCTGAATGTATTTCATACCACAAAGAGAAAGCAAGGCTCCTTGCACTTGGGGAATTGGCCACAGAGTAATAGGCTATGCTTTGCTTCCAGATGCAGCAAAGTATGGTGGCTAGAACCAAATTTGTGTTATTACTCATCACACTGATGCTGACTTTTCAGTTAAGTGAGTCTCACAAAGTGCCCTCCAACTACAATCATGTGCAGCTTGTAACCTGTACTTGTGACTCGGCAGCCAGATAAAAACTCCTTGACAATGCAAGGCAAAAATCCTGAAAGAATAAGCAAGTTACTGAATGAACGATCATCAAAAAACATGATATTCACATCCATAATTTCGAACATGCACTTCAATCACCTCTGCTGCTCTCATTTCATCTCTCCAGAGACTACAGGCAATGTTTTAAAACCATTGTACATGTATTCAGGCACTTTTAGTCATTCTTCTAAGACTAAGTTTGGTCCAAATTTTGTGATGCTTCTCAGCTCTGCTACAGCATTTTTCAAATGAGAAGGTGCAGAAAGAGACTTACTTTTCTACATAGGCTTAATGACTGCCAGTTAGATTTAAAAGCTGACTAAAATAGTGAGAATGAATAAAAGGACAATTAACATTTTATTTTAGTTACACTGTAGCTGCAATGACTCTTAGCTAGTATTATTGTCTTGACACCTTTCACATTATTTCATTTGATGTGACATGTTTCATTTACTAGAGTAATGAAAAATAGCTAGCTGTATATAATTGTTGATGAGGAGGCTTGTAGTCATCTTCTTAAACTGGACTAACAGAGAACACATGACAGGAAATTTTCCATCATAATTCCATCATCCCTCAATTACCTTAAACTTCAGTTTCTTTACTTCCTTCCCCATAAGTAATGTGTAAAAGTTGATCTTGAGGAATGTGGTGGTCATTACTAAAACTGTATTTCTTACAAATAATGCACATTCTACCATTTCACTATTTTTTTTTCAAAACTTGTTTGTACCAAAGTATCATATGCACTTAATCATGTAAATAACAAGGTATTTACCACCTTGGTTAGTGTAATAAATGCATGAATATAAATTAAATATAATGAAAATCCTTCTTAAAAGTAAGAAATACTGTAAAAGTTATTTTTCAAATGGTAAAATTTAGTAGATGGATATTTATGTGAAGAAATGCATGGTCAAACAGTAACATGACTAAGAAATGAATATTTGACCAAGACAGTCTAAAATAAAAAGCTTGAGAGAGTTAACAGCAGTATTCTAAAGATTTGTGGCTATTTTGAAGTGTTACGTAGTTTTTACTTCCCTCTCTCTAAAAAAGTTCATGATAGTTTAGTCAGGATTCATGAAAGAAAGGGAAGCTAACGGAGCGGAAGGAAAATAAATCTGTCCATAAGAAAACATATGGTCCATGGTTCTTTTTGAAAAAGTCAACATCATCCAGAACTGAGTAGTTATTATTGGAATTCTGAATTCTTTTAACTGAATCTAGATGTCCTGCCATGATTCCACCTCCTTACTATAAAAGTCTGTGGTCTTAATTTTCTTAATTATGCACTTCTCATCATGTGTTTTGAAGGTGGATGTGAAGATCTTCACACTTCAGGAGAGGTTTCCTGCCCTAGTTTGCTTATAGGGCAAAGCAGAATTCTTTTTAGAAATAAAGGAGCGATGGAGACATATTTAACGTGGCGAAGCAGAAGAGCTGAGGTTGAGCTGCTACTGGGAAATTAACAAGAGGCAGCTGGAAAGTTTAACCACAGCAGGGGATACAGATACAGTTTTAGGTGTCTTAAAACTTGTACGGTAGTCTCTGACCATAAAATCCTAGTATTATAAACTTACAGCATTTTATATCTGTGTTGCTCAATTAAGTCTAGTAAGTGGTAAGTCAGCACTCTAAGACATGGAATCTGGCTTGATCATTTGATTTAGATTACTTGTGGTTTTCATTAAAAGAAGAATAAAGTTACTTGCCCAAGAGAGTCATATTCATTGTAGATATGAACAGTGAAAACTCTACTGAGGTCATTTGGCTTAGTTACAACATAACATAGTCTCCAGTGCTTACAAAATTTCTGATTTATGTCTAAACAAATTTACATTCCTATTTAGAATAAAGAATATAAAAAAAAAAAAAAGTTATCTTTTGCTTACCATTTTAATTAGGCTAGAAAGTCTTATAGGGCCATACGGCATGTGAACGGTTAGGTATCCCTCAGTTGGCTTGAGAATGAGCAACTCCAACTGTTATGGTCTGTTATGGTGCAAAACTAAACTATCATTCAAAGTCCATAAAGAGGCAAGTGATACTTCTTCCTAAACCAGGATGTTAAAATTATGCCAAACTGGACATCTCTGAAAATTGTTCTGTATTTCTTAGTGTTTATTCTCTGTGAAGACACCTGTTTAAAGAGAGAAAGAAGCATTTCTTCCTTTTATTCAGTGCCTGGCAAATGCCATCACAAAGAGTGAATGAAATGTCTAAAGACAGTGAGCATCCAAGGTATGTTCCAGCTGTGTGCAAAAGGCTCAGTCTGAGGCCCAGGTCCCAAGAGCACAAGCGGTCCCAATATTTCTGCTCACATGCCACACTGGACTTTGTTTTATCCTTCATGAGAAACATACCCTATACACTTCAAGGAGTTGAGTACACACCAATATTTTTTCATTACTATTCATCTAATTGTACAATATAAAAACAGAAGTTTAAAAGATCCCAGCATGTTAAGTTTATTATCAGTGAACATTTTGGAAAGACAAGAGCTCACGGTCAAACAAACAGAATGTTACTGAAAAATATTTAGTGTGCTTTGCCCTCAAAGGCATTGCTTTTAAATCTTATCCACTCTACCCTGCTCTTGGCATTCTTTTGCAGAGATCAAATGGATATTTTGCAGTTAGTTACCCAGGCTGTGTCATAGATGTATGTGTCCCAGAAGAAGCCAACCATATAAAAGCAGCTTAGCAAAACCAGTAACCCATTTATAATGTGTCTCTAAATACCTGCTGACTTTTGCAATAAAATTCCAATGGCAGGTGCCACAGGTTCCAGAGGTCTGCAGAGCATGCTTCTGGTTTTGATGGTGAAGGGGTGGCTATCTCTTTTTTGTCACTGATGTTAAACTGAAGCACACTTGCAACAAGAGTTTAACAATTATTTTAAAAGCAGAGCTTTTTTAAATGTTATACTGTTTGTATATGTTTATTACCACTTTAAAAACTTTGGATCCAAGCCTCATTTAATGTATGCTGAAATCAATGATGCTGAGCTAATATACACAGATGCTGTACATCTGACCTGTAATTACGAGACATATGAGTTTGATAAGCAAACTTTTAAAACTGTTTTGTAGGCAGAAAATTTAAGAAATGGAAAATTTTGAAGGTAGCCCCTGATACTGAATGAATCAGCCACAGATTTATGGTGCTGTTCTAAGATGTTTGTAGCTCCTTCCTTAACCTTCCCAGTTTAGTGTGCTAACTTTGTGTGCTGTGATGCTGAGAGGCCCACTGTTTTGCCCACTGCTTCTCCTGTTTTGTCTGGGCATGTCCTGCTTCAAACCCTGCAACAGTGGCAGGCTGCTACAGGCAGACAAGCCAAGGTTTTCCAGCTGAGTGCTCATGATTGTACCACAATACCTATACTAACATGTGTTGTGCCATCCTTAAAAGAAAGAGGTTGTTGATCACTCTAGCCCCTTTTCTTTTTCTCTTTTCCCTTGTTATTTTTTCCAATAAAATGACACCATGATTATTTTAATTCAGAATGGGCACATATCTCCTGGCCATTAAACAGAGTCAAGGTGGGATTTCACAAGGCAGCTGAGCTGTGCTCTGACACTAAAGGCAGCCAGTTCAACCCATTGAATCAGTAGAAAACTCATTTAGCAAAACAAGGGACTGGTTTTCTTTCTGCTTAGTAAATTTCAGGTATTTGTCAGAGAATTGCAAAGGGGAGAGAAGGGCCATACACCTGTGAGCACTGACCTTTTAAGGAGCAATGACTCATTTAGCTGGTTAGCTGGAAATCTCCACCTTGATTTTTAAAGAGTAAAGTTAAATCTATCCAAATCTTTTGAAAGGCACTGAAGAGGAGACTGGCTATAAAAGCCAACATGCCCCCCTGGCACAGGTGTGTTTTCTGATGAGATCTGTCTAATTATCAACTCTCTAGCAGTTGAAGTTGGGGCATACATCAGCTGGGTAAGACATGACAGCAAATCAGTTTTATAAGGGGTATAGGAAGAGAGACATTTCTGATTTATTAAGTAGGTTAAGCACAATGTTTTTCTTTCAAATTTGCAGCTGTCTTGTATAAATAAGTGCAGCTGTGTTGCCTACTTTAGAGTTATACGAATGCGTGCTTTCATTTGAATTTTACCTTGACTTGGCTTGAATGAAGTGCAGCTTCATGGTGAGTAGATAGCAGGAAGGTTTTCCTTATATTACAGTGTGACATATCTCTGTGCTGGAGCACCTGGGTTTTTAGTGCACCCTCCAGAGGATCCAGAAAGTGGAAGCAGTATTCTGGCTGCATGGGCCAGTTAAAGGTCTGGTACTGCAGTTGTCTGAAAGAAGTGTCTTCCAAGAAGGTGGTGACTATGAAAACAATTCAACTTGCAGAAAGACAGTGAGATGCGTGTTTGGAATCCAGGTCTCCTCTTCCATAAGTAGCTCACAGCACTTAGTGAAGCAGACAGTTCTGCAAAGAGCCTGCATTTGTTGTTCCTGGTAATTTATACTGACAGTTATGGGAGCTCTGACAAGTGAGTAATGGGAGCAGACAGACTAATAATGCTCAAAACAAGGTAGTTGAGTCAGTCTGAACCCTCAGCTTAGGAAAATATTCACCATTGTGTGCTCAGCGTCACGTGAGGAGCCAGTGTAAGCAATGACTGGGACAATGACTGGGGCTAGAACTCATGAGTTTCTGTTCCTTACTTCAAGCCATTTGTCCTGGGCAGTGGATCATGAGTATTCATGTGTTTACAGTCCTTGTTTGAGGGAAAACAAGGTCCATGGTACTCAAACTCCTGTTGCAGAATCAGATGGCTAATAGTACTAAAATAGCAGTCATGATCAAAGGTTAACTATGACAGTTGTAAATTAGCAGACATCTGTGACCTTTCTGCATAGATGAAAAGCATCTCTGTGCCCTTTACAGTTGAATTCTTCAGTTGCTTCAAGGAGATCTTGACAACAGCTTTTTGCTCTGACTTTATGCAGTGCCTAGCAAAACGGAGTACAGATGCTGCCTCTTTCTGGATCAGTTACTACAAATGGCACAGTAATGAATCCCTTTACATATATTGGTCTAAATTATCTCGTGACCTTCAGCTACATCCTATCAGCAATAGACTACAAATCTCCACAGTATGGCTTTTTCACTGTTTACATCAATATTCAAGATGTGCAAAGAGGCAGAAGGAGGTGCAGTTTTAACATAAGAGTAATGAAAGACAAAGATGGGGTTATAGTATTATGTGTTCCATTTAAAGTAATCTTAATGAATCTTGATGCTAATGTGCCAGAGAAAGGGGAAACAGTAAACTACTGTTAGAAAACAAACAAAACCCAAACCTGAACAATTGGAATACAAAAAAAGAGGATAATTTTGAAGGTAGGTTTTGGATCCCATCACTTTCATGTCTGTGGTTACTTTGTCAGTATTTAAACTTTTCAAACATCCATATGATATTCTCCTTCATTATTTAAGCTAATTATAAGTAGGAGCACAGGCAAGATTATGCAAGCTAGATTTTGATTACTGTATTGTGCTCAGAAATGACTGATTTTTTTGAGGGGAGTACTAGCCACACAGGAATATTTTCCAGAATTGTATATGAACCAAACAAGGCTAGAAGAAGGAATCCATATTTTTTACTTCTTGCATTCATGCATGGAAACTGTGAGGCATCTTCTCTTAAATGAAAGACAGAAAAAAGAAGTAACTCCAAGATGATGAAGAGTCACTCTGGTTTTTATTAGTTTGTGACTTAAGGCAATGGGTGACATTAGTGTTTATTTCCTTTTAAGTCAAGTTTTTTTGCAAAATATTGGTGGGCCATAATTAATACAGGAACTAACCTCAGCATTTATTTCTCTGGCTGTTATTCTGTACTATACTGGCTTTCTCTTAATATTTGTGTAAGCACTTTTCTGCTCATTATAATCTTAGTCATGAGCTGCCAGTATCTCAATAAGTACCTCCCACAAAAATGTTCCTGCATACTGTACACCAAATGCTATGTCCTGGTGCACAGAATAAGGGAAAGAGAAGGAGAGGTAATCTGAAATTTGAAGTTCCTCTTCCAAAAAAGAGGGGGGGTGGGAAAGGTTATTTGTGGTACAGACTATTTAGTACAGGTAAGTAAAGGGAAACAGTGTGGCTTGGGAGGGAAGCATTTCGTCAGCATTTGCAAGACAACACTCCTAAAATTGTAACACTTGGTGACATAAAACCAGCAGAATACAGGCAAGTGTGGCTATATAACAAAGAAAGATATTTTAATAGATACATTGGAAACTATTATTACTGGACATAATTAAGGGCCAGAGTATCCTTAGCTTATACACATCTTTTAATGAGTCCCTTCTGCCTTAATAAGAAAAAGAGAGAGCTAGCAGCACTATTCTAAGTTAATGGGTATTCCTGAGGACAAAAATAATTGGACTTGAGGGAAAAAAAAAAAATTATGCAAAACCAGTACCTTATTTAGAGGCTTGTAGGTGGGCCCAGGTTCAAGATTTCTCATTTAGATTAACAACCCTGGGATACTATTTTCCTATGCTAAGTAATACCAGCTTTGAAAGAACCAGTCTGCTAGAGAAAGCTCACCTGAAATGATATAGTTACAAGAAAGCTGTTTGCTTGGGGAATGACCCAATTATATAGTGAATTATGAAATAATATTTAAATTAATAAAAAGTGCTCAAATTTCTCATTGTTGCCCATTCTGGAGATGTGCCTGGTATTAACTAGAGAAGACTTGGATAAGTGAAATGTTGTCATCTCTTAAGACAGACTTGCTGATCAAGTATTACACAGTGTTGGGTCTTACTTGCAGTTGGGTATTACAGAGAGAGACAGAGGGACTCCTCTTTCAATTCCTTTGTCTGCTAAAGATATTTCCCAGCTTTTATTTGTGTTGGCCATATTTACATTGCCAAGGCTGAAATAAAAAAATTACAGCAGTCAGGATTTCTAAAAAAAAAACCAAACACATCCTGCCTCAGAGGTCCACTGGTAAGTGAATAAAAACATCTCTTACATAGCTAATCTTATAGCTCATCACCCTTTCTGGCCTACAGTTGCAATCCAGGCCAGCTCCTCTCTCCTAAAGGTCCCCCCCACATCTGCACATGGTATCAGGGTATCACTGACCTCTCACATGAGTGCACCAACGAGAGAGGTGGAGTGTACTTGCAACATGTGCAGTGAGATGCATAGGTAACACATGGCAGAGGATGCCCACAGTTTGGTTAGATGATCGATACGTGTCTGGTTACATGAAGGGAAAAATGGTCACTATATACAGCCTGCAAATGCTTCCTGTGAAGGACCTGTGAACTTTACTGCAGCCAAAAGACTGGTATTTCTTAACATACTGTTTAATGATGAGCCAGATAATTCTAAAGGCAGCAATGCCCAATAGATAAAGACTGAACTAGTATGGAAAAATCCTGGAGATACCCTTTAGGTGACCTTTTAAAAAAGGTTTTCTACCTTCACTTTGCTTCCTGTGCTTTTTCTCACTTTCAGTTATTGGAGATCACTGCACAATAGGCCTTCAGTGTTAAAAAAGCCATTGATGTAGTAAAAATAGATAGCAGAAATAATAATCCAAGTAATAATAACCGCTCTTTTTTCCCTTCTCTTCTTTTACCTTCTCCTCTTCTCCAGACATACTTCAGAGTAGACAAAAATAAACTGTGAAGAGGGCTTGAAATGTGTTGATCGGCTGTTAATATCTTGTAGTGGTTTTAATTACTATATCTTCCATGTCCTGTATTTTGTTTTATTTTCCTTCTCTGGTGAGGTAAGGTGGCACAAATTTCAGCAGGAGTGCAATAGTCCCACATAAGCTCCATCAACATTGTTCCTAGACTCTAACACACTGAGCTTCTGTGCCAGCAGTGGCTACCCTTATGCAACCCAATCTCCAAAGTGTAATCCTACTTGTAAAAATTCTTTCAAAAGGACAAAAGCCTTGTGAGGTTAAAGGCACTGTTAAAAACAGGAGACTGCCCTTAACTACTGTGCTGCTTCTAAATTTCTTGGCTTAGTTGGTTAAAAAAAATAAATTATAAAATAGCAAGAAACCAGAAACCTGTGAGAAGGTGTCTTTTGTCTAGGGTCAAAAATCATCCTTCATCTTTGGCTTCTGTCTATTAACAGATAGGACTATCACGTTTCTGTGCTTTGATTTTTGTCTGGATATGTTCTCTCTTGCCTCCAAAGCTCCAAAGATTTTTTGGCTGGGATAGCCTGTGTCCAGGTTGTTTTCAACCTCATCAGGAATCTATTCCTGAGCAAAGAGCTAAAACAAAGCCACTGTGGCACTGATAAGAAAGCATTGCAGGCAGCCGACCAGACAACAAGCAAGGGGTAATGGCAGGGTTTGTAAAAGCCCAGCAAAGACCTACAGGGGTGTGGGGTGGTGCTGTCTAGGTCTGGAGAAGCTCACAGAGGTGCTTTGCAGGGGCTAGAAAACCTAGGGAGCTGAGGCTGTTGGAGGTGGGGATCCAGCTTAGGACAAGCTTTGGGAGGAAGGAGAAGGTGCAGAGGATTGGGGGTCAGAGGAAATGAGGGTCTCAGAAAATGCCAGCACCCAGAGCAGTGCTTGAAGGAGGGCAGCTGAGATGTGAGATGGAGTGGGAGTCAACACTGAATGGCTGCCAGTCAGGTCAAGTAGAGGGCAGCTCTAGGGAGAGGGGAAAGAGGTTTTGAAGGGATGAAGAAACCTAGGAAGGCAGGCTGGCAGCACGGGTCACAAAGGGGTCTGTGCAACCAAGGCACAGCTCCCACACGAGTCTGCACAGCTCGTTCTCATGCTTCTCATCTCAGCTGCACCATCACTTTTACTTTATGGATCAATATAACCTTTTATAGGCAAATAAATAATGAGGAAAGGACAAGATCCATCTAGTTTATCCACAATAGTTTGATATGTTTGATACCCTGACATGCAGTGTATATGGCACTGAAGTCATCTTGCTGTCTGGAGGTCTCTAGGTAGAGAGACTTATTTGTATGAATGAAAATGGGGTTTCTGACCTAAAACCTTTAATGATGCTAGCAAGCATATGGAGCCAGTTCAGATTTCCATTTCTATGAGATAATCCCCTGGCACTAATGACTAAGTTCTGAAATTTATTCAGCAAAATGTCCCTGCTCCCTCTTACTTTGTGACATCTTCTTGCTGGAGCTTCAGGGCTTTGGGATTTATTTATTTTTTTTTTTTAGATTTGACAATCCTATTTAACCCTCCTGCAAATAGGACCCCAGGGAGAGCTTTTCAGTTACACACAATTAGTTTTATAAGCAGCATTATTAAACCATCCATTAGCTGGGTTTTTTTTTAACTCCTTTATTAATAGCAATAGAGGCTTTTGTGTGAAGAAGAGGGAGTGGCATTATATGAAATGGTTTCAGACTCTAAAAATAACATTTCCGACTTGGGAGTAGAATTAAGAAATTAGTTTTCTCGTGTGAGATTTCATTTAAAATCTGCCACTTCTTTCCCCTCTTCATATTTTTCTCTCTGATGCATGAAGTTGGGCTATCCCAGATCCTAGGAGAAAAGAAAGGTCATAGGGCAGGGCCAGCCCTGAGGACTCTGGCTAGGTTGCCATCTCTGTGCTCTCCTGTCAGCGACACCATTGCCAGAGGAAGCCAGTAGGAGGATCATGGTTCAGTTCAACCAGCTGCTCTTGGCACTTGAGGCCACAGACCAGGAAAGGGACTATGGCTGTTGCTGAATAAATTGATGAGCTGTCACTATGATGGGGGGCAGAAGAACGATGGGGTGCTAGAAAGGAGCCTATTAAGGTGTGTAAGGACTGCATCAGTCCCATGATTAAAAGACCTCTGGGAAAGTCAGCGTGAGAGCCAGACACCTGCCCGCCCCAGCCCCACAGTCCCCAGGGAAGAGTGTGAGAAACAGGGAGAGTGCAGGATAATATTTCTCCCTTCTGCATCTTCAGTATCCGACTTTGTGTTACAGAAAGCTGGTGGCTGTACAAAACCCACCACATCCACAAGCAACTTTTTTCCATAAATTTGACTAATTGCCTTTTGCACCTATTTATTCTTTTGTCTTTGACAATACCCCTCAACAACGCATTCCTCACTTCCTCACTGTGTGAAAAGATACTTTTGCTTATTTTTAAACCCTTTGCCTGATAACTTTATTGTTATGAGACATACCGAGCAGTCATTGCATATGCACTTCCTCCCTGTCACTCCTGATTCCTTTTGTTCTCAGGGTATTGTTATTTGACAAGGCTGTATTTTGGATCTTGTTCTGAATTTACCACAAAGGTAATGTGTAAAGCTGCAAAGTGATGGAGTGGAGCTGAATGCACTTTGTCTTTGTCTGCTCTCTTGGGGCTATTGTGCTGCCATCCCTATGCCTGACAGGCCAGTTCATTTACATTTTAAAACTTGGGATTTAGAATGGATATGTAAATGGACCTTCCAGTCGGTATAGTAACTCCTGCGACTTAGTTTTAAATTACAGTCCTGCTCATAAAGTTAGAATTGAAGATAGAGGCTGTATTTCTGGCCAGTTGGTACTGAAAGGACCGTAACTAACAATTTGATTTGAGAAATTGAAATAAACATTCAACTAAAACCAATCAGCAGTATTATTTCTTTCTACTGAAGGTTCAGAAGCTTGTGTTAGTTTTGACTGACCTTTTCAAACACAGATTCGCCTTTTCAAACTTACTTTCATGAAACTCCAACAAAAAAAAAAGAAAAAAATCAAGACGATGCCTGGATTCCCCAGCGAGCTCCAGAGACAGCCTTCTTCTCAATACTGAGTTGATTCAATTTCAGCAAGCAATATAAGCAATTTACTTTTGCTTATGCACATGCTATAAGGAGTATACCTTCATCTTTTTTACCCACAGAATTTTAAAATGAAAAAAAAAAGTGCATAAAGTCATTGCGCATTTCCCTGGTATTAACAGAATCACAGTCTTTCACCCCATGGCCATCTTCCTCTTCTCTCATAGAAAAGCAAAATAAAATCCATAAAAGATTCCAGTGGGCAACATCATTTTTCTTTGTTTATTTTGTTTAAAAATATATACTGTAAGTTTAAAAAAAAATAGAAAAAATATATATACACATTGGCAACAAATATAAAATGGCACCTTCTGTACTCAGAATAATCACAAGTTACTTAAAGAACTATATCCTGTACTCTCTGCAGACATTTACTGACAGCAAAACTATCAAGAACAACGGTTACCACCCATGTTGGACTAACATTTTCTTTACAAATCTACAATTGTTCTAGGACTTTTCCAGAGAATTTAATAGACTGGCTGATGTTTCACACTAACATGCAGAATACAATTTGCTACCTGCTCATCCTAGGGGAGGGGGGAAATCCAACCCCCTTACTCTTCATTGTGTTGTCTTTTCATGGGTAATTTTCATAGGTATGACACAAAGCAAAGCTTCATATTCCTATTTGGTTCAGCTGTCCATAGCTGAACAAGCTACTAGCTGATGAAAAAGCAGTATCTCTGGGTTTAGCTGGGAACATGGGATTACCATCTGCAGTTCCAAATAATGGCCTTCATTAGGCTGGACTTGATGATCTTAAAGGTCTTTTCCAGCCTTGGTGATTCTGTGATTCTGTAATTAGTAGATGATTGTTGGCTTGATCACTTACTGAGTCCAGAAGTACTTTAGGAATAAGTCTTCAGAGTCAGCAGCACACCAAGAATTGTTCCTTTGGAGCTCCTTAGCATTTGCTCTTCACAGAGCTTAGGTTTACAGGAATAATTTGTGAAAATCAGACATTTTCACACACACGCACACACACACACACACAAATTTAAGAGGCACTTGCCCACCTCTCCCCATTTTTCTGGCCTCAGTAGGAAGGATGGCTAATGCATCCTCCCCTTTTCCTCCTGACATGATTCCACAAAGAACACACCTCAACCTGCAGCTCGTGTTTGCTGTCCAACCTGCTGCCTGGAGACTGGCTTGGGGACTAGCCCTTTACTTACAATTTACAAGAAACATCCTCTTTTTTTTCCTTAAACCTCTGATTTCCAAAAAAAAGGCAAGTGAAACCTAAGGAACTGAATTCTTCCCCAAACCCAACTGAAGGATTCAAATTTTAGTCAGGGAATAATTTGACTTTTCTATCCTGTCTTGACTGTTATTCATTCAGAAATATGTCAATGCCCTGTGCCATTAAATGGCATGGAGCTGAGATGCCTTTGCACCATAACAACAGGAATGGCTTCCAATTTCATAGAAAAAGCAGCATTTCAGACAGTCAGATTTTCCTTGCCGCTGCCCACTGTGGAAGGAGTCTGCCCCGTTCCACTGCAGCCAGACCTGAGGGAACCATTTTTCCAGTTTCCATGGGTAGGTGGGATCATAAAGCAATCGGTGTGCTCACAAGCTTTTGTTTGCTTGTTTGTTAAGGAAAAGTACCTATTCAGAGGTTAGAAGAACAGTGAAAGAGTGCTTTTCTGCCTACACATACAAAGGAAAATGGAAGTGGCTGACACAGCTCTTTTTTCCTCAGGCTACACAAAAAAAACTGGGGAGACCAGGTCATTTAAGGCAAGGACCAGGGGCTGGTATTTTTCCTTGTCTCCTCCTGATGAGTTGTTAATCTCATCCTGCTCTGCAGAAACCCAAGAAGGTATGTGTGCGGGCTCATGGGAAAGCTGTTCTCTCTTGACAGGGTGGGAGGAAAGGAGAAAAGGTCAAGAACAGTGTGTTTACCAAAGCCATGTGCTCCTAGCTGTGTGTTGCCACTGAGTGCAGCTGCTTCCACTCTCAGCTGGCATTTTGTGGTTTTGAGTACTAGAGCACTAAATGAAATATGGGGTTTTAATACCTTTTTTAAAAATATATCCACTGAGGGCTGCTAAAATAAACACAATATTGCAGTAGTGCACATTTCATTCATATAAGCAGAAGCTTAAAGCAAAAACAAGGAGTGCAACCAAAGCCCACAAAGACCCTGAGGTACAGCATAACTACAGACAGATATAAATTCCCTTTTAAAGAAATATACTTGGAGGACCAGTTGCATAATTATGCAACCTAAGGAGAACACTGACTCACTAAGTCAATATTTGCTAAATCTACCAGGCCAAATTCAACTCCCGTTGAAGACAGAAACAACTTTGCTCGTTTCACAGCAATGCAATGGCCTGGCCATGAAGATGATAGGCAGCAGCCCTCCCTGAGCACTTCTCTTCCCCAGTTCCTGATCACTGGCCACCTTTGCAGGACGGATTGTCCTTCAGCCTTGAAGGCTTTCTGGCAGCTTGTAACTCGTATTTGGTAGAATCACACAGCTGAAAACGGGTGCTTCTTGTAGCTTTTTACCCTCCTTTGACTAGTAGTAATGACACGAAAATATAGGACTGGACTAAGAAATTACTCTCTTTTTCTATAGAGCATGTAGTAAATACACACTTTCTAAAGGTAAGAAATTAAGATGTGCAAAAAAAGGATGGAAGCAGAGACCTATCTTCAGAAGCAGGAGTAAGCTGAGTTGCATAGCTGTTGCAGCCAGGTTAACAAAAGAGAAGCATGGCCTCCTGCAATGTGTGATGGTCAGCTGGTGTGGAAACATGGGAAGCTGAAAGATTTGCTCCCTGATCTCATCTGGTATTTTAACACTTAGGGAGCAATAAAAGTATTTCCCTTCAGTTTTAAGCAGGGAGATGGTGTGTGACCTGTTGCACTACTGCAAAATCCTGTTTAGGTTTCAATCTCTACTATGAGCAGGGTCTGAGGTGAAAGCAGCAGTAGTGTGGGATACCTACAAAAAATTTCCCTGCAGTATGCAGTGGCACATTGTAAATATTATTTTAAATAACTTGTATAAATTTAATGTATATTTTTAATATTTAGAATTTTAATATTTTAATTTATCATTTTACCTTTAAAAGAGCATATTTTAAAAGGAACCCGTATGCACCTTTTCCTTACCCAGCAACACAAAAGAGAAAGACAAAAAATACTTTCTCCCCTTTTGGGGGCATCACTACCTGCAAGAAGGAAGGGACAGCTGGTCTGTACACTGAAGTACAGACAGGGAGATAATGTTATATTTTCTCTGCAGGTCTTTGAGGCAAGATACAAAATAGGTGCAAGCACCTGAAACAACAGGGAGCTCTGATAATCTGACTCCTTTTTTTCCACCTTTCCTTGATCGAAAAAAAAAAAATATCACTGTTCTGTGGGCTGAATTCCTCATTCTGTTGCAAATCAGGAGCAAGTCCACTGAAGCCAGATAGCTTGCATGCATGCTAATTAAGTCATGCCATGATGCTAAAGGGTCTTTCAGTGAGTGAGCTTTCCCATTACTGGAGCAAGTGCTCTTTTCTCAGCCTTGTTCCTCAGCTATGCATGCATTGGGAAAGCTTAATAAAAGTAGAAAAGAAAGCAGATTAGAGGAAAAGGGAGGGGAAGAAAAATTATTAAATGCACTGTTTTGGTTCAGAATCACAAAACCTCCCTTCTTAGTAGAGATCAATTAAGACAACACTGGAAGCCCAGGTCCTGGACTGAAATGCTACTAATCTGTGGTAGTCCTGAAAGAATTTGGCTTTTTCTTGCCAATTGCAAGTGACAGCAGAATGCCAGTTTCCTTTTCAACTGGCTGCCATGAGTATTTGCTAATTTTCGGAATGAATGTTGATCAAATCTATTTAACGTCTTACGTTAAAAAATAAAAAGTTGGTTAGCCTGTAGCTATTATTCAGCCTGTATTTTCTGTATTTATAATAAGCTACTCAGCAATTGAAACATTTTTATTGATAACAGCTAAGCAGGGTTCTTTTTAGAACATATGACTAATGATAATTAATTGCTCCATGAATAAGTTATTCTCCATACAGTAAGGTAGGAGAAAATGAAAAGTAGATGTGGGTATGAACTGTCTACATTCCTTGTACCTACAAAGCCACTCGTCCCTGTTTCCCTATTGAGTAACAACAGAGTAGGAATAAGCAAATCACCAGAGGAATGGTCAGTGTACACCAAGAAGGCATCCTGAATTTCTGCTCAGCAGAATATAGACAAATTTCCTGGAATAAAAAAAAAAAATAATAAAAAAAAGAAGACAAATCCTGTAGAGTTACGTCAACAAAGCAATCAAAACCAATCACCTTTGACCATTAAATTGCCTATCTCTATTCCAGTTTCCAAAAAAGACACGAGAAGCTCTTTTGGAAGGACTGAGCAACAGACATCTATTTTTCCAGGTGCAAATAACTGTTGAATTCCTGTTTTGTGGTAAGGTGTGGTTAATTTTGTCCTAACTTTTCCCTAGGGTGAAAGAATCCTAAAGGTTTTTCTAGTAATCATTGACTTAGAGTTGATGGTTTTGGGCAGCAATTAAAATCATATTAAATATTTAATTTGAATACCCCATTGAAAACAATGTAAACCTAGGCCCCACAGGCTTAACTCATTTGTGCATTGTTCTGTTTTTCCAACTGATCTCCAGTTAAAAGTCAGTGCAATCAGAAATAACTCCTTTTAGAAACTATAAAATTCAAGTAATTTTTGTTGACCTCACTAGCTTAATCTCCCACTCTTTTCTTATTTACTCAGTAGTCATTTGCAAGCTCTGACTATCTGTAGCTGAGAACTGCGGGGCTAGACCCAACATCAACTCAGGTAAAACCAACTGCATTCTGTCCTGTTCTGCAAGCTTCACTGAAACACAAATAGCTGTACAAGAGATTTTTCCCAGAATGGATCTTGGTAGTCTATTCTTCCTCCTCCATTTTGGAGAAAGCACTTGCCCGTAGCACTTCCATGCAGTTTACAAGAATCAGTGTTCCAGTTAACTCTCGCCAATGTTTGGTTACTGGGTTTTTCATTTTATCCAAGGCTGATTGCAGGTCTTGTAAGACATCCCTGTAACTGTCTCCATAATGGGCACTCCAAGTGTAGAGAAAGTCATATGCAGGTTTCCACATCATCTGCAAATAAAGGAAGGGGGGAAAATGTTTAGCTGCAGAAATTGAATTATGGAACAAAAAATCAGATTTTTTTCCTATAGTAGAAAAGTCATAGAAAAGAAAAAAAAAAAAGAAGTGTTTGATCCCTAGCCACACTGAAATGCTTTATCATAAAAGACATATTGATATAAAACCTGCAGTAACCTTATGTGCTTCATTTCTGTGAAACTCTCAAATTCTTAGGTAAAGAATTAAAAGATAAAATTCTTCATTCAGGTTACTATCACCAAGTCAAAATATATCCCTGTCTGAATGTATAATTCAAAGCAGAGGGATGGAAGAAAGACACACTTCCCCTTGGTCATTTTTGCAATGCCTACACCCAACATCATTTACTTTATTTGAAATCTGACTGTGCTTTTGATGGTTAACACCTCCTTTTTACTCAGTAATCAACATCCCACTGTCCCCCTACTTAGCCTGGAACTTCTAAACATGTTTCTTATGTTTACAAAAATGTTTTCTGGTGACAACAGTGGGAAGATCATCTATCTATAAAATCTCTGCTTAAAAAGAAAAAAGAAAAAACAAAGAAAAAACCCAAACACTTCAAAAGCTTTTGTAATTTTTTTTTTAAAAAATCAGCATATGCAATTTAAAATTGTCCTGAAAGAAACAAGAGAAATAAAAAGACAGGTTACCAGCGCTCTTTATGTCAAACTACATTATGTTTATTTTATGCAAAACATATTTGGAGCACATCCTTAGCAGGTGTCATTTGTCATTGCTCTAGTGACATTAATTAAGCTATGACAGCATGATTCAGATACCAAGCTGGACTTAGATCTTTTAAAGTGCTGATGTCTAGAGTAAGTTTGCTCAGTTTACAAACAAAAATATTGTTTTTCCAGCTGCTGCTTTTCCAACTTTGACTTGGGCTATCCACTTTCTAGTTTCCTACTCCTCATTGGAAATAAAGGTTTTGCAAACAGCAATTGAGTTAGCAATTGCAGGCATGATGATACACAAAGCCACAAAGAAACCTATCACTTTCCTTAAAAGTTCTGGCATTTGCTGTTTTAACAGAAACACAATTATGCATAGCAGTAAAAGCATATGGACTGGTGTGATAGATAGATAGATAGATAGATAGATAGATAGATAGATAGATAGATAGATAGATAGATAGATACACACACACAGAAGTGAAGGAAGACCAGAATTTTTAACATCTTTTTCTCTTTTAATGGAAAAGCAGTTTTTATGCTTCTGAAGAACAATTCAGGAGGAAATTGTTTATTTCCTCAATATAATCCTATGAATTTACATATAATACACAACATAAAGCTCTACTTCCTTGATTTAAGCTTTATTCACTTGACCCCTCGAGGAACTGAGCAGCAGGAGAATTTCTTTGCTCATAGTTCTGAGCTTTTCTCCTCATTTGGGCCAAGAACTCTTAACTTGCTCCAAAATTCATTCTGTCATAGTTTCTATAAACATGTCCCTGAATTTCTGCTGCCTTTCTCCCCCATCCGCAACTGGAAAAACCCATCAAACAAAGAGCATATGCCTCACAGTCTGATTACTTTGGCTTCTGCCTTCAGTTTAAACCGTAAAAAAGGGCCTATGCATTCGGTGAAGTTTCTCATTTTAGGTCTACAGGAGGGAAGGGTATGATCATTTACCCAAAATGAAGGGTGCCTACATCTTGCTTTAAGCAAGTCTGTCTTAAATCATAACCATAAAGTTACAAAAGGAGGAAAGGAAAGTAATACAGTAGTAGGTGGGCAGAAGGAAAGACATGAATCCTTTCCTTTTATTAGAGAGGCTATGTTGAAAAAGAAGCTTTTAATGTACTACTATAAATACTACATATTACAGCATATTTCAGTGAACATCAGCTCGCCACTGTTGTATTTATGCTGAGACCAGAAAGTTTCTGTATTCCTATTTTTCACTTAATAACCAAGGGAGACAACAAGAGAAGTTGGGATTTTCTGGTATTCTGCCACTGGTTATGCCTTTTCTCTGTCTCCTGTTTCTTTTCCTTATATTCCTGTTGGTCCAGAATATATGAAGAATTCGGGTACAAACTTCTGTCATCAATACAACGTGAAGAGGCAGTGGGTGTGAAAAGATACTATGCTTTGACTTATGCTAAAGGTCAGTCTGACACTCTGCAATCAGAGAACTGGCTGAAATATGCCTAAAATACAAACCTTGCTTTCGTTTACTCTTTCACAACTGATTTTTTTCCTGCACTAAAACAAAAGAAGAAAGGGGGCAGGGGGAATGGGGGACAGCAGGGAATCAAAAGTTTTATAAACCAGTCATCAGTGATGCATGATTAACTCAGCAATAATCTACATGCTCACCACACTGAACTAACACTGCAAACCAGGCTTCTAAGGCAGGCTCTTCTCCACATCCACATACTCTAATGCAATGGGTGAACTGAGTTGCATTTGATGTTCCTGAATTATAGCAAAGCAGATTTTCAGGAAAAATATGAAATCACTGCAGCCTGCTGGGCAAGTCTCATCCCAGCTGCATGCATGAGTCTTCCCTCTGCTCCCACTGCCTCTGCTGAGTAGGTGATAATGATACCTACATCCTCTGTAAAGTGATTTGGAATTTACTGATGAAAAGCACTTCAAAATCTAGACACCAATTGTGTGTACCTCAAGTTGCTTCTCTGATCATCTGGAAAAGGATTTTTCCTACTAAGAAAAATATAAAGTTTAAAAGTAGAAACATTTTTCAGCTAATCAGTGTTCTTGATTATAGAACAGTCCTTGATGGGTAACGAGTTGGTTAATGTTTTCAGATAATACTTAAAAATTAGTCAGAACTTAATACTCCCCCATCTTTGACTTCCTATTTTCACACCAACAATGACTGTCAATGAGAAAACTTTTTCATTAGAAAACTCCAGGCTGGGGTAAGATGGTTTTAATCAGGATTCTGTTACACCTGCTAAATAAATGTGAGGATCAGCAATCATTCTGAAATTACGTATGATTTTACACTGCATTAACTACATTCGTTTTGCATCCCTGCTGAACAACATACACAAAACTTTGTAAACAGAGTATTGCTTTCTCTGTGTAGAGATTTGAATTTGCCAGAGGACTGAGAAGTTCAGAGGTCAGAAGAAAGCACTGAATTTCAGTAGAAAGTACTGAAATTTAAGGTTAGATTAATAGGACAGTGAGGATGCTGAGTATTCATGTAAGACACCAATGCTGAAAACCTGGTGTTCTCTGAACTCAAACCTATGTGGACAAGCACTGTTACAAAGCTTACACAAAACCAAAAATTCTCCATGGGCCCATCCTAAGCCTTGAGAAATGACATAAAAATAAAGTAAAACTCTAATATCTGATTGCTTGTTCAATGTTCTCTTAAAAAAATACAACATACTCTATTTTATGATGAGTTTGACTGTACTGCCTTCTGACAGAAGACACTCTCACTGAAAGGCAGAGAAGGTGGTTTCTAATAAAAACAATGTAAAAATAAAATAACAGGATATATGAGACAGATGATGGTCTTCCTGGGAACAGATACCCATTTAAAGCAAGAATATATGTGCATTTTAATATATTTATAGATTTTAAATATATAAAAATAAATAGGTATGGTTCTGGAAAAATAGTTTTAAGATTGTTTTAGTTTTACTGTCTGCTAGCAAAAGAAGAAACATTTCCAAATACTATGGAGACCAGTAGAGTTGCACATTTGTTCAGGTATTTAATACCTTCTGTAGAAAGCTGGTTTTTTTCAGACAAACACAGAAAGCTTAGTAAGTAAAATACATTTCTAGGAAGTTAATTAAGCCACTGCATGCCAGTAAAAAAAAACAACAAAAAAAACCACCAACCAAAAAACCCATAATGGATATTACAAGCATTCACATTCTGTTTGATTTGAGCATTTTAGAATAAACTAGTGCAAAAACAGCGTGATTTTTTTTTTTTTTTCACTAAAAGATAGTAGTAAACTAAGGCTGGGTAGAGCTGGGAGTTGTATGAGAAAAAAAATCTGAGGAGGAAGGTGTATCCAGGAAAAGGTGATGTACTCAGAACAACTAAAAAAAAACCCCAAAACAACCAAAAACAACACAGGAGGAGGCAGTGTTTGCCAACAGTGATGACAGAGATAATTTTGCAGAAAAGTGAAGAACCTTGAAAGTAAAGTTGTGGCATTTTGGTTGAATATTAGCTGGGGAGGCAGGGTGGAGCATTTAAAGGGAATTAGAAGTTGTGGTTCATGATTAGAGCAGAAATCTCTTGATAGCTATCACCAGGCAGATAAAACTGAGTTGAAAGTCTCACTGGATTCAGACTGTGGAAAGGATGATAACTTGGTAAGGAACAGGAAGAATCAGCTACAAGAAAAGAAAACAGAAGGAAAAATTATCTCGAGTAGTTGTGAACCTGTGACTGGGAAATAGCAATTCCTTTGGTACTGAGAGCTGAGACAGAGAGAATTCAGGCTGGACCATGGCATTACCTGCAATAATCAGAGGATGACAGTACAGGAAGAGGGAGAGCTGAGCCACAATCTAAGTGCTCAAGACAGAAAGGTCAGCTTGAGCATCATTAAAGTTGGAGTAGGGAAATGAAGGAAGCAACTTGGCTGCCCAGGCAAAGGTGTGCCAGGAGCACAGATTCAGAGGTGTGGACAAGGGCCCACCCTAAGCTTTTGACATATCTGATGTTGCAGGGATGCCGTGGGTACCTGTGGGCACCTCAAATGACACTAGAGATACAGTTAGGTACCTAAGTTGTTCCTTAGGTGTGTACACACTAAATAAATCTGAAAGGGCAACTTGACTTTTATTTAGAACTCATACTTCTTTATAAGCAGAGTGCTTTGCAAAGGGGGATAACTAGTGTGACCTACCTGGCAAAATACTAAATTAAAACATGGTTTTGCAATGTCCATATAGTAGCCCTGAGATGGAGATGGTGTCAGAGCTTCAAATGTGTTGTCATGCTACTTAAGCTACGTGGTGACAAACCTTACACAGGTACAGAAGAGAGAAATCTGAGTAGTGGGGGTAAGCTTCCTTTCAGTGGAAAGAGCAAAAGCTGTACTGAGGGTGATTTGAAATAGCTCATGCAAGGACTGAATGGTCTTCCTCACTGTGGCTGAAATGGCAGTAATTAGGAAAGAGGTGGGCAGAGGAGTGAGTAAGATTAACGAGTGGACAGGACAATAAGAAGGGACTGAAAGTGGCCCTTAGGGTGGGAGTAAAGAGCTGAAGCTCAAGAGAGACCAGGACCTCCACAGCAAATTAATTTGGCATCAATAATTTGAGGCAACTGGCCTCAAAGGAATATCTAGATAACTGTAAACAAAAGTTGAAGTGAATTCCTTGCATTGAAGGGCTTCCAAATTAAATAAGGGGCCGAACTTTAGAAGGAAAGACACTCACAAAGCAAGGAAGAAAGGTCCCTGGCTGTGTTTGTGTAGAGGAGCAAGTGTGCACACACTGTTACACCAGAGCCTTACCTCCAGAGCTACCACACCATTTTTGCCTTGGTGGGGTACTTCATAAGCCTCAATTTGCTGTTTTGTGAGTCGGGCTACCTTCTCTGCAAGTTCCCGCCAGTATTTGCCAAGCTTGACAGCTGAAGTCAAAATGATGGTGTCCTGGGTAAGACGTGCCACTAATCCCTGGCAATCTATTTTCAAAAGTGCCTGCAATAATCATTTTCATTAGTGTTCTTTCACAAGTAATTACAAACAGAACATTATCGTGTGTTTTTATAGCAGTATCCTGCATTTCTAAGAAGGCAGGAAGGCTTTTTGTCTATTGTGTGTTCTTACAAATATGTAACTTTTTTTCCTACAAAAAGGCATTGCCAACAGTTTCATAGGAAAACTGCCCACAAGCTTAAGAAAAAATTAAGCTGGCATTTAGGTGCTTCAGCATTCCACTGTGACATGGATCCTGCCAAGCTTACAGATCCTAAAGGAAAAAATACATTTATCCAACAAAAATATTTGGGACATCAAATTTAGCTTCTTAAAAGTATGACATGAAACTTAAAGATTAAGTTAGAGCACTATTATACTAAGGTGTGGTCCTTCGTCTACTGCTTTTCTGGAAAATCATTTTCCATGAAGGCCAGCACCTTTTGATTTACTCCTCCAACAGACCTGAATATTTGCTGAGCATTAAGCTGAAATGCAAGCATAAAACTCTTCCCTCCTCCATGCCAAATGAGCTTTTAATAGCAAACAAATTAAAATAGTTCCAGGAGTGAAACCCTCAAATGCAGATATGTCGCATTCCCCTTTATTTGTTTGGGCAAAAGCTAACGAGAAAAATGGGCATTGTTTTTTTTTTTCTTCTCCTCAAATTAACAGCAAAATGTTCCACTGAAAATGTTGACTTTTTCTGTGAAAGATCTAGAACAAAATCCAGAAGTTTCTGTTGTTTTTTAGATTTTTAATAAAATTATAAATAGTTTAATAAAATAATTAATAAAATAGCAAGCACTTCTGCAGAAATCAGGCATTTGTGTGATTTAATTGCAAAAAAATTTTCCATAAAGATCCTCATTGCAAACAGTAGAACTTTTGGTGGGCACAGTGGTGAGAAGCAGACTACAGTGTAGAGTACCAAATTCCCCTGTATTTTGGCAAAGTGGAGACAAAGTTGTCCAGTTTGCCTTTGCTCTGATAATGAAGTACCCTTTTAAACATAAAAATATAAGATCTAATTAAAAGAAATAACCAGTAAATTCTACCAAGAAATGACATGGATAATATCTAGCTATAAGACTAGCTTTACAAAGACAGGGACCTGCATTAGCACTTCAGAGCTCAAAAGCTTACACATCTCAACAAAATGGGCCATCTTGTTAATCTAATTTTGCCCTACCTTTTGCCTGTTCTGTAATGAACTCTGTTTCACTGTATTCAATTGAAAGTTTGGATTGTTTTCACCTTTAACTCCCCCCTTTCCCATTTTTGTACAGAGACACGGCAGACTAAACTGTACTTCATACTTGCTCAGTTTTATTTCACTCAGTTTAATGCAGTCTTAAGAGTTGCAAGTGGCCACTGCTACCAGAATTTCTGGATCCTGCAGAAATTGCTGTCAGCATTTCAAAGGTAATAAACTAGTTATGAAAAGTAAACCCAGTTAAGGTGTGCAACTCAGGATAGTCAAAAGGCTTTAGATGAAAGGCTACAATATGAGTTTTTAAACACCCATTTTTATGATACTTTATTTTAATATGAGAAAGTGAATTCTCTTCTGACACTAAGTAGACTGGTAGACTTTTCAGTCAGAGCCAAGGACAGGACTGGGTAATCATGAATTCCAAATTAATTTGCACACAGAGCTGTATAAAAATTAAGATGGTTAACAATGCAACCTATTACCTGGAAGTATTTAGAAAAAAAACACTTAATTCACATGGAACAGTACGGAATCACATAGAAGTTGTCCACTGGCTTACAAATGAGGCCCATGGAAATATGTCCTGAGATACTTGCAGTATTGTCCTTAGGTCATTACAACCTTGACTATGAAGTTTTCATGTGTGAATAGAAAATCTTGTCTTCAACATGGGCATCAGGATTTCCTTGCTTTAAAAATATGAAGCAAACTTAGACAAGCACCTTAGGGTACACAAGATATATATAATTGAGTTTCCACACTTTAAGGTTACTAAATACTTCATAATGGGAATTTCTCAAGGAAGCAATTCAGCATGAAGACTTCCAAGACAAAAGACTTTTAACCAAGGCCATTTGAAAACAAAGTAAGTCAACTCAGTCAAACTACTAAGTGAGCAAGGCTCCTGAAACATTTGCAGGTTACTGTTTAGAAATAATTCATCAAAGTGCTATTATTCATGAGAGTCTGGATGTATTTTCCATCTATGTTCAGGTTTGGAAAGATTCTCACAAGGGTGCAGGACCATGTTTTCTTGTTCACACATTACTATTGGGTAGTTTCTTGGCAATGCATTCCCAGTAACCAAGTTAGTTCATGCAATACTTACAACAATGAGCTCATAAAGAAATAGTCTCTTTTTTTTGTTAGCATGGCAGTCTTCCTTCATCCTCTTCACAACGTGCGCAACTCTCTCTGATTCTTTCTCAACGTGAGCCTCATTAAAGTCTTCCAAAGACATATGTGAATATCCTAGTACCTCAGCTAAAGCTCTCCAGTCATAAACACTCTCTGATACTCTAGACAGAACTACTGAGTAGATGTAAGTCAGTTTTTTGAATGGCAATGCAATTTGTTCAACAAGATTTCTGGTTGTTAGCTCACTATCAGCAGTGTCCATAGCTTGTTCTTTGGAAATCACTTTTACATTTTTGCAATGTACAAGGCCAATCTTTCTTCTGAGAACTCCTACGTACCACTCTTTTATTTTAGTTTGTCCAATAGCTTTTACTTTATCCTCACCAAGAAGTGCTATTGTGTCCCCTTTAAAATATTCTAGTAAATAGTCAATCTTATTTTGGCGTAAGACAGTTTTCAAAGCCACCCCGTAAGCGTTAACACTCAAAGTTTTGTCTTGAAACTTTGGATATTTAACTGTTGGTATTAAAAGCAAAGGCGCAGACTTGATTTCTTTGCGGTTTTGCAATCGCTTTGGCCTGTTGATAATTCCACTTAATTTTGGAGCTGGATCAGGAGTCGTAACATGAAACTGCGTTACTTGGCTACTTTTTAAGACTTTAATCTGAACAAGGAAAACAAAGAAATGCATCTCCCTACATCCAAGCATGGAAAACAGGAATTGTTGGCGGATCATTTCACCAGTTTTCAGCTCCTCCTCTTTAATATTTTTGCTTTGGTCTTCTGTCTTCACCTCAAAATCTGGGTCACAGGATACCAAAGAAATTTTTAGATCTTGTGGCTTCTCAAGCAGAAATGTGTGTTTTCCCCACAGCTGAAACACAACAGGTGGCATACTTTTCCCCCCCTTTTTAATATCACAAATTGTGAGCTTTTCTGGAATGTAGTTATGACCAAAGACTGTAAAAACTGCTGTAAAAGATGGATGAATATATTTTGGACCATAAATTCCAACTGAGACTGTCCTTTGAATATAGTCCCAGACAGTAGTGGCTGGAGGCTGGATTTTGTTTGCTTGTACAGCAATCACTGCATACATTATGTGACTTAGGTCTGTTAGCTTCACTTGTATGGTATCTTGATAAGTGTAGCAATTCTCTAGCTTCTTAAAAGGGCCTTCTTTATTGTGACTAAAAAAACACACAATATCACTCATAACTTGGCTGAGTGGATCATTCTTCACTTTAGCCGCAACTTTCACCTCTAGGAAAATGGCTTCCCTTGTGTTGAGGTTGCTTAGTGTAAGTTCTATCAGAGGACTTACAGTGCTAGACAGCTCATTGTTAAACGATGATGGAGGGTTAAGGATAGCCTTTAAACCAACCTCTTGGAATTCGCCAGGTAACACATGACCCACAGGGACATGAATGTTGATATCTGAGTCAGGTAGTTGTACTGAACCCCCTTCATGATTCAGTTTACATACTACATGAATGTCTGTAGCTTGTGTTTGTGCCCATCCAGGACTATGGCTCATGGCTTCTAAATCTAGGCAAGATCGGGTGAGCTGTCGCTGACTCAACCAAGCCATCTTGTAAGCTTCGCGGTCATTTTGAAGCCGTGTCACAGCTGAAGCTGAAGTTTTTTGAGGTGCTGTCTTGTGAGGATTAAACCTTCGGTTATCAACGATATCCAGGAAGTCAGAGACACTCTTGGATCGTCCAGATCTTCTTGCTGAAGTCCTTCTTAGAAGACAATCAATATCTAGCTCATCACCTGAGGAAGCCAAAGAGTCTCTGTTGCTAGAAACTTTAGTGAACAAATAGGGTTTTTCTTTCAAGATTGAAAGGTATTTATTATTTTTGTTTCTGTTTGAGGCAGCTATGTCATGTACGAAAGGGTTGGAGGCTGACAGTTCATTCCAGAAAGGATTAGTCTTGGAAACAGAATGGGCATGTTTGAATACATCAGACCAGTCAATATCCAAGGCCACTTTACTTTCATTGACGTCTGTTTAAAAGAAAAAACAGAAACATTTCCTAGAGCACAGAGACTTGAGACATTCCATTCATTTCCAAATGGCAGTCTGTTAACAGGTGACTAAATTTATCCTCCTAAAATACATATAGATAATTTATATGTTTCTCTTCAGGTTTTTAAAAAGTATCAATATTGATTTCTAAGTAGCATTAAGAATCTTTGTTGATAGAAATAGTGCTAATAAATTGGTGCTGAAGTTTATAAAGCATCTTCCGCAAGGTGTTGATCATTATCAACTCCCATGATTATTAATTGACATGGAGTACATTAACATCCCATAAACTTCAAACCCTTAAATTCCAATAATCTTTGGCCTCTTACAAGATGCCGTGGATTTCTCTCCTTTTTGCCTACCTCTCTGCAAAGATTAAAAAACTATTGTTTGATTTATTGAACAGTGGAGACAGTACAGAAAAATGCATTAATCAGGATCCCTTTTCATACTAGTGAACATGCATTTATGTGGTAACAGCACTGTTACAATTTATCTCAGCGTGTGTGTAATTTGTTGTACTAGCTTTTCATTTAAAAATCATTGGTATACTTTATGAGGTCTTGTACAATTTGAAATTTGGAGAGAAATGCTTTTGTGGCTACTAATTTTTCAGAGGTTGCACTTCAATGGACAAATAGGGGTGTACGAGTGATATTTATGCTCTGTAATAAAAATATTACTAACAGTAATGTCTGTTTGTTCTGCAGACAGGGTGGCCTTGTTTTATATTAATAAGTGTTCATAGAAGCTGTTTTGTAGGTTGATTAAGACTCACACTTCTTGCAATGAATAGAGTATCTGCAATATTTGTGCTAAGGGTTTCTATTATTTCAGTTTGCTGGGGTTTTTTTCTAAATATGGTTAAACCATCCCTTCTTTGTAATCTTTGTAAAGAATTTTAATTCTAGAGGGAAAATTCAGAATTTCTTTTCTTTCAGCATATCTATAACCTTCATTATTACACTTTCCATGGTCCCTTCCATCTCCAAGGTTACTAATTATTGCTCAATTGCAAGAATGACAGTGCATTCAGCCATAAAAAGGAAAAAAAAAAAAAGTTGAAACAGTAGTACTTCTCTTTTTTCTTCATTTGCCTTGAATTGCGATAAAAAGCCAAAACGATTAAGCTTTTCCAGAGTTCTAGAAAAATCCCAGTTTGGAAGAACCAAAATGGAATTTACCTGCTGCCCAGCTGCCCACCTGCAAGGCTATAACATTTTCTTGACAAAAGCCTTCCAGGTGAGCTGCTGGGGGGGGAGTGAGCCCAGGGACAGCCTCTTTCCCCTCAGCCACCCAGCCTTGGCCAGGGCCACCAGACAGGGTTGGGCTGCTAAGTACCAGCTGAATAATCCTTTTGTTTCTACCTTCAGGCCAAAAGCTTTGCTTGCACTGTGATGCTATTACAGTCAGATCATTACTATCTATTAAAAATAATAATAATAATAATTAATCCCAAAATACATGTTGGGGGTTTTGTTTGTTTGTTTCTCCATCCTAAAAGGCATGTTTCCATGGGAAAAATCTGAGCGGAAAACTGGTGAAGCTTGAGTCATTAGGCTGGATGCTTTCTTATCCCAAATTAACAGCACAGATTAATGTGGTGCAGGAGGTTAGTGAGGAAATAATTCCTGCTCCCCAACTCACACAGCAAGTGCCAGGCTCGCCATTACTCACACCTGCTGCTGGACAAAGAGCTAAGAGAATGCCTACCTTGGGACGGGGAATGTTTTCTTAATTCTTGGGTTAAGACAGCCATGAAATTAAATCAATTTTGCTGAGATACCAATTCTTAAACTGGGCTAGCTCCAAAATTACCTTTCTTTCCTGATTCTTAAAACCTTAAATTAATGTAGTTTAGCTAAGAACTCTGTCTTCTCTTCCCTGTCTCAACCTCCAGTAAACATACCCTAAATAGCATTTAGTCATGTAAGGTTAATGATTTCAGCTGTTCCTCCCAACCTGCCTGACCCACATTTGTTATAGCAGGGGGCTGGGGACTTCTCATACATGGCAGCAGATTTCTCCTAGGGGACCTTGTGATAACCCCTCATGTTCTGACTCCAGGGACATCTATGATGGCCTGAATAGTGCAAAACACAAGCAATAAAAAAAAATAAAATTGTTTACAGAGTAGCTATAGCTCTTGTATTGAGCGTGTTGCAGAAATACAGACTTCAGGTGAAGAGCCTTAGTACAGAAAATAGCAGAAGAGACATACTGTAGTTGTCTGGCGATGTTCTGTCATCCATATCAATCAAAGTCCCCTCTGACCTGCTTCGTGGAATCTCCCCGCTGGTTAGGGAGTCTGTTCCACTGCTGGAAGTGTTCTCCTCCTAGGAAACAGTTAAACATGTAACACATCAGCAAGTGTGCATTTTGAAAAAGGGGAAACTGTTGAAGAATAACTGAGCTTTGCTCCTGTAATGTGACATAAATGAAAAAATGTGAAATTATGGTTTATGAGTAAGTTCATGGAGTCTGCCCAAGAGCATCACAGTCCTGAGTTAGTCTTAGTATCTAATTTACAGTAAAAACACCAGATGCTAAAGCTGCAGTACAAACCTCAGTCCATAGTGAAGTCCAGAAACTCACATAATTAAACATCTTGCAATTGGAAGTGAGCCAGTTGTATCATAATTTCTGTTCAGAAGGTCTTGAAAAACAACTTAAAAAAAAATCCTAATTCCTATTTTCAGATAAGTTTTACTAGAATCATTAAAGGGAAAGAGCTTAATCTGTTCCTTCCTTTGCCAATTAATATAAAATATTTCCAACCCTTTCTGCTTTATTATTCTCCCTATGCTTTTCCCTGAGTGAACATCAGGCCAAATTTTCTTTTAGTCTGTACAAGAATGACTGAAAGTACCCTTCTGCAGGGCCTGTGCCAGCACAGCAACAGCCCAAGAGAGAACATTCAGGTCTCTCCTGTTACTTGTTCTGGTTACAAGAAGTTCTGTTTAGTTTTGAAACAGTTTGCATGTAGAAAGGGCTACACAAGAGCTGTAAACCAGATGCTGTGGTTTAAAGAGGGTCAACAGCAAACCTGTTGCACGGGCACGCAGGAGGAGCATTGCTCTGAGGCAGGTGACAGGAGAAGGTACCTCTCAAGGTACCACTGCTTAATGCTGTTTTCAGCTGCCCAGAAAGAGGGATTGCAGGTCTTCAAAGCAGTGTTGCATGTCCTACATGCCAAAGTTCCTGTGTCCCTGAAACAGATACAGGAGGAAATACAATCTTCTAAACCTTTTTTGTGCAGGAGAGCTCATTAAATTAGAGCTATAAACTAAGAGATCCTTTAGTAATTTTCCCAGAATCCTCTCACTGATCCTATATGTAGTGGGGTATAAATGCTGATGGGCAATGGATACATCAATGGGTATTAAAAAGAAAAAACACAAACCCAAACAAACCGGGGGGGGGGGAAGATAAGGTAAAAAAGACAAAAGTTTTTTGGGGCCATCCACAGGATACAGTAGTCAGCTTTGTTCAGGAGTCTGAAATACTGCAGCCTGTTACTTCTGCAGTGGCAACTACAGCCTAAGTAGATCTTGTTTAATCATGTTTAAAATGGGGGGAAAAAAAAAAATAATAAAAAGATGCACTGGGCCTGGTTGTACTTGCAGCAGTGAGAAAAAGGAATTTTCAGTTACAGTTCTACTAGGTGAGTTATGGGAAAAAGGAAGCATACCTTACATCAAAGCATTACTGAATAGAAACTGGAAACTGGCTGTTTCCATTGCTCAATGCCATGGTTTAAGACTTTTTTTTTTTTTTTTCCCCCACTGCAAATGTAAATTGGTACTTTTTGCTCTTCCCACAAGAGCTACCTTCAGCTAACAATCTGTTCAGGTGCTGATCTGCACAAAGGCAGGACACAAGGGTGAAGTCAGGGTAAGCCCGACTGTCACCCAGCCGCTCTGTTGCAGGGCTGTACAGATTTTTCAGGTTCCTCTGTTACCAGAAATCTCAGATGTTGGCCTTAAAAGTCCTGATTTCAGGTAGCAGTAAAAGCTAGACTTCAAGACTAACCTCTTTGTGGCTTCTGCTATTAATACCCCACTAGAACCAAGCTGGAAAATAAATGCCTCCTTAATCCCAACACTCTAATTTCAACATATGACATCTCACAGCTGTATAAAAATATCAGTGCTCCTTCTGTCTCTGGTAAGAGACAGTATCTTTTATAATGTGTACAGATAAAAGGAAATAAATTTTGCTTTTCTGCTGCATCTCACAATGTTAAAAAACTTAATCCATTGTATAAACATGCAAGGTTTTTATCTTGGGCTTCTGTGTCACGGATTGGGGATGTTTAATGATACCAGTGTAAGGTATCCATAGTTTAAAATCCCAATAAATGTACAAAAAGAAAGTCTACTTTTTACAATACCAGTGTATTTGTTGCCAGCATTGATATCTGACTGATAATTTATTAATTGACTTATGAATCTAAGAAGAGTTCTTTATATAGTTGAAACACCCACGGTTATTTCAGTAGCTGTATGAAGTGGGAGGCAGTAAGTAAGGATGAGGACAAGATTGCAAGTAGATGCACAGAGGTTAAAATAGGAAACTCATGGGGAAAGAGAAGGAAGAGAGAAAGAAAAAGAAAAAACAATCTCTTTGCACAGTGGGAGTATATTGACAGAGACATGACAACAAGATTGTATATGGAAGTTTTATAAATGATAAGAATTTCTGCAAATAGAACAAGCCATTTCCTAAAAGTTCCCTCTGGGAACTCCTTAAAACCTTCACCACTAGCCTGGCACAAAGACAGAAAAGGCAGTTACTGAAAATGAAAACCACTGTTAAAAATAAGCCCTCCCCCTCTCAAAAGCATTCCTTGGTATGAGAGCATGATGAGGGAGCCCTTGTGATTGAGACATGTCTTCAAGGCCAGCCAAGAAGAGGATGAGAGATGGGATGCTACATAAACATTTCTGGGCAAAAGATGACCACATTTGGTCAACATGTCAAGGGATGTGGGAAATGCTGGGGACAAGCTGTACACATGCTGTCGAGTACCAGGCTGTACATGTGCCTCTTGAACAGAGTTACATGATTGGACCCCAGGGTTGGCTCCTGTCTCTCCTGTGTTGCAGCCTGAATGCTAGGAATGCATAAGTCCCCAGTGCCTTTGTATGAGACAAGGAAAATAAGAAAACCCAATGCTCATCCTTTTCCATGGGTACACACTGTGATAAAATAGCATCCCAAATGAAACTTTTGATGGAACTATTCATTAGTAGCTTACCTGTACAAATACAGAAGAACAAGAGAGATCTATATATGTGGGATATAAAGCCATGCTGATGAGTGGTGAAGGGGAAAGGTATGAAACCCTTTTGCTGCAAAAGAGGGAATTACGTAGAGGAAGAAACAGAAGGTAAAGCTTTTCATTTGCTGTAGCTACTGATTTAGAAGCATGTAAACTGACAAGTGCTTGATGGTGCAAAGAATTATTTGAGTGATGATATGTCAGCTCACAGCATGAAATGAGTAGGGAATGAAGAAGTGAGGAGGTGGGAAAGAGATTGGCTATGGAGCTGACCAGAGAGTGAACCTGAGGGACTGCAGACAGAAGCAACATTTTTCTGTATGAGGGCAAGAGGGAGTTGGTGAGGTGCACTCTGCTGTTCAAGCCTGGAGTACATTGCTTGACCCATAAGAGCAGGGGACTCAGTTCAGGACTCAGAGTGCTGCTGCCAGGCATGTTGCAGCACTGGCACAGCAAAAGAAAAACACTTTAGAGGAAGACAGAAGTCTCAGATAAAAGTTCAGTTTCACAGAAGTCAGGAGACAGATTTGCTGCAAATGGCTTTTTTGCTGCATGTGATGTCTCCAGAATTCTCTTATTTTAAAGAAGAGGTCTTTTAAGGTCTTTTAAAATTCGAATGCACTTTTTTTTTTTTCTTTCCAGTCTCTCTACCAAAGAAAACATGTCCTGCTATGCTTAAAATAGTGGTAAGGAAGAAAATTGTAAAAGCCCGAAAGCAAACACTTCCCCACTGCCTTTGCCCTCAAAAATGAGAGAGAACACATTCCTTCATGTTTTTAAAGTATCAACATCCCAACTAGCAATTTGCCTTTCATTCAACCTTAACCCTATTCAGCCTTCTTCAAAAGCAGGTTGTGTCAAGAGCAGACCTCTCCTGTGGCAGTGTCTCACCATGGATTCCTACATGCACCTTACACAGATACTGCCACTCAGCCATAGCACTATTCACAGTGATTCATGGCCCTTTTATGCAGAGGATGAAGCTTATGCATTTGCAAAGACAGAACAAGCAACACAAGCAGGTGATGGAGATGCACCTCATTCCTCAGGCTCCCCATTAGCTGTCATGAGGAAAAATGACTTGGTAATTATATAGGTTGGGTTGTTAGACTTACTTTACAAGTTTATTGGAAGCAAAGTACATTCACCAGAATGTTAAATACAGTGTTCCTTATGGAACCAAGTACTGAGCATACCAAATTATTTAAATTATATGCAATAGAGAGAAGAAAAGGAATTCTAAAGAGAAAACAATACAAAAAAGAGACATGGTTTCAGAAGGTGCCACACATCATCATCAAATCTAAACCAGCCTTCTTCAACAGATTAACATGCTTCTAGCTAAACATTAGGTACAGTAATAGGTCATATTTTAACAGTCCCTTGGTACTTGTGGCCTTGGACAGCTTTACACAGCTCAGAGTTGGTGACAGGCGGTGGGACACAAGTTCACCAATCTTTGGTTATAGGGCTGATCTGTGGTATTGTAGCTAGTGACAGGAAAGGAGAGCAAACAAAACCTGCAGTTGAAGTGAGGAAGTCTTCGACTAACTCCCTTAGCCTGCTGCATGTGAGTCAGTCAAGGAAACACAGCTGTATCTCATTCTAAATAGAGACAGAAATGGCTTTTAATGTGCAGCCTCTAGAGATCTTGTCCCTGTATTACTGACTTTACTAATACTTGGCAGCACTTTAATGCTTTAGTATGACCCTGTTACTTGTCACTTTGCCTATAATGATAGAAAAGCATTTTGAATTTATATATCTACTAGTTTACTCTGTTATTAAATAGTTGCCAAATTTGGTACCTATTTTTATAACGTTCTGAAGATTTATCACTCTGTGGGAACTGCAGAGCCATTCACACTCCTTCCTGAACTCAGGATTTAAGTGTCCTGCAGACCCCACAGATGTCCACACTGCTGCTTGTAACTGAGGGATTCACCGCTCGTAATACTTTGTCTCAGCCAACCTTAAAGGGTAGAGCTAGTAGTCTCGGCACAACAAAAACAGGACTTGAAGTGGTCATCCTCTCAATAGATTTCCACAAGTTCACGGGTAGGTTTTTACAGGCTCTGCTCAGCTTTGCACAACCCAGAACAGACTGCTTTACAGCCCAGTTGTGGAACACTATGCAAGCAAAAACAACTATACCATACACACTCCTTCTAGAAGGCAAGTATCCTTCCTTCCATTCCAGACATCTATGCTTCTAAACTTGCTTTAAGGGCTAGAGCATTTAGTTTCAATTATAAACTTTACATTTGGGAATATTGCTTTCCAGAAGCCTCAAGAATGTGTAGTTAAGTTTTGGTGTTACCATTTGTGTTTCAGCTGTCACTCTGAAATACTCCATGGTTGTTTCTCTTTGGCCTCAGGAAAAAATAAATATGTTGCATTCTACTTACATTACTAAATAACTTTTTAAAGAACAGGAAATGGAAAGTAAATATGTCATTAACAAGTGAATTGAAGGATCCAACTTGGAACTATTTGCAATATTTCTTCTTTTTGCTAAACACAGAAAACTTTGAAAGTCTATTATCTTAATTATTCTATGAACTTATTTCCTTACCACCTCTCAAAAGCCTCTAAAAACAATAATAGTTAAAAATTATGCTGAATTGTCAATTGCTATATGTGACCATACATACTTTGGAAGCACAGCTAGTTTCTTGACTTTTGGAGGTCCTACGGAAACACTTCTGGCTCCTTCACAGAGATTACAATACTATGAGTTATTAACAACTGTTATTCCTTCAAAACGGGTGTTGAAAACATTCTAGGAACATCTTTTATTTAGAAGTTTCATTAAACAGTAGAAGTTTCCATTTCTAGGTTCTGCAAGTGTTTGAATGTCACCATAATACATACAACATTACAGAGGAAAGGCAAAGCCTCTGTATACCCTGTTCTGCATGTAAACTACAGTCTTGCTGCCCATCCTTGGGTACTTTTAATGTTAGCTAGGATGAAACAAAAACCTCCACTGTCAACATTTTTTAACAACTCAGGGAGTGGGAGCAACTGGGAATCTCAAAATGTCTGCTACCTATTTATATCCTTGTGAACTATAGCTGTGATCACGACTTTATAAGTACAGGATACCTCCAAAGTACTCAATATATTCTTTTATTACCCTGATTTCTTCTTATCTTTCTACTAAATTAGACTTGTACTCACACCCAAGCTGCACACAAAAGTTACACTGGGTCTTTAACTGAGCAGCTTACCTGTTACTGACACCTGCACACTAGCTTGGCTTAGAGAGCACTCCCAAGTCTGCATAGGATTTATTATGCTCTTCCTTGGAAAGGGTTCATGTCTCTGCCTGTTAAAGCCAGAAGTTAGCTTTGCAGAGGGACAGATAGGGGTTACGTTTTTTGAGGTCAGAAAGCAGTGGTGAGGGACAGAAGTAGCAGTAGCATTAACAGTAGTGAATGATGTACAATCTCAGAGTGAACTTCAAGGATAATAAAATAAATAAATAAATAAAAAAGCCTTTGTATGCCTCAGAGTCACAGGGGCACAACCAAAACGAACAAACAAAACAACAACAAAAAACCCAAACAAAAACCAAAAAAAGAGGCTTCCTCTGTCCCAAATACTTGATTTTGGCAACATCTTACTGTTTAACCCTCTTACAGACATATATAGAAAATAGCACATCTACTATCCACTCAGAAAAGAAATAAAGGATAGCAGTTTCCAGACAATCAAACCTATGTCAAGTAGTGAAGTAGTTCTTCATTAGAAACTGACAACGGGGCACTTATGGGTTACATGTTTCATAGAAATAATTACTTTCAAATTTAAGGACTGAGCACAGGCAGGGGGAAAATTCTTCTTGACGTTCAACATTTAAATGTCTCCTCTGGTCCAGTGATGTGCTAACACAAATCCTACAAGAGCTGTGCTGTCTTCACAGTATCAGGGCAAAGAATGCACTGAGGAACTCACCTGCAGAAAAAGGCCAGTGTTTTACTTGCTCACAGCTCTTAAAGTGCTTAAAATAATTATAATGAAAATTAACAACAGATTTTAGGCACCTGTATAAGGTGGATATGTTGCAAACATGTAGGATGGGTTTTTGCTATCGCGTGCTAAAAATGATATAACAAAACAATTTGTCTGACACTATGCCAGGACCCAGTCTTGAACATCCAACTGCGGAACTGAATTACCTGTCAGTATGCTGCCTGGACACTGACACTTTATTTTTGACAGATGTGGATTGAAGATGTAGGGGCAAAACATGCAACGTGAACCTTGAAGTGAATTGAACCTGATACCCAGGCACATACAAGGTACCTTTATGCTCCTGGTGTCCTGTTTTCAGCAAACTGAGATGAGCATCTGGAGAAAGATACCAGAGGACACTACAGTATGCTGTGCTTTTGATGAGATAGGAGACTAGAAAGGTCTCTTCCCATGAGCATGACAAACTTTTGCTTCAGAGGAAAGGAAGAAGACATCAGGAAGTTTGCACTGTCAGACAGACTTCTTAATACAGAACCATTTTGGTTTGGTGTTGGTTAACTTGGGGAGGGGGGGGAGCCCAAATAAACCACAAAACACACACATCCATGCCCAAACATAAGTTAACATAGCAATACACACAGTTTGTTTTGCAATATTTAAACTACAACAGCAAACTTTCAAAATGTATAAACTATCCAAGAAGAAATCCCAGTTGAGTACAGCATTAATGGGCAGGAGGGGATGACAGAACAGGACTCAAGGCAGTTACTTGTTCTATCTCTCCTAGGGAATACAAAGGGACATCAATACTGAGAGAGCAGAAAAGATGGAAGATGGGTGACATATGACTGGTTCAACGTGGAAAAAAAATGAATAAAACAGGCAGCCACCTGTGTTAGGAAAACAATTCCATTAAATACGGTAGAAGAAAGTAAATCCATTTGGCAAGGACTCTTCTGGTTGTCATTAGAGTTAATAACTCTAAGCAAAATCATTCTTCATTGCACCCATAAATTACATTTTGCTCTATTTGACTGACCACATGACAGACACAGGGAATATGTAACAGCACAAATAGCACGTTTGATATATTGTGGTAATATTTACAAGGAAAGGCCAATACCTATTTTTTGTGTATTGATCTGTTTTGACTGAAGAACTTGTTTAATGGTCGTTGGCACTTAAGGAACATAGTGAAGAACGTGTCAGAGAGTGAGTCTTACTCACAGGGACACTTTCCAAGGTATACTGCAGAGAGTGCACTTTTTCTTTGTTGCTTTTTACAGCAATTATAGTCCCCAAAGTTTGGTCAGAACTCTTCTCCTGCAGCAAGACATCATCACATCTAAAACATTTGTGCCTGTGCTGTTAATAATAGGTTGAGCTGCCTATTCAGTTACACCTCCCAAAATGTTAAAGTTATTTTTGACAATGTGATTTTGAAGGGGGAAGAAGGGAGGGGAATTCATAACAATGTATTTTGTCCTCTAAAAGCAAGATCCAGTACCTCTCATTGTACTGCAGACTCTCTGTTTACATGGCAATTACACACGCTCCTGGCAAACAAAAAATCCTCTTATTTCTATCAAATGGGATTAATGTTAAATTGATAGTTTCTCTACTAATGAAGGACATTTCAATCTCTTTTCAATCTCTGAATTGTATTCTTAACTACTTCTTAATAATATTATTGTTACCAGAGTGCTTTTACTGAAATAATGACTGCCAGATCAACTCTAAAATTATAATGATGCAGCAAAAAAAAAAAAGTCAGAGGAAGATAAACTGCCATCTGATCCCATTTAATAATCCATCTCTGATCACAGAAGACTACAAATTTCAGAGAAAGAAGTAAGAAATCCTACATGTGAAAACGAGGAAGAGCTGTTTTCAGTATTGATGGTAGTTTTATTTCCAAAATAGGAGTGATTCTATCTTTTTTAAAAAAATAAAATATATCAGTCTAGACTATCTCTGTGGATCTCCTCCTAAAGGCATGGTCAAGTTTAAGAATATTTGAGGCAACAAGTTCCCAATAAATTGCATGCCCTTATGTGTCTAAATTTAGTTCTTTAATTTGTTTGAACCATCTATTCCTACTTTTTGAGAAGAAGCCATCTATACTTTTTTTCCTTACTGTTTGGTACAACAAGAATAACGTGTCCAATCTCACCCATTTTTATGCAGCAAAGTCAGTCTTCAAAGATTTAATCTTATTTTCTTTTTGCCCTGGTTTGAGAGTACTGGGACAGTTTCCCATCGCCTACTGATGTGAGAATGCTCAGAACTGCCCAGGACCCCCACAGCTGCTGCTGGCCTATTGCCCTGGCAGTTACAATGGAGGGAGCAGCTGTGCCTGTGGGGAGGACAGGGTGGGTAAGGTGACCCATGTGGACCAGTAACAGTGCTCCCTCCCATGATGCTCATTAAAAAACGGCTCCTCAGAGAGCTCTTCTCTGGTTGGGATGGGGGCTGCTTGTTTGTAGTTGCTCCCTGTGCTGCTGCTAGTGTTCCTGCATTGTTTTCTTGCTGGAGAAGAACATTGTTCAGTAAGACATGTGGCCTTCCCCTGTCTTGCTGAGAAGGATCTGGTTGGCTACTCCAAAGTTGCTTTTTATGGACTGTCACAGGGATCCTGGACTCAAACACCTCCATCTGCTGTGGAGTCCCGTTTGGGATTTTTCAGGTACAAAGGAGTGCAGGTTCTGTATTTGCATGTTTGGTTTTTATTTTTGAATATATTTAAATATTTGTACATCTTTACATATTAGTATATAATTCACCATAATGATTATTACTGTTATTACTATTATTTTATTATTTATTATATATGTTATTACTATTACTATTATTACTATTATTTCATTAAAGCTATTCTAGTGGGGTTTTTTGCAGCCTTTAAGTTTCTCTCTCTTTTATCTTCCCCTGGGAGGGTAGTGGGGGAATGATAAAGAGCATCTGTTGTCTCGTTATTGGCTAAAACTATGACACTTTTTCAGAAATTAAGATAAGAATTGTGTGAGATAGTTGTTCCAGGTCTCCTGTTCCTCCAGTTCCTATACTCTTTAACCACCTTCATGCCCCCTATTGCATCACAATGTCCACCAGTCTTTCCAGCAGCAGTTATCCATCTGGTGATGCATACCATTAGCCTAGAGGCAGTACCTTGGGAGAAAGCTCAAGGAAAACACCACTATTATATTACAACGGATAGTATTACCCACTGAAAGCATTTTAAGGATGTGTATTTGCTTGTCCTGCTTCCCTGGAGGGCTCAGAGGCAGAAACCACTCCTGAGGTTCTCACCAGCTGACCTCCAAAATTGATCAATGAACTGCTTGTACAACAAATCAGAGAAGTCCCCTATGTTAGCCCAGGCATTCCTATGCTGACTTTAATCTCCCATTGTCTCTATTCACCCCCAAAAGCAAGAGTGCACATCTTACTTCCTCTTCCTAACAGCCGTACCCCTGAGGCTCCTGCAGGCACCATACCTCCCCACTGGTTCCAGCTCTTCCTTCTGAGCCAACATCACTGACTTCTGAGGGCAAAATCTGATGAAGCAGCTGAGAGAGCAGCCACTATACACAGGTGGATGCCTACCCATTCAAGAAATCTTCCCCACTCAGCTCTGTAACATCTTTCCATGCCATTTTCCATGGAGAAACACTCAGTGTTATTTCTTCTTTGCATTTAATATGGCAGTTTTGAGAAGAGAAACAAGGCGTACAGCCTATTGCTTCCTTCTTTCTTATTTCATTCCCTAACACTGGTGCACTGGCTAGGAGACTGTCGGAGATGCAGAGGGAATTAGCATAGGACAGATAATGAGGGGGTCAGTGCCTCAGGCTCTGTAATGAGGCAGACTCTCCACTCAAATCAGACGTCAAAGGGGAATAAACTCAAGATCAATCCCTGAATTTTATCATAGAATGGTTTTGGTTGGAAGGGACCTTAAAGACCATCTAGATCCATCATAAATTTCATCCTTTTATACATAAAAAATAGATCCATTGAAGAAAAATTATCTGCCCCAACAAATCTGGCTGATACCCTCAAAATAAAAACAGTGACTGGAATGATGCATTTACAAATTGCTCAGTAAGTCAGACTAAAACTAAGCTTACTAAATTTCCAAACAGTGCCTCTAAGATAACCCTGCAGAAAATCTTCAGCAAAATTATTAAGAAATGCTGTGGATTATACTGTATTAGTTCCAAATGTGTCCCTAGTTTTTTATTTCATTTATTCTGTCTCAGCAGGCTTTACTATTTTTCACCACAGCTGAAGCTACTGCCTTTCTAGCAGAAGTGGAGGGCTGCAGATCAGTAACTTCTAAATATAATCATAGCATTTCAATATATTGTCTCCAGCTTCCCCACCGTTGTGTCCCTTTCCTCTTCCTCCCCCCCTTAAAAAAAAAAAAAAAGCCTTCACAACTTCAGTCAGGCCTACACTCCTTCAAGAATTTTTACATGCCGTAAAATAATTTATTCATTTTCACTGATATGGCAGTCTCTGTAAGACCTGCCCACTGTCCAGCCTTGTGAAAATTCTGATGTCAATCCTTTGATTTGTCTCACCCTTCACAGACCTTGAGTGTGCTCACCTTCCAATTTCATATAGACTGAGTGAACTCAGTATTTTATACTATTAAATCTCCAAAAAGGCTGCAGTTCTTTCACCTTGCTGGCTTACTACACAGAAAAACCCTGGACATAATTTATCATCTAAAGCCGCCTCTGCAGTCATATAATGTTCCATTCACTAAAAAGAATAATCACCTGGTATATGAAATGAAACTGCTACATAGGCTATTGTCAGACTATATAAGTAAGTTACAGAAAATTGATTTGAGACCATTAGGATATTTAAACATCATTCAAAAGCACATTAATTTCACAGCTATTACTGTGAAGGGAAATTCTTATGCAGTGGCTAGAGATTAGGTTTTTCTGACAGCCAGTCTTACAGGAAGGGAGGGTAATGTCTCCCTGCTGGAGGGAGCTACCAACAGTGTCCCATACATCAGCTAGAGCAGATTGAAAGGAACAGACAACCATCTAAATATTACTAATCAGGCCAGGGTGTAGAGTCCCTACAGGTAACAGCACAGGCCATTTCATTTAGCATCAATGCCTCCATGAAGCCCGAGTTCCTTTAACTGATTAGTTTGATTTCCCTTGTAAGGAATCTGAAGGACCCTGCCACATGTTAGCTCAGAGAATTCAACCTATTCAGCAGCACCTTCCAAATGCCAACACTAAAGAAACATTTTGTCTGGTTTCATCTTTGTAAGTTTAGTGCCCTTGCTCCATTTGTACCGAAGTGTGGGAGGAAGCATTCACAGCTTTTCCAAAGGGTCATTGACTTTGATGATCACAGCATTTCCCTAAACATCTCACCTCCTCGGCAGCAAATCTTGAGTTTTGCTCCTTTAACTAGCTCCTATCTCTCAAGATAATAAGGGCTCAAAATATGTGTTGTGTTATGTGAAATACAGAAGAATCATATATGCAAAATTCTACTTTATGTTTTTCTAACTACATATGTTATTTTCTCGTTTATCTATAGAGACCAACATACACAACACATTTACAGTGCTGTTAGAAGACTGTTCCCCACAGCTAACGTGTTGCAAATTCTAACCCTCAGAACTTGAGGAGATTCCACTCAACTCCACACCAAGCACACAGCTGACAAATGTAGCTAAAGAGCTTGTTCTGTTGTGAAAGTTAGTTTGGATCATTTTATTTTATTGTGCAAATCCATCTCACATTGCTGATTTTAGCAAGATTTCACAATGGTAAATCAGTATCTGTTGTCATCATTCAGTATGATTAATTGCTATCGTCCACAAAAGCAATTTTGTTTTAAAATTCTTTAGAGATTAGCATTACGAGCCCTAAGGCTTGACCTGTAATCCATATATGAACTTTTTGCCTGGAGGGAAAGAGTGAGCTTCTGCTTCACTTGCTCCATATTAGGAGAGAGCTGATTTGCCATCTAAGAAACATGTGGGTATTTCAGCATCCCAGATCTACCTGTACCAAGAGGAATGAGGCTCGATACACAGATTTTGACACCACAACCACAGAAGCTCAAAACCTGACAGGTTCTATAGTTGCCAGACTGTTTCAAAAGCACTACATTTGATTTATCACATATATTCAAAGTGAAAAACACCAAAGCAATCATCTTTACTCTTCCTATGCGGAATCAAGGCCACAGATCTAGCTGTTACTGTGCCAAGTTGAATACTTTTTATTGAACTGAAACTGTCTGAAAAAAAAAAATCCAATTTTAAGCCCCAGAGCCAATGTTTATATTCTGGTGGGACCCAAGTCAGGATTTTATTTTACTTTTTTATTTATATCCTGGTAGAACTAGCTGCAATAGCTTCCCTCTGCTAAGCTTTGTACAAATACATAGTAAGCACAGCCTGGTCAAAAGGAACTGATTGTTCCATGTTCAGGACAAGGAAGGGCAGGGAGGGGGGAAAAATGGAGATAGACAAGTTTACCAATGGAAGGACTAAAACAAAAAGAGACTGATAGCCACATTCCAGCATCTTCCACCCCTACTCTAAGACCTGCATAAATGTGTGCTAACTCCTTAAAATTCCTGCTCCAAACAACTTGTCCCAAGCCACTCAGGAAATCAGTGACAGAGCACAGGTTGTGCAAGTGCCTTGGGAAGAAAACTGCCACCAAGACTGGAGGTTTGAGAGTAACTGCATAAATATCACAAGAACCCTTCTCTGTCCCAAAGTGTTCACACCCTGAAAGGCAATTAACTGGAGAGCAAGGCAGGTGTTCATCACACCTTCTGAGGGCCTTTGCCATTGCTAGGTTTGGCCTTGCTTTCTAGCTATGAGCAGAAATCACATACCAAATCAGATACAAGTGAACTGTAGCTACATATAACAGGTAGTAAAAAATTACTGACATACAAGCACATACTATTTTCTCTTTCTTGTGTTTTTGTTAAAATTACTGACCAGTAGCCAAAATTAAAGTCTGGCATAATTTATTACTTTTTCTAAAAAATAAAACAAAATTAAAAAAACTCAAATAATTACAGTGATTATGAATGCCACTTCCATTAAGCTCAGAATCAAGCAAATTCTCCTTCTCTTTCTGCTGCCATATACTACATAGGAAATGAGGAAAAGTCTAGGGAAATTCTTACTTTTCAGGGGGACATGTCAGTAGTGCATACAGTACCTCCCATCTCTGTGTTTTGTGACTGGAGTACAAGCATTACTGGTAAAAAAACAGCAGAGAATTCCAAGGTATTAAGAGCTTTCTTACATATTTTCCAGATTAGTAGCACTTTTCTATTCAGCCATATAAGCATCCACCTGACAGTGCAAGTCCAGGCAAGTAACTGTGGGTGGGATCCAGGTGGCAGAATCTAATTACCTGTGCTCTGGCAGGCAAAAGGGTAACTCTGAGAGCTACTAGAGGCACTTCTTGCTCCCTACTGATAAGATAAAGAAATTATTTACATTAGGATGATGCATGCATTAAGCATGTACAACTAGATTCATATAGATACTTCAGAGTCCAAACGCTTCAGACTGCTCCAATAAAAAAAGCAGTTATCTCACTGGGGAAGCCATGTTAGCTTCCTGCACTCTCCTCAGAACTATATGGAGTTTAGCTTGCAGGCTTTCACACTTGGTTCAATTAGTGTAACCCATGTCCTGTGTACTATCTAGCTGCAGGACTATACAGCTCTGCTCCTTGTCAGTTTGGAAAGTGAGAGCACAGGTTTGAATGTAGTTTTCTCCCCAATTCAGACAGATATTATGAACACTGTATCAGAAGCTGCTTCTGCTGAGAACTGTAAGATGTTTTGCTGGAAAACTAATGAGATTTTTACAAATGTATGTGTGATGTTACTCATTTCACTTGATGATTGTATACAACTTACTGGAAGTAAGTTAACAGTCTCAGTCCAGAGCTGAAGAACTAGAGTTTGCTCTGAAGAACAGACAAAATTTTAAAATCTATAAAAATAAAATTTAAAATTTTAAATAGAAGAAAAAATTAAAAATCACTGAGCAGAAGAACAAATTGGCATTACTCATGTTTGTAGCACTATCATTTCACACAGAGCAACAGGTGACAATTTGTGCTGCAGGAATTAGGGCAGTACCATGAATAAATTGAAAATTCTTGTCTCTCTGCTGCGTCACATCCCTCCCACCTTTACAGAGATCTTGTCAAATTAATGCTAGTGGATCAGAGGGACTGAACTCATGAAAAGGTGATCATCACATCATAGGCTTTTTCTTCAGGGCTCAGAGTTGGTATTGCATGAGATCATGTAGGAATAAAAACAAACCACCTAAAAGTCTTGCCAGCTGCCTCTCCTCTCCTCCCAGTTATTTCACACAAAGTCATTTCCTTTTAATTACACAGCTTAGTACATGTAGAAATACAGCTTATTCTCTATGTAAATACATATCCAAAGTTCAGTCCCAGTTAGATCACAGGACAAAAATTAGGCTTTAGGATTTGCCACTGATGGGTCACAAGCTTTGAGTCTGCTGGTGAAACTTTTGGGGTTTTTACAGATGTAGGCTCAGGTGGGAACTCAAACAACTCCTCATCAAATTGTTGCACAAACATTTTGTGATACAGCCTATTGCAGCCAGTGGGAATGGGGCTGTTTACTTTAGCATGATCACAAGATTACTAGCACAATGGACAAGCAAGGCTGTTGGCAGTTTGTAAGTAAAGACACAACGTGAATTAATACCATTATATATAACTAGAGGTCAGTGCAGATTAAAGTATGAGCCAATACGTTTTAGAATCAATTTAAATACCTGTGAACTCTTGTTTAATGCAGAGAAGTATTATATGCCTCTATGGAGAGAGAGACAGATCAAAGAATTAATTCAGAGCAAGCTTGGGATAGAACGAGGGTGAAATCTCCCAAGTTTTTAAGGTATTAGACAAGATAAAAGATCATCTGTCACTGTTCTTGAAGCTAAGCCTGCTCTTGAGGATGCCATCTGACTGGGTGGCTGGCTGGCTGCTCCAGAAAGCAGCAGTCCTACATCTCCTTTGCATGAACAGTGGTGCTTATCTGGTCCCACAGGGATCTGGCCCAGGCATGATGAGTCAGTGTTCACCTGTGCTGGCCTGTGGGAAGTAATGGTAAGGTATGAGAAATGGGACTGCCCCATTCAGCAGCAGCCAGTAACCATTACAGCAGCTTAAATGTAGTACAAGAACTGACTAAAGTAAAATGGCAGCCCCCTTATCTCACAGGTATTTTGAAAAAAAGGAACACAAAGATTATTAAGTCGTCTGAGTCTCCAGTGAAGGCAGATTTCCTCCAATAATTCAAAAAGAGTCTTTCCCCATTGAGAAAGCTGAGGAAAATGGCAAAAAGATTCAACTATTTACATTTTTGATTCAAGATCTAAAAGAAGCTCTTCTGGACCGCCAGAATACTCTTTGGGTTTCCAGAGAATTCCAGCCTGCAGAGTCAACCACACAGCAAGGGGGAGGCAGCATTTGGGCATACATAACACAGCTTTCAACTAAATAATCGGCCAGCTTCTTCCTGAGCAGGCTGGGTTATGAGGTGAGGCCAGGAAAGAAAGGACTCCTACTGTTACAGGAATTAAGCAGTATATGCCTCCTGCAGAATTCCTTGAAAAGGATGTCTGGATACATCCAAATCTAAAAGCTTTTCTTATCCACCATGAGAACACCAAACCAGAGCCCTAAATGTCACCTGCTGAAAGCTATAAAACTTTGTTTCAGTTTTCTGAAGTTTTCAGTAGTCGAAAGCCCTGATTCAACTTCACCAGCACCCTTTGGTAAGGAAGTGCTCCAGTGCCTACACTCACTGAAGGTTACAATGGATGCTTTGAGTAAATTCTGGAGGGTGGGACAGGAAGGTCAGTGCAAAGTGATGTGACAGTGTTTGCTCATAAATTGAAATTACTGAGATTACTAACACTAGAGCAGACTCTGAAGAACTATTGGAAAGCCTAATGAATTAAACAGCATAATGTTACGTTTGCTCTAGATAAGAACTCGAAGAGGTGCATTTGGGGGGGGGTAGTTTCAAATTACTCATACATGTTGATTTCTAAAATAGTTGTAGTTTCTTAGAAGTTTATGCATAATCCTCTGTAGTCTGACAAGGAAGTTTGCTCAATGTGAAGAACGGCAACTAAGATACTTGTCTGTTCTGAGAAGCAGATGAAAATAAAGTAAGAGATTACAAAGCTAATACATATATATGTTTTCCATGAGTATTTGACCTCACCTTTACTCTGGAATTCGGTTTCTAAATAAAACCCTATCTACTCCTGAAAATACCTAGTTGAAGGAAACTAACTGGAAAGAACTCAAGAAAGAGGGTAAGAGATTAGAGAAGGCTTCCATAGAAGTAGTTAAAAAGACAGAAGGTCAAATTAGACTAAATTTTTGTGGTAGTAGCAGAGTATGGGAACATCAGGAAAGGGATGCTGCTGAAATAGCTCCTTTTCTTCTCTCCAGTAATGTTCCATTTCCCACTGTGGGGTCTGAGAGGTAACTTAGGATCCTATGCGGTATTTTGTAGAAGGAACTGAGGAGCCTATAGTTCCAGACAGAGCTATGCTTATGCTTTTACAATTTTTTTGCAAGTATGCACCACAGTTTGAGGTGCAAAATTTGCCATACAGCAGCTGCTGCTACCATAGAGCTTAGATCTTCAAACAGGACAGCCTTTAGAGACCATCAGATTAGGCTAATTGGATGTTCTGTCCAAAAAGTCAGTCTTTTGGTTTTTACAGCAACAGGATTTATATTTCTGCATTTTATGTGCTTTTTGGTGTTTCTTCCACTATTTTGTATTATATTATATTTCAAGGGAGGACTTCCCTGCATGGACTGATGCTGAAGTTTGCAGTAGCATAAACACTTCTCAAGGAGCTCATCTGGTGTGGAAAATAGAGAGGAAAGGCATCCAACTTCAGAGGTAGAGAATTTCAAAGTTTTTTCTTCCTTTGGATACCCTTCATAGAAATCTCTTAGGGACAGTCCACCAAACACAAATACTCCTAGGCCACAAGCCGAAATTTACTATGATAAAGAGTTAAAAGGGAGCTAAATAACAAAGAAGTGTGCAGTTGAACCCTATTAGCCATTCCCATAAGGGAAGGAAGGGGGGGAAAGAGCCAGCCCAACATTTTGAACAAAACATTTAAATGCTCAATAAGCTTTCTATTGCAACATATAATTATCCTGTTGAACACATTCCCACAGGATATTGTTGTACTATATAGTTTAGTGAATACGACTCTAGGTATTCCTAAATTTTAATGTACCCAAGGTAAACACTATTTTACAGCTTCCAGCATGACAATAACCAGCTTGTACTTCTGTTGTAAATCCCATTGTACATCTCCCACCCAACACAAACACTATGCAACTGGTTTCAGTGTGTAAGTTCTGTGTTGGAGCATTTTGTGTGAAGCACTGTCAAATACATGGTTTTGGGCTGGAGAAAGTGTTGCCACTTTGCACCTCGCAGGATCTACCTAGTACAAATGATTCCCTCCCTCCTTCTCAGGAGGATGGAAGTTGCCATTTCATAGTAAAGCCAGTAAAAAATTATTCCCAAGCTGTTAAAATTTTTATCTGTCTCCTTAAAACCAGGAAATCTGTATCAAGGAAGAAGTATTATTAACTGAGTTGTAATAACAGTTGGGAAGAGAACAAGAACTGTTTCTTTCTTGTCCTTCATTTAAATGATTCTATTTTTGAACACCCTGACTGGCTCTGCTTCTCATCTTCTAGCCATAAAGGGAGTTGTTTCAAGGTCTGTCAGCGTGATGGGTCTTGTCTCCATTTAGCTGGGAGATATTACCTTTCAAGGATTATTTTGATAGAGAATAAATATTTTAAAATTCAGAAATATATATGCCCTTTAAACTCAATTGTTCTGATTTCTAATAGCTGCCTTGTTAGCAGGGAGGATTATTTTGTGGTGTTCAGCATCCTATTGCATGCTTCTGATCCCCAACACACAAAGCCAGTGTTTCAATAAAACTCAACCAACCAACCAAAAGAACCAATAAAACAACCAAAAAAATTCCAAACCCCACACATGCACACACACATAACCACAGTGGCCTGTTTCACAGAAGAAAAAAAAAACAAAAAAACAACCAACAACAAAAAAAAGAAGGCCAGCTTAATATTGGTTGATTTTTGACCATGAGAGGTTCAGCATTATTTATGCTCTCAGGAAAGGCAGTGACTAGCACTTAGCAAGCACCATGCCTTTCTCCACACATTCCAAACTACCCTAGGGTACAATATCATGCAATTCAAAATGTACATGGGTTCTGCACCTTCTGCTGAAGCACTTGGGGCTAGCAGTGGCCAAAAAGAGGGTATCAGACTGCAGCATTGGTACTAGGTTAAAAATTACCCTGATAATACACCCCTTCCAAAACGTTTTAAACAAAATCACAAAATATACTTGAAAGAAAAAAAAAAGCAAACTCACCATTGTAGAAACAAAGAGCTCTCTCCTAGATCCAAATTATGTCGTTGCTCAAGACATCAGCACTGTTGAGGAAGCACCTATTTTTGCTCTGAGTTTGAAACACTTCGGCGTGCTCAGGGCTTGGGTAGGTGCTGGGAGCACACCTGGTGTGCCTCTCTCTTCGTGTGCTGAGCAATGCCTGCTGGAATGTGGAGTCTAGCAGGGACCTGGCACCAGTTGTTCAAACACACCGGAGGAAGAAATGGAACTACATTACCCATAATTACCTTCAGTTGTTTTAGAATTACACCTGAAACCAAAAGAGGTGGTGTGGGAGTTTCGCCTCAGGGAGGAGAGGTAGGCATGCACAGGAGAGAAGAAGGAAGTGTGTGCTCCATGTGTGCTGCTGGAAGACAGTCAGGGCTTTCTACTTTCAACTGCCATGTTGCAGATTTATTGAACTTGCTGGGAAGGAAGCAATGGGTGGCTTTCTCAATAAAGGTCAAGGGTGGAAATAATTAGTTTTACAGGCAATGAACACAGGGACCAAAATTGAGTGAACTTGTATGACCGGTTTGGGCATCTCTGTGCATGTGAGAGAAGCAGACAACTGGCTATGAGGAAGCAAGTGAAGAAGGGGTGGCAGTGGCTTGAGAAGACAGCAGAGACATTCAGGAGCAGCAGGGAAAGAGTTATTTTTGGCTCCATGAGCTTGACAAAATAGCAAATTTACCCATTCTGTTGCAGGTGTTTTTCTCAGATATTGCACCATTTTGTATGATAGTTGATAAAGATTAGAGGGACAAAGATTATAGCCACAGAGAGATAAGATAAATAGTCTTTGCACCTGGAATGTTATTTGGAGAAGAGATGATTTGCCTTGTTCTGTTGTTGTTTACTACTTATGTTCTTGTGGCATTTAGGACTCACAGCTGAAACTCCCCTTTGGTGAAAAGAGGCTTCACAGACTTTCTAAGGCTGCCTCCAAAGAGCTGAAGTATAAATCAAACAGGCTAAAAAAAAAACCTGGAGAAAGGCAGAATCAGGGTTGCTTATAGAAGAGATGACAGTGTCAATATTGGAGGGCAATTTCCACCAAATAAGCTACTTGCCAAAATAAGTGGTTTTGTTTTACTGGTAGCAAAGTAGGGTGAATAGTTTCATCTGGAAAAAAAAAAAAAAATGAAGTTGAAATGGTGTCCATGTCATTTCAACTAAATGGTCAATCCATTGCAGCACCATTCAGTTCCCTCAGAGAACTGAACACTTCCCCATCCACCTCCCATAATCCAGAAAGCAGCCTTTTCCACCTGACCATATGGGACTTTGGGGTGGGAATGTCTTCTATTTTGTATAGTAAAGTAAGGCATCAATTGTGATAAAGATGAAAAAATATATATCCCACGTCCAAATGCTTTAACTGACTAGATAAATTGTTGAGGGAGCTCTGTCCTGCAGTTAGAAGCAAGTTAGAGTGACACAGAAGGGTTATTCACTTTGTACTAAAACTATCTCTTACAGAAAAATTTCTACTCCCACTGCCTCTCTAAAGGTGTAGTTTAAAAATTCAAGATCAGAAAGTAGAATACATAGGGCAGATAAAGCATTGTCAGATACCAGATTGAGATGAGAAACATTTCCAGAGACACTTAGTGTCTTAGTCAGAACTATTAAGAAAGCAAGTATTTAGTTTTTGTTATATATTTCATTTATCTGTGGGTTTTTTGAGGTTGGTACTGTCTGTTATGTGTCTCTAATACAATGACACTACAAACCAGCTGAAATTCATTGTTATACCATAGAATTTAATAATAAATTAAGATCTTGGTATCTTAAACTCTAAATTTCAACCCCTTTTCTGTCATCTCAGACTAGTCTTTAAAATTTCCATTTAGATAAGATACTTCTTTCCAGATTTCATTTCTCTGAATCGACCATTAGCTCATAACAGAAATATTGGTTCCCCACAGGAGTATTTTTGGAGACAGATGTTTATGACAATGCTTTATCTTTATTCAAAGAATTTTTTTTTTTTAAAGTAGTGGTGTTTTACCTTAAAAAGAAAGACAAGTTTAGGCTGATGATTCTTAATATCCCTTTTCATGGGGATGAATCAAAATTAATTAAATCTAATATGCTTCCCAACTGTTTGTCAGCTAGAAAATCGCTATAGAGGATATTTTTATCTGTAGCTTTGTGGGACTCTGCAGGTGGGACCCTGATGACCCACATAAAGAATCTACAGGATCTCAATTCACCTCTGGGCGTCAGAAAAGGGCTTGGACATTAACATAGTCTGTCTGGGTTTTCTGTACAAGGGCGACCAATTATTAGTTGCCACATTTTTATAAACTCTGCCACTTCTGCTTGTCTCATAACAGAATTTACCATGAAGGCATCTCAAGTAGGTGCTTAGGAGATGGTACTGCATGCCCTTCTACCTCTCCAAAACTAGATCTGACCAGTCAGCTTTTGTTCCCAGCCTTCGCTGAAACCCATCCCTCTGTAACAGCTGTTCTTTGAATATCATTTGACGAGACACTGTCGTTTTCTGCAGTTTGACTCATTTTCAAGGTAAAGTCTTCCAGAAAGCAGATTTAGACTGTTAGGTCTTATGAATGCTAAGAATTATGTGGACAGTTAATACGCGTTTAATTAAATGCACTGCTTGTGTACAGGGGAAACCCACATGCTGTACACGCAGATGCTTGCAGGCTCATTTGGCAATCCATTTTCCACATTTTTAGTTTGCTAAGCTCAATTCACTTCTCAGTTACAATTCTGAAATCAGTGGAAGTTGGGGAGGGATATTTTGGGACAGATGTGAGACCTATAAGGTTAATTTTGATAACACATATATGTAGGAAGCCCTGGATGAAATCCAGATAGGATGGGTTGGTCCACATGAATGCAGTGACTAGTGTAGCAAGAGCAGGAGAGCTGCTCTGCAGCAGCCAGGGCTGCCAACTCCAGGGCACAACATCACGGGACACTTACCTCACTTTGGAAGTTGGCGAATGCCGCCAAGCCACATCCTTTGGCTTTTGCAACATTACTGATAGTGGTGGCAGGATCCTGGAAAGCTTGGGAGCCTAAACAGTCACATTCTGGCTTGACATAACATAACATATATGGGAAGCTGCAGCTGGGTCTCTCCACTTTTCATTTGATTACAGTATGTGCTTTCCACTCCACTGATATTTTTCCATTTTGTTTTGTTTAAATATCTACATATTTTGATGCCTAAACCAAGCAATGATTGCAGGGTCAAAGGGCTCACTGTGGTTCTGTCTGTAAAGACATTTTATTTGCCTGGAATAGATTGAGTAGCTGGGGCAGAATGTAGCATACCTCTTTGGACCTGATCTCAGTTTTGCTGCAATCCTCATCAGAAGAGTGATAAATACAAAAGCTTCAGTGCACATTATATGTTGTTTTAATCCCATTTATTTCTGTCATCCCTAAAGCTCATAAAAAACCAAATGTGACCCCCCTGCCCATCAAACCATTAGAGAGGGGCACCATAAACCCTGAGCTACCTGACAGTTACTTGTAGAATGATTTCCAGTTAAAATTAACTCTGGCCACTACATCTTGATTTATGCATGCAGGTGTGAGCAGAAACAAAGGTACAATGTCAGGCCATTCACGATATAAAGAAGCCACTCAGACATGGTCATATATATATTTTTTTTCTCTCCCCACCCCCCACCAGTGCTAGAAAAACTTCCATGGCAGAAAATATTCTGGCCAAAGATCTTTACAAATGAGGTAGCAACTTGAGTATACCTCCCAATGAAGTAACATTTAAGAACCAAGAGAGGTGTAGGAGTGAAAATTGAGTTTCTGCCAGGTCTATGCTAGAAAACATTTAATAGTATAGGTATGCTGGCAAAAGCAGTTTTGTTTCTCTTCACTGATTCCAGAACCCTGACTATAATCTATACCAGCAAAAGAACTTCTTTTGCCAGTTCTGTGTCCACATTAGGACTGGTGCCAGTATTAAACATCGCCAAAAATCACATTCCTAAGGGACATTACTTATACTAACAAAAGTTTCTAATACAAAGCAGGCTTTACAAGCACTAATGAATACTCCACCCAGGCAGGCAAAACCACCTTTCCTGATATATAATGAACCAAAGCAATCAGAAAGCTTTTACCTAGTTTCTGAAGAGCAGGATACAGTTCTGGTCAGTGTTAAACATCAGAAAAATAACCCTAAAAGTGTTTTGTCCTCATCAGGCACTCTCTTAGACTTTAGTGAAAGTGAAGATTTAGTTCAAAAAAAATCTGTGGCATTACATTTTAATGAACACATAGAATTTGTGGCAACAGTGCCACAGTATAGGAAACTACTGCCAAAGTCTGCAACCAAAATGTGTACTGAAAACTGCTGAAGGCAACAGACCAAACTGGAACAACGCTGTGCAGCATGGAAGTTAGGAAGGAAGATGTTATATTGAGCAGCAGAAGCTATATCTGTATTTAATATATCTACTTGGGCTCTGGAAAAAGGAAAAAGTTGAATCAGTTCTCCCTGGTAAGCTGGACCAAGAACTGAATTTTCTGTTTGTGTTTCTAGAAATGAGTAACACAGTGTACTCAGCCACACTTGAGTAGAAAATTACTGGAGAGTAAGCAAATAAGACTTTTTTGTTGTTGTTTTTAGCCTGATTCCTTTACTCACAAAACAAGGTCTATACAATCACACTGTGTCTGAGACTCCAGTCCATCCTCCTCACCACTAGTTTTGAATCCATTAGCCAGTTCAGCTCAATGCCAGGACAGAAATCTCAGATTTGATGGAATGCTGCAAGTTTCATGAAAAGACTCATCCAAGCAAAAGAGAAAGCTGAAAATCTCCGTGGAGGAAAGGTTACTATATGATTAGACCTCAGAGAATCACACAAAAAAATAACAAATTAAAGAGGGACTGTTATGAAAGCAAAAAATTCAGAGAAGGCTTCATTGTTTAAGTCAAAAATCCAGTTCAAAACTAAAATTCATGAGCAATTCAAGTCCAGAAACCCCCTATTTCTCATAAGAATACCTTCAGGATTTTTTCTTTTCATCAATATTGGTCCATACAGGAGAAAAAAAAGAAGATATTTACATGCATTTATACAACATTAAGAATCAGAATCTGATCTCATTTTAGATCCCAGGCAGCTCTGCTGAATTAAGTAGTAGATGGCTAGCTCTGACCACACAGATTGTCAACAGGGACCAGTTTTTCAGCAACAAGTATGTTAAGAACTTGAAAATCTGGCCACGGGTGCCTCACTGGGCGTCAGGAGATACAAGATGCTTTTGAAAGTCAAACCTTTGTTTAGGTGCCTACATGGAAAGCAGGTGGTTCTGAAAATCAGATTTCAGCTACCAGACTAAGACCTGAAAATGTATTCTAGCACCATTCCAAACTTAAAACTGATTGTGTCCATGTTAAAAAGGGGTTTAACACTGGCATAAATAATAGGAAATTCAGGGTCTTTATGCCATTTGAATCTGAAAGTAAGTATTTACTCGCTGCAGTTTCTTTCTTTTACTTCAGATTGACAAAAATGCAATTTTGGAAAGGCTCAAACTCATTAAAATTTGTGTGTTATACCTTCTTACCAAATTGAATACTTTTTTTCTAAATACCTATCAATTACAGCAATATTACAGCTTTTTACATATAAGTCAGCTATTCATCCCTTTAACACAGATTGTACCTCCACTAATATAAGAGCTAAAAAGCCCTTATATTATATATATATTTGTGGCCTAGGGCCTAAAATTCAGTGTTTTCTTAATTGTAAAGTGAAAGTTGTTTTGGGTTTTTTTTCCTCCAGTTCAGAAATTACCTTGGTTTGGTAGAAAGCATTTCTTCTATTTCAAGTTTAACAATGCTTTAGCCTGTATATAATGATAAACCCAAATGTAACTGATTTGTTGAACTGTGGTCTAGAAAGTAGGGAAATAGCAAGTGAGCAGCAAAGCTGTGCGTGGAGCTAAAGGCTAACTTCTAGTCCCTCGTCACAATCACCTGGCATCCTTAATCACAGCACTTTGTTTCCTGCTGTGACATTTCCTTGAAACGTGAGCTATTACAATTAGCCACGTGATGGCCTATTTCTGCAATAACTGTAGCAATAGTGTAGGCCTCCTGCATTTTTGACCTATCACACCCGATACTTCATGTCTAATACCTTAAGTATTCATTAGTCATATTTACTGTGTGTTATATCAGATAACAAAGTGTAAAGATTTCCTTTCAAATGTTGGCTACAACTAGAAACAGGAGTCAGGTCTGGATAATGACCGTGGCATGAAAAACATTTTTTCTCTGAAACTATCATAGAATTGTGTAAGAGACCTGGATTGATCAGGTTTTATTCATCAATTACTTACACATCATTTTTGTAGATTAAAAATGTACAGGGTTTTGATGCATTTTTCATCTCTTTTCCTTAGATAATTTTATCATATTTATTTTTATAGCAACTCTCTGCTATGACTTTGTCACAGATTTGAGATACAGAACTATGGGTCTGAGCTCTCATTTTCTGTGTACTTATCACTTGGAAAAAGGCACTCTTTTTCCCACCGTCAGGTATATCAAGCAAGGGAAAAATATTATAACAATGCAAAGAAAAAAACCCACACCACTGATAAACAAAGTATTCAGCTATTTCATCACACAAGTGTTCAATTAGGTTTATGAGTCAGCAAAACATCAGTTAATCTTGTTGTTGCCTATGTAATTTAGATGCATATTTAACTGTCTATTTTGGTGTTTTGCTCTTTATCATACTTACATTGCATATGTATATGTTTTTTTCTGAGCTGGAATCCAAACTCCAGAGAACATATCTCTCAGCTCCACAACCAACTGATACTAACCAGACACTGTCACCATCATGATAATACTGTCTCACCTTTTAAAAATGGAAATGTCATTTTCCAAAAGCTCTACAAACACCCACCTGATCTGCAAAACACTTTCTGGAACTGAAATAGGTTTTTCTACAACAAGAAATTTCTAGTGCACTATGAGCACATCACACATCCTTGTAATGCACATCAAACCCACTGCCTTCAGAAAAGGCCTGACAATCTTGCAAATTAAACAGGACCAGGCTTTAATTACCAACCGACTTCACATGGCCAATTCAAAGCATATATAAGGGCCCTGAGACCTTCCTTGATGGTCTCTAATGTTGCCTCCTGAAAGGGAAGATTGTCTCTGGCTGCCTTAGGAGCAAAAAGGCTGGAAGAGAAAAGCATTTCAGCTGAAAAGCCAACTCCCAAACCTGGCCAGCTCCGGGAATAAGCTGCTGTCAGCTCTGGGCCCATGGTACTTAAAAGAGATCCTCTTATTCAGTAATACTGCCAATTGCCTCTGATTACCACAATGACTGTAATTAATGCTTATGTTGCCTGAGCAGTGTGTGCCACCCATGGCCAGCACCCCCAGCCATTCTCTGCAGAGTATGAGGTGGCAGCAGCAGCAGCAGCTGCTCTGCCCTCCCTGCATGTACCGACACTGTTTGCTTTGAGGCTGATAATAATGGAATAATACTAATGTGAGAAGACAATATTCTGACCTCATTTTTCTGTTAATATCATGTTTCTCTTTAAGTTTTATCTTTCAAGGCTTTCAGAGGTTCTAACTAAAAATAACTTGCCAACTTAGAGAAAACCTGCGAGGTGAATGAAATAAATAGTATGATTTAAATACAGCATATGCTGAGAATGCAGTTATAAAAAAGAAATCATGCCAAATCCTCAGCTGCTATTAATCAGGAAACCTTTGCAACTCTGCTGAAGTGAAGGGAGTAATTCCAGTTTACATCTTCTGAGGAACTGATTCCTATGTTTACCACCGAAGCTGTTAAACACAGAACATCACTCCAGCACACTAGGTCCCTGTTAACTGAAAGCTGTGAAAATAGACACACATTTGGTTTTGACGCCTTTATGGTTCCTGCAATGCACTGAGTTTTTTCGCTGTTGACTGGCTCAAGGGAGTGCTCACTCAGAAAACTTGTAAGGTTTGTTCCTGTTGCCTTCATTTTGAATGTAATTATATCTTTGTTGACACCTATAGAAGCAGGATAAGATCAAATAACAAACTGCTTTAAACTTCTTTAAATGACATGGGTGGTTTCAGGAAACATTTTCCAGGAAAATAATACAACTGGCGCTTAACCTGCATCTTCCAGTGTTGTACAAAATTCAATTTGGCTTTTAAAACAAATGCAGTGAGGAAGCTGTGATTATTGGGGGGTGATGAAACTGCAGTTCTGCACCAAAGCTGATTGTGGTGTGAACAGCTGCGACTTTGCTGACTTCAGACAACTTCAAGTTTCAACCAGCAGTCACACTGCCCGGTGGGTGGAAGTTCAAGTAGGGACAGCAAATAAAAAGGGCTGTAAAGCCATCTCAAAATGGAACTAAATAAACCAGTTGCATTTCAGTAAACACACACACACAAGTTAACTGAGCTATGAAGTAAGATGGTCTCAAATAACAGTTTGGATCGCAGAGGATTCATGAGGATTCCCTTTGCATGCATTTCTTGCTGAAGGCAAATTTCAAAAACATACCTAAATTGGACAGTGATGCTGGCACACTTCAATAAAATGTCTAGGCTATAGTAATGCAAATGCAAAAACTTGCCTATGTGAAAAACTTCATTTTTGCTTTAATATTATTAGCTAGTCTTTTCACTGGCTTCGTTTATTGGCATTTTGAACTTCATTTCTATATAGATAAATACTTTTTGGAATAGGGGCTCATTATTTCTATGAAGAGTGGAAAAATTTAGTCATCATCAAATACTATACATTAAAATATTAATCTTTCAAATATGACAGAAAATAACAACTTACAAATCTGAAAAAAGTCCAGAGAGTGATCTTCCTGATGAAAGTCTTGAAATGAATTCTTCAGCAACATCTGCAAGCTGTAAGTCATAATTTTTTTCCCCTCATAAACATGTAAAATCATATACAAGTTCAGTCATGATTGTTAAATTGTGGATCAAAGCCACAGTTCGCTATAATGAAGCCAGAACTTAAATACGCCCACGAACAGCATTCATTATCAGTGCCACCAGACCCATTGTTATTGCCTTCACTGCTTTTGAAAACGGATGACACCGGTGTTTTGTTGAACAAATATACATATTTCTGATCTGACTTTAACAATCTTGCTTTGAGCCAACACTATCTCACAGCAGATACGACCTGTCATGCCATTGTGCCTCACACACTCAGTGGTCGAGGCTCATGCTCATGATTCCAGTCTCCTGGTCTTCTCTAGCTTAAGCCACATCTCACATACTGGCCAGGCTGTGCCTTTGCTCTGGTTCCTTTACTGCAATTTGTTTGCTGACCAGCTGCACCTGGAGCATTTGGTTACAGAATAGGGGACTTTGCTGCATTGCCCCATGTGTACAGGCTTCATCTAGAACTCATCTCTCTGGTTTAAACAGCACTAATTCCATGCCAGCCCCTTCGACTCAGGTCTCAATCTCACATCCCCCTTTCCACCACCCATAATTTTCCTCATGCATTGAAGCAGATGAATCTTGAAAGGAAACATACTAATAAAGTTGGAAAATCAGTCAATCATAGTTGCATTTAGAACCATTCATCCGAAGCATGTCTGCACGCATAGTCCTATTAAGGTTGATATAATGAATTTCCAGATTTTACATAATTGGTGCCTCTTCTGTTCAAAGTCTGATTGCATGCTGAACAGTGGGAAATGTGTTTATGAGCCAATGAAAAAGTTATAAAATACTTTGAGAAACTTGTGTCTAGTTTTATTTGTCAGCCACACTTTCTTTGGAACTTTCCTCTTCCTTGGAATTGCAGACACCTCCAAGTATTTCTAACCGCATCTTTTTGGTGCATTTTTCCTAGAATATAACCCTTGGCAAATAATTCCTGCCAAAACGTTTATGACAGTTCAGAATTACACCCTTCACAGATTTTTATCCTTGCTTCTCTGCCAAGGATTCTCTAGCTAGAGCTCTTTGAGCATAATGTATCAGGTGAGTGCTCCTCATTGCATACATAATCTGAAACTGTGGCATGAAAAACCTCCTATTGCAGCCTCATTCTGCCATTTGAATTACAAGGTGCTAATCTTTGTTTGCTATCTTATTTTTAGATTTCAGCAATGTGAATGGACAGAAATAAGATTTCCCTTCTTTTGCTGCAAATTGTGTTGGAAAGAAGGTCTACATTTGTTCGAATTTTTCCATGTAAGTAGCATAAAAATGAGTGATTTTTAAAGCTCATGATACTTTGCTATCAGTTCCAACAACCATTTTAAATTATTTCTTTCATGCTTCCCTGTTTCCTACTGCAACATGTTCTAGTCAGTTCAGAAAGTAAAACCAGTGCTACTCAATGCATATGCTATCCTTTTGGTCAAATTCTTTATGATGTCATGAGTCTTTTTTATTTGGCCTGAAAAATAACTTCTCATTTGTGTAATTTCATTTGATTTTGATAGTTTGTTAAACAACTGCAGGGGTATCACATACATTAGCAGTCTGAAGTCATGCCACATTCCAAGCTTAGGCATTGCAATGAGCAAATGGAGCCCTTGTCAAGTCCACTTTACTACATATGGTACTAAGCTTTCCATAGTATTGACATCCTTGCAGAAGTTTCCATGACAATTGCTGAACATCAGGACTAAATAAAATATCATAATTTTACCATTACAGCTACTTCTCCACATTGAGCAATCTTGTGGACTCTATATGAACCTTCTGTCATTACCCATGTATGTTTGAATGAAGACAGTTACTATTTCTTGGGGAAGTCTGCTGTTTCATCAACCATAATTGGATACTGTTTACAAGAAACTATTGCGAAAATAGCTTTCACAGACTTAAGATCCATGAGTTCTGTGATCTCATTTTGAGTAACTGGAACTGTGCGTTTGTTTTGACCCTTTTCCTGTTGTTGTAAAGTACCAGGATCACATCTGCTTGCAAAAAGCAGTTGAATCAGGTTGTACTCATGCTTCTGAGGCCGGCATGTCTTCAGCTCATTCAGTACAATGATCTTGTGGTGCAAATCTTTGTCTTGCAAGATGATGAATGCAACTAGGAATTTTGTTATCATTTGCAGGTTTCCTTCTTTATCCTATGAATCCTGAAAAGTTACCAAGTCACTGGCATTCTTTGTGGTTGCTTGAAGAGTAAGATCTCTGCTGCCTCAAACTTCTTTCCTGGTTAGGAGATTCAGGTTAAGTAAATGCTTCTTCTGAGTGGTTAATCAGAAGTTATTTGCAATTAAAATCTGCACAACCACAGAAACTGTCACAGAATTCAAAATAGAAACACTGAAAATCTTCAAATCACAGTGAGCAGAGGAAGGGTTTCATTTCCCAGAGTTGTACAGAAGGAAATGTTTCAGTGGCCTCTCACGAAATCTTTCAAATATTTTCCTGGGATCAAGCACTGTTTGTTCTTGTTTCAGGCATTGATAAGTATATTTTATTACTACCCCAAGAAAAAAAGGTTCTCTTTTTGTTAGGAACAGAATTTCATTTTTTAATTAAAAAATGTTAAGCATATTTTATTTTAAATATACTTCATTCTATCTTCAGAAAAACATGGCATTTTCTCACTATTCTGTTCAATCACTACTTAACACTTTTCTTAAGATATATGTGGCTCCTGAAAAATGAAACCGTTTAGTTGGGTTTACTTGTTAACTGCTCTTTATGAAGTAATCCGAGATACAGCAGAATGATAAAGGGAAAGTTAGAAAGTTAGGTTCCTATTTGTCCACAGAGGAAGTATCTCTTCCTGGTTGTGAGTTAACTAGTTGTAATCAGCTTGTTAAAATACAGGGGGAGGGGGTGAAGAAAAAAACTGCAAAGTTCGGGGGTTTTTTTCCTCCCACAAAAATTCTGGGAACTTCATAAAAACTACTTTTCTTTAAAAACATCTCAAATAGCAAAAAGTAATTACGCAGAGGTTTTCACTAAAAGCTTTTGATCTCTTCTATTTCAGAATCTTCCTGAAGTCACACAGATTTTGCAAAACAGAGATGCAGATTTTTTTACCATAGCCTAACCTCAGCACAAGATCCACCTTTACATCAGTGCCCCAAAGCTCCCAAATGACATAGGCCAGACTTTCAATAAATGTCAACCTTGCTGTCATTGCCACTTGCCCTCACTTTTTATTGTTTGGGGGTTTTTTCAAAGCAGGAAACCAGGAAAAGAGCTATGTCAGGTAAAAAACCCAACCCTACTATTTATTTACTCCTGGAGGTGTCCTGCCAAATGTTTCAGGTTCATTTTCATGAGAAAGAACAACATTACCAGAAGTAAAATGTCTTTGTGGCTCTACACATCACCAAAATACTGATGAATCAGAGTTATAGAAGTATGCTGCCAAATCATAGTTTCAACATTTATTTTTTTTTTAATTTAATTGAATACTTTGTTACAGAGAAAACACAATTTTACCAAATTGGAAGACTAAGAAGAAGATTTCCAGTAAACAAACAGAAATTAATTGTCCTTTCCTCATTCCATCACCAGCAGGACAGTGGATCTGAAAAAGCAGAAAGCCAGGAGCCATATCTCAGGGTTTTTTGGGCTAAAAAGAAAATGTGGTTAGATCCATGAAGTATGAAAAGTGTACTTTTTTTCCCTTTCCCTTTTCTCCTGTTCTGATTTCTCTTTAAATTATCCTTTAGTCAGTCAATGTTCAACATGAAGATCAGCAGTAGCCCGATTATAAAAAATTAGAAAACATTATTCATTGTTCTGTACGTTGTTCTATCAGTTCAGGAGTTAACAGAGGTTAAAATTTTGATTTGAGTATTTGGATGCTACTGCCATGGTTTTTTTTAATAAAATAAGTGGTCATTTGAGCATGCATAATGATTTTATGCATATCTTAACAACTTACTTGACATTATGATCTTTTTGTTACTTTTTCTATAAAGACCTTATCCCAGCTAGTCATTGGTCATTGAATTCCCAGACGTACTGATTATTATTATTATTAATTTAACCTCTGGGGCATAAAAGTTTTATGTTTATGTATTTAACTTGAAATTTTTGCATTTAGTGTGCATTTACAAGATTTTCTAATGTCACATACTGAAACAAAAAAGTGTTTAAAATCCAACCTCTACAGTGACATGTAGTCTTTAAAAAAATGGTCTCTATTCTGTAACAGATGTCTTATGGAAAGTAGAACAAAAAATGTGATGCAGTGATTTTCATCCACACCAATTTACTTTCAGATTATTCAAATCAAGAGATTATTGAATATGACCTGTGTATAAACATTTTAAATCAGAGAAACAAAAGCTACTCTAACGTATTTCACAAACGTTTCCACTGCTGAAACGCCCATGAGTCATATTTTAAAAGCTTTGCAATAAAAAAGTTGCTATAACAGGGGTCTATTCCACAGGCACACACAAAAATGGTTGGAAACTCCCATTAGTTTGATAGTGGAATAATTCTATTCCAGAACATGTACTTTTGCCAGATTTTTTTATTTATTTATTTTTTTTCTATGGAAAAAGCAATTCTTTCCCCCTGAAATACAAGGCTGGAAACACAGTGTACTCAATCACCAGAAGAACATGTGCATTTTCATAGTATCGTTGTAACAGGATAATACTATTAGAAATAAAAGCATATTTTGCTTTTATTTCTATTTCAGTCAATGAGCTCATACTTCAAATTAAGAATTTATGTTTATTATTAGATACAACATTAAATATTATTGATGAGGAAAACAGAAGTGAAAAATTAGTTTATAAAACAATTTCTAAAAATTTAGATTTTTCAAAACCTAATGAAGCTTTGCTTTAGTTTCCATAAAATTATTTTAAAACTTGCATTCTGGATCCCTAATTAATATACTAAAAAAAAAAAGTCCATCTATCACTAGCTTACGTATTCCAACTAGATAGAATGTTAAGCAAGCAGATGTAAATCAGGCATGTTTATGCCTTGCAGCATTTGTTCCAGGAACACAGCTTTTTAAGAGAGCAGCAGGGAGATGCTGCGTGCTGCACCTGCTCACAGGTGACGACCTTCGGAGTACTCCATGGCCCTGGCACCTGGCCACCTTAGATAAACTATACAATTTGCTATGCAGATCTTTACTACTGAGGTGCTATCAGAAATAGTGCCAACAGAGAGGAGTCCAGAAAGTGAGGAAACTATTACATCAAAATATTTGCCTGGCATTTCTGGGTGGGAGGCCTATCAAGAGCTATGGGAGGGGCCTGAGGCAAATCCTCCAGCACAAGCAAAGCTTAATGGTTTATGTGCCATCTTTTTCAGAGAAATTACGTGGAGCGTTTTATCTGGGAGGGCAAAACAGATGATCACAACAGTCCTTTCTGCCTTTATGGTCTATGAGAAATGAAGGAACCCATAAACTCCAGAATCTGGAGTAGTTGAGACAAAGATATGGCCAAGACTGTGAAGAAGAGAATTTATAGAGCCAAGATTGGTCTAATATACTACAGCAACCAAGAGCAGGCCAGGGCTGGTTTGTACAGAGAACACTGTGCTAACATAGCTGAAGGGTTTGGGAGAAAGGGCTGAAATAAATCAACTCTGGAATTTTTAATGGGATGGAAAATGTAGAAAAGCTTGGTAGCGCCATGTGAGAACTTTAACTGAGTGAGATGCATCAACAAAATGCTCATTATGGAGCCTTCTCTTGACAACACACTTTTCATGCAATGATTAACAGTAAGGCAGTTTTTAAAATTATTTTTTTCCTTTTTAAAATGACCTAAGGACCCTCTTTAAATTCCATCAGGCTGAAGAGGACAATACACAGCTCTTACAAATACTTGAAGCTGTCCTTTTTTTTTTGCAGCAGTATTGTGTTAAGCTTAATTTATCAGAGACTCCCCTATAATACCATTCTTTACCAATCTCAGTGAACACAGAAGGCGCACAAGAAGCTTTCCATAAAACTTGTGACATCTCTGTGGGTGAGTGGTATGCTCTGGGAACTTGCAGCAGAGCTGACTGGCTGAAGTAACCTCACCAGCTTCAGGAGCCAAGGATCTCATAGAATAGAATCACAGAATCACTAAGGTTGGAAGGGACCTTAAAGAATACCAAGTTCCAACCCCCCTTGCATGGGCAGGGACACCTCCCACTAGACCAGGTTGCACAAAACCTCATCCAACCCGGCCTTAAAAACCTCCAGGGATGGGGCATCAACAACCTCCCTGGGCAACCCATTCCAGTTCCTCACCACCCTTATAGTGAAGAATTTCTTCCTAATATCTAATCTAAATCTCCCCTCTCTCAATTTAAAACCATTAACCTTTGTCCTATCACTATCTTCTCTGATGAAAAGCTGCTCCCCAGCTTTCCTGTAGGCCCCTTTCAAGTACTGGAAGGCCTCTATAAGGTCTCCTCAGAGCCTTCTCTTCTCTAGGCTGAACAGCCCCAATTCTCTTAGCCTGTCTTCACAGCAGAGGTGATCCAGGCCTTTGATCATCTTGGTGGCCCTTCTCTGGACCCTCTCCAACAGCTCCATGTCCTCCTTGTGCTGAGGGCACCAGAACTGCATGCAAGTGCATGTCAAGTGCAATCTCTGTTGCTATGGGACTCCCCTCCTGTTACATGGAAATGATCCATGGGTTTAGTAAATGACGTCGCCCAATTATCCAACTGAAGTGTTGCTAAACATCTGTATGTTAGCAGAGTTTATATGTCCTTTTGCTTCTTTTTCAGCCATCATCTTTGATGTTCAGACTGAACGTGTGGTCTTACGGGAGAAAGAAAAACTTTCTTCTTGTTCCAGAGAAGCTTTTCTATGTTTTCTTTTCGTAATACTGACTGAAGATAAAACTCAAGCATTCATCCTCGATCATTACCAGATACACTGCAAAAAGATGCTAGTGTTGTTCCAGGAAGCCTACAACTATTTGGGGGATACCTGTTTCAGATCTGCATCTGCTCTGTTGTCTAATAATAATTATAGTCCAGAAGAAACCCACAGAAAAGGGCAGAATGAGGACACTTTTGGGGAATGCCTGAAATGCCCCTCACTGGAGGAGCTGTAACAGAATCTTAGAGGAATATGAGACCTGTTAATCCCATGGGTCATCAGGATGTGGAAAGAGGGTAAGAGGTAAAAACACTTCAAAATCAAGTAACTAGAGATTAACTGTGCACAAAAAGAACCTCAGCTGCAATATTTCCTAACTTCCGAGCCCTTGATTTTGCAACATACATTTTCAGTGGAGCAGGGAATGGTACAGACAAGTGGGCATGCAGACCACCTCTCTACGGTCTTAATTAGGTGGAGAGAAAACAACTTTTCTGTCTTTGATGGGATGTTTGCCAGGCCTCTGTGTGATGTTAATTGTAGCACCTTTTCCTTGTGCTAATGACTGTTGGGAGGAAATTACCACTTTCAAGCTACAAGTAAAAGCTCAGGAAAATAGCTAAGGTGGCCTTAATGCATGTTTGGTTCCTGGCTATCCAGTAACTCTGGGTGACTAAAGCTTTCTAGTGCTGTTCAGAACAAGTGACTGTTACCAGTCTTCCAAGTTACTCATGGAAAACCAGCACTCTCAGCATTAAAATTTGATTTGCGTATATATTTCAATGTTCAGTTTGACCAGCTATTGGCCAACAGCGGTCTGCAGAACCCAGTTCTGGAACGTGTGATCTAAAATACTGGCTAAATTAAACAGAACTGCAAAGCTTTGGGATGTGTCTCATCATTATTGTTAGTAAAAAAAACCCTGGGTTTGTTTTAAAATAAAAAAGGACTACAGTGTTCTTTGTAGGGACAGTTTGTCACAAGTAGGAAGTACTGGTCTACAGAGCAGACTGTCACAAGTTAGGTGTTCCATTTAAAAGTCCCTTTTTCAGCATGATCAGCACTTGGAAATCTTGCAGCTAACAGGAATACGATTCCATTGCTAACCTTTTGCAGATTTTCATCCAGCTAACTCACATTTTTCCCAGTGGTCTCAGTGCAAAAAAGAAAAAAAAAAAAATCCCAGTTGTCAGTCAGATTTGCTACAGGTTCTGAAGGTAGATGTCTCATTCAAGTATAAAAATACTGATTTTTGTGAGGAGGACTCTGTGCAATACTCCTTACTCTTTAAAGATTGGACTATGGATAAAGTAAACTTGCTGTAAAGCCACGTCAAATAAGATTCTTACTTTCCTTTTCAAGAGTGCATCAAAGGAGGTAATAGCCAAAAGGGGTTTTCAAAAACAAATTAAATTCCAGCTTACTTTTGTCATTGGAGTGCAAAATAATGCAGAGCTCCTTTACCTTGGGGAGAAGCTTTTGCTGCTCAAGTTCTCCACCTCAAAGAGGAGGAAAAGCCATTCCCAGCCGCCTGGCTGGCTACTAAGCCTGCAGCACAGGACAAGGAGAGAAGTGCATTATAATAATGAGAATATGCATAAATAATAGTTTACAGTCATGCCTACCTAATCTGTGCCTGTCAATGCAATGTATAATTCACAGGCTGTCCTTCCAGAGCACAGTCTAGATATAAAATGAAAGTGAGAGATGCCACAATCATTTGTACACTGCAGAGTGCGTTGTACAACCACTACTACTCCTTTAGCTCAGCCGTTCCAAAACTGATAATAATCTCTCACAGGATTTAAAGGACCATGTTTTATAACAAAACCACTAATATGCAGTTGTACACTTAGGAAGATAATATTTTATCTTCGGAATTTTATTAGGGTCGAGCAGAATAGAAAGTGAATGTGGTATTCACCTTGTGAATTAATGTTTGCCATATAGCTAACATGCAGAATCTCAAAGACACTGATGTGTAGTTTTTAGCCCTAGAAATAGTAACAACAGAGACGATAGGATCTCTTTACATTAAGTTCTGTTCATTGGTCCATCATCAGTATAACAGCATCTCATACAAGAAATGGACTGATGGACTTCTTTTTATTTTTTTCCATTTTGGGTTATGGAAAGTTTTGGTTTCTGTAACAGACAGAGAAAAACAAAGGTAGCTAATAATGGTGTCATTCTGCTCCTGAGAAGGAAACGTTGTAAAATAAAAGGCTGGTGGTAGTTTTGTATATTTCTTATCTAGCCAGCATCCTAGTAAAAATGCACAGGATTTACACACTTAATTTTTATTTTGCTGATCTGTATTCCCTGGAATAATACAACCTGCTCAGTAGTTAATAAGATTATTGTAAAAATTCTTCTAGTGTAACTTTAAGTCTAAGCTTTTGCATTTGCAAAACCTTGAGTTCAGCATTTGTGTTTGTTGTTTCCCAGGTTTGATTTTAATCTAAGAAAGAAAAAATGCAAAGATGTTTTTTCTTTGTTGGGAACAGACTCAAACCCATACATATGAAAAATGGTGGGACTAAGACCTGGGGAAGCTTTGGGATGGGGATGCTTTGAAAAACTGGTATTTCATGAAGTGGCTTGTCAAATTCTCAGAAAGGGCTTAGGAAATATCTGGGTAGAGAACTCAGTTTATTTGGAGAAAGAGGTGCAATTCAAATACATGAGTGATAGCCTCCAATAAAGAATTCTTGGAAGAGTGATTGCACCCTGTAGTGTGCATTTATTTGGCAGAATAAAAAGCACTTATACATTTCTGAGGACTAGCACAAGGAGGAAAATGCTAAAGTACACTTGTAGATGAACAGTGTTACAAAATACTGTGTACTTTCTATTATCAAAAAAATTAGTAGGAACTGAATGCATGTCTGAACTTTTACACTACTAACAATTTCATTTTCTAAAGGATATGATTCTTTTTTTCTCTTTTTTTTTGCCCCTATGGGGATTTCAGTAATCTAGCATATTCTACAATGTGAGGAAGGCACTATCCTGGAATCTGAGACCTTACTTTGCTTCAGATTTCCCATATTACCTTGAACAATTCAGATTTTTTAAATATATTTTTCTTAAAGAAACTAAAACCTTTTGAAGGTCAGACCTTAATCTCTCTTCTCTGCCTTCTCTACCATTTTTTGGTAGGTAAAGTGGAGATAACAAGACTTTCCTATCTTACAGATTATAAGAAAACAGAAATTAAAAAGTGTAATGCAGTCAGATACTGAAGGATTTTTTTTAATAAGACTGTTAATGAAGCATTATAAATGTAGCCTGAATATTTGTTCTTGCTGGGAAAAAAAATTATTAAATTATACAAACTGTAATTAAAGACTTGTCAGTCTCTGTCTTTGAAAGCAAGACACTGCCCATAAATTGAGTTAAGATACTAACTTGCAATTTAATATATGATAACCACTGAAAAATTAGGCTACTTTTAATTGTCATGACAAACCTGTTTAATCAGATCATTTTGAAAGATCTAAAATACAGTATAGGTCACTGTAAATGGAAGATTGAGAATATACATGCAGACATGAAAGAGCTCATATGGCTTCTTGTTATCATGGTACCAACAGAACAAAGTATTTTCTGCCAGACAGACTATGGAAAACAGACATTCTGGGTGTGTACAACTGGGAGTTATTTTCCTCTGGAATTAATAAATCTATGGAAAAGACAGAACTATGCACAAATTTTCACATACGTGGATGTGAATATACAAAAGTACACACAGGTTTGTGTATCCAGTTTATAGAGACTGAGAAAAGCTTATAAAAGAAACCAAGAAAAAAAAACAACAACTGTAAAACATTAAAAGATAACAAGGAAATAAAAAAGATATGATTTCACAATTCTGGAAAAATGAGCTATGGTTTATTATTTTGAGGGCTTGAGTTTGACAGAAATGACTCTGTAATAGAAACAACATCAGTAGTTCTCTGTGTCTTGGCATAATACCTAGGACAGAATAATACTGGGATCTGAAGACTGTGGCAGCATTTCCTTATTTTTTAATTAGCATAAATTCAGAATTCATTTATAGTTTACAAACTGAAAACACAGGGCCATATACACATGCACAAATATATGACATATGTACATATCTATGTATGTAATAATTAACTCAACAAGCTGAAAATGTCCTGTGATTGATCCCTTGCTTGTTGGTTGTGAGCCATACCACAGAGTGTTTATTCAGTTTGCTTGGTGACTGTGATAAGGGACACATATCTTCTTGCCCTAAAAGCATCCTTGAATGGGAAAAGATAACTAACGCCCATCAGAAATAAGGATTTCTTATTCTAGTAACAGGAAATACATACTTTTATATATATAAATACACATACCAGCACTTCATGTGCATCATATGAGAAAATAAAATGCTGTTGTACCTCTCAAATTGTCAGTCCTTGAACTCTAGACAGGGGCTTTAAGTCTCTAAAATGGCAATCTCTGATGTGTCTTTCTCAAATACAGGGTTTCTATATTCCATAGTCTTGGTTTTCTGTGCAGGAAATAAACTGCAAAACACAATCACAGGTGAGGAAGAACAATCTAGAACAATCAACAGAATAAAAACATTAGTAGAGTGACCTATCATGATATGAACATTCAGCAGCATAAATAGTCATTAGAGTTTAAAATACATACTCAGGAATGAAGAATCATACTTATTTATTCTGAAGTATGTCCAACTAGTAAAACAAAATGGCAGCTCTATTCAGGCTGTACAGATTATTCACTCCAGTATATCAAAGAGAATTTCCTCTATGGTGTTCTGATGGGGAAGATAAATATATAATAGCCTAGCTTACATTTAAAACTCCTGTATGATTTGTCCAGGAGTGATTTCATTTGCAAATGACGATGGAAAGGTACACAGTGAAAGGAAGTAGGTTCATAAGATTAAGCAAGGAAAGATCAGAGGAGGCCTCTCACGTGTGTAGGAGCTGAAGACAAGCTTGTTGTGCTGGGTTTTGCTGTGAAGAACTGAGAGCTTGCACAGATGCATCTATTTTTGTGTCTTCAAACATGCTTTGACAAAGAAATTATATTCTGTATTATTATATTACTTGCATACTGCATGCTACTGTCATCCAGCCAGTCTCCCAAAATCTAGAACTTCACTTTCTCACATGGGACACAACTTTTGGTCACCTCAGTAACACATGATATTCTTCCGTCACGACAATTTTTGTGGGAACCTGGGAATAGTCAAGCTCTTGGAGATGTAGAGAGAACAGAACTTGCAGGGAGAGGAAGAATGTAAAAGACATTTGAGGTGTTTCCCAATGGGGAAAATGAGAAGTGTAAGGGTGGATGTCACCAAAATACAGAGAAATTCTGGGGTTAAGCAGCAGCAACCTCACAGTCAAATTTTCTATGTACTTGACATTTTGTTTCATATTTGATACCTTTTTCTGTCTCATATTTTCCATTAATTGTAATTCTAATTTGTGTCACACTAGGCCTTTTTAATCAGTTTACTCAATTGAGAAATCCGCTTATCTCTGATTTCAACCTTTCTAACCTTTCAACCTCTCTAACCAGAAGAAAGATGTTAATTATGCAAAATGTGAAATATTGAAAAGGTCACAAAAACCTACCGAAGAGTGAGATGTAAATTAAACATCTTGGGACAGACGTGTGTGCATGTCAATCTCTCTGTAGTCACTCAAATGCCAAGCTTATCTTAGCCCTTTTCAGGCATGCACTTTCCAGACTTCCACGTCACCCTTCAGCTAAGAGCTCCAGCTCTCTTCTTGTCATTGCTACTTTCAGTTTCCTTTGTGCCAGACTGATTTTTCAGCCTTTCTAGGCTGCGCAGTAGGCCATGCAATAGAGAAGAAACCACACTACAAATCTGCTAGAGAGGTATGTGAAATCTGGAAAGGTTCCTCTGCAGTTGGAGCAACAGAGAAGGCACAAAAGAAGCCCTGGTGCTGTGCTGTGTGGGAAAGCTGGGATGGAGATGAAGGCATGGGTCTACAACCCAGGATGTGAGGCTCGACAGATCAACCCTGTCCTGTGTCTGCCATGGCTTATCCTTTCTTGGCTTCTGGTCCAGTTTTAAGTCAGACGGGGAGTGCCACCTACTGGGTGACCTTCTGAAAGTAAGTAATCAGTTTAAGATAAATGTAATTTGAATTTGTACTGGCAAAAACACAGCAAGGGCCTAAAATTAATGAACCAGCTAATCAGACTCAGTGAGAAGGACAAATCACACTTAAAGCAGCTCCCCTACAGTTTCACAACGAGCTTGCTGTCACTTCTGGAAATCCTTTTCCGGCATGCTGGTCAAAAATCTGTAGAGCTCATTATAACTTGCCCTCTTTGTGTGTAATGAAGCTTTTCAACAGCCAGCATGCAGAACCTACCTGCCTGCTAAATCTCTCACAGATCTTTGAGTTAAGGTGGAGTACTGTTTTATTTATACACAAAGGAAAAGAAAGAATTGTCTATCAGTTCTTGACAAGGTCTTATACCTACACATATCAAAGTCAATATCAAAATATTCTTAGTCCTCCTGGAGACCCTGAAGGAATTTCTATGGTTCACTGTAGGGGTGAATAGCCAATGGATGGATCAAACTTTTCTGAGCAGTGTATTTTAACTGTGCACACATAGCACTCTGCCAATCCTGACTACAGGATTCCTACAGCAGAGAGACTCATAGCACCTGCCAAAAAAGGCAGGCTGTCATCTTATCTGAGTACATCAGACAAGATTAATTTTATAAATTATTTTAGGTTTTCTTAGCTATTTAGTCTCTTAGATATGCCTTGGAAACTGAGCTAAGGAAGTTTAATGAATAGAAAAGGTTGTAAACTGCATATAGAAGCTGCATTTCTATTACTTTCCCTGTGTTCTAAACTAAGGTGAAGGTATAAAAATGTGGCACCCTATTTGGGCAGATTTGGGCAACTGTGAAATATCAGGTATAGCACATCGTCTGCCTAGGAGAAGAACAACAACTGTGATTTCCAAACAAAAATATTATGCTTGGTTAGTTACTGAAGTTCACATAGCACATGATATCTCAATCTTTAGCTGTAGTTATTGGGGGGGGGGGGAGCAGGGAATCCAAAGAAAATGCCAAAAATACAGAACATTTAAAAGAAATAGGGAGGACTGAAGACAGAGCTGAACTATGAATGATAAAACCCCAAGAGGTTCAGTGCCTGATTATAGATCTCAATGGACTGCCCAGGAAAACACAGCAAGGGTATGGAGGCTTCACACACAGTAGGGAATGTCTTGGCTTTAGAACCAGAAAGGAGGGTGCCCAGATAAAGTCAGTCAGGGTCTAGAACCTGACTATTGCCAAAATATACATTGGAAAGGTGGAGTTGAGTGCCTAATTAAATGCAACAACAGTGCCATCATTTCCCAATCTGACACATCCTGATAAAATAAAATGGTCTAAAACATGGCAAAGCAATCCTGTGAGAGCTGACTGGAGTAAATTAACCAACTTCTGTGTGAAAAGGCTAGCAACGGACACAATGTGGCTGCAGTGAAGGGTAAAGCAGTAGAAAAATCACACCTACTGGTATTAGTTTAGGTTTCTACGATGATGGTTGATGACCAAACAACACAAAAGTGGTTCAATGGCCATCTGTGGCCAAATAAGGAGAATATCCTGCTGAGGGGTTTCAAAGGAACTACCTACAAGAAGATGCCATGGAATTGAGAAGGAGCCAGGCTGTTCATAGCTAAGCACGGGGGAAAGATGGGGGGAAGAGACAACAGGCATAAATCAAAGCCTGAGAACAGGCAGTTGAAACAGTTTGCTAGGTTATAAGGAGGGTGTGTTGTCTCCATCCTTTGTTTTCAAAACTATAATAAAGCCCAGAGCAACCTGGTCTGCCCTTGTAGCTGCTGTGACCAGGAAGTTGGATTAGCTACCTCCTGAGGTTTCTTTCCAGCAGAAAGGTTTCTGTGAGTCTGTGATTACATTATACTGTGAAAGTAAATAACTGAAAAATTATTTAGACTGATAGAAATCTACGTGGGAAAAAAACGGTTTAAAAATCAGTTGGCAGAAGAAGAATTATATGTGATGATGAGAAAAACAGAAAGACTCCAGTAAAATTCAATTATATAAAGATTACACAATCATTCAGATGCCTCAGCTGATGTACAAAGATCACACAAGAACTGAAATATCTCGGCTCATGGGTAATGACTGTGAATAACAATGTTGGTTTAAATGTTAGTGGTCAGGATGAATAGAATGAGAAGCTGGAAAATCCCCACAACAGGAATATGCTAAATAAACTGCAACGTCAAGTGAAGTACACGATGATTAAGCAAGTCATAAAGTGCATGTCAAATCAGTGGCCAGCAAGGAGGGCAGAAGAATGACTACTGCATAAAATTAAAATAGGAATTCTTGGGAGAGTTCTGCACAAAAGGGCAGGTATGCAGAGAAATTGTAATCACAGTCTAGAGAACGCCTGTCACAGAAAAGCTGTGTGGAATGTAAAATTGCATTATGGCAAAAAAAAAATCCAATTTATAAAAGTTTAAAGAAATCATAGGAAAGAACAGAAACAACTGAAAGAAACTGCCTTCAACTTGAAGGTAACAAATGAGATCTGCTGACTCCAAAAACAGGGTAATAAGACTACTTAATTTCATAGATCTGCATAACACTTGGAAAAAGAAATTAGAATGCAATAATAGCCTCATTAAAAATAATTGTCACTGATATATATCAAGCCAGAATTTCACCCCTGGGTTTTGTTCCAAAAAAGCTGATAATCTTCAGATGCACCCTAGGAGGACTATATTTTATAAGTAGTCCTGCCCTCTAAGCTGAATACAACAGATGATGATACAAAGGCAAAAGGTGAAAAGAAAATTCAGATATGAAATTGGTCTATTTCACTTGCTATATGAATATTTTTAAAGTGTTGCATTGCCATGCTGGTACTAATAGATTTCTTGCATTTAATACCCAGATGATCAATTGCAATAATAATTTCTTGCTTTTAATAATTTCTAACTGTAAGTGCCAAGGTCAGCTGCCAAGGTATAAAACCCACTTTGTAGAAAAGCCAAACAAGTGTCTACAGAGACAACATCCCTCAGAATATTTCCGTTTTTACCCTTCAACGGTCCTATTTGGCCAGTGCGGGGACTATCGTGGCCTGAATGAGGTTACACCACCACTCAGTGCTGCTGTGCCAGACATGCTAGAACTTCAGCATGAGCTGGAGTTGAAAGCAGCCAGGTGGTATGCTACTATTGAAATTGCTCATGCCTTTTTCTCTATTCTTCTTGCACCAGAGTGCAGGCCACAGGTTGCTTTCACCTGGAGGGGAGTCCAATACACCTGGAATGAACTGCCCCAGGGGTGGAAACACAGCTCAACTATTTGCCATGGACTGATCCACTCTGCACTGGAGAAGGGTGAAGCTCCAGAACACCTGCAGTACATCGATGACATCGTTGTGTGGGGTGACACGCCAGAAGAAACCTTCAAGAAAGGTGAAAAGATAATCCAAATTCTTTTGGAAGCTAGTTTTACTGTAAATAGAAGCAAGGTTAAGGGACCTACATGAGAGATCCAATTCCTGGGAAATAGATGGTAAGATGGAAGTTGCCAAATCCCAATGGACGTGATTAGTAAAATAACAGCTATGGCCCCACCAGCTAACAAAAAGGACACTCAAACCTCTTTAGGAACTGTTGATTTCTGGAGAATGCGTATTCCTCATTACAGTCAAATTGTGAAACCTCTCTATGAGGTGATCTGGCAGAAGAGTGACTTGAAATGGGGTCCTGAACAACAGCACTTTTGAATTGTCACAATTTAACTCAGGATCAGCAATTTTAAAAATGACAACAATGCTTCCCATGCCCTCCCCCTCCCACCCAGATAGGGAAAGGAAAGAATAAGGAGAGAGGCTTCTGGATTGAAAACTAAACTAGACAGCTTTAATTAAATATTAGTGATAAAAGAAAATATGAACAAATATGTACAAATATGTACAGGAATCTGCAAAACCTCCTCCCACCCCCAGCAACTCCCATGGCACTCTCCTTAGCTGTGAGCAATCCCGAAAAGTCCTGGACTACTTCCAGAGACAGCGGCAGAGCAGACAGGAGCTGAGGGCAGAGATACAGGGGTCAGGAACGCACGGGCCTAGGGATCAAAGGAGATGGATAGACAGAGTCGTCCCTGGATGCTGGCCATGAACAGAGGAGAGGGAAGAAGAAGAAGGGGCTTGACTTCCATGATCCCTGAATTTATACCGAGAGTAACATATTTATGGGAATGGAATAATCTGTTTGGCCAATTTTGGCATCCATCTAGTCTGCTGCTCGCTATGGGAGGGTTGTAGATATGATACTTCTGCTCCTTTAGCTTCAGAAGCAGTAGATTGAACAAACGGAGCAAAGTGTCCTTGTTCTCTCAGCAGTAACTATAATCATTCCAGCATTACCAGTCCACTAGCTTGAAAACTTTGTTAGTTTCAGCAAGTGTGCTGCTTAAAAGAGAGTTCACTGAAGAAAAAAAATCAGTAAAAAGAAAATTGGCTTCATCCTGCCTCAGACCAGGACAGTTAGTTTTCGCCAACAGAAAAACGTCAGATTAGGAAATGCCCAGCTGACATTCTCACCTTATTTGTATTTCTGCACAGCAAGCCTGTACATACAAAATACAGAGCTCCATCACAGCTCCAGCTTCCAACTTCACAGATCATACATTGAACCCTTCCCAACACCAAATCTGCATTTACCTTTCTAGACAGTTTGGAAACTTAATTTATTGTAGCATATATGAACTCTTCTGATTCCTGCAGTAGTCCTGGATCTAGTTGCTTTGAGTTTTGTGATAATATGACAAAACATAAGTTTTACTCTGTCAAACCACTGTGATGCAGGCATTCAGTAATCACATTGACAGCTTGCTCTTCCTGAGAAGTTCTTTGGGCAGGACACCATGTGGCGTGTCATGGCAAACCGTGTCGTGTCTAGTGGTGCCTGGTGACAGCTTTGCAGTAGATAAAATTAAAGATAAAAAAACCCAAAACACTAGCCACCCCCAAAAAAATGAAGTTAAAGAACTAGAAAAGAGCTGTTCAGTTTTCTTGTCTAGTTACCATGTGTTTGTTCCTTAGCAGCAGAGCAATGATTCTCCTCTTGGAATAGAGAAGTTATGGCTTGATATTAAATAACTGTGTTTTTCCCCTTGGTTTAGCAAAAAAAACCCCAAACTTTCTTGAATTCAGAGCTTCAAAATGTTGCTGAGCCTGATTGATAAAGCAACCATAACATATCAAACCTTTAAAACCTAGAAGAAACAAGGAGGAAAAATTATAGGAGAGGTAGATCAGGAACCAAAAGGCTGAATACAAAAGTGGGCAAGCAATGTGAAAGTGCTGGGGAGTCTGGCTGTTAAATTATGAGTGGTAGACTGCTGTAAGAAATATCCATAGCCTGTAATGTGAAAAGAGTCTACTTTGTTGCTCACAATTCTCATATTTTTACACTCCAATCTGCTATTTGCATATAGGACATGTAATTATTAAATACCAGTTGATACATTCATTGTCTTCTGTTTGATTAGCAGTGATACGGCTGGAACAACATTCTGAGTAGCTTCAGTCTCATGTCCCTTTCATGACATGGGAAGTTATACTGCTTGATTTGAGTCAGATGTGTTCTGACAATGGACCCCTGCCTTGAAACAATGCTTCATTATATGGCTTCAGACATAATACAGTGTTTTTTTTACTAATGCTCCCATGCAAGACAAAGTGCAGTTGTAGGAAAGCAATGTCTTCTAATTATTCTAAATATCGAGAAATAACTTAAATTCTGAACTTTTAAAATTCAGTTAAATTGTATTATATTATTTTCATCACTGTAACAAAAGCTCAGTGTTAAAGAAAAGTGGTACCACTTAATTTCTTCAGACTTTTCATTATAACCTCTAGTCCTTGGGGTTCTGGAGACATAGAATAAAAATGCTTACATTCATTTCATGACTGTCGCTAAAATAAAAATGTGCCATAGTCAGTTCAGGGTCTTAGTATTTATATCTAGAAAATAGAGAGCATGTGTACTTGCCTTTATAAAACATTTAAACATCCAAAATAATCAAATTTCAACAAGCTTAAGAGTGTAAGATTCCCCTTAGGATTTACTTCATAGTAAAATCATGCTCCAGTTACATTTTTCAATTTTTGTATTTGCCTGTATCTTGCTTTACTCAGTTTTATTCCATTAAAGTATTCCATGCTGAACTAAAATTTACTTGGAGTTCACTTTTAAGTAAATTTTAAACTGCTAAATCCCAAAATTATATATATAATTTGGATTTTCCCAGCAAAAACCTGAACATTTGCACAAACCAAATTTTCCTTAAAATATAATTCCCCAAATAAATAATTCCCCAAAACTGATATTTTATATTATATTTTGATGGAAAAATCTACACAAGCATTAATATCACTATATGTCACTAGTCTGTCATTTCCTTTTCAAAGGTTTTACATAATTGCTTTCCATTTGGTAAGTTTCATTAGTTTAGATTTCATCTCCAGATATTACTTTGTCTTCTACAATTGCTTTGCTTATCACCAACGTTGTGTGTAAATGGTTGTGTTGTATGCTTCAGTGCAGAGGAGCTTTCCTGGTCATATAACACTGGTGTATAATGAGGGGGGGGGGGGCAGATAAACCCCACTTGTGGGTTTGTTTTTATAAGGTATTCTGTTTTCACATACTCCAAATAACAGGAGGATCTCCATCTCTAGTAGCTTAATGTGTTTTTTTTAAACTAGAATACTAAAAACTCTCTCCCCATTGAGAATATGTAAAGAGACTATTAATACCTGGTTTTCCAGGAAACTTGCTTTAGGTTTCATATGTACCAAACGATGTATTTTACTTTTTAGAGGCAGCAGAAAATGAATATGCAGGAGCAGAAAGGCAGCCAACCCTATGCTTCTCGTGTTCTAATTTTCAACAAAAGCTAGATTGGCCTTTAAAGCCTACCTTGAAGGGGTTGTGCCAGCTTTCAGTTGTCTCTACACGATTGCCTAAAAGGGGCAGAGGGCTATCCCAAAAAGCTTCTAGCCTGAGACTACCCAGGGTACGTAAGGAACTATCCTGGACATACCAAAACCGCCCAAGGATTTCAGCTGTGCCACTGTGCAAACAGGTGGTGGGCTCTTTATGCACTCTGGCAGCACCCAGCATCAGCCCTGGAGAACTCATCTCTGGGATATCAGTGCCACCAGTGATAACAGATTAACCAAAAGGGGACCTCACTCTGTGCAATGCAAGAGAGGTTCCAGTCTCACCCCTTACCTGGGCTTTCAGTTGTCTATAAAATAACGATGTTGTCAATATCCAAATATCTCACTTCTGTGCCATTTGACATGGTCCAGAATACACGGTGGTGCCACAGCTTACTTAAAATATGCATCTGGTTTGAATATCTCTCTTGCTAACACCAAAAGTGCATTTGTTCTCAATATAGTAGCTCAGCTCGCCTGACAGTGTCATTATTTTAATGCATTGCTTCTGCCTGAAGAACCTTTCCACCCTTCTCTGATTTGTTATCTCTGTAGCGTGGAGCGTGCTTGGCAGGATTTTAATGTAGCTGTGACTCTTCCTAGTTCCCAGAGGCTAGATTTGCCACATTTCTTTTTGATCCCTATTTTTCGTGTCTGTATGTCTTTCTCAATAAAAGATAGTGGTTTTGAAAGTTTTGCTCTTAATTATACTCCCATTACGGAACTTGGTTACCCTTTAAACTTCACCAAAGTGTCAGTCAATTCCTCCTCTGTTTCCAAGGACCAAACCATTTATGGTACATATATAACTTAGCCTGCTTCAGACAGCATTAGGAGCATGAATAGTTCGTGGAAATTAAGTTTTCCCTGTTATTAATGTTCACAAGCATAATATACATTTCTTTTAAACCTGACTTTTCTAATAAGAGAGCTACTAGAAGTGAGCCCCTAATAGCCCAGCTGGTGTTTAGGTAAAGAATAGGCTCAAATAATATTTCTCATTTCTAAGGGCATTATTTTAACTACTATCTCCAGAACTGAATGAGGATGTGACAGTCCATCTTAATCAAACATTAGTCGTCATTTTTAAAAATTACGTCAGTGTGTTCCAAAAACGTGTTTTTAGAAATGAAAATGTGAGAGATCCAGAAAACTCACATTCAACCATGAAGTTCTCGAGGAACTAGAATTCATTTTAAAAGAAGTATTTCTGCCTATACAGGAGGAGGGAATTTGGTGCCTACTTCCCACTTGATCAAGCAAGTTATTTGGAAGGTCTTCCAAATATTTTCATTCTCCAATGAGATTAATTCTGAGCCTACATATATGTTCTATCTGTATTAGGTAATGCACATGATACAGAGGAATTATGATAAAACATAGTCAAGTTCACTCAAAAACCTGGCTGGTGGTCAAAGCTGTGGAGAAATATTTTAAAATCTGTGTCTTATTGTCTCTAAAACATCCTTGAAGAGAAGTCCACATGCTTTAATAGCTTCCAGATGTAACATTAAGAATGGGGTATCAATGAAGGAGGTCTAACTAATTTATACCTTGAATATTTTCTGTCATTTTGTGGTGCTACACAGCAATGCAAGGCTATAAAAGGCCATGTTTATTGAATTCCACAAGTTATTTGTAGAAAATGAGAGACTTTAGAAAACAATGCTCATGAGAAAAAATGGTTTTCACAGAATCAAAGAATCACAGAATTACCTTGGTTGGAAAAGACCTTCAAGATCATTGAGTCCAACTGTTAACCTAACACTGACAAGTCCTTAACTAAAACATAGTCCTAAGTACCATGTCTATAGGACTCTTCAATACCCCCAGGGATGGTGACTCCACAGGACAATCCGATCCAATGCCTGATAACCCTTTTGGTGAAGAAATTCTTCCTAACATCCAGTCTAAACTGCCCCTGGTGCAACTTGAGGCCATTATCTCTTGTCCTATCTCTTGTAACTTCATCGAACAGGCTCATTCCCACCTCTTTACAACCTCCCTTCAGTTAGTTGTAGAGAGTGATAATGTCTCCCCTCAGCTTCCTTGTCTCCAGGCTAAACAACCCCAGCTCTCTCAGCCTCTCCTCTTGAGACCTATGCTCCAAACCCTTCCTCAGCTTCGTTGCCCTTCTTTGGCCATGCTCTAGTATCTCAATGTGCTTTCTGTAGTGAGGGACCCAAAACTGGACACAGCTCTCAAGGTGTGGCCTCATCAAGGCCAAGTACAGGGGTAAGATCACATCCCTGGCCCTGCTGGCCACACTATTCCTGATGCAGGCCAGGATGCTGTTGGCCTTCTTGGCCACCTGGGCCCACTCCTGGCTCATGTTCAGTCGACTGTCAATCAACATCCCCAGGTGCGCCTCTGCTGGGCAGCTCTCCAGACACTCCTCCCCAAGCCTGTAGTGCTGCTGGGGGTCATTGTGGCTGAAGTGCAGTATGTGCTGGGATTCTTACTCTTTTCACTGAGAGCTAGAGAAAAGTGGTAATACAATGAGATCTTTAATCTGAAATGAACCTATTATTTTAGACAGCATATGCAGGTACTAGTGAAGTGTACTTCACTAAATGTAGTGCTGACCTTTGCATGAGTTTTCCCTTTGCTGAATTACTGGCTACAGGAGAGAAACATCATTATAATATTTTCTCCCTGATTATTTGAGGCTCTGTCACTTTCATGGACATTACTTTTGAGTACAATGTTCCAGGTAGGTAGCTCAGGTGTACTGTGCTAGCTTCTCAGGGACAGAATCGCATCTCCACAACTGTATGTTTAGAGATCCTCTTATCCAAAAGCTTAATGAAGATGTTTTGTGCATTTCAAGTGGCAGATGGTTGGGTTTCAGAGCAGAAGCACTCATCCTTTCTCTCTTGTAAGTTCCACATGGGCTCAGCATATTTTAGAGCAATGAAGAAAAAGGAATATATTTTTATATGTTTGTTATGAATACTGAACTCACAGCAAGCAAGATCTCTACCTCAGCAAAGTTCTCACCACTGCTTTTTCTGCAAAGTGTTACCCATTTTATTGCTGATTTCCCCTTTTAATAGCCCTTAGGCAACAACAAAAAAGTTTCTGTATTGTCCTTTATTGGGGGGAAAAAAAAAAAAAAAAGAACTCTTAGAATAATGGCTAATCTTTTAAAAGCTATTCCTAAAACAACAACAGATCATTTAGGATTAGGGATATTTTATTCTAATGTTGATGGAGAAAACAAGGCATACCAGGACAGTGTTTATACTGTTTAAGCAGTGTACTTATGCCTCAAATTACATTCCTCTGGGGAATCTATCTGCATCTATATTTTGCCTTTGCTCTGGTCCATCTCCATAGCAACATGTTTGTTCCTACGGAGAACCTGGATGAATAATTTCAAATCGAGCCTGAAATTTTTAGAACAATGTTTCTGTTCTCTATAAACAAATTAAGGACAAAAGTAATTTTAAAAAACCTCAAAACTAACCCACACAAATTTACCCATGTTTCTTTCACCATGCTGTAGACATGGTTAGCTCTGAAAAATCCTTTGAACTTCCTCTCCCATGATGTTCAGACTGAGAGCAGGCTTATCCACATGACTTCAGCAGCTGTTATAAAATCTGGCGGGGAATTTTTCATTCCAATTTGAACAGCTCACTTACTGTACTTACTAATTATGTTATATATACACATTCCAAGTTTTTGCTCAGAAGCTGGGACCTTCACTTAAAAACAATTCAACAAACAAAAATCTCATGAGGAGAGGGGGTGGAGAACAGGGCAAGCTGACTTTGAAACTACTTTCAAGATAACAGAGGTAATTTTTGAGGGTCTTTAAATTATAGCCAGTATCACTACCTGGTCATATTTGTAGCTGTTCTCCCTTTAATCTCAGGGAAAAAATTTATGGCTAAGAACTATTTATTACTAAAAGATAACAGTGTTAAAATTGTTTTTTAAAAAATTTACTGCTCTTCAGCATTAAAGCAAGCAAAACAATGGTTTCATTTTTTAAAAAATTTACTGCTCTTCAGCATTAATGCAAGTGAAACAATGGTTTCTTCATTTCTTCAAATGTGTGCACCCTTAGAAATCTAAACAAACAAACAAACAAATATTATATTTCCATCAGAATCTGCTGGAAAATAAAATATTAATTTTTTTTAAATCTTAGGAGAAAAAAAGAACTGAGAAAAAATTATCACTATTTATATAGTGTGGTTATTTATCACTGGTTTTCATAGGCCAGTAGGTCTTTTATGTCTCGTAGTAAAATGATCCAGCTAGTTTTTCACTCAAATAATTTCAGGAATTCTCATGGAATTGCCAAATTTGTCTGACTAAAGTCAGCTTTCCTGCATTGCACAATATAGCAAGGCTGAAAATCCTGCGTATAAACTGACATAAAAGGAAGGACCCTTGTTTTGTTTAATTGCTCAGGTGGTGTCAGCCTATTGAATCCAGCTGAGACAATGCCATTCATCCAGCTTACCAGAATTACTGCTGTAAAGTTTGAACAATTCTGCAGTATTTTAAGGCAGACCCAGCATCTGCATCATCTGGAGGTAATAAGGCTTTCATTCTCTATGCCAGCTATTCAAGTCTTGTATCTGACACTCAAAAAGTTTTCACAGATGGTCCATTTCAACCTGTTCTTTTTCTGCTTCCCCTGGGTTTGTATTTTTTTAGGCATTTCCCATCTGCCTGCTTTATGATCTTTAAATAGGTGGAATATTCTGCTGAAAGGAATGAATACTTTTATTGTGACTCCAAATTCCTTCCCAATGATGCCACATGCACATTAGAGCTTGCAGACCCATACTTTGAAAAGAAGCATAAAGTTAAGAATCAAAATATGGATCTATTTTCTATAATAGGGAGTCACTGCTGGATTTCAATCATAGACTACAGACAATAAAAAGAGAAATGAAGTGTCAATGATTTAATTGGCAGTAATAGACAATGGCTGTATAGAGACAGCATTATCTTTTCTAAACTACAACAACACGTTCATTTCTGGGATAGAGGGCCTGCCATCAGCAAATGAAGACAGCTTTAAAAATTGTATGGTGTAAGTAAACAGGACATAGAATTACAGAAGTGGTTTCTGAATATCACTCAGAAAAATATACTGGTATGATACAAAAATAGTATAAATACAAAAATACTGAAAAATAACTACTGAGTTAAGAAAGATGGCATCATTTATTTTGAATAAAATGATGGAAATAAATGCATTCCTCTGCAAGAAAGAAATTAGGAAGTATCTGTGACAATTAGTTGTTAAACATTTAAGCCAATCGTTCCTAGTTCAGCTAGGAAAAGGAACACAGGAAAGGGTGGCAGCTTTGTTTGGACCCAAAATTGGATTTCTGTAAGAAAAAATCTATGTGGCATGTGTGGCTTTTATTATTGTAATGTATGCACCAAAACAATCAACCATCTTCAGATATCAGATTGCACTTGATTTCAGTGCTAATTAGAGGGATAACCAGTTCTTGTCTAAATCAGATAGCTAAAATTGTGTTGCTCAGTACTGAGGTACTTTGAATCCCAGACCATTTCTGAAAATTTGGGTTTCAGCATACAGCAGCATATGTTCACTTCCAGAGTCCACTCATATTTGTAATTCAGTTCTTTGGCTTCAAAAATCTATGAAAACTTGCAGAAAGAAAGAGCAGCATGTTCATCAGAATTAAAGGTACAGAAGACAACTTATTACTAAGGTTCATGCAGCTTTAGTGTTTTCTGTCCTAAAATTCAACCTGATAAATATATCCTGTAGTGTAACATCTGCATACCATCCCACAGTGAAAATCAAGGGCATTCATCAGCTCTGTGGAATATAAATTAAAGAAACAAGACAGCGAAATAGTGAAAGATGTTTTTTATGTCACATGAAGAAACAGGAGAGAATTAACTTGCAAGTCAGGAAGAAAAAGAGAAAACACTGAAATGTGAGAAGAAAAAACAACATCAGACTCATTTCAATAAATTAAAGTGATCAGCAGGTCTGACATGCAGTTTTTTAAAAGCTGGTGGATAGATACTTCAATGAGATGTTATTAAAAGGCTAAAAGACTTTTCGTGAAAAAGGAATATATGGATACTCACCATCAAATAGCAAACAGTCATGGATAAATAAGCTCTTCTCTTCAAACCCAAGGACTGCCTTTAAACATGTGGCGACTTCATAGGAAGCCCCTGGGAATACTGTACGTGTTTTGGATCACATAACAACTAAGTGACTTTTAACTGTGGTTATATTGGAATCTATGTCATACTAGAGGTTGTATGAAGACACATAGAATAAAAATTAAAGAGTTGGTGGACTGAATAAAATGAACCATATTACTATTTATCAGTCTTTGGTACTGTGTATTGTATAGGTACATCTCATTCTAAATAAACACTACACTGTCCTCCTGAAGGACACAGTGGCATGTCATGTTAGAACACGTTCTTTTCACAAACATCTTTTCTATATATCGATGTTAAAGAAAGTCAGGCTGGAGAAATGTGCTTTGCACTTGGAAGAAAACATGGAAATACCTTAGAGTGTTTAAAACCTGTAGAAGGCAACTCTACTGTTCTTTTGCATACATAAGTTTTACTTTAAAGAAGTAAGAAGAGTTTTACAGAGCTGGGATAAAGGTACAACATACCATATCATTCATATAAGAGACAGATTGACATTCCCACTCACCAAAATAGTAAACAAGAAGTTAGGCCATTTGCCCAGAATTTTAAGCTTGTTAATCTAGGGAGTGCCTTAACTAATAAATTAGCTTTTTCATCTTGGGTTCGAGAACTTTTCCCCAGGAAAATGTATCCAAGCCTATGTATTGCCAGAAAATATTCTGGTTTCAAAAGAAGAAAAAAACTATAATTGAGAACTTTTTGCAGGCTTTATGGATAATGAATTAAGAGCATGTTATCAACTGCTAGATTAGGACCTAGCTAACTCGGGATAATACTGACAGTCAGAAAAAGTGCTTTCCATAAAGAATTGAAAACAACTCCGACACTACAGGATGAATTAGCCAAATGTAAATTTGTGTCTACTAGCCAAAAAGACAAACTCTTCAGACTCCTTCTCTTTAACTATCCTTCATCTGCTTTAGCACTGTCTTATTCCATGAAATGTTCTTACTCAAAATCCAAATTCATCTTGTTGGCAGCATGCTCATAAGTGATTAATGTTTCTTACACCATTTACATTTCATGATAAACAGGCAGTCCTTCTCATAAAATAAAATCCTTTACATACACGCAGGTAGATTTTACATGACAAATACATAAAAAGACCTAACAAAATGTGTTAAAAAAATAACAAAGTTATCTAAATACAAATTATGCCCCTATTGATGATATTCCTTAAAGTCTACCCATTCTATTGAGTAGGTTATGGATCATGCCTTTCTCCATAAGAGTTCTTCCTGCACAGTTCTTCCTGAAAAGGCTTACCTAGAAATGTAAACGTAATTTCTGCTTTTTCTATTTCATCATCTCCTCTGTGGCTATGCTCCCTTTGTGTTTCTGTTTAGAGAGTAGAAACACTTCTGCTTCAGTGTTTCCCTGCTTTTAATGCTGTTATATAGCAGTCTATGGGTGTTGTCTAATTCGAAAGCCTTGGCCACTTACGACATGGATGTCAGCAGCAGTTGCTAAGAAACTACAACTTAACTGCTTTCAAATACGATTTTACTAAAGTGCAATTACCCACACCTGCTATTATTATTTATATGAGCTAATGTGTAATTCCTTCTTCACCATACTGGACACGTCCTCTCTTACCTCCCATTGCACTAAGCCCCTACTTTCGAGCAATTTGTGAGATCATTTCTCTTCTCATCCAAACATTTTAAAACCACCCCCATATTCCCCAGGAAAGGAAACGTATCACAGAACAACTTAGCATAGCTCAGTAGAAGACAGAGCATAAATGCCCAGATGGCCACTGTCACTTCAGAAACTGTTACTATGAGGCAGACCTTCCAAAGATATTTTACCCCTGGAGAGACTGCACGGCTGGAATAGGAGGTGGATGGCCATTCTTTAATTGAATAAAATGTTTATGCAGTAATAAATTCTTTAACTAAAAAGTAAGTGGACCATTTATTAATTCTGCTTCTAGTAAGCCAGGCTCCAATGTTTTGTTATATGAACAAACAAAATGCCAGTAAAAAGGAATATGCACTCAAGATGAGTGGATGCCCTTCGGGTGGAAAACTTTTGTCTCTACCTTTTCTAACATGTAAATATCTGTTGGTGCTTCCTGAATAACAAGGGCATCTTTTGTAGTATCTTGGCTGTATTCCACATCAGCTCAGATCATTCTGTTTACTAGGGAATTTCAACCATAGGAATTAGATGCCTTTTTCTTTGCTTCCTGGAGGTGAAAGCAATCAAGCAGGGACTTGAATGGGAGGAAGTTTTGGGCAGATAATAGGAGTGAACAAATAAAATTCAAAGGATTTATAAAGCCTGATGCCTGCCTTTTTATGCAACAGGAAGTGAACTAGCATGGAGCAACACAGGGGAGTAAGAGGATAACAGCATTAATAAGAACAGCATTGCATCTCTCCATAGGTGGGAAAAGCCAGGCTCACTCACCTCTTTGCTTCCACTCAAAACTAGACACAAACCAGTGAACAGGCTCTGCAGGGAGGCAGAGATATTAGCCTCAGTCCCAGTTTGTGTTGAACAGCTGTAAGTCTTCTGGAGAGACCTTTGCTTGTAACCGAAGAGTCAAAAATACTGGAAATGGGGCTTACTTATATCTCCAGTCATTCACATGGGTACTCACAAAACAGCAAACGTGAAAGAAAAAAGATAATGAAAAGGAGAGAAAAGCAAACCTTCTTACCTAATAAATACCCACACACTCAGAAAGACCTACATTTACAAGCTGTTTAAAAGAAAGTTATATTTTCTAATGCAAATATTGATGTAAACCAATCTCGTTAATCATAGAATCATAGAGTGGTTTGGGTTGGAAGGGACCTTCGAGATCATCTAGTTCCAACCCCCCTTGCACGGGCAGGGACACGTCCCACTAGATCAGGTTGCTCAAAGTCCTCTCCAACCTAGCCTTGAACACTTCCAGGGATGGGGCATCCACAACTTCCCTGGGCAACCTGTTCCAGTGTCTCACCAGCCTCATAGCGAAGAATTTCTTCCTAATGTCTAATCTAAATCTACCCTCCTCCAGTTGAAAGACATTACCCCTCGTCGTATCACTACATGCCTGTTTAAAAAGTCCCTCCCCAGCTTTCCTGTAGGCCCCCTTCAGGTACTGGAAGGCTGCTATAAGGTCTCCCTAGAGCCTTCTCTTCTCCAGGATAAACAATCATTGAATCACTAGTCGTTTAAGTTAAACTACTTGATTTTTAACATCTGGTTTGTAATCAGAGTACACAATTACTTGTATGGCTGCTGAATTTAGATGTTTGTTCTGCACTTATATACATTTCTGGCATGGCTATGTTGAATATTTCAGACTAGCTGTGGGATGGTGAGACAGTGTATACTGCATTGGACTGCAGAGGTAAACAACGTGATTTGTAGCTGCATGTGGTTGTTAATTACACAAATAAAAACTTTGAGAACAGTACAATAAACAGATGAGGTTATTTGTAAATGTCTCATTTTCTGGTTTTAACTCCCAAAATATGCAATACAAACATGGCCATGTTTTCTTGCATGAAAATACAGTTTAAAAAACTAAGTTCTGTATCAAAAGGTATAAAAATATATCTGTGCAGTTATTTCTAAAAACAAAGATGCATTTTCTTCCATAAGAGAAAGTCACTGGAGCCTACAGTTTCTTTAAAACAGTTTTATCTCCACCAACAAACATTGTGACATCTCTAGATGATTTATTAACATATTGTAAGAATATATTTCATCAGAATTTCAACACTTCTGCTGCATAACTGCAGCAACCAAATTTCAGGATTTTGAGAAGTCCATTTTATGAGAAAAAAATCAACAAAACATTTTCACAAAGCTGTTTTAGAGTGGCATGGGGATCAGCCTGAATATAGAATTTAAATTGCCACTGTTGAGACACACTCTCCCACAGCATGCCCCAAATTGCCCAGGAGAGGTGCAGAGGCATTGCAGTGGCAGGGAGGCAAGGGGACCAGCAGCCCCTGCAGCCCTGATGTGATGGGCCCTGGAGCAGATGAGATGCATGTCAGGGGACGGCCAAGGGTTTCCAACCTCCTCCCAGGTCCAGACACAGGTTATCATTCACGTTCTGGACACAAAGTGAAAGTACTATATTGAATGCCATTTTTACAACAAAATTATTAACAGGAGTAAGATTTTAGACTTGAGGGTGTGCTTTTAAGAGTACTTGGAAGGAGACAGAGGGTGACAGAAGGGCAACAGACCGCAAGGAAAGCTCCCAGGTGCATTCCTGTGTATCCAGACACATTCAGCTTTTTAATAGTTTTTTCACGTGTGTGAAATCCCTTCTGCTTTACTTCTGGATGGAGTAGAAATTCATTCTTCATCATATCCTCTTCGACACCTGAGGCAGAGACCGTAAAACCACATCACTAATAAATCTAGGGATTCAAACTGTAGCCCTTGGCTGCCACCTAAAGGTTTAATATTGTTCTTTAGAGGAATACCATCAGACTACATTCCTGTGTTTGGAATCGAATAATGCTTGCCCACTGCTGTTCCAGGCAGCCTCTACAGTCGCTATGGCTGAAAGAGTTTTAAGGGGGAAAAAAATTTGCTCTGGAAGAAGAAAAAAAGACAAACCAAAGCAAGAAAAAAACCAAACAGTTAGTGCAACAGTGCAACAGAAAGAATAATTTCCTGTCTCTGTGTATACTTTGGATTTGAAAGCAAATCTAATTAGCAGAAAAAAAATAGTATCCATTACTTGGTTTGGGTAAATGAGAAAGCTAGAACAAAGAAACAATATAAAAGAAAGCATAAACTACTGAGCAATGGATGGCTTAAGAGCAAAAGGGGGTGGGGGACGTGCCCAGCCACCATTTGGGTAATGTAATGGGGGCAGCTGGCAGGTTGTGTAGGTCATGCTCTCTAGAGAGAAGAGATTGCTCCATCTAGGCACTCTTTAGAAATTCAAGCTACTTGAAAATAGCAGGAGCTCAGAAGGAAAAGAATACCCTGACCACTGACTTCTTTTTGCATCAACTGTCAGAATTCTGCCTCAGCTCTCTATTTAGCTACAACCATCTATAATTTCCATCAATCAACTCAAAGTCATTGCTTCTTACTAATTCTGTCTGTACTAGGTGGTCAATACTAACTTCTTGCACAGGCATTTTGCATCTAGTATAAAAATTTGAATTTAATGAACTATCAATTTTACATAATGAAATCACATGTTAGGAAACTTTTTTCTAATGCATCTATGTATCTAGAATGCAGAACATTATACAGTGACTGTTACGTTTTGCTCCTTAGATAAGTGAATCTCATCAGAACTTTTTGGTAGGATGTAGAATACAGAGTGAGGATCTGAATAAGGAGAAAGAGGGCTCTGAAATGCTATGGCCACAGAGTATAAATGTAAAACTACCAGAGAATCAACCTATAATTTGCACTCAACTTTTCAGTGTTAGCGTAATACTAATGCATATTTTTAAAAATAATTTCTGTGATATGTTAATCCTAAATGTCTTACAACCCAGAGCCCTAAGAGCAAATAAAATAACAAAATAAGCAGGAGACATTTCAAGAGAAAAAAACCCACTATATTATCATAGGCTCAAAGGATTTCTGAAGAACCAAGACCTGTATTTCTGATGGTTTTGGATTTAAAGTTTCATCCTGGTTTACACATCCAGTTCCATTTTGACTCCCCACAGGATCTGATCTATTTTATTTTTGGCTTTCCCTCTCCTCCTACAGAAATGACACCTCGTATGTTTTTGTAGGGAAGTGGACTGATCAGCTGACAATGATGCACTAAAAAATAAACCAAGAGTCCACAGAGAACTAGTGGTTTCCACCCACACATGGGAAGAAGCTTTACTTGCTCCAGTCAACCAGGACACATATCCTGTAAATTAATACTCTGTGTTCCATTTTTTATCAAGGCCAAGTCATACTGTTTTGTTAATTACCTGTAGAAGTGTGGATACTTAGAAGACTGACAGAATTTAAATCAAGAAAGAATTATAACTATCATCTTTTCTGACCTGCCATGTTATGTAGGCTATACAACTACACCTAGAAATCTATTAACCTTAACACTTCGGTTTGATTTATAGTCTGTCTCTCACACAACCATTGCATCTTGAATTAAAGACCACTTGTGATGGAAAATGGTGCCAAAGAAGTAGTCTAATCATTTTTCTCCAAACACAGTTAGGCTTAAATTATTTTGCAACCTCTATTTCCCCTCACCTTCCATTGTTCACTAGTGTGTCATGTCACATGAGGACTATTTGCTGGAAAAGTATCACATTAACTAAATTCTAAAGGACCAAATTACTAGTTTGGCTGTAACTTAATTATGCAAAATATTTTCCATTTGAGATAAAAAGATAAGGCCTGGCAAATCTTAAGGTAGCTGGGTACTCTTAAATATGCTAATAGTGTGACCTTAATGTTGGTCCTCAGTCTATACCGACCCTTTAAATATTTTGGAACTCAGTTACTCCTAGACTGCCTCAAACTGAGCTAGAAGTGTTTGCCCCAAACAAAGTGGTGGCTGTCCCTCAGCAATACCCAAATCCCACAGTCCCTCTCATGCCTTATCCTGACTTCAGTAACAGTTGGTACCAGATGCTTCAGCAAAGGCAGAAATCACCTTTAAAGGACCACATCACTATATGCCTGCAGGGGAAATTTCTCTGTAGCCCCAAACAGCTGTTGGTTCTTGTTCTGAAGCACGAAATCTTACCTCTGTTATGAACTTTTATCCTGGCTAGTGTAAAGGTACATGAAATTCATATAAATAACTATTTTAAAATCTACAAAGTTCTTATCTGGAGTCACTTAATTCCACAAGTTCATTATATATTATTTTTAAAAGAATCTTAGATTTACTATAGCATGATGGCAAAACAGTAAAACCAGTAACTGCAGTTCTGCTGGATCCTGGAATTGGACAATGGAAGACTTATTGATATGAAAAAAAATTTCAGAAGTAGGGGTGAACTTGTATGAGGTGATATGCCAAAGTGACAACAATCTAAGGATAAGCAGGATTTGAGAGGCAAGGAGACATATATACAAATACATATTTGAAACAATTGCAAATATCAGTAAGTAATGTTTTTATTGTTTGTTTGGGTTTTTTTAATAATTTCTAAATGCCCCATCTGCCTCAAATTTTCCTCAATTTTGCCATGAAACATTTGTTTTTAGTTGTCATGTTAGCAGTGAGTCTAGAGCAGTGATCTGGTTAGAGAGGGGAGGGGATACGCAGATAAAATGCTCCACAGAGAACATCCTGGTTGTAATGTGCACAGTACGTTTCAAGACTGAAGACAAGATCAGATGCAACCCCATCAGAGAGGCTCAAAACCATCGATAATTATAGAAAAACACACTCAGTCCCTGTTCCCAAGCCCTCCTGCTTCCCCCCTCTGCCACTCAAACACAGAATTTGCCTGTGGGATTTTTCCACTCATCAGCCACCACTCAATGCACAAGATCGAGCAGATTAGGTAAGGACAGGAGAAAATTATTTGTAGTCATCAATCACCCAGCTACAATCTTTCATTGTAACAGTAGGATACTTTTTAGTCTGATCTATAGAGGCTATACTGTGCTAAAAATGAACTTTAATTTCTGTTAAACAATACTAGTGCTGTTTCTAAACCACAACTTAACTTTCCCTTTCAACCTCATACAATTAATTTCCTCAATAGTTTCTCAGGAGGAACTTTAATCTTTTAGAAGTCCCAAGAAATATTTCCTACTGTTTCTCCACTATATACTACCTTTTTCTTTCTACTAGTTCCTTGTAAAATATTTCATAGGAAACCTCTGAAAAATACAAGTGAGATAATGGTGACAGGGGCTTACCTGGGAATTTTCTCTGAAAACTTTCCAAAATGTCAGGCCTGCTGTATTGTTATGGAATATTTCATCTCTGGCTTTGGTAACCCAATATCTTAAATCTTGGGGATGAAGGAGGGCTGAAATAGTCATGGAAAGAGGATAAGGGAGAAATCGCAGTGCTGCTGCAGGAGCAATCATGACCTTGGGACTCGGCTAGGGAAGTGAAAGAAGCAAGAGAGGGGGGAAGATGGGGAAAGCAAGAGGCCTGTAAAGTATCTGAGAATTCATCTAGAAGTGATTGGGGGGAAAAATGAAAATAATAAAAAAATAATTTTAATGAAGGTGGGGAGGGAGACAGAATGGGAGTAACAGTCTTCAATGCAAAAAAAAACCAACCAAACAAACCAAAAACAAAAACCAATGTGAAGCACAGTCACTGCGCTGGCACCTAAACTGGCTCTCAGCAGTTAAGTGGAGATTAAATTCCTTTTTCAAGTACCAGAGAGAAAGGTAGGAGACAGGCAACAAGAACAGAAGGAAATGGGTGGAGGTAAAAGAAAGCAAAACAATGTGGAGTGCGAGAGTAATGTGGATAGTCTCAGCTTGCAACAATACAAAAAAAAACACCCAAAAAACTGATAAAAGTGAATGACTGTTGCTAACTTCACAGTGGCTGTTGCTCCCCTGTAGAAATGAAAAAGCTATATATGTCACAAACTGTCTTTTGAAATTTATGTTTCCAGAGGAGCTCAGCAGTCTTAGCATCCATGGATCTACCAAGAGGAAAACCTAGCCTTCACCCATCCTCAGTGGAGCTGGAAAACACTTAGCATCAAAATTGGAATTACTCTTTTGGGGTGGGCTGCAGTCCTCTGTGAATATAAAACTAAGTTAAAGATACACTATTCATTTTCTGTTAATCATTGAAGGAACACATGAAAATGGCACAAAGATTAGTTACACAGGGTCTGGCCTTCAGTCCTTCATGCAAAAGTACCACTGAAATAAGGTTAATGAAATAACTTATCTGGCTTACTGCTCTTCTATCCTATTCCTTCCAGAAATCAAGTCATAGTGACTGTAAATCTCTGATGTAATACCTGGAAAATATTACTGACAGCATTTCAAGAACCCCACGTAAATTTTTTACTTTAAAGACAGGCCACAGGGGAGCTCTTCTGTCTGAAGTCAGAAAGGCTTGCAACGCACACCACAAGTTTGTCAAAAGGAAGAAAACAACTTCTATCTGAAATAGCAGTTCTGTCACATAAAAAGCACAGTGGAAGTACTGAAAAATCTTAGTGTGACAGTATTCTTTAAAACTCTGTGTGTGACAACAATTAAAATGTTCTTCTTTCAGAATACATCTGTTAACTGAATATACTGCTGGGTTTTTTTCAGTAAATACTTCCAGAAAAAGATTATTAGAGCATTTCAGTAAACAACCCTAAGCTTTGACCACTTGTTGTAATACATGTTTTGATGCTCTTGAGCATCTTAGTTGGATTATATATATTTTCTTATGCTTGCTTGCCTCTAGAAAAATCATCCTACTCTTTCTTAAACAGACAACAAGGGCACGCTCACAGAGCCCCCCTTCAATGCTAATTTACAGACCAGCTCTCTGTACAACAGATGCCCTAGGAAATTAGTGTCTCTATTGAGCTCAAAGCATTGGTTTTCACCTAGTAAACCCTCCTCACCTGAGATCTTTGTCTCAACTGCACATTGACTACTTTGGTTGAGAATCTAGATGAATTGCCTTTTTTTTTTCTCTCTCTCAAAATGGCATGAAATATCTCAGGTTTATTGTCTTACAACACATACTTCTTCAGTGGGCTTCTGGCAAGCACTGAAGCACACAAGATCAAGATCTGGGATTTCTAGGGGACTACATACTCTATTTTTAATATCCAAATATAAAATTTGATCAGTTGTATAAGAAAGGAAGAGAGGTGTACTGCTGAGGTTTTGCATGTAATTCTCTAAAAGAAAGCAGGAGGGAGGGAATATTGCTGGCACTTAGACCAGAAAAAAAATAATCTCATAATTAAACCCATACAAATAAATGATTAATAGAAACAACAGTTTGACACAGTATACACAAGTCACCAGGCTGAATGTATGGAAAATAAAGGATGTTATTCCACCTGCCTCTGTGTAACATTGACCACACTGTTAATACCAAGAAGGCAAATGCTAAAAGATAATGCTTCAGGTGTTGCCAGGTTGTTTCATGCAGGCCTGCTGAAGCCACTGAAGTTACAAATGCAAGCATGATTTCTTAGCAAACATGAAATGCCCATGTGAAATCAATGGAAGCCTTAATGAAAAACTCTAAACAGTATCAGTCATTTTGAATTATTGCTTTTCCTTAAAATGCACCGTTTCCTCTTTGTGTCATGTGCACCAGGAAGTTAAGTAGTGTGGACTGGTAATTAAGGTAAGCATTAATGAAAAAAATAATGTAAAATACTATTTTGGGGAGCAAACACTCTATTTTGAAAGCTGACATTACCAGTTTTCATAGAGAGAACAGAGCCTAGAAATGAGAAACAATGTGTATAGTTTTAATATCTTACATGGAAATGCTCACAACTTCATCAAAATGATAAAATTACATTTTTTTTAAAAAAATGTGTATTGCACAGAGCAGTTGGAATATACATAGAACTTTACTGGATACAAAACCAGCATAGGTGGATTGCTCATCCTTCATACTTCTGGGGGACAGGCCTATGATTCTTTGGCAATCTCTTTCTTGGCAACAGCTATTAAATTTGAATTGTTCCATGATTTTAAATTGATGAGTTACGAAAGATTTGCAAAATACACCAACTTACTTATACGAAACAGATGCAGTTTAGGTTTAAATGTGCAAAAAAAAGAACCCAAGCTATAGCAAATGCAATTGTATCTGACAGACAAGCATGTGATCCTTTTATTTAGTTATAGAGCAAATAAATACAATTTGCATGTCAGTGGGATCAAGTGAAGCCACCAAATCCAAAACAATTACTGTTCTCCAGCAAGATTTTAAACTACTAAAATAGGGAAGTTGGAGGAAAGTGCAATTAATTAAAGTATATCAAAATGCTTTCTATGGGAATTTTAATCGTGCCTAAGATGCCATGATAGTCACGATAGGCTAACAAACACATAATGGATTTTTCATTTTTAAAAAGTTTTTATATTAGAAGTTGAGAAACACCATCACTCATCCCTTTGCAGTCTTGGTTTGGACGCTCCCCCATGAAATGGCACATGAAAGATGGTTGGAAATATTCAACCAAAAAAGGAACGTGGTTTTTGTAAGAAATGCTTTGGGTTTTTTCACCAGCTTTAGTGCATATTCATTGCAGATGCAAAATTTTCAAAACTGTTTCCTGAAAAGAGAGCCTATTCACCCGCACTGTGATAGACAATTCTATTTTGTTTTCAATAAAGCAAATATAAGTGCTGGAAAGAAAGCACAGTTCTAACATTTCAAGAAATTGGGTATACATGTAATATAAGAACAGATAATTACACGCCTTCCACTATCAAAATTTGTAGAATAACTTAGGTTGGAAAAAGTCCCCCTAGGCCCAACCAGCCCTCTGCTCAAAACAGGTCAAATTAGATCAGGCAGCTCAGGGACTTGTTCAGCTGAGTTTCAAATATTTCCAAGGATGGAGATCCCACAACCACATTACTTTAGGCATTCAGGACGCTGTCTATAGGACAATGGACTGAGATTTAATTCAATTCCAGTGGTTTTAAAGTTCTTGTTACAAGTCTGTCATGTGACCTTGATGTTTCAGTTTCTCCACTTCCAAAACTAGAATTATTATTCAAATTCCCAGCATAATGTTGAGATGTGGCTTATATTAATGCATTACAAACACTGTCTACACAATAACAATATATTCAAAGATGCTACCACTGCAAAGTAAATATAGTAAATATTTTTAAGTCCTTGGATTCCACCATGAGAGGAAATAGGGAGAAGCTGCATTTTTCATAAACCAGCAGAATACTTTGAACAGTTACAGTCACCTCAACTGATAGAGGCCTCAGCCACTGGCATTTTGGCTCCTGGTTTCAGTGTTACTGCTGTTACTGATGACTTGTACTATACAAGGTGCATAGTTCTCACCCAATACTGGCAACCTTTTTATTATGTTCTTACTGTTCAAATTAAAGACTAGAGTGTGTTCATTTTTGTTACCTTATTCTCAGATTGTATGTTCGAAAATTATTCTTTTTTTTTTTTTCAAGACTATTCATGCTGTTGAGGATAGAGACATTTACTTTATGATGCATATGATCATTAAAGTTCTGATCTGACAAAGAGATTCATAGAGCAAATATCGGTAGGGAGTATTAGCTGTATTCTTCCTCTCATCAACACTATCTAGACTATGAAGGTGAAAACCCCAAAGTGGAGAGAACTCAAGTTTCAGAGACTTTTGCTTCTGCAGGGATTTTGTTGAAAGTTATTTCCTTGAATTTCTTTATCCTGGATCCTTTTCTCCAATTACATTTGAATCACTGTGGGTTTGCAACATCATGACCCAGGAATTAGACATTACAGTGTCAACTTGCAGTAAATTGAGTTCAGTTCACCTGTCACAAGTGCATCTCATTTCAACGAATAGCACCCAGCTGAGCTCTCATGGGACATTCAGCTCACCGTTTACGTAGCTGGAAACTGTGACCTCTGAAACCACAAATGCTTTTAGGTCAAGAATGCCACAATGTGGATGCTACCCTTTTATGCTACCATCACTGTTTGTGGCTTTCTCACATCCCATATCCCCATTTGGGCCACAGCCACTTCAGGAATAACAAACACTAAAATGTCTGAAACGGGGAATTTTCCCAAGGTGAAGCAGAAAGATGACAGTGTTTAAAAACTCCCAAGAGTGGGACTGTAGGACTGCTCCATTGCAGCCTCTTCCTCAGCAACCTTGAACAAACACAATGTGCATTCAGTTTCTGACCTTTGACACGCAGATCATAAACCATCCTTATCTTGGCAGCGCGAGGCTTAGCACAGGGTCTGAAAATGCTTCAGCAGCCTCTCACTTGTGAAGACTGTGAAACAGCACAGTATTTACACTGGTTGCATTTGCATGATTTATTAACACTGTACCCTGCACAGGCAGACCTGGATGTCTCATTAAGATACTATTTTGGGACCCCTCGTGCACTGACATCTCCTCGGCAGTGCCAGAAATGAAGTGATGGCACAGTGACGGCTATCGCTGGCTCTGTGCTCAGCACAGAGGCCCTGAGGCGCTCCCCGCGGTGGGGCCCATAACCCGGTGTGACAGGACGAAATGCTCAGGTGCGTTTCTCCTGCCGGGAAACCGCCACCCACCGCCTCCTCTGGGAGCGAAGCCCTCGAGGGGTAAACCATAAAATCAACGACTGGAGAGCTGCGGAGCGGCGCGGGGTCAGGCCGGCGGCAGCACACACACCTAGGCACGACGGTGCTTTCCTGGCCTGCATTGCGAGGTACTTTCCGCCTGGCCCAGGGCACGGTTAACCTTTGCGTTCCTCCCACTTCGCTCCGAGGGGTGGAAACTCCGATCAGAAATTACTCGCGGAGGGTGATAGGAGTGATAACAGGAGGGGAGGTATTTTTAGGTGACTTGAAGTACGCGGCGGCGGTGCGGGGTGACAGGGAGCGCTGTGGGAGGACCTTTCGCCGGCCGGCACCAGGGGCCGGGCGCGCTGCTAGCAGCGGCGCGGAGGGACGCCCGGGGAGGGAGTGGGGGTGTTTCTGAGGTCAGGGACAGAAAAGGGGGAATGAGGGTGAGTAAATCACGAGCGGCCCGTTGCGGCAGCCGGCTTCACAGGGACAGAAGACCACAACCGCCAGCAGGGCCGGAGCCGCTGACGGGGCCGCCCCCCGCCGTGCAAGACCTAGCCTGCGGGCGAGGGGCGGCGGAGGCGGGCCGGGCAGCGCCGTGCCCGCAGCCTTCGCCCGCCTTCCCGGGGCGGCCGTTAACGCGGCCGGAGAGCAGCGGCCGTACGAACAATGAACGCTGCGAGCCGCCGCCGAACAAAGAGGCGCGGGCGGGCGCAGTGACTTCACCGCCGGGCCTGGGCCCGCCTCTGCCCGCCCTCGGCCGCGGAACCTGCCCCGCTGCCGTCTCCTAGCAACAGGGGGAACCCACGGGCCCGGCGCGCACAGGCAGCGGCGGGGCGCGACGGCTCTGCGGGAGGCCTGGGCGGCAGCAGCGGCCCAGCAGCACCGGCTGCGCTCCCGTGTCCACCTCTCCCCCACCCCGACCTCGTGACGTGGAGAAGCGGCCCCGGCAGCGGCTCGGGACGTCGGCGGGCAGCGCCCACCTGGCGGCGGGGGTGCACAGCGAGGGCGACAGGGGGCGGCATTCGAGGGGGGCGGGGACAGCCGTCGGGCGGTTGTTTCCCTGAGGGGGGTGCGGCGCCGCCGCTCCTCGCGCGGTGCCAAGTGCTTCCCCGTGGCCGGGCAGGGTGGGCGGCGGGGCGCCCCTTGTGCGCCGGGCTGGAGGCAGATGGAGGAAGCCACTCTCCGCGCTCGGCCGGGGCCCCGCCGCCGCCGCTGCCACCGGCAGGCCGCCCCTGGAGGAGCGCGGGGGCGCGGCGGGCGCAGCCCCAGAGGTGCGGAGGTCCGTGCCCGCCCCGCCGCACGCCCTACCTGTGCTGGGCCCGCCGCTGCCGCCCCTCCCCCGGCCCCGCCGCCGCCCCCGCGGGGGCCGGGACTCAACGCGCTGCGGCGCCGAGACGCGGCCCCGAGGAGAGGGCGAGGGAGCGGGAGCGGGAACGGTGCCGGTCGCGGCGCATGATGTGGGTGCCGCTGCTGGCGTGTCTCACCGCGGGGATCGTCTCCGTGCCCAAGTGCCAGCGCGGCCCCGGAGCCCTCCTGGGGGCGGCCCGGCTGCTGGCGGCCGTGCCGGGACTCTGCCAGCGCTGTAAGTTGCCGAGCCCCTCGGGCTGCTCGCCGTGCCCTTGGCTGGTTGGGGTTGTTGGCTGGGTTTGGGTTTCGCGCGGGGGCCGTTTGGGGGCGGTGGGCATGCCCAGGCTCGGTGGTTGCCCCCGGGGCGCAGCCCTGACAGCTGGGGCCGCCCGGTGCCGCAAGCACACGCAGTCCCTGCCGGCCGGGCGGGAGTGTGGGAGGTTACCTGTAGCGAGAGCCGGGCCGGAGCGGCTGGCTCCTGCCCAAACTTCACACTGCTAGAGCACCGCTAGTGCGAGCCTGTGATTAGCTCTCCGTCCGGGGAGAGCCTTTACGGAGCCGTGGCAGCTCCCAGGGAGTGCAGGGAGCCCACGGGGGAGTGTCGAGCGCCAGGGTGCTGCGGGACCTGAAGTGCCCGGTCACCCTCTGCAAGGCTTGGAGAAGCGGCACACAGAGCCCCCGAGGGGTCATAAGCTGCAGGTGGACAGTTCTTAGGAAAGAAAGTACTCGGGTTTTACATCGTTTATGTGGCGTTTAGTGGCAGGATTTAAAAGGGATAGAGTTACAGGAAGATTGTCGTCTCTTTGGAGTAACGTGTATGCTGACAGTTCCCTGGTAGCGATGGTACTGGTGGTGGCCAAGGCTCTGATAAATGAGAGTTACCCCTCAAATTGTGGAAGGGCTTCCCAGAGCCCCGGGCAACAGTTTTGAAGCATTCAGGCTGAGAGGAGCCTGTGCAAATGCACCTTAGACCACACAGCAGTTGATCAGACAGAGCTATCAGCTTAGTCAAGTATTTCATAAAAGATCTTATTTAACTAGTAGTGCTCAGAAAAGCAGATCAAGTTGTCAGTCACCTTTCTTTATTTTTCCCTTTGTGGTATAATTCCATATTCCAAGTTTAAGCCTGCAGTTAATTTAAAACATTAACATGTAACCTCTAAAAATAAGATTTACAATGAGAACAATGTATTACTCTTAAGTTCTTTATTGCATATGTGACAAATTCATGCCTAATTCAGAGGGATTTGCCTAGTGCTATTAAAAACAATGGAATAATTTGTTAACTTTCATAGGATAATTTATTTTACTTTTTTGGCTTCATATTTTGAATTCAAAACCAAAGTAAATGTCAATAGGAAAAATAAAATGTAGTATTCTTAAATTTTCTATGAAACATGACATCTTGTATTTCATATCCCAGATTCTTTTTCATGCACCATACTTGAGTTGAAAGGCTAATTGAAACTTTATGGAGAGAACAGTTCTGTGCCGAGTGCAGTGCTGTGCTTGCTCATGAGTGTAGCTCCTGGGTACACACTAATGCAAATAATGTCCCAGAACAGAATGCCATAGGGGAAGACTGTGCATGGGGCTTTTGAGCCAAAGGATGCTTGTTCTCTGTTGTGCTTGATAGTGAAAATATACATGTGTGATACGTCATGGGTTATGTGTTTATTATGACAGCAGCTCCCAGATTGGGCAGACTGTAACTCAAATAGACCATGTTTTTTTCTCTTCATTTGAAACCTCTGCTAATTCATGAAAGCTGAAAGTCACACTGAATTCTTTCCTTCATACATAATCACTTTACAGGCTAGAGCTGCAGTTAAAGCAAGAGTAGTGTCTTGTTTTTCTATGAATTAACACATTAAATTTTTTCTTTATTACTGTTGTTGGTTTTGTGTGCTTTTTACTTTTGGTTGTGACAGCTCTATCAGCTAGTGCAGCACCACCTGGATTCTTTGAACTTCTGCAGGCTGCTCTGAGAGACGCTGGGCAGCAGCTCCATGTACAGCTATTTGGCAGCCCAGCTTTGTTGAAGCAGCCACTCCTCTGCTTCTGCCTTGACAGTGCTGGGCATGGAGAAGAGCGTCATGCTGTTCCCATGCTATCACCAAGTTCAGTTTATTTATGTGCAGAGTTGGCAGAACCTGTGTATCTGTTTCATTGAATCTCCAGTTCTAAAAGAGACTGGAACAAATATGAAAAGTACATGGAACTCAAGTCTGTTGATTCTTGTTGGAGCATTTGTGGCTCTTCTAATTGAAAAGTTTACAGTCTGATGCTACCTGAGGTATTTGTTCTGCAAACTGCAGTTTGAGATGTGAGCTGAGATGTAGAATTTGGCCCTGGATTTGGAGTTACGAGGAGTGCAAAAGGAAATCTCACAACGCTGTGAAGTTGCAAGTCCCAAATTAAAGGTTCTGTAAACTCAGATAAAAAGGTTAGTGTAGCCGCCTTCTACAAAGGGTGCCTTGTTCAGTAAGTCTCGCCAAAGGCAATTTGCAGCTCACTAAGCCAACTAAAACAAATACCTGACATACGAATGAAGCTAGATCCATAGTGGTTTCTACAGATCCCAAATTTATATTTGAACAGTCAAACCTGACAAAGTCCTAAAGATGTAAACCAGTGAACTGAATAAAAGCTGGATAATACAGCAAGAGCACGTGTATGCATTTTGTTAACCAGTTGTGTAAGTGCTCTCTTCAGTGGAAACAGTTCCCTTGCCTGGTTCAGATACTAACCTGTTGAAAGTCTTTAATCTGCTATATGAGCACATGGAGTATGCAGGGCTTAAATACTAAGAAATTACTCATTGGTCAAGGTTAACTGAGGACATTAGTTCTAATCTGAGCAGTGTCTCAAAAAAAAAGATTTTACATTTATTAAAATTTGAAAACTAAGGTATTTGGTGCTTCCAGAAATATTCAGGTAGTCATTCCTGTATGAAGCTCAAGTAAACAGAGTTTACTTCTGATGTGCACACAGAGATTGGATGGCATGAAGATCTTTCTTTATCCCTAATTTAAGTGTTGGAGGACAGACACAAAACAGTTGTGTTACATAGTCATGGTTGACAAATCTTTTGACGCTTTAAAAGTTGGTATTTTCAGTCTTCTATAGAGTGTCGTTTGGAAAGACCAGTTAGGGGTTTGGGGAAAGCAGAGGATCTGTGATCATGGCAGGAACAACTGTTAATTGATTTATCCCAATAGCATGACTTCTGGTGCCAAACATTCATTAATGTTCCCTCATCTGGGTCTTTGGAGTTTTGCCAGTTTTGTCACATCAGATTCTTATGTGTGTTCCCTCTTGTTAGAAAGTTTCATAAATAATTACTGTGTTACTTCTCAAAGGAATATGAAAAGTCATTCAAACCACCCATGGAAGAGCTGGTTTTGAAGTGAGGTGGTCAGAAAATGTCCCTGCACCAAAAAAAAAAAAAAAAAAAAGTCTGAAATAAATGATACATCATAATAACTTTAACCAGTGTTTGTTGATTTCTCTTCTGTGCTGGCCCATTTCCTTTTGGGGCTCATGGAAGAATCTGTGTTGTGTGGGGAACACAGCACTGAGACGGTTCTGCTTTTCCCAAGGCTTAAAACAATCCAAGAAGAAGACAAAAACCATTTTTAATTTCCTGAGTCTGTGTGGGTGATCTGCTCCCTGGGGGTATTGGGCCGTCTTTGAGAAAGCCAACCTGGGTGTGTGAGAGGGCTGTAGGTTGCAGTTCTGAGGAATAGTGAGGGGGAGGTTTGCTTATCTGCGCATTGCCTAAGGAGCATAATATGCCAACAGTACACACAAATTTGCTTTGCAGATTGTACGCTTCTCATAATCTGTTGCAATTTCACGTCTCTTCAGGGGTTTTATATGGTAGGGTTTTTATTTTATGTTTTTTGCAAGTTGAATGATGCTGGTGGTTCCATGTATAGTATTTTACAATGTTTCCATGCTACAGATGTTTGAGATGGGGCAAGAGTGGAAAAAGAGAGACGGGCACTTTACCAACTAGAAGAACAGTATCTCTTGGTGTCCTGGGAAGGTTGACTATGTCATTTAGGACATGCTTTTGCTGAAGGCAGCCTGAAGATTGCATGCAGCAAGAATGCTCTCTTATAGCAGTTTGAGGAGGCAGTAACTTCTTTTCTGGTCCTTAAACTTTCAAGGGCTGGAGCTGCAACAGCTGAGCAATCAGGAATTATATACCGCATTAATCAAGAAGCCTGAATGAACAAATTCGATTTTCCATTGAAGTACAATCCAAGTTTAATTTATGTTTCAAGAGCATCAGAAAGATGTGTTAACGTGAGCTTTAGAGAAGCTTAAGAAAATCTTTACCAAATAAGCCTTCATCTGGATTTGAGGACATTAAAACATCAGATTATAATCTCCCTTATACTTCACAGAGTGCATAAATGCTGCTAGTATTTTTCAAGTCTTTTGAAAGAACTCATGATGACATGTCCACATTAATTGTCTTGAATTTGGGATAATTTGTGTTAGTTGTTAATCTAAAGTAGCAGGTATGAGAAAAGAAATTGTGTAAATTGACATGGGCTGCTGGTATTTATCAAGACTTTTTCATCATCATTACTTTTGGTAGTAAGTCCTTAGAAGCTAGGGACCTCACTTCTTTAGAACAGGCCTGACATAAGAAACATTAGCCTTATTGTACAAATAAAATCTACGCTACATGCATGAATTATTTTGTCACCAATGTGCATTTAAAAAACTACATATAGCAAAACCATATAGTTTAAGTATCAGGATAGGTGTATTTTAGGCAGTGATTGAGATTGAGGATTAGAAGGACAAGCTGAATGGCATTGTGTCTTGAGCTTTGAAGTTTGCTCAGTGTTCTTAAAATACATTGATTACACTAAAATCATATGTTACCCAAAATTCATAGACTCATAGAATTGTTTGGGCTGGAAGGGACCTTCAAGATCATGTAGTTCCAGCTGTCCTGCATGGGCAGGGACACCACCCACTAGAGCAGCTTCCTTCGAGCCCCATCCAACCTGGCCTTGAACACTTCCAGGGAGGAGGCATCCACAGCTTCTCTGGGCAACCCGATTCTGTGTCTCACCACTCTAACACTAAAGAATGTCTTCCTAATGTCTAACCTAAATCTACTCTCTTCCAGTTTAAAACTGTTACCCTTTGTCTTATCACTACACACCTAGGTAAAAAGTACCTCCCCTGCTTTCCTATAGGCCTCTTTCAGGTACTGGAAGGCTGCTATAAGGTCTCCCTGAAGCTTTCCCTTCTCCAGGCTGAACAACCCTAACTCTCTCAGTCTGTCTTCATAACAGAGGTGCTTCAGCCCTCTGATCATCTTTGTATCCCTCCTCTGGACTCACTCCAACAGCTCCATGTCCTTCTTGTGTTGGTGTCCCCAGTACTGGACACAGTACTCCAGGTGGGATCTCATGAGAGCAGAGTACAAGGGAGAATTGCCTCCCTTGACCTGCTGGCCACACTTCTTTTGATGCAGCCCAGCACATGATTTGCATTCTGGGCTGCAAGTGCACATTGCCAGCTCATGTTGAGCTTCTTACCAACCACCATCCCCAAATCTTTCTCCTCAGGGTTGGTCTCAATCCATTCTCTGCCTAACCTGTATTTGTGCTTGGGATTGCGTTGATCCTTTTGCAGGATCTTGCACTTGGCCTTGTTGAACTTTATGAGGTCAGCATGGACCCACCTCTTAAGCTTGTCAGGGTCCCTCTGGATGGCCTCCCTTTCCTCCAGTGTGTCAACCACACCACACAGCTTGGTGTCATCAGCAAACTTGCTGAGAGTGCACTCGATCCCACCATCCATGTCACCAACAAAGATGTTAAACATCTATTTTGTGCCTTCACTGTAACTGGTAGTGCAGATATTTTGCCATAAAGCTGGCTTCTCAAGTCAAATGTGCTGATAACAAAATTCTGGAGAAGAATATAAATTCCTCTGCATTAATAAAGTTTTGTGGATTTTTTAAATCAAATTCTTAAGGCCTTGGGTGTTTTTCTTTCTACTTATGTCTTCCTTTCCAGCAAAATCTGTCTTCTAAGCTCCTGGATGTGTCCATTACTAATTGCAAAACTTCTGTCTAACCAGTAGAAAGATGTCATACTTCTTTCTCATCTGCCTAAATAGGCATAACTTATGGTGGACAAAGCAGGGTAGGGTCTGTTTTTCTTCCCTAAGCACTCAAACTTTATTAAAAGATTTTTTTTTTTTCTTTTGGCAATTTACTTAAATGGACTTGGGATATTTAGTTTAGCTATTGGGAAGGAAGTAGGGCTCTAATGAATTAGTTCACTGTCCACTGCAATGGAACCTTTCTTCAAGAAGAAAAGTAAGCTTTATTGCCAGCCATTCAGGATTCCCCCTTGTTCTGGTGGCAGAACAAGAATAACCCCTTGAGCAAAATGTGTTTCAGGATGACCAGAATTTACAGCATTAGAAAGCTGCCAAAAAAACAGCTTCTAGCTGAGGCTATATTTGCCTAAACTGAAAAGTTTGCAAAGTTCATAATTGACTTTTTTTCTTCATACGTTTTCTGTGCTTCCCGTGACTTCACTGTCGTATGCCTGCTATTACCCATGGTGACAGTAATGAGTCTGAAATATTTATAATTATCAAAAGTATTAACACAGAGATTTTAACTGTAATTATCGGAGGAGGAAAATTCTGTAGCTTTGGGCAGGTGGAATGACGTATTTAATTCTTTTCAGGCCCCTTCTCTGCCCCCTGATTTGGAAGTTAAGTTGTTAGCAGCAATATTTCTTTGGGTTCAAATCTTGAAAACTTAAGTATTTTTTGTATTTTACTGTTGTTGTTGCTGTCTTATGAATACAGCTGCATGAGGTATGGTAGCATTGCAAAAGTAGTTCAAGTCTGATTAAACCAGTAACTGCCCTTTCCACAATAAATTCTCTTCCTTCTTGGTTTTTAAGGGAATGAGACTAAGTGAATTTCACTTGTTCTACTGTACTTAAGAGTACAACTTACTTCCATTTCATCTCTGTAGGGTGACAGGAGTTAGTACTGTGCTGAGGACAATTGCTTCTTTCAGATGTGGGCTCTTGCTGGAAAGCTGATCCAAGATCCCACCTTCTTGTACAAACAGGACTCCCAGGAAATAATAAAATTTGCGACAGCTTACACTCCAGTAGAGATGATGCAAAATTACCTAAATAAAACTAATGACATCAGCAAGTATGCTCTTCCAATCTAAGTAAAACTGTTGGATTGCATTTTACTGTCAGAAATGTTGTAGCATTACTTCAGAATATTAAATAAACTACTACCTGTTGAAAATCCTGCATTTGCATGTTTGAAGCTGTTCGTTACAGAGCATTCAAACTGCACCTGCAGACCAGACACATATGTGAATACTTACTCGCAGAAGCATATGCAGAAGTTTGCATTCAAACAGTATATGTGCACCATTAGTTATAGTTAGTGTGCAAGTCTGCATATTTTATAGCCTGAAGTCATGTTTTGTGGAGCATTCACCCCCAAAATATAAAAACCCTAATAGACTTATATAAACCTAAAATGGAGGTTGGCCAGTGTCTGTTCCTAGACAAGTATGGTTGGGTTTGGGCGTTTTTCATTTGTGAACAATGCATGTATTTCCTATCAGAGAAGCTAATTTCTCAGCATTCTCTTAAAAGATGTTTGTGTTCATCCATTTTTTATCTGTATATTCAGGAAAGCACTGTAGTTCAATTTACCTTTGAAAGACTTTTAATTCAGCTGTTAATCATCAAATGGGATCTTGAGTCTTTTGTGCTATGCTATCACATAGTTGATTAAAATGACATCTGACTGTTTCTGCATTCAAAGAGAATAAAAGTGACAAAAATAATTTAGAAGAAAATCCCAGAAAGTTTTTACCACATTCCATTTGTCTTCGGGCCAATAACCATGTTAGAAGATTGAAAACTCTATTGAAAAGCAAATTACTGAAATACGAAACACTTTGTATTCCAGAAAGCAATAACATTTTTAAAATAGCCCTGCTGAATAAATGCTCCTCCCAAACTTGTGCACTACATACTACAAGTCCTTAAAGAGTAGTGGTTATCTTCTCTGATACCAGTCTTGGTTTTAATTTAATATTCTTGAGGTTTTCTCATTGTGAGTGTAAACTATGTATTATGTATTCAGGGGTTTTACCCCTGACATGTCTCCTACTGCACACATACATGCATGCAGTTTTTCCTTACATGTGGTTTTCAGCTACAGTCTGAAATGCAAAGTAAGTTTGTTCCAACTCATAATATATGCAGATAAAAGTGAAGTGAGCTGTTTGCATTGCCATGGACTACGAACCTGTGCACCAGGTGGGCTACGGTGACACTCCTAGGGAATAAATAGCTCTGAGCTATTACTGCCCATCCTCTGCGTTGCTTCTGGGTATGTGAATGAGGGCACAGAGTGAGGAAGAGGTGGTGCTCTTATGGGGCAGAAAACGGGAAGCTGAAGAAGGCTAATATGCAGCAGAAAGGTAGATTAGGGATGCAATTGAGAGCTGAGGGCCTGATTTGAGGAGGTGGAGCTGTAGAAGGTGGTGGGAGATACAGTTCGGGCTTGTCTTTTATTCAAGGTTGACCTTAAGCAGGCTAAAAAATAGTCATTTGTGTCTACCTTTGTATTCATCATGACCCCATATTTAGGTAAAGACTTTATCATATACACAGAAATATACTGTCCATTCTAGGTTGCCAATGTGCTACTTGCTAGCAGTGCTTACTAATACACAAGAAATTAAGTTAGCAGTGAAATGCAGCAGTAGCCATTCCAGGCTTTACTTGAGCAGCATGGCTGTATCCAAGCTGTCCAACTTCAAGGGAGATTCTAGCAGCTGGAAGTAACTGGAGTATAATGACTCCTATGCCCATGTTCCATCCTAAGAAACAAGGGAATTCACACAGTTCTGCATATCTTGAAGTTCCCTTTAAATCAGGGGATTTAATAAAAAAATATTTAAGCTCTCTGGTTCCATATGCTTTGCATTTTTATTGGTTCAAAGCTGTGCAAACAGGATCATCAAACCTGTGCCATAAAAGCTAATGGCTGTGGGAAATGAGTCTCTTCTAATTATATAATCACAGTAAATTGTCCTGTATGGTTTTATTTGCAAGAGACAGAATGGGTTGGTTTCAGAAGCCTAATAGGTTTTGACTCATTGTTTGCAGACATGGATTGCATCAACAAAATTTAACTATCTCCCATAAAAGCAGGAAGTTTCATAGAAAGGGGAGGCTACAAGTAAAGTTGGCCAAGAAACAAAAATTGTGTTCTTAAAAATTTCAAGGTTACTTTGCTTGTTTTCGTTCTGTATTGTGGCTTGGGAACTAAGTCCGTCTGGAGTAGTCAATAGCTCTGTCTCCCACAGCCAAGGTCGTGTTTGAGGCTGTGGTTTGAATGTTGTGTTTTTGAGTCCTCACGGCTATACCAGTACCTATTTTGGGTAGTACCTTTTCCAAAATGCTGCTCTATGCATCTTTCTAACAAAATTGTTAAAATCCTCTAAATTGATATACACATGAAAAACTTGAGTTTATATACATCTGTGTGAGACTTCTGTTCTCCAAGGTTTCCACTTGAATTCATGTGCAACATTCATATAAGTGATGGAACTTTTCAGAGGGATGAGGCTATGAAAACACATGCAGCCTCAGAGAGGTGTCAGGAATACCTTCTTGAAGCCTAGTGTCTATATTGTTCCGTAATTATGGAAGTGACTATGCGCTGCTTGGAAACTCCATCTCCATGTGTCATTACACAGCAGACTTCTGATACTTTTGCTGTCCTCCAGCATGAGCTATGACTGCCCTTTTCTGCCCAAGCTTTCCTAATGCTGTGTTGACAGAGGTCTCCCCCGTTTCCTCCTCCTTTGCCTTGTTCAGCTGACAGATACCCAGCATCAGTTCTCTCAAGTGACTCAGAGCTTGCACAGTGTGCAATAAAGGAAGATCTTGGTTATTTTGCTGCATAGTTTGCAAAGGCATGGACTCTCATACAATGAGGCAGATTGTTGCATTACTTTGCGATTTGATGGCTTTTTATAAAATTTGTGTCACCCTTAGTAATGCCTCTCATGTTCACAGGGCACTGTGTTCATATTGCAATGCAGATTAATTGGGGAGCCCCAAAAGTGTCAGGGAGATGATGGCAGAGTAGGAACAGGAGCCAGTATCAGTCATCGGGACTTGTTGCTAGTGATGCTTGTCTCTGCATTTATCCAGATGTGCATGTATACTTCTTATTTATGTCTCGTTTATATCTCTTGCCTTCTCTAGAGCCACATTACCATTGAACTCTTCCAGTATACTCCATTTTTCTTTTTAGGAACACTGTAACACTTTATTTTTTAATTTTTTTTTTTTTTAATTACTAATGAGAAAAGAAGGTCTAAAGCTTTGTTGTTGTTGTGTCAGGGTTTTTTGTTTGCTTGTTTGTTTTAATGGAAAGGTGTGTTTACTCACTTGCCATGTTTACAAAGGTGTTTTTCCTTTTACTCACTTGCCAGGTTTACAGAAATATTTTTTCAGGGCTCAGGATTTAACAGTGCCAGCTGTATTTTGCACCTTTCTTTTATACATCCCTTTCTTAGCAAACACCTGTGTCTCTTACATACTGAGTTCTAGTTTACTGCTGTTTCTCTTTGATTTTCAAATCTGTGTGCATAAACTTAAGTGGACAACCTTTAACAGAGAAGTTAAACCAATTAACAAATCCAGTATGTAATAGAAAAAAAAAAGGCAGAGGGAAGAAAAGCTGTCTGGTATTTTTGCTCAAGTAATCTTAGGAATTTATTATAATGCATAATAGATGTACAGTTTTCAAGTTGAAATCTCCTTTTCTGGGCAAGGGTGAGGACCTCTTAAAGCTAATTCTGAGGTGTACCTTGTAACCCTCTTAGAAAAACTAGTGGTGACAAAGCTTGTTTCTAAAGCGTGGCATTGCAGAGGGTAGAGAGAATTATTCCTTGTTTGGAAGAGGGGGAGAAAACCCTAATTCCAGGATTAGGTTTTAGGATTGGCAGTTAAAGCACAGGCACTCATTTTTTCCTTGTAATCTGAGCAAGTAAGTGTCAGACACAACAATAATAGAAAAAATTCTCCTTCTGTAACATTTTTATAATGCTTTTCATTGTATCTGCACGTTCAGCTGAAGTGAATTGAGACACTGTGTTTTAGCTGGGAAACTTCCTGCCTGTCCCCTCTATGGGAGTCATGTTTAGCACTTGAAGAAAGGCAGAACTGTGAAGGTAACTGCAGGATACTGCATAGGAGCTGCAGCTTTCCTCAGAAGTGATGCTACATGCAAGTTATTGAAAGCCATGTTATCTGTGGAGAGGGACAGCCTGGCTGATTGCTGCCCTGGAGCAAGATTGGATATAGAATGTAAGGCTCTGTAAAGGCTAGATAGTTTCCTATCTTCTTGCCTTAACTAACGCTCAGCAGTCTGAGGACCATGATCAGGGAGTATAAGCTGCTAGTTATGTTTTGGCTTTCTCTCTTAAGAAAGCAAATGGTACACCCTCCAAAAACAGCACAAACGTGTACCAACAGTGGAGTTGATATAAATCAGAATTCTTGGCTGTACTTGAACAAAGTGCTGCCTGTCTGAAAACCTGGTTAACATCCCCTCTCAAATGCCAGTGTGCATTATTGTTATTCCATCTTTGAGATACCCTGATCATTATAGTTATTTTCATAATAGGGAGGCAGGATATGATTATAACATATATGATGTTTGCCTTGCCTTGATCCCTCTTGTTGCTGAGAGTTTAGGCTTGCCACACCTGTGATGACTGTAAATAGCTGCAGTTCTTGGAGCACGGCTGTATTTTGTGGAGGAGGCTGGAAAAGTGGAGTTTAACCTGCTGCACTCGTTTTTTTATTATATGCATATGCCTGTGCAGTTCCCAGCATAAAATTTGGCCCTTGTTGAAAATACCTTTTGGCATACATCAGTAATAACTAAGCCAGCAGAAACTTGCCCTTAGCTTTGGCTGAACAGTAACTCAGTCTTGTCTGGACTGTTTTTGGTGAAGTGGCAGGAAAAACCTCAGTTCTTTTTTCAGCCGACTCATAAAAATGTTTCTTGCTTTAGCATATGATCAGTTACGGTTTTAGAGTAGGCCTATAACTAAATAATAAATATGTGGTGGCTGAAAGCATGTCCATAAATGTTACTGCTATAAGGGACTATGTACTTGGGAACTACAGTAGTGATAGAGCCAGAATGTGTCACAGGCATTAATAAACCTTTTTCAAGTTTCTCTTTAGTCCAAAAAAATCAGCTCTTTGAGCCAATGGTACCAAGGTTATCAATTGCCAATCTGTGACTTCATGTTGTGAAAATGGGGCTCTTGAGATTGGAGAGTTATCAGCAAATAGATTTGCATCCAACAATATTGTGTATCTCATTTGTTAAAGCATTTCATCTGCCATGATCACATTATAATCCCAAAGATCTTTTCTTCTGCCCTAGCAGTTTAGGAAGACACACTCCTACCCCACCTCATTTTTTACCACATAGGTTGTATTAATAAACTAAATCAAGCTTTAATACATTCAGTACCTAAACTAACCATACAGGAAAAAAAAATGGGACAATTATTTTCCACTCAGTTTTCTGATGCCTCTGGAAATATGGTACAGTTGTTCCAGTCATAGCCATATGCTTTTTTTTTTTTTAGCAAATGCACATTACAGTAAGACGTGGAAGTTTTGTTACATGGTCAATGGCATTTAATTTTGTGAAATGTGTGTTGCTGCAGCTAGTATTACACATTTTAAGAGAGGAGTCTCAGAAATTACTACAGGAAATTAATTAGGCCAAGCTGATTACTTGTGGTGGCCTTTACCCACTGTTACTCTGCACATCAGCAATTCTTATCTTTCCTTGTCCTTTGACACTTTCACTGAATCCATCACTTTACTCTCTTTCTCTTGTGGTGTCTTTCATCTCTTCTGTCTTTGGTATCCAGTTGAAGATGGGAGTGGTGTCTCTGTGCCAAGAACAGTTACATTCCTTTTATTTTTACTTCTTCCACAACTTTTTATCCCATGTCTTTGTGCTTTACCAATACTATCTAGAAAGGGATCTGTGGCAAGCTCTACAACTCTGTGCATGTTGGTACCTACCTGGAATCCCCTCCCTTGCTCCTTTCTTGTGGTTTATGGTATACTTTTCTATGGCCTCCAGGTCTGCTCTTTCAGACTGCAGAACATAAAGTACTTTTACTATCTTCTTATAAATGCAAAGAGATTTTATTGTGTCAATGCCAAATGAGCATTTCACATCCAAGTCAAACTTGCTGTGTTTGTTTTTATAATGAACAAACAAAAATCTTTTGGATTTTGTCTTGTTCTTTTTTCTCTCCTCAGAGACTCTTCCTTTATTTATCCCTGCCCACCTCTCCCACCCTTTAATCAGTTTCCTCTCTGTTCCAGCACCTTCCTGGGCTGCTTTTCATCTGTAAGAGTTTCTTTCTCTTTCTAATGCATTTCTTTTCTCACGTTGCCTGCATGGCAAATATTGTTCAACAGCAGTTTGTGTGAAATAGAAATATAGGTCTGACTTTTGAAATGAATTAAATTGCCACTAACCTGTATGTTTTCAGTATAATGCTGCAACTGTTCTGTACTAGGCTTTTTTATCTTGCTCATACTGGTAATGGTATATATGTTGTTAATACTAATGACTTGCAAGCTGTGATTAGTTCCTTGGATCATCAGTTATTCAAAGAGACCTATTGAGGACTAGCTGTTCATGTGATATGGGATCTCTTCTTTGAATCCATAGCTGAAATCAGTTAAATATTATAGTATTTGTTTTCCTACTACATCTTTTAATGTGAGAAGTTGCTCTCATTACCCTAAAAAGAGAGATGGTTTGCATTATTGCAGGTTGGAAAGAAGTCATCTGAGAGACAGTACATGTAGCCAAAACTTTGGATGAAAAACAAACATTTCTTCAAACTGTTTTGGTATAATGATATACACATTATCATGATGGACCAGTTAAGAAATGTAGCCTTTCCAGTATGCACTAATTGATTTTATTTTGTTTCCAGTGTATTTTATAATCATATAATATGCCATGCTGAATGCACCACCAAACAGTGTTGTTAAACAGCACTGGCAGGCGATTTCTGTCTTGTGGTCTGCAACGGCTTTGTGCTCAGCGTGCTGAAAGGATCTGCTAATGCTGACATTCAAGTTGAGCTGACCAAGTGCCTTGGAAAGCTAACTCTTCTTCTCAATTCCAACTGCCAAAGTTTCATAGCAAAGAGTAGTAACTTAAGTGGTGATATATAAAACAAAGCCATGAAAAGGGTATAAAAGGGCTTTACTGATAGACCTGTTAGTAGGCAAAGTTTTTGCCATCGTTATGTGTCTTCAATCTGTGACACGCATAATGTTGGATAAATCTGTATTTGCTTCCAAAAAAAAAAAAAATCAGCCTCTTCTGGGAAACTATTCATTCCAGAAAATGCAGAGGGGGAATATTTATAGAAGGTGAGAAAATATTTTGGGTTCCATGGAGAGTGAATAATGAATAACCATTCAAGTGTAAATGACTTAAAAAGAAAATGTCTATGAGGAGATAAGCTACCTGGCAGATTTTTTCTGTTAGCCAGTAAATCAGCAAGGTATATGCCACAGATAAACTTTCACTTCAAAATAATTCTAAATCAGGATCTTAAAAATTTGGCCTTGAGAGTGGAGTTTATTCAATCGGTACATGTAGTTCTAGACTGTAGATTAAAAAGAAATGCTGCATATATTCACTCATTGGGCTGCCTTTGTTCTGTTTTACTTCTGTTTGTATATGTTGTCATCACTCTTAATCTGGTGAAGTAATTTTTGAAATCTTGGTTTAAAATTAGGTATTTTACAATTCCCGTATCATCATAAATCATGAATGTTTGGTTTTGTATTTCATTGCAGCGGAAAACAGATGTGCCACTTCAAATGCAGTAACATGCACAAAATGTCTTGCTTTGGGTCCAGAGTGTGGATGGTGTGCTCAAGAGGTATGGCATTTCACTTATTTCCTTTTGACTTGATATTATTATAGGTGCTTCTGATCCTTATTGAGATAAAGGACTTCTAAACAGTGAAAATTGTAACAAGAAATAGCAAGAAAATCTTTCAATGACCTCTGGAGACAGAACCTGAGAAATCATGTGAAATATATTTTGTTTCCAAAGGAGAAAATACATTGTTTTATTTGGAAAATTGCAGTAATTTTAAATAAAGTGAGAAGTTTTTAATGTGTTCCATCTGCTTTGTAGACAGCTTTGGCAGACTTACAGTAGCTTTGAGAGCTCAGCAGTTTTTGGCTTCAAAAGCAAAATTACTTATCAGTAATTTATTTTAAGTCCTCATTATATATCAGAGCAAGCCTATACATATATGCCTATTGCATTTAGCAAAAGGTTTTCCTAACAGGAGAGTTAACTTCACCATGTATTATGACCCTGTCACAGATGGAAAAAATTACACTTTTCTTATTTTGACACTTGAAACAGTCAGTTCTGAGACTTATCACCAAAGATAGATCTTAGGTAGCAAGAATTATTCTGAAATTCTTACTGCTTTGAGAACTGTAAGAATATCGGAATTTCTGGTTTTGTTTGATAGAAAAAAAACCCATTTGATTACATGACTTCGTGTAAGGCTGGACCATTTGAAGCACTTCAGAGGAGCAAGGTTTTGAAGAGTATGACTGACAATTACAATCTTACATGGTCTTTAGTGTCACGTCCAAATTACGTGTAGTAGCTTTCAGGTTAGCACAGAGGGTAGGTAAATTCCTAGGGTGTGCCTGGAGGAGATAAGGAGTGTAAGGCACTGGTGTAACTTTATCTGAGATAGTGTTTCTAGGAATTATTAACTTAGTCTGCAACAAGTGTAAGTAATGCAATAGAGGCATGGAGGGCTTGTTTACCAAGAGGAGCCTTAGGGCACATGTAGAAAGCACAATGGATTACAACATGGAGTGGTCTGTTACTGTGGCCTGATGTCCTGTCGTATAATGTGCACTGATTTATCCTGCTACATCTGTATGTGTCTTGGAACAGCACTTCTTAGCTTTCCAGTGCTATGAAGCTGCAGTAGGTCTCCTTCTGACCAGGTGCTCAGATTTGACCAAGTTTCACTTCTGCCCTGCTTCTCTTGTTTCACTTCTTGTATCAATCCTGAGAGCTGCTCATGGAAGCCAGGGATTTGTCAAACCCTCTTAGCCCACACTGTGATAGCCAGTCCACCTATGCACCCGTCCATGGTTGAGGAATGGCAAAACCTGTATTAATGCAGCTAGAAATTTTCAAGAGTAAAGTTACAGGATCAATTTTCAGCTTAGTATGTCTGCTTCATCTAAACCATGTTTTAACGAGGAAATCATCCTTGAGGAACACTTGAGATGCTTTGACTTTATACCCTACCCAGCAAACTTCAGAAAATGTTACATAGCTATCAGTTGTTACTGATACCAAAGAGAGTAGCTTAGTTCTTGATACATTTAAAAATCCACCTTTTTATAATGTATATACATCAAAAAGGATATATATATAACAGTAACCTAAAAACATTGTCTCTATTGTCTGTGTTACAGAAGATTATGGAAAAAATGTATCTGAGGTCAACTACAAAAATGAGTTGGAACTTGGAAAACAAGATACATGACTGTTGAGTCTTCTTATTAGGGCCTTTCTCTGGTATTTTCAGTGTTTGAGTGGTTATTCTGTAATACACAGTTGGCTGTATGCAATTTTTGATTGTTTATTTTCTTCATCTGTCTCTGAAATATCAGAGATTGTCCATTGTTTGGTCTCCAGCTGTGGCTGGGATGGACCAATGGTTTGAAAGAGTACAAAGGACCTTGTCTTTTTTTTTCCTTGCATGATCAGGATCATGTTAATTGTCAGATTTGTGGTCAGGAAGGAATTTTGCATTGGATCTCGTTGGCACAATTTTGGCAACTTTGCCCTTTCACTGCAACAAAGGATGCACTGCTTCTGAGATCATCCTACTACTAACCACTTTTCTGTTGTTACAGTGTTTTTTTTATGTTGGTGACATCTTACACTGTCCAGTCTTGTACTACATAGCTTCCCTCTTTCTGGGGATTGAAATGATACAGTCCAGCTGGTCTTTGAATTTGGTGTAGGGTATGGGGTAAAACTTAATCATCTGTGCTAGGAAAATTCAGCTGGCTTCTGTTGCTACTTTTAAATATTAGCCTAAGTAACTTTTCCAGTGGAGTCCTCTGACAACTAACCTGTTTTGATGTTGTGTGAGTGGCACTTTCCTGGTATAACTCATAGCATAACACAGAACTTATTTTAGTGACATAATGACAGTACATAGTTTCCTTTTTCTCCAAAGTCAATTTGTTTTGATTGTGCAAGATCCTCTCTCTCATACAAAAGTTTTGTCCTTTGTAGAAAAAAAGTTATTGTGGTAATTAGGTTTAACTTATAATTTAAATATTTTGCCTTTGCCCTTATTAAAAACATATGGTTTCCATGAACTCGTTCTACAATTTGTGCAATTATAGTAGCATACTTTATTGTTTCAAAGACCATTATTTTCTTTTTCTCTCTCCTTTGAAGATACTACAGCTTTTTTTTTCAGCTCAGATTGTTTTGTACTTTTTGTCTCTTATAAAACAGGATTTCATGGCCGACGCAACACAGAAGGGACGCTGTGACACTGTTTTCAACTTAATGAAAAGAGGCTGCCAATCAGATTTTGTAGAAAATCCCACAGTTCATGTCACAATACCCAGTGACCATGAAACAAATACACAAGTGACACCAGGAAAAGTTTCAGTCCAACTGCGTCCAGGTTGGGTTGCCTCTAACACATTGATATTATAGTCAATTTAAACTAAATTAAGTAATATGAAGTACAAATATTTTGTGAAGAAGCAGCTGGAATAATTATTTTTAAGAATGCTGCTATAACATTATATTATAGGACTATGATGGTGTTGCTCCCATATTCAAGTATCTTCTTCAGCAAGAAGTGTGCCTGTCAAACACAGCTGAAGGTCAGAATAATGAAAGTAATAAGAGGGAAAGGGATTTTAGGTAGTCTTTTCTGTTGTGCTTTCTTGATTCTTTAGCTGCCTACAAAAATAGTTATTTTTTACATGTCTATAAACTGTATTCATTACTGAAAGTAAATTGGATTCGAATTCCCAAATTCATCATTTGATAACCGTCTTGATTAATTGGCTACTTTTAAGTACACTGACTAGACAACTAGAAAGACACCAAAGCCAATACATAAGAAAGGACTGGATTCCTCAAGGAGACATAGGTATTAACTGCCTAACATTTAATTTATAAAATGTGAGACACCTGGCCCTAATAGAATCTTCAAGTCTCTTTGTGGCTCTGAGATTTTCTAGTATATCTCTATCTGCCTTCAGCTGAACTCAAGTTAAATCAATGTATGTTCTCTGTCTCTGAAAGAATTGTAGCCAACAGCAGAAGTGGAAGGTGATATAAAAGGATGCAGGGTATATTTCATATAATAACATTCAGTTTATTTATTCTGCAAATGATAGTTGGAGAAAGAAATGCCATTTAAGAGGGATCAGTCTTTTGTAGAAAAGCATTAAGTGAATAGGAAAAGTCTGAGTTATAACTTGTTGATCTTCACTGTGTAAAAGGTAATTTCTGTGAATTGCAAGGGAAAAAGGAAAGATCTGCATGAGTGTAAAGCACAAGGAACTCTGGTTTTTCATCTTTATAATAATAAAACTAAGAAAGTAACTTCAGCACTTCCTCTCCTTTCCCGACTCTCCTTCCAAAGAAGGGACTGATACTCTGCTTTGTACTGAGAAGTGGTCTCAGGATCTGATCTAGCTCTAGAAGTGTCTGTAGTCCTAGTTATTTCCAAAGGCATACTGGATTCATAGAACTCACTTAGCTTTCTAAAATTTGGTTTAATTAACCTTTTTGCCAGCAAACAGTGGAATTAAGTTTGGGATTCCATATACTTTGCAGAAGCTCTTGCATCAGAGTGGCAGAAGACTGAAATTCCGAGGACTCTAAAGGACTAACTTCTGACATTTAGACATCCTGCCCATATTCTGTTCCCCAGGGAAATGGACAGATATACAGCTATAGTTCTGCCTAAAAACAGAAATATGATATGGTATAATCATGCAAAGATGCTTTTGTTTTGATTCTGGGTTTCTTTGTAACTGTTTACATATACCAAACTGTCAGGATTTATGTGGGAAAAAATAAAAGCTGCTCAGCAGCTTGCTATATGCAAACTGGAGACCTACAAGAGTCATGTATAAAATAATTCAATTTACATTGGCAAAGAGAAAGTGCAGAAGTTACAGCAGACTAAAATTCTGTTTTCTTCATGCAAGACTTGATACGGGCAAATCCTGAAATTTCGAAGTGGATTATGTTGAAAGAGCGTTGGAAGAAAGTACTTTGCATGTTTAGCCTCTCTGGGTCAGATCTTTGTTACACGTACTTTAGTTATGCTACCTAGCAGCATCATAACCACTAGCAGGTGCCATGAATATGTGAGTCACATTTCAGGTCACTTTTTTAGTGAATCTGTTTCTGAATGTGTCTAGGCAGCATGTATTGAAAACCTGCATAATTCCTCTATAATGGCTCCCTTCTCCCTGTCCTTTGCTGTATCTTCATTGCATAATTCTGAATTACATTCTGCACTCATCACCTAAAGATCCTACTCCCTCATTTCTTCTGTGAGCTCACTCACCCTTTGGGTGAACAACTTGAAGTCATACATTACTACGTTTCCCATACTCCAATCACTTCACTAGTGTTACTGGCATTACAGAATATTAGCCATGCAAAAATGTGGGGACTATTTTTAGTGGCTTCCAAAGCATTAAAATTTTTATTACATATGAGAGCGCGATATGGTTCTGCAGGAGACACAGACATTTTTCATCCTGAAATAATACTTCTGTTTTGTACGCAACAAAATATGGGCTTTCTAATATTAAACATCTCTTAAAAAAATATTTTGATCCTACTGAGTTTTCTCATCGAATCTTTGGGAGTAGATTGCTATAAACTTGAAGCATAATTTAAGCGAGTTTTTCAAGCTGTGCTGTCTTCATAGTATACATGTAGTTTTAGACTCCTATGACAAGCTATTTGCAGAATACACTTATGTAGTTAGAAGTGTCAACCATGAAGTGACTGACCACAATTTGTATGCAAACCTGTGTCCTTTGTGAGTCATAGCTGCTTTTTGGTATAACGCCAAAGGGATTGCATAATCAGTAATTTAAAAGAAAATGGGGAGAAGTCAGATTTTTACAATAAATTGCACAGTGCTCCTGCAAGAAAAAAAAAAAAAAGGCAAGATGTTCTACAAAGAGCCTGTTTATGACTTCAGAGTTTCATTACTTTTGGGAGGTTTTCTTGTTTGGTTGGTTTTGTTTGCTGACACAAACAACTTTGTGCTGAAGTTGCTGAAAAAAAATGTGTTTTTAAAAAGTGTCCATTCAAAAATAGTAAATAAACTTTTTTGTTTCCTTTGAATCAGGAAGTGAAGCGAACTTTATATTAAAAGTTCGTCCTCTAGAGAAATACCCTGTGGATCTTTATTATTTAGTTGATGTCTCAGCCTCTATGCACAACAATATAGAAAAACTAAATTCCGTTGGATTTGCTTTATCTAAAAAGATGGAGAATATTTCACTTGATTTTCGACTTGGATTTGGATCCTATGTGGATAAAACTGTGTCACCCTATATTAGCATTCATCCAGGTAGAATCCATAACCAATGCAGGTATGTAGTCTTTATATATATTTACCGTGATACAGAGAATTTATTTAATTACACAAATATGCCTTATGCATAATAATTTTAAAGCTCTTCACAATCTTTTCTTTCATTATACCTTGCTTCTCCAGCAAAGTTCCTAAGAAAAAGCTGAAAATTATTATACAGTAATTACTTCTGAAATACCTGGTGAGTGATTTCAGAAAAATGTTTCTGTATCAGAAAAAATGTGCAATATTTTCTTTAGCAAAACGAGCCAAGCAACATGCTGCTTTGGTATAGTTGAATATGTTTTGCATTGAATTTTGTAGTCAGCTATTGTTTTCTTAGTTATTTTGGATATCTGTTACCTAGATTAATTACGGAATTTTGTACGTTTTGACCTTGGACTTCCCTTCTGGTGAATGGCCATGTATTCATTAACTTTACATAAAGCTGTTTTTTTCAAAGTGATGCAGTTTCTTTCAGCTCATTTAATGAACATAAGTAGTCCTCTGATCTAATTCCACAGTTGTAATATGAATGAACTCCCATTTTAAATATAAAAGGTTCTCTGCCTTGCATTTCGTTTTCATGCCATGTCTTTTAAGCCTTGTGTTCAACACTTACACGAAGTGAGGGATCACTTCCAAAACCTTATGGAGAACAAGATTATTCGTAATCAGTTCAAGTCTGTATAACCAGTAATAGTTGAAGAAGTGACAATTAAAGATTCATACCTTCTTGCTCCTTGTTATCTTGACTGGGAAAACATCCCAGGATCCAAAGTTCTGTGAAGTCCATATGTATCTTTTTTTAATTTGAGTGATTTTTTTAATTTGGCACTAGTAGTGGGTTTGATCAGATAGATATAAATGTCTATGTCTGAAGTAGTCTTCTAGACTGTCTTTATAACAGTCACTGGAGATCAGTTAGCATTGCCAAGACATGATCCATTTTGGTTAAAAGTAGACCTCTGCAGAGGTATTCATCCTTACAGTGTCTGTTTCTCCTCACTGGCTGTGAATCGATTCAGGGGCAGGCAGGTTATAGGCCAGATGCCCACCCCATATGCAACAGAAAGTACATGGGATGAAACCTGCTCAGCATTTCCGAATCAGATGAGCACCTCAGCTTGCCCCTTAAATTTTGTTGCCCTAAATGGGTCTCAGAGCAGCGACCTGTACAAGTGCTACGGCATTAGCTTACTTATGTCAGACTTCTTGCTTTCTCCCTTTATGTGTAATTTCAAAAAGTATCATTTACAACTAAGATGATACAGTAAATGGAGTTTCCCATCCGTTTAATGGCATAATGTCAGTAATCTCAACATTAGTTTTATATACATTTATTTAATAATAATGGATGTAGGAACTTAAATTTTATTTTAATTTTGATCCAATAGCCCATGTACTGAGCTAGTAAAAGATCTTAATGCTGCGGAATAATGGCCCTTTCTCAGGAAAATGAAAGCAAAGCCTTACTGCTCTGTAGATGTTTCAAAAGGGACGATATACTCTGAGATCATACCATCACTCACATCCTGTTTCTTCTTGTTCTGTAAAGAAACACTACATAGATACTGTTACTATAAGAACTAAATTTTATTGCATACATTTCCATAACATGCCCAAAAAAATCTGTTGTTCATAGTAAATTTAAACTAATCCCCACTGAACTTTATCTCTGTTGTTTTTTTTTCTTTAAGTATTTCTTTTACTGTGCATATACACATCTTCATTAGTCACGGGGTTTTATGGGTTGATAAGAAATATTTACATTTCCTTCAAATGGAAAATATGGAATGTGTTAGAATTTTGTTTTGTTTTGCTTTGTTTTTGTACAGTGATTATAATTTAGATTGTATGCCTCCTCACGGTTATATTCACGTGCTCTCCTTGACTGACAATATAGCAGAATTCAGAAATGCAGTGAATAAACAAAAGATTTCTGGCAATATTGATACACCTGAAGGGGGTTTTGATGCGATGCTCCAAGCAGCTGTATGCCAGGTAAGGAGCTTATTTACACAAGACTAAATGATAGTTCAGACACTGAGTTAGAATGGTAGATAGATAAATAGATAGATGGACAGACAGACAGACAGACAGACAGATAGATATGGATACAACAATGCTCAGTGTTCCTGAATTCAAAATGTCAGTTCTAGAACTGATAATAGTAAGATTTCCTTCTCCTTTTCCATTATCTCTCATTTAGCTATAAATTTCTGTTTCTTATTGAAACTGATAACAGAGAGCATAAGGAAACATTTTTCAGTATTGTTTAATGATGTTAATTAACCAGCCTAACCAACGAAGGATGGACAATGAAAGCAGCTGCCTCTTGGTTGAACAGGCACATGTACTAATTTCAGCCAATTACAAAATTTGTTTTAAAAGATTTTTAAAGCACTCCTTGTGCTCCTAAGTGAAAACACACCGTTTGACATTTCTTCTACTTAAAAATGTACTTGAAAACTGAAGGATTACATATCTGCTCATGTAGATAAGGAAAACAAATGCATTTCAGTGTTATCGTTTAAATAATTTAAAAACAATACAAATCAACTAAAAATTAACTTTTGTATATTGATAAAATTTCATGCAGAATTTCTCATGCGGAAGAGAATCGAAGAGATCTGCATCAGTTGTTCCCAAGCTATAAGCATATTAAATAATATGAATTTGTTTGCTCTAAAGGGCTCTTTTGTGTAGTTGTTTTTTTTTTATTCTAAGCGTAGTAGTTCAGTAGAAATTTTGAAAGTTGGCTGATTCATGGGTTTGCCAATGCTCTATAAATTACCCTTTCTGGTGTGTTTAATGAAAGTGATTCAGCTCCTGTCCAAATGACAGTCTTGGTGTGTTTCTTATCTCTTGGGATGATGTCAGGACAATCCTTTCATCTTGTCCATCTTCATGTTCTCTTTTGGAGCACTAGAATTAATCAAAGCCAAAAAGGAATCCAAGGTGTTGTTACAAATCAATGCTTTGGCACCAATTTTATTTTTTTTTATTTTGATGAGCTGTGAAACAGGTAAATAAAAGCCCCTCTTCGCAGACACTGTAATCATAGCTGTTATAAAAAATTGTTTGAAAGCTTTGGAAAAATTCCTTAAAATCAGTGTTTCTCATTGGACACATTCCACACTTACGACATGTGAGCTCTAGAATAATATATTCTTCCAAAAACAATAGAATGGAAACAGTCATGAGAATGAGGAAGCTTTCCTGCTAACTGAATTGTGAACCAAAATGGATGAGAACAATGTGCGATTCATAACTACCATAATGAACTATAATTTACATTAATGTGCACTCATTTTGCCTACAATAGAACTGTATAACTTGCTCCATCTTGCTTTAACCAATATATCCCTGTTGCAAGCACTAGCAGGTTAGGACATTAAGATTCTTTACAATTTTGGTTAATTTGATCTATGTAGGTAGGAGTCTTGAGGTAACAAAATGATTATGGACTCTTAGGAGCACTAAGTTTCTACAGCGATGGAGGAGAATTTGTGATTGTTTAAGATATAACTTATTTATAAATAAAAATTAAAATACCCCATCTTTAGGGGCATACTGTCTAGGATTGTCTGAGGGAGGCTGATGCCTAATGTGTAAACTGGAAAGCCACCACACTCCTCTGTACTTACTATCCCTACAGTTATGAGATACTTAATCCACATTCAGAGCTAGCAGGGAGTGAGCATGAGAAGGGAGCTAAACCCCTCTTTGCAAGGCAAAGAAAGGAAAGGTAGAGAGTAAGTCATGAAGCCTGGCTGAAATACGGACTGTGTTGCTGATATATGTTTTTCATGAGATCAAAGATACCTGGCAGTGTTAAAGGACATGATAGAGAGGAAATAGCATTGTAGGGAGGAGGAGCAAGGAAAGAGGAAAAAGGAAGAAAAATTGAATTAGTGAAAAAGAAGATGGAGTAATCAAGAGGGGGAAAAATGAATATGAGGTGATTCATATGTGCTCTAACGTTTGATTTAAAGCAGCCATTTATTCCTTGCAGGGAAAGAAATGTTACAGAAATACAAACTGGCACCTAACCCAGTTCAGAAATAAGCTTGTCATGCTACCTCCTTCACATCACTGAATTCCTAAAACACCTTAAATTCACCCTTGCAGATGCCACTGTGCTACGAATCCCTTAAGATGGTGAAGAGGTGCAATATTTTGCTGCATAATATGGAATTTCTCCCTTTGTAGGTGTATGAAGACAATAAAACTTTAGTTTATTGGTTGATCATGTGCCAGTGTCTTTTCCGGAAAGCTGTGTAGGAAAAGGAAATAATAGAATGATGAGAATGTAAAGTAAATAAATATAAACTAAAAATAGAAGAGGGCACCAAGTACCAATATGAATTAATGCATATTTTTTGGTTGTCATGCTTTTTGGATCGCAGGAAGTTACACAAATGCTGTGCATTTGCATTTGTGTGTAATAGTGACACACAATGTGGCAGCTGCTACCTAAGCCCACTATATAATGCATAACTTTTACATATTTTTGAGGGTTGTGTGTTGTTTTTTTCGAAAAGCAAAGAAGGAGGTTAAGTAGATCTCTGAGTTGCAGAAGTAATTTTCAGATGTAGGACATGATATATGTTTCCTCATAAAATGCTTTAAAAAGCCTTTAAAGTCAGTGCTGCTAAGCAGTGTAATATCTGAAACCAGACTTTCACATTCATTTTTCATGTTGTTACTTATTATTTTAGGAAATAGGTAGTTACTGCTTTCTTATGCTTAATTTTATTTTATTTTAGAGCCATATCGGATGGCGTAAAGAAGCAAAGCGACTGCTTCTTGTGATGACAGATCAAACTTCCCATCTGGCCCTTGACAGTAAATTGGCAGGGATCGTAGTTCCCCATGATGGAAACTGTCATTTGAAAGATAATGTGTACATCAAAGCTACGAGTATGGTAAGGTATATGTCATGCATTCTGCCTTCAAAGAAGCATTGTCAAACTGCATAAATGGTTGCTGCCAAAGCACTGCTTGTAATTCAGTTACTAGAATGGTATTTTTCCAGGTAGGCAGGATGTGAAATGAAGAATCACTCACTGGAAAATATTGACATTGTTTTTGTCTGGGATAAAGTATTTTGGAGTATGAGACACAGCAGAGGAGCATATGTTAGTGGGTTTGATGTGGGTTTTTATTACCATTTCATAATGATGAGCAATTCTTACCTATGCATTTAAGAATGGTATGATCCTGTTAATGAGAAAAAGATAGTGGTCATACTTTATGGTCAGAAGATGCATGGTTACAGTGATTGAAAAATCTTGATGAGAGTAAAACAGAAGACGTGCAACTGCAATGAGCTAATTCAACCATGGTGGACCAGAAAATATTACTGTGCCACAAAGCTTTGCTGTGATGATGTAACATTTAATGTGCTTGAATCTCACGGTATAAAACCAATGTGTGGTAATACATACCTGTGAAAAAGTTGCATCAAATCCACTGTAGTGATGTAATGTGCCTTCAGCAGATATTTTTAGCTTTCAAAGTAATTTATTCAATAATTTATAAAGTAGTCATGAGTGATTGAATAGAGGCATTTTTTCCTAAGATTCGTAGTTTTTAATCGCTTTGGCTATTTCCTTAAATAAATATGAATCGCTACTTGCCACGTAATCACCAGAAAACAGAAAATGAACTGTAGTATAATTAGACCACATTACAGTTTTATTCTCAATGCTAAGTGCTCTTAGTTAAAGTATATGGCCCGTGTTCAGCCCAAGCCAGCAATGTGATAGTGAAGCCAGAGGGGTCTATGTCTAAGTTAGGCTAGACCTGAATTTAATTCCAGCAACTGGTGTTTATAAGGACGGTGGGGCAGCAGGAAGCAGATGCCGTATGGTGTGTGATGATGAAATATGGGAGGTTTCTGGGAATTGGTGGGTGTTCAGGACCTTGCTGAGAGGAGGAGGGAGCTGAGTGTGTGCTAACAGGATGGTTGTTTGGATTTCCAATTATCTGATTTTCTTGCATTCATATACTCCGTCACCTCCCTCACAGATGTCAGGATTATTTATTTCCCTCTAGCCAGTCTGTTAATTTTCAGTATTTCTACAGTGTCCCTGGGATATAAAACAACTCCTTCTTTTATTCTACTTAAAGCAAATAATCCAAAAACTATCCTTTCCCAAAGCAGAGCATATTTAACAAGTTACGGAATCCCGCTATTTGTCTTTCATTATTTTTTTCTTTCCCTAATTTCAGTGCTGTAAATGTGAGGAATTTTGCTCTGCTAATTAACAGTTGCTGAGGGTACATATATTATCGTGGTGTTCATGATTCCTGTGCTAATAAAGATATTGTCCCCTTCTTGGGGGGGGGGCAGAAAAGAAGCTATAGTTGTTTTCTGTCCAAGTTAACTTCTGTTTCAGCTGGGAAACTTTGCAGACAAAATTACTTCATCACTTTCTAAGGAACTGTGACAAACTGATGGCTGACTGAAGAAAGTGTTTTCTGGATTTTGTGCTGAAAGTTCCTCATTTTACTGTCCCATAGATAGAAAAAGACATTTCCATAATTATTGCTAGTGATGCCATTCGTGAAATGAGGTAGTAACACAATAGTGTCTGTAAGGATAGGTGTACTGGTTTTCTGCTTGTTTTTCTCATAAATCGCATGTACCTGTGATCATTTTAGTTACAGAGATCCATAAAGAAATTTCAAATTAATAAGTAAAATCAGAAAGAAAAGACTACTTGATATTTAAATGAAATGTCATGAAAAGCTGTAACCTGCTTAAAATACAAAACTTGTTTGTTTCCTCATCAGTGCAATTCTGTTGTGCTTTGCTAAATTGAAGAGCCATCTGTAATCTTAATTGCTTTCCTACTTTGATACTTAGCTTCTCGTAGTTGTGAGAAGATTGCATTTTGGCAAATTTTATTTTCTCCTTGTGCCAGTTAAGAGGACTTTACTGTATTTATTTGCTTAAGCTTAACCTTTACATCAGAAGTGTTTCCAGTTAGCCACTTTTCTGCCTGTTTCTTTCTAAGTTTTTCTAAGGAGTCTCACAGAGGTCAGCAAAAAAGCATAAGACAGGAAAGAAATCTAGTCCATTTTAATTAGATCTGTGCTTGGTTAACCCCCTTTCTGAAACAGTTAACATCTGTATTAGTTATCTTCTTAGCTCAACACAGTAGATTAAAATAATAAAATGAATGATGTAACTGGAACAAGAAAGATGATCTAAAATGAAAGTATGCTTGCCTGATCAGTAGTGGGAAGAGATAAGATTAAAGTACATGAAGTACAGCAAGGTTTTTACAGTAAGTAAAGTGAGGCTTCATGAGTGACCAACAGTTCCTTATGTCATCTCTTTACATGCTTAAAATGAAAAAGATAGTGAGGGTTGGTTGACGCTTTTTTTTTAAGCCTCTTCTAATAAAAATAATGTTTTCCTTTCTAATCTGAAGTGAGACTAATGTAGAACTAACCAAGCTGGGCACTCTAGTGAGGTAGGGCTAACAAGGAGATGAAAGTTCAGTTTTTCTTGTAGCAGACAGGTAGTCTTGGGTTCCAGTCCCTGCAACGCTTGCCTGTCTATACATGTCATCTATTTACTTCAGTAAGCTCCATCTGAATAAGGTTTTGTTTCATGAGAACTTGGAAACCCATTTCTGATACCACTGATCCCAGAGCGTTGTCATTAGTTGCAGAGATGTAGAGCCACTTTGCTGGAATTCAGACATGTCCAGTGTCACATGTTGAGAAAGAGACCAACTCGATCCCTCAACACTACCCCCATCTTTCAGACATTTACAGTGCAGGTATTCGCAGAACACCTGGCTTCACTCACCTGTGTCCTGGGACCACGTGGTGTGTCTGTGATCTGCCAGACAGTTGCATGTGGCCTGTAGGGTTATGCAGCACACTGGAGGCCCCACCACTGTGGTCTGTGATCATGGAGAAGGCAGGAGGCTGTGGTACCATGTTGCAGGCTGTTGAGAGTGGCAACGAGGGCACTGCTGCTGCAGTTCACCTGTGGTAGGAATGCCCACTCACTGAACCCTCATGTATGGTACACTCCCCAGCTGGAGCTGTAAGAAGGCCTATTTATTACCATATTACCTACCTTTCAGCACTTATCTTAAGGATTATAATCTCTAACCAAAGGGTAGAAAAGTTGAGGGAGGTGTGGACCCTGGATAAGATCAAACTGCAGCAAGAAACTCCTTTGTTCTTCCTATAGAAGGCTCTTTATAGTGGTGCGATATGATGGAAATTGGATTTTGGCCCCTTGCATAACTTTGTCTCAGCTGTCTTGGTATTCAGATTACTGCTAGGAGAGCAGGGTGCCTGACTTGCAGGGTGCCTTGAGTAACAAGTGGCACTCTAAGGAGAAATGAGTTGTGCAAGGAAAGAGAGTGTGTTTGTACATTAAAGAGACAATATGGGGCAGATGGTGGAAAATAAAAGGAAGAGAAAGACAGCAGAAGTATATGAGGGAAAGAGGTTGAAGGACTTGACATAAATGGATGTGTCCAGATGAAATCTCTGTAAGGGGAAACACAGGCCAAGACCCCAGTCACTTCTCTGTGTTTAGTCATGAATTTTAAATGTTGAATTTACTTCTTGAGAAGTATTCACAGATGTATGGTAAATAAGCAGTAACTTTCCAGTTACAGTTTGTTTTAGAGTACTGGTATGGGAGAGATCTCTCATAGCCCAGCCCACTGGGACCACACAGACACCCTTGTGCTTCTCCAGATCTTGGATGAAACGACAGCAATGCACCTCTTGTTCTCAAATCCATGTCAAATCTCTCAGTGAGAGGTGCAGATGGGCAGGTCACTAGCACAGGGCATGCCATTGCAGGTACTTCACCAGCTAAGAGCACTATCATTACTGGGGAGACATGAAACTCATGCTACCTTCTTCAAGCACAAGTGTGGCTAAGAAAATGTAGCAGGTCATCACAGTGAGGACTGGAAGCATCACTCCTAAGGCAGGTCTTGGACATACTGAGATGGATATATATACAGAATATTGACATTGCTAGAATCTGACCCGGTGGCTGCATTAGCTGAGGTGTCTGATTCCTGGTGCCAAAATGTATTTCTGAGAAACAAACTTCTTACTACTCGCCTTGCTATTCCCTAAAGCACCCCTCATCTTAGTGCCTTCATGTTATACTTTCTCCCTGACTTTTGCACAAGGACCCACTGTCATTCCCAAGAATCCTGTTATTCTTCTAGATAGACCATGGAAAATATCATATCCATTTCTTTTAAGCATCAGACTCAAACCAACACAATGGTATTGTATTGTATGAGATATTCCTTCCACTGTGCAGCACCACTGCACAGCTGACAACAGATAAGCCTGTCACAGCTTGGCTGATGCCCTGATGATTTTTTTCTGTCATGATCTGTTTATTTGATTGGTCCCATCTTCTTTTGGATGTAGGCCTGGCATTTCTCTGTACATTTAGAAATAAGGATCAGGGTGGTTGTATCATATATTAAGTGTAAGATTTTTCCCTACTAATCTGCAGCCTTCTCTTTTCTGTTGTGTTTTGCAGGAGCATCCATCTCTTGGACAGCTCTCTGAAAAACTGATTGACAATAACATCAATGTTATTTTTGCAGTTCAAGGAAGCCAGTTCCATTGGTATAAAGTAGGTTAGAAACCTGATTTATTTTTCTAATTTTGAAAGCACAATATTTATATTAAAAATTAAAGCTGCATACATTATTGTATTTTTCATAGGATCTGTTGCCTCTGTTGCCTGGTACTGTTGCAAGACAGATAGAATCACAAGCAGCAAATCTCAATGATTTGGTGGTAGAAGCCTATCAGGTATGATGAGAGTGTAGATGTTGAAATGCCATATTTTTACATGGATTTCTCACCTTCTGTAGCCTAAAGTTGGAATTTCCCAGATCTTGGCTCCTATCTGAAGTCCACAAAGATAAGTTCACTACTTTTCTGAATGTCCATGTTTGTGGGTGACACTATCCCATGATAGCTCTCAAATTCCCAGGCTGTCAGGGAGGGTCTCAAATGCCACTTTTACACTGTCAATCCTAAATTGTATCCCAGATTTTAGAGCACAATGCAGGGCAAATATTCCAGGACAGGAAACAAAAATTTACAAAATAATGATTTAGTTCAGTGGAAGATTCAATGGGACTTTCCTGTTCCAGCCACCCCCACTTTGTTCTTGCCTTATTTTCATTTTTTAGGCAGTATCTTCCTTCCCACCCTAAATTTCATTGGCTTTGATACTTGGAGATTTTTATCTTAGTTTTAGGCACTTCTAATATACAAAGGCCTGGTGAAAAGGGCTTGAATGTTTACTTTCTTGAAAGCAAAAGTACTTAGATTAGAAAATAAATTTAGTGTTGATGTTTGATGACAGTGGGCCTCTTGCACTCATGTTCTGGGCAGGGAAACCTTAGGCTTAGTTGTGGAAAATCCTGGCTGGAAATCCCTGGCTAAAAAGCCAAAGATGAGTCACTAACTTTCAAAAGTTACTAACGTAACCATGTGTTCAGATTCATGTAATTAAATTCCCATTTACAGCAGAAAAAATAACCCATTAAAGTAATTTTTTTTCAATACAAACATGACAGGAATTTCAATAATCTCTATGAGTAATTTTCAGCTCATTGGTTTGTACGGAACTTTCATAAATTTTTAAAAGTCAAGAAGCAATATTCTTTCTTGGAAAGCCATAAGTTTTTAAAGCATGCAGTAAATACAAGCTTTGGAGTAGCTGGATGTTTTATTATTTTATATTCCAAAAAGTCCCAATGGGTATCAAGCAGCTGGTGACTTACATAGTCCTAGCTGACCAAAATAAATCAGTAAGAGTAATCCCAATAGCCTTTAGATCACCCTAAGGTTTGTTCAGAGGTAACTTGTCAAGACAGATGCAAAATATCAGAAGTTTTTAAAGTGTAAAGTCAATTAAAAACCTTTTCTACTGGATAACACTAGTTTTATGTATGTTTACTGTTTTAGTTTAAATGTGTGGCTAAAAGGCAGTATAGTCTCTCAAACAATAAGCAGGTTTTTTTGTGCACCAGTTGTTGGAATAGATTTTCAAATTGATAAAAACGCAGTTTCAAAAACATTTTAGAAAAGCTGGAAAAGTTTTTATCTGGAAAACGTAATCCCCTTTATCAGAATTACCAGCTCACTGGTTGTGTACATTTGGAATGTAATCGGGTCTTTATATGGGACACAATGCTGTAATTCATTCCTTTATTCACACAGACAAGCTTTCTTCGTTTTTAGTCAGACATAGTAACAGTACTTGCTGCTAGTCACTAATGCTCATTATATGTTGAGATGCAATACAACTAAAACTTGTTTTCTGGTTACAGAAACTGATATCTGAAGTGAAAATTCAAGTAGATAACCAGATCCAAGGTCTTCATTTCAATATCACTGCAATCTGTCCTGATGGAAGTAAAAAAACTGGCATGGAAGGATGTAAGAATGTGGGATCCAATGAAGAAGTATGTTGATAGTTCTTCTTTTTCAAGGAACTGGAATGCATGTTTTTCTGTTTGGTTGGATTTCAATGGTGTGAAAACTTCTAGGGATTACTTAAATTGAAAATAGATTTATGTGATTAATGATCACAGACTCTTTATTATTCTCTGCTTTTATTTTTCCTGAATCTTACTTTAATTCTCACTAATCTCATGGAACTAAGGCTCAAAGCTTTTCCTGAAAGCTAATGTCCATTAAAACTCTCCTCCTTTGTCCTCCATGGGGCACAATGGCCATGTTCATCAATGTGATGAAATCTTTTCATAAGAGGCTGAAAGATAATCACCCAGTAGAAAAGAATCACTGGAATTTGTGTTCGTTGGCTCTGTATGAGATGCCACCTTTCCTGTTCCTTGCTCTAGTAGTCTTCATGCACACACAGGGTCGTGGATAATTAATTTATTTTATAAATCAAATTAATAAAATTATTTATCTGGTTTTGGTTCAGTGCCACCTACTGAATGAAACAGATTGTAAAACTGGAGCATCATGCACCATGAAAATGCGGGGGAAGATGTCTGGCTAATATAAAGAACATGGTTTTCTTCCCAGAAAAACTTCTCTGTGCCTTGATGCATTATTTAATTGCTTGGACTAGTAGAGTAATTCATTTAGCTTGCCAGGAAGAGGTCTGTCTTTCTGGAGAGCAGGGTCAAGGAGTTCTTTCCTTCTCGACATGTACACACAACTCAGCTGGTGTGATTTTACTTAAATCTGTGTGTAGAAATAGCAAAACAAATCATTAGATTAAATGTGTGAATTTTAAATATGTTCATGTAGATGTATTTTGTATGCTTCTGAATTTTGTCTGTGTTACTTGCTCCTGATTAGCTTCTACAGTTTAAGGGAGATTTGCTGTGTTTTTCTTCTTAACTCATCTCTTCTCCAGTGTTGTTCCCTTTGCATGTCATAAGAAATAGGACTGGAATTTGTTCTGTTTAATGAAAAGAAAAATATTTATATCTGTTTCTTTTTAATAAAAAGCCAAGCCAGTTGATTATAAAAGATTGCATGTGGTCCTAAACCTCTGCTGCTGTTGAAAATGAGCCATCCTCAAGAGATTAATTTCTTTTAACCATAAATCCTCCTTTCAGTATTTGTTTACAGGCAAAATGTTTTTCCGTAATTCTCACATTCCTTTCATTGTCTAATCCTTCTTCCTTCCTTTTCTCAGCAAAACACAAAGTGTATTATATTCTGGGAGAATCCTACAGTCTCTTCAGGGTGCAAAACCAACTTTGGCTATTAGCAAGTGTCATTATTCAGTGTCATAATTATTTAGTTGCAATATGTTTAAACTTTCTGCTGCTGTGTTCAGAGCCATCGAATTTCACGACTTGTACTCAAGATACGATTTGTCCTTCCCTTCCATCTCCCTGCCATTACTCCAGTGCTGTGTTGTGCTTGAAAATGATGTTTTCTAGCAGGGCTCTGTGTTGAATAAAAGCACATTCTCTATCTGCAGCCTGTCCTTCCCTCGTGAGATGCACCTGCCGTATGAATTCATACATAGCCCCGCTTTTGCCCTGTAACTGAAGGGGAGAAGTCCCATGCATGGAGAGTGTAGGCAGCTGTGGGGTTATGTGTGTAGTGGCACATTTGAGAAGAATGCAAGAAGCAACAAAGAAGAAAAGCAAAGGAAGAGACAAAGCCTGTGTGCCCCCTCAATATGACATTAAGAAGCGCATGCTTCTGCAGAGCGTTCGTCTCCTGTTGTCCGTGTAGGCAGCCACAGCCCTGCTCACCACAAAGCCATCATTGTCCCCAAGGGCTCAGCTGTTCTCGTGTGGGGGCGCAGCGAGAGGGGGAGACAGCGATGAGAAATGAATGGTCCTAGTCTTTGCGGGTAGTTTCAACTTCATATGTGATCAGTTTCTTAGCTTTTCTCATTTTTTCATTAGAAATCTTTGTTCCTTGGTGGTAAAGAGTAAAGGTATTTGCTTCTCTTGGGCTCCTTTCTTGCCTTTTCCTCTTAGTTCTATTTTCTTTGTGAGGAGGTGAGGAAGAGTTGTTCTCCATCAGCAGGCTAAGTAGCCTTAGTGAGAACACCCTGTCAGAAGCCTACTGGTCAAAAAAAAAAAAAAACCAACAAAAATGAAATACAAAATTTTTATCCACTTAAAAGTATTACAAATGTCAGAGCAGTCAAAGAGTGTGTGTAGTGTTTGATACCAAGTCTATGGCAGTCACCTAAACACCAGAATGACCCAGGGTCCTGTGCCTGGACTCTGTAAAGCCATGAGAGCTGCTGCTGCTGTGGGCACTACTGGGGTGAGGACCTGGGGCATGGTGGTTATAGCCATGACACGGCCTGGAGCTAGGCACTGGGTCCACTCCGAAGCAGCACTTGGTCTGCCCAGGGCCACAGCAAGAGCAGCAAGACTATCTCGCTCCATTCCCATTATAGGAATTGGAAAAAAATAAGCTGATACTAAGGTGTGAGCCATTTCTGTGTTTTAGTAGGAGTAGATAGGGCCATACATAAAACCTTTGTGGTTTCTATTTGCACAGACCATTTCTGCAGCAAAGGTATTCATTATAGGTTCTTTTTATGAAGAGTATCTCTGCTCCTGTTTGTGTATTGTCTTGCTCAATCTATTCTCACTTCTCATCTGAGTATTTCTATAGTATAACAGAATGTACATATTAAATAATAACAGGAGGATGATGATCATAATTCTGTTACTGTTTAACTTGTGTAGAACTTCTCTTCTACAACTATAATTTCTTAACATGAAAAGTAGACTGCTGTTAGTCTTCTATTGTTAGGATTTTAACTGTATTTGTGATGCCTATCATTACTAATATATCATATTTGACAAATGGCCACTCTGTATTTTGTTATTATTAGTTAGTGCACATTGATATACAATGTAAGATTCTGCTTTATTTATGTGTTTAAAAGTTTAAGCTATTTTTAGGAAGTAATAGTGATGTAAAATCTGTCTTTACTACTTCTTAGGTACTTTTCAATGTATCACTTACAATGAAAGGATGTGATACAACCAGAGGAAGAAAACATGCAGTCCTTAAGCCTATTGGTTTCAATGAAACCTCCATCGTTAATGTGCAGGAAAGCTGTGCCTGTCAGTATGGAGACAGTGCAAGGCACAAAAGAGTATGGACTGATGAAACTTTTTCTGATGGCAAGCCATCCCATTGCAGTGACAATAACTGTAGCTCCAACAGCGTTATGCTTCCTTCTGAGACATGCAGACGAGACCAGGACCAGACTATCTGCAGTGGTCAAGGCAATTGCATAGATGGGAAATGTTTCTGCTACAAAAGCAAGCTAGGCAAGGTGTATGGCAAGTACTGTGAAATGGATGATTTTTCCTGCCCGTATCACCAGGGAAACTTATGTTCTGGTAAGCTGCAGTGTTTATGTATATGTTTTGGGGTTTCTGAGGTTTTTTTGTTTTCAGAATATTATATACATGTTGTAGCTAAAAATGGTGATATAAGGCTCTCAAGCACAAGAACTGTGTGTGCAGAATTAGTGTGGGAAATGTCCTGAACAACCTGGAAGGAATTTGCGCTCCTGGGCTTTCTTCACCACAGAGGTATGCACTGTCTTCTAAATGTCAGCACTGCTTTTTAGGGGGTTGATTGATTTTTTTTCTAAGTTTAGCTATTTGAAGTTTTAAATCTCCAGCTTCTTCAGAGGTAATGACACTGATATCTTGGATAAAACAGTAACATTATTCCAGACAGTAAGTTGATACATTTCAATCTAATAGGAATATGAGATACCAAGAGATTAGGAGGAACCGTAACTTCCAAATGAGGTTCTGATTTTCTAACACCCTAACTCAGTCTCGTCAGAGTTGCAGTGACACTTTATTTCAAATACTCATAAACATATGCTAACATTGTTCAGAACACCTGCTCCGGAAAGGACAGTGGAATTGAAACATAAACAGGGAGATTTGTTAGAAATCCCTGTTCTTTTTGTGGCTGACTTTAGGTTTTTAAAGAAAGCATGCAAATGAAAATTATATGTGGACCAAGTACAAAACATGACCTTTTAAGTTGTCACGGAAAAATGAAATTGAAATAATATAATTTCTGTGTCTCTACCAGAATACTTTTTCCCACTCAGAAGTCATTAAATATTTTAAAATCAGTACTACTGTCCTGCATCCTTTCATTTCACTGTATACTGACCAGTAAGTGAATTAAGGGACCAATTTTTTCAACTGCAGTGGGATAATTTGAGAGTAATACTGTGGACTTCAGTAGAGTTATTTTGGTTTAGCTCTGCTGGTGACTGTGAAGTTTACATAAAACAAAGAGAAATAATGTTATCTAATTATTTACATACTTCATTACAACACAACAAATTACAGTTCATCTTCTCACTCTTCTTCTCAACATACTTTGCAAATTTACTATTGCATAACCATAAGCAGACCTTTCAGATTTATAAGCTTCTAAAGCCTGAGATGTGGTGCTCTGGTCAGCAGAGGAGACAGGGAGATCTTTGTCTAAGAGGCCTTTGAGATTGTCACACATGATGGAGTCCTGCCCTAGGGTACCGCAGGAGGAACCTGCTGCCCAGGGCCATGGCTGAGCATTGTGCCTCTTCATGGGATATTTTTCAGTGCAGAGCCTTGCTCTGAGATGTCCTGGGATCCCCTTCCCCCCTCCTTTTTGCCCAGCCCAGGCCAAAAAAGAGAGGCAGCGTATACTTTGGCCTCACTCACATGTAGGGGATCCCATCTGTTAGATGGGACTGTCTCCCGGTAGCTGCTCTGTGGATCCCTGGAGGACAAGAAGAGCCATCACAGTCTGTGTGAAACTTAGATACTGCCAAGGCATAGTTGAGGAGGCCTTATGAGATTTGCTAGACCATGCTTTATGTGCTTTCAATTTCTGTATTTCCTAAAGGTACTCTCACATGCTGTAAAAATGTGGATAAACACTTTCAGCATGTCAGTTGTGCACCTGCCTAAGTGTGCTGCAACATGAAAACATATGGATTTTGCCCTAAAGCTCCCACTGCTTTGCCTGGAAAATTGTAAGAGCCACCAGAGGTACTTCATAGCCTTTGAATCCTTGAGGCTGTGCATTTTAAGTTCTTACGAAACAACCTACAGTCCATAAGCACAGCACAGTCACCTGCCCAGCTCAGTCATTTATCCTATAGAAAGGCAGAAAAGCAGTGCTGTCATGTGTGCTTCTGAAAAGAAAAAAACAACCTGGCATGTGCACATGAACTTGATACTTCTTCCTCCACTGAATCTTGCTGTTTATTTGAATTGAATGCTTTCTTGCTAAAGAGAAGTTTGTTTAGTTTGCCTGAAACTGTTTTCCTGATAGTTGTGTAATTCTTAATCCCCACTGCTTTGATCCAAGGCAACAGGGAAAAATTCTAGTAAAAGGTTTTAGCATGACATCAAGGTAGCACCTTTTGCTCAACTTAAACAGCAGCCCTAAATACATATGATGTAATTTCAGCCGAAATTGTTACCTGAAAAACTAATTAGCAAGCCAAGGTCTAAATTAGCTGTGTTTAATGTAAAGCACCAGCAATACAAACGTATGCATATAAAAATTGACTTTCTATGTTTTCATAAAAGATTGTGACTCAAGGCTATCTGATGTTGTAGGTAATGGTGAGTGTGAAGCTGGTAAATGCAAATGCTTTGCTGGCTGGGAAGGTGACCGTTGCCAGTGCTCGTTACAATCAGCAAAGCACTGCCTGGATTCAAAGGGCCAGATTTGCAGTGGAAGAGGAAAATGCGTATGTGGGAAGTGTGAGTGCACAGATCCAAGAAGCTTTGGCCGTTTGTGTGAATATTGCCCTACTTGTAACAAAGCCTGTGAAGAAAACTGGTACGTTTCTTGTGCTAGACTTGACTTTTTAACTCTCTAGTGCCCAAACAGGGATAAACACTTCTGCTTGGCTGGATGTCTGCTCTATTTCTCTAGATATTTAGACTGTAGGAAACTGAAACAATTAATACTTGAGACTTCCATCTATGTATCTGAAGGGTTCACACTGGCAATTAAAAGAATTGCATGTCTGTATATTTATTCACTGCTCTGTGTCCAAATTTCAGCTTTCTGAAGTCAAAGGAGGTGTGTCCTATAATATATTTTTTCATATATTTATTAAAGGTTGGTTTTTCAAGAGAAATCTTCTGGGTAGGAAATTAAGCCCATAAATTTGGAGTTTTAAAAATGGTCAATAGACCCTACTCTTGAATGCCACTAAGTCCAATCATATTCTCTGAATTTGTTTTTGCACGCTGCTCGTGCTTCTCAGCTGAAAGGAGGAGGTGTGGAACAAGAGCAGTATCTGCACATTATCGCTGCCATCGGTCAGCAGAGCTGGTCTCACACAGGGAGCCCCATTCTCCATTACTAAGTTTTAAACCACTTTAGTCTTGGCTGTGCATGTCTTTTTTACATACCTAGGTAAAGGAAGGGACAGTGCGAAGGTCAAGAACAGCAGCCAGAGGAAGAGAGAAGCTAGTCAGAGCTGTCAGTGGCACACTAAATGGTGCTGGCTTAAAGAGTCAATGAAGCCCTGTCTTTGGGCACGGATTTTCTACACCCTCCCATCAGCATGTGTAATCTGCATCCCACTGCAGCCAAGAGGGTGAGAGATCAGCCTTTAGTCGGAAAGGGAATTGTCATCAAAACAGAATTGTTGTTTATTCATATTCATTTGAATTGTAGCTTCTCTGGTGAATATACTGGAGAGGCAAGCTGGGCCATGTCTGAAAAGGTGACTGCTAAGACTTTGCTAGATAAAATTCAGTTAGCCTTGCTGGATAACACTGGTTCAAAGCTCTGTGAAGTGTGTACCTTTAATAAATTCAGACAATGATATTGCTTTGTTAAAAATTCAGTCAGGGCTTTTTCAGAATCCCTTGTGATGTCTATCTTCTGCAAAGCTGAAAAGTGAAGATGGCAGGACTGACAGTGCTGCCTCCCTCTGTGTTGCCCTCTGAACTGCCCAGCAGTGGCAACTTACATGGCTTTGTTTTAACGTAACATCCAAAAACTATTTACAAAGCTGTGTTTCCTACACCTGTCTCTTCCCTTCAGTTCCAGTGTGCATCCCAATGAGAATGATAGATAAGAAAAGACCAGCACTGAACTGGAGGCTGATAGCTGAAGAAAGGGTGCTGGACCCTTAGGGTACCTCCCCTGAAAAGCGCATCACAAAATGCAGAGCAGGGGCCGGGTGAAGGTGGCTCAGAGCCAAAGACATGATTTACTTTACAACTTCTGACCAGTTCGCTGGGAGAAGCGTCATAGCGATAAAATGCTGAGAGAGGTATCACATTTCAGAAAAAAAAAAAAAAAGTTGTAATGTTTTTACTAACGACAGGAAAGCATTATGTGCAAGCAAAACGTCAGCCTGTTGATACAGTCTTTTTAAGGGGACTGCAGTGAAAAACATAGGTTTTAAATTACATGTTTATTTTACAGGAATTGTGTTGAGTGCCATCATTCTAACAATGCATCCCAAGCTAAACTTGACCAGTGCACAACCTCATGCACTTACCTGCTGCATTATATTGACCAAACTTCAGGTGTGTATTATTTTCTAGGTAATTTTAATATGAGATGAAAATCTGTTGGGATTAATAATTGAATTCACCACTTTTAATATGTCTTTCAAAAGCATGTCACATTATTACAGTAGCAAAGAAAGAAAGCAGGAAAAAGAGAAAATTCACTCATAGCTTCAGGGAGAGTAAAAGATAAATAATAACAGGAAATGTGATTGTCAAGCATTGCTAAGTCACATATCCCTGGTCCTTGAGAATTCGCATCTAATAATAATGAATTGTGCCTGAGCAATGCTTAAAGAAATATTTATAAAAATCTGTTATGGCATCTGTATGTTTTATTACTTTGGATATGCTTACATTATTTGACATTACCAGAAACGAGGAAGAATGAAGTAGAATGCTTACCTCACGTTCAGTAATGCTTAAATATTCCTTCCATGTGTAAAAAAGTAACTGCACAGTTATGAGAGCTGGAGAAGAATAAAATCTTTTTAGATAAAAATCTTGTAAAGCTTAATCCGCCCACCCTGCAACAAAAAATACAGGTAAATGGTTATTTTTGTCACTTCACATTTTTGTACATCTTTTTATCTTATAGTTGTTTATAACTGAGAAAACTATCTGTGAATACTTTTCTTATAACTTTGATATTACTTAAAGGAAAGCTTGCTGTGTGAGAGAGGTTTACCGGTGAGGAGAGAACTGGACAAAAATTCAAGAAGCTACGTTTTCTTTCATGTTGTGCCAGTGATCTGCACTGTAATCCTGTGCAGTTTAAACTGTTCTGGTCCCATCCATTACTAACAATTCATCCTCTCTATTTCAGCTGTAAACTCACAGCTTACAGGGAAGTTCAGTGGCTGACACAGGGAAGCTGTAGTCTTTTTTCTGCAGATTAAAGGAGTAATAGTTTCACCATGTTTCTATTGTGGATCTTTATCAAAATTGCCTTTCTTAATATGCCCCACCTCAAAAGCTTGCATACAGCAACTTTCCCCCTTAACTTCCCTTAAGTAATTTTCCCTTAGCTTTTATCAGGCTCATGTTACATTTACATGATGTTGCTATGCAGTGGTAAGTATAACAGTTTTAGGGATGTGCCTATTCCCTATGTTAGGCTTTACACTTGTGTTTTCCTTTTTTTACAGAATGTATCTCTGGAAGAAGCTACTTTAGAGTATTTTCCATAATCTTTATAGTTACCTTTCTGATCGGGTTGCTTGTTGTCCTTATCATCAGGCAGATAATTCTGCAGGGGAGTAGCAATAAAGTTAAATCTTCAGCGGATTACAGAGTATCTGCAACAAAGAAGGTAATTAATTTCAGAGCCATCATATTCAGTAATCTTTTTCTTGCACATAAAAGTTAGCTTTTTGTTGATAAAAATTGTATCTTCTCCTTCAAGGATAAGATGTTTTTGCCTACTGTTTGTACAAGAACAGTAACATACAGACGTGACAAACCAGAGGAAATAGATATCAACATCAGCAAGTTACGATTAAACGAAACTTTCAAGTGTGAATTCTGAAGACAGTGGGTTTTCTACAAATGTCTATTTCCATCATGCTCAACTTTTAAAAGGTTACGACGGTTGCCGTATGGGTTTGTGTCATGCATTTTGTCCAATACTGTAACAAAGTGACATGTAAGCATTTTCACATAATGTGACTATGTTTGAAACTATAGCTGCTGTATTTTTTCATTTTTTTTTGAAAGAGAAATGTGCGTTACTACTGTTCAGGAACACTAGTGTTGATGTAGCACTTTAGCATATTCTAATTTATTTAGTTATTGCCTAGAATGTAGATATGAACCGGTCTGACAAAGCACTGATCTCACTCTACGTGTAGCTAGTACTGATGTGCTCTGTGAGAATGGACAAAAGCTGTGACTGAAATATTAACATTGCTGTATATTATAGCAATAGATAAAACTATTAAAATGCTCTTAAATAGAGTAAATGGTACTTTTATAGTTCTCTCAGTTGACTAAATTCCACTGATACGTCTGCTTTAGCCTCTTAGCTTCTCCTCATTACTTAATAAAAATTACTGGATTAAATGAGTCCTTAATTGATGGTGTGGATGTATAGCTGTGTGTGCATACACACACATGCATGCACACACAGAGATAAATTATATATATATAGCTTTTTATATGTTGTGATGTTACTTGAAGATAATTTATATCTGATAAAGAGTAATTTTTAGCTTTTTTACTGTTTCAACATAAAAATTTATATATGACTTTCAAGGTATTTGGAAACTGAGTGGCTACCAAGAGCAAGAGAGTTCCTCTGTCCAACAGCGTAGTCGACATGATGATCACTGCCAGCTGACTTCCCCTTTGGAGTCAGCAGCATTAACTCCATTTCAGGCAGATAAATTACAGCAGAGCTGTGTTTGGTTTGCTAGCTACATGTCAGAGTTTTGCCAATAAGGGCTTTGTTCTTTTTGTATGATATCAGATACAAGTCTGAATATGCACGTGCTCTTTTTTCCTATGTAAATTAGTTGACAGGCTTAGATTTCGTGAATCCTTACGTAACCACTTCAGATTTTGGGGCTGTGCATTGAAAAATATGCCCAGTGTGGTGTGGAAATGAACCTGCAATTTGGGAGAAGGTGAGGACAACAGGAGTCTTATTCTCAAGGGAACACATTCATTGACTTCATAAATGTGGAATCAAATTCTGCCTTCAGAAACAGGCAAAACTCTTCTAAACACAGTGGGACCAATATGAGATTACCTGAGAGCAGAATTTGAGCTACAAGGTCAAGCAGAGGCATTTTCTTACCCTTGAACTCAGCTATAGTGGCAGAAGATGTGTTACTGTTGTATGCTAGTTGGAAGAGTCAGCCAACAGCTTGATTTACTAACTTTGTGCTCCCAAAACCCTACAAAAATCTGATCAACATGTAGTGCACTAAAGTCTTGTTCATTAAAATAATCACCTCAGAAGCGAGTATGCGGTGGATCATTTTAGCAACATTACTTACTGATAACTAAATATTAGTCTGTACTGCTCATAAATATGGATTACAGAAACAAAGCAGGACCTCTTTATGTGCAGTTTTAGAAATTAGTATGTATTTGTATTTCTTCTGCAAATTCCCACTAAAATCTGAGGAGTATACATGTGAAAGGAAGGCAAGATGCAGAACAAATGACAGTAAGTATTCAGCTCACCCAGTTTATTTATTGGGTCATCAATCAAGTGAGGGGTCAAGAAAAAGACTATAGAGACAGTGGATATTTTATTAAATTGTCATGAAAGCTTTAGATTTTAAGGCTTGGTAAAATAAACAAACAAACAAAACCCAATGTAAACTGGATTATCAGATACTTCTATAGCAGTTTTAAAAGTAGTCCCTGAGCTTTCTACCATACAGGTAAAAAAATCTCTCATTTAAAGAAAAGGGGGTTTCCTCACACTGAGCCTGTTTTTACTGATAGCGCCACTGTAATACCTTAATCATAGATTAATTCTGTAATCTATCAAGTATACCTTAAACTTTCATTTTCTTTTAAAACATGTAGAACCATTTTCCTCCTATGCAAATTAACAGATTTGAAGCCATTGGTTTCAGTGGGATTAAGATAAAAGCTTGATAAAGGTTTACTTGTTGTTGGCCTTGTCACAATTAGCTAGTATTTTTAAGTGAGTAGGAAACAATGTCTCTGGGTATCTGTTTCACTTAACAAAAAAAACCTAATTTATAAGCTCAGCAGAGAATATCTGAGTGTATAACAAAAGATGTTATTATCTTCTTTAAACAATGTGATTTTTTAGGTTTTTTTAGCTAAAAAGATTCCTCAGAGGTATTTCCTTAATGGCCCTGAAAGTAGTAAAGCATTTACTGAAGTGATAGCTAATGTTCTTTCCTTAGAGATAATTTTTCAGTGTTAGAAGGAGCTAAATTATGTGGTTAGAGGACAATGGAGCTGGTTTCTTTGTGGGAGAAGGATTTGAGCTATAACACCCATCTTCCAGACACATCACACTGCTTCTACTTTTCTTCTGTAGCACTTAGTCAGCATTGCAGTGAAGGGCCACAGCCAGTATTTCTCTATCAGATACCTGCCTGAACTTTAATATGCTCTCGTCAAATAGAGCAGGCTCACAGGACAAAATGCACTGTAAGCTGCTTGCTGTCCTGAGGTTAAAAAAAACTAAAGAGTAGTATTTTAAGGAAAAAAAAAAAAGCTTCTTTGCATCTCCCTCATGGTTGCTGTATTGTGGAGAAGGCTAGTGAAAAAGAATAAGCTGCTGCTAATGTGACAGGTCAAGGCTTTTAGAAGGCCCATGGGGAGCTTATACAGAGCGGGATCCTTGGGAGGAGGCTTTGTTTCTAGGGATGGAATCTATCCATGAGAAACTCTGGCTTTGCTTGGTGCTTGTTTCCCTCTGCCTTTGACCATGTTTTTCAGAAGAGCTGCTGCAGGAGATGAATAGCCTAACAAAAGCCTCACTATTTAGGGAGCTGTGTTCCCTCAGCACATGACCTTAAATGAGAAAGCAGCCTGTAATTCACAAGGAATTTCCCCAGCAATTGCAGAAGGACTCTCTTTCCTATAGTGCTTAGTGTGGGAGATATTAAAGACGAATTAGTACAAATTAGTTTTCAATGTATTGTGCGTCAAAGATGCTCGTAAAATAAGGGGAAGAAACATCTAGCCTCAGAATAGAATGTTCCAAACTTCTTAAATAATACAACTTCTACTGGGCTTCTTTAAAAATGAAAAAAAAGTCAAATAATTTGACCACATCCCTATACCCAAAAATATACTGGCAGATAGTGTTGCGTCTCATAGTTGGTTTTAGGAGTTCTTTCTAGATTTGCTCCCACAAACGGAGCATGTGCATGACTTTTCACAGCAGATTTGTTAATGTTAAAATCCATATGTATAATTTGCAAAATCTAATCCTACTTTTTGTATCTCTAACTGGTTGTTTGTTGTACATTTCAGAAATGACATGTTTGTACAATTAAATAGCATGCATTTTACTCCAGATTTTTTTTTTAAACTCTAAAACGAGGCAATACTATGAATGTATTCTTTCCAAGCATTGTGAGTACGTTAATAACATTGCCACGGAAGCGTGTGGGAAAATAGCTGTTTCATCCAGAAAACGTGCACATGGTATGCAAGGAATTTTCATTGTGCCCAGCTGAAATTCCCTTACGTTCACAAGGAATGTTGAAAGTGAACCTTTAGAAGGAAGGACGTTTGTATAGGCATAGTTTACATTTTAGCCATTATTTTCAACTGGATTTATTTTTTCCTCTCTATGGTGTCATGAAAACCTGCTATGTAAAGTATTCTTCAGACTGCAGTGGAAAAAATTTCTTTTCCCAGGCTGATCATACATAATATTTGTTTCCTGCTTATTGCACATACCTAAATGTATGTGTGTTGCCAACTGGGGGAGTGAACGTGTGAAGCAGCTTCAAGCAACCCTTAGTCCTGAAGTAGCCATAAGGCCTAGGGATGCCCAAGGCAGAGAGATTGAGGGTACTGCTGCCTCTGCAGGGGCCTGCAGAGGGATCCAACCTCAGCAGATGCAATGTGGCCTACAGTTCTCAGAAATGGGAATGAACCAATGGCTTCTCTACGTAGGTGGTGATCTAAGACCACGCTTCTCATTTTGTCAGGGCAGGAGGTCTCTTCAGAGGAGGCTAGCTTGGCAGAGGCGGTACCGTTTCTGTCCTAGGCACTTGGCCACACACTGTCCTTAGCACTGCAGGCTTTTTACATCTTTACTCATCAACAAATGCTTGCACAGAACAGATCAAGGGACTGCCTGTGTCAGTACGTACTGTAAACCTGGATGCTGCAGATCTCCAGTAAGGCTTCTGGGAAGTCTTTGGGCATCTGCCCATTGACTTCCAAGCACCTTCCAGGATCTCCACCAGCCAGCTTTAAGCAATGTAAGCTGTAGATGGGCAAGGGCATTTCTCATGGAGGCATTCGTGCTGAGTCAGTGCTGGGTGACGCTTACTCTGCTGGGATTATGAGTGAAGCGCAGTGCCAGTGTTCTGGCTCTCCTTTTGCAAGAGAGGGGGAAGATTTATTTGCTAAACAGAAATGGAGCAGCAGTTAAGAAGAACACTACTTTTTACTGATGATCTTGACACTGCTCTGGTGCACAGACATCTCATGGATCTTACAAAGACTTGAAATTCATGGAGAGGGGAAAAAAAAGTTAAAATAGCCGGTATGAATGCATTTCTCAGTGAGGTTTCACTGAGTGCAAGCTGGCTCAGAATGGTTGGCTTTTCTGGGGGAACAAAAAAACAAACAAACAAAAAAACCAACCCAAAAAGAAAATAAAAAATAAAAATAAAAATTAAAATAAAAATAAAAGAAAAAAACCCCTAAAGTTCATACATTCTTAAGCTTTAGAAATGCTGCTCTGGATTGCATGTTCTCTCTGTTTCCTTTTCTGCACACACTCTTAAAAAATAAAAAGGTACCTACTTATTAAAAAAAAAAAAAGTTTAAATGTCTGGCATTTGTTAAAATAATGGCTTCTACCCAAATCCTAACATTTCATCCTGATACCTATATTGTGTTTGGGCTATTTCAGTTATATTTTGAAGAGAAATGTTGAAAGATGAAAGATTCTTTTGGGAAGTCATTAATGTTGGATGAATTCACTGTGCTAAAATCTTCTTCACTTTTACCTACTACTGCTTCAAAAAATAAAGCTACTTTAAAGTGTCTTAGCAATGGTGTGACAGCTAATAATAGTACAGTTTTTAACTTGCTATTTAACATACACTACCTTTTGTAAAAAAAGTATATAGAGATAAATAATGTTTCTCTAGATTTTATGCATAGAGAATGTTAGTAAGGGGAGAGGTTTTAAATAAATTTATAACTTCTTACTGTTCATTTTAAAACTTAAATGACACTTTTAAATCGCTACTTTTGTTTGTCTGGAAATATACTGAATATTTTATTATTTAAAATAGTATACTTTTATAGCTGTTTATTAATTTCAGTTGACTACTAACTTCTATTTTGATATTTATTAATGAGTTGACACTGTAGTATATTGAGATGTTTATTTTTCTATCAGAGCTGTAACAACTATGACATAGCATTATTTTAATGCAACATCATTGTACTTGCTCTCTAAAAAATAAAATCAGTATTTAATCCATATGGATTTTTCATATTTTTAATGTTTGATAAACCTCTGTGGTAAGTTAAGGGAGAGATGCTCACTTCCTTTTAAAAATGTAAACCATTTTCATTAAGGTGCACAAATGTCTGCAAAAGGAACCATACAATTACAGTCATTTTTAAATGGAATAATACTGTCTCAGGAGAGATAAAGTACAAAGACCACCATGTTTACCAGATGTAGGCAAAAAGATGAATGCATGTTCAGGATGAACTTTGAGAAGGTGGGAGGAACGCTGTAGCAGTTAGCAGTTTGGAGGTGCAGTTGGTTTACCTTGTCCAACCCAACTAAAAAAGGGAATGCACCATGAGGTGTTAGCACCTGGGGAGAAGATTATACTTTTTGTAGCGATAAAACCTATAGATTGATAGGTGGTTATTATATCCTTGCTTCTGCTTTGCTCTGCTGGGTGGCAGAAGAGCTGGTTTTCTGAGAATGCGTAAATCCCTCCACAGATGCCTCATCTACACTGCTCATTGCAGGCTTAGGTAGCTGTGTGAGTACTGGTGAAAACACATCATGGGACTGGGAAGGTGGTACACGTTCTGTTCTTGAGCAGAATCAGAAGCAGCATTTGCTTTGCACAATGCCACAAAATTTCTCATGAAAAGGACTTCAGACGTGCTGTGTGTAAGGACATGCAAAATTTGTGCTGTAAGACCATGATGCCTCAGTAAGAGACAGCTCTGGCACTAAGATACCTGACAGGCACGACTGCTAAAACGAGCTGTCTCTGCTTCTAACATTATCCAGTTTTTGCCCTGGGGAGGAGAGAGCGAGCTAGAATCAAGTCACAACTGATATATGCCCAGTCATCGCGTCACTTAGTGCCCAGGACTTAACAATACAGTAGGAAAACGTAGGAGAAGATGTACAGCAAAACCAGAAAGAAAAATAAGTAAATATCACACATACAGTCTGTTCATCTGTGTTACTGCAAAGCAAGGGAACATAATCCCAGTGTAGGTCTGATGAGACCGAGACATTTCCTTTCACAGAGGCAGGAGACTGATCAGCATTCAGTGACATGCAGAGCAAGCACATGCAGCCAGTCCCATAAATTGAGAAATACACATTTTCCTCGAAAGCTCTTTCTAGAGGGAACATTAATGTTGCCATCAACTCAGAGTAAACATAAACCTTGATCTGAATTTCAGACATATAATTTAAGCATGCAACTTGAGCTCCAGACAGAAGGCTTCATTTTGCCATTTGGGAGTAATCTTGAAGCTAAGGTTAGTGTTGGCATTAACCTTAAGTGTCCTATAGACAGTGATCCTGGCACCAAGCTGTGTTGCATACCCTGTATCTTTTAGAATGCTGGTAAGTATCAATTCTGTCTTTGTATGTCCTGAAATCCCAGCCATTAAAACATGCCTATATACCTTAAAATGTATGGGTAATGGGAGGGGTTTTGACACTGGTAGCATTGTATTCATCCAATTTTTATTCACACCCACAAGGTTGTTGGTGAGGGCCCAACAGTGCCCTAATTAGGCTCTAGTGTAACACAACTGCTATTTCGTTGCAGATTCCATGGACAAGAAAAAGACTTGGTGCTCAGTCTGTCCAAAGAGGAAAGAAGCCTAAGTTACAGCTTCTAAAGCTGGAGGAAGAAATAGATCCTCATTTCAGCCACTTTTTTGATGCCACTCATGTAGGTGCACACTGTTACAGAGTTTCTCTCCCTGCACAATTCCCTTTGTGGTAGGTGCAAAAACTGATCCAATATACAGACATGATGGCATTAGGGGCAGCTGGTTTGAGTAAAGATCTAAATGTGCATGATAACAACCAAAAGGAAATTATTAGAATTAAGAATTAAAATTTTGTTAACATATTGATTTTAACTAGTCAGGAGTTAATCTAAGAAGAAGGTGGTTTCTTCTGCTTTCAGGTCTTCTTCCAAAGGCAAGAACTTTGGAAATACATTCCTCGTACCCTGGGTTTAAAACCAAACAGTTTAATCATAGTGTATGAATTAAATAAAAAATCTGGTTCTACAGAAACCCCAATAGTTTGAAGCTGTGTGAAGAGCACAGGTACTTTCCATGTGATGTGGGGGCATCTGGCTGCTTAGGAGTATTGGAGTGGTCCAAATTGAGTTGGACTGTACAGAATTCATGTTACCTAGGCATAGGCTGTCGGTCTGATTAATTAGCACTCAAGATGCCCAACATTATTGTCCTTACCCCAGGGAAAGTGTGGTGGGTGGCAGAAAGCAGTGTCTTCCCTTTTGCAAACCATTCTATCATCTACTCAGCCCAGAGCATAATTTGGCCTCTCATTATTTTCTTGGCCTTCAACTGCATGATTCATGAAGGACAGTTGCTGTTTAATAAAGATTATGTGTATGCAAGCTGATAAAACTAAATTATTAACTGCAATAGCACAATATTGCCAAGTTATGTCACATATGCTTATTGGAATCAGTGCATGTGATGTATCTCTTTCACCTTACAGGTTGCCAAGTCCCCCTTTTGGGGCCCTAAGCCTCATCCTAAGCCTCTTGTTTATGCCTCAGCAATCTGGAGAGCCCAGGACCTGTTCCTGAGTGGGGTTCCTCTGGTCTCAAAACTGCTCACAGGAGCAGCCTTTCCCACAAATCCTCTTCTGACTTTTTAGCCTTTGACTACAGCCTCAATACATCCATTCTGAAAGCATCATCAAGGCTGTAAGATACATGGTTGAACTGCTTAGGAGACAGGAGACGTGTCAGTGGATGGATTTTTCCATAGAATTTTTAGACACACCTTTGCTTTGCTCTGAACAAAGAAGGAGTTTCAGAGACTTCTACAACTGAAATGTGGTGCTCTCTAGATTATCCTTGTCTTCAGAAGTGTTGTTTTTTTAGAATATGGCTTTTGTCCTTGAATCATTCTGCAGCTGCACCCAGGCTTCCTGTGCAAAAAAAATATATATATAAATAAATAAAGGCAGCTAAGATAAATACTTCCCGTCTTTCTCAGCTTTTTGTGCATATCTTCATATCTAAATTGGGCTATCAGAGAAAATTTTCCTTGCTGTGTTTTCTTTGAAAATTGCAGACACTGAATCAGAGGGCTTCATCAGCCAACAGCTGATGAGAGCTTTTTTGTTTTCAGGCAGACAAGAACAAGTTGAAGTCTGTAGTGCAAAGCTAAACAGAGCATCTCTGAGCCTGGTCAGATGCAGTCACGTTCCTCTGCTCCTTTCCATTGTCCATTGGTGAACTAGCCAGTCCTCACATACCCATATGGATTCTTCTGCTGTAAACTTTAAATCTGACACCCTCACGGCTTCTGCAAGGTGCATGCACCACACAAAACCAAGATACACAGTGTCCTTCCATACCACCATTCTGATGGCAGTATTTATCATCTGTAAATATTTTTTCATCTATACCTTTAAGTGTAAGTGTGTGTGTGTGTCTGCATATTCCATCCAAATTAACTTTTCCTCAGCATCAGGAAGTCCATCTCTGATTGCTAAATAGCCTGTTAGACCAAATTATATAAACACATGTACTATATATACAGTCTCACATACCTTTTTTGTACATATTTCTATCCATTTAAAATTTGTATATATTTAAATTTTTAATTTCTCATGCATAGCAGGATCTTCCTTTAAAAATCCATCTACATATTCCAGTTTCTGTTAATGGCTAGGCTGTTATCATGTTGAAACCACAACCTGAAGTGTTCCCCAATGTTCATCTTGAGTCTTTATGCTTTTATCTTTTTTGGCTGCTACTTTGGACATTAAGCCTAAGCACCTTACACAGGGATTCTTGGTTCACAACTAGGTTCTAATCATGATGTTTAAAATAATAAATTAATATTTCTTTAGCCAGTTTATTCCTCATGCCTTTGAAAGTGAGGTCTTGCTTTTTAAAAAGGAAAGAATCATTAGGTCACAAATGAAGAGAAGATAATGTGACAGACAGATGATTTTGCAAACCAAAGAAGTGGCATTCTCAGAAGGAAGATTTGATTTCCAGTAGAAAGTAGAATTCGAATAGAAGAATTCTTCTATTAGAATAGAGGAAGTAGATTAATTTCCAAAAAAAAAAAAAAAAACCAACCACAACAAAGAAACCTTTGTTTTCAACAATGTTGTCCAAGGTTCAATTCTGTGAAATCGCTGGGCCCTTGCAGTTCAGATGAAGACTTTGTTAGGAGTGAACATGCTGAGTATCTTTGAATATCAAGTCCATAAGGTTCCCTTCGAGATCAGATATATAACAGATTAGGAATGTTAATGTAAAGTGCTATATTCGTGCTTTGAAAAAAAATGATGTCTTACAGAACCTCTTTGGCAAGCCAAAACATAGGAAGCTTTATTTATTGTCTTAGCTGGTGTTCCCCCCTGGATTACAAAGGATTGATGCTAGCAACTATTGTGGACTATTTTTACATTTTCTGTTTATCCCCTTCACTCACTGAAAAAATAGTTTGGATTTGAACTACCTGAAAATTATGCAATGTATAATTCCCTGTAAATTCCTGTTCTACCCAGGAATTTTGCTTGTTTAGTTAGCTGGCTTTTTGTCAAGTGTGTTACTGTACCAAGTTATTTTTTGAGGAGGAATAAAAAAGGAAAATGTAACAAATGGCTGTCAACTTGAAATGTCTTGAAGGAAAGTGTATTACTGAGTTTATTGCTATCGCTTCAGCTATTTGATACATTTGGTGACCTAGTTCCTATGGAATTTGAGTGCTTTTACCTTGCCAAATTCTACTCCCTACTTGGTCAGTGCCCAGTTACTGCTGCTTCCCCAGTCCAATGCAGGTGTTTGCCAATAGAGTGAAGACTGCAATGTCCTTTGAAGCAGCAAGATAAGGGGATTGTTATTCTTGAGCAAGCTTTGGAAAAGAAGACAGTATTACAATTTTGCTATGATTACAAAACCTGGGTTATTGACGTTTTATTGGATATAAAATTTATGGTATATTTATACACAGCTACTCCTGAAGTCACCAGTATAGCATAGCTGAAATCTTGCTACTTATTCTAAGGATTATTGTATGAGGGACTTGTTTGAAGAATCTTTTTGTTTTCAAATTAGAATATTTTTGCAATATTCATTGGAATGATATTTTTCATATATTTCATTTCCTCAGGGTGCCTCCCTATGAGACATTAAAATAGGATTTTGTTTACAGTATTCCCAAGAAAAGTGAGCAGCACCATGCCTTCCTTACCTTAGGGATACAGAAGTGACAAGTGTTCTCACAGCACCAGGACTATGTTCTGACAAGAGTACTTACTTTTTATACTAGTTCCCCATGAGAATTGCCAGATTTTTTCAGACCTAGAGTCCATTTAGCCTGCTGTTGCTGTCTCCAGCAGTGGAGACGAGCTGCTATGGGAAGTGTAAGCACACTCCGAGTGTGTACTTCTTCCCTGAGTTTCCACCAGCCTACAATCATTTTTCAGCTTAGGGAATCTCCTACATCTGACTTGTTTGTTTAATCAGTAACCCTCACTTTCAAATATGTGCCATTGAACTTTAAAAAAAAACAAAACACCAAGTTTGGAACTGCTGCATGGAGAACTGCTGCATGGACAGCTGCTTCCTTTTGGTTTGAACCCATCACTTTGCTTGGTGGCCCATAGCCACTCCTTTCAAACAGAATGGATTTTGAGCCCCAGCCACTCTCTTGTGTAGAACTGTCACATCTCCCCAAGTCACCTTTCCCAGACTGCATAGTCCAAGTATACACAGTTATTCTTTATACCTACGTCTTTCCTTATCTTTGATCATCTTTGCTGCCCTTTCCCAGTCCTTTCCTGGAACTGGTATCTTCCTTTCCTTCCTTAGGGATGAAGGGGAAGAGCTATTTTCAAGATTCAAAATGTAGATGAACCACCTCTTTACACAGGGACATACTGATGTGAGTCTTTTCCTATTCCTTTTATAATACTTCCTAACCTTTGCATTACTTCATTTGATACAGAATTTTCATGTCTTTCTTCTTAACAGAGGTCTTATACTGAATTACCATCCTACCATGTTTGGCTCTGAAATCACTGAATGAAGGAAAGCTGATCACTCATAGCTAGCAGTTTGGTTCCCCTTGGTTCAAGCAGAATCTCTCTCTCTTCTTCATAGCTTCTGCTTAGTCTGCAAGTAGCACCATGCCTAGTGAAGCAGAAACCTCCTCCAGATACCAGCCTTCTGGCATTACAGCTCTGCCTTTCTACTTCCCTCTCCAGTACTGCACAGTGTACAGTGAATGTTTCAGAGAAAGTTCCCACTGGTCTCCAGCTTTTTTTCAGAGCAAAAAAGTTTTTGCCTCCAGAATCTCTTACCTTCCCTCTTCTTTGTGTGATTGATGCTCACCTGAGTACTACCAGCTGCAACCTACTGCCTACTGCCTCTGAGGTTTACCAGCTTTCAACTGAATAGGCACGTTGTATGTTTGTATGTCTGAACCCCCGTACACCTGTTTGCTGGATGAATCCTTCCCCTCTTGTCTTCCTGCTGGACATCATTAATTCCAGAAAGGTACTCATATTAAGAGAAGGCACATATATAATCCAGCTAAGAGAAACCTGTTACTGTACTCATGGTTCCTTTCACTTGCCAGTATGGCATTTCTGGGTATCTCCTCTGTCAGGCTAGGTCGCAGCAGAAGTAAGTTACCTTTTTGAAGACTAAAGTGTTCATCAACCTCAATATATCCTCAGAGAACATCTTCTTTAGCCCATTTTCCTCTGGGTCAGCTATACTGACCCATACTGATATCCATACATTCAATATAGGTGTCCCTCTCCCCCTGCTGGAAAAATACTCCTAGTGTTCTTCCTTCCTTTGACCTTTCTGAACTGGTGCAAGAGCAATTCCTAAAGCAGTCTCTTTCCTTCTTCCATTAACCTCCCATGGCACAAAAACAGAGACTCACCAACCGCTTCTGCTCCTATCTCTCTACAAGAGTGAAAAATTTTGTCCAGCCAACTACTTCTAGACTCCACTCACTCCGTGCTAGAGCTGGCCTTAACAGAGAAACAAAGGCATCCTTGCCTTGCCTCTAGCTTTATACCTGTGGCCAGCTGGCCTCCTCCTGCTCACCTCCCTCCAAACTATTTCCAGACTGGGTTATTGTCCTTGAATGGCCTAGGTTGGCTACTTGATTGGCTACTTAGTACCTTAGGTCTACATAAAAGGTTCTTGAAAAGAAAAAATTTCTTAAAAGTTATATTGAATTAGTCCTACAGCCTGGAGAGTGGTAAGAAGGATGTGGAAACAAATTTTATTTAAGGAGATTATAAGATTTGCAACTGAAAGGATTGAAATACTTTTAGTTTTCCTGTAACAGAACTAAGTTCTTCAGCTTCTAGCTCAGCCTATTACTTATTTTTAGCTTTTGTACCTCCTAGCCAGTCCACAAGTTCTCACAATGGCAAAAGTACCTATAAAATCACGATTGCTCAGCAAATCTGCTACATCCTGGCTAAATTTCTCTGTCCATTCCCCATTCTTCGTAGCACAGCTCCTTCAGAGTCTAAGCCTGGTTTCCTGTGCATAGATTCTGCATCCTTTGGGATCCATCCTTTCCAGTCTTCAGAACTTCTGCAAAAGTATTTTTTTTTGGGGGAGGGAGGGAAACAAAAATACTCCAACCTTAATTTGTGGTTGGGTAATTTAGATTCAAACTCAGTAGATCTTACAGGCAGAGTCTAGAAATCTGAGGAGATTTCAAGGTTTGGGGGGGCAGAGTTAAGGGATTATGCCTGAGTCACATAGAAGATGAAATTTTTATACACAGAGCCGAAATTGTCCTGCTGTAAATGATATCACCGCATACCCAGGTCATTTAGTAAGTGAGACTCCCTGAATGATAAGATAAATTTTTAATTAGACACAACTATGGCAGTGAGATGGATTGTTTATAAGACAAATTAACATGAGACAGAAACAAGGGTGCATCTGAAAACAGTTAAAACAAGGATTATTGTGTCTGCTGCTATAGTGAGCATCACCTTAAAAATGGTCTTTTGGGGAGTGTGAAATCATTATTTCACTCCTAGGCTTTGTTCAAGGTCTGAAGTTCTGAACTTAAAGATTTTGGCTGAGATTCCTCTAACTTTTGGCACAGCAGAGGCCGAAATGCACTCTTACAGTTTTTGAATCCCAAGAAGCGGAAAATTAAAAAACAAGAAGAGACTATTGGGATAACTGTGAAAGTAAAAGTCAGCACAGTGGAAATCTATTAAGATCTTTTCCACAGTATGAATCTCTAAGGCTTTTCTGCATGGGGTGAGTATTTGGATTAAGGTAGATATCTTGATAGGCTGGAGGAGTCGGCCAACAGGAGCCTCATGAAATTCAGCAAAGGCCAATGCCAAATCCTCCACTTGGGGCAGACCAACCCCTTCCAGGCCACGGTCTGCCTGGTTGGGGAGCAACTCTGCTGGAAAGGATCTGGGAGTCCTAGTGGACACAAGCTGAACGTGAGAAAGTGGGGAGTCCTGGCACGAATGCAAGCCAACAGCATCCTGGGCTGGAGCAACAGGAGCATAGCAAGAAAAATGATGGAAGCGATTGTTCCCCTTTACTTATCACTCACTAGATTACATCTCGGTATTACATCCACTTTTGAGGCTGCAGTAAAATAAAGACCTTGAGAACCACCTCAGCGGAGGGCCACTGAGATGGTTGGGGTTGCAGCAATTGCCCAGTAAGAAGAGGCCAAGGGAGCTAGACTTGTTCAGCCTGGAGAAGAGATGGTTTCAGGGGACCAAAGAGCAGCCTGCCAGGGCCAATGGGGAGGTTATCAAGAAGATGGAGCCAGTCTCTTAACCAAGGTCCATGGTGTGATAATGAACATAAGCTGAAACAGAAGTTTGAGACTGGATATAAGAAAAAAATGTTAATTTGGAGGGTAATTAAGTATTGTAAGAGGTTGCTCCGAAAAGCTGTGGGGTGCCTCTCCAGTGTTTTCAAAACCCAGCTGGACAATTCCTGAGCAAACCAGTCTGATGCAGTGTTGATGCTCTGCTGAGAAGGAGGTACTAGAGACCTCTCAATGTCCCTTCCAACCTGGAAAGGTCTGAGAGTCTATGATAAATGTGGATTCTGATGAACTCCCAAGAAGACATTGTTGTTCCCTTCTATATTAGCTGTGTTTACTTCAGGAGGCTTGCTGTATGCAGGTGGTAAGCAGTACGGCTAGCAACTGTTTACTAAGAATCTGCTGGGAAGGAAATTTTTAAACTTCTTTACAAAGCAGGCAGATCTTCTTAACTGGAGAAACAGCTATGTAATGAAACTCAATACAGTGGCATTTATAGCATACGTTGGTTTTTTTAATGTGTATTTCTCATCTGGCCATGGAGGAGGTTTGCCATCTAAAGCAAGAGAACATACTCTGCTCTGAGGCACATACAAATACCCTTAGCTTCAATGGGAATACCATTATACATAGCTGAGGGCATGGTTTGGCCCATGGTCAATAGCCTCCAAAAAGCTTTTTTCCCTACATTTTTTTCCTGCAATATTAATATTTTTTTTCCTTTCCAAAGGTTCTGATGTCATTTCTGTTGCTGCAGTTAGAGAGTTCAATTTAGTGGGAACATCTTTGAAGTCTAATGAGATTTCTTGAGCAAGAGCATGGGTAACTTGAAATACAGATTCACAAGATCACTTCAGGCCAAAAGTGTCACACAGCAATATTAGAACAAATATTATGAAATTGTTTTGCAATTTACGCTCTCTTCCCACTCATGAGTTGGGTTTGAAAAGTTTGTGGAATGTATATGATGTATCAGAGAAGTGCCAAACATTCCTCATATAATCCATTCTCATGTTTCTTACGGAAAATGTCCATTCTCTTAATCTTCCCCTTTCCACATTAAGCTGAATTTTGTCCATTACACCAGGGTAGCACCAGCCCTCTCCACGAAGTTGCAAAGCGTAAGTGCAATTTAGAAACACCGCGAAGGGTATTGTCAATTTATAGGGAATCTAAAGGGGATATATTGCACGTGTATGAGAATTTCACAACAGACTGACACCCACCATATGTCAGCAAAGCATGGAGCACCAGCATAGGAAATTTTCTATACAGTGTCAACATTGGCCAGAGGTGCTTTCTGCCACAAGGCAGAAGAAAACAACAACACACGACAAAATGCACTTAGGCCTTATCTTGCTGGAGCTGGCTGCATGGACAGGATAGCTCCTGTGACTTACCCAAGGAAAGCTGCATGAGATCTGTTCCAACTGCAGCGACCAAAGCCAGGTACAGACTGCATCCATAGAGCTAGCAAGATACAATTCTATAAAGTAAAGACAGCTGGCATCTACGTCCTTTTTCTAGGTATGCAGAAGTGATTATGCAGAATTATTCACTTATTACTATAAAAAAACTGAAAATTGAACCTTACACTTGTTCTGAACCAGTCCTGGCCTTGTCTTCCATGGTGTTTGCGATCGGTGTGTAATCAGCTCTGATTTACCCTTGGAGGCCAGGGCAGAAGGAAGGGAGGGGATGAAATGACACACACATGTGTCCATGTTTTCATTAGGTGGCGCCTCACAAAGCACACTGGGAAGTGCTGGAGAGTGGGGAAGAGATACCACGATACCACATCCCATCTCCTAGTATCTCATCAATTCATTCATTCCCAAAAAGTGCGTGCTTCTGCTTTGCAGCACGGAAGGGAAAGCAGCATGGACTGCTTTTTGCAGGTTCAGCAACTACAGCAACTTCTTGTTTACAACTGCAACATTTTCAGCCCAGAAGATCCTGAAGTATATTTACAAACTCTAAATTAAAATTTACTCTTAGTAATTTACTGTTAAGCCATATTCTGTCTTCAGTGGAATAACGACAGCAAAGCTTGTGTCAGGCTTGTCCCAAGACACAACTGTCTCCACAGGCTGAGCTCAGCCGTGCTCCTCTTGAAACACCACAGCTTAACACAGCCTGACACTGCTGTGCTAGTAAAGAAAGGCTCTCCTGTATGAATTGCTGCAAGAATTTAACTAGAGAGGTTGCAATGCCACAAGTTGAAATATCGGTGACACACTGGCTTTAACAGTCCAGCAGCTGAGCAGAGAGCAAAGGCACCTTGGTGCTGGTGGCAAGTGCTTGGTTCATCTTTCCTCAGCACTGTTGCCACTGTTCTGCCAGGGATGGGTACCCCTGGGCCACCTCCTCCCAAACCCTTGCTTTCCTTGGAGGTTTCTTGCTGAGGCATCAAGCAGGTGTTACTCTATGAAGATATTAGGAGATGATAGTCCAGGGTGATATGGCCACAAGTCGTTACTAACGTGCACTGAACACACTAGGGAAAAATGGTTGAGTAAAATGAGAAAACCTTGAACAACAGAAACCATAAAATTAGGATGTGTTGCTCCAGGTCATTCAGAAATGTTTTTTCTTTATTGTTTGGTTGTTTTTCCCATTCTGCGAGTCTATAATACTGCCTAAACTATCAGGATGCAACAGTCACATTTTTCTTATTAAATTGGGAACCAAAGGGGAAACCTCTTCTCATAAATTTTTGAGGTGAAAACAACTGCAGGGATGGCTATAACTGAGGGAGAGACTTAAGCCCTTAACTGCTGACTGATACTTTATAAAAAAAGAGAGTTTGGCAGGGACAAGTATGATTATGAGAAAGCTTAATCCACTGTCAAAGATTTTATTGCATTTCGGAATCAAATTGCAAGCTCCAAGCTATTTTAAATATTCAACAGAGGAATTTAACAGAGAGATTATTTAAACAAGGCAAAATGTAATGTCACTTGTGATAACTTTAGGAAGGCACTCTGATACTAGACCAGTGAAGACAGATTGATTTCATGGGGAAAAAAAAGGAAAATATATTAGATACAGTATATTTTTATTAATGGTTTTCTTTTCCTGTCAAAAATTTGACTGATTGACAGTCTGAATTGAAACTGCAGTAACGTTGATATATCAAAGAAAATAAATAATTACTATTCTGCAATCTGGTGTTGATTTCCCATTTTATGTAACAAAAATATCAAGAATGAGGATAAAGAAAAGTAGTATTGTGTTTAACTTAAAATTTGGATCTGTGCCTTCTCTGATATTTTCAGATTGCTTTTTAACTTGTTTAACAAACAAGGAGAAGGGTAGAAATCCTAGATTAGGACACAAAGTGAATGTTTTCCAAAAATATGCATTATTAGCTTGATTTGTAAAGGATGTGTTTCCAAAGCTCCAATAAAATGTTATTTAAAATAAATTCCAAACCAATGCATGTTCATTTAATCTTCCTTGAAATTCAAGATATAATACAGTTGCATTGTTTAAAGTTAAAATAAACAAGACCTGCTTTCAGTTACTTTATGGGATATACATTTATAAAAATACATGTTATCAACTCACTGTCTTATATTTTCCCAAGTTTTCAAGCATGAGTGCAACAGCTACATCTGACAAAACTTGGTCTCTTTGCAGGCAGTCCTGGATAATGGGTCAATGTGTATTTCCTTGGGCAGTGTCTGCAAGGCTGAGACTCAGAGAGGCGACCAATGACCCACACCTTTATCAGCAGGTCATGACGATGGCAAAACACATGGTTGCAGTCCATGTTACTTTACTTTCTTTAAGGAATATGGGGATGTTTAAGATCACAGAAGACACCTTTTACCTTTTTTTTTTTTTCTTACAACTTAATCTTGCAACAGGTTATGTACTAACCTGGGAACAATGGACACAAACCACTCCTGACACCAGTGTTCCCTGTATTGGCAAGGTGAGGTTTTGATGTTTGTGTTCTTCACTTTGCATCAGGATCATAAAAGGGAAGGGCAAAATCTGGCAGGACTTATATCAATAGCAGACTATTATGTCAGTAACACTGTGCTTTCATAAGGTTTACAAGGAACTCAGTGTTGCAACCCAGGAATGTAGCCACCTTAAAGGACAGCACATGCTGGTTTCCTTTGCACTATCTTGTTGCTGGTGTCAGAAGAGCCCTTTGTGCCTCCAGCCAGGACATACGGGTTGTTTATATGTAAAGGGTGTAGCACAGACCTGTCATTTTGGCATTGCAGGAAGGGCAACAGCAGTGTGCCATGACTAAGCCTGTCTCCTCTCCTGGGGAGCAACTTGGCTTGTTTCAGGTGAACATTTGCTGTTTGGGTGACTAGGAGAACATGGCTTCAGAGCAAACATGAAAGACACCAGCTTGTCAGTAGAGATACACTCATAAATTTCCTATGGATGCTGTATTTATATCCTAGAAAACTATCACACATTTAAATCTTCATGTAACAGATTATTGCACCATGAAAAATATTAACAACCCCAAATATATTGCCCAACATTTCTGTTTTATAACACATTCCAATTCTTGGTCCATAGTCACAGTCCTTTTCTTAGCAGCAGTATAAGATCTGTACTGAATTTCTAGTGGATTCATGGCCATGAAAGTTAAATTAAACTGTTACTTTTTCAACAAGCAATAACTCTGATAGTTAAAGAAAAACAAACTATCAAAACATTAAAAACGCAGTTCATCCAAGCATCACTCTAATGTTACTCTAAATGCCATTTCTAACACTGGAGTTCTGCCATAATGAATCAGGCCTCAAAGCTAAGCACCGTAAACAGATAGTTGTAACCAAATATAAGCTTTAATTCATACGAAGGGATCTGTTGCTGTTTGTTGGTTGCAGCATCAGTAAAGCTCTGAGAATTAATTAGGGCCTACAGTTCATTTATTCTATGGGCTCTATTCTCTTGACAGTTGCTTTAAATTCTTTATGAGAAATAAGCACTGAATGTACAGAATAGAAGGCTTTTATCCACAAACCTGCTAATTTCAGATACACAAAAAAACCTGCTGATTTTTCCCAGAGTGATAGGTTGAGAACCCACTCCCCATCATTTGGGTACCACCACACAGACAGGCACAGATGCGTGCAAAGCAGGAAGAGGGGAGGAGGGTAGAGGGCTGGGTAGGACCCATCCAGCCAAAACCCCCTGGTTGAACCCATCTGACCTTTCACACTTTCAGCTCCACTTTCTGTAGCAGCTGGTTTATAAACCAGGAGGGAGATGAGACCAGCATAGCAGTGCCGGGGGGCAGGGGCCATCTCGGGCCAGCTCAGGAGGAGTCCCACAGGGAAGTCCCAGTCCCAGCTCAGGATTTGAGCACTGTGACCAGTGCCCTATCATTGCAGCCCCACTGCTCAGCAGTAGCAGCAGTATTGCCCATGTAAGTCAGCTGCTGCCCTCTATATTAGTGTATCATGCTCCTCTTTGTCTCTTTTTCTGCATTTTAAATGCTCTGAGGAGAAAGAATTAGGATCTCTAACTCACGTGCCTTCTATAGGAGAGCCAACTTGTGCACTAGAGATTAGTGGTGTGCCAGGACTTCTCCTAACAGAAAGGAGAGCTCTTCCGTAATACTCATGCCTCAGGTTTGTGTAGGAGTCTTTGGTATTATGAAGTACAGGCTTCTTTTCAGTTTCAGCCAGTGGTTTTACATCTCATGGGTACTACTCCTTTTCCCCCTTCAAGGGGATCCCTCCTCCACACATGAACTGGTCAGCTATTCATACAAATACTGTTTATTCTTCTGGTTTTGAATTATGCTTAATTAAGAATTTGCTTTGCTGTGAGAGCGTTGTCCCTGGGATTTGGAACTGGCAACGTGCCACCATTTCCACATGCAAACCCTTGGAGCTACTCTCAGCCTTTCCATGATGGTTTTGTGTTTCTACAGCCTTCACGGGTATCGTCACTTATTTACTTCCTCTGTTTTTGATGTGCGTCTGAAACCAGGCATCTGACTGTGCCTTTCAGACTTACACACAAGTAAAAATATCATGAGTCTGGTTGCTTTCCATCCACTAGAAGTCTCTCAGTCTCCCTGACTGAGGGTGCCCCAGCACCCTCTCTCATGTCCCTGTTTATTTGGTTGGCACACCAGAGGTTGAAGCAAGGCATGCACCAATCAGCAGGCTGGTGTGCCAACAGGCCAGAAACAGCCCGATTTTGGAAGGGGTAAGGTGACACTGCTGTTTCCATGTCTTGTGTCCCTGGGTATCATTTTATTCCACACCAAACTGGGAGAAATTTCTATATTTAAGAACTGTAGGCTGCTGTCATCTTTCAGAAGTTATTACAGGCATGTGGCCAACTGAAAAACGATGTGATCATGCAAATCTTTCATTCTCCCACTTTTTTTAATTGTTGTTTTTTAGAAAACCACAATAGAAGTTAAATCAGCAGTTCTTAAGCTTTTTTCTGTGGCTGATTTGGGCAAACAATGGTGCCCACCCACTTTGCAGCTGTCACTGGATTTATATCTCCCCATGAAAAAGCAGTCAAAATCACAACTGAAAATGGAATTGGGGAGGAGAGGTCCCATATGAGCAACAGACTGTCAGCAAAGCCTATCAAAAGGACACTGTTGCTGTTGCTGTATATTGTTATTGTACTACCAAGGTTGAATATCAGCCTCATATGACTGCTTTTTTCTTGAAATACTACTTGGGTAACTAGTTAAATATCTCACTGGAGGCAATCATTGTATGTCACAGCCTTCTGTGCTGTGACTTACAGAAATCTTCCCCACTTTCCCTCAAGGGAGGAAAAAAGGTGTGGATCCGAAGAATGTCAGCAAGAAAAAAAAAAGTAAGTAATTACAGAATATTCAACACCTTGAAACAGAGGCCTTGAAACAAAATAGGCAATGGACTTCCAAAACCTCAACAGGGAAATTAGGAACACTGTAATTTCTATGCTTAGACCTATTAATTGTAATTTATTTTAAAGATTATAAGTATTTTACCAGGAGCTTAATTCCATTGTGTTAGATCTTTGTATTTCTACATTTTCGGCCTTTTTTCCTTTTTTTTTTTTTTTTTTTCATGGTTTTGAAGACTTTGGAACTGCATAGACAAGGAAGAAAGCAAAGTTCAGTGCTGTGACAATTGCTCAAAAATTCGTTTTAGTTCATTGATCTATTAAAGTAGTAGTGTTTGTGGGACATCATAAATTGCACAATGACAAACTGTACTTCCTACTTAGTGTATGGCTTCGTTTTTCTAGTTTGGTTTATTACACTGTAAATAACTACCTTGCATCTGGGTAGACTTGTTTATTCGCTTGCATCTGAAGAAAAAAACCCAGTTTTGCAATAGTTAAATAGAGCAATTGTGCCATCCAGTGGCTACCTAAGTTAACTCATTTCTCCACTTTCCACATGATCGTTTGGTATTTCTTGTTTCTCATTAAAAGGTATGTTAATTATTGTAATGTACGGTGTTCATTCTATTGCTGCATCCCATTAATACATGCAATAAAAATATTGATTCTATTCACACTTTCTTCTAATAATCTCTTAAACTGAAAGCCCAAAAGAGAAGAAGGATGAACCATATATACTTCTGGATCAATTAGAGGTAAGTTACAGGTTAATACACAACCTATCATCAAATGTCATGGACCACTGACAACAGTGAGCCAAGAAAAACATAGCTCTTGACTCAGCTTATCTACTGTGCCCATGGACCATGGCAGAACCTCTGATGAAGGGTTCTCAATATAACTTCTTGTAATCACAACCGTAATAGAGTTTAGAAATTGGTTTCTTGAAACATCTGTGACTGTTTGAAAGAAAGGGTCAAAGGGAACAGGCAATATGACAAAGCAATTCTACAGTATGATTACAATCTTACATGATCAGTCTTACTCATATCACCACAATAATTTCTAAAGCAACTCTCTGGAGCACAAGGTGAGATCTGATCTTTGTTGCCTGAGCCTGTACTGCGCAAAATGCGAAATGTGGCCCTGAGTCATTACTTGAAAAGTTTGCCTCATTTCCAAGCCAAAGTCTACTGTGATCACTTCTGAGGAAGAAGGAACTTCCTGGTTGCAATGTTGTTGGTGAGCAACCAGCCTGTTACAGGAGAAAGCCTCATTGCATAAACTAACTTTCTGGCAGGCATGTGAAGCCTCCAATTTGGCCAAAAGCAATATATGGGAAAGAAAAGAAATAAAGAAAAAAAAAAAAAAAAGAAACAAAAACAAGCAGAAGGTGCTCAGTGGAAAGGAAATGCAAGAGGCTCAGACATGTATAATGCCACATAGTTGCTGCAGTGTTGAAGAAGGGAAACTGATTCTCAAGGACTATACTGGCTCCTTTTCCCGCCCCTGGTGTTTGAGAACTTCCATTGCCCTGAATGGGCAATGAGGAAGGATTTATTCCCTACGAGGAAGAAATCAAGCAGAGGAGGTAGGAGACCTGCATGGATGAGTAAAGATCTTCTGGAAAAATTTAACAGGAATAAGGCAATTTACTGAATGTGGAAAACAGGACTGGCCACTTCGGAGGAATACAGGAATGTAGTCAAAGAATGCAGGGATGCAACAAGGAAAGCAAAGGCCCACCTGGAATTAAATCTGGTGAGTGGAAATCAAGAAGGGTTTATTTCAGCACACCAATAGGAAAAGGTAGACTAGGGGAACTGTAGGCCCGCTGATGAATGAGGCAGGTGCCCTAGTGGCAGAAGACACAGAGAAGGCAGAATTATTGAAGGACTTCTTTGCTTCAGTCTTCACTGCTAAAGCCAACCCTCTTGAATCCTTGACCCTGGAGGTAAGAGGTAATGTCTGGAGAGAGGAACTCTCCCTCAGTAGAGGACCAGGTTAGAGGACACTTACCCAAACCAGATATCCATAAATCCATGGGCCCTGATGGAATGCATCCACGAGTTCTGAGAGGGCTGGCAGATGTTATTGCTAGGCCACTCTCCATCATCTTTGAGAGGTCTTGGAGAACAGGAGAGGTGCTGCAGGACTGCACAAGGGCCAATGTCACTCCAGTCTTCAAAAAGAGCAAGAAGAACCGAGGGAACTACAGGCTGGTTAGTCTCACCTGTGTTCCCAGTAAGGTGTTGGAACAATTCATTCCAGATGTCAGCACAAAACGTGAAAGAAAAGAACGTCATTGGGACAAGTCAGCATGGATTCACCAATGGGGAATCATGCGTGACCAACCTGATTGCCTTCTGTGACATCGTAACTGGCTGGCTAGATAAGGGGAGAGCAGTGGATGTCATGTACCTTGACTTCAGCAAGGGTTTTGACACTGTCTCCTATAACATCTTCACTAGGAAACTCAGGAAGTGTGGGCTAGATGAGTGGACAGTGAGGTGAATTGACAGCTGGCAGTGTGACAGCTGTCACACAATATTGCATTATGGTATGCTATGTTTACTATATCATTAATAATATACAAATATATTTTCAGAATAGAGATTGATAACAGCTAAATGCAGTTGTTCTTTTCTAGCTGATTTCTTTCTTTCTAATGCATTTAAAAAAACAAAACCAAAACCAAAGCCAAGCATGGCGAGTTCAGGAGGGATGGCGAAGCAAGAGTTTCCCAAGACTAATTTTTCTCACTTCCTCAATGGCAACACTCTAAGGAGACCAAATGACAATTTTAGATGTTTGTGAGGAAAAAAAAGAAGTCGTCCCCAAGAGCAAGACCGAGCCTCCCAAACAGATCAAGAATTTGCTATTCTGGGGCCCTTTGAAGACGGAAAGTGCTGACAGTTGTCACTATTTCACTCCCACTGAGCATGTGTCTGCTGGGCAGATCTCTGCCACCCTTCCTGCATGGATCCCATTGATGAAATCCATCTGAAGTTGGGGCCAGGTGTGGATACAGATTTGTAGCTGAGATCAGTGTTGCTGCGATGACCTTGGTTCAGATGAAAGAAGAAAAATGTTCAGCTTGAGCCCTCTTGAAGAAACATTTCTGAATTTTTACTGAAAAATTTTTACTGAATAGATGACCTAATGCAGTCTGGGAAAGCTTAACAATTTCTTACAGCCTAAATGAATACTTTTAGGTTTATAGTAGACTGCAGTGCCCATATTTTGCACCAAGACAAGAAAGCAGTATTAGTGCTTTAATATGGTAAATATTCTTGCCTTAAAGTTAATAGCGAGCAAAATGAAGAGAAGTGCTGGTACGGATATCTTTCCTTTCTCCCCATATTGCTAAGAGTGTTAACACATCTTTTTCAGTAAAATCTGAGCAGGAAAGAGATAAGGCCATGATCATTAGCTAGAGCAAGCCTTCCTCTCAGAGGCTGTTACAGCAGCTTTCCAATTTGCACAAACTTCTGAGCATTAGACCTGGTGGGGGAGATTTATTGAAAGGCACATAAGGGGTTTTGGAGTTTTCAAAACTCCCCCATAGTATCTATTAACCAGAAGAAAATCAAAGCTGCTGCTTCAGTGGCACTTGATGGTTTCCAAAACCTTACTGCTCCACCCTGGAGCAGTTCATTCATCTAAGTTCCTTAGCTTTAGTTAAGCCCCAGTGATTGCAAAGCAGCTGTGGTGAGACTTTTGCTGCATTCACAGGACCATGCCACCTGCACCCCAGAAACCTAGTACTTTTCACCCCAAGACCACAACACACCTTGCCACACTGCAACCTTTGAGAAGGTTTCAGCTGACTGCATCCACCATAACTGTCAGGTCAGATGAAAGACACACATGCTCTCTGCTCCAGGCAGTGCCTCAGCTTCCCATGCTGAGAGAGCCCTCCACTGCAGTCTGGCATTAAGGGTTTGCCAGGACTGAAGCCCTGAGCTGGTGTGGTCACTCGTGGCTCTGCATTATTAGCAAATTCATCATGTGCCTGAGTAAGGGGAGGTGGAAGGGGAAGGAGGCACACTAAAAAGCCTCCACCTGGGAAACCTGACCTCTTGGTGCAAAGTCTGGACCTGCAAACAAGACAGTGGTCACTTTCAGCCCACTGTGCTATGTGTGGCTTCAGTTATCCCACTGCGTTCAGATTCCCATGTGCTGGGTTTTCATGGTTCCCTAATTAAGTCCCTCTGCTCCTTTCCCATTCATTTTCTCCTTCCTAAGCCTGGCTGCCCATGTCCCTTTTCATCAAGGGACTCTTGGCTGTGCAGGCACAAATTCCTGTTCAAGTTAATCTCTGATAATTTTTATTTGCCCTGGCCATCTTCCAGGGTCCATTCTGTAAAAGTAGAAACAGAATGAGTCGTCAGTATCATGCTTTTTAGGACTGTATGTTTGCTCCAACTATGGCTTATCTATAAAAGAAGATAACAGCCAAGCCTGACCTCTTCTTAGGACACATTTATTAGCACAATGTTAAATGGTCATTTTCATTTATCATAAAAAAATCAATTGCCATGATACCAAGTTTGTAAGGAAAACTTTGTCAAAAACAGTCATCAGAGATGATTCTCTGTCTTCTTCCAGCTATGAATTCTTCTGTAGCAGTAGTATTTGTGAGCTACCCTGACACAAATTGCGCTTGAAAATTAATTTCTCTCTCAGCCTGAGTGGTCAAGACCCAGAGGAAGATGCCAAAACTCTTTTTGCGCTGTCTCATTAGTCACAAGTAATGAACATATGTTCACATTGTTACTCCCAATTCCTAAAACTTCAGGCAGGGAGGCAATGTCAGGCATAAACTACCAGAACTCAGCAACAAGTTTGCTTTTGGCTGCACTGTTCTGTGTTCACGTCCAGATCTACAGTAACTTGGTAACCTGTGTTCTCTCATCCTTTCTCACAATCTAAGGTTATTGTAAACAGACTTTTTCCTCCTTTTTAGTACTGTCATCCCATGTATTATTTTCCTGTTGCGTTTTCCAGTGGACTTTTCATGTGTAAGACTCTTATCTTAGGAATTCATGTTCACTTTTAGATAAATTATGGTTTTACTTTAAAAGTCTTCAGGAACACGTTGCATCAAATGCTCAGGACAAATCAGCAGTTACTGCCCGCTTTCAGTACTCAACAGTTCTCCAACTTCTTTCTAACATTCCTGTTCTCCTAGGAGTACTGCTGTTGCTGTGATTGCTGACTTACATCATATAACTGTGAAGAAAAGCAGACTACCTGCAGAATAGTCCTAATTTGTAGGAAGCTACCTGACCTTAATTTTTCACAAAGCTGCTTCCAGAACTTCACCTTCACTCCTTCTCTCTTCCACATCTGCAGCATCACTAACCTTTTGGAGACAGAGTCATTAAGTAGTAGTGGGTACAAGGAGGATGGAGCCAGACTCTTTTCAGTAGTTCCCAGTGACAGGATGAGGGACAATGGGCACAAGCTGGAACATAGGAAGTTCCACTTAAATATGAGAAGGAACTTCTTTACTATGAGGGTGACAAGGCACTGGAACAGGCTGCTCAGGGAAGTTGTGGAGTCCCCTTCTCTGGAGATACTCAAAACTCTCCTGGATGCAGTCCTGTGTAATGTGCTCTAGAGGATCCTGCTTTAGCGGGGGAGTTGGACTAGATGATCTCTAGAGGTCTCTTCCAACTCTGACAGTTCTGTGATTCTGTGAGAAACACAAACTGTCAGGTTACAGGTGGAGTTACTAATAAGGTACCTGATTATAAATGGTCACAAGAGGCATGAACTCTAATTGGAAGAGATGATCCTCATTTAATGTTTATAAAAACTGCACATGGTGTAACTTACATGGCTTCTAAAAAAAATTCTCCTGCTGAAAGCTCCCAGGATTCGTTTCTGCATTATTTTAGTTGATTTGATGAAAAACTCTTGATTTGGGTGGGCTTGACTTTTCTTTTATTCTTAGGGAGCTTGCTACAATTTCATACAGCTTTTATGGGAGAGCTTTATGGAAATACATTTGTCCCATCTGGGGACAACTCACAATAAGGTCTCCATGCTCAGATAAGCAAAGCGCAAGCAGGGATTCTGTGGTCATCCAGGAAGTGCCCAGCTGCAGGGCAGATGTGCGCTGGCATGCACCAGCATATGTGGAGCTAGGTGGCAGCTGTGTGAGCTGGATCACCAGTAGGGAAAAGAGGCCCTGCATCCCACAGAGAATGTCACACCATATACAGAAATGTTACAGGGCTAAGGCTGTGTCAGGGCAGGGGCAGAGTGATGTGAAAACCAGGCCTTTTTCTGTAGGCACACTTTAAGTCACCGAAGTGCTTTAATTTAGTTTAGTCCAAAACACTGAGAGTACCAGCATGGAGAAAATTCATCACCGTGAAAGATACAACGTGAAGATGCAGTATTTCTGAGATGTGGTCAGCAGAGTAAAAAGTGAGACAGATCACAAAGAAGCAAAGTCAATACAAATTTCAGCTCACCTTTGCTGTCAGAATTCCTAGATGAATTAATTTGTAACAAGAATCAAAAGTGAATTAACACAAAAGTAATTAAGTATTGAAAAAGAGGCAGACACATCTCCTGTAATTACACAGATACGGAGTAGTCTCTTTGCAATTCCCTTCCAAATCACTGGGAGCTGTTTTGCCCAGATAGACATTTCCCCTTGATGCTGTAAATAAAAATTGGTCACAGGTAATTTACTAGACCTGACCATCAGGCCAGCATTGGGACAGGAGAGCAAAGCTTAAGGGCAGAGTAGCATTATGGGCTCAGTTTGCCTGTGATCTCTTACAGTTGCTGTCATGTCACCAGCATAAAATGCATGTGCAGAAACAGGTTGAACAAAATTTGTCTGAAAGTTTGCTCCCTGCAAAAATTGTCTGTGCAAGTTCTAAGGGAGTTTTTAATTCCAAATTCCTTTTGTAAATAAAATGGTCACAGAACCATTGCCAGCTTTTTCTGAGATAAAAATCAGAGACTTAGGAACTTGTGGTGACTTAATTGGTTATTTATTTACTTTTTTATTATTTTTTAACAGGCTGCCTTAATTTCTTTCTAAAAACTAGAACAAAGGCTTTTGCTGAGTGTTTGCTGCCAGGATCAGGGAACTGGTGGCATCAGATCAAACGCTGCTGCTTAGCAATCCAGTTGTCCTTTGCTGAGGACAATGGAATTGCGTTACTGTGTTTTCTTTAATTCTCTTAAAGAGGCACAAAGACGCCCTGACAAACATCCAGCCTTTTCATGTCAGATTCAATGCATGCAGCTGTATGACTTTAATAAATCTGTTAACACTGGGTAGGAAAAGGAAGTGCTTAGTTTTAGGGAGAGAAAATAAGGAAATTAAGGCAAAGCGGCGATGAAGTTGTGACAGGGGATACACAAGAACCAGCACTTGTCCAAGGTATGCTGCAGGGATGTGGCTTTGCTGGCAGTGAGTATATATGTTCCTTTCTGTCTCAGGGTGGATTAAATGCTCAATGCAAGCAGATGTGGAGCTTATTCCCACATCATTGCTGCTTCTTATCACAGATATTTCCAGAGTTGAAGGTAGTTTGTTTTGTAAGACTGAAAGGCCTGCCGTGGAAGAAGCTTTCCTCTTCTCTTCCACTGACACTGAATTTATGAGCTCTAAAGGAAAATAAAGCCATTCATACCAGGCAATGTAGTCTGTTAGGCCTGTACAAAATGCACTTGGAGGTACCAGTGACAATGTTGACAAATGTGTCTGCTCCCAAGTATACAGTCAGGTCTTCAAATGTTTGCCACCCAGAAGCTGTTAGTCAATGGGCACTTGAAAAACAATCTGTTTTCATCAAGAGCTCTTCTTCCTCACTGAGTGCTTTATTCAACAATGAATTCACTTCCAAACTTGCTCTCCACAATTAGTGAATAAGCTGGTGGGAAGTTATTTTGACAGGAACCCTGATTATGGCTTCTTTCTTTAAATTTGTCCATACTTTAATGACTAATTCGAAGCAGCCTGTATTTTTGTTTCCTCATTAAGTGCTGTATCATATCAGATAGCATGGAGTAAATATTATCTCAAGATGAGCAAAGTATGAAAGCCATCAGATCATAGTATTTTCTAATCTTTTTGGTCAATTTAGTGAGCTTTCAAAAATGTAACAAAAAAATCTATGAAGTGCATATTTGGAACAGCTCGAGCTACACAAACTGAGATAAAGTATCTCAAACATCCTCTGCCTGCAATGTGAAATGCATAACCTGAGGAGACTACTTGTATCAAAAGGCAGACCCAACACAGCTGCCACATCGACCAGCTGCCACTGCCCTTGAAGCTATGCAGCTCCTCTCTCTGCACACCAGCAGTGTTCCTCTCCCCTTCCCTTCAGCTCCAATGCCCACCTCTTCCTGGTATTTCCTCCCTACATCCTTGCAAGATTATGTGCTTTCCCTTAAAAAAAAAGCAAGCCCAAAAATACTATACAGAAACATCAGTCCAGATAGGACATAGTACTTAAGAGATTTTAATATATGTCATTACCTAACAGAATATTTTCCACAGTATTAATAACCTCAGCCTCTTTCATTAACCACACGGAGCACCGTATCCTTTAATATATTCTTATTCTTGTCAGCTGGACCACTCTGCAGGTGGAAGTAGGTTCAACCATTTTTTCTCCAGTATTGTAGGAGACATTGGTATTTAGCTGAAATGTACAATCCCATGGAAATTGTTAAACTTTGATGCAATTTAAAAATTGTTTGCATAGTGATTTGCATGCAGTTGTTTCTTCAGATGAAACTGCAGTGGTGGGATTGCTAGACTGAGCTACACTGGTGCTTTCAGTGGGCTGCTTCCTGCACCGACCTTTGTGGGGCTGGCTTTCTCTTCCTCTCTGAAATAAATACGTAGATGGTCAACTGTGACTATACAGGCTTGCTAATTTAAATTATGAAGGAAAATTTGTTGTTTGTTTGTTTTTAAGAATAATCTATATTTTTCTGTTCCACTTCAATTGATGTCAGCATAAAGAAAAATCCTTCTCAAATAACATAATTATGGAATTGAACCATGAACTGCGGTGTAAGCTGGAAAGCACTTCTAACTGGACATCTTTAGATTGCAAATGGAGCCTATACTTTTCCAAATAAATCTTCCTTTAGAGGTTTAACTGCACTCTGTGATTTAGAAATACTATAAGCATTATTTTTCCAACAGCATTTTGGCTTATCTACTTGCAGTCCCAGCTAGGGCCTTTAGTTTTGAGATAAACAGATATGAAAAACAAACTTCACTGAGAAGAGAGTCGACCTCAGCAAACCTCCAAAAATGCTGGATACTGAGTTTGGAATAAACCCAGAAACATTCTTTTATGTCATGTAGTTCCATTATATGACATCTGAATGGTGCATCAGACAGCAATTCAGTGAAGGTAACAGCAATAACCAGTTAACTTTCAGGAAAAACACTATCTGCTTTAACGTTCCTGGGCCATTGTTTTTGATTTGTTTGGGGTTGGGGGTTTTTTCCCCTCCCTTGGCTATGAAGGTTTTTTATTAGTTTCCTCAAAGTGTGCCATGTCCCTGCAAGATCTCTGAATTGGCCATCTCCCCTTCAACTGACTTACACAGCGGAGTCTGTTTTCCATGGTTTTTTGTCTTCTTTCAGGTATTGAACATATAATAAATAGAAAGTTAGAAAGTGCTATGATTTTTGCAGTGCCGGTGAGGTCTCATGTGATTAACCTGCTGAGTAGGGCATGAAATGCTAAGAAACAAATGAGACAGGAAGGAACTGCATACAGTAAATGGAGCAAACCATGTTTTAATGCTTTATATGAACGGTTCTGCTTTGCTTTCCCAAGAGTAAATTAATGTTTTATTATTTATGTATTTATTATTTATGTATTTATTATTTATATGAATGGTTCTGCTTTGCTTTTCCAAGAGTAAATTAATGTTTTATTATTTTTGGTTGATACACTGAAATGGATAAATCCACTAATGCCAATTTCTGATAGCAGCTAATGGACAAACATTAAATAAACTACATTTGTGGGAGAGAAAAAGGCATACAATCCTACTCTACTTAAAGTCAAATACATGAGTTTCGAGCTTAGCTAAAAAGCCTGATCATTCTGTTTCATTTACATATTGAGGCCACCTCCTTTAATCCAGTAAACTGGATCAGGAGGTGACTGAATTTCTAAGTAGCACTTATTTCTAAGTAGAACTTCTATTTAGATCTATCACAGTGCCTCCAATAAGTTATAGCTAAAGGCACAGTCATCCATAAAATTTTGCTTTGGAGCCTGAAGATCCACCTGGAAAAGGATCTTGGAGCATAAGAAAGCTTTGGACCAGCAGGAAAACATTCACCCCAACTTTGCATGATGCAAAGTCCACTTACAATTCAGCCGCATTTAGGATAGGATAAGTTATGGGGAACAGCTTCCTCCACAAAGCAAAACAGATCCTGGAGAAAATTTTCACTTCACATTAGACTTTTTTTCTTTGAACAAAGCCCCGTGCTGGTCCCCTTTGCTTGGCCAGTTATTGTTTCATGGTATTTGTGCAAATCTGCACCTGCTTCAATTTGACTTGCCTTTCTCCATGTAGTGTGCAAGCGCATAAAGGAATGGCAGGTACCCTAGAATTAACACATCCTCCTCACATAAGGAATCAGTGGTCTAATCAAGTAATTAATTTTAGAAAGATCTCATTGTATTTTATTCTGCTTTCCCTTTGCTAAAGATTTTGCTGCATTCCAAGTTCATGCAACCCCAGAGTGAAAACTGGTTCTACCGAACTGTGAGACCTGTGCAAACCCTATCACAGTCTGCACTTGTCTTCCTCTTCTTTAGGCTTTTCATCATTATACATTCTGTAAAAATGAAATATTAAACGACTGGCTCTTGCATGCCTCTGAAGAGAGAACTAAAATATACATATTGGAATAATTGAAACATATATATAAAGTGGAATGAAGGAGATCTCAATGGCTCATAGGATGCCACTGGGTTTGCTCATAGGATTTTTGAAAATTTCTGAAATCTACCATATAAAAATAACAAATTACCTCTGCTGATATTTCAACTTTCAGGCATGCATTTCAGAAATCCTCTGTATAGAAACCTTGTCATTTTAAAGTTTTTTTTGTCACTAAGGTCAACCGTAGTGTCTTACAGGTAAGATCCTGCCAACCCAGACATTGGAAATAACGACGAAATTAGCCATTGGGAAAATTTGAGAAAGGAATGAAAGAAATGTTAATGTCTTTTGGAAAACTCCAGCTGAGATGCCATACTGATAAGGAAAAATGTTTCAACTGCTATATAGCAGATGTCCAATTCGGCTGGAATCTGGTTCAGTAGATAGATCAGAAGGACAACTGGGAAGTGGTACTTTTTTTAAGGAGGGAAAGACAGCTTTGTGGATCCCTTCCAGGGAAACATGAATCAATTCCAACCTTCCTGGGCATGCTTTTTCCAGGTGCTGGAGGAAATGGCAGAAATTTAATCTTTACTGTGTATTTCAGACTCCCATTTCTTAAGCATAGACATATTGGAATATGTAGATGGTTTGATCAAGAAAAAGTAAATAATAATCCTTATCCGTATAGATATTGCCTTCCTGGGGTGCATTAGGAAGAGTGCGGCCAGCAGGTCGAGGGAGGTTATCCCCTCCCTCTACTCTGCCCTGGTGAGGCCCCACCTGGAGTACTGTGTGAAGTTCTGGGCTCCCCAGTTCAAGAAGGACAAAGAACTACTGGAGAGAGTCCAGCACAGGGCTACTAAGATGATTAAGGGATGGAAGCATCTACCATATGAGAAAAGGCTGAGAGAGCTGGGTGTGTTTAGCTTAGAGAAAAGGAGACTGAGGGGGAATCTCATCAATGTTTATAAATATCTAAAGGGTGGTGTCAGAAGGATGTGGCCAGACTGTTCTCAGTGGTGTTCAGTGGCAGAACAAGAGGCAGTGGTCACATACTGGTAAACAGGAGGTTTAACCTAAATATAAGAAAATACTTCTTTACTCTGAGGATAACAGAGCACTGGAACAAGCTGCCCAGAGAGGTAGTGAGTCTCCATCCCTTGGAGACATTCAAAATCCATCTGGACATATTCCTGTGTAATCTGCTCTAGGGGATCCTGCGCTAGCAGGGGGGTTGGACCAGATGATCTCCAGCGGTCCCTTCCAAACCCTACCATTCTGTGATTCTGTGATTCTGTGATATTAACTTATATGAAGAAGACTTAACTTTTGTGTCAGGTCTTTTCATCACAAAGCAATTTATAATTTTCATTACATTTCTATTCAAAAAATATTCACATACTATCACTAAGCCTGGACATATTCCATATTGTACAGAAAATTAATTTTTGGTATGAAATGGGTGGCAACTTACCAATATTATGTATGACATCCCTAAAAACAGTATCATTTTTGTAAGATGAATAACATGATTTTCCACCTGTAGCTCTGAAGGGGTTTTTTTATTATTTTTGAGAAATTAGACCACTTTCCAAAATTTAAAACTGAAATGGTTTTCTCCCCACCTTCCAAAGCACGTCCCTGTGCTTGCTCCTGGACAACAGTATGTTTATGTCAGCTAAAACTGTGGCCTATGATGGACACAAATTTGGAAAAATGTCTAAAATTTCTTTTTAGAAAGAAAATAACTGAGATTATAGACAAACTTACATCTCCAATTGTTTTACATCGTTACATCACCATCTTGTGATGTGATGTGATAGGCTGTTCTCTGCTTATGAGGTTCTAAGTGTACTTCCCCTGGGCTGACTTACAATACAGCAAAATCCAATGCAATGTGAAGATTGTTGCTATATATCAACCTGGGAAAATGTAAGATCAGCTGAGCTGTACCCAGTAATGATCGACTTCTAAATATTGGTCCTGCACACTAGGGCAACTCTTTTATCTTCTGCATAGCTAAGCAGCTCTGCCAGTGGTGTTTGTTTGGATTAATTAGTTAACATTAGAGAGGGATGTGTCCTACTCATTAAAATGTCTTGCTATGACTGTTCATTACAGCATTATGTGCATGGCAAAAGGTGACTGCTCTGTGTGTAAAGTTAAACTGAAATTAACCCCACTTCTTGTTCCTGTCACCTTGTATGAATGTTAGGGGCAGGTTCCTGGTTCATAACCTTTTTATCTCTTGAAAATATTAAACATAAACCACCCTCTGATCAGCAGCGATAGTGCATTTTGTAAGGGAGTTGTAAAACAGACAGGGCAGTTAAGAAACCAACTTAAAGTTTTATCTCTGGCTCAAGGGAAGTTCCTGCTCCATGTGTACAAAATCAGTCTACAGGGGAGAGAACAACAGCAATCAAATGAATGTATGAGGGTATTATGCCCCTTGCATATTAATTACAAGTCTAAATGATAAGAAGAAACAGGAACTGTGTTTTTATTTGAGCATTTTCTAACTCCTCTCACAAATCAGTAGTGCTTCCTCTGTCTGTTTATGGCCCCTTTGGTGGAGGAAGGCATTTTATCTCTGTTAGTTGTTATACCAGTTATCTGCCTGCCACTGTATAAACTTCCAGTCTATTTGCTAGTGATTTGTTATCGAAATTTTTAAGTGCAGTTTGATTCTAATAATGGTCACATTAAATGGAGATGAGATTCAGTAGCAGAATTCACACTAAACATTGGTCAAATCAGTCACCAAATACATCTCATCTGCATATCCCACACCTGCCCGTGAGCCTCAAGGGCTTTGAGGTAAGAGGGACATCACATCTCTACATTTCACTTGTCTATTTCAAATTATATGTGTACCACAACTTTCCAGATTTTAATTCCTGATATTGTAGCTGGAGATCAGTGCTAGGGCTCAGAATGTCTTGCCTAGGTTTACCTTATTCTGATTGACCTGATTGTCTAATCTAATCTAATTATAGGCTGGACTTGATGATCTTAAAGGTCTTTTCCAGCCTTGGTGATTCTGTGATTCTGTGATTCTGTTCCCCAGTTTCATGATATAAGGGAGATAAAAGGTTTTGCTGCTTCACTAGGCAGTTGAAGCCTAGTCAATAATGTAATGCTTGCAAAACATCCTTAGTTCAGAGAGTTATTAATGAAACTCAAGATATTACTAATTTAGAGATGCTAAGTAGCAGCAACTCCAAGAATAAAATTGTTCCCTCTGTGAGGAGGTAAGGGGTAAAGACTGAGCATCAGCAGAGAGGGGAGGGAAACATCTGGATTTTCCTTTAATGCCTGGGGTTTTTTCAGTTTGCTCTGCAAGTTCTTACAGAGCCAAGACTGGGTTCCCAACTGTGTTTTCTCACTGATGGCACACAGAGCAGCAGCAAGGGCACCTGCCCTTGTTGACCCTTGCAAAGCACAAGGCAGGGACAAGCACAGCTGAGCTTTGCCAGTAGTCGCCCAAGAAGGCTGGTGAGGCCACAGAAAGGAGTTATTTGAGGTTGAGGACAGAGGGGAGAAAGAATAGCCCCAGGAATTTGAGCAGAATGTATCCTGTTTGCCACAGTGCCGTTCTATAGGGTTGTTTATTACTACCCAGCATGCAACAGAGGGCACGTGTTTTATAGTGGGAAGTAAACAGGAATGACCTCAGCACAGTACTTCAAGTATTTTTATTAGAATGCCCTTCACATTTTTACCACATTTCACCTAGAGCCCAGACTGCAAATGCTGCCTTCTGCAAAGTCAGGGCTGAGCCTGTTTGTACACACACGTCCCCACATACTGATAATTCACCCACTTGTTCAGCTTTTTCTTACAGTGTTTCCACTGGTGTATCCTTACTGATTTACTGTTGTGGCAGGGCTGTTACTGAAGTAAGAAACAGTGCTGGCACCAGCTACTGAGATGATTTTTTTTTTTTTTTAATGTATCATTCAAGATACAAGACAGCAAGTAAAGGAGGGAAGGCAACTTTTTAATAAAATGCAATAGTAGCTCTTCCACTTTTTTTTTTTTGCATTTACTGCCTATGGTTTTGTGCACATCTGACTTTTCTGTCTGCACAACCTGGGCACCTCATGCTTTCTTTGCATTCTCACAGCATTTCTGTGGATCAGAAAACATGTATTATACAAATTCCATTTCATAAATAGATAGATATTTAATATGCTCAATAAAATCCTCTTTTTTATTAATCAATAAATGGAGGGAGAAAATTATCTGCCCAAGATCATGGAAGTTAGTGGTAAGAGAGCTAAAAAAGCAAACAAATCCTAACTTTCTAGATCATGTAATTTCTAACCATTGTTTTCAAAAAGACTCAGAGCAAAGTTCCTATTATAAGCCCAGGGGAGTGATAAAATGACAGGGATAAGGGTTATAATGTAAGGAAGGTTTTGCATGGGGTATGGGTTTAATTCTCCGTATTCACTTCCTTGAAGCAAGGTTGAATCAACTGCTTCAGTTTCTGATTTGCCTCTCCTATGAACCTTCTCGCTTCTGGTGGAACAGCTTCAGTCTAGCTAAACCCGGGATATGCACATAAAAGCAGTTGCTGCTAATAAAATAGCATTCCTGAATGTCCATGTTCATGTTTCCTCAGTGCTCAAAGTTTCAAATGCTATTTTAAGGAAGATGCTTTGAATATGCATTCTGCAATATTTTTAGGAAAGCTTTTACAGTGAAGTTTTTGAAGGGCATGAAAATCATCTAGCCATTTGGAGAATCTTATTTAATAAAATTACGTATTAAAAGCTACTGCCCTTTTGTAGCTATATAAAAATTAATTTTCCCACAAAATAGTTTTAAATACTTTTTGGATTCCTGTCCTTATATAAAATAGACCGTCAAAGCAGGAGAAATTATTACACATGGTTTAAAACCACTGCTGCCAGGTCCAGTTTGGGATTTTTCTGGTTGGAAAGTAATTACCAACTGGGGAGCACAGGTTCTGTATTTGCATATTCATTTATATATTTAAATATTTTACATATTAATATGTAATTCACCATCATTATTAGTAGTATTTATTATTTCACTAAACCTATTCTAGTTTGTTTTTTTTCCCCCCAACCTTAAAGTCTCTCTCCCTTATTCCCCTTTTATCTTCCCCTGAAAGAGTAATGGGGAGGTAGTGGAGAACATCCATCACCCAGTTATTGGCTAAAACTGTGACACACAACAAGCCACACAATTTTTTTGCATATGAATATGCAAATCACTAAATTTGAGTCCATAATATTTACCAAATTCTTCAGTGTTGTTAATACTGTAAACTCTTATAATATTTTCAAAACACGTTGACATCTGAAATTCAAATAACCAGAAGTGAAAGAACCACAAGCACAGCTTTTTATAATGCAGGGTTCAACCAAGTCACATGCTCTTTTTTGAAAGTGAACCTCATGTACTGAGTCTCAGACAGCAAGAAGCACCATTATCCTAACCACAACCTAATTTTTTGCTGGCTATGAGAATGTCAACTAAGACTACTATGATTCCTCCAGTGCAACATTTCCTGAGGATGCTAGAGCTGAATGGATTCTGTATTTTGTTTATTTAAACAAATAACAGTCTGCCTCAGATTTTTTATCATCCTGAACCATTTCCTTTAATAGTTTTCACCAGGGGCAAAATGGGTTGACCATGGAAAAATGCCATTATATACTCCTCACATTCAACTTGTGATACAGTTCCCACAACGAGACAGAGAATTTTAAATGTCTGCTTGTAACGAATGTGTCCAACTCCCATTACTGTCAATGACATTGTAGTCTATACAATGTGTGAGATATGTAGAGTGCAGAAATTTGGTCAGCTCACCTTAAAGTAGATATCTGCATTATTAACTAGACTACTGTTTGCCATAATAGGAATTTGGACATAGAATAATTAAGGTTGGAAAAGACCTTCAAGATCACCAAGTCCAGCCGTCAGCCCTACAACCCCGTGACCACTAAACCATCTCCCAAAGCACCACGTCTACCTGTTTTTTTAACACCTCCAGGGATGGTGCCTCTACCACCTCCCTGGGCAGCCTGTTCCAATGCCTCACCACTCTTTCAGTGAAAAAATTTTTCCTAACATCCAATCTGAACATCCCCTTTCCTCTTGTCTTATTCCTAGTCACTACGGAGAAGAGGCCAAGACCTGCCTCACTACAACCTCCTTTGAGGAAGTTGTAGAGAGCAATTAGGTCTCCCTTCAGCCTCCTCTTCTCCAAACTAAACAATCCCAGTTGCCTCCACTTCTCCTCATAAGACCTGTTCTCCAAGACCCCTCATCAGCCTAGTTGCCCTTCTCTGCACCCTCTCCAGCACCTCAATGTCCTTCCTATACTGTGGTGCCCAAAACTGCACACAGTGCTCCAGATGCAGTCTCACCAAGGCCAAGTAGAGGGGCAGGATCACTTCCTTGGTCCTGCTGGTCACACTATTCCTGATGGAGGCCAGGATGCTGTTGGCCTTCCTGGCCACCTGGGCACACTGCTGGCTCATGTTCAGCCAGCTGTCAATCAATACATCCAACCTGGATTTAACTCCATTCAACACAACTCTTTGGACCCAGCTATCCAACCAGTTTTTTATCCAGTAAAGTGTGTGTGCATCCAAGCCACGAACAGCCAGCTTCTCTAGGAGAATGCTGTGGGAAATCTTGTCAAAGGCCTTGCTAAAATCAAGGTGGACAACATCCACAGGCCTTCCCTCATCCAACAAGCAGGTCACTCTGTCATAGAAGGAGATCAAGTTAGTCAAACAGGACCTGTCCTTCATTAACACATGCTGACTGGGCCTGATCACCTGGGTGTTCATGTATGCATGACATATAGCTCATCTGCAGGCATCGACATGTAGTCACATAAATGTAGGCATCTGAGTCTACCAGCTGAATCCCATTCCCATTGCAGGCTGTAGAAAAGCCAAGTGCAGTCCCGTAATTTTCCAAAGAGAATTTTAATCCTCCCCCACTAGCACAGAGAATTTGCTAATCACCAGGTGTCTAATCTTGCCTGTAAAACTGCTTCATTCTGTGTACATAACTTGGCATTAACTGGGCCAAAAACAGGACTCAAAAATGCCCTGCCAGCTATTAGACAACCCACCAGCACAACTGCGTCTCCTCTCTCCCACTGCACTCCTGCTGGTGTCCTGGCACCCTGGTACCGGGGCACCCTTTTCCTCAGGGAAAGAGGAAGAGACAGACCCACAACCCACATCCAACAGAGCAGTAATTTAACTGTTGTGTGTTCCACACTGTTCTAAGCTGCTGGTGGAGACAGGCTTCTCACCTTCCCTCTTGATCGCTTTTAGTAATTGAACAAACCTTGGCTTTGTCCTGTACCGTGGCTGGACTTTTATGTGCTTTTGGTGAGGGAGGGATTGTTCCCTGTTTGACTCCAGTTAAAGCTATCATAAGCTCACACTGAGGTCTGGGGCTGGAAGAAAGACAATAATAGCTTTCTTGATTAAGAAATAAATAAATCTCCCAGCTCTCAGGAGAAATAACTGGGTTCTGAGCCTAGGTTCATTTTTACCAGGTTTATTAGTAAGGGAACATTGCAGAATGTTGCTATTCCACAGCATTACAATACAAACAGCTTGAGCATGTATAAGTGAATGATAAATGTTCAGAGTGTGTCTTCTTATTGTTTATGTGATAGCATCCAATATAAACAGATTTTTTTAAAAATCCAATTAGTTTACAGTAATACTGTCCGAAAGCTCCTCCTGATTGCTGTCTTGGACATATGGTATGAATTTACTTATAACTCATTAAAAGCTTTTTTGAATGACATCATAAAGAGAAACACACAGTGTATATTGACTTCAAGGGTATTTAGTAACGAGTAGTGCAGCTGGGATCCTCTAATTATTTCCGTAAGTATCAGCTCACCAGAACAGTACAGCTGGGTCCTGGTGAATGACATAGACTGTTGTAAGGAGGAACATGAGGAAAAAAAATATCTTTTTTTTTTCCTTTTTCATTGACATAAATAAATTTGTATCCATTAATAAATCAAGGTAATGTTTGAGTAACAACCACTTTGAAACATAATTTATTCCTTTTCTTTGAGTTTATTTTTTGTGAAACTGATCCCAAATAGTTACTTCTTAAAATTTCTATTTTCGTATCACTCTACAATGAAGCTAAAAATCCCTTGAAATGAAGTATTACTTCTCTGAACATCGGTTATTTTATGGTCCAGTTAATTAACTGATGTGCTATCTGAGTTCATTTCTGTGCTAAGTCATTCATTCGATAATTACAAGACTGTTCAGGAGCTACAAACAGATTTTGGTAGTATAGCATAGATAATTTCTCATCCTTTTGAAAAGAATAAAGGAGAATTAAAAAATAAAAGGCAGCAATTAGTTTTTTTCAATGTTCCTACCCTTTTCCTCATAATCCCAGGCACATAAAGGAAGATCAGCGTATTTCAAAAGCTAGTCTCTGACAGTCTAGTATTTTTGGTAGGCTGTTGCTAACTAAAAAAGCCAAATAATTTCCTGAATCTTTAGAAGCTATTCAGGTATGTTCTTGTGAAAACCTTGGAAGCACCAACTCCTCCTCAGACGGATATATCCTTCATCAGACCTTTTTGCTCCCCATGTTAGTTGAGGTCCAACCAGCAGTTCATTAGAGTTCTTGTAATTTGCTTAGAAAGCAGTAGAACAGAAGGAAAGTTTGGTGAAAGCCTGTTTGGTGAATGACTGTGCAGTGATGCATAGAGCAATGTAAACTTACATAACTAGTTTAATATTGCAAACACAGAGCTAAAAGTTCACTGCTGCATGAAAACAATACAGACAGTCCTGGTCTAGGGTTTACATCAAGAGGACAAAAACCAGGATCTGTATCGCACTAGCTCCCTTAGTTGCCTGAGCACTCCCCACTCCACATGAAGGGTTTCCTTCACTCTTGTGAGCATAAATTGTTACAGATTACACTGAACAAAGCATGCTCCAAAACTCTGCTCACCTGCCAGCTAAAGGACTGAAACAGTAACTTAGGGAAAATGGAGATGCTTTTAGATCCCAGTCTGCAGAGTATACAGATAACTAAGGTCAGCAAATACTGTTACTTCTCAAGTGGAAGGAGGAAGAAGTAAAAAAGGGCGATAGTAATGATAACTGAGAGTCTACCACATGATACTCAAACAAGGAGTATCTTTAGAAGATGCCAGTGTCTTCCTTTTAAGCACCAGGGTTTGACTAAGTCAGCTTTGGGACACTGAGCTCATGCTCTGTCTTCCCATCATAAGTTATCTACACATCAGCCAGGTGTAATACTTTGTTCCTCCCCTCAGCCCTGTCATTCAGTCTTGCCTCCTCCAAACCACAGCCTGGTTCCGTGGAAGCCAGCATCAGGACTGCCCAGCACAGACACAGCAGTCTGAAATGCAGGAACCATCAGTTGGCAGTAAATCCTACTGCTGTTGTTTCCAAGTGCCAAAATATTTTCCCTCAGAAGACAGGTACGTGTGAACGGGCTGTCATGGAAAAAAACCAGCAACCCCAAAGAAAAACAATATTGTGACCACATAATGTAACATTATGAGCAGACGTAACATTTTCTCTAAGATGAGAGATTTAAGCCAGGTTTATAATTAGGGTAATTTATTCTGGTAATAAATTGTAGCTTGTGCACAAGTTGTACAAGGCAGCTGCCTTCAGAAATTTACCCCACCTCCTCTGTTCCAAGACAATTCTTCATTAATCCTAGGATGCCTTTTCTGATTCGTGCCCTAAGGGATCATATAACTTGGAAGTGACCACAAGGCATAATGTTAGGGGATAACTAGCATTTTTGACACCCAAGGCATGGAAAAAGGAGTGGGAACTTCTAAACAAAGGAAAAACATGGGTTTGGAGTGATGCAAGTGGTGATGCCAGCTGCCCAGGCAGGTGCTGCAGCTCTCAGGAGAGGGGACAACCATGGTGTGGCACTGGGCGGGTGAGCAGGTGTTTAAGAAAAAATGAACTCCTGAATCACATAGCATCAGCTCCAGCCCAGTCCTGATACAGTCACCCTCTCCATCAATCAGGAGGTGTCCATACATCTTAAACAGGAAGCCCATTGTTATTTGTCTTCTTAAGAATTTTATATTAGTTCCAGTTAAATGCTTTACACATATCTTCAAACACTTCATGGGCTGTGCTGGCAAGGAAAATTCTCAGTGATATGCTCATAAGAGTCATGAAGTGCATGCTTGGTGAGCAGGGACATTTACACTGATTCCTTCAGATAAAAAGAACTGCATTATCTGACCCTTGGGAGCATGTAACGTTTAAACAGAACATCATTTAGTAGTAAACATAAGCTACCTGTGTGAGTAACATTTGTTTGGTTCAGTTGTTATCTAAATTACACATATATATATATATATATATACACAAAATGCTAGATTATTGGAGGGGGAGAGGCTAAAGAGAGAGAGGTCCTTGCCTTCAAGATTTGGCATTGTGTTGAGAAACAGAAACACTTAAAGGAAAGTACTTGTCACTTGGTAATTCCCTCTGAGAGTCTGGGACTAAAGAATAAATGAACTGAAATTCTCTGTGCTGCCCACACCCTGTCCAGGCCTGAGCAGCACATTGGAAATGCTCTACAGGTCAAAGAAAAGGGCTTGGCTGGTGCTACCCTTTTAGTAAAGACATCTGATATTTTCTGCATATTTTCATATGTGAACCATTGATAATTTGTAAGCATCTAACTTTTTGATGTGAGATGGGACGGAGTCCTTGAATAAGACCTTTCAGAAACAGAATATGTGAGTTTTACATACAAAACTTCATTAATCCCAGGGTTATGTTAGTAAAACTCTATGGAAACCTATCAGTGAACAAACGGTGTGAGTAGTTATGTCTACACTGCTATCCAAATAATATCTTACTCCTGAAGAGTTAGATATCTATCAACAATCTAGAAGCCAACAGCTCCATCGGTAACCTGGCCCAGTGCTTAACTATCCAGAGAGTTAATGCCATTTTCCTAATACCTACTTTTTGTCTTTCTTGCCGTAGTAGATAAGGAACACACTGAATTACATTGGCTTTGATTTTTCTAAAAGTCATTGCATATTTTCCACTACACCAAATCCAATTCCATCTGTCTTTTCTCAGAGGTCGTGTCTTTTATATCCCTTCAGTTTTGCTTTCTTCCATAATTCCTATCACCCACATCTTTCTTGATATAACCAAAATTCGACACAGCACTCCAGCTGAGCACTTAACAGCTCTATGCAGAGAAAACACTATTCCATGTGTTTCACATATAACTCTTCCGTGCTTTTGTGAATTTTGCTTTTTTTCACAGCAGTTTGACATTGTTGGCTTCTGTTCAGTTTTCCAGCCAGTATATCTGCTAGATGCTCTTCTGCAGAAAAACTGCCTACGAAGTCATTCCCAACTTCTATTTCTTGATAGAATATTCCTACCCAAGGATTCTTGTGCTTATGCATGAAACACCTCTTATTTGTGTTTCAAATCCATAACAAGTTTCTATTAATTGCCAACTCTTTTTATCCCCTTTGTCCTTAGACTGCCTTTCTATTAATAACAATAATCTTCCTGTATTCAAATTTGTTTTCTTTATTCTGCTGTAATTCTTCTCTTTTTTTCTAAAAAATCATTAACTTCATAATTCCACCATCACTTTCATCCAAAGTATGATCGTATTCTATTTCTCAGGATGAAATGTAGAAAAGTCCATCTTTTCTCAATTCCTGAAAAAAAAAAAAATTGTTCCTGGCACATTCAAAGAATTTAACAGGCTTTTTTTTTTTTTCCCTCTTGCCTGACTCACACAACAGATATCCAGACATGTATAATTTCTTTAGTTCTTTCCTTTAGCTAGACTAAGAAAACATCACCTTCTTATTATTCCTGGTTTATCAGACCAAAAAACATCAGCTTGTTTTTCTCCTGATATAGGAAAGGCCCTGGAATAATTAACTCTCTTACATAAAGCTGTTCCTCCTCCCTTTCCCTTTATCTCTTTCCTGTCTTTGTGAAATAGGTGCATACAATGACATTCAATCCTGTGAATTATCTCTGTAGGTCTTTATCAGCCTAAGTCACCATTTTGATAATGCATGAAGTTTTCCTGCTTAAGGCCTATAAAGAGTTCAGCAGAATGACTGCCTTCTCTGCTCCCTATGATCTTAATTCTTATCCCACTCTCTTACTTAGGAAAAAAAAATAAGTATTTTCTCTTCTTTCATAGAAAGCAATGAACCACATTGACCTGAATTTTTTTTAAAGGCAAGACTAACTATAGTAATTGCTTGAGAAATCTGCAAATTCTTCACTTATTAGTTAAATCTCTCCTAAAACAGGCAGGCAAACTTCATAGGAGAAAAAAAAAAAAAAGCATTTCCTTGCTTTTGTTCTATGAGCAAACATTGACTCTGGACTGCTTTTAAAATCTCAGTAAACTCTTCCAAGTTGTTCTGGTTAGAAACAATCATGATTAAATAGAGATCTTTGACGTAACTCTGTTTAGCTAAAAGAATCTGATATATTCCCGCTCCCCAATCTCCAGAAAACCACAAGTAACTGTTTTGCTTGGTTACAGCATTAGGACTTTTGGACAACATAGCTCGGTCTTTCTCAGAAGCTCAAGAAGTGTTGTGACGCATTTCTTTACTCTACCTGATTTTTAATTCTTCCAACACCCACCTCTACCCAGATCTTCTCTATCTATTGCACCAAATCCCTGACAACTCTGCAGTTGCCAATGCTATAGTAGCACACATATAACTCGGTTTCAGTTAGGAGAATTACACCATTTCAGTTAGATGCTCTATAAAGCATCTAGAAAATTTAGCTTCTAGGTTGCAAATGTGATTTAAATCCCCAAACTCTTTAACTTAGTACTTGGAAACAACATAGCAGCCCATGCAGCCACATTACTACCTCATACATTTAGGCACTGCAGAACATTTCATAGTAATAAAATAAGCCTGAAGTAATCAAGGTACATGTCAACAGGTGAGACTTCCCTTTTGCATTTAAAACCAGAATTAAATAGCTTAACTAATGGTGTAACTAAGCTTACATTAGCCAACAGAATTTACCCCACTCTTATTACCTAGCTGGCATTCTGAAACCGTGGCCTTTTTATTTTGTGCTACCCCAGCTAGGTTTAGCATGGGTCATTGTGACAAATGGGGAAAAAAACTATCTCGTCTGAGAGGCACAGAAGTCCACAGGTCCTCCACAAGACAGTCCTTTTCATTCCTGTGGGTGCTCCTCAGTACTACTGGTTTGTACAGCCCAACCTGGATCAGTCAGGCAGTGATGGAGAAAATGCTACCTCCCCTGCCTCCCAGACCTTACTTAAGCTTAAACAGAATCTTTTTATTACTTTTTTATATTGATAAAAGCTAACTATGTAGGATACATTAATAAATCACATATTCATTACCCAAATGGCCAATGGCCATAACCTATTACTCAGTGAATTCAGCACAGAACTTAGGATGATCATTGAGCCACTCCTTTTATGTCAAACAAAGTATGGTCCTCCCTCAGAATAAGGCTGCAAGGATTCTACCAGGACCACAGCTACTACCAGTGGTTATAAATAATACCATTTTTAAGTTTGAGTGCAATACAGTAGTTCCTACACTGCTGTAGAAACATGGGACACAACTACTGGTGACTAGCCCACAAAGCCTACAGGATGTACAATATCAATGTCCCATTATGGTCTGATGTCTGACAAATAAATAAGGAAACAGAACTTTTTAAATTTGATTTTTCAGTGGTTCTGACTAGTCTTTTCTGGCTGAATCACAGATATAACACAGGCATAAAAGTCAAAAAAGCAACTAACACCAAAGAGCAGTAAGAAAGGATAAGGGTCTTTTATAGGTCCTTCCTGTTAATTACAACCCAGCTGCATACAAAAGGTAGGTGATCAGCTGTAATTAAGGTAATGAGTCAAATACTAGTCCTCATTCCCCACGTGTGGTTTGTGGGTGCAAGCTGGGTGTCTTTTTGCTGCTTTTCTAGTCTGCTGCAGAAGTCCAAAAACAGTAAGCAGCTACAATACATGTAAAATACAGCACACCTTTGTGCTTACTTATTTTGAGTAGATGTTCTGGTAAGGTTGGATGTTGGCTACTTTTGCATACCATAGAAAGTATTCTCTTTGCTGGGGAAATGAGCTCTCATTTCCAGCTTACATTTCAGTTTTTTGTTTCTCTGTTGGGTTTTTTTTTTTTGTGGTTTTGTTTGTTTGTTTGTTTACTTTTTATGATGATGTGCCTATGGTTAATAGTTCTATAAAGTAGGTATCTTTTCTAGTTCAGTCAGGAATGGCTGGTGTTAATTAATGACACTGGACTGTGTTCAAGTTTGCTTTTCCTGTTACTGACCACTTTTGGACAGATGAACCAAACACATGGAAGCATGGACTGAATATTATCTGTTTGGAATACTTTTCAGATGCAGTGAGTATTTTCCAAAGTTACACAAATGCTTTTGGATAAAAGAAAAAATAGTATTTTCCCTCCAAATTTCATTATTATATTGTATCATAATGTCCCTTCCCAAGATTACAAGGGCAATACTGTAAGCTCCCATTTCTTGTGTTGCTTCTCTGTCTTCTTTTAGTAATGGGAACTTTCTCTCTTGACATGTGCATGTTTTAGTGCAGAATCTTTTTGATGGTAGTTTCTTCTGAAAACAATAGTTAATTAGTTAAATAGTTAATGTTTTCACAAAAGCTGAGACATGGTGAGGAGTGGTTCTTGTTCCTGCTGAGATTAATAAGAAAAAAACCTGTTGCCTTGAATGAATGAAAAACTGCACTCAGCTGTGAACCTTGAGGCTGAGACAGTGAAGTACTTCAGCTTGCTGTTCTGCCTCTTCTGCTAAAATCTGTAAATGCAGACTCTTCACTGCAGCAGAAGCCAAAGCTTTTCATAAATTTTCTGGAACAGAGAATGCAGCTGCTAATGTGCATTATGCAGGCTTAACAAGCTCTAATATAAACTCTAGGCAATGTTAATGACATAAGGAAGTACTTTAAAAAGTGACAGGTCTGACATGCAGGAGTTTGAACCTAAGCGAACATTTAGGGACCCACTGGGCAAGAGACAATGATACTTAATAATGTCTTCTGAGTTTTCTTTCAGGGCACCATAACCAATATGTAAAATGTTATCTGAATCCTGTGGGGGAGGCAGAAAAGGGCAGCTTAAATTGGGCTGGCTCCTACATTTGTTAGTTGAGAATAACCTCAGCTGAGCCACTAATTCAGTTGTCTGGGATTTGGCTTTGAGCTAATGGCATTTGAGTGGATGAGAATTTCTCATAAACACTTTAAAAGTGGTTAATAAAGGCACTACTGAAAGCTAATGATTCAGATATCAGTATGTGTGGGTGGGGAAGCTGAAGAACTGTTATTTTTAGGGTTGGGCAGAAAACCCATTTACCTGATTCCTTCAGAGAAACAATAAAAATTATTTTTAAACCACACATCCTCTGAGCTAACCCAAAACAATAAAGTCTTACTTTTGTTGGAACAAAACCTCACACAAATTGTGGGGGAGAGGTGGGAATTAAATTAGCAGAATGTGAGGCTTAGCTTTTGTAAAAACAGTAATTTAGCCAGCTCTGATCTTCAGGTCATTTAGAAGTGGGAAATGAAACCACTTCTTTTGATAACATTTCATCGTTGAAATTTATCAGCATGTTTTTACTCTTAGTTGAAATGCACCAAAGGCAGTGAAGCAATTCTCCAAATTGGACATGATCTTACAGCTTTCATAAGCCTGATTTTTGCTTTCAGATGCCTGAATTTTTCACTGGACAAGTGACTCCTCTTGAAATACCTCCTCACGTCTGCTTACCGGCAGTTTTCCAAACTAACGCTCCTCTAGTTTTAGTAATGGTAGGACTTCAGGTGGCAAGAGAGACCATGATAACGGGGCCGAGGGGCTCTCCCTGTGTGGTATGCAGGCCGGAGACCTGCCGGCGGTTCCCGAGGGGACTGCGGAGCGCAGGAGCCCGCCGGCCAGAACCACCCCTCCGAAATCTCCCTGCGGGCCCCTCTTCCTCGGCACCTCCCGCCGGGCAGCCGCACCGACCTTCACCTGAAACCCGAGCCGAGGGCGGGCGGTGCCCGCCGCTATAAAGGCCACAGCCGGTGCGCGGAGGCTCGTCCCGCCCCGCAGGGAGCGGGCCGGGCCGAGCCGGGCAGGCGGCAGCGGCAGTAGCAGCCGCGACCGGGGGGCACCGGGGACCGTGAGGGGTCCCGGTCAGCCACAGGCGTGGGAACAGCGTGGGTTGCGAAGGTAGGCTGAAATAACACGGGGGGGGAAGCGCAGCCAGAAATCTATCGAGAAGGATGCTTGATTTATTTTTTTTTTTTAATGTCAGGTTGATTCTGGATTTTGTTATCATTATTTTAGCCTTCATCAAATTCATGTCTGGTTTTTTGCCTTTTTTTTTTAATGAAAATCTTAGGGGAACTTGGACCATCAGTCATTTACTGCTTCTGAATCATGCTTAGTTAGTGGATGGCATAGCGCATCCATGTCTTTAGCTGTTATCATTATAGTGGTGATTTTGTTACAACTATTTAGTACGTTTTAATCAAACATAAAATAAAGAGGGAAATCCTCTATTCTGGAATAGATAATTCACAATTATTTGTTTGTGAACAATCTAGGGATTTAGCATAAAAGATTACTAAAATGGGCTGAGTTACATTCTGTTTTAATAGTTTGCACTGTTCTTATTAAAAGTAGTGTTGGGTTTTTTTGAGACATTATCACACTGTTACGTGGGGATTCTTTAGTGGTTATATTTAAGTAGGACAATATTGGTATCAAAATGTAATGAGTCGTGAAAAAACCCACAAATGTTTTAATGTGAACTCTTTTGATACCTACTATGTCTAAATGCTTTCTTGCGTTTTTTTTAATGTAGGTTTTGGTTAATGTGATTTTATAAGCATAAACCAAAGAAGAATAATGAGGGATTGTTTTGGAAATTTGACAGAAAAGGACCTCTCTGATGATGGTAAGCTACATGCATGAAAGTGCTTGTGTGTGCTTGAGGAAAATACTTCACAGATCCAAATCCAAAGGTGCATTATAAGTCTTTCCTGATTGCCATAGTGGGTTTGTAGGAGATAACTAATGAGTATTCAGTGAACTAAAGCTACCACTTGGAAGACGTTTAGCTATGAGTCATTCCACCAAGTTCAACAAACTCCATTCACATGGGTAAAACTATTTAGGTGGGTCCTAGCCTAGGCATGAAAATGCTCCTAAAATAAGCTTAGTAAAGTGGAAGCATGTTATTGCCTTTGAATGCTTGTCTAAACCAACCTTTAAAGACTGACTCACATTAAAAACAGTATGTGGCTAATTCTTTTAATAATGAGTCAGCAGTTAAGATAAATGTAAATTGCAGATGGCTGGTATGTGGACCCCTTTTCTCATCACATGATTCACATCTGGCTCCCTACTGTCATTGCTTATAATTTTTAACCCATTTATTACATCTTATTTTATGCATTTAGAATAATGAGATTGTTGGGGTACAATTATTCTTTTGTCTAGATTTCTAAAGCTCGTAGCACAAAGGAAGTGGGATGTGTGGCAACTGCTGTCATACAAAGAAATAAAAATGGTTATTGCAGGCGAAGACATGATTTTTCATTAACTCACATCTATCCTGAGTTACCTACAGTAATTATAACCTTAACTATTGTAAAGTTCTACTTATTTCAGTAGGGTTTCTCCTTGTTTACGTTCAGTTGCATAGGTGTTTGCAGAATTAATTACTTCTTCCTTTCAGTCTTTGATAGCCTTTCTATATAAATATATTTTAATTGTAAATTGAAGCTTGCTTCCGTCTCAGAAATGAAACTGGGAACTCTTTTCTGGAGTAGAGGAGATGAACTGAATTGAAAGGAAGTTTCAAGAAAAATTCACCTGTTCCACAAACAGGAGGAAGAACTAGTCTTCAAGCTTTAATGCAAAGGAATCAGCAGTGAGTTGCAAGAAAATGGTACAAAAGATGGAAAGTCTGTTTTTTATTTTCCAGAATCTGCAGACAAGGGGTATGCCAACCCTTCTTTACAACATGACGAAAATCTTGAACAAAGCGACCAGTTAAAGTCGAGGGAAAAAATGTAGGTATTCTTGAAACCTAACACATAGGGCACTGGTGTATTGGGTGTGGGGCTGGGCTTTAGTATGGCTCTGCTAGAAAAAGATAATCTTAATTAGTCTCTTGTATTTTCTTTTAGGAAGGAAAATGAGAAGCCAGAGAAAAAGATGGTTGGCATTTTTGAACTGGTTAGTGTCCCGTTTGATGGTCTGCTTTATGTTTCCCTTTCTTTGTCATTGTGAGTTGTTTATTTATGAACAGACAAACAAAAAACAAGAAGCCTGAGACCTACTGATACTAGACCTCTGTAAAATTTGGCTGGTTAGGTAAGCTTCCCACCTCACTGTATTGGTGGTACTTGCAGCAGTTCAACCTTAGTGATATTGGAATGTGAAGCTCAGTCCTGCTGAGGCTGACCTAGGACATATATACTGTGCAGGTACTTGCCTTGGCTCTCTTTATAAAGGATTTATCCTGTGTTTGACATCTGAGGGACCTGCTATCTGAAAGAACCAGTGGTATGGTTTTGTGTCACTTTTCTATACAGCAGCTATTCCCAAATAACTCTTTCATATGGACTTGCTTATTCTGGATCAAGAGAATTTATATTCTTCTGTGGTTCATTCCATGTCCATTTACACTTTGGAAGAGGGTTAGGACAGTCAGGAATAAAATGTTCTGATTTCAGATTCACCACATCCAGGAATAGCTATGAAAGTTTAAATTCACATCCTTCAAACAAATGTTCAAGGGTAGACAAGCCTTAAGATACTATTTGAGTTGCAAGCATTTCCTACTGGTAGATATAAACCAGGTGCTGGTCAATAACTCACTGGTGTTTATATTTCAAAGGCCTTAGTAAATATGTAACTTACTGGAACACAAAATAAAATATATTCTACAGGGTAGGTCATCACTTAGAAAGATGTAGAACATATCCTGGTTTTTTTCATGATGAGCTGGGGAGGAACCATGTGTCCTGCCAGTATTCCTCTAGTAGCCTTACTGAGTACTGATTTAAAGATGTATGAGACCTACCACAAAGTTCTTATGTTCTAAGGTTACTTTTAGTTGGAATGTTGTTGCTACTCAGAGTATGTATGTAGAAACAAAGCATGTTCTGTAAGTCTGCTCTACTGTAACAAATACATGAACTGTCAGGCATAACTTCACTGTTTTTTGTCTTTAATGTGCACATAGTTTTGCTATGCGGATTGGGTGGATGTTCTCTTGATGGTAGTTGGCTTGATCGCAGCTGCTGCAAATGGTACTGGATTGCCACTTGTGATTATTGTCTTTGGAGATATGACAAACAGCTTCGTGCTAAGCGGCGTGAAATCCAACATATCAGAAGGTAAAAAGTTAAAATTGAACTTCTGTACATACCAGCTGTTTTGCTACCGAAGTGAAGATCGTTATTTTCCCCCTGGATTATGCACTGGTGTTTATCTGAACAAGTATATAATACGGAAAATTCATCATCCTGCTGCAAATTACCAGATTGTTTTAGTGTTTAATGACTTGAACAGGACAAAAGCCTGTGCTCTTTATGAATGAGCTTCAACTTTGGCAAGATAGTAAAGAGCATGACTGCCTCTTCAATCATCAGTTATCAGGCACTGTAATTGCTAGAAGTTCAGAAAAATTAAATGTGTATTTGCCAAATTTTCTATTTTGCTAAACCCCACTTGCAAAATACAAAACATTCAAAAACTGATGACCCTAGATTGCCATGATTTATGTTCTACATCTATTACTTTCACAAATATTGCTACTTTCTTTTTCTTTCCCCCACAGATACTTCAGTAAATAGTTCCAGCTGTCCATCAATTCCTGGCGTAGATATAGAAGCTGAAATGACAAAGTAAGAGTCTTTGCAGTTATTCTGTTAACAGAGTATTGAGGGGTTCTTTTACTGTGTTATTCCTTTGAGCAGAAACCAAATCTTTGCCTTCTCAAAAAGGCTTCCCTATAATGCATCACAGGCTGCAGCATTTACTTTGGTGGGGTAAATGGGGACTATTTGTTTCTTTGTGTGTGTAACTTCTCTCACAAGGTACAGCTGGGTCATATGGCCTTTTGTTCCCTTATCACAGGTTTGCTTACTACTATGTGGGAATTGGCTTTGCTGTGTTGATTCTGAGCACCATCCAAGTATGGACGTTTTTGATTGCTGCTACGAGGCAGACAGCAAGGATCCGACAGAAGTTCTTTTTTGCAGTACTCCATCAGGAGATGGCTTGGTTTGATACTACCCAGATAGGAATGCTCAACACCAGACTGACGGAGTGAGGGCTCTGTTCATGTCCATCTTCCATGGAATAGCCTATAGAGAGTTTAAAAACACAAAAAAAACCCCAACAAACAAACCATGACCCACCCAAAAAAACCCCTAACTGCCAAATGTAAAGTTTGAAATACTACTGCTCTGAAGGAGAAATCTATTATCCTTTTCAGCTTCATTTGTGCACTTCCTGTGATACATGCATTGGAAGGGTTTTTTGCTGTGAAATGCCTGACATTAGCTTTCTAATGTCCATGAAGTATGTGGCAGACACTACTAGATAAACTAGCTGGAGACAGCAGAGCTGTTTACAAACACTGGAAGCTCTAACACTTTATTGAATGGAAATGAGCTTGCATTTACATCCAGCCAGATCTCAGATTGGACAGTGTCCAGTCAATTAAAGTCTTTGGAGCTTTTCCATAGACATCAGGACTATATGCATGAATGCAGGTTTTCCTCTAAGTTTTTTTTCTGGAATTTAAGATGGCTTTGGGCAGAGCTGTGACCCAAAAGGTGTAAGAGAAGTTTAAATGAAACCTTTCTCAGCTCTGACATCTGTATGTGCTGGGAAGAGAAAACGGGAGGAAACTTTAATGAAAAACAGAGGTTCTTCCAAATTCTTCCAAATGTTTGGGCTTTTTTTCTGATAGTGGAGATAACCCTTGATCTGAGTCTGTAGCCAAAATTAAATGCTTCAGAGAGCTGAGCGCAAGGAATCGTTTGGCAATGGTCACAGGAGTCAAGGAGGTTGCTTAGTTGTATTGCTCCATTTGGATTCTGGATAAAGAAACTAGGTCATTTGTGACCTAGTGACAGGGGATAGAAACAGCAGAGAATGATGGAAAATACAGAAAATGAGTCCTAAAGAACAGGAGGTTTCTGCTATGTTTTGGCCACACAAGAGACTAATGGTATCGTGCAGTAGCTGTGGTTAGGAATTTCACTGTGCCAGTTAGGAAATGGCAAAGCTTCTGACATGAGGCCACACAGCATGAAATGGAGGGGGAGGGAGTTAGAATGAAAGGCACTCAAAGCTAACAAATATTTTTTTATGATGATTTAAAGGGACATCAACACCATCCATGAAGGCATTGGAGACAAGATCTGTATATTTGTGCAGTTTGTTGCCACATTTCTGACTGGGATTATTGTAGGATTCATCTACGGGTGGAAGCTGACACTGGTGATTTTGTCAGTCAGCCCTTTGCTCGCTGCATCAGCAGCAGTTTGGTCAACTGTAAGTGTGTGGGGATTAATAAAGCAAACCAGAAAAAATATTACATCTCTTATGCACAGGAAAAGGGGAGAGAATGGGATAAACTGTGTTTTCCAAGCTGGGAGGTTGGCCCCATGCTTACTTTATGATTTCTGCTCCTCCTGCAGATTTTTTTCTGGGTTCGCAAGCGTGTACTTCTATGTCATTCCCTCTGTCCACCTACTCTGTCCTTGTGCTATGTGTCAGGAGGGTAATCTATGACAGAGCATCTTCCTTGTGCAGTGATTTCATAGAATCATAGAATGGTTTGGGTTAGAAGAGACCTTAAAGATCATCTAGGTCCAGCCTTCCTACATGGGCAAAGACACCTCCCAATAGACCAAGTTGCTCAGATCAGTTTACTCATGCAGAGCATTGGGTTAGCCCAAGCACATACTTGAGCCCCTTGCTCTTCCATCTTGACACAAATACCTTTCAAGCTCTTTCCATCTGCCCATATGCAACACCACATCTATTGCAAATAATTTACCACATTTCATGCTGTGTACAGAGTAGACTAAGACATACACAGATACCATAAACTGGAGTGATACAAATCGGTGAAATATCTGGAGAGGTTTCCTTTTTAGATAGGAAAACTTCCTTTGTGATCTGTTGTAGCCACATCAATGGGTACTGCTTTTATTCTTCAGTGGTTACTTACATGAAACACTAAGGGATTTTTGTACTTCAAGCATTTCAAATCAGCTAAGAAGTAAAGCATAAGAAGTTGTAGTGTGACTAACTTGCTTACAGCAACGTCTGCTCTCGCTCTATCTTCTCAACACCTCAGACACCACTTGGAGCAGCTCTGGCACACCTCCTTGGCCCCACACACATCAGTGTAGTTCACAGGCTATCCTCAGCTTTGGATGAAAGTGGGTCAGTCATGAAGCTCATCCGATGGTTGTGTAGTCTTTCACTGTAATGAGGATAAATTATTGAAGGAGCTGAATCTTGGGGAAATTCAGGACACAGAGAGGAGCTGACCCCCTCTTCCCTAAACCTCATCTTTTTGTCTTGAACATTGATCATTCTTATTCACCAATATAGTGTGCAAACCCTTTCAGTAGGCTGCAATAACATCTGTTTTTCAACTTTCTAGCTCCTGGCAACCCTTACTGCTAAAGAGCTGTCTGCTTATGCCAAAGCAGGAGCTGTGGCAGAAGAAATTTTGACAGCCATCAGGACTGTTGTGGCTTTCAATGGACAGCAGAAGGCATTAGCAAAGTAAGTTTTTAAAATAATCATATTTGAAATATGGAAAAGGAGTTTGTCTTTGAGTTGGCTTTGTGGTGTTTGTTGGGGTTTTTTTGGAGGAGCAAGGGAATGGGAATCTCTTTAGAGTAATTTTATGTATATAATGGGGAAAATTCATCCTGTAAGTGGGCAGCTCACCTGAAAATAAAAGTGTGTAAGTAGACCTAGTTAGTAAATATAGGCTGTTTTGTGTTGTTATTGCAGCATAGACTCAAATTTCTCCTCTGACTGAGATCTGGAGTTAAATTTAAAGTGAAAGTAGTGAAAAGATTATCCATACCCAGTAATGAAATGCAGCAAAGCATGTGATTAATTGCTTAACTTCTAGAACATGTGCACTGCTGTTCTGATCTTTGGTTAATGAGCTTATATTTAAGCTTCACTGGATAACAGCCTTAAGTAAAATTGCTTCACTGGATTTTATTACTTTAATGATTTGCACATAATGTTAGGAGCTAATCCAGTGTTGGCCCTAGTCACACGTAAAAGGTAAGGTGGGTATGGCCAACCACAAATTCATTCACATATCACAAACAGTAACATTCAGGGTACAAATACAGAGCATCACCAATACCATGCAGATGGGAAAGGCAATCCAGAAGACCTGATCTGTACCATCCATTCATCTCTTCTACTGTTTTCAACTCATGTTTGCACTGGTCTTGTGTAAGATTTCTAAGGTGGTTAGCCCTAGCTTGGGGTCATACAGCCTGTTCCTGCTTCCAAGGACTGAGTTCTATCTGTCTTACAACACTGCATTCTGCTTTGTCCTTGAGTTACAATAATATTAAAACCTTGCACAGTAAAGGCAAAAAAAAAAACCCTAAGATGGCCTAGGTCAGTTATCTCTCTCCTACCATCTTCTTGGTCCCTGCAAATACCAGTGTCTGAAAATGCAATGGTAGAAGCTCCTTCAAACTGCTTTTTCTGTTTGTGGGTTTTTTGAGTTTTTTTTGTTTGCTTGTTTGTGTGGGGTTTTTTTAATTTTTTGCAGCTTTTTGTTTGGTTTTTTGTTTTGTTTATTTGGGGTTTTTGGTTTTTGTTGGTGGTTTTGGGTTATTTTGAGGTCCAGAAATAAAGTAACTGATACCTAGGTAACTCCATGCCAGTAAGGCCTTTCCTTTCTTCCATGGTTGGTGAGGCAGCCTCTTCCACATCTCCACTTCCATTTAATGTAAAAAAAATTAACATTGAACCGGTGGCTCTCCTAGCAAGATCTTTTGCTAGGGACAGGCAAACTTCTACCAGGAACTGACTAGGGCATTTTTTTAAATTCGTGACTCCTACACAGCCCTTGAAGGATGGCTTCGGAGTAGGAAAAGCAACCTTCCACTGCACAATGCCTCCACTGACCACAAACGTTTACACTTGCAAGGCACCTTCAGTCATCTTCTGCTTCTGGCAGTGGCTTGGCTCTTCCTCTGTAGTTGAGTGATCACATGTACTTCTCACAAGACTGAAATCCAGCTCTCATTTCCCTGGAGGCCCTATGATGCTGCTGATTCAAATGTAGGGCTTGGTTTTAAGAACATAACTAAGCCAAAACATTTAAATAAGCAACAAGTACAGCATTGGTAGCACGTGAGCAATTTGCATGAACAAAATGAAAAGATGTTGTTTTAAAATTCCTTCTCAGCTGATTGGATTTCGTGTCTTCCTACCATGAGGATGTTTTGTGTAGAAACTATGTATTAGGAAAATGTGCAAGCTGCTGAGCATGTTGCTGACAAGTAAAAGATACTATTCCTGTGCTATACTTCTCATAGTGAGCTTGAGTAAGTGAAAGCTATTAGCTGGAAACTACAGATGAATGAATATGAACTGTCCTTAGCATAAATAATTCTCTCATTGAACTTGTCAGTCTTTATAGTGGTCTCCCATGTCCATTTGTTTGCTATATTGACATATTAATCTGTAAATGTACCTAAGGGAAGTATTCCTGACTTCCCAGAGTGGCCAGTAAGAGAACAGCTGTGGCATCAGAGGGAGCTCTGGCATCTATTTGTTTACCTGCCTTCATCCATAGTACCTGAGGTTGTTTGGTTTTGCCTTTTTCTAAATGTGAAAGACTAAACCTCAGCTTTGATAGATAATGTTGTTAACGCTTTTTCAAGGTTTCAGGATTAATGCAAGCGAATGGCTTGAGTGGTATCTTGTGTTCCATCATGATAACGAAGTCATGCTGCTCAATTGTTTTCTTAATACGTCTTCTGTGGCAGTATGAGAATGTTGTTAGTGTATGTCAGAGCAGATTTATTCGTCAAAAAATAAAACCTGTATTCTCTTTGTGAGACTTGAATTGTTTTTATTGCAAAAAATCTTTTAATTAAAAAAGGGCACTTGGAAATATCAATCAATGGCATGTGGTACCTGTCAAATTAATGGTTACCTTATCCACTTTCAGATATGATGCAAACTTAGAGATGGCTAGAAGTGTTGGAGTGAAAAAATGCATTATCACCAACACATCTTTAGGTGTTTCACAGTTTCTTATCTTTGGATCCTATGCACTTGCATTTTGGTATGGAACCAAGCTTACTGCAGAAGAGGAAGATTATGACATTGGCTGTGTGTTAATTGTAAGTACATCAATGCAGCTTTGAAAAATACACTAATTTCAAGAAAATAGTTATATAAGGGGTGTGTATGTAATTATCTCTATTTTCTGCCCAGTGCTTGGTAAATTAGCTTTTAGAGACCCACTTGGTATAAAAGAATTGGAAGGAAGCCATTCATCTTACGTAGCCTGTGATACAACAGGCTTGAATGAGGCACCCTGAAATCCTGCTCTAATCAATGCAGAGGCAAAAGTATCCGCAGAGGGTTACTTTCCTTCCTTGTCTTTTACCCTATGGTAGGGCAAGATGAACAACTTAGAGCTGTAGGTTTGGGAGCAAATACAAGTAACGTGAACTGCCAGAAAAATTCTAGTTAGCCAGTAGGTTTTAATGAATCCCACTGGTATGCTGAATTTATATTGGCAAGTCCTCAAGATCTCATCTAGCCACAATGTCTTCTCTGCATTTTGTTATTTATTTGCAAGTATTTACCATATATTACCAATATGTTGGTATTGGTTTGAGGGTACTTTGCCATCTTCTTGCCATCAAAAGTTTGGCTACAAGTTTCACACTTGAGTGACTTCTGGTATTCCTCACAGCATGTCAAGGTAATTGTGTGTTGGTCCCACAGGTGGGATTTCAGTTATGAAACTCTGGACTAAGTTTTTCAAGCCTCTTAACTTTGGGAACATCTGGAAAGCAACAAAGTTATTTGTTCTATTTGTAGATCATAGAAAATGCAAAAGCATTGAAAAGAAAACTTATTCATACCACATGAGCATGTGTCAGTAGTTACCATTCACCCCAGAAAAATGGGAAGCGGACAGGAGTGACTGTGAAATGCACTTTCCACTTTCGTATTTAACTCTTCTGGAAAGGGGGCACTAGAAAGACTGGGGCATTTAACAGCCAGGCACTGGTGGGTCTGTAATCACCATTAACTGCAGTGCTTCCCTCCATCTCCTGCAGGTGTTCTTCTCTGTTCTCATTGGAGCTTTCTCCCTGGGCCAGGCAGCTCCCAACCTGGAGAGTGTGGCTAATGCACGTGGGGCTGCCTATGAAGTATATCAGATTATCAATAAAGTAAGTATCTAAGTAGAAAAGAAGCCTTTCAATTGGCCTTAATTCTTTTTCTTGTTTCTGGGTTTTTTCTCTTGATAGACAAAAGCACTCAAAAGTCCCTAGACTGTGAACTCTATTAATGCCTACCACTGAAACCCATAATATTTCAATTCATATCAAGAAAATTGCCTCTTTATTTGTTACACTATACTATTTTTTTAAATGTATGCACAATTTCAGCTGAGGTGGGATTTTTTGGGTGGGGGAGTTGGTGGGGAGGAGATTAATAGTGCTATTGAAAGCTATAATAATATAAAGCTACAGCACTGTTGCTATGAAAAAGAGTTTACACATTGTTATTATCTTGATCTTGCTGTGATATTCAGCAAATGGATATCCATTTGTATAAAATATTTTAAACAAGTAGGACTAGAAAGTTCACACAGAGATGGCTATGTGGTTCTTGATGTGAGGGTAAAAAAACTCTGGGTAACTGACGACCATGTTTAGACTGCAAGATAATACAGTTAAGTTGTGCAATTACAGATTTTCTGCTCTGGATTTTGTTGCATTTGCAGATGTGCTATGTTTTCAAAGCAGTATTCACAGTTAGATGTTCCCCTGCATTCAGCATCCTGCGAGTAAAATGCAGCAGCTGTGCTGTGGTATGATGCTGTGAAAACCAGCAGCTAAGAAAGTAAAGAAGAGAACAGTGTATCCTGAAATAGTTCCAAAAGTGTACTAACAGCAATATATTTTTAAAATGTCTTTCCAGAAACGGCTCATAGATAGCAGTTCTAAGGAAGGCTACAAACCAGACAAGCTCATAGGAGAAATTGAATTCAGAAACATCCATTTCAATTACCCATCCAGACCTGATGTTAAAGTAAGTGTTCACTCTGGATTAATCTACTGCACTGAAATTCTGCAGCCTGTGTCTGTATTATTTTTCTAATCTTGTTGTTGAATGCAAAATGCATTCCTATCTTGGAAGATTGTGCATTGCTGGGAAAAAAATGTCCAAAGTCAAAGCTCTAGATCTGTTGCCACTGGCTGCCTGCTCACTGTTCTTAGTTGCTGGACAATGCTAAGAAGGAATGTGTTGCTTCTAGTCTGAATTTCCGTGAACAAGAGCTTTGATAAACCAAATAAGATTTTTGAACATCTGTCATTAAAACTTCCAGACCTTACACAGTTAAACCAGGAAGCTGTTCTTTCAAGTCTCTTGCTTACTGCGGTATCTCATGTGAAAAGTGACCTGTGAGATAGGCTTTGCAACAATTATGCCATCAAATGGATAGAAACATAACATTCTAAATATACATTTGGAAGTCAAATGGTCAATGAACAGATGTGTCTATTCTTTGCCAGTTGAGCTTCCCTTAGTAACTGTGTTGTGCAGTGCTGTGTACATCATGTCATGGTGATCTACTTTTGTGGCCATGCAGTTGGTTTGACCTCTCTTACCAGTTCATAGTTTATAATCAACTGTTTATAATATTTTTAAGACATTGACAAAGCTGAAAGGAAAAAAGATTTGCTGCTGCTGTTACTTGGTCAAGGCAAAGGTAGAAACAGATTCCTAACATCAACAATTAAAAACTGAAAATGCCAGTAAAGGAGTGAGAATGGGGAAGTCAATAGCACTGTGGCTGTTTCTTCAGATAGCTCTTCCCACCTCAGCCATCCGAGGTCTGTCCCATGGTGTATCAAATCTGTTTCCAGGACATGGGCTTCTGAAGGACAGGCAGAAAGCCTAGCCCTGGGTCTAACTGAAGTCAGTGCAATGCATCTTCTTTCATTCTTGGCTCAGAAATCAGAAGTGACAGAGCAGTCCCTTCATCCCTCTTTCTGAAAATGCTGTTCAGGCCAATGTTATGGATCTGCATGCCAAATGGGAGGGAAATAAATATTTTGTCATCCTTCCAAAATCTACTGAGTCAGCACCTCTCCCTACGAAGTGTGTCAATGTTATTTAAAATCAGCGAAGCTGTGCAGAAGTTATCCACAATCTCTTAAGTAATTGGTGCAACACACTGTAATCTCCCCTGTCTAGGTTAAACCAAATCAAAGATCTAAGGAGTCTAGCTATTGTCGATTTTAATCCTAACAACACCTTGCCTGATAAGAGAATTAGAAATAACTGATTAGGTGGTTGTGACTATTTGCATCTGGAGAAATTATGATGTCCAGTAAATAGTTCTTACTTGATAATGGAGACACTAGGATATCAGCTTCTTGGAGATACAAACCCTTCTGGATGTAACACAAGGAGAGGAGAACAATATTGCAACTATTTTAATCTGTCATTGCAAAAACATGTGTAGGCAAAATTATAAATCAGCCTGGTATAAACAAGAAGAGTTCCCATAGCAGCCAAATATTTTGGCAACTACACAGCATTACTCATATATGACATGGACATCTTTTGAGGTAAAATGTTCCTAAATGTGAAAATGGTAACAAAGATATCATTAATCTCTAACTACTCCCCAGGTTGCTGAGGCTGTTAACAATAAAGCTTGGGATTTATGAAGGGCTTTCCAGCAGTTACCTTGTCAAAACAGCCATTTATATTCTAAAAATAGAGGAAAACAGGCTTGTTTCTCAGCAATAATGTTTAGCACCTGAGAAATATTTTTCTATGAGATTCGTAACTAAGTGTTATGCCATTGTCTAAGTCCTGGAAAACTGGATGGCAAGAAGTTGTAAGACCCCAAGCCTGCTACTAGATCACAGAAATTGGAGAAAGTGAGCTATGAAGTTTAGAGTACTGTGGCTGTGTTAGCTGAGTGTGCAGGGGAATTTTCCCAGGCACTGGAATGCAATGATCTATGCAAGGGAACTCTTAAAATGTTTCTTGGCATGACCTTGGCCTGTTCCAGTTATCAATCTTATCAAATAATCCCCAGGCTTGGTTTGGTAGCCAGGAGGATTCAGGGACCGTTCCCAGAAGGCAGGTTGCATGTAGCCATCCTGTTTTGAAGGCTAATATAGTTCACAACCATAGATGCAGACTCTTTCATATCAATGCCCCAGAATATTCCCAGGTACAATTAACTTGCTAATATTGCCCTACCTTCAGTCTGTGCCCCTGACTACTGCCTCAATTATTGCTACAGTTACTTCAACAGTCTTTGGGCAAACCTGTCAAACTAAGATACACTTTTTGGGGGTTTTTGTTGTTGTTTGTTTGTTTTCTTCTCAGATCCTCAAAGGTCTAAACTTGAAAGTTCAAACTGGGAAGACCATTGCTTTGGTTGGTGCCAGTGGCTGTGGAAAAAGCACTACTGTTCAATTGCTGCAGAGATTCTATGATCCTGTCCAGGGAGAAGTGAGTGCCTGCAAGTGAACTGTAAAATCTGAGAGCTCTTAAGATAAGCACGAGTTTCCCATATTGACTGAACCTTGATTTTTTGTTGGTTTTTTACTGAATTTGAGCATACCTGTGCATATTTCAGTATTTCCACAACTTAAATTTCAAATTAACTGTCTTCTCCTGTTGGCTTGATTCCATTGTTGTCCTCCTTCTTGCAGTACTATGCCAGAAGTAGTAAATACCACAAATCTTTGAATAATGCAAGATCTGACTTTCAATTTCTTTTCATCAACAATTGGCTTTTCAGGTTCTGTAAACTTTTTAAAGCAGAGAGTACTGTACTGTGTTTTGCTGCCTTTTCATCAAACACAAACTAAAACCTGGAGAGTTCTCCAATTTTAAGGAGTTGTTTTCTTGGCTTCTTTTCTCTATCTGCGAACCCACAGCAGAAGTTTCCATCAATACACATTTGTGTGTTTGCTCTACCACTACACACTAGATCCAGTCAGTAAATGGTAAATGTTTCTTATAAGAAATTTCCAAAGGAAAAAAAAGAGGAAAATAACAAATACATTTCTAACAAAAATGGTTTTTTATACCTAATTTTTGAGGAATACTAGTTAGTAGTTGTTACTGCTATTTGGAACTAGATAAGCATTTCAAATAGGAAACACTGAACTATTGCTGTGTAGTGTAGCAAGGTGGGTGTCTAACATCAACACAGTTGTTTCTTAAACTTACTGTTTCTGTGGGTGTTCATCCCTGCCCCCATGCCTCAGTTTGCTGTTCCTCTCTTGGGCTACTGTTAGTGTTCGTTGGAGCACGTTGCAAATTATCTAGGTGAAAAATAACTTTCCTTTCCTTTTTAGTCCTTTTGGATTCTTTCTTTGATCAGGTGTAAAGCATAGCCACAGAGACAATTGTGTAGCCACAACTGAAAGGGCAACAAATTGGCACAGGGGCATGAGAACAGGGTAAAAAAATATGCATGGTTATTGAAAAGGGAGAAAAAACTAAACAACACAACATAAAAATAACCCTGATTTATTCTGTTTATCCTGCTTCTCACTTTCGTAGCTTGTACAGTGGATGGAAAAACTACAGTTGTAACTTCTCCCAATCTAGTTTTCTACTAAAGACAACAATTTTTTCCTTTTTTGTCCTCGTAGCTGATACTTAAGTCAAGTAATAGTAATTAATTGTTTTATTATTAACAGAATGCATTTCCTCAACTTTGACATACACTTTTCCTCTCAGATTACCTTAGATGGTCAGGATATTCGGACACTTAATGTGAAGTGGCTAAGAGAAAATATTGGTATTGTGAGCCAGGAGCCTGTTTTGTTTGCAACAACAATAGCAGAGAACATTCGCTACGGCCGAGAAGGTATTTCTGATGCTGAAATTGAGGAAGCAGCCAAGGAAGCTAATGCTTTTGACTTCGTATCTAGACTGCCTGATGTGAGTTCATGAACTTATTTTGAGTGTAAAAACGAAAGGTCCATTTAGGCTGGTGTACTATTTCTGAGAAGGGAGAGCATGGGAATTCAAGTTGTAGTATAACTTCCCAAAATACACTTACAGCCTCCAGCAGCTTTCAGTTTAGGGACTTTCTGGACTTGATATTGTGCCTGTGTTTGGTTGCCCTCAAAGGATTTCTGCTGAAGTCTGGAAAAAATATGAATGCCTTTACTTGGGAGAAAGGAAGCTTCATAGCTATGTTACCATCCCTACCCATCTTAGGAGGCATGGGAAAAGTTGGGCTGTTGCGAAGATCCAGAAATCAAACATCCATTGTCAGGAGCTGTCTGTACATTCATTATGAAATGGAGGGTGAAAGTACATGTGCCCTGAACCAAGGCCATTTTTACCAGCTGAGAACTTGAATTTTCTCTTTGCATGATATTCACAGCTTTGAGCCCTCTCCTAGATGTAGGTGCCCCACTCCTTCAGGGTGGGGATGGTAAGTGGGGTCAGTCATTCAAAACATCCTCAGGAATGGATGATGATATGTCCTTCCTTTTGGTTCTGCAGTTAAAAATATGTGGCGAAAGTTCCCACCTGGGATTTGATTTCAAATTATTCTACTGCATCAGAGAGGTCCACCCCCATCTCTCAAGCATGTGCTATTTCTAGCGTGTTAGCCTGTCCCAAGGTTCCATCCTCTCTGGAAGTTATTTGATTCTATTTGCTCTTAAACAGCTGTATAATAAAAGACTACAGTGAGATTTGAGACTTGCCACTTTGGACTGGTAGTTGGTTCCTACCTAGTCAGTAGGAACCAAGCCATGGCTCCAGCGGGGGTGTCTCAGGTTCAGAGGAGGCAATGTTAGAGGTCCTGGTGGGTCCCTATGATCTCAACTCTTTGGGAAAGGCAGACAGTCCTCACTAAATAGAGAGATGTCTTATGGGCTTCTCTTGAGAAAACCTAGGGTTTGAAGCACTCTCTGAGCAAGCAGTAAAAATCTGGACTTTAAAGAACTCTTTAGACTTGCACAGCATGTAGTGGGGGTAGGAGGGCTTGGCTAAGGGCTCAATGGATGGATGTTTTTCTGCTCATGCTTAAGTCAGCTGGATAAAGCTACCTCTTGTCTAGAAGCTGAGTACTTAGGATTGCACAGAGAAGCAAGGGCTTCGAGACATTCCACAACTTCTGTTTTGTCTTCTCTTTTCTCAGAAATTTAACACCATGGTAGGGGAAAGAGGGGCTCAGCTGAGTGGGGGACAGAAGCAGCGAATAGCTATTGCTCGTGCCCTGGCAAGAAATCCCAAGATTCTTCTTCTGGATGAAGCTACATCTGCACTAGATACTCAGAGTGAATCCATAGTGCAAGCAGATCTTGATAAGGTAGGAGTCACGTTATTGAAGCTACCAGTCACTGTGAGTAGGTGCAACAGCACTTAAGAAAATTAACACACAATTTTCAGTGCAGTTCTCTATTGGCATGAAGAACACTGGAAAATAAAATTTGGATGGATGTTTCAATTTCAGGGAGTTGAGACAATCAAAATTTTACTTAGGAATCACGTCTGTGTGGGTTTTTTAGTGCTGTTACTAATTACCAAGATTCTCAGACTCATGTGTAACTAACTTATGTCTCCTGCACTCCCTTCCTCAAGTCACAATTTTTGTTCATTTGCTGGTGAAATATGGATGGCATCTTATTAAGGTAAGGCATGAGGACTGAATGACCTTTTTTAAGGTAGATAAATATAAATATGTAGTATAATATTCCTATTATTTCTTCATCATTGAAGAGTTGCTTCATAATTTTCAGAAAGCTCTTGTGATTTGGCAGCTTTCTTTCTTTACTGGGACTGAAGGAAAATCAGACACAGAACAAAAAGCAGAACCAAATACAAATACTGAGTCTCCGCCCTCCTTGTGTTTATCTGCCCCCCAACTCTAGGGTGGACACTAATGCAGAGCAGAGCTGTCAGAGCTCTTACCCATGTCTCTGTCCCACCAGCTCACAGTCCCTTCCTCACAGCTCTCCTTCATCAGCAGTTTCCACCAAGATGTAGTGGAGCCTGGAGGCTTTGATTAAAAAAGAACTTCATGTTTGAGCTGGAATGTTTTTCTCATTTATCTAATATTTATTTTAATTTATTTTTTAAAGCTAACAGAAAAAATCCTGCTTTCATTTCAGTAGTTATGCACAGAGAGATATGAGTTAGAAGTATGGCTCTAGGGAAATACAGAATTTACCACCTTCATTGCCAGTCAGTTTAAATCTTATGTAAAATGTAGCTGCTGGTTATATTCACATGACTATACTGCTGTTATTAGTACTCGGGTAACAGTGGACTGCATGGGACTGTTGTGGCCCAAGTGCAGGGCCAGACACACTTGGCCTTTTTGAATCTCATACAACTGGCCTCGGCCCATCGATCCAGTCTGTCCAGATTTAGTGCATAACATAAAAGAAGATCACTCAGTTGAGGGGACTGTTCTATATACTCTTCCTCATCCTTCAGCATGTCCCCAGAACACCAAAATGAACCCTGAATCATAGCTTATTCATCTTTTCACAGCTTTTTGATGTCCACCAAAGTAGTCCCCAAGTGGGATTTATGAACTTTTCAACATCCCTGAGTGGAAAAAATTGTGTTAATATCGCTTGTTATTTTCACAGCTGAGGAGCAGAGATATTAACCTTACAAATGCATGCTGTTTCTGAACAGTCATATGCAGATGCTTGTACTGGGCTGTTTTTCAGATAACTTTGCAGCTTTTAACGCATTTGGCTTGTTCTGATCCACAGCTTCCAGCTGCAGTGGTGAAGGTTCTGCACTTCTGTGCACAGGTGTGAAAATGGCACCAAGACAGATCTGTGACAGGCTTTGAGTGACTCAGATCTGTGAGAACTTGGTGGCAAGTGTAGGCCTAGAATCATAGAATGGTTTGGGCTGGAAGGGACCTTAAAGATCATCTAGTTCTAACCCCCCTGCATGGGCAGGGACATCTCCCACTAGACCAGGTTGCTCAAATCCCCATCCAACCTGGCCTTTCAGGGAGGGGACATCCACAGCTTTTCTGGGCAACCTGTTCCAGTGTCTCACCACCCTCACAGTGAAGATTTTCTTTCCAGTGTCTAACCTAACTCTGCCCTCTTTCAATTTAAAACCATTACCCCATGTCTTATCACTACATGCCCTTGTAAAAAGTCCCTCCCCAATTTTCCTGGAGGCTCCCTTCAGGTACTGGAAAGCTGATATAAGGTTTCTCTGGAGCCTTCTCTTCTCCAGGCTGAACAACCTGAACTCTCTCAGCCTGCCTTCATAGGAGAGGTGCTCTGGATCATCTTCATGGACCTCTGGATTCACTCCCAACAGCTCCGTGTCCATCTTGTCTTGGGGGTATCAGAGCTGGACACAGTACTCTAGGTGTGTCTCACAAGAGTGGAGTAGAAGGGCAGAATCACCTCCCTTGACCTGCTGACCACACTTCTGATGCAGCCCAGGATACGGCTGGCTTTCTGGGCTGCAAGCATACATTGCTGGCTCATCTCCATGGAAGCATTCATCTGCTGAAACTGTTCCCATCTTCTCCACACCCCTGTTCCTTGGCCCATATGATCTACAACTTCAGTGGAAGTAACTTCTAGCAGGCTTCATGACTGCAGAACATATCTGTCATATCAGGTCCCCTTGGATTTCTCCTCCTGCCCTCAAGCTACTGTTTGCTCCAGGCATCAGGAAGGAGGGAAGCCACTCTCTCCAGCAGCCACAAGCTGGCATGTGCTCCCTTGCTGCATGAGGACTGTGCATACCATTGGTCTGCGTGTGGGAGCTGGGGAGGGGTGGAGCATGTAACCTGTAGACTGAAGCTTCAGCTACTCTCCCTGCCAAATCCCAGCAGGCCCCTCCAGAGAATGTACCACTTGAAAATTTGAGTTGTAGCTTATTTCAATAGACTGGGAGGAAGCTTAAGGGAGCAGCAAAAACCTGTTTCTGACCCCAGATGTGCTCCACTCTACGCTTTCCTGTGAAGTCTTGTCAGAACTCAAGTTAACATTATACTTCCAGAAATACACGTGGGCAGTATGTAAGGAAAATACCCTTTATATGCTACTTATCCTGACTTTATTTTGAGAGACATCTAACTATGCTTACTGCATATCCCTCCCGTGCATGCATACACATGGAAACACTTTATGGGCAACCTTAGTTCAAACAGTTAAAGTTTGGTATAAAGTCAAGTAACCTCAGTTATAGCCTTTCATACCTGTGTTGCCTGTCTACTAAGATTAATGTGGTATTCTCTGTCTAAATGAGGCAAGTAAAAATGTCCTTAGACTGGTAAACAAGAGATGTGAAACCAGGAAAAAAAAATCTTTGCTTTTAGAAGAAATAATACAAAATTATGCCAAACTTTGAAAATAATTCTAAGTGCCCCAAATAACTTTTATTTCTATGCTGCTTGCTTGCACATTTACATGAAATTGCTTTTGTTCTTTTTCTGTAAGGCTCGGACTGGCCGTACCACCATTGTGATTGCTCACAGACTGTCTACCATCAGGACTGCTGACACTATTGCTGCATTTGAGAAAGGCACCATAGTTGAACAAGGAACACACAGTGAACTCATGGTGCAGAAGGGAGTCTACTATTCTCTTGTAATGCAGCAGGTAAGCTGTGTAGGTCATGCACATTGAGCAGCTGCCAGCTGGACAGTTGCTCTAGTTTGACCAGGGAGACAGGCTTGGAATTCTTGGGTGTCTTACCCATAAATGTTTCACATTTATGCAATCCAATATCTCAAAAACATAAGTGAGTAGAAGGCACATTCTATGTATTTATGGCATAACCACAGAATCCTTGGATTCCAGGTGGATTTCATACACTGCTTAAAGAAAAAAAAAAAATTGGGACCAAATAATGTATTGTCATTCCACGCTGAAATATATGTGGCCTATAGGCCACAGTGACCATGAGACTGAAATAGCAGTACTCATGAGAAAAACATTTTCACTTCCTTTTCCCTGCTCAAAATGCTTTGAGTGTATATCCTGAATTCTCACTAGGGTTGTAGCAATAATGTTGAAGATGAAGGGACATCAGAAGAAAGTGAAGACTTGGGGGCTGAGAAATATGAGGAAAATGACAGAAATGATCTTGTGGAGGAGCTGACTCTTCAAGATGATTTTGAAGAATCGGTGATGTCTGGGAGGGGCAGCGTGCGAAGAAGATCCAGCAGGTATAAGAGCAAGAGGCGCTTCTATAAGAAAAAGTCCTTCGGAAAAAAGAAAAAAAAACAACTGGAGGTTGGTATTAAAATTTTAGTTTAGAATTTCTGTGGTAACCTGTAAGCATAAACACAAAGTACATAATTTTACTTTTCGATAGCTGGCTGCCGTACAACCTTTACTTTGTTGCTATTACAGTCGGTACTCACCAGACTGAGTATTTGCCCTAGGAATATCAAGCAATCATGTGTCTTGACATAAACTTAATTTTAGTGCTATTGACTTAGTATGGAGCTGGGAGGAACTTACTGTTGCAAATACTACTTGATAATGTAATCCCTGTGTGCAGCCGTGTGCAAACCAAGTTTTAAGGCACTTTGAAATATCATGTTACATTTATGTCAAATGAAAAAAATATACTGAAACCGTAACATTTTTTAAGTGTATTCTAAACAGAACCATTATTCTCCTTCTCAGTCTTAGTGTATGCTTTAAAGGATCCAGTTCTGGAAGTTTTTATTCAGATAAAACACTTTAATTGACAAATGTTACACAAGAATAAAAGTTATATAGGAAGTTCAGGTTTAAAAACAGAGCTTTGATTTGTCCAAGTTGAGTTATATGTGGCAATCAGTGGTGGCAGATATCCAGTAGACTCTGGATCAGACTTTGCGTAGGCAGCTCAATAGAATCTTGATTTTGTTTTTTCTTATTTAGTACTGCTTGAACTACAGTGTGAGATACATTGGAAGAGTTGTTCGATGTTTTTTAGGTTGGGGATGTGTGGTTTTTTTCCTAACTTCAAAATAAAAATAAAATGTAGATTCTGAAGTAAAGTCACAGATCCTTTTAAATCTATGGAAGTTGGTATCTCGTCTGTAATACAGCATCTGATTATTTAGAATAGTTATGGAAGCCTTAGTGTACTTTGTATCTATCACTATTCCTTCTCACTAAAATACAGCTTACTGCTTAAGACCTTGTCAGAGGAAGCAGTGGGTGTTCATGTTCAAGGCTTTAGTATTCATCACATTCACAAAAAATTAAGAAATCAAACATGCAACTGTTTAATTGAGAAAGCTCAACCCACTTCTACCATTGAGGCTTAGCCATCCTTATTCAGCATCTGAAATATGGAATAAAATAACCAGGAAACAAGAGCAACTTACTTGTAATCCTGCCTAGTATTTTGTGTCATTTCCAATGTTTTCATTTTTCCCTTTTCCAGAACTGCCCCTGTGGAGGCATAGACAATCGAATAAACTAGTAAAGCAGAACAAGGCATTTTTTGTCCTTTCAAAGGAGCTGCCGGCTCACTGACGGTTATATGTGCCTCTGTCATGCTTTTGGTAATGATGCATAGGCTATAGTCTGCACAAGAGAGAGACAACCTCTGCCCAATTGCATTACTGCCAGCCCACTAGCATTTAGCTGAACCCAAGGGATCTTTTCTGTGCTCCGAACAGTGAGACTTTTTTAGTTCTTTATAAAGATTCAAGTGTTAGTTGCCATTCATAGTGACCAGTCCTCTCTGACTTTCAATGAACTGTCCTGGCCCTTCTCCCCTTATGACTTGGCCTTTTGTTGAATTTTTTGTCTCAAAACCTTGACAGTGCAGCTAAGTTCTAGCATATGAAACAGCAAAGCTGCACATCTGCAATGTGTTTGCTCAGTCTGAGAGGGCTTTCAGTAGTTTACCAAGACAGCTCACTACTCAAAGCCTAATGAACACCCACTGTCTGGGGAATTTCATGTTTCCAAGGAAAACTTGCAGCGTTCCCTTTTCCTGTAGGAAGAAAATCTCCCTGCTGTGCCTTACTCCAGAATCCTGGCTCTGAACAAACCTGAGTGGCTGTATGTACTGCTGGGAGTGATTGCTGCTGCCATCTCAGGTGGAGTCCATCCTGCATTCGCTGTTATATTTGGAAAAATAATTGGGGTAAGTTTGGGGGTTTTTTGCAAATGGATGTTGCAGTCCTGAGCCTCTCTCATGCTCAGCCAGTTGGTCCTCTGTAAGTCACTGAGTGGGATTCACTTGTGTAAATGGATCCCATGAAAAACTATTAGATGTTGGTGAAGTTACCCTCTAGAGGCAGAGCTTGGTGGAACTGCATTTGACTAGTAGAGGAAAGAAGGAACAATAGTTGGAGCTGGGGGAAGAATTAAGCAAGATGTAGATTAAATGGAAAGCTGGACAGTCTACAGAAAGTCAACAGAAAGTTGACTACAGACTGATTTCAGGATCTGGGATACTTGCTAAGAGAAACTGAAGTAGACAGTTTTTTTGAGATGAAGAGTAATTTATGTAACTGGCAGTCATTGTCGATGTACTCATTTTTGTGTTGTGTTTGTCATGTTTTTTTCTTGCATAGGCTTTTCAAGAAACAGATCCAGAAAAGAGGAATAAAAACACTGTGGTGCTTTCTTTAATGTTTCTTTTACTTGGAGTGATTACCTTAATAGCATACATAATCCAAGTAAGTGTCACTACACTGAAATGCAGGGGAGTTGGAACTAGATAATCTTAAAGGTCCCTTCCAACCCAAACCATTCTATAAATTCTTAACTCCCCAGCAGGCTGCAGGTATAACTCACATCAATGTAGTTTGAGAGGCAAAACACCAGTTAGAACTTACAGAAGTGCCTGAGGTGCATGGTTTTTATTAATGTGTTTACTTAAAGACACATGTTCATATTTGCTATTGGTTTCAATAAGCCACTGAAGGTAATATGGATTTAGCATGACTGAAATAAAAGTTGAGGGGCTGGCCTTAAAATTCAAATTTAAGACTGACATTTCTCATTGACAGTCTACGGTCTCTTGCCAAAGTAAGTATAAAACAGACTCGTCCCATAGCAGATGATCTCTTGCATACCATCGAATTCTGCTGTCCTATTATAACTGTTCCACAGCCTGCAGGAAACAGCTACTGCAGATGGATGTCCACACCATAGAATCTATTGGTATGACTAGTGTGAGTGAATGCCTCTGGTAGCAGTCAGAGTGGGAAGGATAATGACTAGATAGGCTGATCTTATCTTCTGCTGAGGCATCTGAATAAGTCATTACAAGGAAGCTCCTGCTTTCTTTGCCATGTTACTCCCTTTCTGTGGGGAAAATAGTGTTTCAGGTTCCAGGAACATGAATGGCTCATTTCCCAAGACTTAAATACATGCGGGGGGTTGTAGGAGACTTTTTGGTGTCATTGCTTTTGTTGTGCAGCTTTATAAACAGAGTTAAAGCATCAGATGAGAAAATGTGGCTTTCTTTCCTCCCCCAGGGATTCATGTTTGGGAAGTCTGGGGAAATACTAACAATGCGGCTGCGCTCTCTGTCCTTCAGAGCATTACTTCAGCAGGTATGAAATACACAGCCAGGGTGTCCTGAGAGTCAGGTGGCTTTTGCAGGCTGTTAAAAGGTACACATTTGGTTTCAGTTGTGTGGAGAAAAGAAAAGAAAACAAACCATGTCTCTTTTACCACTAGGTTAGGAAATAGTACAACCTTTTCTGGAAGTCTTCTGTCCCATGTACAGTTTGGCTCAGTGCTGCTACTGCCAATAGTTTAATTTCAAAGGATTGTCATTGCAAATGTGCACACTTCTGATATGCTAATATGCACACAGTTTGCAGCAGTCTGTGTATGCAAGGGTGACCAAAAAGGTTTAATCTCCCCTTGCTTGGGTGGTCATGATGCAAATCTGTAATATATACATTTAAGTCTAATCTGTTTAGCTTTAAATCTATATACTGCAACCCATAGTGAGCAGACAATTTCTACTGCAAAAAATTCAGATTGCTCTCTTTTACCCATGAGAAGAATAAAGTTATTTTATACTAAATACTTCCTGTTAATTTGTCTGATTTCATGTTACTTGCATAGGGGTTTTGAGAAGGCATAACTTGGCACCCCAGGGAAAGTTAGTGATTAAAAAATAAAAAACCTACCATAGCCTTTGGAGGTAAAAGGGTCTCGGTTCCTTTCTGTATGTAAAAATATTGATGAGCAGTTGCTCTTCTATAACTTGTAGGAACTTGTAGGAAGAGAACAGTCAACTTCTTTGGGCATGAGGAAGGACTGAGTAAAAGGGGTTTATAATGAAAGTTCCTAAATATGCTTATTCAGAAGAACATTACAGCTTGTAACACTTTGATTGTGAACAATTAGGTTTTCACAACAAAATAATACTTGTAGGCTTTTTTGTTTGTTCACTTGAAAGATGCTGACTACAGAGGAAGAAATACTACAGTTAACCATTGTGACTTGCACTTCCATTTTCCCTTACGCAACCTGAGATGGAAATGTTTGCTTATTTTATTAGCAGTCATGATAAATCTAATATTATGGGAATGTGTATTTTTTTTTAAACAACAATTAGTAACAGTGTCTTTTCTTGCAGGAGATTGGATGGTATGATGATCAGAAAAATGCTGTTGGAGTTCTGCTAACTCGGCTTGCGACAGATGCTTCCCAAGTAAAAGGGGTATGCCAGTTCTGTTTTGCTGTGCTTTTAAAATATTTCCCTTACAGATATCAATAGTAATTGGCAAGGGACACTGAGATGATTTCAGAACACAACATAGTAAAACTACTCCAAAGACTAGCAGATTCATTTATTACAGTATGTTGTCGACACCTTGGAAATGGCTTCCCTGCTACTAATTGATGAGAACTATGAACAATTCAGCAGATGTTCATGTACCTGTCATTTCCTTCCCTGCAAGTCTGTAAGCTAAGTGAATCATAACTGCAGACCATGCAAAGTGAAATCTGTGTGTGTGCTGTGGACCTGAATCAGTGGACCTCAGGTTTTTAAACCCTATGATGGGTGTCACCTGAGTACCATGAAGAAGTTGCATCTGCGAATGGTACAAACCTTTACTGACCTTAATGAAGAGAGTTCTTCCTATCCCCATCGATCGTGCTTCACACACAAGCAGGCCAAGCAGTAAGAAATGTGCCGCCATTAATAAAGAGCATCAGGGACAGCAGTGTCCAAGGGAAGGAATGACTCAAGGCGCTGGTATTGGAGAGATGGACACTGGCAGAAGAATATGGCAAATTCTGCACAATTCCGCCTACTGCTCACCTCATCAGCAGTCCCTGATGATCTGCCAAATGTCTCTCCGTTTCTTTCCTTCTCCCTGGAAAAAAAAAAATCACTGAAGGACTTGCACAGGAAGAGTTTTCTGATTTGTTTTAAGATGTCTTTGTGTCCTTCAAATTTGCACATCAAAAATTCTTTACTGAGACTGAAAAACACAGGGTTAGACTTCTGTTTCTCCTGTCCTCCTTCCTTATGGACTAGTAGTGAGAAAATAGTTTTTGACAAAACTTGGTAATTTTCATTCTTTAAAGTTCCAGTTTATTTCAGTGACATTGAACTGTATCACCCTGTCAGGGCAGTAGAAAGGAGGGCTGCACAGGATTCCCTAACTACAAAAGCCAGCTAAAGGGGTATGAGTTGCTCTCCAAAGTGATTGTGTTCTCTGAAGCACTACGGAATGTCAGTAAGTACTGTGCCTCATGCTGCGCTGGCTGAAGTTCTAAATCCAGCTTTATGTGCAGCCCTAGAACATATGGCAACAATTCACCTTGGCATTGGTTTAATTATTACTATTTTAAATGTTATTGAACAAAAAAAGTCTTTTCAGGGCAGGAAAGTCTTTGGCAAAAGAGAGAAGAATTTTGCTTCCCGCCCAAGGACGTTTGTTTTTTCCATCAAGCCAAATTTTGGAAGATGAACTGTTTCCACGGGGCTGTTTTCAGACCTTTTTTTCAGCAGATCAGAGCCCACCCGGATGCTGGATGCTAATCACCTCATGTTAAAAGTTCTTGATGAAAAGGTTACAAAGGCTGGGAGGAGACAGGAGTTCTTATGTATGAGTTCATCTTTCACACTCTTTATCCCTATTGAGATAGAGCGTTTCCGCAGGGTGGCCAAATCTCGATTTTTTTTTATTTTTTTTTTTCTGAGAACCCAACCCCAGGTGCAGCAGTGTGAGAACCTAAGGTAAGTAGTTTCCACCACTGCTAGTGGGATGGGTCAATGGATGCCTAATGCTAGGCACCCACCAGACAACCTGCCCTGCTGTGACAGCAGCCCCATCTTCTGTGTCTCAGTTAGTGTTGGGAGTCCTAGATAGGTTAAACAGCTAGTTTCATTAAACAGCTATCATGACCAGCTGTTCAGACTACTTCAGCCTCATTTGAGGGCCTGAAAGCTGTCAGGTACAAGGAACGTCAAGAAACATTTACATAAGTAGGTGCATGATGCCCATGGATGTGACCACGCACAGTTTTGTTTTCCAGCTCAACTGCCATGGCTATATGGTGATTTCAAGTGGTGATCTAAGTAACAAAAAGAAAATCTAATGACAAGTGTTGGGGGGTTTCTGGGGTTTTTTAGGCAACTGGAAGCCGACTTGGACTGATGACCATGACTGTCTTTACCCTTCTGATCGCCGTCATTATTGCTTTTGTATACGGCTGGCAGTTAACTTTGCTTATCCTGGCCTGCATTCCTTTCATTATTGCTACAAATGCTGCGAGAGTTAGCTCTGTGTCTGGTCATGCCGCAAAAGATCAAAAAGCTTTGGAAGAGGCTGGAAGAGTAAGTTCTCCTATTTAAACTACAAGGTTATGGTGTGAGATCACTTTTAAGGACAAGATTGTAGCTATATTACAGCTGCCTCAATTATCAAAGATAAATTAAGGGGAGAGAGGAGAGGACAGGCCAGGGTGGGGGATGAAGGGAATGTTTATATATCCCCAAGAAAAGCAAAACATAGATAACACAAAACATCTGTAAATTAGGCTATAAAAATGCATTTGAAAGCCTTCATGGCGGATTTCTGGGCAGGAACAGCTGTAACAGCAGCAGCCCCGGCCCTAGTGTGCCTTGTGCCTCGGGTGAGCAGCGTAGCTTTGCACTGCCCTGTGCTGTGCCCAGGAGCCTTGCAGGGCTGACCCACCCAGCCCTGACATTGCTACTGTTTTATTCCACCATGAAATGCAAACCATTAATGCGTTCAGGAGTTTCAAGGTCCTGCCTTCATTCACCTGCTAGTGCTCTTCCAGGAGACAGAAGTAGTCCAGGTGAAAGTGCAAGCTGTGTCCAGATGACTGGGGTTTGTTCCTGTTTTATTAAATAGGGTTTAATTTACTGGGATCACAACCCATGGCTAGGGCAGGGTTGCTGATGCTTCCTGCCTGCTGGCCCAAGGTTTGAACCCTGATACGTTGTTGGCTTAAGCCCCTGCCTTGTCTTGTGACCATGGGGTGAATAATCTCATTGCTCTGGGTTTTCCTTTAGCTGGTAATAGACCTCCATCTCCTCTTTTAAGCAAGCAATTTCTGATCTAAAATAAGAAATCCTAGAGAAAAGAGTTTAGGGGATATGTTGTAGCTGGCAGTTTTAAGGGATTACCTCTTGTTTTATCTCCCAATTTAGATTTCAACAGAATCAGTTGAAACATAAGAACTGTAGTTTCACTGACAAGGGAAGAAGCATTCTATGAAAGATATGTTACAAGTTTGAATGGTCCATATAGGTGAGATTTATTTTCTTTAATAATTCCTTCTTCGTACATTCTGGTCTTTCAGATTTATTGTAAATACATTTCTTGCAGGCTATCCAATGCACAAAAGATTTGAAAGGATATGAACAGCCATTCACATAGTTTTGAAATGTGTTCACTCATTACATTTTATATACCTTTATAAATGTAGGTTGAAGAGAGTTGCAGGGTTTCCCTTTTCATTTCCCAAAGACTGCATTCTCTGCATATGCATTACAGAATATTGTATTTGCCTGTGTGTGCCTAGAGTATAGGATATATATTAACTTCATTTCAGTGTATTGCATTGATACTGATTAACTCAGGAAGTGACAGTTACCTCCCATACCACACCCTTTGTAAACCTGTTTTATTCCCCTCAAATGACTTAGAAACCTTTAAATGAACTTGGTATGTTTCCCTTGTTTGACCTACTACATCCCACTGACTTGTTTCCACTGAAAAGCATTTGAATCCTAAGGGATGTCAGATTTTTCTAGTTCCATTTTATTTAAACGAAATAGCCCCAAATCTGTTTCTTTACTCCTTCAAGGTAACTAATGTAAAAGAATGAATTGAAAACGATGCATTGTCTGATCTGTCCTTAGCCAAAACAGTGTTAATACTTAGTGTCTAGTGAACTGTTAATACCCCAGATGTGGGCAGGATGGTTGCGTGAACTGTTGGGGGTCTCTGATTTACAGCTCAGACTAGCAAGGAGATTTCCATTTCCTCAGCATCCTAAATCCATGAGGGCAGAGTCCTCCGGGCTCTGATTCAGCATGCTTTCAATTAGCTACACAAAATGAAACTTCTGCAGAAGAACGGATTGAGAAATAGAGGGTTAGCCTGAATCCCTGTGGGGATACCCAGAAGTATGTCCTTGTGCTGAATTGGGATGAGAGGCTTCTGCTCAGATAAGATCTGGCGGAAGCCCGCAGGCAGCTCTTAGTCTGGGCTGGAGCCTGCATGTTTTCTTAATAAAATCAGTCATATGTGGTAGTTACTAAATTTTATTTTTTAAAGTGCTCTAGAGACCTGCCCTGCTATAGAAGAGCAAAGGATTCAAGATAGCGCAAGTGAGGATGAAGGATCTCGTTGCTTTCTGTCCTAAGGGTGGTTCCATGTCACGGTGTGAAATGCTTTTAGAGTCTGGAGGGGGTTGTTTGTGAGTGGGCACGTGTTCTGGGCTGATTTGTTGTGTTTTCAGGAGTAAGCTGTATTGCTGGAAAGATGTAACTGAGAAATCTGGCTATCCCCCAGCCAGTGTCTGCTGTTTCTGTTTTACAAGTTATTTATGGCAAGTCTCTTCCTTTATCAGAGATTCTCTGAAAAAAGCCCCTTTCTATGGATTTACCTATGGAATAGCTCAGTGTGCAAACTACTTTGTTGATGCAGCAGTCTTCAGATTTGGGGCCTGGCTCATTGCCCATTGTCTAAGCAACTTTGAAAATGTATTTATGTGAGTATACTTTATAAAATATTAATAAATTTTTTTAATTGTACAGGGGGTTAGTGATTTCAATGCATGCAAATTATTTCTTCTAATTACAGAGGTAATGAAGCGCAAAGATTCAGGAATTCAATCTGGTTGGGAGTGGAGTTTGGGCAGAAGGGCTGCTTTGGGGAAAGGTGCATGTTCAGGCTGTGAAGCAGGAAGCTGAGCCGTGCTCAGCACATCCACTCTGGAGAAGTCTTCGCTATTTAACGTTCCTTCCAGGCAGAGGGTATTGCACAGAGAGGTGATGTGACACCAGTGCTCCTCTATAAAATACTTACAGGAATAGGGAAAACTTCCTAAGACTGAATGATATTTTGAGGGGTGAGAAGCTCTAGAAATGTCTTAATCCAAAGATGGTCAAAAACTGAGTGTATTTTACACATGAGGAAAACCATGTATTGTTCTACCTGAAATGAATAGTGCTTTGTCTCTTGGTTTTTTTAGAGCCTTCTCTTCCATCATGTTTGCAGCTATGAATGTTGGTCAGTCTGCTTCCCTGGCACCAGATTATGGCAAAGCTAGAATATCGGCTCAAAGAATTTTCCAACTTTTGGACAGGAAACCTCTGATTGACAGTTATAATGAAGAAGGTGAAAAATTGGTAAGGTGTTTGGTATTTTTTTGTCCAGAAAAATCTTGAAACAAAACTAAATTACTAAGGTTTTGCTGTCTTAAAACTGTAGTCATAGCTTCTTTTTTTTTTAAGGTGTTACAACAGACAGATGTTATCTAAAATAGTGGTAGTGCCTTGTTATTTTCAATTGACTGTGTAATTTCTGATTTTCAGTTGGAAGTGGATACTCTTAAATGTAGTTTTGCTCTGAATGAGCCAAAAAAACCCCAAACTTCTCATTCTGCTGAATCACATCTTGAATTATTTCAGGAAAACACTAACAATATGAGTCCCACTGACAGTTGCATTGCCTTTGTAATGGTTTACAGAAGAAACAAAATACAAGGTGCATTTTTCTACTGTTAAGGTAGATGAGACTACTTCCTTCAAAGACAGAACAGTTTTGCCAAAATCCACCCTCTTGCAACTGTGGAAATTCTTACAAGTAAAAATGTGTTCTTTTTAAGCCAAAACTACCTTAATGGATAATCTGGTTTGCTCTAAAGTTTGAGCAGGGCAGAACAACAACAAGAAAAAAGAAAAAAAAAACACACTAAAAAATCCAAAAAAGTTCCCTCCATACCAAAATTGTCATTAACGAAATTGACCTTAACACTTGCCAAATTTCTCCATCTAATTTCTCCATTAAACGCTTTCAGTTCATGTCATTTGGAAGGATTACATTTGCTCATCCATCTACATTAAAAATTACCTTCCCGTGTAGGTTCTAGATTCTAGCCCCTACTCAGGAAGCCATAATCCAGTTTCTATAACTTTAAAGGCTGAAAATCTTGTGTATGAGCTTAGTTTTGAGTGCACATATGTATCTCCTTGAATCGAGGTCCTTCAGCACAGACATTGAAAGATTTGGCAGAAGGTCCCTGGTAAAATAAAACTTAAATGAAAATATTTCTAGTATAGATTGGAGTTGAATACCAGTGATGCCTGTGACTTCAACAAAGCTTTTGGCCCATTAAATTAGATCATCAGCTGCTGTGAGAGCACTACTAGCAGTGCTGCTAGTATGTACTTAGGGGCTGGCTCTTATCACAAACCATAGGAGAGGCAGTAGCCTTAATGTGTGCCCCCTTTCATCCACTTGTGCTTAGAAACAGGCCTGGCTAGAATGGCTGATTAGCAACTATTATTGCTGTTTAAAGCACAGCTTGTCCTACATGCCTGTGTATTACCTACCAAAGAATTAGCTCTGCTATCTTAATAGCTGATCTTGACCTTGTGTTACATTCATTAGAATTGTGCTACCTGCAAGGTGAGATTAGGAAAGCAAGTGCTATAGATTGTATCGAGAGTAGAAGTGCTTCAGCTCAGTGTCAGAAAATAAAAATATTCGTGTTTTTTATTTGTCTGAAGGTGATATTTTTAAAGCTAAAGCAAAAAATAGATTCAAGAGATGCAGAAAACTTTCTTCAAAACAATCTAGCGACTTGCATCTGCAGATCATCCCACAAATAATGAAACCACACCTGATCCAATATGGAATTGTAACAAACTTCAAAAGTAGTTTCAAAAACAGCCTCCCACATGTCTTTGAAAGCTCTTGTTTAAACAAGCAAGTCTTACAAATATTATTTTAGTTAAAGCTAATAAATGCTAATATGAGCATGTGAACTCTGTTACTTTCCAGAGCAATTTTGAAGGCAACATTGAATTCAGAAACATCAATTTTGTATATCCAACAAGGCCAGAAGTTCAAGTTTTGCAAGGACTCAACGTGAAGGTTAACAAAGGACAGACTCTGGCATTAGTAGGAAGCAGCGGCTGTGGCAAAAGCACATCCATTCAGCTCTTGGAGAGATTTTATGATCCTGTGGAAGGACAAGTGGTAAAAATAGATGTGCGGTTATTAATAACAAATCAACAGAACTCTTCCAAGGTTTCAGAGGCTATAAACGATCCTGGCAGTATCTCTGAAGAGATGCCTTTTTGAGAGGTGTGGGTTACTGAGGTTGTGGCTCCAGCAGAGCTGTAGACAGCCTCGAGACCCCTCTCGTTGCCTTCCCCCATGTATTAGTCATACATGCCAGCACTGGCACCCATGTTGGCATGATGTATTGGCTCAGGGTGCAGACCTCACCAGGGAAGAGAATGACAGAGTCAGGCTGTGTTGCCTCCCAAAGCTGCTCACAGTCTTGTCATACAGGGGTATAATATTCACATCACTTGCTTGTCAGTATGTAAGTTATCTCGTAAATATGAATTTACAAGTTTAAAGACACAAATACATGCTTCAGCTAATACAAATATAATCCCACAGGAATGCGACTGCATCACTGTTGGAGGGCTGCAATCAACTTATTGATGTAGTCCATGTTAATGGATATAGAAAGTCCAGAAAAACCTGCTTGAAGCTTTTAATATGGAATTAAAGCCCTTCAGCTGAGAGTATTTATTGTTGTGTTCAGCTTCTAAGAGAGAGGCTTTCCCATGACGTTCCTGGTGTTTCTTGTGGTCAGTAGAGCTGAAGGGACTGCAGGAGCAGCCTGGGATTTGCCCTCTGTGTTTCTGTCTGGAAATGGAAGTGAAAACACACACAAAGTTAAAAACTAATGAAATATTTCATCTATACTGGTGCTTCTTTTCCATTCTGCATGCAAAATTTAACTTTATTTCAACTGGGAATCTAACACGTAACAGGCTTCCTCTTACAATTTGTGATTCCTGTTTACAGTGTGTATCTGTGAATGAGCTCTGTAGTCAACTTGGCATTATTTTTCTGTTCCTTTTTCTAGTTAGCAGATGGATTTGATACTAAATCTCTGCATTTGCAATGGCTGAGGTCCAGACTGGGCCTGGTGTCACAAGAGCCCATTTTATTTGACTGCAGCATTGCTGAAAATATTCAATATGGAGACAACAGTAGGGTGGTTAGTCAGGAGGAAATTGAAGCAGCAGCTAAAGCAGCAAATATTCATACCTTCATTGAAAAACTACCAGAGGTAAGAGATGGTGGTCTTCTCTTCACAGTGCGATTTGATCTTTGGAGTAACAAGGAGAAATCTAGTCAATGCTCACTTATGTCAATCACGTTAAAAATAAACATTCTTGTTTCCCTTAATAGGAAAAAGTGCAGAATTTGTTTTAAAATGTCAGTGTGTTTCAAGCTGTTAGTTTGTTAAAAAAAAGTCAGCATTCCAATTAATATAGTGGCAAACAAAGCAGAATATGAGGAAAACACTAAAAGAACACTATGTACAACAGGACCTCTTCATTTTTTTAATTTTTTTTTCCTTTGACAGCTGAAACTTCTCAAGTTACTCTGAGGAATATAATTTTTTTAATTTCTAAAATAATTCCATAAAACTAAATGCTCTATTTCTAATTGGATGAGCCATTCATGGGGAATGTTTCTTACCAAATATGAAGGAGCAGTAAATCATAAGTGAATGACACGGCATTTGACCTTCGTGTCTGCCAAGAATTTCGTTCTAATGAGGAAAAATGCTTTGATAGTTTTTCACTGTAGTTCTCTGTAACTTGGAAATGATGTAATGATGCTGTAAAATGTTTCATCTTCATTAATATGAATGATGTTTGGGATTCTTTATACAAGAACTAGGTCTTGCATTGCTTGTGAATATGTTAGTAAACATTAAATCTCTAGTTACTCTTGTAATCATAGACTCATGGCCAGATGTCTGTGGACATGAGGAGCTGCACATGTTGGCATGCCTGCAGGGCTATGATGTTATTGGGATCACTGAGACATGGTGGGATGGCTCCTATGACTGGTGCGTAGGGATGGCTGGGTATAAACTGTTTAGGAAGGACAGGAAGGGCAAAAGAGGAGGGGGTGTTGTCTTTGACATCAATGACCAGCTGGAGTCCATGGAGCTCTGCCTGGAGATGGATGAGGAGCTGATGGAAACCCTCTGGGTCAGGATTAAAGGGAAGTCAGGGGCAGGAGATACCATAGTGAGGATCTGCTACAGGCCACCCAACCAGGATGACCAAGTGGATGAGGCACTCTTTAGACAGATAAGAGCTGCTTCGCACTCGCAAGCCGTGGTCCTCATGGGGAACTTCAGTTACCCTGACATCTGCTGGAGGGACAACACAGCAAAGCACCAGCATTCCAGGAAGTTCCTGGAGTGCATTGATGATAAATTCCTCCTCCAAATGGTAGAGGAACCAACCAGAAAAGGAGCTTTGCTAGACCTTGTTCTCACCAACAGAGATGGGCTGGTGAGTGATGTGAAACTCAATGGGAGACTAGGCTGCAGTGACCGTGACACTGTAGAATTCAAGATCTTTAGGGCAGCGAGAAAAGTATGAAGTAAGCTGACCACACTTGATTTTAAAAGGGCAGACTTTGATCTCTTCAAGGTTCTGCTTGGTAGGGTAGAATGGGACAAAGCCCTGGAGGGGAAGGGAGCCCAGGAAAGCTGGTCCATATTCAAGGAACACTTCCTGCATGCCTTGTGTCCCTACAAAGAGGAAGGCAGGCAGGAGTGCCAGGAGGCCTGTGTGGGTGAGCAAGCAACTCCTGAACACACTTAAGTGTAAAAACAAAATTTACAGAGGGTGGAAGCAAGGACCAGATACCCTGGGAGAAGTACAGAGAAGTAGTTAGAGAAGCAAGAGTTCAGGTTAGGAAAGCAAAAGCACAGAGAGAATTGGATCTGGCAAGGCAAGTTAAGGGTAATAAGAAAAGTTTCTATAGGTATGTTAATGATAAGAAGAAGACTAGGGAAAATGTAGGCCCACTTCAGAAGGAAATAGGAGAGTTGGTCATACAAGAGCACATAGTGATAGGACAAGGGGTAATGGTTTGAAACTGCAGAGGGAGAGATTTAGGTTAGAGATCAGAAGGAAATTCTTTAGTGTGAGGGTAGTGAGACACTGGAACAGGTTGCCCAGAGAAGTTGTGGAGGCTCCATCCCTGGGGGTGTTCAAGCCCAGGTTGGATGGGGCTCTGAGCAACCTGGCCTAGTGGGAGGTATCCCTGCTCATGCAGGGGAGTTGGAACTCAATGATCTTTAAGGTCCCTTCCAACCTTAACCATTCTATGATATGTAGAGAAGGCTGAGGCGCTTAATGACTACTTTGCCTCAGTCTTCACCATCAAGGACTCCGGTCATGCCACCCATGTTACAGAAACCAAAGGCAGGGACTGGGAAAAGGAGGATCCCACCACTGTAGATGAAGAGGAGGTTCAAGACCACCTAAAGGTTAACAAGTCCATGGGACCTGATGGGATTCACCCGTGGCTCCTGAAAGAACTGATGGATGAAGTCGCAAAGCCACTGTCCATCATATTTGAAAAGTCACGGCAATCTGGTGAAATTCCTGCTGACTGGAAATGGGGAAACATAACCCCCATTTTCAAGAAGGGAATAAAAAGACCCAAAGAACTACAGGCCAGACAGTCTTACCTCTGTGCTTAGCAAGATCTTGGAGCAGATCTTCCTGAAGACCCAGCTAAGGCAAAAGAACAAAGGGGTGATTGGTGACAGCCAACACAGCTTCACTAAGGGCAAATTCTGCCTGACTAATTCGGTGGCCTTTTATGATAGTGTCACAGCCTTAGTGGACAAAGGCAGAGGAACAGACGTCATCTACCTGGACCTGTCCAAAGCTTTCAACACTGTCCTGCACGACATTCTGGTCTCAAAACTGGACCAATACGGATTTGATGGATGGACCACTCATTGGATAAGGAACTGGCTGACTGGTCGCACTCAAAGAGTTGTGATCAATGGCTCAGTGTCCAAATGGAGATGTGTGATGAGTGGTGTTCCTCAAGGGTCAGTACTTGGATCAGTGTTAAATAACATCTTTGTCGGTGACACAGTGGAATCGAGTGCACCCTCAGCAAGTCTGATGACACCAAACTGTGGTGAAGTCAACAAGCTGCTGGAGGGAAGGGATGCCATCCAGAGGGATCTTGACAGGCTCGAGAAGTGGGCTTGTGCAAAGTGCATGAAGTTCAACAAGGACAAGTGCAAGGTTCTGCACCTGGGTCAAGGCAATCCCATGCATGAATACAGGTTGGGAGGAGTAAGGATTGAGGACAGCCAAGAGGAGAAGGACTTGGGGGTAGTGGTGGACCAGAAGTTTAACATGAACTCTCAATGTGCACTTGCAGCCCAGAAAACCAACCATATCTGGGCTGCATCAAAAGAAGCATAGTCAGCCAGTCGAGAGAGTTGATTCTCCCCCCCTGCTCTGGTGAGACCCCACCTGGAGTACTGTGTCCAATTCTGGAGTCCCCAACATAAGAAGGACATAGAACTTCTCGAGCATGTCCAGAGGAGAGCCATGAAGACGATCAAAGGGCTGGAGGACCTCCCCTGTGAAGATAGGCTGAGGAAGTTGGGGTTGTTCAGCCTAGAGAAGAGGAGGCTTTTTGGTGACCTTATAGCAACTTTCCAATATCTGAAGGGAGCCTACAGGAAAGCTGGGGTAGGGCTTTTTACATGGGTGTTTAGTGAGAGGACAAGGGGCAATGGTTTGAAGCTTAAAGAGGGCAGATTCAGGTTGGACATTAGGAAGAAGTTCTTTCCTGTGAGGGTGGTGAGATGCTGGAACAGGTTGCCCAAGGAGGTTGTGGATGCCCCCTCCCTGGAGGTCTTCAAGGCCAGGTTGGATGGGGCTTTGAGCAACCTGGTCTAGTGGGAGGTGTTGCTGCCCATGCAGAGGGGTTGGAACTAGATGATCTTTAAGGTCCCTTCCAACCCAAACTATTCTGTGATTCTATGACACCTTACTACTTTGTGGTACCTTTCAAGGCCTATTCCAGGCTTTAGGGAAGTAAATTTTCAGACCATTAATACATATTTGTGACTTCATGTCTAACAGTTTATACTAGAGGTGTCTATAGAACCTTAGCTTTATTAAAGTCATTTGTACTACTCTCTTACTTCAAGATGGAAATACCTAATTATTTTTATAGCCACACATGAAACTACTTTTCTTAGCTTCCTTCTCTAAGAGTATTTACAGCCCTTCTTTTTTTAATTTTTAACATCCAGAAATACAATACCCGAGTGGGTGAAAAGGGAACACAACTTTCTGGAGGTCAAAAACAAAGAATAGCAATTGCCCGTGCTCTGGTTCGTAATCCTGCCATTCTGCTTCTGGATGAAGCTACCTCTGCTCTTGACACAGAAAGTGAAAAGGTGAGTAATGATTATTACACAAAATATGTGTCTATGTACATGGCTTAGTTGCTTTTCTGAATAAAATCAATGCAGACATGTTGCAAATGCTCAGCTGGGAAACAGCAGGGCAAGTGTACCATGGTACCTTTTCCAGCTGCAAGTTGTGAATTGAATTAAACTAGAAAGCTGTGCATATCTACTAAATAAACAAGTAGAAAACACCAAAATTTTGAGTAGAAAACACCACTGGGAGCTGATACCCTTCACTTGTCTTCCTGTATTTGACAGTATAGCTGTAGTTGATGATAAATACTAAATTTGTGTCCTGACCCAGACTGAATGCCCAAGAACCCATTCTCAGTGTCTCATGCTCATTTGATCAGTCTCACTGACATCAGTGACAACCCCTGTTGAGAAAGAGCCTCGTGTATGCACTGACTTTTGTATCTATGAGAGATATATTCAGGTGATAACAAATGGTAAGAGATCAAATGTGCTTCCTATGACAAGCGAAGGCTTTCCAAGTGCTAACAGCATTTTCACAACATCTTTGTGCAGATCGTCCAGAAAGCTTTGGATAATGCCCGGCAAGGTCGAACCTGCATCATCATCGCTCACCGCCTGACGACCGTGCAGACTGCAGACATCATTGCAGTGATCCAGAATGGCAGGGTGGTTGAGCAAGGCACCCACAGCCAGTTACTGGCAAAGGAAGGACACTACTATGCCCTTGTAAACGCACAAGTCTCTCATTAGCACTGTTTGCAGTTTGTTGTTTTTTTTTCTGGGGAAATACAAAAAGCTTACAGAGATACCATGTTGGCTATGTCAGTGCTATTGGAGCAGGGACCATGTGTTGCAGCCTGGTTGCCGTTCCTGGTGCAGCCCTTGCCCCACACACCCACAGGGTGAGCAGTGTGTGCCCCAGGGTGGGTCATGGAAGGTGCAGAGGGGACTCCCAGGGACTGCATCTGCTTGGCAGTTCTGGGGTTTTAATGATCTGAGCGGAGTCAGACCAGGAGTGGTCTCATCCACACTATGGGTTAGGTGGGGCACCCTACTGACTGTCCCCCCCCAAACCCTGGCCCATGCCAGGTGCCACAGACTAAGGCAGTACCAGGGTCTGACAGTGGTTAAGCATCATGGATAGCCAGTGAGCTGCTGCTTGTGCTTGCCCTTGGATTTCTCTACCAGCCAGATGCAGCCATAGAGCCTCCTTAATTAAAGATGACCAGGCAATTCTTACTAACTGCTGAGATTCCAAATAAAGACGTGTATTGAAATTTAGAGAGAAGGGGTTGGATGTGTGGGTTTGGGTTTTTCCCCCACTTTATGCCACATTTCTAATATTACTGTGCTTCACACATTTCTTGGAGATTCAATATTCTGTTTCAAACAATAATTGTAATAACTACAAGCTTTCCATATAGACATAAAGTGACATAAAAGATACCATTGCTTTGTTTAGTATTTTTTCGAGTGCTGACATAACAGAGTTTAATTTCTTTTTGCAACCATCAGCGTAATTTCAAAAATCTTGCGGGGGAGCTAGGATGGCTTCTTTAGGAATGGACTCATATGCCACATAAATAGCTTTTAATGTAAAAATTAAAAAATGGTTTTCATTATGAGACCCTTTATTTTTAATAGAAGTGGCGTTTAGGCACATACTTTACCAGTGGGTTTGGTAGTGTTAGGTTAACAGTTGAACTTGATGATCTTAAGTGTCTTTCCAACCAAAGTGATTTCTATAATTTTGTGAAAAATTCTAGAGAGTTCTTGAAGTGTTGGCAAAACTTGTTTACACATGTGCTTTTATAATTTGTTGTTCCTCTGATCTATTCCTCAGAGTGCTGTGATACATCGTTCAACAGCTGAAGAATATGTACTGTGTAGTCAGAGTGACTCAGCCACTTTTTTTGGCTGTTTAAACCCAGCTGCAGCGTTTTAATTTTCCAAGGCTTTGCACGTGGCTTTGGGTTAGGATTTATGGCCTGGAGCAACCTGCAGTGCTTTATGATTTCCAGATAACTCTGCTCAATTGTAGCAGACAAAACTTACAGTAATTACTCTCCTTTGCTCATTTCAATTGTTTTCCGGCAGCAGGATCCATGAGGGGAATAAAACACACAAAAGAAAACAAATTCTGGTCTCAGCTTTGCCAAAATAAATACAGTTGTTCTCCTTCACACAGTTTTTCTCAGGGACTGTTACAAGAAGCATTATCACTCCTTCAGGCACCCTTCTTGTGTGACCTTCACTTTCTCATGATAGGCAGATACTACAGGAGCTGCTGCCCTCATTACATTCCAAATTATGCAATTTAATTAATTAATTATCCAGTTAATTACCTTTTCCCAGTCTTGTTTCTACACTGGCATTAAAATTACAAGCATTAGAGTCTGATTCTTAGTTTTTTTAAATTAAATATCTTCTTCCTTCATCCAGAAATCTTTTGGGGAAAGAGTTATTTTTGTGCTTTTAGGTTAGATGTATACATGTTTTTCTTATTACATTTGTAATGGATAATTTTTTGTAATATTACAATTTGTTACTATCTATTGCAGTAACCAGTAAGATGAAGTGAAAACTGGAAATTAGGTTACATATATAAATAGAGGAGATAACAGTTACTAAACTAAGGCTCTGTAACATAATACATGCTCTATCATCTGGGGCTAGTTAATGGAGCATCTTTATGGAAAATACTGCATTCACATCCATGCAGATAATGGAGAAGAATCAAAAATGTGCTTCCTTCCCACCAGCCTGGAATTATTTACTAGCACAGGGGCAAGAGGAGTGAGGAAATACGCACTATTTGACCTGGAAGGTGCTGAAAGAGCTGCAGCATGGTCAGCCTAGAAAAGTAAGTGACGTGACTTGTGTTTCCTTCCCCTTATTTGCTCTTTCAGAGGTCAGAACTACCTAGCATGGAAAGTGGCTACACTTGCATCCCTTTTGGCATGTTCCTCACCCTTGTTTACTTAGAGCATTCTCATGCCGCACGAGCTGGACAGACTCAGCACCAGCTATGTATGCTAAGGATAAACAGGTAAAGGTTGTGAAGTAAGATGCTTGGCAGCACTGTGTCACGTTGTTCCTTAGGGAAAGGTAGGTGTCAGTTTTGGTCAGAACTTGAAGGAGCAGGTGCAGATGTCATGATGGAGTGTGCACGACTCTGGGCTGTAGCAGCCAAGTGGGGCAAGAGCAGTGCCAGACATATGTGCCTAGGGAATGTCCTCTGCTCTTCTGTGCTAGAAAAGGGAAAATAGAAGAAAAGGTTGAAGTACATTAGCATTGATTTACTTAAGTTCACAAGTGAGGAGTTATGTAATGTTAAGAACATACTTTGCCTGACTTATCTCAATACAAGCATACTAAAAGCCACTCATATCACAGCCCTGTTTAAAACATCATCTGCAGATCTGAGAAAAACACCAGCCAACAGAGATGGTGAGAAGGAAGCAGAGCAAAATCCCAGCCACCTGTCAGAATGACAAAAAAAAGCACACTACTGCATGCCTGTTAAAGACAGACTGAGCTGGATGGCTTTACTGAGTCTGTGAGATATAAATACATCAATTCGCTCAGCTTGTAGGCACTAATAACAAACCCTGATGGTGTATTTCAGACCATCCAAGTCACCTTCCCAGCTCTGTTTGCCCATACAGCTTGCAGGCTGCCTCTGATTAAAAGCAGACCTAAATTTAGAGACAGCTGAAAGCACCTTTAAAGCACCAAACCCTAGACTGATACAAAGATCAAAGGAATTAGCCCTGACAGAAAAGCCCATGAGGATGCATCTTAAGAGCAGGGGATTTGTCAGCCCCATTATTCTGTCCTGTGCTGCCATCTACCCCAGATGCCAGAGTTAAAAAAAGGCATCCAAGTAGGGCCTAATATTCTTCAAACATGCCCAAAATATGCTGAGTCACTGCTGCTGTCATGGGCGACCTCACCCCTAAGATGACTGCCAAGAGAATAATGATGAAGGAAATGTATCAGCCCATGCTTGTCAAGGAACACCAAAGGCCTGGTCTGTGACTAGATGAGAAGCACGTACAGCATACGCTTTCTTTATGCCAGCACTGGTCTGAGATTCTTAGGGAATTATTAAGGTATGATGCCTCAAAAAAAGAGTGAAGACTTCAGAGAAGGTATTAATGGAGGATTTTAGACAAATAATTGAGAGTGTCTTAACCACTTGACCCTGTTGTAGTATCAAACATACCTGTTAAATTTGTTAAAAACTTTGCAATCGTTAATGTAGTTAAAATGTTAATTACTAATGCAAACTGAAGCCCCAGAGATGGGGTCAGTAGTTGACAGAAGCACGTGAACTAGTAGGGCACAGGGCCTGAATTGTTTGAACATTGGAGTGCACCAGTCCCAGTGGCTGTGGATGTTTCCCATTCCTGGATGTGCTATGTCAGTTTGAAATACCTGTCAGCAATTCAGGATTAACACTTTGCAAAACGGTAAATGATTATAATGTTTATCATTGTGTTTTTTCCCAGATGTCTTCTTCCTCAGCAGCCTATAGTGTTTCAAAAGTATTCATTCTCATCAAAAAGCTATTTAATACTTCTGCTTGTATGGCAAGAAGGAAAGCTTTAATTACAATTACAAGTCACAACCCTTGCACTTTTAGAAAGGATCTTTTTTTGAAAAGTGGGGAGAAAAGAACTGGAGGTTTTTTTAGGGTCAGCTGAAATACTATGTCACAGAATCACAGAATCTTAGGGGTTGGAAGGGACCTTGAAAGATCATCTAGTCCAACCCCCCGGCCAGGCAGGGTCACCTAGAGTACCTCACACAGGAACTTGTCCAGGCAGGTTTTGAATGTCTCCAGCAAAGGAGACTCCACCACCTCTCTGGGCAGCCTGTTCCAGTGCTCTGTCACTCTCACAGTAAAGAAGTTTTTTCTGATATTTACTTGGAACCTCCTATGCTCCAGTTGCCCCTTGTCCCATCACTGGACATCACTGAAAAAAGCCTGGCTCCATCATCCTGACACTCCCCCTTAACATATTTGTAAACTTTGAGGAGGTCGTCCCTCAGTCTCCTCTTCTCCAAGCTAAAGAGACCCAGCTCCCTCAGCCTTTCCTCATAAGGGAGATGTCCCATTCCCTTAATCATCTTTGTGGCTCTGCACTGGACTCTTTCAAGCAGTTCCCTGTCCTTCTTGAACTGTGGGGCCCAGAACTGGACACAATACTCCAGATGCAGTCTCACCAAGGCAGAATAGAGGGGGAGGAGAACCTCTCTTGACCTACTAACCACACCCTTTCTAATGCACCCCAGGATGCCATTGGCCTTCTTGGCCACAAGAGCACATTGCTGGCTCATGGTCATCCTCCTGTCCACCAGGACCCCCAGGTCCCTTTCTCCTATGCTGCTCTCCAGCAGGTCAGCCCCCAACCTGTAATGGCACATGGGGTTGTTCTTTCCCAGATGCAAGAGTCTACGCTTGCCCTTGTTGAATTTCATCAAGTTTCTCCCCACCCAACTCTCTAGCCTGTCCAGGTCTTGCTGAGTGGCAGCACAGCCTTCTGCTGTGTCAGCCACTCCGCCCAGTTCAGTGTCATCAGCGAACTTGTTGAGGGTACACTCTGTTCCCTCATCCAGGTCATTGATGAAAATATTGAACATTACCAGTCCCAGTACCGACCCTTGAGGGACTCCACTAGTCACAGACCTCCAACTAGATTCTGTCCCATTGACCACAGCTCTCTGACTTCTTCCTTTCAATCAATTAATGATCCATCTCACTACCTGATCATAAAGACCATGCTTCCTTAGCTTATCTACGAGGATGCTGTGGGAGACAGTGTCAAATGCTTTACTGAAATCAAGATAAACCACATCTACCGCTCTACCATCATCTATCCACCTAGTTACTTCCTCATAGGAGGCTATAAGGTTGGTCAAACATGACTTCCCCTTGGTAAAACCATACCGACTGCTCTTAATGACCCCCACATCCTCGATATGCCTAGAGACAGTGCCAAGAATAAGTTGTTCCATCACATTTCCAGGGATGGAGGTGAGGCTGACCGGTCTATAGTTACCGGGTCCTCCTTCTTGCCCTTTTTGTAGACTGGTGTGACATTTGCTATCCTCCAGTCCTCAGGCACCTCTCCTGTTGCCCACGACTTACCAAAGATGATGGAGAGTGGCCTAGCAATGACCTCCGCCAGCTCCCTCAGCACCCGCGGGTGCATTCCATCTGGACCCATTGATTTATGGATGTCCAGACTGCTTAACTGATCCCTAACCCAATCCTCATCTACCAAAGCAAACTCCTCCTTTATCCTGACTCCTTCTGGGGCTTTAGGGATCTGGGACTCCTGGGGAGAGTCTGCAGGATTAAAGACAGAGGCAAAGAAGGCATTCAGTACCTCTGCCTTCTTTATATCCTCTGTCACCAGGGCACCCACCTCATTCAGCAGTGGGCCTATATTGCCTCTAGTGTTAGTTTTATCTGAAATTTATTTGAAGAAGCCCTTTCTCTATTGTCTTTGACCTCACTTGCAAGATTAAGTTCCAAGGAGGCCTTAGCTTTCCTAATTACCTCCCTACATCCTCTGACAACAGTCCTGTATTCCTCCCAAGTGGCCAGCCCCTCCTTCCATGATCCATAGATTCTCTTTTTCTGCTTGAGTTTGCCCAGCAGTTCCTTGTTTAACCATGCTGGTCTCCTGGCTCCCTTACTTGATTACCTACCCATTGGGATGCTCTGATCCTGAGCTTGGGAGAAGTGGTCCTTGAATGTTGACCAACTATCTTGAGCCCCTTTCCCACCTAGTACCCTTTCCCATGAGACTTCCCTTAACAATTGTTTGAAGAGGCCATTAATAGTAGAAGAATGCCCCACAAGTTCAAACCCAGCTACAATCCGCTCCCACTTTGAATCTAGTTTAAACCTCTGTGAATGAGCCCTGCTAACTCTTGCCCTAGTACCCTTTTTCCCCTGCAGGACAGGGTCTTCCCATTCAATGCCAGCAGGCCCGGTGTCCTGTACATCAAGCCATTCAGGAGTTTTGTCCCCTACCCCCTTCAAGTCTAGTTTAAAGCTCTCTCAAGGAGTCCTGCCAATTCCTGGCCAAGAATCCTTTTTTCCCCTTGTTGATAGCTCTATGCCATTGTTTGCTAACATACCTGGTGCCCTGTAAACATCTCCATGATCGAAAAACCCAAAGTTCATCCAATGGCACCACCCTCTAAGCCAGTCATTAATCAGTTGTGTTTTCATAGTCCTTTCAGCTTTTCCTGCCATTGAAGGAACTGAGGAAAAGATCACCTGTGCTCCCGATCCCACAAGCATTTGGCCTAGTCCTCTGAAACCCCTTTTCATCACCCTGGGACTTGCCTTGGCAACCTCATCAGTACCCACCTGCATGACCACTAGTGGGTAGTAATCAGAGGGCTGCACCAGGCCTGGGAGTTTCTCAGTAACATCACTAAACCGGGCCCCAGGGAGGCAGCAGACCTCCCTGAGGGTTGGATCTGGCCGGCATATAGGGCCCTCAGTTCCCCTCAAAAGAGAATCTCCCACAACAATTACCTTCCTCTTGTTCTTAGCAGAGGCAGTCCTGATGCATGGGGCAGACTGCCTCAGCAACTTCCTCGACAGACGTTTGTCAGTAACCTCAGCTACCTGATTATCCTGATCCAGGGCCATATACCTGTTCTGTAGGGGTGCACATGGAGGTGAGGGAAGCCTGGAGTGGATTCACCTGTTGCCTCGAGCAGGGACCCGCTTCCAGTCCCCCTCTTCTCTCAGGTCCCCTACCTCTGCCATGTCATTGTGTCTTTTTCTTTATTTTTTACCTGGATTAGATTAATGAGTTTAACTAAAATTTGGAGAGTTTGCAAAATTCTGCTAAACAATCTGTAGCAGGCAATACCTAACCTGTCCTTTCTTGGCTACCATCAAGACACGTTTTACCACTAATTTTTCACTTTTGTGTTTGCAAGTGGGAATGTGTCTGTCGGAGGGAGAACTTGAGGGGCTCTCGACATACTGAGCTTGAGGAAAATTCCTGTCACACTTGGGAGTGGGCCTATTTAAATGTTAATGGTCGGTGACTTCACCTAATTAGTAAGGGAAATGCTAATAAACTATGCAGGATCGTTAAGGTCTGTTCACCTGACATTGCTGGAGGCTTTGAAGTGAAACTGCTCTCCTGGACGGTGTCTACTCCAGGAAAATAACTGCCCTTGTAACAGCTGTAAAAAAAAGCCATATCTTGATCTGGTTGATCCTACCATATAGATATCAGTAGGACATCTGATAACCTAGTGCCAATGGAGTTTGGATTTCAAGGGTTAATATCTTCTCTGAATGAGGCTTGTGCCTCCCCTTCCATGAGGAAGTGTTTGGTTACAGAAATGCTCCAGCTCTGCCTGCATTTAGGGTTCACCCACTGCCTGGTACCATGGGTGCTTTATCCAGGAAACTCATTTTTTTCTAAGGAGGAACAACAGCAGAGGAGTTAATACCATTTATCTGGAGCCATGATTGGGTCTTACTAAAGATGGAAATAAAGCGGCTGCTTTTCTAAGGTATTTCCAAGTTCTCCTGTTTACAAATGGACTGGGATTATACTGGTGAAATGTGACTTGGCAATAGCTGTATCCAAGCTCCATATGAGCTGGTTAAGACAGCAGATGAAAGTCAGTACATTACTTGACCTCCTTCCATGTATCCATACTGCTGCATGTAGGACAAACTTCTATAAAATGCATCTCCTCTGTGTCTGACACATTAAGGTGTTTGTTTCTAAGTTCTTTAACATAGTTGGGCGAGAAGAGAAATAGCTAGGCAATGAGGCCACAAACAGCACATATGTAGTTTCTTCTTGTAAAATATACTTGAGGGGCTTATTTCATTAAATACTGATCCTTAGGTAGTTGTAAAAGACTGATAGTTTTCCACATAAAGATAGAAGAATCCAGTTGCCTTGCTATTGTTTATCAACCTCCAGCCACCCTATAAGCCTTATCACAGGTTGCCCATCACACTGACATTTTCCAGGTTATACCTGACTGTTCTCTTCCAGTTGCCTGTCCTGCTTTTCCTCCTCAAGCACTGTCCCTAGCACACAGAGCAGATGCTGCACCGTGTTATCCAATGCAAAAGGACAGAGAGAGATGAGAGTGGAAGTGCCAAAAGCAATAGTGATGCAAAAGGATTGCTTTCTAAAATTAACAGAAAATTTCTCAGCAGAAGACTGGTCACTGCTTTCAGTAGAGTGACTCATTTACACTGGATTGCTTCCATCTGCCTCTGTGCTGTGTTTTGTCATCTGGACTGCAGGCAGCACTTACCTACCTGAGAACGTAGCAGTTCTCATTTTAGCATTTATTGCCTACCTGGTTCATCAGCAGTTATGTCCAGAAACTATTTTCTGAAGCATGTCTTTCCATCTGGAAATAATAATTTGCTATGCCCTTAGGCCCACATCCGCTCGAGTTATCCCTAGCCTGTCCAACGACATCAGTATCACATGCTCCAAAGCAAACTTACTAAGCCTTCCTGTAATTCTCCTGACGACGCCAATCTTTTTTTTTTTTTTTTTTTACTGAATGCTTTCACAGAAAGACATTTTAAAGCTCTTTTAGCTCAACAAGTAGATTTTGTGGACTTCTCTGAATTGACCACTATATATTTCCTTGCCCTGCAGTAACTCCCTCATTTCATTCTTATCATTATGAACATCATCTGTGACTACTGCTGTCTCCTACATAACCCAAAGCAAAACCACCTTGCAGTTAGTCACCACTAGAATAGTTCTTTTTGTTCTGGTCCTTCAGGTTTGGAAGAATGACCTGGATATGGCTATTTTCATGGAAATAATTGTTCAAATTCACCCCTGATTACAAAAGAATATCCTCAGTATTTGATCCACCAGGAACAGCATTCTCAGAGAACACTCATATTATTCAACCAAGAGAGAAACAAGGGGGAACAGGCACTGCCATGAGACTCTTACCATTCAAATGCAGATGTTTAGGGCTGAAGCAATCAATCAGATGGTCTTTAAAGTACCTCTAGGATATGAATCATCTGTTTCCAGATGTCTGTCTGAGAATAGTAAACTACACCAGGGAAGCACCTATTTCTTGCCAGAAATAGGCAACTGAGGAGTCTCAGTTGTTATTCATTTACATAAGGTGAAGGGAGTTCCTCTCTGAACGTTTAATCCTTCTTAAAGAGATTGCTAGGTTAGATTACCAGGCCTGCAAATAATATTTGGAGGTCCTGACCAGAGAGGCACTCTTGCAGACAAGGAGTGCTTCAAGAAAAAGCCTCTGCAGTGCAGGAGGGTGAAGTTTGTTCATCTAGGGATTAGCAGTGCAAGAAGGTTGGAGTGAAGGACAAACGTTCAGGAAACAAGACTTATTTATCCTGAATGTGCAGATGGAAAATAAATCTACGGATTGCAGAAGCATCCAAAATGGCTCATAATAATGAGTGAATTAGAAGAATCTGCATTTTTTTTCCACTCTTGGATGGCATGAGCGGAATTTTAAACAAGGAGTTAACATTTCGGGGATCAAAATAAATGGTGTCTCTGACAATCTCATATATTGCCTGTTTTTTTTTATGAAACCACACTAGAAATGGTAAGTGAAGTTCCCATTTCCACATCTGCTATTCATATAAACGTCCACCTGGTAATGTTGTATCTGTGTCTGTGTGTTGCTTCAGAGAAAACTCAACCAAACAACTATCACTTTATATAGCACTAATGGTCTTGGTTATAAACCCAGTATAAATGTATTTTACTTACTATAAATGAAATGTGTATCAGCAACACTGGATACGAAAATGAAATTTTAATGGGACACATTTATGATGTTAGAGCAATGTGAAGAGACATCTGTAATATGATTTACTTTTTAATATTCAGTAATGTAGTTTTAGTTGGAATAAATAGGTCTCCCAATAAATACTCACTTGACTATTTTCTTCAGTTTCTTATTTCAAATTTAGTTTGAGACCTGGAACAACTTTTTCCATTAATTTATGCCAATCTGTTTGGGACTCTTCCAGTGTTGTGTTTTAGTAGTTTCTTTCTCTCTCTTTTTTTTGTGTTGGTTTTTGGGTTTTGGGGTTTTTTTGTTTTGTTTTAAGTTTCTTTGTGGTATATCTTACTATAATTATTTTATACTTATACTTTCAGTTGCACAGTGTGATAATGTGTATTGATTCTGATAAATTTGTCTGTATCCATCACCATTAAATAACCTTGGCATCTATCACTGCTTAATTGTTTCTCACAAATAAGCAGTTATGGATGTACTTTTTCTAAGAGAACATGTCTAATCTGCTTCATTTATGGAGGGCTACAGAAATGATTGGAGATACGGAACATCTCTTCTATGACGAAAAGCTAAGATAGTTGGGGTTATTCAGCCTGGAGGAGAGAAGGCTCCAGGGAAGACCTTACAGCGGCCTTTCAGTACCTGAAGGGGCTTACAGGAAAGATGGGCACAAACTTTTTTGTCCTGTTGCAATAGGACAAGGAATAATGTTTTTAAACTAAAAGAGGACAAATTTAGACTAGATATAAGGAAGAATTTTTGCCCAGAGAGGTGGTAGATGCCCCTTCCCTGGAAACGTTCAAGCTCAGGTAGGACCGGGCTCTGAGCAACCTGATCTAGTTGAAGATGTCCCTGATCACTGCAGGGGGTTGGACTAGATGACCTTTAATGGTCCCTTCCAACCCAAACTATTCTATGATTCTATATACTTTGCAATATATATGAGTATACTTAAATGGATATATAGTTCCATATTTATACAGTATATATTTGTTTATATTTAAATACATTAGAGATTCCTTCATTATGAGAAGTTTGGAAAGACTCCAAGCAAAAATTCGAATTAATCATGGGAAAATTCCATTTGTTTCAGCATTTTAGTTCAGTCCTGCAAGTCAAAAAATAGCTTTTTCTTCTGATAGTCATCAAGCTTTGATGGTGCAATTTCTTATTTCAGCTTAGTCAGACACTTAAGCCATCACTCTTGACTCACATAGTGCACTTGCCCACATGATGTTAGTTACGCATATTTGTTCTGTTTTTCAGTAGCTAAACCTTTTTTGTCTAGGCCTTTTAGCCATACCTCCTGGGAAAGCAATTAAACTCCCTGCACTTGAAAAGCCCAGACAGCTCAGGCTATGAAAGTAGCAGCAGGTCTGTCTGGACCCCAGAAGCTGCCCCCAGTTTCCGTGAGAGATGGTGTTATGAAAAGCTACACAACCCAAACAAGCTTCTCTGAAAACAATTCTTACAGCAAAACTAAAAATCTCATCTCATTCCATTGCCAGAGGCTTCCTTTCTTCCAGAGAGTATAGCTTTCCTGTGAAGGCTTCCTATTTTCATTCTCCCCCCAGCCATCCCGTGGTTGCACACGGTATTCAGAGACATGCAGGGGGAGCAGTTCCTGCTGCTGCTCTGAACCCCCGTCAGCACCAAGAACATGCTCAGCACAGCAGGTGCCTGGAAGTGCCACCTGCCACGGGCCCACACGCCCACACTGAGTGTCTTTAAAAACTACCTTAAGCCGACAGAAGCACAGCTTATCCCACCCTAGGCATGGTTACTTAGTTACTGCCAAGCATCAGTAAAGAACTGCATTATGTGGGTGACATTTAAAAAGTTTTTTGGTCAGCTTTTGCCATGATTTATTTGGCTTGTTTTCATCTTTATGGCAATTATATCTAAAAATGTATTTTATCCTCTTTCCTGTTAATTACACTCAATCATAATGCCACCAGGAGTGGTACACTCACATAAACATTCACACGTGTTTATAATGAACTTGTGCTAACACAAGTCATATTTAAGCTAAGCCTCATTTAAAAAAAAAAAAAAAAAAAAAAAAAAAAAAAAAGAAGAGAAAACAGGCACTGAAATACATTTTTAATGCTGCATGTAACAAGTTGTGTGTATGCTGCACCTGTTCAGCACAGCTACCACCTGTATGGCCCAACTGATCCCCTGAAGGGTAGGGGGGTCCAGGTGGGACACCCCTTCCACCTTCCATCTCCAACAGGAGACAGCTGGGATCTGGGGCTCCTGGCAATGCCTGGGAAGGATCTTCTGAGCAAGCCTTGCCCCTCTGACTCATGGGAAAAATTGGTCTGGAGGAGAAAGGAGAGGTGTCACCTATGTTTTCATCCATATTTTGATTGATTACCTGATTTTACCATTTTACTATTTTAAAAAAACCCAACACCCAACTTGCTAGTATTAAATTAAAACCTACACTTCCTCCTGCCTTTCTACATGCCCACAAAACTCTCATTGCTTTCTAATGCTTTAACAGACAGTCCAATATTTTTAAGTGGCCATAAATCAAGATGTTTTTAGCCAAAATATGTCTTGAGCAATGTTTTAATGAGAAATTCTCTGGATCCACAATGCAGGAAATGTCTGTGATTTCTGAGGAAGAGCTGTATTAGCAGGGCAAGGTGATGATACTCGATCTGTACCTTCATCTTTTATTGCTGGGATGACAAAGTTTTCAAGGCAGCTAAAGTTTGAGGTACTCTGGCTTTTTACACAAGTTTAGTAGATCACATCCTTCAAGAATTAAATTCTAATAATTTACCAGAAATGGTTTTAAATTGGGACAGAGTAAAGGGGGATTGGAAATAGCAGCCCTGGCTTAAATCCTCATGTATTTTCCCTTTTTTTAAAAAAAGAAAAAGTGTATACTTTGCAAGTTGTATATGATATGATTATATGATATCATATCATATCATATATCATATCAATTGTATGACTGGGAGAGAAGGATAAATTAAAAAAACAATACAGAATGACAACACCAAGCCTTCTCAGCAGTTGGACCCTTCTGTGTGATTTACAAGGCAAATTCCTCAGGTTAGACTGTCATCTGCAGGGATGTTCCACTTCCCCACTCTTGAGGAGTGCAGAGGCTATTACACGTCAGCACACACTGACACCCACAGAGAACTGAACTGGCTGATAAAAGATTGCTTTTGTTTCCCTCAGGCTCCCATGAAGGTACTCAATGCACAGACCAGTATTTGTATTATGCTGTGAAGGGAAGGATTTAGGCCAAAAGAAGCTGGCAGCCATGGCTTTTTAATGAGCCATGTGCTGACAGGCCTGGTTGTGAGCTCTTACAGATGTGCGCCAGACAGTCTAATGAGATGCAGGAAATTCAGAAGGCCAAAAAACCTCTTTGGATTTTCTGGTTACACTGGTAAGATCAAACTCGCTTGTGTTCTACCTGGCATCACCCAGCAAGGGATATGTTTGATGTCCTTAATGAAAACATTGCCATTTGGGGTAAAGGCACTGATGCACGTGGATTGCCATAAGTGGAAATAAAAGAACGAGAGCACAGGCAGGGCAGGATCCTGCAGTGGCACATTCATTACAGTAACATTTTCTGTGATTCCCCTGCTACATAACCAGAGACATGGGAGCATGAGAGGGGGCCACAGCATGAAAGGAGGTGGCCAGGATGAATGATCTGGCAAGTAAGGGAAAGCAAACCCCTGGTGAGAGAATAAAACCCCCTGAAAAATTCTCCTCCCCACACAGTCAAGACTCCAGCTGATGCATCCAGCACAGAAGAAGGGCCTTTTCCTTGTGCTTTAGCAGAGAAGTGTTCTGGTATTTCTCTCAAAGCATGAATCAGACACAGGGGTTGCCAAAAAGCCATGCCAAGTCCTGCTCTCAGTTACACATGCCCACAACAACATGGCACGTGAGCAGATACTATCTCAGTGCCAACTGAGACATCGGAGCAGCTGTGGGCTGCTCTGTGCAGGTCTGCAGCTCCTCGGGTTCACCTCTGCTGTCTCTTACATACTCTCTCTCTCAATACAGATTATCAACTGTATTGCAGATGGTATTGCTAATTTCCAAACGTGAAAATTCAAACAGATCAGTGCTAAAGGTCTGCTTTTATTGTTATGTGACAGATAAAACTTACTTTTAACTATCTAACTGATGAAGAACTAGCCAGCAGATGATGCAGTTTACTTGCTCTTTGTCATACCATTACAGTAGGACTTGATGATCTTAAAGCTCTTTTACAATCAAAACGATTCTTTATAGACTGGCTTATGTATAAAAAACATAGACAAGAGTGTATGAAAAGAAACAGGACACAGATAAAGCCCTTTCCCAGCATAGCTAGGTCAGATAGTATTTGCCAGAACTCTATCACTACAAAAGATACACAACAGTGACATCTGTAGGCACACAAAATTTGCACATACCCCTCCTTGTTTATTCTCCTGTAGTATTTTTAGCTGCATTAGCAATGCCATGAGTGCACATTCCATGCTGGTGGGATATCACTCGACTGCTCTAGGGCACAGGCCCCACAAGCTGGCAGGGCTGCTGGGTAAAGAGCTTCTTGGATAACTTGCCCTTAAGATGTAAAGAAATTTAGTGTTGACTATGAACAGCCTATTATTCTTTTGCAAGATAAAAGCTGCAGGTGGTTCATGCTTCTTCAATCCCCACAATGGATTCCCACTTTTTTATGGTTTTGGTTTTTTAAAGGCATTTCCACTGGTGTGGAAATGTGCAGCGAAAACTTTGTCTTGTGACATGTTGAGTTGGGGGAAGAGGGAGAAAAGACTTCACTGCAAGAATTTCTTCTCTCTTGGGAACTCAGTGGTTTTCTGATACACAGATAGACAGAATCAAGACTGCCAGTAAAACTTTTTCTTCTTTTTTACTATAAAGACTTTGAGGCTGTGTTGTTAAATGTGTTAAGTCCAGTCCCAGGGAACCATAGTGATCTTCAAGCTCCAGATTTCCCAGACCACAAGGCGATTGCAGAGTTACAAGTTTTGGAAATCCCAGATTAGTGTTTTTAGGTCACTTGACTTGGCAGATCCATCTCTTTCAATGTGACAAAATTTACACCACGGGAGTAACTTCCCTGAGGAAGATAACTAATCCTTCTCAGAGCCCCAGAGAGTTTTGCAGTCAGTTCCTCTGCTGCATCTATTTGTTGATAAGCCTGTGCATTGGGAAGGTAAGTGAGATGCTGTCAAGGAAATAGTAAGCATGTGAGCATTATGAGTTTATCTGATTCTTGCCTGGGTGTGAACAATAAATAGGTGGGTTTACTGCCTTTTTTATTCACCATTACATTGCATTCTCATATTTTCTGATTTGGGGTGGCATGGTTTAGGTGTTTTGAGGTTTGCTTCTAACCAAAGCTGTCTGCTTACTGTGTGGCCAAAATAATGATTCTAGCTGAGTACGTGGTTCAATAAGTATTACTAACTCCCAGTGATCTTCTCCTATTTCCGTAATTATACCTGAAACTCTGCAGTTCAATGCAAGAGGATAAACTGAGTTCCTAGACTACAGTGTGCTCAAGTATTTCAGGAGCATTGTTAAGTCAAGTTAGATCTCCAATCTTGTTAGGTTTGTTAGTTTTTTTAAGACTTCTTTCAGTGAAACTACTTCCAATTATTTCAGTTGCAAGTGATTTACCTAGGACCATGTGGCTCTGAAGAGATGTAGGGAAAATCTTAAAGAATGAGCTATTTTAACCAAAGATATCGGTTTGCTTTCCTTGTCTCACCAGAGAAGCCTGGGAAAAATGAGAAGAGATCCTATAAAATTGATTTAATAGTTAATTTTAATCTCTATTTTAACTGTTTCTTGTTAAAAGTGTCTTCATAACAGAGGTGTTCCAGCCCTCTGATCATTTTTGTTGCCCTCCTCTGGACATGCTCCAACAGGTCCACATCCTTCTTGTGTTGGGGACTCCAGGTCTGGATGCAGTACTCCAGGTGAGGTCTCACCAGAGCAGAGTAGAGGAGCAGAATCACCTCTCTCGATCTGCTGGCCATACTTCTTTTGATACAGCCCAGGATGTGGTTGGCCCTCTGGGCTGAAGTTGCACGTTGGTGGCTCATGTCCAGTTTTTGATCCACTAGTACCCTCAGGTCTTTTTCCACAGGGCTTCTCTCTAGCATGTCTTCCCCCAGCCTGTATTCATATTTCTGGTTGCCCTGGCCCAAGTGCAGGACCCTGCACTGGGCCTTGTTGAACCTCATGAGGTTCACTTCACCTGGGCCCACTTCTCCAGCTTTTCTAGGTCCCTCTGGATGGCATCCTGTCCCTCTGGCACATCAACCATACCACCCAGCTTGGTGTCATCGGCAAATTTGCTGAGGGTGCTCTCAATGCCACTGTCAATATCATTAATGAAGATATTAAACAACACTTGTCACAGTATGGACCCCTGAGGGACACCACTTGTCACCATTTTCCATCTGGACATCGAGCCATTGAAGTGGTAGCTGATGCATTCACTGCAAATGACTAAGAGAACAGAGCGCAAGCAGGGACGAACGCTGCCTCTAGGAAAAGAAAGTAGCTTCTTACACAGCAATGCAAGAAAATCCCCAGTGAGCAGCCAAGTCAGTAAACCTGTGGTGGACAGAGCTATCCTGGGTGAGCAGTTGCATTCATGCACTACATGATAATGTCCCAGGAATTACAAGGTTTTCTCTTTTCCATGAATAGTCATCCAACTAAGGTGTCATTCTCACTAAGGTGTCCCTGGAGCCAGAGCTGAAGAAAAGGGAAATCAAATTCACAGATGTTTTTGCAAAGCTTTGTTCCCTTCTTCCTTCTTTTTCATCTTAAAATATCGCTTTTATCCAAGTGCTTGCTATAGCTCACATATATTGGTTGTATTTCTGAATCCCATGTGGGTTTAAAATATATCTCCTAGCTGGAGTCACTTGATCCTGATTATAAACTGAGTTACTGTTTTAGGAGCTAAAATTATACATCCAGGTTAGATGTTCAACCAAGAAGAAGCAAAGGAAAGAAGCCAAAGGCAGAAGGGTACATTGCAAACGGCCTATATTTCCATATAAAATGCCAGACTAATTGCAATATTTTCTTCATCTGTTCTGCAGATAAGCTTGGGATTTTTAAGTCTCTGCAACTGTCTGGCTGCAGAGACAATTTACTGGGGTTCAGAAAAACACTGAATGTCTCCTCCTTGGCTTCTTTCTTCCATGTGTGTCCACCTGTCACGGTTTGGCTCTGGATTGGCAGTCAAACCAATAACAATAATGCTCCCAGTCCCACCCCCAACTCCCCCAAGGTAGGGAAAGAGGGGGAAAAATGGGAAAGAGAGGCTTTCTGGGTTGAAAAGTGAAACTGATTGATTTTAAATGTTAGTCGTAAGGGAATGTATATATATTTGTAAAGGGATGTGCAACACCCGATCCTCTCCCTCCTCCCCCAGCAGGGGGACACTCACCAGGGGGAGAGTGTCCGAGTGGACGGACCGGGTCCTCGGGTGTCGGCTGTAAAGAAAAAAATGAAAAACAAGACAGAGAGCCAAAGAGAGGGCGATAGAAGCGACAGTAAGCAGAAAAAGAGAGAGAAAAAGGAAACAAAAGGCTTGAATTCCGTGATGTCTTAACCTATACCGAAAGCCAAATAGAGAAAATATTCTGAGAAGGGAATATTCTGATTTGCTGATCCTGCCTTTGGTCTAATCTGCTCCCCTGTAGGGGGGGAGGCTGCAGACAGTCAGAAGTGACCTTGGTTATTATCAGTCCACTGGCGCTGCTAAAAAAAGTTCACTGAAAGAAAAAAAAATCACCAAAGAGAAAGTTTGCTTCACCCTGGCTCAAACCAGGACACCACCCTTGATAAAACTGGCCAGCACAGCACTGGTTGGAGAGCTATCAAGCAAAGCATCCAGTCGCTGGTACATGGCTTAGGGGGACTAGCAAGTGAGAGAATTTTTAAAGCAATATTAACATGGAGACAAATGTGAGGAGAAGAGGAAAGTAAACAAACAAAACAAAACAAAACCCCAAACAAACAAAAAGACCCACCACCACAATAAAAGGGTAGTTCAACAGCTTTTCGACTTTTCTCCAAACCTCAACTTGGTATATTTTCCTGGAGTATCAAAACTAGCTTGAGCTTCAACTTGGGAGGAAGACCTTACCTGTGATTTTGTCCCTAAAACAAACTCCTGACAGATACTGACAGTTGTGATGAATTTGGAGAGCTGGCATGGACACCCATGACTTGAAGATGAACAGCAGTACTGCAAGGAGAGATGGACATGCACGGGTTCTTTTCGGTTTTTTAGTTCCGTAGCTTTTCCCAGTATGTTCTGCAAAGAATGTGCTTTCATAAGTCTGAAACTAAAGATCCCCCTCTAGCAATGCTCACCCATGTGTTTTGCTCAGATCAAAGCAAATTGCAGAAGAAATGCCCTAAATAAAAAGCTTATTCCCAAATGCATCATGTCTCTCCTTAATCCAAGTAAAACAACTTTCACAATTCTAGAGAGAAAAGACTTTTCATTTAGAAAGAAGTTATATGGTTTCAGAAAGACATCTTCCCACTCCAAGCTCCATGGTGTCCTCAGGCACGTTTTCCCCATCATATAAAATTTCCTGTTAAAGTAGGAAGCTGATTATTATGGAGCATGGCTATAAGTTTTATATGCACTTTCGGCAGTAGGAGAATGTTTATTTCCATCAGAATTGTTTTGTAAATTCACTAAGATGTAGGAAAAAAGGGGGAAAAAGAAGAAAAAAAAAAAAAAGGTGATAACCCAGAAAAGCTTCTGTATAAAATTGAGAAGTTATCCCACTGACCTTACGTTTTGGCAAACAATTATATGTTCAGGGCCAAATATCTCACCAGGAAACACAGATCAAATGCTTATATGAAAATCCTTTAGACCTATCAACTGAAGAATTGCCAGAATTTTCAAATACAATATGAGTCAAGAGTATTCATCTCAGGTAAAGGAAAGGTCTGGGTGGAATCAGCTCAGAAAAGAAATATCATTTGTTGGTATTTTAAAGGAAACATACAAAAGACAATAAAATCGTTAAGCCTAAATCATGTCTATAAGCATGCAATTACACAACATGGAAACATTGATCACAGCTCTTTTTTTAAACAAGTTATACTCTAAAAGAAAATATTTAATTAATTCATCAAGAAAAGACCACACACTGACCCAAATTTCTATACTCTTTCTGCAGAAACACATAAACATCCAGTGAGAAGAAAATTTGAATTTTGTAACACGTACACAGTGTGTAAGTATATAACACATGCAATGATACATTTAATGCATTCAATATATTACATGTGATATAAAAATATATAAATATATTATAAATATGTAGTAGCATTTGTTTTATTACAAATACATAAAAATGTGTAAGTAGGTCCATCACTTCAATGAGAAAAAAAATAAAATAAAGCAATTTAAAGAATTTTGCTCCCCACGGCAAACTTTGCTCTGTGTAAGGCATCATTAATGCCCATAAAATTGGCAGACATCACTCTTGAGTGTAGACAGTGTAGTTTGTGGAAAAGGGAGATTTTTTTTTCCTCTGATTTTTTTTTTCCTCGTTGATCGTTTTAACTGTCAGCTTCTCCCTCAGTGGAAGATAAAGATTCAGTTGCAAACAAACTTCCTTGATTCAGATTCCAAATGTCTTTTGCTGCTTTGAATGGATCAGAGGTTGCAGGTTGCAGAGCCATTGCCACTTCGACTTGCTGCTTGGACACCTGTACCCTTCCTCTGGAAATGCAGAGTGGCGTTTTGCACAAAGACACTTTTGATCATTGCTAGTTGAAATAAGAGGAGTCAGTAACAGTCTTAGCTGGAAGAACCTAAAGAAAGTAATACAAATGATACTAAGCTTAGAGAAGTATTTATAAAACCTATATGTCATACCTAATCTAATGAGTGGAACTACAGAGGAAGGGGAAAGACAGCTGTCAAATAGAAGCATTTTTCAGATGTATTTTGAACCATATCTCAGTCTCTGCAAACCAGGTTCTATGCTGTACAGGTCCTGTGTTTTGCCATTTATGAAGATGTATTTACATATGTGTAATTTATAAATCAACAGTCCTAAAATTTTTGTAATACCATGTAAAGGTAGCAATCAAATAATAATTTCTGGTCTGAACTTCTGCTTTATGTGCATTAATAGTGGCACAAATCATCAGTCTTAAACACCAACATTCCTACATCATAATACTCTGAGGTTAAAGAAGTTACAGATTTAATTCTGAAATGTCTTGTAAACAGAATATTCTTGTGTACATGACATTGTTGCCTTGTGTTACACCAGCTACTGTATTTTTTTCTGGATGTGTTGGTCTTACCAATTCCTGGGGTAATAGGGAAAATCTGCACCAGAAACTTTTTAAAAGTCCTCAGTTATAGAATCATAGAATGATAGAATGATAGAATCATAGAATCATAATCATAGAATATGCTGAGTTGGAAGGGACCCATCAGGATCATTGAGTCCAATTCCTGTCCCTGTGTGGGCACCCCAAGAATCACACCATGCGCCTGAGAGCATCATCCAAAGGCCTCTTGAACTCAGGCAGACTTGGTGCTGTGACCACTTCCCTGGGGAACTGGTTCCAGTGCTCAACCACCCTCTGGGTGAAAAACCTCTTCCTGATTTCTAACCTAACCTCCCCTGATTCAGCTTCCTGCCATTCCCCAAGTCCTGTCACTGGTCACAGGAGTGAAGAGATCGGTACCTGCCCCATCTCTTCCCCTCATGAGGAAAACATAGACTGCAATGAGGTCACCCCTCAGCCTCCTCTTCTCCAAGCTGAATAATCCATAATAATAATGTATTGAAATGTTCCCTTTGTTCAACCTGGTGATTTAAAATTCAATTTTTTCTGGTGTGGGAAAGGTTAATGAAATTAAATTACTGGTTATCATGTTGAATACAAGTTACACTTTTCCCTGATTCTTCTTACACATGCCGTCAACTCAGTAAAATAAATTGAAGAACAACTAAACGGTTCACACAACTATAGAATATTATAAGATCTGTTCTAATAGTCTTCTTTACGTCCAAAAATGATTGTAATATCTATTTTCTGCCAAGTAAAGCATGCAACGTGCCTCTAATGCATTCAGAAGTTCTCAGACTGGTTGCCTCCGGGCAGAAGTGCAAATGTCATTTCCTCTCCGGAACAGACATGAGCTGAGCTGAGCCCATGAGCTTCCTGACCGTGGTCATTTCCATGCTGCCTGCACCCTTTGTGATTCTGCCTTTCGCCATACATGACATCATCAACTTGCTGGAAAGCTGAGACAAGGTATTGACTTAGTAGTTTAGTTCATGCCCACACTATGTGGTCATGGTGCAGACAAGTATATACTATGGCCTTGCTGCTCCTTTATTTTTCTATCCATGTCTTGAGACCTACCTGACCTTAGTTTTAATTTTTTTGCAGTATCTGAATCTGCTTGATTTGAGGTTATTGCCACTTCATCCTTATGCTTCCTGACATCTAAAATACAACTCAATTTGGTGATAAACATGTTTTTCCCTTCTAGTTCATTCTTTGCTCTCTTGTAGTATCTCTTTTGAGGTGAGTATTTACCCTAAGGCTGTTCAATACCTAGTAGCTTTTGCTCCTAAAAAGAACCTTTCAGATGTTCTCCATATTCAGTCCCTGAGATCTACAGCCCAATTGACTTCATGGGATATTCAATCCAGCTGTATAAAATTAATACTAAACTTTTTGAGTTAACATGACGAGTAGTGAATTCAGTGGAAGAATGGATTTTGGTGGTTGGTAAAGGGTTTTGTTTGTCTTTCAATTTTAGAAACATATCCCTTCTATTGCTAACTGTGTGCTGTCAATCATCCAAAAATTGGTTCAACTGAGTTTTTCAAGGCTAAAATCACCTGGCCTCCTGGCATGGTTTGGATGCATGTACTCTTTAAAACAACGTTGTGTAGTTGTGTTGGGGTTTTATTTGCTTCTAGAGGCAAAACACAGAGGTAAGAAACTGCAGATCTGAAGGTGTGAGAGGTCTCAAGAAGTTGGCTTCCGAGGATCCTTCAACCCCAAACTTGTAACGTCCCAGGACAACAACCTCAGTGGTGCTTGTGGGACCCTCAGCACCTGTCAGCAGCACATGAGCGATCATTGCTAGTGCCCCCTTGTCATCCACATGCAAGGTCAGCACCTTAGCTGAAGGACTTTAATGAAAGCTGAGAGTTCCTGGAGTGGTTAACAAAATAGGCTACACCTTCCACAGAAGCCAGCAGGCATACGGTCTTGCTCTATGTCTTTCCTATTGGTCCCCGAGACCTTAATTTCATACTGTTTTGCATTAGTGCTTTCAATATATCTTTTGCTACAATTTTTGCTTCTAAAAGAAAGGACAGGAGTGTTATTTCTGCTCTTACGTGCTATCTGAATGAGTCCACTTTGCCAAGTTTTGATAAAGTGAAAACAGTACCCCTGTAGCTATCACAGCATAGTAAAGAAATAATAACCCAAGTTAAAAATAGGCTCATGCAAAACAGTCTCCCATGGCAAAGGGCAGGAAATTGGTTGCAGTTGAACTAATATTTCTCTTGAAAGGATCTGTAGCTGCTATTTGCTATGCAGCTTCTGCACACCCCCAGGCAATTCCGGATGCCTTTGGAAAACCCTCTGAAGCTGCTGCCGAACTGCCTATATATGGAGAGGTGTTGTGATTTCTCATGCTTGTAGCTCTCTGGTACAGACGAAATTCTTGTCTTTGTGGGAGTGCTGTAGAAAGTGTATGTTGTATCAGATGACTCATTTGTAGTATTTCCCCTTTCTGAGTAGAGAATAAAGGAAGTGCATCCCCAAACAAGGAACTTGTATCCAGGCTTGTAAATTCTTCTGCCTTGTATGCTTCAAATAGATAAGCAGAGGCAAAAATCACACAAAAGGACACACAGAGTTCATTACAGTCTAGGCTAGTATACTGGACATAACACTTGTAAAAAATATTAAAATAGATATAATGTTCTTGTTACATTCCAAATACACAGTTGTTTTGTTCCTAGATACTGAAATGATGCTATTCCTCTTGCACAGGGAGATACGGAGATATTTCCAGTTTCTTTTCTGTGTACTCTATATACAAATCATGCCTTTTCCAGTCTCTGCCAGGTGAAACATTCCCAATCTTTTTTCATCTTCTCATATTCTAGATTTCCCAAATCCCTTGTTTTCAACAATTGTTCCTTTCACTCCAAATGTAGATGGGAGTAGGAACACTGCAAGTGATGGGGATGTCAGAACAGGTATAATACAAGAACTCATAGGATATTGCATAGAATTAATTACATGTAAAGCTGTATTTTTTATCTGTTTCTTACAGCTGCTACACCAGCAGAAAATGTGTTCTTTACCAATGAAAAGATTTTGCAGCAAGTAATAATCTCGACACTACTATATTTTTGCAGGATAAATAGTCTATAGACAAAATGATGGGGAATAAAAACGCTAACAAAAATATTCAAGGAACGTATGGATACCTGTGATAAATAGGTTTATCATTATCTTTTTCTCATTGGCTTTTTTTCTTCATTGGCCCACCTCTCTGAAAAGCACTCCCTAACATTTTCAGACTAAATCTTCAGAGGTGATATTGAGATCAACTAATGGTATTAGTATTCTCTCAAAAGCTTCACTGGTGCTGTAGCCACATTTATTTCACTGCTATTACTCACTCCCCAGAGGTCAGGAAGGTCAGGACAGGTCCTCACCAGCACCACTGGCACTTTTTCTTTAACTGTCCTTGCCTCAGCCAGCTTCCGAACAGAACTGAAGTATGACAGGGAAAAAAAAAAGCAATCTTAGCCATGTCAACAAGTGTAATTCCCTGTCTGGTGTAAATGTGGTACTAGCAGGATTGAAAAGGCTTGAAACATGTGCGAGACTAAAATTCATTTTTTAGACCCATTAAAGCCAAAAAGAGAACTTGTGAGGTATTCATTTGAATGGGGAACATAGGCATCACTATGTGACTTCATGGAACATTTAATTTCTGCTTTCAAATACCTAAATAGAGAGCATCATAAGCTATACAGGAACATCACATTAGCAGACAAGGAGAGTATTCTTGGAGTATTCGTCACAAAGTACTGACTCATCTAAACATCACATGCTTACTAAATCCTGGCCTTTCCTTGGATCAACAGTCTGCTGGGAAGAGCTAAGCATTTTGAATAAAAAGAGCTAACAGAAGCTTGATTTGCTACTCACTACAAGACTGTGAGTGAAGTAGTGATGTTTACAGTGCAGCCAGCTAAAAAGTTCTCCCTGTGCAGACTGCAGGTGGCTGCAAGTTTTCAATAAAATGTGGTATAATAATAACTAGTTGTGTTAAGCTGATGAACATTTGGGAATTACCTTGTTTTTTTCTTTTTGTGATTATCACTGTATCTTGACAAGATAGGAGTAACACTGAAAACAATCTATTCAGCAACTTCTAACATTTCAGCCTATAGGGCAGTCTAATTTTAAACTTAGTCATCTTTACGTTTCACGTGGGCATTCTCTTACCTGGCTTTAACCACGTAGAAGTTTGATGTCTAGCCTGGGTTAATCACCTAGGCTCCCTTGGTTAGCAATGGAGGAAAGATAAAGATGCCTCCAGAAAAGGTAAATGAAAGAATGGAAAATACTGTAATTTGGGGTAAAGCTTATCTAAGTGAGATTAAGTATAAGAAATGTTAATAGAATTGAAGCCGTTAAGGCCTGTACATTCTCTCCAGATCAATCTCTAATGTGGCAAAACTTAAACCGAAGGCTGATTTTCTGCAGCCACCCTGTGTCGAAAATGGAAATTGCAGCTTTCCAAATCTGTTCCTGTAAGCACAGCGCCCTGATTCAGCAAGATGCTGGACACCTGCGTAACTTGAACTCATGTAAGTGCCACTGCTGGGGCCAGGGGACCTGCTCACGTGTGTTGATTTATGCCAGTGCGAAAATATTCTGAATTAGGGTGGTTTTGTAATGATACTCAGTTTCTAGGAGAAAATGTCCTGTAGCAAGAAAACATTACTTTTAGGTCCTGTTTATTTGGAGCTTGAACTCTACAAAAATCATAGAGGGGACTTTTCAGTTTATTTCTACATTCAAGTCAGGTCATATTGAAAAATTATTTGCTCACAGGGCAAAAAAATGATAAATCTTATATTCTTCTCTTCAAAAAGTGCTAGCATTGTGGTTGAAAGGAGAAATCTGCAGAAATCAAGGGGTCAGAAACCAGACGCGGATGTTGACTGAGCTTTAGAGTGCTGTCCTAAAATTCTTATATTAGGTGACACTGCATCTGCTCTAGACACAGAAAGCAAGATGCTTTTTTTTCCTCTTTTCTCAGACCATCCATTTAATTTAAATTCAGGGAGAAGGCACGAATTAGTTATAATTTTCTACAGTACATTTGTAACAATGACAAGGATTAGTTCCCCATCCATGATCAAACACTGCCCACTGTGCTTCTGTGACAATATTCTCATATCTTCCACCTCACCACCTGAAACAATGATTTCCACTTGGCCAATCTAGCTAGGGGCTGGCACAACACAATAACCACCTGAGTGGATGCACCCTCCCAGTAACACTCCGGACACCTTCACTGTTCTGAATGTTTAACTCCCAGAAGGAAGCTGACTCAAATGTTGTGAATGAAGTCTTTGCCTCTCTTCTTTGGTTATATGGGCAGACTGCAGGTACTAACTAGTATGTTTGTTTACTCTTGGAATTAGCATCTACACTTAAGTGAAGTTAATAGCTTTCCTTTCTTAAATTACCAAATTATAAAACTGATGGGTTTATGTAGCAACGGAGGCACAAAACTACTTATTTAAGGCAACCACATTGCCTTCAGTCAGATGATGTTGAGCAATATTTACCAGTGGCATATAACTGGTGTCATGCTGTTAGAATTTGAGGGACCCGTGAAGCAAACCAGAGAGACATGTCCACTGCCAATGATCCAGTCTCTGTGGAAATGCTCTCAACTTTGTACTTCATGGCTGGGCTTTTCAATAGCATTTTAGAAAACAAGAAATACTTGAAAAACAGAAGCAAAATAAGCCAAAAGAGAAAGCAGGTTATGACTCCAACTTGCCAGGGACAGGAGGAGGTTATATTTTAAGTCATTTGTGAGAGAATCATGGATTCTGTGGCTGTTGGGCAAATGAAATCAATGGGATGTAACAGCAGTATCAATATGACAAATTAGAGGAATTAGTCTAAACCACCAAGCAACAGGGAACATGAATTACAGTTTGGTCTTTTGTTTACAGGCCAGGCAAGGTCAAACTACAGTTATTATGGCTCATCAGCTTCCCAAAGCTCAGACTGCAGATGTAATAATGGGCATTGTGCATGGCGCAGCGGTTGAAATGGGAACACACACAGTGCTGATGGAGAAAAAGGAGCCATATTGTTCACTTTCAACCTCATAGGGATGTTTGTTACTCTTATTATTCGTATAATCGCAGTATGTAGAATGATATATCATGGATAAAATACCCACAGATTATAGTTCTAGATGTGAGAGGTGGAAATATGGCTGTGCATAGATGCATTCGTTAATCTGCAATTCTACAAATGTTAGTTTCTTTTATGCAGCATAGCAAGTCTGTTTATTTGTGAATGTCTCAGTTGATGTTTAAAGAACAGGTTAGCTCATGGCTCATGTATGATCTGGCATATGCTTTGAAGCAACATGTAAGTACAGATGCAGAAGCACCAAGTGACCTAAGAGCCTCCTGTGTGAAAACACTTTGATGCTGTGCTGTCAGTGCTGCCAGGCACTGAAACATCTCCAAAAATCAGCCCACCTCCAAATACAGCATACCTTTCTATATTTCTCTTCTGCAATCTCCTGTCAGCAGCCATGCCAGTAATCTCAGAGAGGAGTGTGGGTGAATGTTTTCACAGTTCAGAGTAGGCTGTAAAGACAAGAGCAGTACCTCTGCCGTTGGAGCCAAACTAAATTCAAAACCAATAGGATGACACAAAAATCCCCAGCACTGACAGCCAGCATTTAATTTTTTTTGCAGGTATATTAAAACCTTGGACCATTTTTCCCATGCTGTTACTCCTCCATCAGCAAAATTAAAAGTAACAATGAAAGCATAGGAAAAGCAGAGAGAGACCAGGTATGGGCAGGTTCTCCACCATGCCATCTAACCAGATTTGAGCAATTGTTAACACTGACAGGCAGAAAAGTGCTGTCAGCATGGTAGAAAGACAAACTGCAGCAGCCGCCAAACACATTTCCTTAAGAGTTTGACAAAGCATTAAAAAAAAAAATTGAATTAAAAATTGTTAATGCATGTAGGAATCTATCATTTGCTTTCAAACTTTGCCATTTGAAGAGATGCTGAGTAATTGCATCTGTCATTGTACTCAATGGATGCTTGCAGGAATTTTTCAAAATTGCACAGAGTGAACTTCTCTGAGGCAAAAAAAGTATAGTTTTCCTAGGACTAAAAACATGTTCTCCCTTTTTTATACTGTAGACTTGTATGTAGATTTCCTAATGACTAAGGGAAATGTTTGTAACCTTACATAGCAATAGATTTGAGAAATGTAGCTAGTTTGGGCAGATGAATACATCTAAAACAGAACACCAGAGTACTTATGTGAAACAACAAACAGAAGATACTGAAGTTAAACAGCTATGAATGATCATTTATTTGGCTGTGAGCACCATCCACACTTCAAAAGGTGCTTGGTCCCTTGTTTTCCATCATGCTTGCTGAAACTGTAATGGTAAGAAAATAAGTGTTTTTTCTACCCATAATTGAATTATAAAAATAAATTAATTGAAGTAACCTGGTTGGTAACTTTAATCATCTTTGATTACCCACACTGCAGGGAAATATCAGACTGATCCTTTGTTAAATGCTATTGCCACCACTTCTCTGATCTTTAATCCCCCAATTTAAAAAGATTATGACTTTCATTTCTAAAATGGTCTTGAATGTGGTTTTGCTTGGTTCAGGAAAAGAATAACTCAGTCCTACTATTCCAAACAATTGGTTGTTGTTACTGTTTTTGCATGGTATAGTGATCCCAAGCACTTTGCCAAGTAAGGGGTTTACAAAGCATGTAGAATTAATGACAGAGCATTCACAGCACATTGATTTGGGAAGAAATTTTCCCAAAAGTACAACTGGCAATGCCTCAGGAACCTCTGAAGCTTTTGCTTATTTTATTTACGCCTACAAGGGAATACTTAAAGTCTCTGACTCTCAGTTCTTGTGTTTCCATTGCTAAATTACACCTTTTTCTAGCATCCCCTGGTGCAAATTGAAGCATTTCTGAACAGAAATAGACTCATAGCCCTACCCTAAATTATTCTGTGATTCTGTCTAACCCAACCCCCGCAGTTAGCAGAGATAACTGTGAAGGTGGGTTAGGTTGCCCAGGATCTTGCCCAGGTAAGTTCTGAGCAGCCTCAAGGATGATGAACCCACAATTTGCTAGAACTTGGTCACTCCACTGTGAAGAACATACTCCTAATATTCAGTCTTATTTCCTTTCTGTAGCTAATGCCTTTTACCCTTCATCCTTTTACTGTGGGCTCCATATCCTCTGTATCTTCCAATTACCTAATTGTAGACAGCAACTACTTCTTTTCTTCAATCTGAACAAGCCCATTTATCTCAGTGTCTAAGTACTTTATCATACGCAGTGTGCTCCAGATCCCTCTTTATCTTCATAGCCTTCTGCTGGACTCACTTTGGTATGACAACATAGCAGGAAGCCCAGAATTAGACACAGTGCTCTGGACATGGTCTCAGTTTCTGAATAGAGGAGAATAATCTCTTCCCTCCACGTGCTGACTGCACTCCTTCACCAACAGCCCCCTGTGCTCTTGCCCTACTTTGCTGCAAGGGCACACTGCTCCTCATGTCCACCATGTTGTCCACCCGGATCCTCAGGTACTTATAGAATAGCACTTAGCAGCCAGCAACTGAAAACTGGCAATAAGACAGTCTCACATAAGACAGTCAAAGCCATGGTCAAGAAACCGTATGAGTATATTGAAAAAAATATATCTGCATAAACATTTTTTCCATGTGTGCCTGAAATATGTACTTATATGTGTATTTAGATGTATTTAAAATACATGTATTCAGTGTAGATAGGAACAAGTTAGACTGTTAGATTTATACAGAAAAAAACTTCCTGTGAAGATCTAAGCAAAACTATAATGACTATGTATTTTTTAAAAAGCTACTTATAATTGCTTATTTCTATTATTTTTTTTTTTTTTTCCTGTGGAAATACTGTATGTAAACATAACCTGTTTCCAAAATCGGTATCCTGACTTCACCAGAACATCCTACCTTAATATTCCTGTAGGCAAGAGTTAATTTTTCTTACAGATAGTCTGTTAGCAAAAAGTCGAGTTAATATAAACTTTTTTTAAAATTTCCCAATTACATATTGTATACGGTCTGGAAAAGTCTTTTTCTTTTCCCTTCTCATTTAATTTGTGTTTCCTTTTTAAGATCTCATATAAATACTGATCTGTGGGAAACAATTTCCATAGAAGGACTGTATATAAGGGTTTAATTCAAATTGCAACTTTACCCATTTTTCTAATGCAGTAAACAGCCAAACTCTATTACTGTGAACAGTTTGATACCTAAAATATTTATCCTAGCCCAGTGTTGATTTGTTATTGTGAGGTTAGATTGTGTCTTCAACACAAATTCATTTGCACAGTTGCAGTTGGAACCAATGAAGTCCATATTGTCACACTGATGCTGCTTACTCATATTGAATCCCAATTACTTTTACACAGTTTACAACACAACTGCTTTGGAAAATTGTACACTGAGTCTTCATTCTCAGTTTAGAAATAATCACACAGTAGTTTCCTCTCTTCTCTATTCTACTGTCAGGACTGCTACTAAGAACTGTATAAAATTAATCAATTACAACACTCTTTAGTGAGTTCCTAAATCAGTCTTATATTTTTATTGTATTTTTACTTGTTTTTTAAATAAATAATTATAATTAGAGAACTCAGAATAAACCTAATGTCTTTTCCATGACATTGCAGATATTTTGCTAATTACTTAAATCTTGCTGTTAATTCTTAGATTTAATAGAATAACTTGTCAAAGAAACAATTTCTATTCCACTTGATTAAATTTAGATGGATTCAGTGTTCACAGCCAAGGGATCATGGCATGAGAGGTGAGGAAGTGTTTGGCTGTGCCAAAGTGATCCAGCCACTTTAGTATTTACCTGTAACATTCTATTCTTACAGCATGTTGCAATAACCTATATACAGCATCAAAAAATAGCAGAGTGCCTACAAGTGTAGAAGTAAAATATAGTAGGTACACAGCTGTTCTCTTGCAAGGATTTCATTATAGAAAAGTGGAAGAAATTATAAGAACAATGTTCAAACATGTAACATTTAAGGCCTTACTTAGATGGGTAGTCGTTAGGCACACTTGTGAACACAAAACGTCTTTAATTTCTTAAAAAAATTAGTAGAAAATAGCTTTATTCACATTTTACTCTTGTTCAATTCAATTTTATTGTATCAACTTCTACAGGGAAAAAAAAAATAATAATAATTAACACTCAAAGCATTTGCTAATTATCTATCTTTTGGTGCATCTATCAGGCTGAGAGGAAAGCTTTGCTAAGTGCCTCTATAACTTAACTTTATCTTATAACAAAGTTTCCCTGACCAATCATGGCACTAAAATGCAGTGGGAATGGAGTTCAGCTTCCTTTTAATAACTGGCTTGACTAACCAAGCATGTTGCAGTGAGTGTTTGTATGTTTATCTCCAGCACACATCCTACACATATGTGCACAGAACATTTGCAAGAATCTCCCGTTTGGCACTGACCTCATTTTGCTGATTAAGACTTAAGACATTGTTTCTTATTTTTAGCAACCATAACTCTGCCTGCCAAGAGCAAATGATTAATCAGGCCCTTAAAATGACTTAACAGCTGTAAATCAAGCAGTAATTTTAAGAATCAGCTCTCATGGACAAAATAGCTGTTTTGTTTGCCAGGGAGCAGAAAGATGTATTTAGTCACCTCTGGATGCTAAAATTGCCTCCTCGTCAGATGTTTTAGAAGGTCAGGTTGATTATTGCACAGGCCTTGTCTGCATGTTGCCCCTAAAAAATCTCACTGCAACATGCATAGATTCCCATTTTTTACTCAGGATTTCCAAGTATCATAGCCACAAGACTCTTTGAACACAGGCCTTTTTTGAGAAAATAGGAGGTGTTTCCACACTTTGCTGTCTCTGTGGCCTGGAATTTGTCCTCCACTTGTTTCTGAGGCTTCTGTCACTACCTGCATTTCAAGCTGCTCCTTGCATCCCTACTTCTGCCAGTTCTGTCAGCTAAAGTCAATCAAGCAAGTCTGGCTGACAGCAATAATTTTTTCCAGAACCACCTACATGTTTCCTCATCTTGTATCCCAGCATTTGTTATTACTCTGGGAGCTCATTTCTAGCCACTGTCAGTGCCCGGTTCAGCAGGCTACTTCAGGGACTCTTTACTGAAAGCCATTTACAAGGCATTTATGGTACACCAACAACATGCATTTCTCTGCATGGCAAGGACCGTGCTTACAAACGTGGTCAGGGCAGCAATGTAGGCTGTGGACTCAAAGTGACGAGTGGCAGAAGCTGGAAAAGAAATGTTCCCGTGTATCTACTGCCTACCAGTATTTGCCATAATCAAGTTCCCTGCTACATCTTGTTCTGGAATTAGAACTTAAATAATCTTCTTATTACTTTACAACCAACTTCTGTTTAAAAAGCCTGTTGGTCCACCCAGTGGAGGCAATGGAGCATCTCTGTTCTTTAGAACAACGTTTTCTGACTTCCAGAAAGTAGAGATTCTGTATTTCACGAGCTTTGCAACAGAATCATAGAATGTTTTGGGGCGGAAGGGATGACTAAAGGTCAACTAGTCCAATTCAACTGCAGTGAGCAGGGGCATCTTCACCTCAATCAGGTTGCTCAGATCTCCATCCAACCTGACCTTGAACATTTCCAGGTATGAGGCTTCTGCCACCTCTCTGGGCAACCTGCTTCAGTATTTTACCACCCTCATAAAAAATGTCTTCCTTGTTTCTAGTCTAAATCTACCCTGCTTTAGTTTAAAACCATTACCCCTTGCTCTATTGCAACAGGTCTTGCTAAAAAGTTTGTCTCCATGTTTCTTATAGGCCCCTTCTAAGTATTGAAAGGCTGCAATAAAGTCTCCCTGGAGCCTTCTCTTTTCCATGCTGAACAACCCCAACTCTCTCAGCCTGTCTTGATAGGAAAGGTGCTCCAGCCCTCTGATAATTTTTGTGGCCCTCCTCTGGACCTGCTCCATGTCTTTTCTGTCCTGAGGACTCCAGCTGGTGTCTCACCAGAGTGGAGGGACAGGATCATCCCCCTCAACCTGCTGGCCACTGTTCTTTTGATGAAGCACAGGATGCATTCACTGAAAAGTTTTTAGTAAGAATTTTGAAATTCTTTCTTTAAACCTCTAAAAGACTTTTTCTTTTCATCTGAAGCCCTTTTTTTCAGATAACATTGAAGTCATTTGGACCACAGCACTTCCTGAACAAGTGTAGTATGGACTGTAGTAACACAATGAAAGTACTCTCAGTTGGAATCAACACCTACATCAAAACAGCTTGCTCACTTCTATAGTGAAGTTTAAGTTGGAGAAATATTTGAATAATGGAACCTTTTCCAGATCTTCATTGGGCAGTTACCTTCACTTCACTCCAGCCTTGGAATCAGCCTTATTCAGATAGTAACAGACCAGCAGGCTATCTAGTTTCTCATTGTATCCCATAATTGATTTTCAGTTGATCAGTAACTAAAAGTCACTCTGATATATAGGACCATCCAAAGCCCTTGCACTAACATGCTATCATTTTGAAACAGTTAGTTGCTGACCTCCTTTCCTTTCATATGGCAGGTTGTAGGGCATCATAAGATTTATACAGAGGGCAGAGCTCATAGAGAGTAAGAGGAGGTTCAGCATATAGAACATGAAGAAAATGCAAAATCCAGGCCATCATCACAGTCAGATACTGCCTTTACTAAGAATGCAAAAGGTCAACTTTTAATGCAAGTCTTTAACTGCATCTATAATACTGCCAAGAATAAAAATTGGTTGCAAAAATACCATGGAATAATTCTGTAACAAATATTACTCAGAGTGGCTTGACTGAAGTCAGTGGAACTATGCCAGTTTACAGTAGGTTAAGATCTGGCCTCAGATGGACATTTGCATGCATAAATCAACTGATCGCATGCACAATCTGATAGTTAATGTGATTTGCATGTGTAAGTGTTCACATTAATTAGCAAGAGCACTATTGAACTAATGCATGTGGTGGGTTCTTCACTTGGAAACACATGCACTTGCAGACACTGAAGATTTCGTTAATAATAATGTGGGAAGGAGAGAAGAGGCCTTTTACACACTGAATAACCCCTTTTCTTCTCCCTCTACCCCCACTCTCTACCTCAGTCTGTTCTTCTAGGAAAACCACTCCTTTGATAAAGAAAAATAATACTGGAGCTTTGGTGACGAGGTTAGCCAGAGAAAGAGAAAAAAATCTGATGCTGTGTATGTTTCTGGTGTTTCTGTGTCAGTTCAACATTGACATTAAATAATGGCCAGTCTTAAAGGATATTAATCACATCAAACTTACTACAGAGTGCTTATTTGTATAGAAAAGCATTGCGAACAAGCAACGAGTCACACTTGGAAGAAAAAAGGCATGGATGGAAAGCAATCAAGAAAACCCAAGCTGCACTTACAAGAACCCGATGTAGAGTACATGCATTTCAACCAAGACAAATTCTAATTAAGCTCAAAGGATGAAGAGGCAATAGGCATAGATCTGTGAAGTTTGAAGTCTGCACCACAGCTTTCCAGAAGGTTTAGTCTTTTCAGATCTTGGGTTAAGAGGTCAGGCAGCTACAGTGAGAGATGTCAAATTTCAAGGTACCCTAAACTTTAAAGTGTACTTGGGGATAAGATTTCAGACAATTCCAGTTCCAAAAAGAGCAAGAAATCATGGAGAAGGAAGGAGACAGAATGGATGAATGAGTGTATTTCCACTGATCTGTTGCAGAGATCCCAGACAGATAACAGAGATTAAACAAAAAAATTGCAAATAGCAAATCTGCCCATACTATCTCATTTCTCAAGAATAAAAACAACTTCTTAAATTCACCAAATAACAAGTGTTAGAAAAAGGAAGGGAGGAATTTGGAAAATTCCAGAACATTGTGATTTTACATTTTCAAGCTTAAACTTTCTTTCAAAAACAATATTTTTAGTTCAAAATTAACTTCAGTTTTATAAATAGCTCCCAAGAAAGTTTAAGTAATTCAGAAAAGGAAAAGAGGGACCTTTCGGTAGTATCGACTTTTTATAACCATTAATTCTTTTAATCACTGAAAAATACAGTAATTTTCTGATTTGTACTGACTTTGCACTGTAGGCAATTTTCTTGTTTTGTTAAGCTGCCAGACTAAAAATTGCCATTATTTTCTATGTTTTTAATTCTGTATTCCCATCTGAACTGAAACTACTTGGTACAAAATCCTGGGACAGGCTGCTTTTCAAAGATTGGTGTTAAAATACAAACTAGAATGGGAGAAGAGTAATTGTGAATCTCAGGGAGTCCTGACAAGGGTAGTGTGATTCTGTCTTCTAAACGTATCACTTCCAACTCAGCATGACCAGCAATTCTGTGCACACAGGCTGTAGATCCTCACAGCCTGGGAGAGTGTTTTTGAGAAGTGGGCACTGGCTGGTTGACTGATTGCAATACACATTTCTGTCAAGGGAGATGAGACCATGGAGAATGACTTTTCTGACATGTTCATGGTCTCTTATTTTTCTCCTCTCCATTTCACCGCTCCCTTATAGTGCTTGCTGTGAGCCAGAGGATGAGATTTAAAATTAATTTAATATTTAATACCCAATGGCAAGCACTATTTTTTTTTAATTATCTGATTATAGTTTGCTGACACAAGACTGGGAGCTGTAACATAAAATATCTCTATCTTTGTTTTTTCTGTCATTGTCTCTTTTATATATGGAAAGTGCTAACTATTTCTATAGCATCTGTGCTCCCTGTCACAGGAATGCTAAAGATCATGGCATCAAGTGCTGTGGCCAACCAGGATAAAAAGGGACTTGCAGGAATTAGGAAATGCAAGCCAGTACCACTCCAGGTCTTCAGGATTTAAAGGTACTGCAATCTGTGTTGTGGCCTTGATAAGATCTGTTTTCTACACAACACCCTTCCTCTTCATCTTTACCAGACTTGTCATAGTGTCCTGTAACTCTGACTCTTGGAGCTGCCACAGTGATGCATGCACAATATCAGCACCATAACAAAAATGACCCCTTAACTATCATATTTTACATATACATCTTACACAAACTTGATAATATCCACATGCAGGTGGTGGGAGAGAGGGACACTTTTTTTTCTATCAAGAGCACAGTCAACCTCACCAAAACCACAAGGATTTATTGGAGAGTTAGAGGAAACAAGCAAAACACAGTCAGCAAACATAGAGATAACTTGCATAAGTTTTGGAGGCTGACCAGAAACCTTGTACAGTGGATTTCCTTCTCACACACATCACAGCTACAGCTGGAGTTTGCCGTCTTACAGGGAGATAAAAGCCACAGTGTACTGCTGGAGTGCCCTGCAAAGAGGCACGCTCCTTTCCTTCCCTGCCTTACAACCTCAAAGAACAGGACTCTTCTTCCCCTGCACTGGTGTAGCAGCTACCAAAATACTCCAAACCTTTGCTAACAAAACATCAATGCAAGATGTCATTGAAAAGGAAGATTGACAATTTTTCACCTTGAGTGATTTTATTTCTTTTTTCACTAAAAGTAGAAAATGAAGTTATGAAGTACACATATTTCATTAACAGAAGAATACTTCCGAAACAAGGAATAAAGAAAATGCACAGAGACAATCAGGGCAATCAAGTCTTATCAACCTTAACGATCTCAGCCGTTACTGGGAGCACTGAAGTTTTATGCATTGTCTTTTTCACCCCTGAGGGCTCCAGAGCCAGACGCAGAACTGCAGGTCAGGTCTCACCAGAGCCGATCTGTAGTGGTGGATGCTCTGTGTTAAAAAATATATATTTACAAGTTTTCACCCACCACTCATTTGCCTGTAAACACAACTGGATGACAGTTCATCTCTTCTTATACAGCTCCCCTGGTGAGAGCAGTGGGAAAAATGTAGCAGTAGGCAGTATTATGTGTATTTCCACTTAGGCATGCAGTCTGTGTTTGGTGCACCTTACTGCACACAGGATCTTTCCACATATATGAATCACATCTACAAGTGAAGCTGTCTCATTTACAGAACTCCCTGCCTCTCCAAATGGAGATGATGTTCAGTTTTCACAATTGATTTAGGTTTATATATATAAATAGTGGGTACTGCAGAAATAATTAGAACAGAGCTGAGATAGGTGGGTCCTATTAAGGATTCAGTCTGGATTTTCTCTATTTACCCTGGACTGCAGAATTCCAGTTGAGGGCATATCTAATTGTTTATGTGAGACTGACCATGAAGGGTGTTTTCATGCAAGTCTTATAAATTAATAAACATAAATGTATTTATTATGAGTGTGCAGATTTACACCTCCCTTCATATCCTGGAGAGTATTTCACTGTCACAGAGATAAATTGCCCTCTGAGTAGAAGGAAATAAATTCTGGTTTACATCTGTATTCTTTAAAACACCAGAGACTCTCTCAAAAAACTTCAGCCCCTATTTCAGTGGCAGCCTTCCGTGACAAATGCCAAGATGTGCCATGGAGAACTTGCAACATGGAGAGCTGTTCTCTTAAGAAGTTTCCTCTCATTTTCAATTGGGCCCAGGTGTCTGTTTCTGCCAGATCTGTGAGACCTTGCCAAGGACCTACCACAACATTTTATTACAGGATTGAGAGCCTGGAAAATGACCAAGTCACTGATACCTGATTGCTGCCTCCAAGGACATGCACATCGTGATACATGTGGCAGATTTAGAAGCAGCACATCAAGACCTGATTGATCTTTGCAGCATGAAGGCTGGTTAGAACTCCTACACTCACCACAATCATGTGCCTTGTATATTCTCATACCCAAAATGCAGGATCCACCCAGGAGCACTGAAAGCTTCACGTGTTGAGCACATGAATAAATTGGATCCTGGAGGAAAGGATGTGAACCTTTTTCACGTGAATATGAAGTGTGCCTTGCTAAGAATTTTACAGTTAAATTGAAACTACCTAAAAAAATTTCTCAGCTTGTCAGTGTTTATTTATTTCCTCTTCAGGCATCCCTTCTGTTCAGTTATCCCCTTACCACTTCACTTTTTGTGGTAATTAGTAAAATATGTAGGTGTTTTTTTTTTTCTTTTTGCTACTTAAAAATAAAAAGTCTAAGCACACTGCATTTTGATCCAAAGCTTTTCCAAGGATGACACATTTTTGGATCCTGTCTGATTCTGGTGTCATACTGCTGGCAACAAACTTTATTTACTCTTGTTATACCTAATCATATATGCTAGTGATATCTGGGAAGATATTGGCAAGGTAGGTGAGACAGGTCAGAAGGGCAGATGATCAAAAATCGTAAATAGCTCCCCAAGAGGGGGAGTGTCTGGCAGAGAAGATTGCCATATTAAAAATGTTTAAGTGCTAAACAGAGTTGTTGCAGACAGAGGTGTATGTTGGAGCAATGTGACCACCCAGAGCCAGGGAAGAGAATTACATGAGTGGACAGAGCACAGCCGATCAGCACAAGGCAAGAGAGATGCCGTTGGTGAGCAGGGATGCATTTTTAGCAGCTGACTATTAAAATTAAACCTTCTGCAATTCATTTTTTGCCCTAATTTTCCTTGGGGGTCAGTCCACTGGTGTTGGTAATGCTTTAAAAGGAGAATTAGGTTAAGAAATAACTTTGTTCCTCCTTTTTTCCACCAAAAGATGAGGCAGCCTTGCCAAGACCCACATTGTTACCAGTGTAACCCCAGCCTTCAGTCTGAACTGTCTTTGAAGGCACGTTTTAGCAAGATTGTTTAATGCTTCCCTCTTAAAAAAACAAGACAGTCAGTTTCCATTAAACTTTTATCAGGATACAGAAGAAATAAGTGGCACTTTAACTGGAAAATAAGGAAACTGCTTGACTTGTAGAAGATTCATTTCCCTGATTTGCCTCATTGGAAGCATTTAGAGAGTAAAAATAAGTATTAAGCATTATGGATTTTTTTCTAGTCCTAGCTGCTCAGCTCTATTTTTAGTGGAAGAGCTTGATTTTGTACTGCACACAGTCTAAAAATTAGATTTGTTCTGAAACTTCAGTCATTATCCCAAAACAGTGTCATTCTGCTTGTCTGCTTTAGAGGTCATGGTCTCAGAGGCTGGACTTGATGCCTTCTTACTTCATACCTGGTTAGTTCAGCAACAGGTCATCACTGTTGTTTCAGTCATTGACAAGAGACAATCTGCAGAGAGGTCTAAGAGAGAAAAGACACCTGATACACAGTCAGAAACCATGCAGCAGAGCTCCTTTTATTTATATTTCTTGCATTACTGCAAGATGCCCTGCTTATTTCTCTATCTCCCTTTCTATTTAATTCCCAAAAGCAACTGCATTACAATTGATAATTATTTTAAAGCAATACTGTGTTTGCCTCCCATTACTGAAAATTTGCAGTTTTCACATTGATTCTTTAACTATAGAAAAATCAGATTAAATAAGGACTACTCCAAAAGATACTATCAGGCAGGACAAAAAGACCATTTTGCTGGAGATGCCATGAACTTTGTTATTAAGAGTGCCGTAATGAAAATGGTATTTTTCAATGAGAATTTTGTGTGTGTGTGTGTGATGCAAAAAGTTATTTATGTTGCAGATATCAGCAACACAGAGCTAGAATAACCTAGTAAAAAAAGACAACTGTATCCCATTGTGGTCTTTGATAACCAGAAAATGTGGTCTTTTTCACAGTATGTTCATAACCTGTAAAAATAAAGTGCAGAACATGACTGAACTGAAGAGGGTGTTTTAATTATACTTTGGGTATACTACCCTCCCTCATACTGCAGTTTTATTGGTGACTAGAAGGCCCGAAAATACTGCATTATATAGAAAGATGGCAGAGTCACCATGTCTTAGAGGTGATCCTAGAAGATGGGCACCCAAACCGAAAATCAGTAGTGTGGTATTTAAATCATAAAAGCTCTAGAGCCCAGAGGCTGACGTAATTGTATAATTGCACTGTATCTGAATGTTTTTAAATTGTTTAGCTCGGGAAGGGCATCACAAATTCCCCTACATAGAGACATGTATAGTCAACTTCTGCCATTATTTTCCATGCAAACATTGAACAAATTGTTTTCCTGGAAGTGTTAAGAATACAGCTTCAGACCTAAAATTAAAGACTTCTTATAGTGGAATAACACTGAAGAACAGCTAATAAGGGTTATTCAGCATAGTTAGTCACCATTACACCCACACCAGCATTTCAAGGGCATTGCAGAACTGTTTTGGTGAGTGTAATATGTCAGGGCATTCAAGTATGGCAGAGCCATCTAAAAACATATATGTGTCTGCAATAGATTCTTAATCCAACATGAGCATTTTAAGGCAAATGTCTAAATGGATCTGTTAGTTTTCAGAACATAAGTATCAGGTAAGCATCATTGACTAAATCTCAGTTAACATATTTGATGGAAGTTTAGAGCTCTGTGAAATTTCTGTGTTGATCCATCTCACTCAGATGTCCTTGTCCTAGAAAGCTTGTCCCTTTGAAACAGAAATTGGACATATTAGCATTTGTTGTTGCCTGTGGATGAGGGAAAAGCACTTCTCTTTTGTTGCCCTATGGAAGAACAAGAGTTAAAACTACAATTTGCTGTGCTGATGTTTTCACTATGATTTAACTAACTATTGCCACAGCTGTAGCAAGAGAACTACTGTCCAGTCTTGAGGGAGGATGATTACCATTGTTACTTATTACCAGCCTAGTGAAGTTTAATATTGCTAACCTGTAAGAAAACATGATGCAGTTTTCCTTATACAGCCTAAAAATTAGTATCAGCAAGTTGCAGACTAAAAGAAGGAAAGTTGCTGATTTTCACTGGTTCAGCATAGCTCCATTTGTCAATTGAGAGATTGAAGTTTTCATCAGATAAGACAGATAAACTGTCATCATGTCATTGCCAGTCCAGTTTTACTGAGGAATAATTTCAGTTTGTGTATGTGGAAATTAAATGCTACTTTCATCCTCTTTCTCAGGAAGGATGATGAAAACCTCCTTCTACCCCTTAGTCTGGTTGCATCCTCTCGACCAGTGTATCCTCCTGTCCTTGTCACTGTCCCACTTCACTGGGGGATGTACCAGGACTGCGCTGGCATTTCCTATTGCTGTTACACAACAAGGAAAATCAGTTGTCACACCGGATCTGCTTGGCAGCTAGAGACAAACTCTATAGTAGTCAACAGGGATAGCTGCTGTTCAACATCTACCTTTCTCTGTGTCCTCCAAGGAAAAGTTAAAAACCTGTGATTTTTCACAGCAAAGTCCTCAAAAAAGATAAATGTTGTCAACTTGCATAAAAATATAGAGTCCCTTAGCAACATACAAGAAGAAGGGAAAGATTAAGACCGACAGGGATTATTTGATTCAGTATAGTACTTCAGCTGGAAATTCAAGGTTGTGCCCTTGACATGGTGGAAGTATAAAATGGATAACAAGTGGTCCTCAAACTTCTTAGGTTACCCCACTGCACACAGCTATGTTGGGTTATTACCTTGGCTGCTTGCTCAGAAACTTGGTCAACTAACACTTTGCAGGGCAAATGCAGGGTCTTGGCGCAAGTTCTGTGCTTACTTCAGTTTGAAAATAGTTAGTTGGTGCTTTCCTTTTGGTTTTTAAATGCTTATATTTCAAAATGCTGAATTTCCTTTAATCCTTAGTTTCTACTTGATTCTACTTTTGTGTGTTTAACTTTTCCAGATGTCTAAATTGTCTTACACAACCAGGAAATATTTCCCAATTTGGTAATTCTTTACTGTCTTTTCATTCCTCTACCAATTTCCTTTAATGGAGAGAAATTACAGCCATCCTCATAAAAGCAAACCAAAGCCTAAAAACATGAACTCTGAACTGGTAAAACTAAGTGCTCAGGAATTTTTAAAACCAAACCAAAGCCCAAGATGTTGTTATGAAGTGATGAAACTAAGTGCTCAGGAATTTTTTTAAAACACAGTAGACCTTGTTGAAGCCTGTGAGCTGCTATTTTCATACAAACAGGTACTTCACTACCTCCTTTCAAAGTAATACTTTTCGATGTTTTAGAATTTATTTGGACACATCCACTATCTAGTGACATTACAGTTATTCAAATAAGTCTTGAGTACAAGTCATATTGTACAAACTCACGTTTTTCAGAATACATAGAGGGCAGACTTTTGAGATTTTGAGGTGTTCACAAGTATTTGGGCTTTGTTTGTTTGAACTAAGACAGGTATTAAAATCTTAACGGAATAGTTAAACTGGTGCATGTCAAAAGTCCTTAAAATCCAGCAAAAGCCTGTAACACCAACACAGAAGGATAGGCAGTCCTGAGTTTCCTTAGCATTGAGAAGATCTATTGCAATTGCAAGCATCTAGCCCAAGGATTTCTGATCTTCATATGAGCAGGTGGCTGAGTCCAAGGTGTGCATTAGCATGGGGCCCAGCTGTGATATTCGAAAAACTATTTCTGGGTGGACAGCCCTGTTCTAGTCAAGATACCCATGCTCTAAATTCACATTGAGTAGCAGTTTATTCATAGCTCCTGGTGACATGTGGGCCTATGTGCACTTCATATACCTACTTATATTTTACAAGAGAGCCTAAACAAAAAAATTCCTGTGGCTTTCAATTAGATTGGTTGTCACCCCTGGGAATATATTTAGAAATGGGATATAAAAAGTCATTTTAATACATCTGCTGCTGCTGGTCAAATGTTGCTCCTTCAGTATTTACATAGTGTAAAAAAATACACAATATTTCTCCAACACTCATCTAAACTTCAAAACCAGAAGTATGAGATTGCCACCAGACTCTAGTCGTACTCCTGCGGAAGATGTAAAATAATTCCCAATAGATCACTATCCATATTTTATTCTGCACTTCAAACAACTTTATTGCACTATTCCCACTACAGACCTGGGTTTCCTGGGAGGAAAAACACTTGTAGATATTTCTCTAAGGGCTTTTTTGCCTCACAAACTTTGGCCCAGGATCACCGTGAGTCATGCTGGTCAATTCAGGGCTGAGGTTTACAGGATGAGTGAGTCCTAATAGATTATGGCAGGAAAAACTTCTTTGTAGCATAACACAACTGCAGATAGTGGTCTCTTAAACTTGTTTGCTGTGTCTGTAGGTATGACCAAAAACTGATGAAAGTATGTATATATGCTACTCCCCCAGGAGAAATATTTAATTTAGCAGTGTTTCCTGAAGTGTCTGGGCCTGTCTAAATAGGAAAATTTACCAGCTTAACTATACTGCTGTAATTCCCCATGGGGATGGAAGGAATAAGTGTCTCCATGATGACAGTTATAGTTCTGGCAGTAAATTTTTCCAGCTAGACAATCCCTCCAGGTTTTGCTTATAATAGGGAAATTCAGACCTGATGTTCGTAAGAAATAATTGTTGAATTTGCAGCACAGAGATGACACAGCTGCTTAACTGTAAGGGAAAGAGAAAGGGGGGCCTATTTGTCACTTTACAATATATCTTAACCTATAAAGGACTATTATTGACGTGTTTGGTATCGTTTCGTGCCCTCTCAGTGCTCTGTAGACCTCAGTTTTATTAGAATTAGACATTGACCATTTGAACCAAACTCAACCAATTTGACCCATTAGACTCAACTTCATGAAGAATCCGGTGCTCTTCCCATCCCCATGATGAAAGGGTATTGTCAACTAAGTGCCAGTTTTTGTCAGCAAAGAGTTACCACATGTGAGAGGCATTATACTAAGTTCCCGAATGGACACACCCTATCTAGCAAAGCAGACCAACAAAAGCACACTTTCCTTACCTGGTCAGTGACAGAGATGTTACACACAGATGCTTTGCAGACTTGCAGAACTAGATCTTACTGGTCTTAATTTACCCAAATTTACATATCCAGAGCTGCCCTTCAGAGGCTTTCAAACCCAGCTCACTCCTTGCCTGACCACGTAGACACATTGTAATTTTTCTTATTTTTCTTTAGGTGGTGGAACAAGCTATTGTCTGTGCCCAGAATGGAAGGACCTGCATTGCGATCACTTACCGACCATTACCAGCACAGAGCACAGTTATTCTTGTTGTTACCAATGAAAATAGAACAAGAATTCACCAGCCATGATGGCAAGACATGAAGCATATTTTAATTTAGTAAGTGCACAAACACTGCCATAAAACATCAGTAGCTTGAGGTCTTCTTTAGAAATGAGCTCTCCAGAGGGGGAAAAAGAAAGAGCAGTGAGTATCAAAAGGGTGTAGCCTGACCTGGCAGTTTTACAGCCTTTTTTTTTTCCTAGTACAGAAGTCCTATTTAGGACTAGGAGTCTTTTAACCTGAGCAGTATTCTTGCCTTCAGAGAACAAATGCACACTTTTTATATGGAGCTGAATATGAATGTGAGCTGCAGATAATTTTTCAACTTTTCACTCAAGTACTTACCTTCTCTTCTCCTGCTCCATAAAATAAACGATTGAGCAGACTCCCTTGGAGCTAACAGTGACAGATATAATTAATTAGCTGTATAATCTTCAGTTGTTGTTCTAGTTTTTTTGGTAATTTTTGTAAGAGGTAGTTTAAATCATTAAACTGACCTCTTGGTGCTAAGGAGTGTAGTGATGTACCTGATCTGGAAGCTCAAATAAAACAAATTAAAATTTTTAAAATAACTTGTTCTGAGCTAGCTCTTAGCTCAGTTCAGGACAAATTTAAGTTAGTTTTTAGTCTTTTAGCCATTTCCAGTCCCAATTTAAACTGCCACAGATCCCTTTTAAAGATTTTTATTCTGGTTCTGAATTGTCTATCCCTGGACCCCCTAAATGTTTGCTTTCTGTATTTCAATTACTCTTTGTGTAATTCTGTATCACCACTAGCTACCTCTACCTGTAAAGTATCTCAAGACCAAATGATAGAAAAATGCTCAAAAGGAGCAAATATGATAAAAAAATATTTATCCTGAGGGTCACATTTTGCAGAGAAGCTTGAGGCATATGACTAGTGAAATGTCTGTATTTTCTTTTTCATATTTGTAGATAAATTATGGTTGGCACACATTGTGGTAATGTGGAGTAAGTGTAAGTGCACAACCTCAAGGCTAAATTTGGCTTCTTTAAGGGACAATTGGAAAAGAAAATGTTTTTACCATTTTTATCCATCAATTTTCAGTATATAGCATCAAAGTTTCATGGGTTTTTTATGAGTTCCTTCCTGCTTCTTTTCTGGAAGAAATATCAGTTCACTGGTTGTGGTGAAGTATCCTGCAGAATTAGATTCCCCAAACAAGAGGTCTCAAGCCATAATAAAAGACTACTGACTCCCTCAGAGAAGCACATAATCCCACAGCTGACAAGCATATACCAAGAGTTCAAGAAGTGTTGATGAAACATATATTCTTGACAAAATGGATACATAGTCTGAAAAATAGGCTGCATAAGTGCTTAAATTTCAGCATCTTGTGATGTTGAATCCTTCATTGTTCTAAGGGATTCACCATCACTTCAATAAAGATCACGACTTTACCAATGGTTTGGAAAATGGTAGGGGGGTTGATTTTCATTTATTGTGTGACCCATAGTATCATTGAAGTTACATGGGGGAGGGAGTGGTGGTGGTAAATGTTTTCTTATTAATCAGTCTAATTACAACTCAACCAAATAGAAATGCATTTTCAAGTTTGCCAAAACACCAAAGATCTCTAAAATTTTTATGGCTAAATAATCTGGGCATCTTTTTTAATGAAGCATAAGCTTGGCTGAAATACACAAGTAATGATACCTGAGGTGTTTCTAAACAGCATTTGCCAGACATGGCCCACTTCTGAGTTTAGGACAGACATATCTTCTAAAAGCATTTTCTGAACCATAACTGATTCACACTATGTTGTGCAAAGCTGACAATAGACACAGGTGAATCTCACTGAAAGGGTTTATTTGACCCGAGGGCCTAAAGCAGGCCTTCAGCTTTTTCAGTTAAGGATAGATATATAGTTATCAAAGAATAATGCATAAAATAAGGGAAGGTCTTTTGGTTCATATTCCTTTAAAACAGAAGAGTGAAGATAATCACATAATACTAGCATTTGAAATTAATAAAGAATGCAGAAACTTTATCAAGATGATTTTCCATAAACCAAAATTTATTCAGGCAGCCTGAGTCAAACACATTCAAGCTGAATCTTACATGTTTTATCTCATATACAATGAAAAGCTACTGAATAAAATTTCCCCAAATTCTGCCTGAAATACTTAAGAATATGAGACGGTCTTTAAGGGTGTACCTCAAGACTGATACTCATCTCAATCATCAAGAACAGGCTGACAAAAAATTGCTGAACGCAATGAGATTTACAGTCATGACACTGTGTTACTCAAGATAATGGCAGGGTAGGCAAATAAGCTAAGGCCCTTCTGTGGGAAAAGGATGACCAATGCAATTTTAACTTAAATTCATTCCTCATATACTGTAACTAGATGAAAAGAAATCAACCCTTAAGCTCAAAATAGAGCATCTGCTCAAACCAGATTGAGTCAAACCTGAAAATCGACCAAAAGGTTGGTCTTTTTTAACCAGTGGAGCTGCAGTACTCTTTGCAAAAGAAAATGCAACAGTCTCCAAGTAGTGTGAAACCTTCCAGAAAATGTGGCAATAAAAGCAATCCCTGACAGATGGGCAACAGCAGGACTTCCAGGCTGACAGCCACAGTGGGGCTGAAACAACAGGGACAGGGTTTAGTGATAGATGTGGCAGAGCTAGGGTAGTGGTTGGAGTTGGTGATCTTGAAGGTCTTTTCCAACCAAAATTATGATACTATGATACTATGATAACAGGCCACCCTTTACATCAGGAAATTAAGAGAGCAGGTGATTTTCTGCACACAAAAAAATGGGTCAATGGTTTGGAGTTTTTATATCCTCTCTTTTTAACGTGATCTTTGACAAATTTAAAACCATTCACTAACTCACAGGTATGAGCAAGGAAGCTCTTCTGTCTTGGCCAGAGCAAGTCATCCAGCATAAGCTTTCCTGAACCAGAGGGCTGTAAGAGACCCAAGAAGGTCACCCTATATATCCTCAAGGCAGGATCATTCATTAATTCATGAAAGATGCTTGTTCAAATAGTTCTTTAAGATTTCTAGTGCTGACAATGCGTGACCATCAGCAGTCTCCGCTTCACTCTCTTTAAAGTTGAAAGTACTGTCTTGCCTTGACATCTAGCCTAAATCATCTTTGTTGATTCTCATCATAGTTTTCTGCTGGGCATTTTCCAGCTGGCACACTTCCTTCATGAAGTCTTTTGCCCAAAGCCAGGTGGCATACCCTAGTTGAGGTGTTCCCATTGCCGAGCAGAGCAGAAGAATTATTTGCCATGTCCTGTAACCTATATTCCTGTCTAGTTTATCTTAAGAGGGTGTTTTGCAACATCATGACATTGTTGGCTTGTGTCAAGATTTAATTCAACCATAAACTCATCTCTTCCTTTCCATAAAAATGCCACCTTGTCAGTTACCATCGTTAGCCTGCAACCTGTACTTGTGCAACTGGTTATTCCCCTCTGATTTTAGTTTCTAGAGCATGTCCCTGTTGAATAACACCCTATTTTTACAGACAATTTGTCCACTTAGTCAAGGTAATTTTTAATTCTAATCCTGTTTTCCAGCACACGGTCTTTCTGAATTTGACATTTTCTGGAAATTTAATAAGCATACTCTTTTTTCCCTCTTTAATGGTTATTAAGGAAAATATTTAATATAAGACAACCAGGGCCACTACTTGCAGAATTCCATTTATGCATCTGTTATCAGGAGGGATTCTTAGAGGAGCAGTAAGTAAAAGTTAGCTGGCAGATGTATTTAACTGTTAAAATTACCTCTCTTCTAAGTCAGCACACTTCGATGTGAATGCAAACAATACAAGTTGAAGCTGTACAGTTTAAAAATCCAAAGATGATGGCATCTGTTCTCATCTGAGCAGTCTGTTTCCTGTGGAACTCATTTCAAAGCTGATTGTAGTTAATGAATGGCCCCTATAAATTTCAGTGGGCCATGAATCATGTTCAGAAAGAAGGGTAAACATGATCCTTCACCAACACTAAAATAAAGCTCTGCAGAAATAAGCATTTGATTTTTTAAAAAATATTTCATTAATTAAAGGAACGAATCAGCAAAACTGGCCAAAATCTGATTTTTCTCAAACTTCGGATTTTCACCAGTGAACAAGGAATAAATTAAACAAATTTCAATTTTATTATGCAAACACCTAAGGGTAAATCAATAACCCACTCAAATCTAATTACCCAATAATATCTCAGCATTGGCTGATGGTGGGCCTCACCAGAAGAGAAACATGAGTTCAGGTTCAGCCTTTTTCAGCTCTCGAAGAGTTTGAAATGCTAAACAGAGTTTGCAATGTCCTATGGCCTCCAGCAGTCAAATAATTTTGCAATTTTATAGCTAATCGCTTGATGGCTTATCTCCATAGATCCAGAGACAGTAAACTCATTCTAGAGGACTGCTGTGATCCCCCCCCAGTATTTATCAGGGAGTTCTTTAAACCAATTCCTGCCTAGATTACATTCTCTTTTCTTTAGAAAAGAAAAGTTGTTAAAGAGTTACCATGAGAAAGAGTTTTACTGTAGAGTTTGGTGATTATTCCAGTAATTGGTTATTTTAATTCTAATGACTAGTTATCATCACAGCTAAAATTTTGCAACCTGATGTCTAAACTTTGCTCATTTCAACCAAGCTTGCAAATGATGAAACTCCAAGGATTGCAAGAGTCTTTCCCTTTTAGCTTTCTTTTTTCCATGCAAATACTTCAGGTGTAACCACTACTTCTTCTCTTTCACAAGCTAGAAGTGTCCTCACATACTTTTTTACTCAACATCCAGTTGTTCAGTCATTCCCATGGTTCTTCACTAAATTCTCACTATTTTTTTCTGCATCTTCCTTCAACCTAGTTTCACCAGAGTCCTCTTATAATGCTACCACTAAATAGCAAGCTGATTACAACACACAGTCTGTGTATCTTGACTAGAAAGGTTTTGGGTTTTTTTTTAAATAGGATCATTTCAATTGCCACTAGATGTCCACAACATTCAAATAAAAATTCTCTGCCCTTACACATTGGAGGCAGACATCACCAGAATTTCTCATTATGACTTATCTTCTACTGTTTGGACCATCTTTACACATTCTTCCAAGTCACTTGCCCGTTTTCTTTCTTGCCACATTCAAATAACTAATTCTGCACCTAATTTTCCACAGTGCCCCTTATGTGTACACTGCTCTATGAGTTTAAAGACAAAGACTTGTTTTCTTTTTCTGTGAATGCATTCCTGCCAGGATATCAGCAAGAGAGCAATCTCTGCTGAGAGAAGGGCAGGAGACTGTCCCCTGAAAACTTCAGGTGACAATACGCACAAATGCAAACCAGACTGTTCTTTCAAGAGCGAAATGGGAGGGAGGGCAGAAGAGAGGAAAGGGAAGACTATTGAGAGACACGTTAGAGTCCCACCTCTGAATAGACAGGTTGTATTTCTTAAAGATAAGCTTACAATGTTTCACCTTTGTATTTCTTACATCTAAGCTCATAATATTTCATCTTACTGTATGTTGTTTGACAGTAAGATTTGTCTTTCTGAATTTCAGTTACCTTGAGTGTCTTCTTTGGGATGACTTACATGTCAGGTCTTCTCTTCATCCATCACTTTGCTCTGGGAATTGTTCTTCCTCTGCAGGTGTAAGCTGAAACTGTCAGAAGCATTTGGCTGCCTGTTTGCATAATGTTGAATATTTTTTCTTGTGTAAGACAGTTTGGTGAGAATTGGTGGTCTAGCTGGAAAGATCTGATTTGTATTTTGACAACCAGAAAAGAAAAGCCCAAACCAAGTAACAGTTGGGAACCTTCAGATGGGACAGCCACTTGTCCTGCAAGCAGATACTGTGGCTCACCCAAGACTGCCATCTGCTTGTCCTTCTCACTTGTTTTGACTGTTTTCAGATGCGTTAGGGAACAAACTGCAAATAGGCCTATATAAAAGGTGTGAGGTGTATTTACAAATCCTCAAGTGGGCAATTGCTGCACACTTCCAGCTGTGCTTTGCCAGAGAGAGGCAGTCCAGCTATCATTTCATAAAAATACACACTTTACCTTTCAGTAGGCAGGACAAGTACTGACCAGAACAGCCAGCACAAGACCTTCAATGTTGACTGAAGTCTTCACGCACTGTTGTCATGCTAATACTAGACACAATTAGTATGTATGTTGTTGCTAAGAAGACCGAAATTCAGTATATTATTATATACTTCACCTGTGGCTTTTAGCTAACTGCTTCAGCATTTGTGATTTAATTTTACTTTTCAGAAGTAAATGTTGATATTTTTGTCACTGTGAAAATGTGAAAACCTTCTCAGAATAGTTTTGCAAATACAGCAAAATAAGATTTGTCTTCACACAGAAATTACCAGGCTACCTAATAAGTTTGGAGCTTGGTGAAGACAGAGTTTGGCCAGTTTGTTTTCTTTTAATGACAACAGAGTGGGAAACAATCCTTTTCAGTGAAAAGAAATCACTGCCATGATTTTTCAGACAAACCAACTGGGATTTGATAGTTGCAATTTGGCCTAGGAGAGGAAGGCTTCCCAGAGCAACTGTGCAGCTGCAATAATTGCCTCTGACAGAATTGTATTAGAGGCATATTTGACAATTATGCAACAAGCATGTGTGGCTGAGACTTCTCTCCCTCCCTTGGCATGTCACATACTTGTCTAAGGAGAGCTGCTTTATGCCCGGAGGGACAACTGCAGTGCCCATCAGGGTGCCTGTCAATACGGTTCCAATGCCTGCTCTCACCTGCTGCAGGGTTTGTTCACCACCATCCCCTTGCTCTTGCTGGTTTAACCAACCCTCTGACTGTTCGGATTTGTTGTGAAGGTCATAACTCCCTCTATCAGTAGTGTTCTATAGATTCAAAATTTTGTGTTTAGTTACATGACTTTCCTGTTAAATTTTGAAAGTAACCCAGATACTCTTGTAGTTTATTTGAACTGCAGTATAGCTCGGGCACTTTTCCACTTCTCTTCCACTTAAATGTGTACTTAACCATTACAGCTGCTGCATTTTGACTTGATGACTCTTGGAAGGAGGATCAGAGCTGCTCCTTACCCAGTGGGAAAGAGTATCTTTTAAACAGCGCTAAGTCCATTCTAAATATACTGTTTCCCATATTGTTAATAGCCCTGTGATACAGAATATCATCACAATAGAGGTTTTGTACTCCCAGCTTCCCACAGGGAGGAAAGCGACTGGTCCTGGCAGTGGGATTTGAGGTGAAATGCCTTCCCATCGGTTAAAAGTGAAGTTTAAGGTTCTATCTGCTCAGGGAAAATCGCTGATTTAACTTTATCAAACAAAAAGTTTTCCAGAATTATTCCACTTGCAGAAAATAAGTTGCAAGGCAATATCTTTTAAGATAAGTAGCGTGCAGTTCAGTGACTTAAGTTTGCAAGCCTTTTTGTACCAGGTTCTGCACTGAACAGTCTTTTGTTAATGAAATAGTTTATGAGTCTGGGATAAGAGTATTACAATTCCCTTCTGAATCTCACTTCTCAGAATAATTCATACTACTACCTCAGTTACACAGATCAGCTTTAAGTGACAGGAAAGTTACTTGTCAAACGTAAATGCAACCTCAAGAAAACAAGTAGATTGTAGTCATACTATGAACATACTATTGGACTAAGCAAAAAATATTAAGATTATTCTGAGTTAATGAGATTCTGGTTACCAATGTTGCACATGTAAAGTTAAATTTGTCTTTATTTTTAAGTGATTTCTTATGTAAACAGATCTCAGATGATCAAACTGCCAGTCTGCCTCTGTGCCTCTCCTCAAAGAAACTCTTGTATCTGTTGGCTGCCTGGAGGAGTAATCAGCTTTCTAAAAATTGAGAAAATAGCCAGCTAGGTCATGGAGTTTATTACTGTATCCTAATTGAAGAGAAGGCCAAGCTCACATCATGTTACACATTAGAGTACCTATCCAGCACAGCAGTTTCTTAAATGTTCTCATTGCAGAAGATTTCATCAGAATTCACACCTCTGTGAAGATACAGATCTCTCTTGATTGGCGTGAATCCAGGAGAAACCAAGCATCTCTGGAACAAATGCTTAGTTTTACCTGTGTGCATTTAGCAGTTAAGTAACACCTGAGGGCAATGTGACTGAAATGTTGCTCTGTGACTGAAATGTTGCTCTCTTCTCAGCTTGAGTACCTCTGCTCTGACTACTTGGAAGTCCTACCTTGGTAGAGTCTCGGGCAAGTGGTGATTTCACAGGAGATCGGAGGTACACTGACGTGTTGTTTCTCTCAACATTCAGGAAAAGCAGTTGCCTGTACATTGTGTAGGGAGTTAAACCCTGGCAGTGTACATGGAGAATCCTTGAAGCACATCAACAGAATCAACCTCATAAGGGACCTAGCAGGATAAGACACCAAAGTGGTCAGCTCTAAGGGGCCTGGGGGCACGTACAGAAATGCATACTTAGGCACGCAAGGACCTGTATAGTAAGGTACCTGTAAGTGTTTGCTGGATTTGACAGCAGCCAAGTTCCTGTGTTCTATTTCCTATTCCTGTTCTCTTTATTGGGTCTTATCTTTTGGCAGCAGTGAGAAGGGAAAAAACCTTGGCTGCTGGTACTATACTCTCTGCAAATATAGGTTATGCCTCATAAAACTGAAATGCCAACCTAGAGAAGCCCATCCTGGCAGGGGAAGCACCACAGCCAAATCAGCCCTGAGATCTGGCTGTAGTCAAGATCCTTGCTTTTCCCACATGTCCTCACCTCCCGTCACCTCTTTAGGTCTTACTGACTTTTCAGCTCAGTCATCACCCAGGTAAAGTCCCAGTAAAATCAGTGTTTCAATGAGAATGAAACTTTTCCCAACAAAACTAAACACAGATTGTATCAGAGAAGTTATTGCAGTTGGGCTAGAGATGGCAGCTGACAAAAGTAGTAAGGGAAGGATACCAGCCTTAGCAAGATCATGACAACTGCTACTAATTGGGGAGGTATGGCTAAATTATGTGGCAAAATTGTATCTATTACATTCAGCTATTCCCTTTTGATCCCCTCTGTGCCTGTAGAAACACAATATATTATAGGAAAGTATTTGTAACACAATTTTCTTGAATTAAGCCTGACTTCCCAAGTGCATTTTTCTCTGTTACCAAATGACAAAATCTCTCTTTTAACATACTGCAGCAGGTAAAATGTGTGCTCCACTCAAGATCAGTAAGTGCAATTCAACAAGCATTTCACAAAAGGCTGAAGATTATTTTCTTTCATATTTAGCTCTTTGGTCTCTCTCTTGCTCCTTTCTCACTATTTACATGAAGAGAGGTGATGATGTGAATGTTTTATTTAGTTTCATTTTTAAAAAAAAACTCCCTTTAATTCTCCTATAAGCATTTTGATAGCAAGCCAGCAATTACATTATGAAACAAACTTGTCTTTCTGCTGCCAAATTGCAAAATCAAAACAAAATAGATAAATACTACCATTAAAACACACACACACACACACACTAAAGAACGAACTTGTCAACTAAGACCATTAACTATCTTTTATTCTTGGCTTTTCTTGGCTTTGATCTTTTATTAAGGTTTAATTGAAAGATATTGAAAGCAGGTAGTCTATCCTATATAATGAGTATTACCTCTAGCAGGCCATAAAGTTTCTCCTAATGTCTGCAATAAGGTTATACAGTATTACTGACAACAGGGAATATATTTGCCTACTGTACATTTAAGAACAAAAATACCAATGCAAAAGGAAGAAGATCCTTTGTTCTGCTTATCTATATTTCAAGTTGGAGATATTTGTAATAGATCTTTCACACCCACTCTCTGATATGCCATGACTCTGAATAAAATGTACCTTGGAATATTTACCTGCCAAGAGACAAGGTAGAGATGTGGAAACTTAACACCTTGGCTAATAGAAGTCCATCATCTTTCTTGTCTGACTCATATAGTCAGAAAAAAAATAATGTCTGCCACAGGGCCTGACATGAATATAAATGCTAGCCAGGTTGTGATTTAATGCCTATAAAACAATATAAACTCTTACACACCATGAGTTTTGTAACTGAACTCATGTTTGGGTAGACAGTGGCAATCCAGAGCAGAAGCAAGATCCACATCATGATTTTGACATCAAGTACATGTTTTCATTTATAAGCAGAAACAGGACAGACTGAATTTTTGGTTTCTGTGTCATGAAGGGAGAACACATGAAGGACACAAAGGATCAGGCAAAACTAAAAACAAATGTATTGCACCTACTTTTTAAAGGATGTCCTCTGCAAGAGCAAATTTGTCAGGATCCAAGAATTTCAGAATTCACAGAGCTTTGAAAACTTTTTTCTAATGCTTGCATGTATTTTCGATTTGTTCATTCTTCTAAAAAATCTGTGCTTGGCAAGATGGGAGGTAAATTTAGTCTGCAGCTGTTCCCACAGGCTGTAGAATTTAATTGAAAGTAGATGTGACCCACTGTCAAAGTGGGCATTAAAACAAAAAACTGTTGGAAATCTTAGGCTTGCTGCATGAGACTGATAAACTCCCTGGCTGCTGAAAAAGGGCTGCATTAATGTATGTGTGAGTGACACCAGTGCTCTGGAGCGAAGAAGTCCTGCTCTGGACCCCTCTAAAAGATGAGACCTGTGTTTGTCCTAACACAGAAGTTGGCTGTACAGAGTTAGCAGTGTGCCACTGCATTCAGCACAGTAAGCAACTGAAAACAGTATTTGGCAAGTGTTTTCCCCGTTTGGCTTTGTCCTTTCATATGTATATGGATAAGCAAATTAAGCCCCATTCTTAGTGTGGTAATGCTTAGACTATCCAAAGCAAAGCAAACAGACAGCAAACAGAGATACTGGCTCTTACTGACATTTCAGGTACCAACTTATTGCCAGTTAGGGATTTCCTCCCTGAGACAGCCTGTTGCCCAGCTAAATTCTCACCCAATCTAGCACCCTTTGCTGTTCAGCATTTCCACTTTAGAAGGTTTTTATCTATCCGGAGAAATGAGTAATGGCTACAGGCAAATAGCTGTGGTTTTCCTGCTTTCCCCTGCTAGCAGTGAGGAACACAGGACTCCCCTGGCGACTCTGAGAATGCACTTGTTTGCTGGGGGGATTGAGGGTTTTTTGGTTGTTTTGGTTTGGGTTTTGGTTTTTGGTGTTATTGTTGTTGTTGGGTTTTTTTGTTTTGTTTTGTTTCCGTTGGTTGGTGGTGGTTTGTTTGTCTGTTTTTTGCAATAGGCAAGGTTTGCAGAGAGAGGCAACATCTTTACACCAGGTCGATTACTTTAATGGAGAAGAAAATCCTCATACCTGTAGCCAGTCATTTGTGTCTGCTCTTCAGGTATGAGCATGAAAAAAAAAAACAAAAAACTCTGAAGACTGGAGGAGAGGAGGAGACTGAGGGCTTAAAAAAACATGAGAAGTCTGTGTAAGAAGGGCAGCAGTGAAGACAGGAAAGCCCCTGCAGTTCCGAGTGTTAAAACTTCTTCCTCTGGGTAGTTCAAAATCCGATCGTCTGTTCCTTGCAATCGGAGGCAGGAAAGCAGGCGGCATACTTGAACACCTCATTTGCCGGCTGCAGGTATTTTCCTTGCAGGCCACCTTCCCTTTGAGAGGTCACCTTTCTCCGGTATGCCCATTCCGCTGCAGTTTCCACCACCCCCACCCAGCAACCCCGAGCAGTCTCCCGTCCCTCCCGAGGGGCTGCAGCGCGGGGTGAGCCTGCCCGGCTCTCCGGTCAGATCTTTTCAAAATGAGGTTGTCAGACTTTAATAACACGAGAGGAGAGGGAGAGGGAGAGGGAGAGGGAGAGGGAGAGGGAGAGGGAGAGGGAGAGGGAGAGGGAGAGGGAGAGGGAGAGGGAGAGGGAGAGGGAGAGGGAGAGGGAGAGGGAGAGGGAGAGGGAGAGGGAGAGGGAGAGGAGAGGGAGAGGGAGAGGGAGAGGGAGAGGGAGAGGGAGAGGAGAGGAGAGGAGAGGAGGAGAGGAGAGGAGAGGAGAGGAGAGGAGAGGAGAGGAGAGGAGAGGAGAGGAGAGGAGAGGAGAGGAGAGGAGAGGAGAGGAGAGGAGAGGAGAGGAGAGGAGAGGAGAGGAGAGGAGAGGAGAGGAGAGGAGAGGAGAGGAGAGGAGAGGAGAGGAGAGGAGAGGAGAGGAGAGGAGAGGAGAGGAGAGGAGAGGAGAGGAGAGGAGAGGAGAGGAGAGGAGAGGAGAGGAGAGGAGAGGAGAGGAGAGGAGAGGAGAGGAGAGGAGAGGAGAGGAGAGGAGAGGAGAGGAGGAGTGCGAGCTCGGGAGCAGCGGTAGTTTAATGTGGAGCAACTTTAATGGGCAAGAATACACTTCCTGCCTTTCGCACGCCCATGTCAGTGTAGGGAAACACCTGAGCTACCCTGAGAAGCTAAGTTTACAAAACATAGGAAAAGATTTTGAGGTGTTTCTTTGGGATTGAGGTCTCACCGATACACCTCGCAAAAAAAAGCTGCCTCCAACCTTGCTTTAAACGCCATGGATGAGTTCAACAACACAGTCAAAAGCCCTTATCTCCCTGTCAGTTCCCCCTCCCAGCAGTTTTCAAAGAATTCGGGAACGAAACACCTAAAATAGATTCCAAATCCTGCCCTAGTGGCTGCTTTCGCATTTCCAGCGCACGTATCCATATACACACCGGCGACCGGTACAAGGACCCGTGTGGTGGCAGTGGGGGGAGGCCGGGAGGAGCGGATTCTGCTGTTCCCGGCCCCTCTAGCCGGCATCACATGGCTCATCTGCGGAGCCGGCCACTGTTTCTCCCGCTTCTCCTCGCCCACGGGCAGTCCCGGGAGGGGAGGGACGGGCGGCGGGACCAGCCACCGACGGGGCGCACACACCGGGTGGCGCTGCGAGCCCGCGGCAGGACCGGCAGCGCCGACCTCGTACCCCTGTGTGTCTGTGCAGGAGTCGAGGCAAAAAAAAGGGAATGAGAGGGATGGAGAGTCGGGTGCCCGCCCCCACCCACCCCCCCACCCCCCTCCGAAAGAAGCATCCGTGCACAGATGGAGAGAAAGTCCAGCCGAAGAGCCGGGCAGAAAAAGGGAAGGACAGGGAGGCAGCTCCCTTCTTCCGAAAGAAGCAGCCCCGCAGTGATTTGGAGAAAAACCCGCCGCCCAGCAGCACCAAGGAAGGCGCGCTTTTAACGCCGGGGCAGCTGGAGGTTGCGTCCAGTATATAGGCACCCGCACATACACTGTCCTGTCTCAAGAGATGTGACCAGGAGTAAAGCGCAGCCTGTTGCTGGGAAAAAAAAAAAAAAAAAAAAAAATAAAAAAAATTGCCCCGTCCCCCCAGAGGAAACCTGCACGACGTTAAATCTCCCCAAGAGCAAAACCTCCTCAAAAGGAGCCCATCGTTCTTTCCCTAACCGGGGACGAAGTTTCTGTGTCACTATGTGAGAAGTTCCAAGATTACCAGCGCACAACCCTTCCTTCACCGTCCCCGACCCCAAGGGAAGCCCTGGAGCCCCGGCGAGGAGAGAGGGCTGCTCCCCAGCATCGCCGCCCTGGGGCGACCGACATGCACCTGAAGGTTGCCGTGCTCCGTGACTGCTTTTTGCACTTCGCAGAGCAATATCCCTCAGCCTGAAAAACAGAAATCTCCAAATGCCAAGATCGAAGTTGCTCCCCAGGAGAGGGGTCCATTACCCAGCATCTCACCGGGCCTTACAGGCTGAGTACATGTACCTCTCGCAAAGTTGTTCACCGCTCAAGGAGTAATGCGGGGTCTTGGTTTCTTTCGGAATCCACAAGTGTAAAATGGAGTTACTCTTCATTTACAGTGCTCCACTAAAGCTTCAGTGCAGTATTGCTTCCCATTATCCCCCATTTCCCTAATCCCTTTAAAAAAAAAAAAAAAAAAAAAAAAAGTGAACAATACCAAGCGGCAGTTAGAAAACCGTAGAGCTGGAAACGCAGTAATTGTCCTAAATGGCGCAGTTTTTCTCAATGCACAACTTCCTGATGTGTAACAATTTCCCCATACGGTTCAGCACAAAACAGCCAGCTAGCTTGAAAAGATGCCACACACACATTAGTAAAAAAATTTGTGTTCTAAATTTTAAGGCAAATATCACTGAATGTTATTCGCTCCATTGAAATGCTGAGGAATTTTTCATAGAACCATGGAATCATTGAATTGTTTCGGTTGGAAGGAACCTTCAAGATCATCTGGTTTCAATATTTTTAAAAAATATCTTTAGGATAATAAGGCAAAGTGTAATGGAGCGAGCTGATAAAGTAGACCCTCGTTTATGCTAAGAAACATGAAGTTATTCTGATACAGCAAAGGAGTTTTGTCCTTTTATCATAAATTTGGTGAAAGTGTGAGCAACCACCATCTAATTTCTTTACACCTTTCCCTGCCTCTTTAATTGCAAAACTAAACCAGAGGTCGCCTCACAGAATGTAACTGAAGTGTGGCGGGTTTTGGCAAGTGCATACTTACAACCACTTGTACTGAAAGATTTGTTTGACTGCATGAAGTACTCGTACTCCTCTGCCTTTACAGCAGTGAAGGTGTTGATGGCTGGATTAGCCATCACATCCACAATTAAAGTTTGATTTCTACTTTCACATTCCTAGACTGTAAGCAACCAAGAAGCCAACACCCTTTGATTGCTGTTTAGTCTAGGCAGGCACATGCCGAAGGCAGTGGGAAAGGCACTGCAGCAGGCAGAAATGAAGTGGTGTTTTAAATCGCTTCAGATGCGCTCATGTCCCATCACTGCTCTGTAGAAAATTTAAACTGGAAAATAACAATGAAGAGCTGGAATAATGGGAAAAGCAGGACACGAAATTCGATAGACATTGCTATGAGCTTGAAGGGGAGAGACTTAAAAGGTCAGAGAGCAAACGGGAATGGCCACAATCATCAGAAGGCTGCTGGAAGGTAAGTTGATGGACACCGGTTTGACCTGCGGGTCAGCAAACTAGTTTAACTGTACCTTCATCTGCACAACGCAGAGACGAGTTCCCGGCTCCTATCAAACAACTCAATGCCCTTATCTGGAAGGGTTTAGTAAAAGTAAATCAACTACAAAAAGAACCTACTCAGCCTTCAAGTGCTGCATTTTGCTGGTAAAAGAAAGAAAAAATATGCGTGTTCTCACACAGCCCGGATCCAAACCGGCAGCTCCCAAGAAGCAGAAACACACACTTCTTCCCGGGAGAAGAATGAGTTTTTTCACTGGCTCTATTCCACTGCCAGATTGCCCCGAGATGGAGCAACTAGTGCCCTAAACAAATCACCAGGCTCCCAGCTAATGGCATTTTGGTAGCACTTTCTTTTCAGGGGGACACTAGAGAAGCAGTACGAGAAGTTACCCACTTGGTGCTCAAGCCATTCCATCAGAACTGAAACCTCCGGGTAACATAAATTCTGTCTCTCATTTCCACTGGGGAAATCTGGTGCTGCTGTGCTGCTCCATTTACACGGCATAAAAAAAAAAAAAAAAAAAAAAAAAAAAAAAAAAAAAAAAAAAAAGAGAGAGAGAAAGACAGCACAAACTGTTGCTTTGATTCAGTAGGAAACTTTGCAGGCCTCTGATGGTTGCATCTGTAATGAAGCAAATTCAGAATGCAGCTTAGAGAAATTCAATGAGAACAACTCCTGTTTCCAGTGCACATTAAAAGCCTCTTCTTATACCTACACCATGTACACAACTGAAATCTCCAATGTATCTGGAGTTGACTCGCTTGCACTCCTTTACTCTGCACTTTAATGCCTGCTGTTTAGGTTATTGCTACTAGTGTGCTTCGTGCATATGCACGAAAGATCTTTCTGCTATGCAGATTCTATGCCCTAGCCCTGATCTTTCAGTACCCTGAAAGTGAGCATCACTTCCCTGTGTAATCCAAGAGGCCAGATTTCCAAACAGGAACACTTCCCCTATGTCTTCTCAAAAAAAGAAAAAAAAAAAAAAAAAGTTAAGAGAAAGTGTTAGCAGGTTGGGGTGGTTTTTTTTGCCAAAATGCTGAACAAATGCCCTAACACTTTTCTATCTCCAGCAAAAGACACCAGGTTTTGGGCAACCCTTGCAATAGTGTTCTTATTGTTGTTCAGGGACAACTATGGACAAGATTCAAAGGATACAGCAAGGGCAGTCGCTCTGGACCAGCTGGTTGGCTGCACCCCGCAGCCCTTGAAACCGTCTCTGTTCCCGGTCCTGCGGAGAAATACTCCCGAACGAAAAGGGTTTTCACGCACAACCGCGAAGTTTCCCACACCCGAGACTGGCTGAAGAGGGTGCTCCCTACGGCAATTAGTATCGCCCCCTGCCACAAACACGTCACCTGAGAATAAAAGCGGCGGACCACTTTTTAGTTTGCCTTTTAAAGCAACAATGACCCTTAGCATTTCAGTATTAAATCTTCCCCACGATGGATTTGGTGCGATGTGAAAAATAAACTCCGAGGATGAGGTCTATGCAAAGTGGTCCCTCATGAACAGTCGGTTTTGCGAGAGGCACAACATCGCTAGTTTAAAAAAAAAAATAAAAAATTACTATTTAAATATGTCAATGCCTTTCCTTTAGCTTCCCCTACTAGTGCATTATGAAAAGCAGTAAGTAGAATGCAAACTTACTCGTTTTAACGCCTCAAAGCTGTTCTCATTAGGTGTTACAATTTACAAAGAGATTGAATTCGTTGTATGTTCATTTTTCTCTGAAACTCTAGAGAACGACTGATACCTGAGTTCAAAGTAAATCATTGCCTACAACGGTGGAATTAAAAAGAAGAAAAACAATTGGCTGACCTAAGGTAGAATGTTTAATCTGGAGTTTATTAATACCATTTAAAATATTACAGATAAAAATCAATTACATTTCATGCATTTAAAATGCAAATCTAAAATGTTCCAGCGGAGGGCTTTCCATTTCAATGTGAAATATCCAAATTATTTCAACATTACAATGAGACAATTAGTTTGCAGCGTTGCAAACTGCTAATGTAGTGTCAGGAGTGTTTATTAACATTTATCAATATTATTTTCAGGAAATACACATAGGCCAACGTTAGTTCAGTTTCACTTGGACAGTTTATTTAACACATGGGTCGTGGCAAACCCACTTTATGAAATATAGGAGAACTCTCACTGTAACTATACCTGAACTGCCAGCAAATGCAAATAAGTACATGCTCCATTAAATTAAATGTCATTCAACATTTATCAAATATTGTTTGCTTAATTACAGTTGTATGCCTATCTAAATTAATATTCAAGCAAAACCTATATCCTGAAGAGTGGTTTGATGTACGCTTCAAGGAATGAGTCCAGAAAAAGAATGCAGTGAACCAGGACTGCAACAATAACGTTTTCTTGTGACAGGAAATAAAAATTAAAAAAAAAAAAAAAAAAAAAAGTCAAGTGTACTTCAATATACTTTCAAATATTTACTGGAAGTAATTTACAAGAAAAATACTATACAAAATCGTCTCCTGGACAACTGCACCTCACACCGATACATTGGTGGAGTTATATTTAATTGTTAGCTAATCTAGAACGATTCCCCAGTTGTACAAACCTATAGGTTCAGTTGTATTGTACAAATATTTTATTTTCCTGTCTCCCCCCCAGCCTCCCTTTTTGGCATCGGAACTACAGCTTCGCTCGAAACCCACGGTGCTTCTTCATTTGTTTGGAGTTTAAAAAGATACGATTTGCAACCTAATTATTTTCAGCGTATTTCGCGATTCCTACCCAAACGGGAATTACACAAATGCGCTGGCAAACGTAATGAAATTTGGACTCGGGGGGGGCAAACGATGTGTTAAAGTAAAATAAAAAAGGGGGGAGGGAAGGGAAAGCGCACCACCACTCCGGTCCCGGGGAGCGGAGGGGCTTGAAGCAGGTAACGAGATGAGGGCGATTTTTAGCCTCAGCTCGGCGCTGTGCGGGGTTAACGACTGCGGCCGGCAGGCGCTGCCGTCGGAGTCCCCGCCGCGGGGCAGCCCCGGCCCGCCTGCCGCTCCCGGGGCACAGCTGCTGTACCGGAGCTAGCGCCGGGGCGACGGAGTGCGGCGCGGTTTCCAGCAGGAAAGCGAAAGGGAACGTGGGTTTTTTTCTGCTCTAAAGGCAATCCGAGGCGGGGAATCTGAAGGCGAAGGGGAGGCGGCCGCGGAGCTGCCCCACGGGGGGCCGCGGCTTTCACCCCTTGCTGAGCCGCTCTGCTCCCCCTGTCGCGGGGCTTGCGCGGCCCGGCTCCACCGACAGCGCCTTGCGGGACTCCAAACAGGCAGGGGGACGGCCGCGGGGGCTGAGCGCGGTCCCTGCGGAGCTGCGCCGGCTACTTACCGTGTCCGCGTCCCCGCCGCGGGGCTGCACCCACGGGAGGGCGGCGGACCCCGGGGGGCGCGGCGGCCCCGCGCCTCCGCTCGTCACTCCATGCCGTTGCGGTGGCCGGGCTCGGGGGGGCGGCAACAGCTCCGGGGAGTGGCAGGGCGGGCTGCCGGCCGCGCTGTGCTCGCTGTCGGTGTCGCTGCCCTTCTTGCCTCCAGGGCCGGGGCCGCCGCCGGGACCGCCGCCGCCCGGACCGCCGGCGCCGCCAGGGCCGCTGTGGGTCTTGACATGCTTGCTGAGGTGGTCGCTGCGCATGAAGCGCTTGTTGCAGACAGGGCAGGCGAAGCGCTTCTCCCCCGTGTGGGTCCGCAGATGCCGCTGCAGCTCGTCGGAGCGGGTGAAACGCTTGCCGCAGAAGAGCCAGTTGCAGACGAAGGGCCGCTCGCCCGTGTGCCAGCGCAGGTGCGCCTTCAGGTGCGAGGTCTTGCCATAGACCTTGCCGCAGCCGGGGATGTGGCAGCTGTGCAGGCCCTTACGCCGCAGGCTGGCCCCCGCCGGCCCCAGCCGCTCGGCCTCCTGGCAGTTGGGGCAGTCGCAGGTGGCACGGCCCGAGTAGCGGCGGGCAGAGGAGCGCGGAGAGGCGGCCAAAGGTGCGGCGGGGCCGCCGCCCAGCATGGAGCCCCCGGCGCCGGCCAGCGGCGAGGGGGCCGAGTCCGTGTAGGAGCCGGGCAGCACCGGCTTAAATCCGTCCATGAGATGCTGCCCGGCGGGACTGAGGAGGTGCGAAGAGGCGCCGCTGCTGAAGGCTGAGTGGCCCAGGCCCGAGTAATCCGAGTTGTAGCCGCCCAGCGGCGAGTGGAGCGAGGTCTGGAGCCCGCCGGCAGCCGGATGAAGTGAGCCAGGCAGCGCGGCCGCCCCGTTGGGGCTCTGCACGTCGATCCAGCCGGCCCCCACGTCCCACCAGCTGGAGGCGCCCGCCGAACCCACCTCGCCGGCGCCCAGCCCCGGGTGCGAGGGCTTGAACCAAGACTCGTAGGGGTGCGCCATGCCCACCCGCGGGTAGATGCTCTGGAGCCCCTCCACCGACGTGTGCACCTTGGAGATGAAGACGGGTTGGTGCGCTGCCGCCTCCTGCCCCGCCGCCCCGCCGCCGCCTCCGCCGCCGCCTCCGCCGCTGCCCGGCGCCTGGAAGACTGAGTAGTCGTTGGCGAAGGGCGAGCTGGCGGCCGCCGCGCTGCTGGAAGTGAGGGAGAAAGCGCTGGAACCCGGCGAGCCACCGCAGCTGAACGAGTCCGAGACTAGAGCGGCCGCCGCCGCCGCTGCCGCCGCCGCCGCCGCTGAGGAGCCGTTCCGCGGCGCGCCCGCCACGCCGAAGCCCGGCAGGCCCGAGCCCACGGCGCCGCAGCTGCCCGCCGAGGACGAAGAGGAGGAGGAGGAGCGTTTCCAGGGGTGGAAGCCTTTGCCGAAGGAGGACGCGCTGTCCGAGAGGGCGGACGGCGAGGGGCTGGGGCTGCCGATCTTGTTGCAGGTCGCGGCGAGCATGGCCAGCGGCGTGGAGCCTACCCGCGGTTCCTCCTGCGGGCACAGAGGGGAGAGGGCCGCCCAGCCGGCGTCAGGGACGGAGCGGCCCCTCCGCTGCCCGCCGCCCCGCGCCCGGACCCGCTTCGCTCCACCGCCCGGACCCGCTCCCCTCCGCCGCCCGGCCCTTGGAGCAAAGTTTCGCGAGTCCCGCGGGAGGATCCTTTGGCCGGAGCAGGCAGCGTGCTCTGCTTCCAAGCGCCTTCCGGGGCTTTTTTCACCATCCAGCCCTGCTCCCACGGAGAAGCTCGGGAAGGGTTAAAAAAGAGGAAGAAAAAGAGAGGGGGGGAAAAGTTGCGTCTGTTACCGTAGCTTTAAAGATGCCCACGGCACGGCGGGCAGCTACGTTTAAGCCCGTTCCCTTTCCCCGGGACCTGGCCGGTCCCCGTCCCTCCAGTAAAACTGTTTTTTTTAAATATAGAATTGCAGGATTATATAATTATTTCTTAAAAAAAAAAAAAAAAAAAAAAAAAAAAGAAAAAGCTTCCTTAAATAAAAAGCCTCATTTACGTAACAACCATAATTAAATATATACCAAAATTTAACATATGTACATATGTATGTATACACAAGTTCAACGTACCTGCTGGACACGGCGGGCTGTGTTATTTTAAAGGGAAATAAGAAGCCACAATCTGTTGCAAATTAAAAATTGCACAGGAAAAACGATAGTGCTGGGTTTTGTTTTGTTTTGTTTTGTTTTTTCCTTCCAGCAGTCACATGTAAAGAAGAAAGGCCACTTCTCCGGGGCACAGGAACAGCACAGCCCAGGCGCTGTAGGTTGTTTCTACAAATGCCCTTAAAACCTTTTCCTGCTCACTGAAAAGTGACTCTGCCCCCTTTTCCCCCTCTCGCTCTTTCTTTTCTCCTAAACTCACTTGTACTTAAGTTAAAAAAAAAAAAAAAAAAAAAAAAAAAGGCAAAAAGAAAAAAAAAAAAAAAAGGCTGAATAGAGGAGACTGATAGCCCCGGTCAAGACAGGGGTTATTTTAACCCCCTCCAATCGACAATAAAAAGAAACTAATTAAACCAGCAAGAGAAAAAATCCTTAGACTCACCCCTAGAAGTGAAGTTGCCATCACACAAAAGTGCCCTCCTCTCAGAGGATCTTTTTTATATTGATAAATCAGAGGCAGTGTTTTTTTTAGAGGTGTGCAATACAATGATCAGTTCCGCCCATTCCACCACAATTGTAGCTCCCTCGCCGGCTTTGAAGTGCCGCTGAGCCGCCGCCAGCCAATCCCCTGTCCCGCCGCCTCGCTCGACGACGTGACTGCGTGAGGTCATCAGCGCCGTCGAGCCCCGGGGCTCGACGGCGCTGATGACCTCACGCAGTCACGTCGTCGAGCGGCGCGGACTACGGTCCAGGTCCTGGTTCCGGTCCGCAGGTGCCCCTCACCCCGGGTCGGGCTGATTCTTCCCGTCCGTCCCTTTCCATCACCCCCCGTGCGCATAATTTAACAACAGGTTGTTGTAAATTTTTTTTATTACTTTTTTGTTTTTCCGCGGAGGGGTTTACATTTGTTTGGATTTTTATATCATCCTCACTTCTGCGTTACTGTAATTATCACAAGGATGGGCGAGCATCCTGCTTCTCCGAGGGGGTCACCCCCAGCCCGAATCCTCCCTCTCCCCGTTTATTTCTGTCCTTGTCGCAGCAAGGGGGAGGGCGGAACACTTCAGGCGACTGCTGGCTGCTGTCGCTCTCCCCCTCCTTTCCCACCGCAGGCTCGTAGTTTCAGGCATGATTCTTGGCGGCGGGGCAGCACAAACCGCCCCGGGAACTGTGCCCCTGCTGGAGATCTCCAGCGGAGCCCACCCGAGGCACCGGCACAACCGGGGCTGGCTGCCGGCCGGTCCCCGCCGCCTCCTCCCTGAGCAGCCGGGGGTTAGGGGGGGGGGCTTCACTTCCTCGCCCATCCCCGGGGGGCTGCGGGGAAGGGCAAAGGTGGAGCAGGCAGGCCCTGGGCAGGCACCTGCCGCGGCCACCCCTGCCCGGCCCCGCTCGATCAGGTACTCTCAGCCCCGCGGGTTTTCCGCAGCAACGTCCTCACGGACCTTTGCTTCGTGGGAGCTGTTCTCTTTCTCTCGGCCTCGGTTTTGACCCGTTTCCGTGTGGTGGGGATATTGACTGTACATCATATCTATTGATCAAGGGGGTAACATACATTATCATACTTTGAAGTAAGAGTGAAGTAAATTAATGAACTGCTTTCTTTCTCTGAAGGCTGACGGTTACCATAAATGTCGCGTTTCTCTCAGCGAGCTGCTCTGAATGATTTTAGCCTGTTGAGAAGGCGTGACAGGCCAGCCCAGAAGGAGGAAGGGGTGGGGGAAGGAGGGAACTCCGTTTAACAAATAAAAAAGAATTAACTTCATTGCTTTGGTCTCCTTTTATAATGATATTCATTTTACAGACCTAACGCACACTTGTTTAAATTTCGGGTTTAATTTTAATCAATACCGTCACCCGCGAAGAGGGGAAGAACATTTCCCGGAGATACTCCCTTGTATGAATGCTTATTCACTTTTTATCTCTCCTGCATCTGCTGGAGGTGGGGAGTAACTATTAAGACATAGATCTGAAAGCGTAAGAGCAAAACAAGCATCGTGAGCATTATATTTTAGAAGAACAGAAAATCGCATTTTGTGCTGTGCCAAGTCAGGTAAAAAGATCGACACGCATTCCTTTCAGCCCCGGAAAAACTAAAAGACTTTGCCATCCACCGGGAAAGGAGAAAGCTTTAGTGATGTATCTCTTTTTAGGAGAGTCTATCCGGGTGGGTCTTCTATTCGCATCCGTATTTTGTCTGCACTTGTCTGCCCAAGGGAAACGTGTCCTTTCTTGATCTTCCAATGCTTGCCCTGGCTTTTTTGATTTGGGGCCGAAAGTCCTTGATTTTCAGTGCGCTTTTCCTTTAAAACCAGTCTTGGAAATTATTAAAAAACTCGTTGTAAAAATAGTCGCGGGAGTCTTTCTAAGGGAACTCAACAGAGAGTGAGGAAAAAGGCAAATACATCAGAACCGAATAGAAATCACAAAACTCCTGTCAGCGGCATCCTCCTGTTACTCTGATAATTTTCCTGAAATTGGAAAAGCAACAGCTTCTGAACTTTGAGAGCGGTGAGCTGATCTTTTCTGAATTCTCCACGAAATAATTTGTAACCTTCCTCCTTTGTATACATAGCCTGCTGGGCAAAGGATTTAAGGAAGCTTACAATTTTGGTTGCATTTGCGTTATTGACCACTGCACTTAAGGGTGCAGTACATCAACATAATATGCAGGTGGGGGCGGGGGTGTAGCAAGGAGAGGTTTTCCCGAAATTAATTAAAACTTTTTTTTTTTTTTTTTCATTTGAAGTTTAATGTACGGGAGTAGATAAATGTTCGTGCTGTTTCTTGAAAACCTGTGGGATCCACTCTCAATAAAGCTAAAATCTATTAGCATTCTGTATGCATCTGCAGCATAAATTTCATTTGAATTTCAAATTTAATAAACCAGGAGGTTTTTAATCATCCCTGGTTTTATTTGTTTGATATTAACATGCTTATTGACCGGGTCTGTTGACCAGTTTGATCATTACAGGACAGCAAAAAGTTAATTAAAACGACCACAGCTCCTTAATCATATCATCTGTCTCATCCATGTCGCTCCCTTTATTACAGGCTATGATGGATAGTCTCCCAGATTAATTTCTCTGTTTCTTCGATTTGGACAACAGCTTTTGGGACCTAATTTACATCCTGGGAACAACTTGCTCAAGTCTACCTAACATCTTGTGTCTACAATATACATTAGCAATCTCGGAACTTTAGCCACAAGGATAGCGGTCGCTAACCTTTCCAGGGGGGCGGGTGGGATTTTCCTCCGAATAGACCCCGGCCCCCCGCGCTGCGGCCAGCGAGCAGACAGAGAGATGGATAGACCGTTGTACCAGGGGTCCATGTCTGTCTGCAGACAGCTCTGCCGGGGGGTATGTGTGTGGGAGATTTTTCTTTGAGGATACAGAGGTCTATGGTACTTGAAAATGCATAGCTGGAAAGATTAAACTAACTGCTGCCCACGCCGTATGTTGAATGTCAGTAATACCGAGGGAGCGCATTTCATGCCACCCTTTACGGGCACACACTTTAGAGCCTGACCCACCTCACGCCTTCGCGGCTCCACGGCTCCCCTCCGCCCCTTTGCAAGCGCTCAGTGAGGATGAAACCTTGCCTACCCTAAGTCTAGCGGCTCGCAGCTCCGCTCCAGTGGGCTGCTCGAGGAAAAGCCGCTGCACGGGGGCCTTGCCCTCGCCTTTCCCCCGGCGCTGGAAGCCACCGCCTTCCCCCCGGGTTTACCCCATGGCGCCGCACCCGCCACCTCCGGGATTGTGGGGGACAGGAGGTGTCCCCCACCTTCACCTGGAAGCTGTCTCCTGAAACATTCACCGAAAGGTGACAACCAACTCTCCAGAAGCAGCAGAGCTCCGAGCGGCTTGGACGGGTAGAGGAAAAAAGAGAAATAGCATGTATGAAACAAAACAGCCACCAGCCAGAAAAGACCGCGATGCCTGGCGGTCAATGCACAAAGGGGACAATTAATGTCGTTCTTTAACCTCTATTCGCACCTCTGCTTTGCTGTGGTTTACCTGGGACGTTTCTCTCACTGCCCCACCGGGTAGTTTCGTTGGCTGGGGCTCCTCGCTGTAGGGCACCCGCTGCAGTCCGGCAAGAGCAGACAGTGCGTGTGCGCAGATGCCTGCACCTATTGCTATGCAGGTTGCAGACCTTATTTCTTTCATCAGTGCAAATGTGTCTGTTCCAGGTACCTGCTAACCCTGCCGGGCGTCCCTGGGCCAGCCCCGCCTTTCCCATCCCGGCCGCGGGTCAGTGCGCAGCGGTGCGCGGCCTGGCTGTTCTTACCGCGCAGGCAGCGGGGAGATGCCCTGCACAGATGTCCGGCTCTTCGCTGAGCCACTCTGGGGAAGGCTCACGCTGACCTGCCTGCTCGCAGCTGGAGCAAGGGGTTCACATCAACGTCTTTCGGAATTTATTTATTTATTTATTTATTTGTGCCCGTGGGGGAAAAAAAAAAAAAGGAAAATAAAAAAAAAATCAAGGTGGCTGCACCTCGGAAAGGTCCTTGTAATTAGGTTAGCTCGGGAAGACGCCGTGCACTTGCTGGTGTGTGCCTGCCTGGGAAGGGAGAGAGGGAGAGGAAGAAGCGCCTTCACACCCACCCTGTTTACATTGCCGGTGTGCGCTGAGAGCCCATCCGCACCTCCTCCTTCTTCTCCTCTTTTTTTTCCCCTGCCCTCCCACTCCTTCACCCCCCCGCCCCCCCTCCCCCCCGGTATGTTATCCTGTGCACCCATCGGCGGTTCCTAGGCGGTCATGTAAGTACCGGGAGGCGCCGGAGGGGAGAAAGAGCTCCCGGCTGGGCGCGCCGGCACCCGGGCGGGGCAGAGCTCGGAGCCCTCGCTGCCGGCTGCAGAGCCGGTAGCTTCGGTCCTTCCTAGAATAGATTTGTTTAAGCTGCTTTCTGTTTTTCCTATTATGTATCACTTGCTCCCAGGCACCACTTACAGTTAAAAACTACTAAATTCTTCTCCTCAGTGGTATTGATTTCTTTTCACTCTGCTCCGTTAAGAGAGGAGGTAATGCTTCCAGATTACCCCGCGTCTCCTCCAGACGGTTGGCAATTGCAATCGCAGTTTCGGGAAGATAAATGTTACTTTGGGAATTGTGTTTAATTACAAATAATCTAGGAGCTGCTCTGGGTTCGATGGTTTAACCACACATGTGTTCAAATCATTGTACAAGCTTTACAAACCGGTGACAAGATACGGTAAACGTTTGAAAAATCGGTGTACAAGACAGGACGTTCCCATTAGGAAGGCTGCCTGAGGCTGTGTTATGGCCCGAAATACATTATTTTTATGTAAACATATAAATATATACAGATGTACTTGAGCGCGCGTGTGTGTGAGCGCGTATAGAAATGTGTGGGTGTGATAGACACTTGCATATACAAATCCTACAGCACCCAAATTCATGGCCTGCAGATAACACGGAGGAAAAGCATTTGTATGTTCTGCCAACTGCAGAAAACTGTCTATCTGGAAAAATAATAGTAGTAGTAATAATAATAATAAATCTCTGCTTGCTGCCGTTTTCGAAGTGGACGAATCCCTGGTCCCGCGCAAAAGACGTATCATCGGAGCAACAAGCCAGGAGGGTTTTGCCCAGGTCGGTTCGAGCACTCAGGGTGCACCGCAGCCTTCTCTTGAATGCAGAACTCCTGCAATCTGACTTGAGAGACCCTAATATTGATGTATTTACTGTTCCTCTTACAATGTAGCTGCCACCTTTCCCTGTCGTTATTTGCCTATGTGGCAGAGCAATTAGGTCACCCCCCTGCCGTCCCCGTCCCCCTGCCTCCCTCCTCCGCCCCAAGCATCCTTATTAACTTGACGGGAGAGGGAGGGGAGGCAGGCGATCAGCGGGAAGAAGGCAAGGTGGGAAACAGGTTATTCTCTTAACCCGACCTGGCCGCAAGAGCGAGATGAGCAACACTGAACAGATGTCCCCATTTAAGCCATTCTTTTCCCACATGCCTGCTGGATGCTGCCAGGGCGCAGGAAGCTTGCAGCAGACCTGGCCCATTCCCGGCCATTATGGCCAAGTTATTCTGGACCAGTGAGCACGAACAAAATGGGCTTCAGATCGCGTGTTTGAGAATAATTCGACTCCGAGCCCTGGGAGAGCCCCCTCCTCCTATTTTTTTTAAGTATTGGGGGAACGGGGACGTGTTTCAGTTCTGATCGCAGGAGAAGAACTTCTCAAAAGATCGTCAGCCCCTTCCCCCTCCCTCTCTTTGGCAAATATGGTATATATTACAGAGCAACTTAATAATCCGAGGGGCACCGCAAAAGCCCTTTGCGTTGTAAACCGCTTCTAATTACCTGCCAGAGCAATTAGCTGACTATCACGAAGAAATTAGATCGCTCAATGTAGCATAAATAATGCGAATAATTTTGTAAGGAGAATGGAAAGCGAGACCTGGTGTTTCTTTATAAGGAAATAACACCTCGTACTGTACGAACCCTACATGAACACATATTAATGTCTAGGCATGCACGGAAATGAATCCGAACATGAACCCTCTGGCTTAGATTCAGCACTTTCTTCATTTACATATGCGGGGTGGAAGTCGGCTTCCAGGCGTTTAGACACAGAGCTCTTCCAGATCACAGTAATTAACACATAGCGACTTCAATAGGAAAACCTGTTTTCCAGATGATTTTTACAATGCGGCTTTATGTCTCATTTGGCAGTTTAAATAGCTGGAGTTGTTTTCTGGCTGCATCTCCACTATCATCTGTTGAGCATATTTTGCCTAGAATACTGACTAAAACTTCCAAGCCCATTTTTTTAAAAAAGTAGATTACTAATATACTATGCATGCCTAGAGATTTCGGGCAGTTTTTCTTCTCATGTAGATTACTTCTTCGAGATGTTACGGAATTGCCGTAGGAATGTATGCTATTTAATAATGCTTTTTCTTGCTGCCTTGAAGAATCGAAAGCCTTTGCTCCTTTGGCACTAGTTGAATATTTTATCTCAAGAGGAAAATGCTCTTTTCCAAATTAAAATTTACAGGTAATAGTCTACGGGGATTTACACGTACGTGTATAAGCCTCCAAGAATCAGGCTATTAAATAACAATCTTCGCGAGATATTTCTTTAAGCTGCTGGATCTGCAGCTCCAGAATTGAGGAAGGAAATTGTGCCCAAAACCGAGAAGCTCATCGTGTTATGGAAGCGCCCCTACAGCTGAATGTAGCTAAAGCGGTTTGGGTTTGTTTCTATCGTGTTTTCCCCTCCACCCTCGCGTTCTGAGAAAACTACGAGGCGTGAAGGGGCCAGATCGCAGTGAAACTCATCCCAGCCGAAAATACAGATACTCTCTGCTTGGAGGCACTCCGGGATTTAGCATAACTCGTGAGGAGTGCTCCAGGTTATGGAAGAGCACAACCAATTAGGCTTATCTTTGATAGAAGGAGCAGCAGCTCCTACTGTCATTCTTTTTAATGCATCTTTGAAGGGGGAAAAAGCCGAGTGTATGATAAAATCTTCCATAACTTTTCAATGCCTTCTTTTGTCTTGCTCGCATGCTAAAGAAGCAGCTATGTGTGAAGGTGTTCGTCAGACACCCTTGTCCCACGACCTGTCCCCGCAGAAGAGCAATTTTATCCGAACTCGGTTCCTAAGCTTCTCCAGGGCTGAGCGGGACTGCTCAGCTTGTTCCGCAGCCCCCACGTAGCATACACTGAATTGTACAGCATGTTTAACGATTCTTGCTAGTCGGCTAATTAGAGACGGCTTTGAAGCTCCATTACCGGCAGCAAAATTATTGCGGTCAGTTTAGGCCAAATTCTGCAGTCCTTAATGGAGCGAAACTCCCATTGAAGTCAATGGGATTGAAGTCAATGGGCGTTGTGCTCTATTAAGGAGCACAGAATGTGTCCCTTTGTGATTTAGAGATTAAAAATCGGTATCAGTAAGATGTGCGTTTAAAACGGTCACACTCTCCGGGCGGTATCTCATCCGCGACACGCGAAGGGCCCGATCCCTCTCCACCTTCGAGGGCTGAGCCCCGCGGCTCCGGGAGGGAGATGCCGGGGCAGGATCGGTGCCGGGGGCTTATTAATCATCAACCGCGGCCAAACAAAAGGACTTTTCCGGCCGTTCTGAAAGAAGTAAAACTTGTCTCCCTCGGGCTCCAGCTCCCGGGGGCCGGCGGGACTGTCAGTGCTGTGAGAGGAATTTGGTCCGTCCCGCGGCTCGAGCCGATACCCAACGTCCCGGCGCGGCGGGGGGGTCCGCGGTGCGCACTCCCCCGGCGCCCCGTCCCTCCGCTCCCCGTGGGTTATGTCCCCAGCCACTGACCAAAGAGGCTCATTGCCCGAGTAGGGCTTTGGATGCCGAGACTCCCGCGTGAGGACACAATGACTAGCCCACAGACAGCCCACCATTTGTATACCAGAGCAGGACTTGGGAAGTCCCGCTCCTAACCATGACCACCCACTGCTATCGACGTGATTTGACAGTCAAATTCGGAGCCCGGGGTTAAGGTGCTGGTTTGGGTTAACCCTTGATCTCTTTTAAAAGGGTTTGCGCATTACGAAATATTTCTTCATTACAGGCTCTAAACAGCGCTGGAAACGCAGGAGGAAAAGCCCCTCGTTGAGAACAGTTGGAAGGGCTGCAGGTTGCTTAAATAGGACTTTAGTTCAATGTTCTGTCTCTTTCGGGGGAGAACTAGGAGTGGGAGGGACATATCGATCTCCCTTTCTTCTTTTTCCTGCCCTAGTGGAAAATAAATGCCTTCGTGAAAACTTTGCAGCGATTTTCCCTGAGTGCGGAGGGGCATACACAGCTGATCCTCTAGGAAGCTGTGTACAATTAAGACCCATTTTCTTTCTGCTGGAACAATTAATTGTACAAAGGAAAGGTCAGACATGTGCCTTTCCTATGTTTATCAACCACAATAATGAGCCCCTTCTATTTTTTTCCCCAGTGCATTATATTGCAACAAAGTGCTGCCGTACTGCCGTCTCTCTGGGTAAACACCTTCAAAGGCGATTCAGTGGAGCCCAGAGGTAAATATATGTATAATATACACACACACACACACATATATGTGTATATATTTAGAAGACGCAATGGCCAAGGCGAACACAGATGGAAGGTGCGAGAAGTAAGGGCTTCCCAGCCTCCCCGTACCTGCTAGATCGGCATAGGAAAGGTACCTTTGCCCCTGGATGCTCGTCGGGTACCGCCGGCCGGGGGCGGGCGATCCTGCCCCTCGGCCGTTCTTTGTCCCTCGTGGTCTCTGTTACTCTTGTGTAGGGCGGGACGGAACCTATCCGCTTTCCCGGGGGGCATCTTGGCAAATTCTTCCCGCTGGCCTCCACATCATAAATGCAGTTACTCTCGAAGGGAAAGGTTCTGTTACTTCGGGAACAGGCAAGTCACACTGGGATTGTGCTTGAGGGGAACACAGCCAGTGTTGACAAAGTGGTTTTCTCCCAGCTGGTATGTTACCCTGCACACAACCAGTCAGGACATTTATCGTGTTCTTCTTAATCTCAATCTGCTCATGTATCTGCTCAGTGGATATGTGTTAAACTGATTTTACCCTTGTTGAACACAAACACCTCTTTGCTCCTCACATTATGTGAACTGGTGAAGGACAGCAACCCTAATGGGAACTAAAAAGTTATTTCAGGAGCCATGCAATAAGCAGAAGATTTTGAGTTTTCATGTTGAAGCAGTCTAACATGTTGTGGATGTCCAGGTGACTGGGTCAGTTTTGATTTTTTGTTAAATCACGTTGGCCTGAGATGCCCAGAAAAATTCTCAGAATGGTCAGTCTCCACCAGGACACAACACATGGGGCTGTCTCTCTTTGGGTAGGAATCACTGCCCTATTTCCTGCAGCATTCATCCATTTATGGCAACCGTGGACACGTAGGGTTGGTTTAAACCAGCAAGAAGCTCTGACCGACTTCAGCTGGCCTTTGAATCCAGCGTTTCTGCCATGGCTAACTGGAATAAAACATCGGTCTGGCAGCTCTGCTGGACACGGGGTGAAGTGCAACCTCTTGAATTGGCAGGAGTGGTGATGGTAGTCAGGAAGCCCAGCGCCACAGCGAGCACTCAGGCTGAGATTTTTAGATCCAGCGGACGCAGAGCACTTAGGTCTGTGTAAGGAGAAGGCTAACAACTGTTCTGAAGAGATACAAGATAAAAGGCCTAACTGATTCTCTGCAAGGAGGACATAGCTGGTACTAAAACTCACCATTCTTCTGAAAGGCCGCTCACTATTGTGCTGATGGAAAATTCTTCAAACACAGAGCAAAGTCTCAGCTGATGTTCACTTTAGTTGCCCGTTTCACAGAGTTGGGGAAAACATAATGAAATAAGTAGAGACTTTTGCCACAGTAGGAGAGAGGGTTGTCCCCGAGCTGGAAACAACACAGACAAACACTAAGGCCAAGCTGAAGATGGCTGAGCCTAAGCATGTAAAGAAAAAACACCCTTACACTTGTCAGAGGGACTTCCCAGCTGAGGCGGAGAGCTTGGGTTTCCCTGGCAGACCGCAGCCATGACCTACTGCCTGACCCTCATCCCTCTGCTCGGGAGTTACACCGACCCACGGACAGGCCAAATGAACCTGCATGTAAAGACCCAACACAGCTGTATGGACAGACCGAACGAACCTCTATGTACAGACCGAACACACCGGTGCCTCCAGCCCTCCACAACCACCTGCTGCCAAAGCCCTTTCCGCCTTCGCTCCCCGGGAGGGACATGAGTGCACCGGAGCCGAAGGCACAGACCCCAGCGCACTGCCCGTGCACACACTCTCACACACATTCACACACACCCCCCACCGCTGCCCTCCCCCTCAATCACCGTTGCCCTCCACGCTGACAGGCGGGAGGGTGCAGCACAAAAGGCGCGGGCGTGCGGGCGGTGCGCGACCCACCCTGCCCAGCCCCCCTCCGCCCCCCAGTTCCACCCCTCCGCCCGCTCCCGCCCCGCTCCGCCCTTTCGGCGGGACCACCGCCCTCACAGGCGGTCGCGCAGGGGTGTAGAGGCAACTCCCGGCGCCACCGCCGCCAGGCCGAGAGGAGCTAAGCGGAGGGGAAGTGCCGCGCCTCCCAACCGAGCTCCAAGTGCCGCCGCTTGCCTGATGGCAGGTGGGGGCGGCTGTAGCGGCCGGCGGGGCGGGCGAGGTGAGGGCCCCAGCCCGCCCCGCGCACACATGGCCCTGCCCAGGCGGGACGGCGGCTTCCTGAGGCGGCGGGGGGAAGCGAGGGAGTTACAGTCGAGCCTGAGGCGCCGTGGCGTCGTTTGGCTCCGGGAGCAGGTGTGCATGCGGGGACCCCGCTGCCGGGCCCGCTTCTCCTGTGTGGAAGGAGCCCCGCGCGGCGGGAAACCGAGGCCGCCGGCAGGAGTGGCGTGGCCCTCCTCCTGGCCCGGGTGTTGTTGCCGGGTTGGGAGAGTTTCTAACATTTTCAGCAACAAACCCAAATCTTAGTTTTTCGAAATAACGGGAGCAAGGCATATACAGGTAGATTACGGTAAATCACATGCTTCCCCATGCTCAGGTCTGAACATTAACTGTCATCGGTGTGATTATAATTAGAGGAATTTGCAGATTTCGTGATTGGTAAATGTTTGCAACTGGACCGTAAGTTGTCTGTATGCTGACTCTCTATTTTTCAGATACTGCCATTCCAAATTGACTTACGTTTTATGGGATAAAATATTTTTTCCATAGATGATCTTGGCTAATGAAAAATTGAGTAGTACTTTAAAGAACTACCCTTTAAACATCAATTTTTATCATGCTACATTAAAAATATATAAAAGAGAAATTGAGCAACTAAGTGGATTTCCTGAAATGGTTAAAGTGTACTCATTGATAAATAAGAAATTGCTAACATTGAAAAAAATTGCCCACGAGGCAAAAAGCTTAAAATTATTTTTTTTTTTTTTAATGCAGTCAGTGTTTCATATATAGTAGTGGTTAGTATTAATTATATCTCACACAAAACTTGGGGACAGCTTCAAGTACAAGTTTAGGCACCTGGTATGTTCAGTGGTAAAGACACATTTCATTCTATGGGGAAAACCAACATTAAGTCTGTGCTACTTTTTTCTGGAATTGCTGTTCTGCAGAATCATTCAACAGATAACTTCATGTTAGTAGTCATTAATTTATTCATCTACTTTCTGCTATGCTAGTAATACTGCTTTCAACTATTAAAGAAGCAGCTGGCTTTTTTATACAAATAAACTGGGCTCTGAGACTGTCAATCTTCTTTGTTTGACAGAGAGGAGTTCCCGCCTGCACAGAAAGAATAGCTCAACATCTGTCATCCCATTCTCTGCGGTGGCCCAAAATCAGGAAGACTACAGCTGTCCTCTTCCTTTCAGATACTTCTGGGATAGAGAGGTAGGAGGACTGAGTGTTTGGTCAGCATGTTCATCATGCATTAAGCAAGTCTCTACAAGCCCTTGCATGTAATTGTGTTGTTTTCCCACTGCTTGAATAGTTGTATTTGCAGTTAAAAGGGTCTTTGGAATTTCGTTCCTACTATGTGTTTTGCTTTTTTTTAAATGTCTAATTATTTTAGTCCAAATCTGCATTTGTTAATTAAACACATTTTGATTGAAATTAAAGTGGTTGTCAGTAATTTATACCTAGGCATGTGGCACATGGGCATGTAAATTGCAGATGTACATATGAACATAAGCAGCAAAATATTTGTTCTTACAGACTGGGAGTTATACTACAACTGCTGAGTGCTGGATGAAGATGAAAAAACGAGGGATGTAAATTAGCTTATTCCTTGCAAACTCAAAAATGGCATATTTTGAAATAATGTCTGTATGGAAAAGAGGATAGAGGGGAGGGGAGAAAGAGGAGGGAATGGAAGAGGCTTGGAAGAGTATGTTACCAGAGAAAATAAATGTTTAACCACATAACCTCATCACATTTGCTTTAATATCAGGCAAATTAGTGAAAAGCAAAAAAAAACAGAATAGAAATTCAAGTAATTTATTTAATTAATTATACTATCCTCTTCCAATAGTAGACAAACTAGTAGTCAATAGTAGATTGTGTGTTACTTTTCTTATAGTCAGAATTAAGAGCTACCGTGATAAACCTCAGAGTCCCATGCATTGGCAATTGTGTTAGGCATACAGCTCTGCAACCTGCAGTTTTCACCTTTGCAGTTCCAGCTTCACAGTCTCAAGACTTGGAAAAAGCAGCATGAAGTACAAAATGCTCAGAGGGATTTAAGCATTGTGAAACCCAGCTTTGCTGTCCAGGGGAATCCACAACCTGAAGTTAGGCTGTCAGGCTGCCTGTCACATTCATGGTGACAGTCAGGCTGTGGTTACACGGTGATTTTGATTTGGCTTACATCCGTGCTGCCACTGAAAGAACAGCTCAGCAACTCAGTCACACTGTTATCTCCTACTTAGATTCAAGAGCTCTGTTTACTATCTACTGATCTTAGGCGCAGAAGATTGGCAGCGGAAAGGAGGCAGTTTCTCAGTAAGGCTCATCTTGATCCATATAAGGTTTTCTAAAGAAAAATAAATGAATTATATTTTCCACAGAAATGCCAGTCTAATCTCAGGGACTTTATTGTTAGCAAGTGCTAGAACAATGAGAACTTACTGGACTGTATCAGATCATATTTGGGAGAGACTTCAATGTGTCACTACCAATTGCAAAAAATGGTGTCCATGCTTGCATGGAACGATCCAATAAAAAACTATTACCTGTGCTTACCATTTACAGATAGAAGAACCGACTTGGGTCCATAGCCTCTATTGCAGAATTCAGAAAAAAACAAGCAGATATAGGAAAATCTCCTGCACTGAAGAAGGGAATCTTGGAAGATGAACTCCCCCTTTTCCTCCAGTCTCTCTGGGTGAAGAACTGAAACAGTACCTTCCATTTCCTCTGTTTCTTTCCACGTACATATCCAACTTGTCTCTGCCCCATGTGTAGTGATGTACTTTTCTTCACCAAAGACCCCTGGTTTTTGGAGACAGCAATTGATTTGGTGCCTCCTCAGGTATATAGGCCTCTGCTCCGCTGTCTCCATAGTGTTGGAATCTGGTACGCAGAGCAGGAAGGAAGTTTTTAGTCAAAAGGACAGTAGCTTAAAGGAAGGAAAGGGACTCACTAGACTTCCCAAAGATAGTATCTTCCTGCTTGCATGTGCTGGGGAAATCAATGTGTAACTGAATTACTTGTTGGTCTTCTCTCATGCCTCAGAAAAGACAGTCCTGTTACCTGTCTTAACTTATTAAATAAACTAAGTCAACCCTGCACTGTAAATGACAGTCCTGTTACCTGTCTTAATTTATTAAATAAACTAAGTCAACCCTGCACTGTAAATTTAATTTTCCAATAGAAATAATCACAGTAATTTTTCTTCAGATCACTATGTATAGGAATTTCTCTAGGTTTTGTAACAGAAGGCAAATAAACCATTGCCAGTTTTTCTTGGCCTTCTCATGAGATTACACAAGTTCAGTATTTTGCAATTTTATATTACATTTTTATATTAAATTTTGTATTTAATTTTAGTATTCTGATTTATGAATTTGGAGTGTACACTCATTTAAGCCTTTTTTTTTTTTTTTTTTTTTTTTTGGATGAGACAGCACGGAATAGAATTTGGTTTTGTTGTGTGCCTTTTGAATGAGAGCTGTGAATTTTGCAGGAGCATTTTGTTCCAGGATTCAAAGCTTGGGAAAAACACCAAATACTGTGACACCCACAATAAAACTGCAAGAGTTATCAACATTGTAAGTAGCCTGGGGGATATTTTGACTGACTGCCTCCCCCAACTCTTTCTGAGGAGGCAGATCTGCAAAGTTAGTAAGCTTAGGAAGAGCTTAATGAGTATGTAAACACTGAATCAACTCTGAGCATTTGTCATTGTCTTATAAAAAGGAATCACACGTAAACTCCTTATTAGTTTGGATTGGTAACCTTCAAAGGTATGTTTTCATGATATGTTAAATAATGTGAGCAAGGCAGAGACAAATTTGCAGCCTTTAAGGACCTGACCGAGACTGTCACTTTGTCAGCTTCCAGTAAAACTGCTCTCACTGTTGAAGTGAGGAGCACCACTACTATTGATTACATTAGGATCCATTAAAATAACGTTCACATTTGCATCATGACAGTATAAAAATTATAAAATTAATATAACAGAGAATGCAGAGCTGTTTACATGGTTATGTAAACTACTTACATAAATAAGTACACATGTTTATGTGATCTACTTACAAGGGAACAAACATACCTGACATTTGGGTGGCTGTCTCACATCAATTCCTGGCTTGGCTTACAGAGCTCATATGCTGGCTTCTTAGACTGTTCAGCATCAGCACTATCCCACAGCTGGACAACTAGCCTGGGGGGGCTGTTCCAATAGGTGTTCTCTTGCATTTCCTTGATCCCATTAAGTATCTAACATACTGAAGACTGTAAAACTCACCCACTGGATTGCTCCAGCCTTACTCCAGTTCATTTTTCTGTGTGCTGAAATTCAGATGGGAGTTTACATTAGACAGTGAGTCACTGTCTCCAGGCTGGTCCTTGCTCCTCCAAGCAATTTTGCTGCTTGGGTGAGTTCCAGCTCAGGTGAGGGAGATGCAATTGCTCACAAGTTCGAGACTGTGTTTGTTTTGGTTTTTTTTGCACCACATAATTTAGCTGTTGGTTAAATTGTGGTCTGAACAGTGTGAAAATAGAAGTGTTACGAAAATAGGAGCCTTTGAATCCAAAGATTATTTGGGGGTCTAGGCCTTTTAAGGAAAAGAAAAAAACCACAACAGTTGCATGCCAACTATATTGTTAATCCCAAACTTTACAGAAAGAGTTTCTACATGAAATAGTGAACAGGCAGGGACCACCTTTAGGGACATGTGTCATGGGTGGTTGCACAGGTCACCACGATGGTGAGTTGCTATTCACACAAAGTGAGAATGTTGCAGTGTCATGCCTGTGCTGCTGATTCATCTCCTTAGCCCCTGGCTTGGAGCTTTTTTAGCTGATGTGACAAACCATAAATAATGGAAGGTCAAACTGAGCAATGTTGGTCACTCTGACCTTCTAATACTTCTGGATTATTAGATCAGTCATTAGAGTTTCAACAGGCTGCTAAGAAGCAGAGTACAGTTTCTATAGCTGCCAACTCCCTGCCTATTCACAGACTGCCTCTCTGTGTAGGTATTAAATGCATCCCAGTGCAAAAGTTGGATGTTCCTTAAAAGGAAACCAGGATACAAACTAGGGTGAAAAGCACAAAATAGCCAAATATAAAACATGGCCAGGGTGTAAAGAGAATCTATCACAAAAATGCCACACCAGCCCCCAAAAATACAGCAAGCAACAACAAGCTCATAGCTATCAGGATTTTTTCTTTTTTTTTTTTTTTCTTTTTTTTTTTTTTATTTGAGGGGTATGTGTAATAAAATAAGAAAATAAGGCAATGGGAACAGTCAGAACTCAGCCAGGAAAAAATATACTGCCATTGTCCATCCTCCACCTCCTCCAAAATTCTGGAGTTAAGGTAGTTCAATAGTTTCTATTCTAAGACTCTATGCTTCTTACAGTGTTGTCAATGTTTCCATTAAATCTGAGGAATTTTCCATACCAGTCATACGACTAATTTCAAAACTTTCAAAAAGTGTGAAGAAAAAAATGGTTCAGAATTACATTCCTGTCAATTCCAAAACTGATTTTGGAAACAGTCATAATTTAGCTGACTTTAAGAATGATTTTACAATTCTTTTGTTGAATAGGGCTTAGATGCACTCCTTAAAAAAAGGGAGAGGTAAGATCACAAGGGGTATGCTATAAGGAGAAAGGCACTACTAACATAAACTCCCCTCAAGATTTGCCTCAAGATTTTACGACTGCAAAGCAAACGGATGTAAAAACTGCTGGCAGGATGTCCTGCACTCCTGTGGTGGGTTCATATGAAGCTTGGTAACTACTGTTGCTGTTGCCCCTATGTTATCTTGGCTTGTAGAAGGTGATGTTGTGAGTCACAAGATGCCACCTGTGCCTAAGAGGCACCCTGGGCAACAGTGTGTTTCTACAGAGCAGAAATCCTGTTAGAAGTATGTTAAAAAAACCAGGAAGGTTACAAAAACTGCATACTAAATATTAGCACACAAAAAACTTGTAAGGTTGTCGGTTTAATGGTGAAATTAGGGACGGACAGAATTAAGCTTTCTTTGCCAGCCTTAGGTATCCCACTTCATGTTATGAATCAATCTTAAAATACACAGTCACTCTCTCTTTTTTTCTTTTTTCTACACTATTCCCACTTTTTTCTGGGCATGAACACAGGAGGTTCTTGGGGAAGAAGATGGGGTTGTTTAACATAAGAGGCTATCATCTGCTGGAATATGATGAAAAAGAGAGAAGCTGCCATAAATGAAACCAGAATATGGAGAAAGCAAGCTCTCTTGGTGAAAAGAGCTTAATGTTACGGTGCCTAAAAGGATCCCTCTTCAACCATCATGCTAGAAGTGACCTCCCATCTATCCTAATTTTGTCCTTATTGTAGACTCAGGTTCCTCATGTGATTCAAGTGAATCTTTCATAGGTGGAACACACTTGCTATGTGCTCCTTATTTTCTGAGTCCACAACTTCTGTTACTCAAGACAGAAGTGCTGAGTACTCACAGATGCTGCTGAAATCAATGGGACTTATGCTTTAAATGTATGAAGTACCATAAAAATGCTAAGCATCCTGGAAAATCTAGCTCTAAGCACATCATATTGAGGACCCCAAATTAGTGGACATTTTCATCAATCTTGGCCATAACAGCTCAGCATTTCAGTTCCCCATCTGTAAAGTGCATCTAATAGTACAGTCTCACTTCACAGGTTTAAAGATAAATTAATTAGTGTTTGGGAAGCACTCACAAACCCTAGCAGAGAATGCTATAGAAACACCCATAAAGATATTAATAATTCAGTATTCTGCGCAGGGTTTGAATGATGTGCAGTAAGGAAGGCATGGAGCCACATATTGAGTGATAAGAATAAAAAGAATATTGAACAGCTGCTCACTCAGGGAGCATCGTCCATCCTATGCACTGAATGATGTATGTGTCTGTGCAGTTAAAGACTTATTATCATGCATATGTGCAACGAGCTCAAATTAAAGTTGCAAAGGCAAGCTTAATTCTGATTGTTTTGAAGTTGAGAGGGCTTAAATGTGCTACATGAACATACTTTAACTATAAATATTTTGTGTGATCATCTCCGTATTTTCACGTTTTCCTCCCTTAAGGATGAAAGGTTTTCTGTTTCAGTGAACCCAGTGACCACTTACGTAAAGCAGGCATGTGGCCTGGTTCACCCTGGGAGCAAATGTAGTGAGTTCCAGGGGACCTACTCCAGGAGCAAATTTGGCTGGAATGATCTTTTTTGTCTTGTTACGTAGTTTTGTAGTGGCTGATGGGTAGAAGTGAGGCATTAAACATGTTCAGGGACAGAGTAACAGGCTTGTCTTTTGGCTTTACTTTCTCTCAGGTTTTTTTTGGTGGTTAATGTAGCATTTGGAGAATCACATAAACTTCCATCCCAGAAATGAAGTTATTGCCAAAGCAAAAATTCCTATATTTACATATAAATATCCTCATTCAGCATGACTGAATACCTTTCTCATTTATAATGAAATGGCAACATCCACAACAATCAAATCCTAAGACACAGATGTTAGATTAAACTGACTGTACATATCTTTGGATGCAAACCCAGGCTTTTAGAAATTCTACCTGATGCAAATTAATAATCATTACTAAACCTATTCTGAATTCTGACCAGATTCCTAGACAAGATTACTTGATCCCAGCTGAAGAATTTGTAAGAACTTTACAATAAAAAAATAAGACTGCTGGCTCCTGTCTCAATCAAGAATGTGAGTTTATTTTATTATGACATCTATCTTTAGATCAAAGACCAAAGGCTTGGATTTTTGTAGTGACCTGGAGCAGTCAACATTGTGGTATTTTATTATTTCTGACCAAACCACAATCTGGTCATTTCAAACCTGTCACCTACTTAACGCTTCAAGTGCTGGAAAGAATGAGAATGATATTTTAATGTTTTGTTTCACTGGTCATTTAAACACAATTAAAAATACCTGCTTCTCCCCGTTATTCTTTCTTTCTTTATCCCAGATTTCATAACAAATGCGATGGGTTCCAAACTAGATGTAGCCCTGTTCCAGGTTAGAGTATCTTGTTATGCTAATTTAAAGCTCATTTCAGAGAAAACAGTATATTCCCTTGTCAGGAGAGAATTTTAAATAGTACATTGTATTGTTTTAAGTAACCATTTAATTTTATTTGCATTTTAAAAAGCTTTTCTGAACATAGATACTTTGCTGAGGAGAAAGCCATATTGTTTATTTACATAACTCTCCTTTTCTCCTTTTTTTTTTTTTTTTGAAACATAACTTATTATCTACTCCAAGATTAAAAGCATTCTAAACCATATAAGCTGCAAGAAATAGCTATCTTGTTGATTTTCAGAAAGTCTACAATACTCCATCTAATGTATTCAATGAATTATTTATTTCTTAAAGAGATACAATAAATCTTTACCTACTGTATTTGATGATTTTCATAGTAGGAATAATAAGTAACATGATTTGAGTGTGATTGGAACCAGGTACTGGGAGGGGGGAAGGGAGGTCAATTTAGACTACTTACCAAGTACGTTGGAAGAGAGTGCATCTGTAAACAGGCTGGACATTGCTACTCACTCAAAATTTCCAAGTGAAGAAAAAGCAAATATATTTCCATTGAAATTAAAGAGCAGAAATTACTCAAATACTTATATTTTGAAGGAGCAGCTTAGGTGCAAAAGCACAATAGTGATGTTCAGTGCTATTGTTCTCTGCTGCATTGGAGTGAATCCAAAGTAATTCCATTGATTTCAGTGGACTTTCATTGGGCTAACTGAGAATAGAATCTGACTCCATGTTAGCTAGGGGTGGGGGAAGTGACAAGAATATAAATAACCCCAGATAACTATTAGAAATACAAATACTCTACAAGATGGTTTCTATTGTTTAAGACTGATCATATACCACATCAGAAAAGTTCTGAATCAATCCCGTCCCATTTAGTTCTTAGTGTTAAAAAAAAAAATTATAGCACTGTTCATTGGGGGGTTATTTTTGATGCTGTTACATGTTGTTCGTGTCATGTCCTGGAGCATCCATCAGAGGATCTCAAGAGTACCTCAGAAGTACGCTGTCCTACAACAGACCTTGAACCAGCCAAAAGTTTTAGATTAGTCTAATTTTTCTTGACAGGGGAGTTGGTGAGTCCTCTGTCACACTGTTGTGTGTTTGCACAGTGGCTAACAGTGGCCCTCTCCTTCCCACATAGACACTACAATGTTTTATGTATTAACATTTATGGATGGGATGGAATCTCTAGTTCAAGCAGAGCTTCAGTTTTTAATGCAGTGCTGTCTTTCTCTTGCCCCCTTCTGCGGGTAGGTGTATTTTGCATGGATTACCTGCAGTTGGATCTTCTTGAGCTAGAATCAGCAGCAAAGCCCAGACTGGTTCCAGCTCTGTCTATATTTATCTATAAGCATAATCCGTTAGTCTCTGGGGCTTCAGGCATAAGTTCAGACCTACAATGTTTCAATCACCTTGAGGTCTGGTTCTTCCAGCTCACAGGTACTATATAAATGCACGCAATCAATATTTTAGTCATCAAAGTACCTGATCTTCAGAGTATGCTGTTAAATAGCAAACAGGCCGACTTACGTAATTTCAGTTTGTACACTTTCCTACTTATTTATGTCTTCTTTAAAAAACTATTCCAAACATATGTTTGCAAAAATGACTCAGTAATTTGCATCTGTTGACTGGATTGCAGATTAATTTTAATTTTCAGGAATAATTTAGCCTAATATTCCTGTTAGTCAATGACTTCTGACTGGTAATAAGACACAGTGCTAGCATACCTAAAAAGATGAATACTTGTTTAGCTTTTTTTCTTTAAAACATTTTGATCTCTCCTCTCTTTTGCACTAGATTTTTGTGTAACTGTCTAGTTAATACTTGTACTGCTGCTACTCTGGAAAGCTTTTCTCTAACAGTGTAAATGAACTCAGCATAACGTAATTCTAAACTTTGGCTGACATAACTCAATAAATCAAAGCCTTTTTCTACCAGTCACACACTTAAGTTCATTATGTACATAAAATTAAAGCATTAACATGGCAAAACAAATAGCATGCCAACCTATTGGAAATTCCCCTAAGATAAAGCTAGGCAGATACTGATGTCATGAGACCAGCGTATGTCAGGACTGAATTTGACCTCACGTCTTCTGCCAGCGTTGTGGGGAGGAGGAGTTCCCTGTTATTGAGATCTCTGGCAAATTGTAGCTTGTTTCTCTGGGTTAGGAGCAGACAGGATCATTTTGGATGCAAATCTTCCCCACCATTTCCCTCAATGTTCCCCACCATTTCCCTCAGTCTGCAGTAAAGAGTTGGTGGCTCTGGAGGCCCTATAGGAAGGGCAAAAGGGTCAGTGTAAGCTGTCATTTACCTGTGACCAGTAGGCAGCCTCTTTACAGGAAGCATTTGGAAGAAGATAGGGCAAAATAAACCAGGGAATTTGAATCTATAGTCTCAGCCAAATCAATTGGAAGACTTGGACAAAGCCAGAGATTGCAAAATCTGTCTCAAAAGGGCCCTTATATCTGTGACAAGAAACACTTTCCTGTAGCCTCACAGCTATCACCTTCAGCATTTATTGTAGATACTTAGATTTGTCATGGAGTATAGAAGGTATCTGCAGTTTGAAAAAGAAAGTGAAAAAGCCCCCTCTTATTTAAAGGTAGCTTATTCAGATGATGTACAGTTCAAGTGCGAGTTGAATCTGGAGTTTGCTGTAATAAACCTGCCAAATTTTCTTGTGCATTGCTTGCCCTTTTGGTTTAATTCTCCATCTTGATTTGTCAAATATGTGTAGTTTAGGCACCAGGAGTCTTACTTTGTTGAATATATAGAAAATCTTACAGCATTAGTTCCACCCTGGTTTTGTAGCCAAGAGTATTTTCTCATGGTACCAAGGAAATGTTTTCCAACTTAGCATCAGCTGATTGAACTTGGCAGTATCTGTTAAATCAGCCTTCAAGCTTCATGCTGTTCTTTTTAAATTAGAACTTTTATGTATTTTTACTGTACTGTGACGAGCTGCTAAATTACCAGTAAAAGATTTCTTTAGCAACAATTAAAATAAACTCTTTCTAAATCAGCTTCACATGCATTTTTTCTCTTAGATTAGATGATATTCTTTGATATTAGAGAGGTACCTGAGATTTGGCTATCACTAATAAATAGCATCTGCACATCAGCATTGCTATAGGGATGTTGTGTCCCATTAAGGTACTAATTTTTTAAAGGGATGATGGAAATTTGGAGCAGGTTCAGAAGAAAGCTGCAGTAATGATTTGAGGCTTGGAAAGTACTCCTTACAGTGACAGCCTGAAGGAACTTAATTTACTTTGTTTATGCAAAAGGTAAAGAAGCAACCTGACTGTGGTCTGCAGCCCTCTACATAAAAAGGTATTAGTTGAGGTGAGAAAAGAGAAGAGAAGAGAAGAGAAGAGAAGAGAAGAGAAGAGAAGAGAAGAGAAGAGAAGAGAAGAGAAGAGAAGAGAAGAGAAGAGAAGAGAAGAGAAGAGAAGAGAAGAGAAGAGAAGAGAAGAGAAGAGAAGAGAAGAGAAGAAGAAGAGAAGAAGAAGAGAAGAAGCCACAAGAAAAGAAGCCACATGTAACTTGATTCAATGGCAGAATTCAAAGTCAGCAGTTTTCAAACTGGAAACTTTTGAGAGGGAAGAGCAATTAACACGTGGAAAAGACTGTCAAAGGATGCAATCAATTTTATATATGTTATATCAAGCCTGCATGTTTTTCTGAAGGTGCACTGCAGTTCTACCACAAGGTATGTATGGCTTGAGGCAGAAATTGTTGGGAGAACTGTGGCGTGTGTTATGCAGGAAGGCAGAGTCCATGATTGTAACTGTCTTGACTGAGAATCTGTGAATCATGTTCAAGTGCAAGCACGAGGCATTTTTTCAGCAGTGTCCATAAATTTATATTAAGCACTGTCAAGGTCATTACAATCCTCTAAAAGCATAACAAGTCTCTAGTTACTCACAGACTGCCCTTTTTTTTCAGCATATAGAATATGGACTCAAGTTACCACTACTTTTTCTGTGTGGGAGGGGTCAGCTTTAAGCCTAACTCATAGGGCAACAAAAACCAGCATACCATTAGCTTCCTGAGTGCCTTCCAGCAACTACAAGAACATCTTTTTCTTGGTGCATTGAGGGCAGCTTCAGTAAAGAAAAAACAACTGGGTATGGAAGTCTGCAGTAAGACAGCACTGTCCTTTTCCACAGCCCTGGCTTCCTTAACCCAGCATGTAGTTTAAGCCCTTAGTTGTGACTCACTCCAGAGTGGATAACTCAGTTACACAAGGCATTGTCAGAATTTCAGGTTTTCATCTTGTATGAAAGACATGTGCAGACCCTGAACCAATACACCACAAATAAGCTTTTGATTTCCTAGGGATATAGTGAATTCTGAAAGCAGAAATCTGAGCTGCTGCCAGACCAAGCAAAGCAGTTAACTAAGCAAACGGTGCTTAGACCTACACTTGGAGAGTATGACAGTACTGAAGATGGCATTTTTTGAGATCTTGTTGGATTACCAGCAGTACCCAAGCCAGCTTTGTTATCTCTGCCCCACATTTCAGTCTTCATTGTAGACATACCTAGATAAATGAGTGGTAGAAATAATAAAGCAATTTTTGTGAAGACTGTTTGATCCTTTGCAATAGACTTCAGTGCTTCAAACTGAGTTATAAACTGTATTTTTATATTCTGATTGTATTACCTGAGGTCAGTTTCAAGCCAGGAGGAAAAAATACTTTGTTCACATTTACAACATTGATTATCTTTCTTATGACTGGATTTTTTGGCTACTACTTCATGTTACCCTCCTTTGCTGAGTTCATTTCACCTACGTGCTACGAGTAACTCAGAGCACTTCTTGGACACCTGATGGGTTTGCATCAGAGCTGTGGTGACTGCCCTGGTCTTTCCAGGTCCTACTGAGCTACGGTTCATTTTGTGGTAAGATCTGTTGAGATATCCTTCTTAGTGACACCAAAGTATTTGATCCATTGGCATCAATCAGCAGTAGTAACTGTCACCTCGTAGTTGTGTCACTAGTTCAATAACAACAAATTATGGTTTGGGATTCTGGGCTGTGAGTTAGCACCGGTATGGCTAGTGATTTAATATGGTTTGAGGAGTTTGAGCTGGAATTCAGTCTGTTTATGTCCTGCTTGAATCAGGTCAAGTACTTCAAAATCTGTACATATTCCAGGTATCAATCTTGTCAACCTCTTTCCAGTGCTGCCTTATTCTGTAGCTTTGCTCCGTCTTTGGTGAGAAGCAGGATCTTTTTACTTTTCCTTCTCACTGGAGGATTTTTGCATCTCCACCTGCAACTAAGCTAGGTGGCTCAAAGGGGAATTCTCCAAGAGAGGTTTTTAGCCCTATAATTATGATCCTCTTCTGGAGGTTTTGGAAACCTTATCTTCCTCTGCCTTCATACCTGCAGTTTTGGAGTATCCACCTCTAAATTATGTGCTTATGTTGGCCCCGTTCACCTTATTCTTGGGTTCTCTTTCTATCTCTGGTCTTAGCCTGTGCATGATCTTGATAGAGTCATTCTTTGTGGTTTGCTTCCTACCTATTCCCTATTTTGTGTGTACATTTTGTACAGCACCTGGAGCAACCAGAACAGCTTAGGAAAAGCACTGAATCCATATTTTTCTTTGGTTTTGTCCCCTTGTAACCTCCAGGTACCCAGAGTGAGTGGATCTACTAACTCTTTCTTCTGTGATGCCTTTGAGGCAGACAGACTAACCCCAGGGGAAGTGAACATCTATTTTTAGAGAAGAAAAGCACCCAAAGGCATCTACAGAAACCACTGAGGTTGAGAAACAAAGCATTTCTCCATCTTTGTGAATCCTCTAGCCTCTAAGTGTTGCAGAAAGGCTAATGAAACATGTAATGTTGTCAAATATCTGATGCATAATGAGCTAACTTAAGAACATACTGTCATGCCTTTCCTTGAATTCTTGTCATATGTTGTCTTGTTTCCCAATCACAAGGTTACTTGAAGCTCTCAATATGTTAATTAATGTGTTGTTAATTATTTTATTTTTAAAAAACCTTTGTCTTTGTGTGTTTCTATCTAAAGATCACGCAAGCCTTTACACATTTCCATATTTTCAGCACATTTTATGCAAATAGTTGTTAAAAATGAAAATTCTAATTTCAAATGAAGGAAATTCATGACATGCATCTTGTGTTGCAGTTTAATCACTGTATACCTGGTAAAGTATTGACAGTTGTCCCGTGGAAGCTATTAAAGTTCCTGTCCAAGGTTAAATGAAATTGCAGTTTATCAGAGCAGCATTGAGAAAATAAGGGAATCTGTTCATGGCTCTTGATTAATGCCAAGCATGATCAACACAAGGGGGTTCATTAAGCTATACATCATGTGGGTAATTTAACATGTCATTGTGCCTGCTGTCTGCTTTAACTCTCTGCATAACCCAGTGTTCTGAACTTGTATCAGCCCTGCACCTGAAGTGTTGTCTCCCAGGCTTTGTCACGCTTGGGTTGGTGCAACATGTGCATTTACACGAGTCCCTTTTTTATGATCATTCTGCTTTTTTTAAAGAACATTCACAATTTCCACAGCTGCAGTTTTCTGTCTTGTCTAAATATACTTTTAATTTGGTAATTTTATGTAAGAAATGCAAGGAGTGTCCGTCATTGTCTAGCTATTCCCTGATTTTTTAAGTGTTTCTACATTTGAACAAGGTTTGAACAAAGCAGTTAGAATGAAATAAATTAGGTCCTGATCTTGGGAGAGAGCAGCCATTTCAGTTCCCAGCAAAGTCCAGTGAAGGACTGCATCTAGATCCATCTAGATCCATAATTTAGATTGGATATTAGAAGAAACTTCTTCCCTTATAGGGTTGTCAGGCCCTGGAACAGGCTGCCCAGAGAAGAGAGGTGGTTGAATCAGCATCCCTGCAGGTGTTTAAAAGATGTGTAGATGTGGTGCTAATCTGCACCAGACTTGTTATAGTTTGGTTAATAGTTGGAGTCTATGATCTTGAAGGTCTTTTCCAACCAAAATAATTCTGATTCTATCTCTGTATAAGATCAAGCCTGACAGCTTTCCACATAACTTAACTTTGAAGGACCGAGTAGATGAGGCTATCTACAAATGAATAGCAAAAATCTCCTGGTCACAGGCCCTCATCCTCCTGGGGGATTTCAGCCACCCAGACAACTGCTGGGAAGGCAACATAGTACTGTGCAAGCAATCCAGGAAGCTTGTAGACCATTGAGGGGAATCTCCTAGCACAAATTCCAACCAAATAATGCTTGACCAGGCTGATTACTTTCTATGATAGAATGACTGGCTTTTGGAATGGAGGAAGACTGGTGGATGCAATGTTGTTTGACTTTAGTAAGGTTTTCATGCCATCTCTCACAGCCTTCTCATATAAGGGACTGCTAAATGCATTGAAACTTGCCTGTACTGTTGGACACAAAGGTATTTCTCAATTGCTTTGTGTTCAGTTACTAGCTGACAGTGGACTACCATGAGGTTGACAGTGGACTTGACACAGTTCAGTGTGTTCATCATCAAAAAAAGTGATGAAACAGAGTGTGTTCTTTGCAAACTAGAAGGAATAGTTAACATGCTAAGCAGTAGATATTCAGTTCAGAGCGACCTTGAGAAACTTGAGGGTTGAGACAACATAAAATCCGTGAAGTTCAGCAAGAACAGTCTGGTGCTTGTGACAAAGTACCTCATGTGTCAGTACAGGTTGGGAGAACCAGCCTGGCTGAAAAGTTCTCAGGCTGAGTATGAGCCAACAGTGTGCTCTCATTACCAATGAGACAAATCCTAAACTGGGTCATATTGCAAGGACTGAGGGCAGTAGATGAAGGCAAGTTATCCCCTTATGGTGGATACTGATGAGGCGGTACTGGGAATATTTGTACCCTTGGGTTCTCCAGTTCTGAAGGGATGTGTAGAAACTGAAGAGGGGCTAGCAGAAGATTATGAGAAGATTATGAAGGTCAGTGACCTAGATCACTTGCCTTTCAAGGAGAGGCTGAGGAAGTTGGTTGTGTTCAGTCTGGAAAAGAGGAGGCAAAAGAGCAATATAATAGCATCCTACAACTATTTGGAGGAGATCTGTAGAAATGACAGAGCCAAACTCAGTTTTGGCAGCTGGTTAAAAAAAGATGCAATGGCCTAATACTCCACTACACTATAACAGAAATTGTAGGGATGTAAATGTCATAGAAGGCATTGTCGGTCTCCTTCTGTTTCCTCCCAATATTCATCCTTAGGCCTGTCCTCCCCAGTCTCCATGAGAGAGAAATCTGGACACATGGGTAGGTGTGCAAATACAGCATGTGGTTAATCGGTGGCCAGGATTGGGGGTCAAGTGATAGTATTCCTAAGTCTTTAAAGACTTAAGGTTTAGTAGCCTTTGTTCTACTCCGAAGCCTTCAACAGTGATAGAACTGGTTTAAGGTACAGTGGTGGTGAGACTGTGCATGCAATACCTCTCCAATAAAGACCTTTAATATTCCCCTTCACTGGTAAAGCCATAGTAGTGCTACCAGCAGTTTAAAATACAGCATTTTAAAAATTCATCTTGATCCTGATCATTTTTGAGAAGGTCTGCTACACACTTTCATTAGCTGATGATTTTCAGTGCCTGTTTGCTGTGCTGTTGCTGGCATTAGCTTTGGAAAGCTATACAAGCCAGAGGATCCTGAATTTATTTTTCCAAGTGTAACAAAACTCTTAAATAGAGGAATCATAGAAACAAGTGATTTACAGAAGGAGCATCTACAAATTCAAGTAGCGTAATTCAGGTTATGTATCATGTTTTATTTAAGCAATTGGCATGATTTTCCATTCTTCCCCTATTAACTTGTTTTCATAACGTTCTTCTGGTATTAGCTGAGGTTATTGTATCTAAGGGCTGCCTGTGCCAGAACTTTTGTAGCATTCTAATTTAATAAGAATTTTATGTTAGTTTTGTATTTCTTTTGCATAAATTAGGTTTGCTGCCTACACCTGAAAAAATTAACTCTCCAATTTGTTTTAATTTAGAAACTGAGAATTAAATAAGTAAGATAAATGTTACAGTCTAAAGCCAGACTGTAAAGGTGTACATTGGTTCTGGTAAGTAGCACAGAATGGTTCTTCAATAGAATGGTAGTTATTGTAGCACTGCTTCTAAGTCTCCTGCTGCAGTGTGAATACCTTTTCCCTTGAAATCTAAAATAGTTTTGAAGTATTCATAGTTCCATAGTGGAATATGTTTTAAAAGATACTGTGCTGTTGTCTGCTACCGTTAATTACCAACGGTCTATTTACAAGACAATAATTAATTATACTTCTGGGATGCGCAAGAGTCTAACATAAATCAAAACAGACTTGATAAGAAGCGATGGAAGTCTCACATAATTAAGCAGGGCACTAGAGACCAATTGTTTATAGAATGATTTTGCTGGGGATAATTGACAGTAATTATTTAATCTGTATTTCTTCTTCCCAGTAATGCTTCTACCAATTCATTGTTCTCAGCTGATGGCACAAGCGTATCAAGGTGTTTTTGCTGTATCAATGCAAAGGATTTTCAGCTATTGCCTTCACTAGATTCTTTTTTAGCAGCAATGGAAGAGAGGAGGTTGGAAAATGATGATCATTAAGTTTTGGTAATGAATTCCTAACTATATGAAGTGTTGAAGTGTTGTAAAAGCTAAGGAAGGTAGTGACTTTAGTTGATGATAAAAGTTAATTCTGCAATAGAAGTGGCCTTAGGAAAACAAACCTAAAACACATTAGCTGGCCAACTAATAGTTTAGCTCACTTGGTAAAACTCTCCCGGTACTTCAAAATTTTAATAACAAATTTAATTCTGGATAAGATCAGTAACATTTCCCTGATGCTTAACTATATTATGTTTGATAAGTATCAACAAAAAAATGTTAGTGGAATTTTTTAATTTCTTGCAAGGAACTGAATTCAAGGCCCAGAGATGTTACTGATGTATTTTTAGCCTGCTTTCTTAAGGTAATGAGGCTAATGTGATCTACCAGGATCATCTACCAGGATGCCCAGAGACTTCCTTCCCCAAAGTTTTAACTCATGGTTCAATTTGAAATGGATGTGACAAAGGAAGAGATGGCTGAATTAGTTACACAACTGATGTTTCTTATGCAGTATTGAAGTAATTATCATAGTAAAATTCTTGGTCTATGGTTTGCAAGCATTTGATTTCAAGCAGATGAATGTGTTTCTTCTCCTTGGTGTGTAAAGTTAAACACTGGTGAGAAATTCCATCATGCAACTGTGTAATGCTCTAATCCAGAGGGCTAATGGGACATACATAGACTGACGAAGAGAAGGCTCTGGGGGGGACCTTATAGCAGCCTTCCAGTACCTGAAGGGGGCCTACAGAAAGGCTGGGGAGGGGCTTTTTACAAGAGTACATAGTGATAGGACAAGGGGTAATGGTTTGAAACTGCAGAAGGAGAAATTTACGTTAGAGATCAGAAGGAAATTCTTTAGTGTGAGGGTAGTGAGACACTGGAACAGGTTGCCCAGAGAAGTTGTGGAGGCTCCATCCCTGGGGGTGTTGAAGCCCAGGTTGGAAGGGGCTTTGAGCAACCTGGTCTAGTGGGAGGTGTCCCTGCTCATGCAGGTGAGTTGGAACTCGATGATCTTTAAGGTCCCTTCCAACTCTAGCCATTCTATGATTCTATAGCCCTCTCAACGGTAGCACATCCAATTCAGATATATATTGAAAGCTGCTTTTCTTCTGTCTCTGGAGATACACACCCACCTTTTCTTTCCCCCCTCAAAATACTTGAAAGTGTCTTTTTAAAATAATTGAATCATTTTCAAAATTCCAAATATGATCCTGTCCTCAAGACCCTGTGTGCTGCTGTGTTCCTACCTGTCTTCTTAGATTAGGAATTAGCTTTGCATTCTAACACCAGTAATTCAGATATACTGATTATAATTGCTACTGTTATTATTCTGACAGCACAGAGAATATCCTCCCTCAGTGACCACTGCTTTTTGCTTCTTCAAATTATTCTTCAGACTCTGACTGCAGAAAGAGTTTCAGCAAGTGATACCTGGTCAGTAAACTACCACAAACTTCACAGAATGAATATAGCCTGACTAAAAATATTTAAACTGTGGTTATCTCTGGTAGTAAGTGCAGAAATATCCAGGGCATTGATACTAGAATGAGGGTATCACCTGTGTCCTAAATAGGTAACTACAAATATCTATAACTAACTATTTTTTATTAAATTACTTCATAACAAAAATCCTTATTTATCATCAGGGTTTTCCCATCTTGAGATCTGTACATAAGAATTCATATCCCACAAAACCTGTGTTCGATGTTGTCACAGTGATTTTTAATTAAACTTTGTAAATTACTTAGGATGCTTGGATAAAAACTGCTGTAGTGTATAAAAAAAACCTGTTTACATGCAAATATAAGCAATAACAGTAAGTTGTTAGTAGCAATTATGAATTGTAAATTATACATTAATCAAGAAGTTATGACAGCTGGCTATTATCTTACATCTTGTAACAAGAAATCTGATAAAGTGCTTGTTAGTAGAAGTCTCACGTGACTGATGTTCTGCATAAGGCAGAAATACTGGTAAGTGATCAAAACACAAAAAACAAGTGACTCTTCACTTCTCTCAGCTGAGAGCTAAATATCTGTGTGTCTGTATATCTCTAGATACACATTAATAACTTTTGTGAATTCTTTTCTTATACATAGTAAGCTATAAGAACACAGCAGAAATCATTATTTTCTATCTCCTTGTTTTTTTATCTTGATGCTGGTTTTAAACTAACTTAAATCAATTTCAATTGAGTTTGCTTGTATGTACCTTGTAGGGGAGATTTAATCAGTCTGTTATAAATTTACTTCTAATAGGCAAGGTAAAAGATGGTTTAGTGTTGGAATCTAATTATCTGTATATAAATGGATCTTGTATAGAGAGGCAATAGAACAGTATGGTTTTGAGGATATCTCAGAGCTGTGCTTCAAAATTGAGAGAAGGATATTGCATTTTAAATAATGACTTTCTAAATGAAGAAACTGAAGCTGTGAGGAAAAAAATACATGAAGATGTAGACTATAATATGAAAAGATGAGTAAGTAAGCATTTTAAGCTGAAGGTGAAGGAAGAGTTTAGAGCTAAAATGTGAAAAAACAGGTGTGTGAGAGTACCTAAGTCTATAATTCGTTATTGCAGGTATGAATATAATATAGACTAAGGTTTTTTTAGATGATTTTCCAAAATAATCAGGCAAGCTTATATTTAGGCATTTAAAATAAATGTCCTGAGTTTTCAAGAACACTGCACCATCGACAGCCTAATTCTATGACAAAGTGCTCTATATTTTCTCAGATTTTCTATGTATTTCTGGATGGGAGTCAAGGCATTATCTTTCATCTAAACCCTAACTGGCTGGAATGTCAGAGTGGAGATGGATCTCTCCCTCTCCAGGATATGCTGTGGCAGCTGAGGACAAGGAGTGCAGCTTTCCAGCGGCTGCAGAGTGTCCTGGGGGAGGCACAGCCCAGCCACAGCTTCCTGAGTATCTGAGCATAGGTGCCTCTGCACTTCTCACCTCCATGTGAAGGCTGCTGAGGAAGGCATTTTATGGACAGGTTTCTATTTGAGCTGTTTTATGGGACAGGTCCCACAAGAACTAGAAGTCAGCAAAGTTCTATGTGTCTGCGAGAAGGGTCCAACAATGTGATTTGGACTTTGTTTAAAGGTGCTGTGGCATGTGCAGCCAGCAGAGCTGGAATCTGACAGTCCTACTCGGCTTCTTCTAGGGGTAACCTGGCAAATCAGAGGCACAAAAGGCAACTCATAGACTCAGAGGTAGCACAGGGATAAAATACATCTGCAGCTGTGGGGTGTTTAAGAGCACAATGGAAACACTAGGCTCAGAGCATTTATTGGGTTGTTCCTGTAACCACAAGCTCAAGTTCAGAGGTTTTCAACTTACGTGAGAAGTTTCCCAGGCTAGAAACTCATCTGCCCTTATCATCTTTAAACAATACTGTAGTCTCATTGATCATAATAGGCCTCACTGCATTGTCTTTGATAAATAACTATGTGGTTTTTGAACTTTTATGGGCCCTCTCATCTTCTTGGGAATTATGCCTCACTGTGTTAACTCTTTTTTTTTTTTTCCTGTAAAACAATGGTTTTGTCACAGGGATGCATGGGGGCACAAACACCTGCTGCTTAAAGGAGATGGGAACCTTGCTGAGTTTATTGCTGTTTGAAAAGAATGTGCACCATTCCCATCTTAACAAGTAAGTTGAATTTACCCACAAAATAAAAAATCATATCCCCACAAATACCAGCCTTAGGTACAAGTGACTGGCTGATTCCAGTATCTGAATTGACTAAGAACTTTTGTCAACTCTATTTTATGCTTCCTACAGCCATAGATTTTGTTCTGCTAAAAATATACCATGTCTGGTAATTATATAACAAAGTACACTTTGTGAGGAATTTTTCAGTGCAATCAAATTTGGAATGAAGGAGTTGTCACACCTTTGCCCATGTTACTGTCAATAGAAATTTGTATCCAGTGTAGATTTTATAAAGAACTGCTGTATGCTGCAGTACCACAACTCTACCTCTGGATCAAGGATTTAAGAGAATAATTTATTTTTCCTCTCTTGCATTGAGCCCGGTAATCAATAGGAAGCAAAGCAGAATCAATTTTAATTGATCAGTTAGGTTTTTAAATAATTGGCATTCACTCCAGTTGCTCGACAAAATAACAACCGGTGTTTGGGGTTTGGCATTTTCCAGCTTTTTCTCCAAGCATGTGCTGCAGCTGCATAGATGCTGCAGGAGATGCCCCCAGAGTGTGCAGCACAGCTCCCCACATATTCCTGTGCTACAATGAAACTCAGAGAGGTAGGAACGGTGCAATGCTGCAGTGGGGTATGTTTTAGGAGTGCTCTGCTCAGTGCACAGCAATGTTCCTACTCCTACTGAATTCAAGCACTGAAATGAACCCAGCCTAGCTGCAGCCCCAGGCCTGGTATGAGTGCAGTGGTCTAAAATACTCACAATGGCACCACAGTTTATCTTACATTATCTATATTTTTGTAGAATCTTTCAGAGCACACTAAAGGGCTAACAGTACCAGAGAGAACAACGTGATTATAATTGTAGAATATACTTTATTGATGTAAATATATGGACCAAGTAGCCTTGAATATACACAAATGTATTCTGCAAAGAGCAGAGGAGACCTTAATGGTCTTTTGCATTCCACAAATCTCTCCTCAGTCTTTGTGGGGGGGATTTGAACATGGATACAGCTGCCCTATTCCCAAGCCCTTTTTGCCTGTAATCACTGTTGAGATGTTCATTCAGCATTGACTCAGGTAGAGTCTTCTGGGATCTAGTCCTTCAACTCTTTTTATTTCGGTTTCCCAACTCTGAAATAGTTAGGAAACCTTTGCTGTACAGAAATGTTGTAACATAAAAACATTACAGGTTGTGAAATGCTTAAGTTTATCTGCATCTCCAATCTATTCCTGGCAGCAAGCAGTCTTGGGGACTCAACATGTGCTCACATCATACAGAGGAGAAAGAGGAGTACTCACAGAGGAGCTGAAGCCTGCCACCATACACAGCACTTTGTAAAGCTCAAATGCTTGCTGCCTGCCTACTTACCCAAGAGTATGGAAAAACATACACCTGAGATATTTAATATTGTAAGAAAACATTCTGGATTGTGCATTGTGGGAAGTGATTCTTCATTGACTTTCTGATACTGTGCCTGAATTTATGTTGTTGGGCACCTACTGTACGTGCCAGTTTTTTATTTTGTAAATATGACAGAATCATATTGATCGCCTGTCATAAGTGCTTAATCAAACTCTATTATCCTGCTAACCATTAAAGTAGCTCACAGAAAGTTACTGCCTCAAAATGTTACAAACTATGGATCAGACTTGGAAAAGAAAGTAATCGTTCATGCTTTTTCCTTGGTTGTGATAGAAGACTCCACTCCTTGGAACGAAAATGTTTTCATATGTTGCTATTGAGTTTCATTGCAGTTTTGTCTACTTTTATGCAAAGTATACTGATTTATTAGAAAGCTCTCACTCCACAGTAAACTGATAATTGGATGCTGTTGAAAGAATGAGTTTCATTGATCTAGTCAATGACCACAGACATTACTGAAGTAAACCTCTTAACAGTGCTGGGGCGGATTTTGGCCCAAATCAATTTTGTGAATCTTCCCTTGTAGTTTTTTGTTTTATTTGGCACTATCGGCATTGATCTAAACCTGAAACGGATTTAATGTGTAAAATTCATCTTGAAAGAAAGTTTCATTACTTTTCAGTTAATGTAAACTTATTTTTATTATAGATTAAAAATTTGCTGTCACAATCTGTGCAAGTAACCTGTGGGTACCTGTTGCATCATTATGCATGTGCCATAGACAGAAAGATGATAATCCTCAGTGAGATGGGCTTCAAATAAATGAGACATTGCACTTGTTGATGTTGAACAGAATGTTTTGTAATATGTGGTATGAGGAAGATGTCAAATATAAAGACTCACTTGCCTTCTTACTACTGTTGTTTTAATTTATAGGGTAGATAAAACAAGATGGGACAATTTAAAGTGAATTAATTATGTACACATCAGTAAAGCTAGGTAAGGCCACAATTTTACTGAAGAATTCAACTTCAAACCTGTGACTAATCTCACTACAGTTAAAAGCCAGAATACTACAACTCTGCTTTTGTTAAACAACACAGAATTTCAAGCAAAGTACATTCTTTAGATGATTTCAGGAACAGAGCCTGATTCTTCCCTCCCCTGCCAGTCAGTGCAGCCATTTCAGCATTTAACTCTATTGACTCACTGACAGGACCAAAAGGTGAGAGGTGACCCATAGAAAAGACAGGAGCACCAGAAAAGCCTTTCTTACATTCTCAAAGACATTGAGTGCTAATGTTTTAAGGTGGCCCATGTTTTAATTGTGGTTAATGCTTAGAAATCTGAGCAGAGAATTGCAGTTTAATTTTAATCTAAAAGACCATCAATACTAACATTGTTTTTAAAAGAAGGCGAGTATGTGTGCTTCAGATGGTTAAGCTAACAGCACCTCCAGGGAAGTTTGCCCTCAGTGTGGAAGCATCTGATTTGCAGGTGAGCTCTGAGGACTTTATATATAGTAGTTGAATATTGCTGCTGATGAACTAGATATACTTTCTGAGTTCTTCGATTTTATTTATGTTTCATTATGTAGAAAGTGAATTAGTAAGTACTAATAAGTGATGAAAAAGCCCTAGACATATTCTGATAGATATTGAGTTCCAATTTTTTAATCAGACACACATTATGTGGTCTGTGGTTGTTCCACTTCCAGTGGTAGCTGCTTTTCATTTCATCATTCTTGGCTGGTGTAAAAGCATGTTTGTTTACAAATAGTTGCATATGCATGAAATGTATTCCTGGAAAAAAAAATCAATTGTTTTTAAGAATTAAAAAAAAATGTTTTTATGAAATGTAAATTTAGAAATACCTTTGATTAGGCAGTCAGTGCAGGATAATTCTATTTTTAATATTCCAGAGAGAAGAAATATTTGCCAGGTAATAGCTATAGGATTTACTTAAATGCACTTATATCTAAAGACAATTATTCAGCAACATGAAAAGTTTCAAAAGTCTTTCCTGAGTAGTGTGAATTACAACTGTTTCTGGAGACAATTGCTGCCAGCTTTGTCTTGCTGATTTGTGGGATGACTCTGAAGGTGAACATCAGGCTGGCTTAGTGGTTTTTTTGTTCTCAAAACCAAAACAAATTATTTAAAGAACCAAAAGCCCTTTAAATGATACCAGAACATTGCAATGCAAGTGAGAATGACTTTGGCAGATGCTGAAAGTCTTTATGAGAAGGTGTATCGTATGGCTGGGAGGTTTCAGAAAAGGACATGCAGCCCTCCTGCAGAATAGCAGTGCTTCGCATCACCAGGGTCACTCTCAACATCTCTGGGCCCTTTATGGGACGCATCTGTCTGAGATGGAGCCGTCAGACCTGTTGACTCTAAATCCCTAGCTCTGTCTACACTGCACAAAAGAGACATATTTGCTTCTCTATGATTGGCAGTGGTGAAAGCAAAGTTCCGAGAAAACCTGAAATATTTATATGATTTAAAGTTATTTTTTCTGTGTAAAAGACAACTGAAAGTGAGCAGAAGAAATCAGTGCTCTAACTTTCTTATATTCCAAAAGTAAAATTAATAGAAAGGTCATTGAATTGTTGTTCTGGGTAATTATAGAAAGGAGATAATCAAAGGAGGTACAAGTACTCATTCAGTGGGGGTGGACTTTGCAAAAGATTTGATAGTGGAGGAGTTAATTTCCCTGGTGACCTAAGTGAGATAGCATAGTTTTATCTTTTTCAGCAAATTAAGGGTGAATTATTTGATTCAATAACTCTCAGTAACTAGATTTAGATAAGTATTTCGTGCTTTTTTTAAAGTTGTTTATTTGTTATAATAATACTAGTGATCTAATAAAGATAAGAATTTAGATGGAAGTCAACAAACTTCCCATTATGCAGCTGGCTCATTTCAAGTAGTGAGAATAAATTAAATGATAGAATGCACTCTCTTGTTTGATTAGGAGACCAAAATTAGTCATTGTGTTAGAGAAATGTTTCAAATTCTAAGAAGCAGCTTTCGATCTCTGCAAAGATAGGCAGTGAATGGTGTAACATTTTGTTGCCCTATTGCATTATCTTTAAAGAAAGAGAGGACTGGTAAGGGCACACGCTTCATAACCAAGAGGATAATTGGCATGTAATGAAAGCAGCGCAGTCCACTTTTGGCAAAGGATGTTAGTTAGAATAGCTGCTGTGTTGCACAGGATAACAATTTATCTTACTGCAGTAAGATACCTGGAATTTCAGGCAGTAGAAATGGGAGAAATTCCCACTCTGCTTATGAGTTCTGTGCAGAATAAATATCTGTTCATTACCCTGTATCTATATGCACACACAGCGAACTCTGAAGCCTGACTGTCAGAGAGGAAGAGATTAGTCTGTGTCTGTTAAACAGTGAAGACCTCTAAGTGCTTTTATGTTCTTGTATCTGAAAAGCTCAATCTGCCCTTGTATATGCAATCTGCAGCATGGTATATCATCAAAAGAAGAGCTACTGAGTTTGTGCATGCATGTGTAGTAATTGATTTTTTCCAAGGTACTTGCCTGCATGCAGTATTGCATATTTTGAGGGCAAGATCAAATGATGAAATTGTGTTGAGGAATAAGCCACTGCAAATACAGTAGTGATAGCAGGAGTACAAGTGACAACCAGATTTTAAACGCAGAGGTTTTAAATCAGTGCCCTTCCCGAGAAATCAAGATAGACTTTGGTGATAGAAAGGTCTGGGAAAACAATTGTGCCAGAAACTAAAAAGGCCTAGGTATTGCCCTTCCTCTTAAAACAAACTGTGTGATAGTTATCAAGAGTGCAACCCTGACCCCACCAGAGAGTGTGCTTCTTAGGGCCTTGCCAGGGTTTGATTGCCTGCTGCCTCTCTGGCAGGATTACTCCCTGTGAGCCATCCACTGAGTCCACTAATTGCAAACGGTGCAAATATTCCATTAAGATTTGACAGCTGAGGAACTCACAAACATTTGGACTGAGAAGATGACATTTGAATGGAGGCTGAGAGAGCTGGGTTTCTTCAGCCTGGAGAAGAGATGGCTAAGGAGACATTAATTTTCTGTCTTCATCTCCTGTGCTTAAGTTACAGAATAGATGAAGCTAGACTCTTCTTGGAAGTGCGCAACAGAAGGACAAGAGACAGTGGACCGAAGTTAAAGCAGGGAAATTCCTCTGAGAAATAAGAGTTCTTCATAAATAGATCGATTTAGTACTAGAATAGTGCAATCTAGCAACCAGAAAGGCTGTGCAATCTCCATCCTTGGAGATACTAAACACTCCACCAGACAAGACCTTAGGAAACCCCATCTAGCGTTAAAATTAGTCCTGCTGTGAGCTGTGATTGGACCAAATGGCCTCTTGAGGTCCCTTCCAACATAAAAAATAAAGCGAGTATAGAACTCTTTGCATGGCCAGTCAAATGCTCCCCAAAACGTGGATACTTTCATACCTACACTGTATGCTTTTGGGGACAGGAATTCATTTTTCAGTTGGGTCTGGAAAGCATCAGTAGCAGTGGGATTCTCATCCTTGGCTTAGACTCTTTTGAGCTATAGCAATACAAATACCAGAAAAGAAAGTTGGCTTCGTAGTTTGAAAAAATTAAGGAGGATAAATGTTAGAAAATATCTAAGCCAGGGGATATCTGATAATGAGAACAGAGATTCCACCAAAGTCATGCCCTTAGATGGAGAGGGAGGTAGATTGACAAATCAAAAGATATTGCTTTTTCAGAGGCTTGGCCAATCATGTGATGAGTCTGTGACTGTTGGGGACAGAGAATAAATGTGCTGACTGGACTGTGACAGGCAGTTTGGATGTCTTGTGATGTGATTTGACATCTTCTTTGTGACTTTGGTAGTGTAGATGGCTTTGATCAAAGCATATGATCCTCCCATGCATATTTAAAGGCAGCATGGCTTGTCCCAGCTAAAATTTGGTCACTTTTGGAGTAAGGGAATGCTTACTATGGAAACAAAAGTACAGCCAAGTATTATCTATCTCACTACCAAAACAGTATCCTTGCCTGAGAAGAAGTGACAGATGGCTTACCATGCGTAGCCCTGTAATTCACAACCTGCTTTATGTGGACCTCCTGGCTATTTCTTTCTTCCCTCCCTCATTTCCATTTGCATTCCCACTCCCACCATCCCTTGGGCCTTTGCCATCACCCTCCCACTCTCTTCCCCTTCCTACATTGTTGCCTCTCTCCCACAGCACTGCTGCTGCTCTCTTCCTTTGCTTTTCCTGTAGACACAAGCTGAACTGCAGGTCCAGTGGGACGTTTGCCAGCATGAGATGCTGGGGAAAGCCACACAAGGCACTGTGGTGCTGCTCCTGTTTAACCACATTCTTCTTAGTGCTACGAATCTCAGCTGCTGAGAAGTGCTTACAGCCTGTTATGGTTTGATGTTTTTCACCCCAAAACATTATTTTGTTTAAATGAGAAGAGAGAACATGTAAAATGTTTGCTTTGTTTACATAGGACACACCAGGGCAGGTTTCACTCAGCTCCTTAGCTGTGATTTATTCTGACTGTTGCAATACAAAGCTTGCCTGGCCGTATGTGCACTGGCAGAGTGTTCACATACATTTCAGAGGTCTGGATAAATATAGAATTCTCCTGAACCTATATCCAAATATTAAACATTTTAAAGTTTAGTAAAGCTTGCTGAATTCTTCCAGCATTTAGTTGCAGTGGAAGTCAGAAGCGCTGAAGATGAAACACCAGAGAAATGAATCATGCGTTGCTCCTGGAGTGACAGCAGGAAGTACGATCTCTCCATCTCTTCTTGAACCGTCCCACCTAAGGGATATAGACCACAGAGGTCATGTAAAGTTCAAATGCAGATGTGTCCAAACTGAATTTCTTGAGATCCAATGACATTCCAATATAGGCAATTCCCCCTCTGAGTGCCTTTCACCTTCTTTCCTTAATTACTTCAGTGACTGTTACAGTGATTGTTGCCTGTCGTTGCTTATGAGTGGCCTGGGTAGGCTGGCGTGTGCTTTCGGACAAGAATGTCATCACATTTGGATGGATGGTGGCCCCAGCTTGGAAATTTTACCACTTGGTTCATTGGAAAACATGAAATTCGGAGGAAACTGTGGCCGCTGCTTTTTGCAGGCTGTAACAACAAGGGGTGTGTGAAAGGACACGTGTCATTTGCAGAGGCTCAGGCTGTAAAATAGGTTTGGGAGAAGGTGCAGCTTCACTTTTACTTTCTACTCCCATTGTGGCAAACACTGGGCAGAAACCTTTGTTTTTTTGTAAGCCTCCTGACTACCTTTCTCCTAAAATAGCCCTGCATGGCAATAGAAACCAAGTGGCTCTATTACACAGGCGGGGAGATTTGTACAAGTTTTCTTTAAGCTGTACATTTTTTTTTATTTTATGAACTTAAGGGATGCTGTGGCTAAAGCCTCTACAGTTTCTGGTCACTCTTAAGATTAGGTATTGAGAATTAAAATGAAAACTAAGCTTAGAACCAAAACTTTGCACTAGTGTTTTTGCTTTGAATAAAAGCAGATTTTGCCCAAAACTTACCTAAATGTAGGAAGCTTTATAAGAACCTTCCAGTCAAATATTCTACCAGTAGTAACCTAGAAAAATAAACAGATATGGAAATGAAAAATGTTGGTAATTTTTAAAGGCAAATACAGTTACAATATAAAAGGGGAGGGTGAGGGGTAAAAATCTGTTACGGTTTATTTTTCACTTGTTGCCAGATTGTTACATTCTTCTGATTTTTAGATGAGATCTGCAGATCAGGGGTAACTGCTCAAAATGGATAATTTCTTAACAATTTAAATCAGGATAAAACTCAATCTCAAAAAAGCCCCAAACCAACAATCCTGACATAAGTAACTAGTTTTAATTTCAGCTGTTTTTAACTTTTCTTCTCAGGGAAGAACTTTATTTTAGTTAATTATTAAATTTAAACCTGTTGCTATATAAAGAAAATAACCTTTATAGTATTTGTTGTTTTTTTGGGGGTGGTTTGCTTGCTTGGCTAATCATGACAATTAATGAATTATAGATTTAGGGACCATCCCTGGGGGAAAGTCCAAGCTAACTTTGCAGCGGAGATATATTTGGTGTGACTAAATTTCTCTTAGCTTTGCTGTGTGAGAAGATAGTCTGATTCAGCTGTACTATTCAAAAGAAGAAGATATATTTACTGAGGAGTAAGACGTGCTAAATTGACTGAAATTACTTATTTAAAATGTATATGTAAAGGGAGGGAGAGAAGGACAGCGTAACAAAGTACAGTGGGGATTGTAGAAAAGAAGAAACATATTATGGAGCTAAGTGAGACTAAGCATGATGGGGAAGGTCAGCCTGTGACTTGAAGCAAGGGGCAAGCATTAAAAAGAAAGGCTACTGAAGAGTAAGATGAGAAGGAGCATCTGGCAGCAAAGAATTAGATACCATGAAGTGCTGGTGCAGTAGAAGGCATCACTTTCTGAATGCTTCTTACTAGGAAAGAACAATTTTGGTTTTAGGAAGGTCATGGCTTATGATCAGTCAGTGGAAACACAAGATACAGTAATGCAGAAAGCAGCAGGAAAAAAACATATTGCATCCAGTTTGCATAGTTTGTTCCTGTTGAAATTTGATGCCAGGGTTACTTCTCGTTCTGGCAGCTGTTACCATAGAGTAGGGTCTGGCTATCAAGGGTTTGGGGTTTCCTGAGAGAAGGAAGAGCTGATGCCATCAGTAAAATTTCAGATACAATTTGTGTAAGATTTCTTCTTGATTAAAAACCCCCAGAGCTGTGTATCAGCTATTTTGAAAAAGGGTGTATTTCAGGTTAAATATTTGCAGCAGAAATTGGGGATTAGCAGCATTCAGTGCCACTCTGGAGACAGAGGTATCTACCAGGGCTTGCAGTGTCTGATTATGTAAAATCAGTAGCCACTGTGTGATAAAGAAAAAAGAAAACGTGACTGGTGGTATTTTCCTGAGACTAAATAACATTTTATTTTCAACTGTATTTTCAGTACATGGCCCTAATAGTTGTATTTCCTAACACTGCAGTAATAATGTGCTTCCTGGGGCACGCTTTTCAGCAACTTAGAGTGAACTGGCAAGAACTTTTAGTGTATGCAAATGAAGGGACTGAATGTATCTTTTTTGGTAAATGTTTTATCACAGATGGGTTCCTTGTAAAGGGATTTTTACCTGCCATTTAGTTGTGAACTAGGAGTTAGTGAGTGCTGGGAGTTTCTCAAGAATACTCTTCTAGATAAGCAAAACCAGTTCATCCCCTCTAAAGGCAAGGGAAGTGGGCCAAGCAAGAGACCTCCCTGGCTTAACTGTGAGCTCCTGAGTCTGCTCAGATCCAAAAGGGACATGTACCAGAGGGGAAAAGTGGAACGTTACCTGTTGAAAATCACAAGGGCATTGCCAGGGTATGCAGAGATGCAGTTAGGAAAGCAAAAGCTCAGCTTGAGCTAACATTGGCCAAAGATGTCAAAAACTTCAAGAAAGGTTTCTTCAGATACGTTAACAACAAGCAGAAACAGGGGAATAGTATTGGCCCACTATTAAACAGGAGAGGTGAACTAGTCACCAACAATGCTGAAAAGGCAGGGGTCCTCAACACCTTCTTCACCTCTGTCTTTACCAGGGCTGTTGGGTCCCAGGCCATAGGAACAAAAGTCCAGGTTGATGCAGACACCAACTGGCCGTCAATGAAGGAAGAGTTGGTGTGTCAACTCTTACAGGAGCTTGACCCATACAAATTGATGGGCCTGGATGCCACTCACCCTAGGGTGCTGAGAGAGCTGGCTGATTTCATTGCAAAGCTGCTCTCCATGATCTTTGAGAAGTCATGAAGATTGGGAGATGTCCCTGAGGACTGGAAGAAGGCTAATGTCATCCCCATCTATAAGAAGGGTCCAAAGGAGGACCCAGGTAATTATGGACCCATTAGTGTCACTTCAGTCTGTGGGAAAGTCATGGAACAAACCGTCCTGGGGACAGTCACAAATCAACTGAAGCACATGATTGGGAAAAGCCAACATGGATTTTCCAGGGGCAAATTGTGCTTGACAAACCTGATGGCCTTCTACAACAAAGTAACCAGCTCAGCTGATGCAGGGGGAATGGTGGACATTGTCTACCTGGACTTCTTCAAGGCTTTTGATACAGTCCCCCACAGCCTCCTCCTAGAGAAACTGACTTGACAAGTGGTCTGTGCAGTGGATGGGGAACTGGCTGACAGACCATACCCAGAGGGTGATAGTAAATAGTTCCTCCTCAAACTGGCAACCGGTCACAAGAGGGGTTCCCCAGGGATCGATATTGGGCCCAGTGCTGTTTAACACCTTTGTAAGTGCCCTGGATGTTGGGATCAAGAGCACCCTGCTGAAGTTTGCTGATGACACCAAGGTGAGTCAAGAGGTTGACACTCCAGAAGGGAGAGCCACCGTCCAGGATGACCTGGACAGACAGGAGGAGTGGGCTAGCAGGCACCTTATAAGGTTCAATGGGGAGAAGTGTAAGGTCTTGCACCTGGAAACACATAACCCAAGAGCACAGTTCAGACTGGGATCCACCTAGTTGGAGAGCAGCCCTGTGGAAAGGGGCCTGGGGTTCTTGGTGGATAACAGGCTCAACACAAGTGAACAGTGTGCTGCAGCAGCAAAGAAAGCCAACAGGATGCATCAACAAGGGCATCACCAGCAGACATAAAGAAGTCATCATCCCACTCTACTTGGTGCTTGTGAGAGCACACCTGGAGTATTGTGTTCAGTTTTGGTCCCCGCTCTACAAAAACTATGTGGACAGGCTGGAGAGGGTCCAGAGAAGGGCCACAAGGATGATCAGAGTACTGGAGGACCTGCCATATGAGGAGAGGCTGAAAAAACTGGATTTGTTCAGCCTTGAGAAGAGAAGGCTTTGGGGAGACCTTATTACAATGTACCAGTACTTAAAGGGTGGCTCCAAATAAGATGGAGATTCCCTATTTACAAGGAGTCACATGGAAAAGACAAGGAGTAATGGGCACAAGTTGATCCTCGGGAAATTCTGATTGGACACAAGATAAATTTTTCACCATGAGGACAATCAAACATTGGAATAGTCTCCCAGGGGAAGTGGTGGATTCCCCCACATTGGACAGTTTTAAGTCTCAGCTTGACAGGGTGCTGAGCCATCTCATATAAACTATAGTATTACCTAGAAAGGTTGGACCAAATGATCCTTGAGGTCCCTTCCAACCAGGCGTTCTATGATTCTGATTCATATTTGCTGTCAGCTGTTGAACTGCAATAGTTCTAAAGCATTACATAGTCTATCAGACAGCAATAATTTTTTTAAAAAAAGAACAAAAAGATCTCTCCAGAGCCAAATTTTGGTAGAATATCAATGCAGATTAAACTTTAGAAATGTATTTAAGGAGTAGTAAAGCTAAGAAGTTCATCTGTACTTCTTAATAACTCTTTAGTAGCTGAATTCTTACACAGTTTATTGAAAGTGAGTCCATACCAGAAAAAGTTTATTGAAATGTATGACACAAAAAGAATCCTCCTCTTTGAACAGCAGGAAGGATTCATCTCCAGGAATGTTTGCCAGGACTGTGCATATGTTGAAATTTGTCACTGGAGAGATCAATAAGTGGGCACTGCTCGAAAAGTAAATCACCTGGCGAGAGCCAGCGAATTGTCATTGTAGTGGAAGCATCTCAGTAGAAAGAGGTATCTGTCCCTGTTCATTAGAAAGGAAAATGAAGAGGGACGGAGGGAATGAGGAGGGTGGATTGACTAATATAAAGAATAACTGTGGGGGGTTAACTCTTCCTGTTTGTGCTGTCAGAACTCGTGCTTTGAGTTAATTGATGTCTTTGGGGACCCCAGAAGGAGGTAGCAAATTGTCTCCTCGTTGTACTAAATTCACTGACTTGACAAAGTGGCCTGTTCAAATACAGAGGGAAAACATTAAATGGAGCTAAAAAATATATCTGCATTTCTATCCAACCCACTGAATTAGAATTTGAGGAAATGTTGAGAGCAGTGAAATGGTAAAAATTGCTCATATTTTTCCAAGGAGTTACGTAGGAATACAGCACAGAAAAACAGAATAAACCCAGCCAATAAACAAACAGTGAGACCACCTACTCAAAGTTGGTTTGAAATCAACAGGGCTTGTTCCATTAATTTCAGTGGACTTAGGGTGGGGATCCAAACTGGCAGGAGGCAAAGGCTTCTTACATCTCATGAATGAAGATTTTCCATTCTGGGCAATAAAGCTGTAGCAAATAGATATAACAAGTCTCCTGAGAACCAAGAAACCCACCAAGTTTTCTATCTTCTTGTTGCTATATTTTTTTTACCCTAGTGAAAGCGGGTGAGAAACAAGACAGAGCAGCATTTACAGGTGGAAAGGAATGGAAATCATGTCTGTGAAAGCTAGTGACATTGAACTTATTGAAACTAGCACCAATTTTATCTGGATTTTCACATAACTGGATTTTTTAAATGGTAGATAACTTCTCTGGAGTTTGTAGGTATGAAACTGCACATGCAATAACACACCTTATGGCTGCTGGGCAGTAAAGTTCCACTAATTCTATGCAAATTTAGTGTTTGGTGAAATACAGCCTGTGGAGAGCAGGAAATCCCAAAGAAAAGCTCAGCTTCACAGCTGTAGAACTGTGTTTTGTAGCTGGCATAACAAAGGCTAATAAATAGAACTAATTCTCAGGTTCTCCAGACATTGTCCAAAAGGTGATGTTGATTTCTGAAACCTGAACATCACAGAAAAAATACTGTTATCCAGCAGTAACTTTCTTAAACTTGACCCTGTCCTTGCTCCTCCTCCACTCTTTTGTCTCTCCACTATGCCTTTTCCAGCTTCTTCAACATGCAGGGCAAAACTCCGGTTGACAACAGCTTCATTCACAACACATCCCCTGGAGAAGGTTCACCTTACATTCACAATCATGATGAGAAAAGAGGAGTTTTCGGTGAAGTAATTGTACAATACCTCCAAGAAGTTTATGGAAAATAATGCCATAAGGTGATTTACAGTGATTGAAACCAGTGGTCTAGCACGTCTCCTAGTACTTGCAGTCTTTAAGCCTAGAGGGTAATTCAGGCACTGCTTACTGCTTACTACCCTTACTCGAGGGTAATTAATTCTGCTGTCTGTTCTAGCATCTGCGAATTTTTTAAGTGTTTGGGTTTTTACAGTCTTGTTATGGGAAGCATATCAACAGCAAACAGTGCTTCTGCTTGTGGCTGTAATAAGAATTCCACATGGACATTAATTTTTGAATGGTATTTTGTTGAGCACTTAATGAACAGTGAACTCTGCTTTTGGCTTTAGTTAAGAGTTTCTAATGGAAGTTGAAGGAGTACTTCTTTAATTTTGTATTTGACAACTTGAAGCCTTTGTGTGAATCAGACAGAGAAGTGTTGTCTGAAAATGGAGAGCAAATCTTATTTTTTTCCTCATACACATCTGAAGCAAAAGAAGCAGTTATCCTGTGAGGTTACTGTGCTGCTGACACAGTCGGAGAAAAAAGCTTTTGCATTAATTCACCTTGCAAAAGTCATTAAAAGAGTGTGTGTGTGTGTGTGTGTATAGACTACTGGACACAAGGACTTTATCTGAGCACTGATGACATCTCCACTGATAAACTGATACAACATTTCTTGCTACTGCTTTCTCTGAAGAGCCATAATAGATCTGTACAATCACTAGGGAATAAAAACATCAGATAAACTGTTCTTAGTATCTGTCTTAAATCTCTCCCTAATTGACCAAATGCGTTTCAGTACTAGTTTAATTAGATGTCTGTCCAAAAAAGAATCAAATATCCATTCAAAGCATCAAGTGTCTAAAAGAGGTTGGCAAGCTGCGAGTGTTCCCATTTACAGAAGGTGATGTGAGATGTTGTCTGTTTTACTTTTGCTCCTCTCTCTCTCTACTGTTGTCAGTGCCATATTACATGTAAAGATAGATATTTATACCATTGTGGTCTTTTCTCTACCAGTTCAGAAAGTGTTAACTACTGTTTGCTTCACTTTTCAACAATTTGTGTGCGGTGGGATCAGTGCAATGACAGAGGAAGAGAAAGAGGAATGGCTTCTTGGGTGAAGCAAGGTTGATTTCAAATGTCCAAAACCTGGTTTTGCTGGATTATACCTGGCATGGTGGAGAAATTAATACGACATGAGGCCTTGGTGACAGAAGTTCCACAAAATAAAACTGAGAACGTGTTAAGGTACAAAGGAAATAATTCTAGGTCTTGTCTTACGGTTGCTGTCTATTTCTCTACTCTGCTATCAGAGTATGTCTGACTGTAGGGCCTGTTAGGTTGTACCAAGTTTGTCAGCATTCTCACAAGGTTTCCCCCAAAACAAACTGCTCGACAAGCAAGCAGGAAATAATGAAGATAAGTAACTACAAGATGAACATCCTTACCCTCCAAATGAGAAGCCATGGTATCCTGAAGGCTTACCTTACAACCCTGATTGCTAATCACTTCTATTTGAACGGTTGTCTGTGAGTCCATTACACATGCTCTGCTTAGTATTCTTCTAGACATCTTTTTAAAACTATATTACCTGTAGCATTCAAGTGTGTTTCCAGTAGTGCATTAAGTAACATGACTGACATCTGTCACATATGATTTGTTCTCTTCTCTTTGAAAACATACCTATGTCTTGCTCTATAAAGTCCCTTCAATCAAACAACTCATACTGAAGTTATTTTAAAAGGGAATTTGTCTCTCCCACACAAGGATAGACTGATTATTAGTGCAACCAGCAATGATATTTTTGTGACACCTGAAGGTTGTTTCACCTGCAAGCAATTGTTGGCCTTGCTGAAGCTGATGGGTGGGCTAGTGGGGCTGATGGGTGGGCTACTCATTTTAAAATAGGTAGAAATGCCAAACTATTTTATGAAGTTAACTGTTTTAAACAGGAGAAGCTGATGTACAAGGTTGATGCCAGCCATAAAAGTGCACAAGCTGCAGTAGAGGGGTAGTCAGATGCACAAGTTTACTATTGCTCCTGTCACTTAAGCAGGAATGTGCACCATACAAAATTGTGTTCTATGGGACAGAGTCAATCTGCATTTTACTTTCCTCTCTGAAACAGTGACAAGGTTTTTAATGGGACAGACTGATCATGCAGCGGCTACAAATTTTATTGGTGAGCTTTGCATAGAATTGAAATAGAAAGCCAAGAGAAGGTCAAGGAACAGGAATGGTATTGCCATGTGGGGAAACAGAGCTCTGAGGAGGGAAACGGCCTCAGGAAAGGATAATAAAAAATGCTTTTCTAAATATATTGATAACAAAAGGAGGGTCAGGGAAAATCTTCATTCCTTATTGGATGAGGGGGGGAACTTAGTAATGAAAGACTGAGGTACTTAACACCTTCTTTGCCTCAGTCTTGAACAAAAAGACTAGCTACCCTCAGGGCAACTGGGCTCCTGAGTTGGTAGACAGGGATGGGGAGCAGAATCCCCCTCCTGTAATCCAGGAGGAAGTAGCTAGGGAACTGCTGTGCCACTTAGATCCCAACAAGTTCATGGGTCTGGATGGGATTATTCCTAGGGTGCTGAGGGAGCTGGCAGAAGAACTGGCTAAGCCGCTCTCAATCATTTATCACCAGTCTTGGCTGACCAGGGAGGTCCCAGATGACTGGAGGTTGGCCAATGTGACGCCCATCCACAGGAAGGGCCGGAAGGAGGATCCAGGGAACTATAGGGCTGTCAGCCTGACCTCGGTGCCTGGCAAGGTTATGGAACAGATCATCCTAAGTGCCATCAAGCGGCATGTAGAAGACAACCAGGGGATCAGGTCCAGCCAACATGGGTTTAGGAAAGGGAGGTCCTGCCTGACTAAGCTCATCTCCTTCTATGACTGGGTGACCCGCCTAGTGGATGAAGGGAAGGCTGTGGATGTGGTCTACCTTGACTTCAGCAAGGCCTTTGACACAGTCTCCCACAGCATCCTCCAGGAGAAGCTAATGATCCATGGCTTCGACAGGTGCACCCTTCGCTGAGTCAAAAACTGGTTGGATGAGCTGGCCCAGAGAGTGATGGTGAATGGAGCTGCATCCAGCTGGCGTCCGGTGACCAGCGGTGTCCCCCAAGGATCAGTACTGGGCCCAGTCCTATTCAATATCTTTATTGACGACCTGGATGTGGGGATTGAGTCCACCCTCAGTAAATTCGCAGATGACACCAAGCTGGGGAGGAGTGTTGATCTGCCAGAGGGTAGGAAGAGGCTGCAGGAGGACCTGGACAGGCTGGATCGATGGGCCGAGGCCAACAGCATGAAATTCAACAAGACCAAGTGCAGGGTCCTGCACTTTGGCCACAATAACCCCAGGCAGCACTACAGGCTGGGGGAAGAGTGGCTGGAGAGCAGCCTGGCAGAGAGGGATCTGGGAGTGCTGGTGGACAGCTGGTTGAACATGAGCCAGCAGTGTGCCCAGGTGGCCCAGAAGGCCAATGGCATCCTGGCTTGTATCAGGAATAGTGTGGCCAGCAGGAGTAGGGATGTAATTCTCCCCCTGTACTCAGCACTGGTGAGGCCTCACCTTGAGTCCTGTGTGCAGTTCTGGGCCCCTCACTTCAAGAAGGATATTGAGGTGCTGGAGCGGGTCCAGAGGAGAGCAACGAGGCTGGTGAAAGGACTGGAGGGAAAGTCTTATAGGGAGAGGTTGAGGATGTTGGGGTTGTTTAGCCTGGAGAAGAGGAGACTCAGGGGGGACCTTATCACTCTCTTCAACTACTTGAAGGGAGGTTGTAGTCAGGTGGCGGCTGGGCTCTTCTCCCAGGCAACTGGTGACAGGACAAGAGGGCATAGCCTGAAGTTGCTCCAAGGGAGGTTTAGGTTGGATATTAGGAAGCACTTCCTCACGGAGAGGGTGATTAGACATTGGAATAGACTTCCCAGGGAAGTGGTGGAGTCACCATCCCTGGAGGTGTTTAAGGAAAGGCTGGATGTGGCACTTAGTGCCATGGTCTAGATGGTGTGGTGGTGTTGGTCATAGGCTGGACTTGATGATCTTAGAGGTCTTTTCCAGCCTTGGTGATTCTGTGATTCTGTGATTCTGTGAATGGACTGCCCAGGGAAGTGGTGCCTCCACCACTTCCCTGGGTGTGTTCAAGGAAAGGCTGGATGTGGCACTTAGTGCCATGGTCTAGCCGATGTGGTGGTGTTAGGTCATAGGCTGGACTTGATGATCTTAAAGGCCTTTTCCAGCCTTGGTGATTCTGTGATTCTGTGAAATGAAGCTGCAAGAGTGGTGAGGAAGTTTACCTATCAGACAACAAAGAACTTATGATTCAGCAGCTGAGTGTGCCTGGGCTTAAGTTGACCATCAGTACTGTTGAATGGCAACAGACGCCAACAACCAGTTCTACCTGTCCAGCACCCAACTAACTCCTCCTCTGGGCTACAAAAAGTTTGGATGTTTGTAGCTTTTTTGTGCCTTTCTGGCACCCCTTTTTCTGTCCAAATCTTAGTTGCCATATATATTTTGCATGACAGTGTGTTGTGTCAAGGCTTGTGACCTTGCTGCTCTCCAGTCTGCTGAGATCCTCACTTTGTCTGTACTTTCACAAAAATGTATTCAAGAATGAAGACATGCACTCAGCTGAAAAAGCTCCTACTGATTTTTTTCTTCATCTTGCTTCCAACCCCTTGTTTGCCATCCAGCCTCTGTCAACTGATACGTACCATGGCAGCAATGAAGACTAATAAGCTACAAAGACACGCTATGAACTTGAAGACTCCAATAATAGAAATTAAGTGAGATGAGAGGACTCGGCCACAGCTCTATCACGTGAACTTCCAGCCTTTAGTTCTGTGTCACTCCTTGATATAACTGATGGGCCTGAGTTCTCATTTTGTCTCAGACTGTCTAGGAGCCTGGTTAATATTTCTGAGCCTACGCCTCTGTAAGGGGCAGTGAAGTTTGGCAATAATATGTGTGAGCACATGGAATAACAAGAACTGCCTCTCAGACAAAAATATGGTTTTGTGGCACTGTCTCTGAACATTTGTTAGGAAGCTTGCTTATTTTTTTAATTTAAGTATTAGATTAATATTAAGATAATGGAATATGTATTCTCCCTGGATCTAGAGACAAGCACTGAAGACAATTTAAAGGACAGCACTTAATAAAATTTAATGTAATTACTGCAATTCTTAAAATAACCCACTAAATAGGAGTGGGGGAATTTGTTGTGGAGTTCTTTTGTATACACACCAGTTGCATAGCTGCAGCACAATTTTAACAGGTCTTTCTCAGTGATGGCATTCAACTGGCAAACTAACAATAGTAAGATACCAGTCTTCATGCTGCTACAGCTCATTCTTAAATTCTCTGCTTGCTTCCATCATCAGGATGGGGAGTTAATTTTTTCCTTCACTGTCTTAGAACTGCTGGAGCTGCCTTAAAGGAAAAGGTGGGGTTTCAAGGTAGAGTGCAACTATGTGAGATGAATGGTGAGGCATAGAGTTTACTGTAGTCTTTAATTCTGAGTTAACATATAAAAACCTATTGGGACACCTTCCTCTGTGCAGGGACAAGCTACAGCTCAAGTCTTGAGGACTTTCAGCAAATAGGACTGTGAAATCAGCCTATTGCAAAAAGGGCAAGAACATCAGCTTTCTCAGGAGCTTTGACAAGTGTGCCCTGCATGTTCCCTTGAGATACAAAGGATGAATGAAATACTCTGCTTTTCTGAGACAAAATAATTCTTGGAGATACTTCAGTAGCATGGCAGTCCTGTACCACTTAAAGGTGACCTGTGCTTAAAGGCTGTCTGTTGGGTCACAGATTTTATCAAGGGTACACCTAGTAAGCAGATTGCAGTGAAGACATGTATCCCATTGAGGCACAGAATATGTCTTGTCTGGTGAGTCTGATACTGTGGTCTCTGAGACCTAAAACCAACCATCCATTCACTCTAATTTCTATTAGATTAGATCAGGCCCTCTGGTCTACCTGAGCATCAACTCAGTGCCAGAATTTCTCAAATATTTTTATTCTTCAGTAATAATTTGGTTGTTGTAAAATCTATTTGAAAATGGGAGGTATTTAGCAAGTTACTAAAAGCGTAGTCCTGGGAATTGCTAACTGCTTTCAGTTGTCATTGATTTCAGGGGGAGTGCAGGAAGTTCAGAAGAAGCAATTGATTAACCATCTCTTAAAAACCAAGTACATCGTGAGGAGATTTTTCAGTTGTGCTCAGACCAGTGGCTCAAGAGCCACCCAAGACCTGGTGATGGTGTGTGAGGGGAAGAATCAAGTTGTGTGGCTGGTGGGCAGTGCCTGTAGGGACTGGAAAGCCAATTTAATAACTTTCTGCAAAGAATACCTGTATAAACAATTCTTGTTCTAGTGATGCAAATGGGAATATAAATGACTTCTAAAACACTATCTATACTTTAAAGTGACTCAGAGACTGCAAATATTGTATACTGGTATGTTGTTCTTCCAAGTGTGTGTCTCTTAGCAGTTATAACTTTTCATAAAAGCAACCAACATCAATTAGTTGCTCAAAAAAGAACAAAAAAGAAACACACCACTTCCGTTGTAAAGCAACAAGACCACACTGTAGATCAACAGGAAGACATAAAAGGAAAAAAAAAAATCATAAGGTGACTTGCAGAAATAGAGAAAACAAAACTGGCAGTAACTGATCCCTAACTAAACCTCTCCTAAGAGTTGGAGATTTTGGTCAGGAGCATGAAAGTATCCCACTGAAGTCTTCACCAGTCTTGTGCCAGAAAATAAGGCTCTAATTGCTTTCTAAACATAATGAGGTTAATTGAGATCTTCAGGAGAGATTGGTGAGCTTAATTTCCTCAATTTCTAAATACCAAAATTATGATTTTTTAAAATGTCTTGAGTCAATAGAATACAGAACACAGTAGAACTGCAAAAAAGGTTATTATATGTGTATGGCTGAAAGTGTCCTGCCTGTAATACGTAATTTTCTCCATTATTCTCTTCAGATAAAGTGAAATGTAAGAAAACCAACAAGCTCCTCTTGATTCATTCTCCTTATCTGTTTTGTGCTTGGGTGATGAATGCTCATTCTCTGGTGATCAACCTACTTTGAATGTACCAGATAATTTCTTACTAATTTAGTGACATGGTAGTTGCTTTATTCTTCAGATTTCTTGTTTGTGTCTATAATTTCTTTCATAGTCTTTATGTGCTAAGGTTTGCTCTCTTTCATTAGAGTCCCTTAGGCTGCTAAAGGGACACAAATTAAAGTAAAAACATGAAGCTGATGAATATGTGAATTTTGTTGCTAGGCATTTCCCTTAATATTACTGTATCTGAAAGGGGGGAGATGAGGTGAATAGGATACAGAGGTACTTTGATCTCATTAAACTACTGTTCAAGACTTCAAGGGTCAAATAGCTGTAGCTTGCAGCTGTTAATTTTTGTTCCTTGGGGGAAGCTTTATGCATAAGCACAAAGACACTGTGGTCTTGGAGTACTGTAATTGCAGATCTGTTGACAGTATTTTAAAACCTCTAAGGTTATTCATGCTGGCTTGTTCACCTACAGTAAGTTGTAAAGTCTTAGAGTGAGTGGAGCTAAAGTAGTAATCAAAGCTGTGTTTTGTAGACCTGAAGCATTTTAATTCTCTGAAACAGTTCATTCAATAAGCCTTTCCAAGCAGTCATTTTATTTACTGTGTGACTGGGATCTAAGCACTGAGCATGGAAGAGTGGCTTTGTGAGCAACGGCCTGTGGTCTACGGCTTTCCGCAGTGCTGGTGAGGGGTTGCAGTGATTCTGCAGTGTGAAAGTAGAAGCAAACTTAGCTTCTGTATCACACTGGTTTTACACATATTTAAGGGCTTTTGTTAGTTCATCTGTTGTGTGTTTCATGGTGGTGTTGTCACTGTGTTCCTACACCATAATTTGCTTGGGCACTGCTACTTTATCACAGAAGAAACTGTAAGGTTCAGTGATCCACTGCACCATTTCCTCATTACAAAAATTGACCTTCTTGCTGTTGTTTGAAAGGGCTCAGACCACTGTCATTCAGACTTCAAGACTGGTGAGCAGTAATAATAGTATAGGAAGTAGGAGCAATAGTTAAAGGGGCCCGGCATTGTGCTCCCTTCCTGGAATCCATTTTGAATTTCACAGTACAGGCAGCGGGTGTTCTTTGCTACCTCCAGCCTGCATTGTGTTTTGCTGTAATCCCCTACTTGTCATTAAATCATTTAAATGTATTAAGGCAACACACTGGAGGAACATTTTGCCATGTTTCTTTTGCTTTGTGGGTGATTTTCCTCAACCTGTTTCAACAACCCAGAAATAGCACAGCACAATTAAAAAAGATTTTTAAAAAGCCGTTGATACTTGTTTAAGACAAAGTGAGAGGATTGCAAACTGACCTGCAAAATCTATTCCTGCACATGTTTATACACCACACTGTGAGACAGTGCTGTGCTCCAGTACCCAAGTCTGCAGCTGCTGCTGGTGTGAATGTGGATTCTGATGCAAACCACTAGCACTTTGGAGGGCTTGGCCGTGGCTTTGGGTGAGTGGCTTTGCGTTCCCCAGCCTGGAAATTCTGGCTTCTGCCCTTTGCAAATGTACTTGGCAGGCCTCAGATAGAATTGTGGTGTTCTCAGTGCGTATATGGCACATGGACCTGACTGCAACTGCTCTCTGGTATTGCACATTTTCCAATAAAGCACTTCTGTGGGCCTGAGGCAATGTGTATGCTGTCCACTGCAGGACTGCAACATCACATATGGATTGCATTGTATCGGAGGCACAGAAACAACCCCCATCTTGTGAAATCAGGAGTTTTATCAGAGTCTGGGGAACAAAAATTTAAGATTTTCCACAGAATAACATTGCAAATATATTTGAAACAAGTAGCCTCATTTTAACGGCAGCAGCTGATCCATATGATTTGGTGGAAGTGTCAAAGAGTGGGGATTGTGTTAGGATTTTTTTTTCCCCTCTTTTTTTTTTTTTTTCTTTTTTTTTCCCCCTTTGACATGTCTCCTTTTCTCCTACATGTGTCTAGAAAAGGAGTCATGGCTCAGGAAAATCTGGGATAGTCATAGCAGGAAATATAACTTACAATTTTTCAGACACACTAAAATGTATGCCAGTTTGTAGATGAGAAAAAGAAAAGCAAAGGAAGTTTGGATGTTGTGAGCTGTGTTAACCTATTGGGTTTTTTTAAAACCTCATTTTTCTCACCTGAAAATTACATAACAGTGCACAGTTGTTCATAATAAACCAGTTTAACCAACAGTATTTGCTTTGGCAAGCTTCCTGTTGAAACCTCTGATTAAATACTGTAAAATATTGTGCTGTAAATACTAAATAAATCAATAAATTCAAGAGCTATTACTTGTTGATTTGTGTTATATTTAGTTTTTGCTTGGTTTCATTATTACTGAGAGATCATATCCTCCAACACATTTCTCAAAATATTGTTTTGATAGTTTAGATCCCTTCTGTAATTTCTTAAAATCCTACAGAGGCAAACACCATACTGATACCAGTCTATTCAAAACAAGGCCCTGGATCTAGCAAATTTGGGATTTATATGACTTTAGGATCCAAATCTAGTTCAAATTTCAGTAAATGGTTGCTGCGTTACAATAGATTAAAAAAAAAACAACAACAAACCCACCCAACATTCAAAGTATTTATTAACTTCGTGATGGAAAATGTCAGGCTCTGTCTATAGAGTCTAGGGTTGAGCATGGTCAGCAGAGTTCAAGTCTCCTTTTTCTCAGCAGGATAGTAAACACTGTTTAAACATAGGAACTGTAAATTGGATTTGGGATGAGTTTTCAGAAAAGCACTTATGTTAAACAAATATTTACAAAGAATTTTTTGATTTGTGATGAATTTAACATGTACTCTGATGCTTTCCTGAATGTGGACTGACCTTTGCCACTAGGCAAATAGGAACTCTTGAGATATTGGAGGCTTGTGATAATTTCAAGAAAGGCCCAGACATTGTGTAAAATAGCCCTAAAACTGTAACATGACACCTTATAACATACTAGACAGGTGCTTTTATTCAGAAAACATTGAGAAACGTGTATTACTTTTGACCTATTTATTTGAACTGTCGTATGGCTTTCAGTGTGCCTATAATCTAGCAACAGTTACTATATCCACATGTTTTATCCCCTCTTTCCCCATCCTTTCCACATCCCTAGTTCTAGTGACATTCTCTCAGTCTACTATGTCTTATCCTGTCTTTCCCTCTACCAAGACAGAGGCAATCTGACCCTGGGCCTTCAACCATGGGGATGAAAATTAATTCAGTTTCTCTAGGTGTTTTGTTGTTGTTGGTTTTTAAGAAGCATTGAGATACCTCGTTATAGAGCAGGCTTATATATGGTACAGAGCTACCTGGACTAGCTGTATGCTCTTAAGGCTGAACTGGAAGCCATTATTTTGATTACTCAGAATAAAAAAGGAAACTTATTTGCATACTCTATAAAGTAGGTGGTAAATATATCACGTAAGTGGAGCAAGAGGAAAACCTCTCAAAAACATGGAATAATTTTAATGTAAATGATGTAGTTTTAGTATAATTTAAGATGAACTATCAAAATACTTGTGCTGTGTCTCAAAAAAAAAAAAAGAAAGAAAGAAAATATTTGCTAAATGAAGCTGGCTGAATAGGTAAAAGATATGATTTCCAAATCTGAAAATGAACCTGGTGCCATAGTCAGTCCTCTTTGTGTGCATTTGTTTTTTTTTTCCCTCTGGGATTATTCAGATAATCTCCGGAATTTAGAGAAAAGACTGATGAACCCAGAAGATGTCAGAGATTTCAGATTTATCAAGTATTCACCTGGAACCTGTACCAGACACTACTGGTTCTTGCTTATAGTGTTGTTGATTGCCAGCTTTAGACACTCAAACTCCTAAGTCAATCCTCCAAAATACTGATAAAATTAAAAAGTAGTAAAAGTCTTGGGTACTTTCAGTTTGCTTTCTGGTTTAGAAGCTGGTTGTAGTCCAATCGTGTTTAAAAATTTTCTCCACAAATGTGAGAACTAAAAATTACTCTCTGCATCTGAAAGCTTGCTTTCTTGAGAAGTCATTTAACTTTAAGCACTGAAGTTCAAAGAATTGCTGGAGAAATGCAAGAGAGAAACCTTTTTCGTGGAATTACTGTTACTCTGTTTAGAAATGTTGACAAGGAACAAACCTAATTATTTGTGATTATTTTACTGAGTTGTCATCTAAAACAGCCTGCGAGTGGTGCAGTGGTTGAAAATGATTTGTGCAAACTATGTGATGAATTTAGACTAGTAAGGAAGAGGTTTTTGCTAATGTGTTGCTCTGTTGTTAGTATTTACAGGCTTTATGGATGACAGTCACTTTTTTCCATTGAAGGTTGCCCTGTTTAAAATACTTCCTGACAGGAGCAGCACTGGAAGAATTTACAGTTTGTCCCCCTGACAAGGTTGTCAGCATCAAGGGCCTTGTCTATGGTACCTGACATGAATGTAAGAATATTATCCAGTGATGACTGTGAACTTTGTTGAACTGATCTATCTCCATTATCTCTTGTTGAATCCCAAACTCATCATATCATCTGCAGAGAAGGCAGCTAGCTTTTGCAGGTTGCTGAGCACATGTAGCATTTATCCAGATTTGTTGTCTTCAGTGTGGGCTGGAATGTCAAGCAATGGATGAAGAAGAAGAAACAAAAAAATGAAAAAAAAAAAAAGGTCAATCTGACTGAATCAATCCTGCATGAACTTCACATGCTTTATGTTTATGAACTCACAATCCTCTACTATGGCTAATGCTTGGCTAGAACAAAGGTTGCATTTGTCTCAATATTTCATGTTCAGTTGAAAGCCTGTGGAAATCATCAGGAAGTTACCCATGGGCTTTATTGGGAAGTATTGTTCCCCTGGCACTACGTGGGAAGAAACCAGGAAGTGCTGGTGCAAAATTATGGGCTCTGGAGCTATTCATATCCAGGCATAAATCTATGGGAAGACTTTTTTTTTCTTGTATTGTGTCTCTTTCCAGTGCTCGATTAATCTTCTCTTCTGCAGGATAGGAATGAAACGGGCACATTTTCAATGAGACTCTCCCCTTCTGCTGATTTTACAAAGAAATGGAACAACATTTGAAAACCCCAACATAATTTATATCTGTAATAAGGCCAAGTTCTGACCTGATGTCATGAATATGTCATTCCTCTGAAGTTAGCGATGCTGAATATCCTTGCTTTCAACCTGAACTGAGCTCATTTTGATATTGAGGCATCTTTTCCTCTTCCTGGAGAAATTAATAATTTTTACCCACTTCCAAGAAGGCCCCCTTGAACAGTTGTTTACTTTGGAGAACTGCGTGAGTACATGGCAAATACAGTCAGCAGGAAATGTGTTCACATTTCACTACAAAGAACATATGAACTCTTTGTACTTGACACTTTACACAATATGCTCTCTGGCTTTAAGAAAACATTATTTCATGTTCTTACTCTAATCAGCCTTGTCTGCCAGCTCAGAGAACAGAGTTTCATTGTTATATGCAGCTGTCATTTGTTCCATCTCCTTGCTCTCTCTGACTTCAATATCTTTGTGGTATTTAGTGAAAGTAATTTTCAGTTAGGAATCTTCTGCCCTTTCAGTAAGTGCAAGTATAGCACTTCATCAATGGCCAAAGAATTCCAAGCTATCTGGGATGTATCAGGACAGTTGATAAAACCTCACAGAGCAACCTATGATAGTACATCCCATCATAAATAAAAAAAAAGCAGAAAGGGCCTTTGTCAGTGTTTATCTGTAGCGCTTTTATTCTTTGCCCTTGATTTCCTCTTCAGAAAATTGATGCACCCTTAAATTGAAGCAGGAGGCTTGACAGGTGATGGTTAGTGTGATAACTGCTCAGATTTCATCAGCCAGTGTTTTTCTGGTGGTGCAATTGTGGGAACTTTCAGCTAGATTACCTGTCATCCACTACATCAGATAAAAGAGGGAGAGTTGAAAGATGCAGTTTTGCCACTGTACCTTATAGGAAATGAAAAGTGTGGGTGAGGTAACAGTAGCTGAAAAGAAGTACAATTATTTTCTAATCAGGCTATTCCATCAAGAATGTCACTGCTGAAATTGGCAATCATTGGGCAGAATCCATTGTTAAATTTGCATTGTTAAATTCATAGGGGGAGAAATCCTAAAAGAAATAGTCAGCCTCACTGTAGGTAGTAGCTCAAGCACTACTTTTGACTATCCATTTAATTCTCCTGTATATTGAAAGCAAGGTACAATCTATAGTTAGACACAGAAAAATGTTCCTATTTTGAGTATATTTCAATATTCTGATTTCATTCTACTTATTCTGATGTAAGGGGTTTTTTTTTCTGAATTTCTGATAGCTCAATTACCTTGTAAAAAGTTTTACTTATTTTTTGTTCATCCAGACAACTTTTTTGATTTAACAACTAACGTATTCTACCAGTACCAAGTATCAAATGTATATAGTTTTGCCAACACTTCTGTACTGTGAACAAAATTGGACTGGTTTTTGAACAAATTTAACCATTAAATGTGCAAAGGTGACCTGAGTTCAATTTAATATACTTGCACTTCAGAGATTTTCTATTTTTATGTTTCTCTACTGACTTAATACTGTGCTCTAGTAATTACTTTCTAATGCTGCATTTCCTAAATATAGAGCAGCTTAAATATGTTTTGTGTTGTCTATGCTTTGATTTATCTTGATTATCCTCTCTAATCTGTTCTTCTAGGTGGTTGAGATCTATTGTGAGCATGAGAAAATTCTAAAAAAGAAATAAATAAAAACATAACCACCGGTTTGTTGAATAGCACTATTCCCAATTCTGTATTTGAAGGTCTGTCAGTAATTCTATTATAAATGCTTATTTTTCTAAGGCTTATGCAGTTTAGCTACAAAAATTCTCTCTGGGTTGAGACTTGGCAGCCAAAGGTTCAGCATGTGACTGCAGCTATTTGTTGCTATTGTTTTACCAAATATTCTCAATTTGTTAGAAGATTTGTTGTCAAAGTTATAAGTAGAAAGCAATTGTGGAAAGTGCAGAAGATTAAATCTACAGTCTCATAATATTTTGTTTATGCCTTTGTTAATAATAATTCCATTCCCTACAATGATTCTGAGAGAGATGTATTTCTATTTCTTCATTCTGGATGGGTAACCAAGGACACTGAGAGATCAAATGGATTGGTATAAAGCATCACTGGGAAGAAGTGGTGTTTTCCCCCAGATTCTTTGCCTTTGTCACTATTCTAACTTCCAAATTGTATCTGTAAAGGATTGTTGACCCAATGCACTGTTGCTCAAGCTATAAGCCACAAAAATGTTATTCATACAATAAAGGAAGGTATTTTTGACATATCCAGACTTGAAATCTAAACATTTTCATTTTTGATGTAAAGATTAAGTGCCACATCTTTTTTTTTACGTAATGATGAAGGAACTTTGAGAACTGCAATGTGATCTCTGGCCATTGCAGAAAGCTTCTCATGCAATCTCTTTCCAAGCATATCCAGTTTGAAGGGGTGCTCAGTATAGAAAATGGGATTTCTGTATTGAGAAGCAATGACAATAACGTGGATTTTGGAGTAGGCAGTTAGCCAAACATAAGCTTGTACTGTAAAAGAATGATGATAAAAAGTAGGAGAGGACTCAGAGAACAGATGAGAAGTGTTAAAAGTGTGGCAAGTTTGCTTAAGAGAGACAGAGAAGGAGATTAATCGAGTGGAGACTGTCGGTTGAGGAAAAGGTTTAGAGGTCAGTTGGTCACAGCCTTAGGTTTCTATATGAAGAAGAGAATTGTCATAGTGGGATATTGCAAGCAACTTTATAACAATTTGTTATAAAGAGATTATGTGATACCTGTCTGTCGTGGTCCAATGGCTGCTCCTGACTTCCAGCTGCCCACTACTGCAGCTGTCAGACTGTGACACTGTCATTGAGTTGTGGTGGCTGGCAGGCCCCCGTCCCACACTGCCCACCTTGCCCCTTGGCCAGAAGGTGCCCATCCTGTAGCAGAAGCAAGACAGCGAAGACTGTACCTACTCCTCACAGCCCACAGTCCTATAGTAAACCGATGTAGCTGCACTTCACACCAGTAAGCTCTGGATGGTGGTCCTTGGAGAGAAAACATGTGACTTCTCTGTTCGTATGTGCTCCCCAGGTGATGGCCCCTGGCAGAGGGGTGGAAGAGCCAGCCAGGGAGGTGACGTCCAGCAGCAGGGAAGGAGGGTGGGAAGGAAGGAGAGGTGACCGCAGGCACCTGCCTCTGGCACAAACAACGCTGCAGGTGGTAGGGAACCTGCTCAGCCACCACACAGTATGCTTAAACCTCTTTTCAGCTGCCTGGAAATGATCTAGAAGCTGGGTGAACTGGTCTCTGGATAGTTGCATTGCAACCAGCAAAATGAGGAAATGAACTGGAAATCTTGTCCCACCTCTAGTGCCAGCTGAGTGGCCTGACACTTGGCAATACACACAGCTTCCCAGAGGAACTGAAATGCTAGAGCCGAGAGTAGTGTCATCTAAGAGAAGGCTATTTAGCTGACACAGGAGCAAGGCAGGCTTTGGAGAGTCTTGTAGTCTTTTTAAGAGTGGTCAAAAATACAAAAGAAAATAAGTAAAAAATCCACCAAAGAAGACAGTGGTGATCCATGAGTTACTCACTGCATGAGTTTGCTCACTGCATCTGCTGTTAAGTATACCAAGTGAAGTCATCCAAGCAGACTGCAGCTTCCAGTTTTTAGAGATCTGGATAGTTCATTTTGCCTTTTCACACCTCCTCCTCCCTCTAAATTTAGCCCCTGGAAAGGACTGCTCATTTACTCCATGTCACATTTATATATTATTATTATTTTATTATTATTATTATTAATTGCTAGAGAAGTACCACAAAGACACAGTACAGCTGTAGTAACACATCCCAGTTATTCAGATGCCTAACTGAGCTCAGCAAAGGACCAAAAAGATAAATAGATGGCAGGGAAAGAAGAGCAGCTAGAGGTGAAGTTGTTTGAGTTCATGGAGCGGGACACTGACTGACCTTAGTGTTTGACTCACAATCTATTACCCTGATCACATCCATTGTACATTTCTGTTGATAAAGTCCCTGCTGATTAAGCAACATATATAACAAGTAATTGGCTAAAATGTCTTCATGCAGTCTTGTTTTTCTTGAGCCAGCTTTTAAAATGAGATACATGGTATAAAAAGTGAGATTTACTTATATTTGCAGGAGCTCTTGCATGATAACAAAAAACATTAATGAACAGAAGTAGCTAGGAAGAGGATAAAACAATAGCAATGTAGCTTGAGTAGCTTGCAGGGATTAAAATAAAGCACTGCTGTGCTGAACAGCTGCATAGCAAAGCTTTTGCTGAAAGAAGAACAGACTGGAATGCCTCCTGTTTTGCATCGTTACAGTGCAGCAGTATGTACTTATAGATGCCATTAATTTATACAAGCTTTTCAGCCCCCCAAAAGCCAAATGTTAGAATAAGCCATCTACTCACCCTGTCCATAAATCGAAAAGTGGCTGAAATGATTACTCTTGATCTGCAGCCATATTCCACTGAAGGTCTATTGGCTTGCAAAGGCACTCAGAGCATATTAGGCAAAGAGTTCTCTCCCAAGCTGGATATTCTTAGCTGCCATTTCTGTGCCTCATATTTTTACCATTTTGGTCTTAAAACCAGGTGTCACTAAGGCAGAGAGTTGAGTAACTGTATATTTTAACACTGATCTACAGAACAAATATCAAACGACTACGTTGTCCTCTATATTGGGGGCATTGCATGGAGGGGGCAGAAATAGCAGAGCATTTGCACTTTGATTTGAGGCATTAGTATCTAAATCCATGAAGTCCATTATTATGTTTTCTATCCTGAAAATATTTATATCTATTTTTCTAAACTAGAATATTCAGTGGACACTGTTTTTTTATACTTGTCTCAACTGCAAGATTTGTATGGCCAGCAGAAAGAAAAACAAACACGCTCAGTGTTTGAAGCAAGTGTTGGGATTCAGTAAGTAACAAAGAAATTGTCAAAAGAAAACATGGGACATGCCATTAGGCTTTGCTTCTGAAAACTAATTGTTAGCTTCTCATCCACATCTTACTTGATCTTTTCATTGACTGGTACTACTAATGTGATGTCAGTCAGATATTGACTGCTCTCCTTTATACATTGTTGTAAATAAAAACTTACTCAGTTATACCAAATTCTACGTATAGCCTACAAGATCAGGGCTAAAGACTGAGACATCTGAAGTGAACTTAGTATAAGATATTGCCATTTGGTTAACTGCTGATAGATTTCAAGAACTTGACACCATTTATTTTCAATGCAGTAGACTGCATTCCCCAAACTGAGTTTAAATCTGTTAGAAGATGTCAGATTACAGTATAAGACAATTAAACAATTGCGAAAATTTCATTTTAAGCCTTTTCTTAATTTAATTTATCCAGCTTTTGGGGCTAGAACTCTCTACCACTAGTCTGTGGCTCATGAAACAGGGACTATTGTCTGAACTGTTATAGCCAAGTCTTCGTTAGTAATTTACAAACGATCATACACATGTATATTTTCTATACGAATAAATGTCTTTTGCATGTGGATAATTCTTAAATTTTATAGATAGCACTTTTGGTACCTATATTTGTGGTCTAATAAAAATTTTGTGCCTGTGAAATTGATGTCTAAGTTCGGAGGCTTCTTCAAAAATGGCTGAAAATGGGACCCTAAGCTGTCTGTACTGCTCTGTACACGTGACTGACTCCTCTGTGAAAGGAAGGACATCCCCCTGCAGTTCAGCACAGGAGAATCCCATCTCACATCTCCCATGCAGTTTGGAATCTCCTTTTAAAATATTTATTTATTTATTTAATATCTAGCCATTTACTAGCAATTTGGTCAATTACTAGGAAGACAGACATACGTTACTTCCTAAATTCTGGTCAGGGTTGTACACTATTGGCTTGATAAAGGCCAGTAGGAGGGCTGAGGGCCTGCTTGGTTGGTTCCATGTTTTTTATTCCTAGCAGGGCTATGTTTTTTTTGAACAGTGAGTGGACATTGCTGGATAGTCCTTGGGCTTTTCTTGAGTTATTTGTTTAAAATTTTATTTTGTTGATATTTTATTAAGAAATTGGTAGTTTAGAGCCCAAATGGTTTTATTTTGGCATTTGGGATGTGTACAAATTCTGTCTATTATAGTAGCTTATGTTGTCCTTATGCATGACTGTCTGTCCACAGCAATAATTTTAGTTAAAGAGCTTGTGCAGTCATTGGGCAGGTTTTTCTTATGAGTTTGGACTTGTGTGTGTCCACTGCCATACTAAACCCTTAGACCTCCTTGGTAGAAAACTTTTTATACAATTCCTAAAACAGGGACTGACAAGGCAGGTTGTAACTGGCTTCAGTGTTTAACAAAGCTGCACATAAAGAAAGTGCTTAAACCAGATGTATCCTATATGTCCCACTTTTACAGAAAAATCTTAGAAGACGGTTATGGAAAAAATTGCTGTTCTCCCCATGCAGGCTGACCAAGGAAAGTAGTATTGCATGTTAGAATGGCCCTGTCATCCATTTCTACTGAGAGGAGCAAACAGCTTTCCCTTTTCCAGACCTCAGCTGGCTCTGAGGGAATCCCTGTCTCCACATACTCTTCAGTACTTCTGGTAGAGGGTGTGGGGCCAGCTTGGGTGTCTCTGTACCCAGGCAGTAGCCACCCTAAATATAAGACAAGAAACAACAGATGGCTACAAACAGATGGGGGAACCTAAGTAACAATTAGATGCTATTGATCAGTGTGATGACAGTTCTCACAACACAACGACATTTTCTAGGGTTTTGTCCGATCTGCTTTACATGTGGTTCAAACTTTCACTGATCTTTTTAAGCTGCTATTCCACGGGTAAGTTTCCCAGAGTAAAGATGAATGGAAGGAAGAGTTAGATTCTGAGTTAGTATTTTGGCCTTATCCTGAGTACTGGAAGGAGTGCAGTTTGTATTTTTACATTGTGAGACAGAACCAGAGATGGGACACAGCCCCACTCACAGCTCCTGTGAAAGTGGGTATAGGAGAGACTGGCAAAATATTTTGTTGCTCATCAGTTAATCAGAGATGAACCAGATGTTACTGGCACAAAATTGTTATCTTCACCACTTCAGAAAAGCAGTAGGAGGAACAAACCCAGTTCCTGATTTTCTGATCATAAAGTTGAAATAGATCCAGGCTGCTGACAATGCTGGGAAGAGCTCTGAGATGGAACCAGAAATGCAGAAATGTTGGTATTCTTGTTCTTCAGGGATTTTTTTCTTTCCTCTGTTTCTTCCCATTCATCATAGCTGCATTCTTGATAGCACAGTGCTTATTTTTTTTGTCTTTGGTGTTCATAAACTTCAGCTATTTGTAGACTGCTTTCTTGATGGTACCTTAGTAATCTCTTAGTGGAACTGTAGGTGCGTTTATTTTTTTTCCTTGAAACCCAATCTTCTCAGCGTTCAGGTAATTTTGTTGCTCTGCCATAGTTCAGACCTCACCATCTCATTAATGCTTTTTTTCTGCTAACAGTGCCCATAACAGTATGAGACCCTGGCTGGCTGTCGACCTCTAAATTCTTATTTGCTTTTCTTAAAGAAGCCTCAAAAGCTTCTAATGAACAAAAAGAAGAATAAGAACCACCTCCCCCGACCGCCTGCAGTTAGAAAAGAGAATCCATTATGTTCATATTATTGTTGTGAAAAAGGCTAAGTATGTATTGAAACGGATGTTACTGGTCACAGTCAGGTGTAGAATGCTGTGGTAGATGGATGGCATCCTGGGCCAGCACAGCAATTCCTCCCTTGCATTCATCAGTGCTGAAGAAAACCCTGGGTCCCTGTTCTCTGAAGCTGATACACGGGCAACACAAAATAAGCTTTTTTTTTCTTCTGCCATTTTGCATAGCCAATTAATGTCTGACTCTGTCATTGAATATTCATGCTTTGGATTGTTTTTCAACAAATGTGTTGGGAATTGTGTTTTTCCAGTCCAAACCTCATTTTGTTACAGTATTTTTGCCTATGCTTTTAATCTCTCAGGGTGCCTTTGTATTATTCGTCTTTGTTCTTACTGGTACTTTCAGCTCCTCCTAAATTACTATTGTTAGCTCATTATGATAGTGAATTCATTAAGATCATTACTTCTTTCAGATTATTACTGAAGATGTTAAGCAAGACAAAACTATTCTCTCTCTGTGGCTAAACCTCCACCTCTCATCAATGCAACACACTGCCTTTTCCTGGTAGTCTCTTTCCAACTTACCAAATCCTCTTCTCCAAGATTATATGAATCCATTTTTAAAATAAAATGTGAGATGCAGCTTCAAGGCTCTAATGAAATCCACATAGTCTGGCTGCATTCTTTGTGTCCCACGCCCAACAGCTCCATCCAACAAACATGTATATATTAGCTTGAAGCTGAAGGGATTCCTCAAGTGAATGAAGTTACACATGTACTTGCAGGTCTTTTTAATTTTCTTTTTTCTTTCTTTTTTTTTTTTTTAAGGGACATGCAATTAGTCCAGGAAAAGTACTCTCAATAAAAAAAAGCCAAAGTTTTCCCGTCCTTTAGACAGCTAGTTATTTTATTAGAATTTCTTACTCTTATTATTTTATTTAGGTTAGATTTTTATTGTTCAGATCACTCCTCCCCTCTGCACCATTCCTGTAATTTGGGTTCCTTACCAATTAGGCATCATTAAAACCAAAATAACCAGGGCTGTATCGAGTAGTAAATTCTCATAATAACCAAGCATAGGTAGTTTCTCCTTGCTGGTTTAAAAATGTCAGATTTTCCCAAATAATTTCTTTCAAGCTTTGTATTATTATTTGGATAAGGGCTTCCTTTACTCTAGAATTGTAACTTTCCTTTTGAAAAACTTCCTTAGCAATTATCTTACAGAATCATCTTTCATTTTGAATCATTGATTTTTTTACCTTCCTGATTTCTCTCTAGGTTGTAGATCTGTGAAAGCTCTTAATATTGTACTTGACTCTTCAGCGATTCACTCTTTGTTGAAGGTCCTGATCAATCCCGGTATTATGGCAGAGTTGCTACCTGCTGTTTTATTTAAGATTGCCTTTCTCTTGGACTCACAGGTTTTTTAGCAATTGTCCTTATAACATTCACAATAGCTATTTTTTTTCCTCTTTTTTTAACAGAGAACTTGGTATTTGTGTGGCCAAGTTCCTTTCTGATTCTCCAGCGTTTTGCCACCTTTCTCAGAGGAATGATGACAAGAATGGCATTATTCAGACTTAGGACTTGAGGATCCAATAAAGGATGGTCCTTTGCCTCAGCCTTCTCTTGAAACAACCAGACACTCCCTGTTGCTCATTTCTACTCTAACTCTCTCCTGCATGACTTATTAAAGGTTATATTACAAACACATCATGCATTCATGAGAACAGGGTTGACTTTGGCTCTTAGGAGGTGTTACATGAAAACAGATATAAGTCCATGGGCATCTTTTCTGAGCTTGAAAGCTTTAGTACCTTGTGACCTTCAAATCCAAGTGGCCTTTCTGGCAACTGCATCACTGAAGTATTTGGGTGCCATTATCAGAAGGACAGCTTATTCTTTCCAGTTTTGTACTCTGTCCCAGAGAATTACAATTTACAGGTTATATACATTGTTTACTCAAACTTTTCTATCAGTCTGTGAAATGTTAGATCACTTAATTTTTCTCATGGTTAAAAAATTAAAGCAATAAAAAGAAGTTGTGTTTGTCAAATGAAGATACTATATCTTAATTGCAGAAGCAAAATAAAAGACCCTTAGCTTTTTGTAAACTGACTTAGATCCACTAATTTACCTTTGGATCTGGTCTATGGAATTCAGATGCAAGCATAAAAATCTCTCATACTCTTTCCTTGGTCTCCTAAACAATGGTCTATGTGAATCTATATAACCTGGGGATAGATTTAATCTGAATTTTCCATCAATTGACCTATCTTTTATGAACAGAAAGGACACCATTCACATATTGTAAGTTTACACTTTTCTTGCAAATAAAATACATTTCCACTAGCTCAAAGATAAGATACTTTAGATTTACTCGATAGTCAGAAGTTAAATCTGTATATTTTATTATTGATGTAACTGGAGAGATACATGTTAAGCCTTTTGTTTAAAGTACATTTAGAATTAAATAAGCCATATTCAAAGTAAATTATCTAAATAGATTTTGGAAAGAGAGAGGAGTCTGTTCATTTTAATATACCTTCAGAAATATTTTACTTCTTGATGATGACAGCAGCTCTTACTGACAACTATTAATACATTATAAACACCCCATCAGAGTTATATAAAAACATGTCAGTTTTAAAGAGAACATCTTTGACAGCAAATTTTCTGATTGTGAAACAGCTGTGCCTCCAGTACAATGCATTAAGTAGTTTATTCCTTTTAGATAGTTAAATTGTGCATGAAATGTTGCTGGCGCAAGGGCTCCAAATCTGGCCTGATTAGCGAACATCTGTTACATTGGAAAAATTCATGTCTACCCTAATTAGCTGTCAGGCTGATGTACATCAGCCCTGATGGTGAGGGATCCTGTGCTGTTTAAGTCAAACAGGTTTCTCTCCTATCCCATCACCTGCCCTTTCAAATCTCTTCCTCTGGTGTGTTGCTGTAATTAGAGATTGTTGGAAATACAATAGAGCAGGTTATGGTCAGTTATAGTCCCATCTGTGCAATTTTTTTATTCCCACAAAACTTATGAACTGACATAAAGCAGTCCAGCAGACAGGCTAAGAGATCTATATATTTTTCTAATCCTAATCCACTCACTAAGTCTGAAGACTTTTCATTCCCTTAACACCAACATTTTATGGTGATTGAAAGAAAATTGATAATGGGCTGACCACTTTGTCTTTTTTTTTTTTTTTTTTTTCTTAGTAAGGGCATTTCTGGGTTGAGCATGATATATAGCAAGGAATTCAAGAAATCTCATGAAAACAGTGTTCCATGCTGTTGACAACAGTCTTTTTACAGTCTAGGCAAACACTTTGGGTTCTCTTTACCAGAACAAGTAATTCGGATGCAATACACCTCATATAGTGCATATATATGTATACCTATGTATAAATTTCCATACTAGATGGACATCCTTTAGCTTTAACTATTTTGAATATGTTTGGGAGGTTTGTTAATTTGTTTTTAATGAGATTTTGCTTTATTTTATATACTTAGAGAGCTCTCATTACTATTAAGAGTAGAAATATTATTGATTAAGGGTGTGCTAAGTTTCTTTGTTTGATATTGCAGCTCTATAATAGAGGTATCAGCTAAATACTGTAAATCAGTTCCTCAGATGGGGTAAATTATTGTGACTCTGTTAGAGAAGGTACACAGGCTTAACATTAACTAAGCATCTAATGCTATTCAATGAAAATAAATCATGTTTTGATTACTGGCTTTTCCCCATCTCCCAAGAGTGAGGACTAAAGCCAAACTGAGAAACACATATTTGTTAAATTAATTTATTTGAGTTCTTCAGTTTACACTTGCCAAAATATGGTTCAGTTCTCAGTCAAAGGTAATGGTTTTCTTTATCTTAAAATGGTTTTAGGGATGTACAAGCAAAGTATTATAATGTGTAATAAACTAATTAGTGGCACAGTATTTTGTCCTCATTCATATAGTTTCAGATTAGGATCTAGTCCTTTAATTTCAATTGTAAGTTGTGGACAGTTAGCTGAGTGGCAACTGATACCATGGGAATTGTTTTAAAATATGATAAAAGGGACTATTTTCCAATTTAAGGCATCATATTTATTAGGTAGCCCTATTCAGGGAGTCAAAAGTGTAAATCAGAGTTGCATAATTTCTGACCGGCCGTCTCTTATGGGACAGAATTGTGTCATCTCCACTCCCTTCTGTATCCTCTGAAAAGGAAAGTGGTGTCTCTGCTGCTTTCCACCAAAAGAGTTAGTGTGGAGAACTCCAGTGTGATCCTTGAGTTTACTGGTAGCACAGCCCTGCTGAAGAGCCCCTGCAGTAGCTCTGCTTCTCTCTCCCTTCTTGGTTTGCTGGAGGGCTGGAAGAGAGACCCTGATGTGAAAATAGCCTTCCCTCCTGATAAGTCAACTCCACATTATTCTGGGCTGTGACTATGGAGCATAAAGTGGGGGAGTAGTCTTGGAGCACTTATAAACTCAGAGATGCTCACTCTGTGCTGCAGAACCACCTTTGCCCACTTTGAGGCTTGCTGTTTCCAGCCCCATTGTGTTTCACTATTCTCAGTTTACTAAAAAAGATGACTGTGTTTACGCATCCTTTGAGAAAATAGTCTCTCCTGGAGAGCAGTAGCCAGTATGATTTTAAAAAACTGTTATGAGTAAATTAAAGGCATAAATTCTGCAATTTTTAATTAGTCTTCATCCAGTTTGCAATAACTATCAAGGTGACCAGTATGAACTCTGTACTCAGCCTTCAGCTTGTGTTCAGTTAAAATGGGTTCCAGGTATTTGTTTTGTGTGTTGTTTCAAATGTTGCTGCAGTGGCATCTCATTGAACTTTAAATCATTACTGAACATCAACCTTGACATTAAATGGTGTCTATAATGATGATTATGCTGGAAAGCTTCAAAGCATAACTGAGATGCAGTTAAAAGTTGGTTGTAAGCATTTCAACTTGTGAATTTATAGCTACAAATAGAGTGATTTCTTTGCAAAAGTTATCATGAAAAATGCTTCTTATTTCAGGCAGCTGTGGATGTTATATATACATGAATGTTTCTGAAGGTCAGTATTGCTGTCCCATTGAAGTATTAAAACAGAACACACAAATTTAAAAGGAACAATCCAATTGGTAAGTGTAATGTACATTATAAAGGCAGGCAAGTGAATGTTCTCATGTTTATCTGCACGGGTACCAACCACCCAGGGATGGTGAAAGGATGGTGAAAGAATAATCAAGTTGCAATCTATATTGAGATATTAGCAACAGTTAGCATTTCCCAGTAGTGTTCCCTTAGCTGAAAGTGGCACTATTTTGTCCTTAATGTTACAAATCTGGCAATGAGGCATGTTGAAGATTCACAAAATTCTTGAAGTTAGGATGCTGAGGCACAGGAAGGATGGGAAACAGTTAAAAAAGAAAGTGCTGAGATTGTCAAATGTCATGTTAGTACCACATTGCATGGATGTGGGAAAGGCAGGAAAGGAGAATATTGTAAAAGGCAGAAAAAAAATTGGAAAGGAAAAGACCGGGAACAAAAACTAATGGAGAGGAGCCTGGCTTCAAAATAGAAGTAGATTGGAATGAAACTTCTTTAGAACTACAATTGTATATCTAACCTTGGTGAGAGGGATGGTCACTGAGAGAAACCTGGAAAAGGAAGGTTCAGCTGAAAGGCTTTTGGAATAGCAGCAGAGCTCTATGAGTAGTTTAAATATGTATTTGTTCTGTTGTACTTACCCATAACTTACTGTTCTATGGAAATCAGTGGAGTTGCTTGCAATTTTAACTGCAATACTTAATCCATTCTGTTTTTGTCAAAATATTAGGCAAATTGTAGTAAAAATCTAGCAAATGTCTGGTGGGACATTTCAAACACATCACGGGAAAACTAGGTGTGTCTCATATTGCCTCTCTCATGTTTGCACTTGAGTCATATTTAACCAGGCAGCTAATGCCATTCAGAACTGCGTGTAGCAGTTGTCTTCCTTTTGATAGAGACAACAAAAAATGGGAGGTCCATTTTTCAACTGGAGGTGTTACACAACTGAAGATTTGGTGAAATGTTTCATTCTTATCAATTCCCTAACGGTACCAGTCCTTAAGAACTGGCTGATGCTGTTCAAAGCCAGACATTTAAACAAATATAGGCTGTACAGTAGTTACAGATCTGCTGCAGCTCAGTATGCAGCATGGTAATGGTACTGTCAAGTGAAAGGCAGTAGTAGTTCACTGGATCAGCCTTTTCTGACTGCATGCATGATGTAAAAAAGATGACTCTGGGAGCTAAGAACACGTGGCTTCTAGAGCCAACAGAGTACATTTTTTGAGCTGTGGAACAACAAAAAAAAGGTGAAAGTGTTCTGATTCTCGGAATCTAGAAAATTTTCAGAATTACAAGGTCCTAGATACCTGAGCTTCTAGTGACCTTAGCGTATTTTGACCATAAATGGTGACACTTATTTTATTAATAAAGTTTTGAGATTGAACATTTGACAAAGGACATGCATTATTTTCAGGATATGATGTCAGAGAAAAAGTTGTTGCTCTTCTGTGTGATGTCAGAGATGGCATTACTGCTTTATTTGGTGCTGCAGTTCACTAAAAGGAATAATCCATTAAATGCTCTAAAAGTCAATTCTCCCTCACAATGTGACAAATTTATATGTCTTTAACATGGGAGCCATTACATGAGGTATCAAAGTAATCTTCCACATTTGCTGGGCTTACACTGATAGAGATGTGTAAAGGCATCCTGCGTTCTGCACCAATACCTGAGGGAGTACCCATGGTTTCCTTTTGAGGCCCCCTTCTCAGGTCTGTAAACCAAGCCCTACTCAAAAATACCTCATCATGCAGCTAACACATTTCAGTATAAATCTTGGATATAGTTTACATCAAAAAAGAACAGATCAATATTTGAGTTTTATCGGTTTGGCTCCAATTCCCTGACACATAAAGTTTTTTAGAACATCAAAACAAGTAAAGTACACACTTTAGTGCAAAACAGAGTCGTTAGAAGAAAGTTGAAAAAAATTAAATACAAGTTTTGAGTTGTCATAATCCAGGTTAAATCTAAAAAAGAAAAATACTTACTTTTGTAAAATGAGAGGCTATTTTATCACTCAGAGAATGTCACATCAATTGTAAAGCCATCAGCCTCAAGGCTTGTTGGTGATTGCTTCATATTTACTGTTAGCCCAGCAATGGAGATGGTACTTTTACAGTCTTTGGACAGACTAGTGAGTGTGACATTTAAAGTGTTGATTTTTGCAGCACTTATGTTAATTGTTGTAATTTTCCTGATGAACCACCATTCTGGTTCCCTGATGCAGCCAAGATAGTTTTACATTTTCTATGCAGGCCTCTTTGCCATTTGGTCTGTGTAGTGTCAGCTTCGAGTGCTACTGAAAGCAGACAAAATTGCAAGCAAATTGCATCAGATTGCCAACATTGTGAAAAGGTAAATTGCTTGCAAATCTATTTAAACCACTGCCCTATTTTCATCAGCTTCAGTACTTGGTATTCATGATTGCTTAATTGGCGACCTTTCCTATTGTGTAGTGCTTTATGGTGTAATGGAAAGCGATCTTTACCAAACCAATTACCCTTTTTTTCTCAGCACTACATTATTGCTGTGATTGCAACTGCCAGTCCTTTGTAAATGAACTTTCTGATTTCAATGATGTTTTTAAAATGTAAGATAGAAAAAAGTGGCATTCATATTGTGTGATGTTCTATTTTGAAGCCTCTTTGTAGTCACCATTGTCTGGGAAAATGGACTGAAGGGTTACACAGTACCTACAAATATCCATGTAACTATTATTAATATTATCATAATGTCTCCCTTTGTACAGCAGCTCAATTAGGAAAGGATAGGAGAAATATTTTGTCACCCTGTCAAGTGCACAGGAAGTGCTTTTGATGCCTCTTTTTTGACACATACATTATCTTCACTAATTATACGAGATTCCTTTTTAAGATATGGAAATAAATATACAAAATCTTAGTCGCTATGATAATTCAAACCACTATACATTTGCAAAATGTATTTTTAGAGATCCTTAGCTTTTCTAGACAGTTAGGCATAAAATATTTTGAAATACTGTGGGCAGTATAAATAAAGGTAGATGCTTCCTTGCACTAGAACAGGGATGCCAGCTATTTGTCTTGTAAATACAGATACAGAGGAAGAAAGATGTAATTCTCAAGCTGCATATTATCTAGTTTAGTTTCAGCAATAATAGGCTGCAAATGCTCGAACATGTTCCTGTGCAGAAAATAAAATTGAATTCTGGAAAAATGACCATTCTCATTTATTTTTATAATGCAGGATACAAAAAAAACCACAACCAACCACCAGGATTCCAAGAGTTTAGTTTGTGTATTTATTTATGTGATTTAGGAAATTATATCGTTACCCATAAGTGGCGACACGGAAAGGGCTCTACAAGTAATTTAGTCATTCCCTAATATGGTACTGTAAGTGCAAATGGATGCATCATTCTACCCCCTACAGTCAAGAATTCTGTTGTAATAACAAAAAATTGGAAGCGTTTATTTTACTCTTTGTCCTCTCTTTTCTTTTACCAATTAAAAAAAAGATCTTCTGACCAAGCTTTCTGATGATTTTAGTACTTTTGATGCAATGTAATGATTTATTTACTTCTGTACTCTTAAGTAAAGCAAAGTGCTTCCCTAGTTGTATTTTATTTTTAAAAAATCTGTATAAGCCAAATATCGCTGAAATCTACTTTGTGGCAGCTTGATTCTGCTTTAAAACAGCACAAAATAATTATTTTATCTATTTTAGAAGATGGCAGAAGTCTTCAAATCTATCCTTCCTTCATAAATTTGCATATTGAGACATTTGCACATTTGAGTTCCTGTTCTATACATTCAGCACAGAAGGCTGCTTAAAGGACTAGTGGTCTCCATGTGGAAGTCATTGTGTGTGCAAACACACACACACACACACACACACACACACACACACACGGTCTCCCAGCTCTACGTAACACAGTTTTTTTGGGGAGAGAGTGGAGAGGGAGAGGAAGCTGTCCGTATCTCAGCCTTTGTAGCAGGAAAGAATACAGCAATAAAAAAAATGCCTGCAATATAAAACCTAATTATTTTTTTAGCAGAAAAATATAGGTGGAGGAAATGGCTGAGAAAGAGGAAGAAGAAAAGAAAGATTTGGGATTTCTTCTCTTCTCATGTTTATGTTAATAGTACATACACAGTGGGAAGTGCAGCCTGTTAACCTCAACATGCTCTGCGGGTGTCACACAGGCATCACCTCAGAAAGGTGTTCTGTTCTTCAAAAAGAAACATGGGGATGAGGCAGCAGGGAATCAGTGGATGATCAAACTTATATTGCTGATTTGCAGAAGCAAATCACTAGCTGAGGAAAGCTAGCTTTAATGGAGCCACAAGGTCAGGAGGGGAGTTTTAACTTGTGTCATGAGAACAGTGTAGCTGCAAAGAGAGGCTGTGTGTTCAAGATGGGGCATTAAGGGTTCAGGAAAGCATCAAAATGATGCAAGTGGTGGCAGGATTTGGATAGGCTAATTCAATGGGATGGACAGAGAGGAATCCAAGATAGGTCTTGGGTTCTGAGAGTTACACTGTGTATATAGGGAATGACAGAAATTTCAAGGAGTTTGATACAGAAATTCACATTGATGGTGCAACACTGGGGGGATGAAGAAGTTTCATGGCACAAAATGAACTCTTCATCTTGTAAAGTGGAAAATCCCAGATAGTGTGAAGTACATGAACAGTAACAAGGAACTACCATGTACATCTTGTCCACAGTTCCCAGTTAGTAATTAGTTTTTAATTTAATAATATTCTTTAAGACGTAGTTGTTGCCTTGGTCTCAGTGTTGACTCTTTGCCTTTAGTGCTATAAATGAGTTAATGCTAACATAGTCACTGCAAGTAAATGTTGTGATCCGTGACTACTTTTTTGTCCTGAATACACCTTTAAGGGGTAATAGCCTTAAACTGGAACAGGGTAGAAGTAGGTTAGACATTAGGATTAAATTCTTTACTGTGAGGGTGGTGAGACACTGGAACAGGTTGCCCAGAGAAGTTGTGGATGCATTCCTGGAAGTATTCAAGGCCAGGTGGGATGGGACTTTGAGCAACCTGGTCTAGTGGAATATGTCCCTGCCCATGCAGGGTGTTGGAACTAGATGATCTTTAAGCTCCCTTCCAGCCCAAACCATTCTGTGATTCTATAATGGTTGGTGACCTACGAGCAACTTCTACCTCGCTGCACTGATCTGTTTGTGCTTGTATGTGGATTTTTAATCTTATCAACAAATATTTCTGGTTACTTAGGCTCCTTTATTACACATAAATATTGTAAAATAATTGTAAAATTAGAAGACAGAATTTTACCACTGGTTTGAGAACCACAGGGGTCCATGAATCTTGCAAAGTAAGAGCAAATAAACGCATTCAGAGAGGAATACAGACTGGCATGTTTTTAGCCATTTTATGGTGGAATGTCATTAGGCATTGCTGAGTTTATAAATGAAGGCCTAATGAGATCCATCCATTATTGAAGTCCATGTGTATGTGTGTGTTTGTACATAAGATGTGTGTTCTGGTTTTCAGGATGCCTGACAATGCATGGATATTTGGCAGCTCTGTGATGAATGGTTCTAAGCTGAGCTTAGCAGAAAGTGGCATAGAAGTGTCCCTGTCCTTGCACGCTTACTACTCAAAAAGGTACACTTGCACATCACTGAAGCCTGAACCGAGTGTGAATGACTGGGATAAAACAACAATTCTTGAGATTTTTTTCTTATGTCTGAATTATTTTATTGTGTTCAGAGTAACTATCCCAAGATTAAACCTACAGAGAGTATTCTCTTTTAAAAAATTAATGCTATTTTTTATATGGATATATGTATTTTACCAGTTATTTAATGCAAACAGAAGGTTATTCAGAGCTTGGTTGATATGTAGCCTGGAACGACTTTATTTTCCTGTGAAAAACGTAATGTTTAAAAGGACAACCACTCTATGAACTCTGTCATGCCATCAGCAGCTGTGTAAAACTTTGGTTAATTAAAAAGTTTGGGACTGTTAAGAAGTCTGTTCAGATGCAAGTTAGAGGCTGATGATAGGCATTGAGGCATTGCCTTGTATGACTCTTGTAAAGCTCTTTGAGATCCCTTGAAGTAAAAATGATACACGGATATAAGATATCGCTTGTACTAACTTGCAATTCACATAACAATATGTAATCTCTCATGAACTTTATCAGTATGACACGACAGCAAATTCTATCACAAAATTTCCACATGTTCCTCTGAATGAAAAGAGGGTGTTCCTCTGTGACAATATTTGGTTTTATTCTCTCACATTTATGCCCTAGACTAAATTATAGTATTTTGTTTGCAATTTTTTTGTCATATCATGTTAGCCTAATATACCACTAATATCAATTTAATACGGAAATGTTAGTACTCCCACTCATCGGATGATACAGTACCTTATCACATTAGCCTGCTATGACTTCTTCTTGTGGTATCAGTTACTACTCTATAATTACATTGCTACCTTATTTTCAGTCTGATAGGCACCACAATTGTCCACACTTCTTCATTTGACATCCTGCATGAACTCCATGTTACAAAGTTTTACAGCTGAAGAGGTAGCATTGATTTAGTTAGCAAAGTTCAGTCGTGGATTTGCAGGTAACTGTGAGTCCAGTCTGCTACAGTGCAACAGCTGTGCTTGAAAAGTGAACTTTTTTGTTTCTAATTTAGAAAAAAGAAGAAAGGAAAAATAAAAATGTCCTTAGTGTAAAACAAAGAAAACCCCACACCCTTGTGCTCCTACCAGCAATACTGGGGTAACTAGAGTTATTTGCAGTAAATGAAAGAGGAAACTTCTCTCAAAAGCAATAGAAAGTACTCCTTTTTTTTTTTTTTTTTTTTTTTTACCTGTCATGTTCTATTCCCCTATTCAAAAAAATACATATAAACCTTTAAGGGACTAGGAAAGGCAATCCCTCTGGCTGTGTTGACATCTTAGTGGCTGCAGCTTCCTTGTGAGATGCTCACTGCTGACACTCCCTTCTGTGGACAGAAAGAGGGAGAGTTTTGCTGTCCTGAACCAGCTAACCTCTCGTGGTCATTCTGACCAAACTACTGAAAACATTTATTTCTCACTCTTTCGTTTTTTACCTTATCTAGGAAAATTTTTTATTCCTTGGCTTTACTGTAATGATAAGAAACTTGCTGTAGCAAATTGATAATATGATGAACTGTACAGCTGCCTGGACCATTCATGTACTCTGATTCTTAGAGCCAGTTTATTTCCTGTCTTTGCGTGACCAGATTTGCCTTGTCTGTAACAATTCCTTAGACTCAGAGTATTGGACCATCTAGGAATACACTTTCAAATATTCTAGTTTTGCATATAGAGCAGTGGAAGTCAAGGAAACAAGTGAAATACCTGAATATATTGTGTTTTGAGCAGAAATAGTATCGGGTACATTTTAGTAATGCTTTAACAGTACAAAGTTATCCTTAACAGGCTGTCTTGAAGCTAATTCTTACTCCAGTTAACCTATTTGTATAATTACCGTTTCCTCATCCTTTTACCATTCCTCATTTGTGGATCATTCTGAATGTGTGAGACACGCTGAATAAAAGAACAGCACTCAAGAGGTGAAAGGAGGAATCTGGTGTGGGAGACCCTGCACAACACATTAGGAGCCCTTTGTACATGGACTTCTGCAGATACCTTTCTGGGGTCTGTCTGCTGAAAGCAGCCAGAGTCTGAGAGCTGATTCTATGAGGTTTCCATTTTGATGTGGCTGCTGCTTGGAGTCCCTCCTCCCTTCCTGACTGGGACTCTCAGCCCCCTTTGCATTCCCTCCCACCTCCATGTTATTACCCTGATCTCACAGTTGTAATCCAAGGTAAGGAGCTGACTGATTTTTTTTTGGTCTGCTTTCAGATTTTTAGGATTTGCATATCCTGTGTGTGTTTTAGCCTAGACTGGGTGTTTAAACCAACTCATTTACAATTATTTATTTCCCAAATGTGGTCTTGGGGTTCTTCCCTTGCAAATTATGGCTGAATGCCTTTCCTTCTTTTCTCTACCTGAGGAGGAAACATGTATCTTTGGTCAACATAAAATTGCAACAGGACAGCCAGAGGGGCTTAGTTCAGCACAGTTAATGACTAGAAGAAATTTTAACACCCAGGTAAGTCCTGTAGCATCTAGGAAGGGCATTTTGGCCCTCAGTGACATTTTTTTGAAGGATGCTCTCTGTGCTTCAAATTCTAGTGTTACTGATGGTTTTCTAGGTCCTGTGCATAAATGATGAACAGAACATGGTTGTTAGGGGAAACGAAGCAGTTAATTTTTGATTGTCTGCCTTTCTACTTATTAGCAAAGTACATTCCCCTTTGTTGGAGTGTGGATCTACAGTAACAAAGGTAGAAATTTCTGTTTGCAGTTTCTCCATCAGTGTGCCCGGTAGCAAGAATATCTGTCCTTTTGAGTCATATTCTGCAATGTCATCTATATCTTTTGCCTTAAAGTCTTCTGGCCTTACAGTGCTTTTTGGGGAGTCATCACAATTTCTGTCAATTCACATATTCATTCTTCTAAAGAGAAAGTGTTATATAAGCATAAGTTAGACACAGTGCTGAAGAAATATGTCTCCTGTTGTTTGAAAGGTTTCTTTGATTACTCTGCCATACACTATTTCCTGAAATTCCCGGAACTCTGCTATTACTCTTTTATAATTCAGTTTTAGTAGCACGAAAGTAATGTGTACAGTTGTATAAACTAAATATTCACTCTGTTATATAGCTTGTTTGCAGCCAACAATGATGGCTGGGCAACTTTGTGGTTGCTCATGATTTCAGAGGATCAGGTCTACCTTAGAACAGACCAGTCTGATGGGACATGTTTCCCTCCAAAATTCATCAGGGTTTCAGTCTATTCCTACTATTAATGTGTATTGACAATAATATTAATAAGTGCTTATCCATAAGGATTTTACTTTCCTGACCCACTTTCACTATCTCTCTTTGTAAAGGAAAGATAAGAGCTTATAGAATATTCAATATATTTACTCAGAGCTCTCTAATTACTGGTGAGACCAGTAATACACTTCTTAATTTCTTTGTGTAGCTGTATTGTGGTTTTATAGATTGATTGTAGATTTGCCTACATGTGCTCTCAGCCTCTCAGAAAATGAGATTCATAATTTCAATGAATTTACACTAAATATAGCTTGATCGATTATACTGCATTTCAGCAAAGAGATTATAGGAGGTCAACAGACCAAAGTATAAAGCCATTTTTAAACACAGTGTGTTTTCCTTTCGATAATTGTCCTGCCTTTTGAATTGCTAAGGAAGTGTACATTTTCCTTTACTACTGAAAAAAACTAACACTAGTTAAACAACAAGAATTCCTGGAATTTAACAGGAATTCTATGACAAATCTACATGAGGCATTTAATAAATATCTCAGCAGTGCTGGTGGTTAGCATCGTGGACTGGAAGGCTAGTGATTTGAAGCCTTTCCTCCCATGTTGAGAAGTTGCTATAGGGCATGGTGAGCTTCTGGTGAGCTATGACCTTTCTTGACAGTGCAGCAGACTTCAGGGGAACATGCTTCAGTGCCTGTTTCTGATCTAGTGCTTCTGGGCTGCTGATGTTTCTCCAGGATGAGCAAGGACTGGGATACCTTTCAGAACTGTCCATATCTTTGCTCTGGTTGATGTGGTGTGTCTTGCACAATGTGTTCTATGGTTAGTTCAAGTATATGAAGATGCTGGAGGAAATATGACATGCGTGGTGCTGCATGTATTGCAACTCAGCCAGAAATACTCATTTTATGCAGGTGGCAGGTGAAATTCACTGGGGCATTAAAGAAAAGTTTTGATGAGTAGTTGCACATTCTCTCCGCCTAAGGTCTGTTGTAGCATTTGAACTGTAAACTGAAATGACAGTCGTGTGCATGGCAGAACACCCAAGAGAGCATGCCAACAGCAATGCCACCTGTTATTCCTTGTGAACAGGACTTATGAACAGACGCATGGTCCTACCTGTGTATGAGAAGATAGAATCTATTTATTCTTTTACTAGTGCAAGAGATTCTGACACAAATATTATGTGTGCATTGAAAGGTAAATATTTCCATTGAGTGTTTTACATGCTGTAGCAGTAACTATTATTTCCTTCAGGATCTTATAACATTTAGCAGTACTTTTTATGAAATACATTAAAAATGCATACAATTTAATGACATCTTTGTTATTCCTTATGCACCATCTGTTTAAAAAAAAGGTGAGATGTATTATTGACTAAGAAGTTTTAGAAGGTACATAGAATCCTATTGTTTTATCTTGACCAAGTTACACAGCTTATATGTTTTTCCAATAACACATTGCTTTATATGTCATGACAGAAAGCTTTTTACTTTGGAAAATCATATCACCTTGAAAAATATTTTTAAAAGAAGATACTAAAGAATGAAGATCAAGTACCAAATATTATATCTGTAAAGGGAGAAAAGTTACTGGCTTACCAGTGAGTATAGCTTTAAACCTTCACGAAGAATGTTGTTCTTCAGATGAAGATGTTATGGTTTCTTTTGCTGTTCCAAGTCATACCTATCAATCTCAGATGCAGGGATCTAGAAGATCCTGTGAGGTTGGAATCCAGTGAATACGTTTTTTGCAGCCTTTTCCCCACCTCCTCTCCGACTCATGCTGCGAGAGCACAGCATCACTGCATCCTCCCAGTGTGGCTGCCAGGACAGACCTCCTGTCACCCCCCTGCCCAGGCTGCAAACTGAACAACCCTGACTGACTTTAGCAAGGCATGAATTGGTCTAGGAGTCTAAACATAAGGCTGGGATGAATTGCCTTCCAGAATCCAGTGTTTCTCTCAGATCGTTGAGGGAGTTTAGATGGCCAGCTGAGGCAGTTAATTTTTAGAATTTGAAAGTCAAGCAATGAATTGTCTGTTGTCATACTAACAAGTCTGCAGTAGAGCCAGGGGCAAGAACGGAGCCCTGAGACCCTGTGGGAGACTTATGCTCTGGATAATTTACAGTATCTTTAAATAGTCCACATCTTACATGTGTAAGTGTAACATTTTCTGAAATTAGGTTCCTTGAAGAGAATTCAGATTAGGCTGACAGAAGCAGACACATCCTAGATTACTAGTTGTATTTGAAATGCTTAACCTAAAACCAGACTTTATTGGCAGAATTATTCACTAATTATTTTCTATATTAAAAGCTGTCCACTTGGCTTTAATCAGAGTTTGTGGTCTCTTGGAAGACCAAGCCAGTTCAGGGTCCTTTTGCATAAATTTATCTGTTGATCACAGCAAATATCCCTGCTAGTGCCTGCTAATGCAAACTAAAATAAAATTGATAGAATTTAGAATTGTCCCTTGTTTTGGGATAATACTTAACTCTTCTCAGGCTTATGCTGAGAGTCAGTGGGTGCTCAGAAGGCATGAGACTTCCCTGTAAGAGAGGAGAACCAGGGGGCTTAAAATGGCAGAGATGGTATTAGGGGGAAAGGATACCTGCGGGGAAAATAAGTGCAATATCCCTTACGGAAGATGATATCTTTCTAATTTCTTGAGGGTTGGTCTCACTGTGTCAGACAATCAGAAATGAAGGGAAAGGAGAAAAAGTAAAATAAATCAGTGCTCATCATACTGGTTTCTGAAACCATAGTAATTTACTGTCATAGTACTTGAGGGCAAATCATACTGAGGTGTCATAAATAAACCATGTAGCCTTTGTTTTTCTGCATGTTGTATTTCTGTGTTTCAGAGTTCGGATTGCAAGTCAGCTATCATTTTATCTTTCTACCCATTTGGTATCAGTTTTGTTTTTTCATCCTTGATTCAAGATGAGTGCAAAAATTACACGTTTTTACTTCCACTAGCCTGAAGAATTAGGACATGGGAAAACAGAAGAATCCTTTGCTACTGTGTTTATTTGAACACCATTGACAACAGCTTCCATTCTGCTGGCACAAATAAGAGTTTAGGCTTTTCTTCTTAGTTTTCAACCCAGTGAGATCTGTAAAGGACCCTTAATGAACTGGGAATGTAACAGGAACAGTTCAAAGTATTGAAAGTGTTAGCTGTGGCTTCCTAGATGTCATAGATGCAGGTTCAATCAGGTTCATTTTAACTTATCTAAGAAACACATTTTTTTTTCTTTCACAGACCAAAAAAAGCTCTCATGTGAGGCATCCAGTGTAAATAAAACCCCATCCAAGTAAGAAAGCAATACACAAAAAAACCAACACACCCCACAAAAGTATGCTGGCTTTTGGGACATTCCTTATCCATTTTAGCTCTTGGTCCCCCAATGCTTCTTTTAAGTGCTGAAGTGACCAGCAAAACACTGTTTGAAGAAGATGACAGGCTTGAATTTACAAAAACCTGCTGATCTGCAATCCTCCTCAGATACACACTGGTTCTTCCTGAACTCTGGTCTTAATTCAAGTGAAATGCAGCAAATATTTTGTAGCACAGGTCTCTCCTTGGAGCCCACAGGGGACTAGCTGGCCCTGAGGTCTGTAGTGCAGAAAAGACTTATGTTCCTCCTTTGGTGTCAAAAGTCAGTTGGGAGGCAGTCTCCAGGTACAAGCTAAATAGTAGTAAGGAAGCAAGTTAGCTTAGCCAACAATTGCCTTAGCATCACAGCTCGTGTCTTTTGTGTAATTATTGCATTTAATACAGCTAGTTACTTGCACAAAAGATCTTCCAGACACAGCAATTTCCACGGAGGGCTGTTTGGGAATGTAGAGGCCCATCATTTAGCTCTGATATTGTTGGGTTGTCAGAATTGATCATAGCTCTTGACGGAACACCTCTAGCTTTTTTTATGGAGTGCATCGGAGTGACATTTCACATTGTTTAAGTAGGAGTGATCTGTTAGTTTATATTTTATCTAAAACTGCAGAGCAGATGACCTCCCTCAGGGTCTAAATACATGAATCCTATGTGCATGTTATAATTAATAGTAGAGCTGGGAAAGAAATTCATAACAAGGGGCCAAAGAGCTGGGCAGACCAACTTGTCAAAAAGAAGGAAATTCCACTACAGATTAGCTTATTTTTAAGCATGTCAAGCTCTACATACAAACATGATCTATTGCTTCCTTGTAATGTCTGTTTAGGCCCAGATGCTCGAGGCACTGTCAGGCAGTGCTGTAAATTTTGTCTGAGTCAGGGCAATTCTGATTGATCTCTGAGTGTAAAATCGATAAGAAGACACTGTCATTTTCTTAAAGGATGAGCTAGAAAAGGAAAATAAATTAAGACTCCACTGAATGTCTATCTCCAGTGCTCATTAATTCAGTGTGGTCTGTACTTTGTTAATGTTATGTCCACAGCTTTAATCTTCCAGGTGCTCTTCCTGCAGATAGTCGACAGCAGCCCTTTATTATGTTATGTATATTTCATCCACACGTGGTGGAAATAAAATGTCTGCCCTCTTCTTTCCCTTAGCTCCTGATTAATCCATTTTATTATTTTTCAGAAATGCATCACTTGGGTACTGATTAACTTAAAAATGGAAAGCCATTGTCTTTCTTGCATGTCCTTCATCAGAACTAACACAACTGGCTGCTCATTTGTCTTGAGTTGTTACAGCAAATAACGACTACCAAGCATTTCCCCTTATGTAATATACTTCAGGAAGATTAATTTACTTCTTTGCTTTTTCTCTGTTTCTTTTTTGTCTACTAAGACTTTTTTGACATGCTTTTAACTCCCTCCCAGTTCCCAGTCTCCTCCTTCCTCTTAAGCATTTTTACAGCAGGCACCGGAGCTGTGGTTCTAAAACTGGCCATTACAGTCTTCAAATGAAGTCACCCAGTGCTGCTGCAGGTTTAACTCCATTCTGGGCTGACTTTCCTCTATCTGCGTGTGTGAATATGAGTGCAGGGGTTTGAGGTGGCTGTTCCTTAAAAATAACAATAAATTGTCACTTTAGATCCACAAACTTCTCATGCACAAATCACATTGAAGATCTGCTAAGGTGAATATAGGCTACTTGCAGGAGTTAATATTATAGGATCAAATGCAGTTACATTCAAATAAAAGATATTTTTTTGTCATTAAGCAGTCATTTTGCCTTCTATGTGTGTATTCTTGGTATAGAAATAACTTCTAAAAATAAGTAAGTGTTCATTTTGTGCTTCTGTTTCTGCTTCACGCTATCAAGACCCAAACAACCATATTGTTTCTGCACATTCAAATGCAGTGGCTATTAATGAGAAGTAAAACATATAAATACTTTTTGGCAAGAAAAATAAATATTTTCTATATTCTCCCCCCCCTCGACTATTCTTAATAACTAAAAATGCTATTTATTTACAATTTCATTATGTACCTCTAGGGTGCCTTGACTGGGAAAACAGACAGAGGTAGTTAAAAAAGAAGACCTCTTGGCTTCAACAAGCATTTAATTCATATTAATGAAGTATCTTATTCCCTTTCCTTAACAAAGCAGAACACATGCCAATTAATTATTTTTTATGGAGAGGTCTTTGATAAGATTAGATCTTGGCACATCTTTTTCCTAGTTGAGCAGGCTTCACCTAAGCTAAAGGAGAGGATTCAATGATCTCATCCAGCAGTCTACAACATTTTATGTGAAAATTATACATCAGGAGTTTTTAATGTATTCACTGAATTTTCAATTTTTTAGAGAAGCTCATAAAAGCTTTTAAAAGTTGTGGTACATATATAGAGAACTGAGTATGTTCAGCTAAACTCTAAAATGTATGTGCTTTATCTATGTGTATCTTTGAAAAGGGCCTTAAGTCAACCTATAGGTGTTTTTTTTGGTTGTATGTAAAAAATTTGTACTTTAAGCATAGCTCAATACCAATGGTTTTGCTCTAGAAGAGGTTGAGCTTTGATCCAAATCTATTGTTCTTACCACAAAGCTACCTTGCAGTGACATCTCAAGTATGAAAATTAGTTCCCTGGCATCTACTGTCAAAATGTCTTTTATAGTATTTAGGTTAAATTGTGGATTTTATCACCCTTGTGTATGAGGAGGTGAGAAGCAACCACCTGATTTGCACTTGACTTGCATGACCTGATCCCCAAGTTCCTGGAAAGTCCTCACTCCGTGAGGTTAACAGCAACACTAGCATTGATATGCTGAGATAAGCAGACAAAGGAGAGGTCATGGCCAAAAAGCCTTCAGGGCAGAGACAGGATATATGGTTTTCTGTGGCATCATTCATACCACCCATCAAGATAATCTGGGTTTTTAAACAAAAAGGCATAAACTTCCTTCAGCCAATAATATTCCACATTAGGAAGAAAGTGATGATGAACTAAATGCAGAGGATAGTCCCAGACAGAGAATTGCCTCTGGATTAGATAAAACACTGATCTGATTATTGTCTGAACTACAGATCTGTAAACCCTTCTGACAGCTAGCTATTTGCAAAGGCAATAAGCATTTGTGATAGGAAAGGATTTCATAGTGGTTATGCTGCCTAACCACATATCTAGATCAGCTGAATTTGGGAGTCAAGTCAGAAGATCTCCATCAAAATAGAATTGCTCCAACTGAACGTTATTGAACTGTATTTTTCAAACACATTTTGAATGTGACTGAAATACAGCAATAAGTTTATAAACTGTATCATAGTAGACATTTTTATACTGTCCTTGAAAAATGCACCTATAGTTGAGTGGATGGAATGGATTTAATAGTAATAGTAATACATAATAGAAATACACATAGTAAATATATAAAGCTGTGTATGTAATACACATACCAAATGACAGTACATGTATATCCCAGATTGCATTATATTATACCAGACTGTCTGCTCTCCAGAGCTTCTGCTCTGTGCTGACTTTAAACAGTCACTCAAACCTGTGCAAGTCCATTTACCCTCAGCGTATACAGAGGGTAACATTTGAAAACATTTGCAAGTGTCAAATTATTTTAAATTGTGCCTTTAGTGGCTTTATTATTCATGTTAGTCTTCTCACTGATTTAAGTGAATTAATTTAATATTTCCTGTCCTGTTCTTCCACTATGTGTCTAAACTTAATAAACAGTAACTGATGCAAAAATTTATACTGACATTCTTAGTGTAGCAAGTAGGGTGATAGAAATGTAGGATTGGGACAAGAGAATTCAACAGTCTAGATTTCTTCTGGGAATAGTAAGGCATTTACTAAAAAATATCAGAAGTGATGGCTAGCTGATTTTTAACCACAGTACTTGACAGAGTTGACTACTTCCTTAAATACAAAAGAAGAGATGCTTTTACAGCTATACCAAGGATTCTTTTTTATTAGCCCTTTGAAGTTTTGTTCATTCAGACTTCTATGGACTCCATGAAAACAGTGAAAATCAAAACAAGTTTAATCAAGATAATTTAAACACTACAAAAATAGATTAGTTACACAGAGCACATCAATGTGGATCTCTTAATAAAGGGCTAACAACTTAAGAGACCTAATGTGCTCTAGTATCTATAGTCACTCAAAGATCTGGGGTTTTTGTGAGTGCAACGATGTTGTAGTGTTCTAAGCAAAATTATTTAGAGGGGAATCAGTATCGATTTTGAAAACAGAACATTGCTGTACAACTTTACAATGAGGTGTTTGTTACAGACAATGAATAAATGGTTATTGAGAGAATGCCACACATTTCTTCATGAGATTTTGTTTAACCATGTTTATTTTCTGTCAAATAGGTCTGGGATAGATAGCTGAAAAAGAAGATGGCATGCAAGTTGCTGCGGGATGAGGGAACTGAGAGCCAAAGAAGATCTACAAGAAGTGTATATCCAAATGTTTTTAAACTGGTGTGTTTGCCCCAGTGGCAAAAGCTAAGTGTGAAATAGGAAAAATAGGAATTTACAACCACATCATAAAATTACTTGAGGAAAGTTTGAACTTTGACATGGCTAATTCAGCTGAGCCTGTTGCATTGATCTATGAGTGTTACCATCCAATGAGAAGTCTGCATATGAAGCGTTTGTGCAGTTTGTGGCAGTATTCATCACCTGTTTTGCTACTGTCTTGGACAATCAAGCATTTCTCTAATAAATTTGTTTATGAAATATCTGGGAATAAATTTTCAAACCTGTTAAATTTATCCATAGCTTTCCTATGAACACCAGTGGAAATAGGTAGCTGCTATACCAATCGCAACAGCACATAGCCGTAAGCACTCACAGCTTCTTCTGAGCAGTAAGTCATTGCTTCTTACAGTGAATTCCTGCTTCCTATATATGAATGTCTGCAAATTCATAAAAGGTTGAGTATTTTTGAAACTGAGAGGTTAGTTTCCTTTGACTTCAGTGGGGGGCAGGATTGGTCTGGAAATGTAACCAGATTGGTGTTCCTTATGCTTGTGCATACTGAGAAGTATTAACGAGAACGTGTTTCACAGTACGTATACTGCGTGTGCTTCCCTTCCTAAGAAACCTAGAACTGCAGCACAGTTATATAGCCATGGCATGGCTGGAACCCACATCCTTTAGAATATGAATAGCAGCAGTAAATCAACATACTGCAATATGCATGTTTTTTCTGTATCATGAATCTCCTTGAGTATTTGAAACAGCAGCAGATGATCTGATTTTGTGAATTCTAAAGCAATGTTTGTTACAAGGCAAGACATCTTCAATAGTGACTGCTATTATGAGCATCTTGCCTTAGTGGCTTTATGAATTCATCTTAACATCCTTTCCCACTTTGCAGTTTTTTCTTAAAAGATTTGCCTTAGTTTTAGACACTCACTGAGAAGCAGTTGAGTTCCTGTGCTGAAACAGATTTCACCTGCCTTTTATCATTCAAAGCAAAGTACCAAATGAGAAAAAAAAAGCTTCTCTGTAAATAATTGGTATTAATTATCTTATCCGCTTCATAAGGTACCCTTTTGAGATACTCTTTTGATACAGCGTTGTTAAAATGAATTGTAGCCATGCTTTATAATCCAGGTGTTGAACATTCACATCACATATGCTGGAATGGCAACCACAGGAATTTTTCCGTCTCTTCTGGGAATTGCCAACATTTGAAAGCACAGCTGTTGCTTCATGTAGTTTTGCTCCCAATCCATAACAAAAATGGAAAGTTGCTAAGAAAAAAACAACACTGAAAGAAAAAGGAAACAACTTGATAAGGGGAATAAACTCTTCTGTCAAGCATGCTGGCTAAAAAGTATATTATTATGTTATGGAGGAAAGGGACCTGGGAGATTATTTTTACTCATGCTTATTGCTTGTTGTGTGGACCCTTTTCCATGCATTATCAGTTGCTATCAAAAATGCTTGGCTGTGATGTGGTTTCCATGATTGGGAAGACAAGTGTCTAATTCTTTCCCTGTTCCATGAAAAACACGACAAAGAGATGACAGTTGCACTGCTCACCTTCACAATCACTTTTTCTGGCACTCATCTGCTGTCTTGCTTTCACTTAGGCAGCCAACACTACCTTCCCTAGAACTCATCAGGAGATGCTTATTAGCCAAACCAAGCCCAGAGGTGGCAATGACCTAACTTGATAACTTAAATGATTACAAGTAAAAAATCCCATTTATGACCTCTCAAAATAGGGATAAAAATGAATGCATTAACAAGAGATTTTCTTGCTCTGTCCTCATTCTCTTACCTTTGTAATTTCATGCTTGATGTTGTCTTTACGTATCCTATTACCTATTTATGTTAGGGTACCTATCTTATCTGTAAAATCCCCATGTATTTCCATTGTATGGCCCTGTAAGAGTAACTAGCAGCTTCCAAACCATGCTGTTCACGTTTCTGGAATGTAGGCTCAGTATTTAACACAATACATCTCCCTCCTAAGAAAGAGATTGGCTCTTTGATTTGGCACTTTCTTTAAGCAAATGGAGGCAGAGGAAGAGGACTTGTGTGAAAGGCAGGAAGAGTTTTGGTTTCCCATCCAATGGGTTCTTCAGATGATTGGAATTGAGGTCCATTTTCACAGCAGCTGAATACTTGTGACTGGGCTTGAGGTCTCCTTGGATGATACGGTGCTCCTGATGCCACATATCCCTATAAGCAATATAGACCATTCTTGAAGGGTCAATGCTCCTCTCCTCCTCTTGCTGAAGCTGATTTGTTGGAGTTCTGCAGGGTTTGTCTAGAAAACTTAGGAAAGATAAAAACATAGCCAAGCCCTGTCTCTGTCTTTTGTGCTCCTTGCATTCTGCTCCTCCTTGCTGCCAGGACCTCTTGTCTTCTAAGACAGTTAACATGCAATGGTGGCTGGAAACTAGCTCTTATCCTTCTTTGCACTCAAAACCCAGAACTGTCCACCTTTGTAAGGCAAGGACATAATCAATCACAGGAGCAATCCTACACTGCACCATAGTTCTTACTTCAAGTTGCCTGTACAGGACACCATATAATGTGAAACTGCTGTGAGTATTAGGTCTGATTTCAGCCCTGTGTGGATGCATAGTGTTGGTCCATTTCTACTCCAGAAATAGGATCACCATGGAACTAGGACCATATCATTTCTCATCTGACTATCCAAGGTGTCCTGCCATCTCCAGTGCAGGACAAGATTTGAGGTAGTGAAAAGTCCTTAGATACATGAAAAGTCAAGAAATCTGAAATACATATATTATATAGTTAGCTTAAACAAAGTATCTTTTGAAAAAGAATTTTCTACAATGTAGAAATAAAAAAATTAACAGGGACGAAGTAGCATGCCTGAAATATGACCTGCAACTCTTCTGTCCCGTGGGGTTTCCACTGCCTGTCTGGCTCTTGCTTCTCAAACATAATATTGCTACTCATCAGCATCAGTGCTAAGTACATTTCTTCTCTGGCATTCTTTTCCCATTAGCCAATGTATTGCTGATCCTTCCACTGTCCACATCCAATTTATCTTTCTTCCACATTTTGCTTTTTGCTTTTATGACTAGAAAAAAAAAAGACCTATGACTAGGTCTCGTTCTTCAGTGCCAAGAATATTCCTTAATTCTGCCTTTAAAGAAACCTTTTGATTCTCCATTTCCTAGCTTTGTCCTGACTTACTAAGACTGTACGTGACACGACATCAGTGTTATTAAGGTCCTTAATAGCCAGCATGGAACTGAACAGGAGACTAAAATAGGCCCAGGGTCACATCCAGCATCTTTCAAAGCTAGAAATACAAACCTGGAACACCAGCAATCAGAGTTCTGTGATTACTTAATTTCTCAACCTGGCTCCCACAGTTCTATTTCTAGATCTGTAGGTATATCCTATCTCTGTGATATAAACATGCCACAATCTCTCAAAAAGCAATAAAAAACCTTAGTCTATCTACTTGTATGTGAACAGGATCTATCTAATCTGGTCAAGATATGTTATACCTCTTGTACGTAGCTAAAGAATCCCTTCATCTTCTGTAGTGTTGGCTGATACATAATAGAGTGCTGTGAAGAAGTCTGATAATGGTGGCCATTAAGTTCAACCTACTCCTTTTGATTTAAGAAGCTTCTTTATAGGAGTGGAGGGCACAAACCCCACCTAATTGATAAATTTTTGTGGATTTAGTCATTAGGGAATAATGGGACTCGAAGCAGAATAAAGCTTTTTCTTATTGTGCCACAGCCTTGTCCTGCAGACCATTTGCAGGTTTTTGAGCAGGTGTTGCAGGTTTTATTTCTAGGTTTGAAAGATGCAGGATGTGACCCCGGGTCTACTTTAGTATCCTGTTTAGTTCCATTCATAGCAAGAATGGAAGGTGTTCTTATCCCAAATGTGATCCCATTTAACTCTTGCATGAGGTAATAATACAATTTGCTGCCTTTACCATTAACTTGAATTCTGCGTTTTCCCAGGGTGTATTTTCTGAAGTACCTTCTCATTCGTACTGTTCAGTGAAGCAGATACTTTCAGTAAATTTATCTCAGGACTAGTTGTTGGGCACCATTCCATTACTTTGATGACATTGGTGATTGTATTGCCTAAAAGTAGGACTGTATAGAATCTTACTGGAGCTATGTGTATGGTGAAAATGCTTCATCCTCCTAGGGGCTTTTCACCTGAACGTGCCTGAAATTGCCTCATCAGTTGAAAATGTCTCTAACAAATTCATAGTTTGATTTGTAAGATGAACATATCCTTCTTAATAACTTAATTTTTTTATAGAGTAAAGCTCTTGTGCCTGGGGAAAAAAAAGCAGACTGTGCCTCAAGCACTTAGAGCAGCTCCAGAGAAAGATCTTATAGTGGTGGGTCAAATGCAATCATAGAATCATAGAATGTCTTGGATTGGAAGGAACCTATAAAAGTCATCTATTCCAACTCCCCTACAATAAGCAGGGACACCTCCAACTAGAACAGATTGCTCAGTGCCCCATCAAGCCTGCCCTTGAATGTCTCCAAGGATGGGGTCTCCACCACCTCTCTAGGCAACCTGTTCCTGTGATCTACCACCCTCATATTAAATAACTTTTCCTAATGTCCAAGCTAAATCTACCCTTTTCCAGATTAAAACCATTATCCCTTGTCCTATTGTTACATGTCATTGTGAACATGGCTTTCCCAGCTTTCCTATAGGCTTCCTTCAGGTATTGGAAGATTGCTATAATGTCACCCCAGACTCTTCACTTCTTCAGGCTGAACAACCACAACTCCCTCAGCCTGTCTTCATAAGAGAGGTAACCAGCTCTCTGATTATTTTAGTTGCCCTCCTCTGGACATACTTCAACAGGTCCATGTCCTTCTTGTGTTGGGGGCTCCAGAGCTGGGTGCAGTACTCCAGGTGAGGTCTCACCAGGGCAGAGCAGAGGGGCAGAATCACCTCTCTCAATCTGCTGGCCACACTTCTTTTGATGCAGCCCAGGATGTGGTTGGCCTTCTGGGCTGCAATTGCACATTGGTGGCTCATGTCCAGTTTTTGATCCACTAGTACCCCCAGGTCTTTTTCCACAGGGCTGCTCTCTAGCATGTTTTCCCCCAGCCTGTATCATATCTTTGGTTGCCTCAGCCCAGGTGCAGGACCCAGCACTTGACCTTGTTGAACCTCATGAGGTTCACCTGGGCCCACTTCTCCAGCTTGTCCAGATCCCTCTGGATGGCATCCCGCCCCTCTGGCGTTTTGACTGCACGACCCAGCTTGGTGTCATCATCAGACTTGCTAAGGGTGCTCTCAATGCCACTGTCAATATAATGAAGGAAGATACTAAACAACACTGGTCCCAGTACGGACCCCTGAGGGACACCACTGGTCACTGTTTTCCATCTGGACACCAAGCCATTAACCACTACTCTCTGGATGCAACCATCCAGAGAGTCAATCTAAGGACAATGTAGGCAACTATATCGAAGTGACCCCCAGAAATCCTGCTTGGATGTGCACAGAATTCTGCAGAAACAGATCCACATGTCCTTAATTCTCTTGGTGCCTATCTCTCCTGTAAGCGAGTTTGTAACGCAATTTTTTGCTCCCTTTCCCACCCCAAGCAGGCATGCCTGTGAACTCTTGTTTTGCCCTTCCCTTTTCCTTTTTTTCTCACCATTTTATCCTTTTTTATTCTTGTCTCCACAAGTAGCTTTGACTATAAATTGGATATTTGGGCAGTTCTGTTGCTGCAGGAAATGAATTCAAGACGGCTGGGCTCTAGGACTTGCTTCCCATGGGAGTGCTCTAGCCACTAGAAAGTATTGCCTTTGCCTGCACTAGCCAAGTCCTCTTCTCCCATAGAGGCAACCTGGATGTTAACAGAGCAAGAGTCTTTCTGGCCCCTTGCAACAACATGGCCCCTAAATCTGCAGGAAAAGTATAATTTTTTATTAGTTGCCTGAGCCTGTGGCCTGTGCAGGTTTGTGGCATCTCCTAGGTGCCCAGCCTAAGATATTGATGCTCTGAGATTTGACTTGTCTTTTCTGATCCTGGCACAAGGCATTTGAAGTGAAGCATAGTTGAGAGTCACCACGTGCAAGTCCATATATGAACCTGGCTCTAAGAGCTGGATGAAAGACATCCTTCATCTAACAGCTGAATGTTTGCTTTGCCATTTGAATGTAAGGAGTGCTAACAGCAGTGCAGACCTTAACAAGGTTTGATATTTCCAAATGTCATCTCTTCTGGTTTCGCTCCCTCTTGTTGATTGTTCTAACATCTTAATTAAAAGTGTAACTCTAATAATGAACTTATTTTTAGACTGCTGCTCTGAGAGGTGCATTGTATCAAAGGACAGGCAATTCAGCAAGCAGTTAGCTGTGGATCAACAGTGACACGCAGCACTTGTGTAGTCACTGGAGGTCAGTCAGTATACTTCTTTCACACTGGTGCTAGTCAATCACTTTTTTTTTTTTCCAGATTAATTATGTGGCCTTTCATTAAAAAACGAGGCATTCTGGTTTCTTGCCATTTCCATTTCGTTTGTGGAAATAGACTTTGCCACGGTGAATTTTGCATCAGCACCTTGTATATGTTGGGTTGGGTGTGGGTTTTTTGGCAAGGAAGAGGGAAGACCTCAAATAATCCAACAATTTACGGTGGGGAGCTGGTCCATAATTTCTGTGTATCTATTAAGGAAGTTGGATAATATAAACTCCTGTTGCAGAGGTGAATATTTCACGTTGGGAACCATGCTAATGTAATTGTCTCCTTTCTCTTCATGTTCTATAGTTTTATGTAAAAGCTGAAGCAGTGACTTTATTCAACACCTGCGTCTTTAGCAGCCAGCACAGTATAATTACCTTTCTTGAATATTCTATAGAATTGTCAAACAGCAATTTTCTTTTACAAGACAAGCTTTTGAATAATGCCGTTTACATACAGAGCTTAACATCTCTTAAGTTGAAATCTAATTATAAGTACCCAAAATATACTGTATGTTTGCTGTTTTATAATGCAGTTTATGTAAAATTGCTAAAACACAGCACCTTTACACTTATTCTGGAGCTCAATTAACACACTCTTTATTGGACAGTGTTTCAGTGTTGAATATAATTTATTCCGTAACATTATTTTTTAATTTTTCTCATTGTGTTTATCTTAAATTTCCAAACATAGGTACAGAGCAGTTGTAGTCTAAGAGGAGAGCTATTGATAGAGGTGTCTAATGTTCTTTTGCTGTTTTTTCTTTTTTTTTTCAGTGAGAGTATCTAGGAAAAACACTTTGGAATATTTTATTCTCTTTCTTATATTACTCACTGGCTATTTAATGCTGATGTTGATTGATTAGATCAGGCTGTAAATAATTAGCCAGGAAATCTTAGGGCAAATCACGGCTTGAGTTGTGCAACATACCGTCATCTTAGTTAGGCTGCTTTTATAATCTTTGCTGCTAAAACATGATAGACAACCATCTCTACTGCCTCAAGCAGCACAACTTCAGTATTCTGTTAAGAAGGTGATGTTAGAATAGAAAATTAACATAACATTGTATTATTTCTTACTGGTGCAAGCTATAAATTAATGTTATGAAATGTTATGAGCGTATCTACAAAACTACCTCTTACAGAAATTAAAGACTATCGTTATAATCTTCCAATTGTCACCCTGGGAATTCCTGTGTTGCCACATATTATGTTCAGCTTATGGTAAGTTACATTTTCCTTTGCAGTCACTCTTCAGGATTTCAGTTCTTGTTGCCAATTTCTGCCCAAGGTTTCTGTAAATCTTTTGTGTGCTTTTTCTAAACATGTTCTATTCTTCAAAAAGAATCCCTCAGCTATTCACTCCTCAGCTTACAGTGAAACCCTCTTCAGCTTTTCCTTTCAAATGCCATATTCTATGAATGCATATAGTATGCAAGCTGAAAAATATTTTTAAAGACACACATCCCTCTGATATCAATCATAATATGAAACAATTTCTCTGTTTATGATCCTCTTCAATTTTATGTGGGTAAGTGGAAAAATTAATCTTCTATATTTTAGTCCTATTGCTAAGTTTGGTTCCTTTTTGTTTGTTTGGAGATATTAAATGCACCAATGTCATCACAAATTCTTAAGGGTTTTTGAACACATCCCCTTCGTGTTGTACTGTATCACATCTGGTTTAGCTCTTCCCTGCCTCTTCCAGGAATAAAAAAATTCTCGGGAGAAGAGCACAAATGCGTGCAAAGTACTGTGCTTCTGTTAAAATATAAATTTCAGTTTACTACCAGGAATAAGTAATATGAAATCACCTCTTACGACGACTTTCTAAAAAGGTTTCTGTGAGCTGATCCATTTAGAGTAAAATGAGAGTATGTGCTGGCAGTAAAAACTAAAAGTATCTGGACTCTACTTCTTTAGAGAATGCTAGATTTTAAAACAAATACAGAACAAAGAAGCAACCCTCTTTTCCACAGCAACAGCATTAATTTTTATGTGGTTTACCTCATAAGATCTTTCATGGATTAAAGAGTGAGAACAAGTTTTCTCCATTACAAAATTCTCATTTAATCCTTATCCACACTTAGTTTATCAAATTAAATTGGACAAGATTGATGCAGGGGCTTTTTAAGCCGGACATCATGTGTAAAATCGCTAGACAACAGATTTTAAAGGGTGCCCACCATGACTTGTCACATCATCTTTCCTCAGCCTCAGCTGCCCTTGCATAGTCTTATGCAGGGTCAGGATTCTTCTTGGTGTTACACTATGGACCACTGCAGAGAAACAGAGCTGCGACACAGTCTCCAGCAGAGTTACTTATTACATCCTCAGCCCCCTTCACCTGCCCCAGCCATTCAAAATAACATCACACCATAAAATATTCATGAACAGCCCAGTGCTCCAGTGAGGGCCTCGCTTCTGCAGGTGGCTGTTACATCAGTAATTGCCCGATACTTCCCTCCACAGCGTAAAATTGTTTTCATTATGTGTCATGCACACAGAGCCAAGCAAATCCCTCTTGAGTGGTTTCCCAAGGGCTGGAGGGAGGTGGTACTTAACTTAAACAGGCTCTTTTGGCTTAGATTAAAAAAAAAAGAGAGAGAGAGAAAGAAAAAGCCAGTGAAAGCTCATCATTAACTCTACTTCTAACTGCAACAAAAAGCAGAAGCTCATGCAAAACTCTCATAAAGATTATCCTAAATGTCTCAGTTACTAGGAAGAGCTTTAGTGGCTTTAGCTGCTCTTACGACACTTAAAGCTGCTTCAGCCAGAGAAGAGAATAACTTTCCACCTGACTGAAGTTCCCATGGTTTGCAGTGCAAGGCGATAAGCAGGTTTCAGCAATAAACTCCTGCATTGTGAGACAATAATGCACAGTCAGGTCCCCCCATTTTGATTCAAGGGTGTCTTTTTCTTTCCCCCCTGTGGTGGACTAATCACAGCTCCACTTTGTTTAATTGCAGCAAAGAGAGAAATGTGTTTAAGAAGTCATTCTGGCCCTCTTTAAATGAATGCTCAAGTTCTTCAAAGACAACAAACAGGATGCATAATAAATAAGATTTAATTTTCAGATCAAAATAGGCAGAGTTAAAGATTTTATTGACTGATGTGGGAGAGAGAGATGCTTCTGAAAAGGGGGAGGAAAAAAGGAAGCAACAAGTGGGATTAAAGTCTTGGGTTTTATGCAGCACAAGCTGGTTTTGCATGGTGGGAGGATCAGTACAGGAATAAAATCTTTCCAGAATTAGTGGTCGGTAGCCTGCCGGGCACTTTGCTTCTGATAAAAATGCCTGTAAAACTATGTCGACCCCTTGATAATTGACACAGATGCACCCACTATAGTTTTCAAACTAAGACCTAGAAAACCTTGGGCACGATGTATTGTAAATTATGGCTCGGGGTCATGAACTCCAGAGTGGTTGTGGGGGGGAGAGGGCTGGTCAGAAAAGCGTTTATCAATCAGAAGTTTTCTTTCGGAGTTTGACATGACTAAGCTACAGCCCAAGTGATTGGGAGAGAAAACCTCTTAATTCAGTATTTTTAAACCTGTGTTCTTGTTTTTTTTGTTTTTGTTCTCTCTCTTTAAGGCTGATAGCATGATCATTCCTTAAAGGCAGGCATACCTATACCAGCAGAAATTGAGTAAACTCATGACAAATTTAATCAGTTCTTTTCTTTTTGAAAAAAACAACAACAACAACAAAACAAAAACAAACAAAATCACAATTTATTGAGTATTTTCAGTGCAACATACTTTGAAGTAATTTTTAATTTCCTTCAAATTACTTACTACTGTCTCATATGGGAAGGAGCACAGACTACATAATGTGGTATACACCAATTAATAGTTTTATCATCTATACTTTACCTTTCCTGGTGTGAGTCTCCCAGGCTGATTTTGAATTCCCTCAGTAGAGAAATGGATATGCTTTTCCTTAACATTTTACGGCAAAACTGCTATTGACATAGTTTGGTGCCCTTTCATTGCTGATACTTACAATGGCTGGTGACTGTGAGGTCTCCTAATTTTGAACAGGAACTTGGTGTGCATGAAATGACCTTCAGGAGCATCTGCTGTGGGCTTTTTTCCCCCCTGTGTTAAATCGGATATGTGAGGTTATCTGGGATAGTGAAAAGCTATCTCAGAAAGGTTTTTTTTGTTTTGTTTTGTTTTTTTTTTTTTATAATGAATGATGGAGTTCTTTTTGCTTCTGGCAACTATAGGCCTTTTCTGAATACAGCAAATGACTGTTTCAAAATGAAAACCGCTATGTGTTTGAATGTAGTATTATGCCTAGTTGCTTTTTGAGTGAAAGGCGGCTTTAAAAAGTTAGGTATATCATTGCCAAAAAGGGCTAAATAGTATTGTCAGCATTTTGAGAAGGAATAGGTCCTTTTTTTCCTGAAACTCCATTCTGGACAGCTGTTAGTGACTTACCAAACTTTTCATATGGATATGTATGTTAATGACAGGCAATGAACTGGAGATGAAGAGACCCAAACACAGACCGATCTCTTCAGTGCACATCAAAAGCCTTTACAAAAGGAGCAGTAAAAGAGGCAGTGATGGTGGAGCCTTCACTTTTGTACACTGAATTAGTTCTGCAAGCAATGAAACTGATCTTTTCTCCTTGCCAGAAAAGTCTGGTGATTTTTGTGAGCGCTCATTAGCACAAGAGGCATTTGTGAAGATAATTGACTGACGCCGATACCGCTGGCTGTCACAACAGTGCCAACAGTGTATGTGCGTTTTAATAGTTGTATTTTTCCCTTCTTTCTTAGATATAATGCTTTCTGAAAGATACTGGCTCTCTAAAAATCTATGAACCCATGTGAAGCAGAGAGTTTAAAGAACCCCTGCTCAGAGAAGCTGTCTGTCTGTCTCCTCTGCTATCTCTCTGCCTGCAGAGTATGTGGGTGCATGTTTGCTGATAGGTGAAGGGGCTGCAGAGGCATGGATGTTGCAGATGGAGACAGTCCCATAGCCTTGCATTGAGTAAATATTTGAGCCTCACCTTATAGGAAAGTGTTACCAGCACAGAAACTGCAGCTAACTTCAACAGCAAGCCACATACGTGATCGGCAGGGAAACAGCCCATGAGATATTGGACTTTAACTAGAAAAGGAGATGAGTTGGGGAAAAACAGGTTGTCCGTTTGCGTGCACACATAGCCTTATACAATATAGCAGCCACCCAGCAGATCCCAACCATGTGGACAAGCAGTGTGCTTAAAAATACACATCTTGTGTATCATCAGATGGGTTCTGGAAATCTCCAATTTCAAAATTGGTCAGAGTCTGAGATGCTCTTTTTAGTGGAGGAATATCAGCAAGTGCATGTGGCTGAGGTCTGCTGTCTGACTGCTGTATCACATGCTAACGTCTCTGAGCTTCACCAGCACAGCTTCATGGCATTAAGATATTTTTCACCAGTGTAAATGGAAACTGAATTTGGCCTTGCATGTTAGGGAATTAATTATGATCAGCAGTGCCAGGTTGTATTGTTATTTGGTATTTGTGATGGCAATAAAAAACAAGGGAAAAAAGAAAGCACATTAATAATATTCTGACCTGATATTTCAGTTAATGGAAAATTCTGAACTGGTGAAATTGTCATTTTCAGTAAATCTCCAGACTCTTAAATGTTTTGAAATAAACACTTCTGAATTTGTCAAAACAGCCTTGTTAAAAAATGTAAAATGTATGGGCTTTGGTTTGAAATATTAGCTACTTTAACACTTTAAATCCCACCCTTGAAAATGAAAAGGTAAAAATCAAAGCAGAATATTTTGGATTTCTTAACACAGAACACTGTGTCCCAATGCACTTTATTTCTTTATTATGTTTATTGAACATTTGAAATTTTAGAGCTTTTTAAATTTCAGTTCACCATGGAAATCCAGTTTGAAACTCTAAGATCTCCCAGGACAGGAAAGCTGCTTTCTTGGCTATCACTAGAAACAGATTCCAAGCATTTACTGATGTCAGGAAAAGCTGAAAATAAAAAGATACTAATTTGAAGCAGGTTGGTTTCAGAATGTAGCTCAGTGTTAGTGCTTAGCACGAAACTGAATGGCGAAGATCTAATCTACCAGAAAATTAAGTCCTGTGCTTGTCATCTTGAATTTCTATATAATTTGCGTTTCTAAATATATTTCATTTTCTTCCTCCGCTAGAATGCAAAATCTGGATATTTTGTAATACAGATCTCAAGAGTAAAGCAGTTGACCTAAGAGTTTTTAAAAAGGAATTTCAACAGTGATTTCATGACCTAAAATAAGCTTTGCATAATATTGTCACCATTTGAGCAAGTAAGATTATGCTAAAAAAGATTGTAATCTATATGTTCATTAAAGTCTATCAAGAACCTGAATCTGTGTGTGCATGTGTGTGGCTACACAACCCACTGTGGTCTGTATATGATTTTATTGACATGTTAGGGAATGCTGTATTACTAATGAGTAGCAAAAACTATGTAGTTCTTTTACAGATAACAGCTAATGTGACTGTATCTCTTGATCTGTTGTGCAAAATAGATTTGTTTATTTGAGACTAACAACAGGTAGGACATTTAAGGAATCTCTGAGGTCAGTTAGTCTCTAGTTATGGCTGCAGCTCTAAGAAAGGGTAACAAAAGAACTTAAAACTCATTTTAAGCACACACACACGGAGGGACCTGGGCTACATATTTCCTAGTGAGTAAAAGTAAAAACTACAATTTTATGTCCAGAGCTCCAACAAGTTGGAGCTGCCTACTACTGGGAGAGATTTCTTACTCAACTGTTTAAAAACCTGGCTCTAAACCTTTGTTAGTACAAACTATGGATTCAGTAATATCCAGGACATTATTATTAGACTCCTGAGGATGTCAGTTTGTGGAGAGAATTGCGTGCACGGATTTGAAAGATGGCTCTCTAAAAGTGAAAAATGGTAGACAGTATGGGGAGATTTTAGGTAAGATTGTTAATGATCAGGATGTTGGTGCAGCAGTTTGAAATCTGTACTCAATTCAAATGGTCTCTCTATAGATGCTATGTGGGTATTTCCATGTAATAAGAGATTTAAAGATGTTTGTGTGTTTTAATTTTAGAATCCTTTTAAAGAAATAATTCCACCAAGTTAGTACCATAGCATTTACCTTTGCACACACATGTACAGTCTCTGAGTAGATGGAAGAGATAAGGGTTGATATCCTGCTCACAAGATGAGGTTAATAATATATCTCACAGCTAGAAATTGTATCTATGATGTTAGTCTAGTGTTTGGAAAATATTTTATAGTATATTTCAATGTAATTTTATATCAGTGGGCAATACTCTGGTAGCAAAAGTTCCCAGAGCGATACACTGCTCAAAAGATACTCTATTGTGAGCTGTGTCTTGCTAGAATCACTTACTAAAAACAGAGATACCAGGCCAATAGTCTCTGAAAAACAGAATTTCATACTCTCTGTGTTTAAACATGCAACAAATAAATAAAATAAGAGACTTCCTGACAGACAACATCATTGGGAGAATTTTAGTTTCAGTGCAAATTTTTTAAACAGTCTGTATTTTCTTCAGCATCAGGTGACATTTAATGTCATCTTTTTGTGACTGAAAATCCATTAACATCCTCTGTTTAAAAGAAAAAAGGCAAAGAAGCACCACTTCAGTTCTGATTACCCCTGAACAGCAGAAAATTTGACATGTCAGGATTTCCCAAAACATTATTTTATTAAATTGTTATATTTAAGAAAACACTGAGCTCCAAATAACAGTCAGTGAGAAACAGAGCTGGGGAAGGGACAACAGAATGTGTAAGAAGCCAGTCAGCCAGTTCCATAACTAGCTGAATACTTCTCTTCAAAAAGTAGCCAATGCTTTCCTCTTTTTTCTGGTTGTATCTGACTGATCACGGTCAGGCAATTTGTTAGCACTGTAATTACAACTTCTAGAAGTGACCAACCCTTTCCCACCTCTTTCTAACATGTGCCTACTCCCACCTCAATAACGCAGCCAGAAGTTAGGCAGACTTTAATTTTGATGACTCCTCCCTCACTTCTAGCATATGCATTGATCATCCTATGTTGTCACAGATCTGATGGCAGCACATACCGCTGGAATTTTTATTTGCCTTTGCAGAGATCATGAAAATCTAGCCCTTTCTTTCATATGTTATCCTTCAATATCCATTGATGGTCTTAGTGTCGCTTCTAAGGAGTGATCTCACCTGTCCCAAACAAAACTCATAGAGTACTGCACCATGCAGTCAGGAAGAAACCCATCACTGGCAAACAGTTTATCTGAGATAAGCCCAAGTGATCTTTTTACTTCCTGACAGTGAGCTGGACAGTCACCCTCCTCCTCCCTTCCCATGCTTGTGGTAGAACAGTGACAGCAACCTGTGCTATAATCCAAATACTTTGCAGGCATGAGGTGAAATACAGGGGAAGAGGCAGCTGCAGGCAGATCTCAGAAGGGTGAGTAGTCAGGTAGCAAAGAGGTGGGTGCCCACCTGCTGCGAAATAACAAAGAGCTGAATTTTGGAGTACAGGAGGAAATAAAAATTGAATTCTGAGCCGCAGAGGCATGCAGTCATTTGGATCTGGAATAATGTGGTTGGAACACCAGATGAGAACTGGTGTTCCAAATTCACTGCAGATTAGGACATGAGTTACACTCAAACATTATCCTGACAAAGAAAGCACATAAAACCAGGTGTAAGATTCTGGCATGGTGGTTTTCCTTGGGTTTTGCCATATTTGAATTACAGATTATACAATTTTCATGAAATATATATGAAATAAAATATTGGATAAGCTATTTCAAAGGGATGTCTGTTTAGATTATTATATCAAATCCATATTCCATGCTATCCACTGAAAGTGAAATGAAGATAACATGAGGCACTATTAGGTACTATACTTACCTTTCTGGATATTTCTAGAGCAGACTTCCTCCCTTTTAGGGATGTGACATGTCAACATGGAGGACCTCGATGCTGGAGACTTGTTCTGCAGGTGGTGCCTACTGCAACACTTTTCCTGTGGAAGAAGCTACAGACACAAGCGAAACAAAAGGTCCATCATGGTTATGGTGAATATTGACAAAATTAACTCCAGCTTTTTAGATAGGAAGTTAATTTGGTGATAAAAATCTCCTTTTTGTGGCTGAGGAAATGTTGTATTTTTGCAAATACCGTGTGGCAGCTTATTTCAGATTGACTGTTAATGGGTCAACTCCAGACAGTCTCTTGGCAGTTAGTTGGGTCACCAGTACTAGAAAGCACAGTCGATGCTTTTCTCTCAAATAGGTTTCCTGGACCTTTTGGTGTTCTTTTTATATTCTATATGGGGACTGCTCTGGCGCATCCAAAACATGATCTATGATACAAATGACATTTGCTCTTAAATAGAAATCTCAGGGTTTAACAAGGAAGCCTATTTAACACAAATGAGGTACTGTAGACATATTAAACATCTGAAGTTGCTGGGAGAGGTTGATGCAGCAAGGTTATAGACACATAGCTAGCATCTGTGGCCTAGTCAATGAACTTTGCTTATTCCAAAGAGCATAAAAAATTTCTCCTATGCCACCCAAGTGTTCCTTGAAGGTCTGCCATGTAAGCATAGACACAGCTTCAGTCAACTTAATATATTAACATGATAAAAACAAAGACTGCATGGGAATAGCCACAAATAGTTAACTCCTCATGCAGTATCAGTTTTCTGTTTGTACCAACATGCCTTGGTTAAAGTTTTGTTTGGGTTCCTGTAACTATCACCAGATCCCCTTAGTGTGCATCATGCTCTGCATTTTGCTATTTCCAAATTTAGTCAAGAAGCCTGTGTTTGTTTCAATGAACTTCTCTCTTTGCATTAAATATTTCAAAAATGCTATTTGTTGCTATGCACTTGATTCTTTCCAGGGTTTCAAGACTATGATTTAATATCTTAGATTGTCTAAACAAAGCCCTACTTAAAATTTGCTCAGGTTTGCTTAGAAACCCAGAAGCCCTGTAATTATATGGAGAACTTGAAGGAGCAAGCAGTTTCATTAACACCAGAAACTGTTTATGCCCATGAACTGTGTAAAACTGCAGTTTCAGAAATCCTGCTGAAATAATCTTTCAGTCTACTGAAGAAGCCAAAATTGTAAAGGAGCAGTACTTCCACGTGACCTCCAGGACTGGACCCATTGTTTTCATGTGTGATTTGTTCCAACCCCTTATTACTTGATTTACTCTGTCTGAAGTCTAGCTGGTGCAGCACACCCTATTCAGTACTGGCATCCCTCACTAGCAAAGGGGCAGAGATGTCAGTGCGGAGGCAGAGATCATGCTGGTGTCCTGAGATGTTAGGGGAAGTCCAACCTATAGATGCAGGGCTGTGCTTGGCCTTAAGTTTGTGTTTGGCTAACTGATGTTTTTCTTTCTGGTAGGGGTATAAACCTACCTATCACCTACAAACATACCCTCCTTGACACAGGCCTGTGTTCTTCCCAAGTACAGCAATTTGGGATATGCATTCTCTTGGATGTTGTGTGGTTTTCCATAGTGTTTTTGAACAACGCCAGACTGCTGGTCATGAGGCTTCAGGCCCTCTCTTTATCCACAGAGCCATTTCTGCCTTTTGGGTTTTGAGCAAGCATTATTTGCACATACTTAACTTCAATGAAACCAGTATCCATGCATGGCACCTAATTTTGAGGAAAAACAATGAGCTGGATTCTGTACTGTTTGTTTGTTTGTGTTCATATTGAAGATGAGGCAAGTGCGACTTCATTAAATTAAATTAAATTTCATAACAGTCAAATTATTTAGGTAATAAAGGGGGGCAAAGGAAGAAAACGTTGAATTTTAATAGCTATAACCTGTAAGCAGTGCTTTATCTTGCTGCTGCTGTTGTAAGGACTAGTAATTGCAGCCGTCTAGACACAGGAACAGATGCAAAGTAGAGCTTTATTATATCAGACATTTGCCCTACTACGATACAGTCTAATTGCCCAGAAAATATATTTCTACATGAATTATTTCTAATTTGATTTGAACTAGACCAACTGTTGTATTTTGCTGAACTTTATCAAGTGATAAAACAGAGCACTAAATTTCAAAACAGTTTCTGTTAGCAATCTTTTTAGAGAAAAGGATGAATTAATTGAAACTTAAAAGGGCGTGCAGTGTTCTAGCAAATAAATTAGTTTTCTTTCTTGCTAATTCAATTTTTTGCTATTTCTTTCACCTGTGTGACTTGAAAAGCAACACTGATTTTTAATTTAGTTTGTTACATCTACTAGTGTTGCACAAAAATATTTTAAATTGCAATGTTATTATGCCATTGTGAGAGATGTAAGGAGTTCAGTTTGGTTATCTGAAAATGTCGATCATTTCAATCCAACGGATTTTTCCTCCCAATTGATTTTGTTTTCTTTTGAGAATATTAGCACAGAATCCTGAATTTGTTAATAAAACCTGGCAAACATTTTATGTATTTCAAGAGAGTCTGAATCATCGGTCCACTGAAAATGGATAATCAATGTGAAATAAATATAATACTTTGGATGCCCGTGTCCATTGTTTTAAAAACAGGAGATTTTGTTGTGATGCATTTCTGTTCATTTCACAGTTTGCATTCGGACATTTGTCCTGTTTTCTTTTCACATCTTAAGAAATGTTTAGGAAATGCAGGGGAATCTCTGAGCCACTTTCGCATAAAATGATAGTAGTAACCTGCTTCCTCCTCCTTCCCATCCCCCCCAAAATAGAGCATACTACTGAAATTATTTAAATTGAGCCTTTTAAGCAAGTAAACACATTTTAACTAGTTTTTTTTCCCAATCCTTCCATTCATGCCCACTATAGAAATTAGCCTTCACTCTTCCTTCACTTACACATGGATACACACACTTGCATGGACACAAGAAAAATTTCTTTTCTCCTGTCAGCATTCCTACCCAACAATAGTTAGATTAGTGGAAATGAGGGCCTCCGCAGAGAAAGGACATTCAACCACAGAAGGCTCCCTGCAGGAACAGCTGGTAGGGGTTAATGGCTGCTGAACCTCACAGCCAGGGCCTATTCTCTATTGTGTGTTCAACTCCTGGGAAGGAGGGAGACTTGTGACAGCTTCTGGGGTGCATGGGATCAGAGGTATAGCAGTTAGGTCAGAGAGGTAGTGTTCGGGGGGAAAAGGCTAGCCGGGAATTGCAATAAAAATGAACTCTACAGCGGGGACGGCGGAGGCTTGAAATCTGCAAAAATTGGGCTCAAATTGCCACGGGGAAACAGCAAAGGATTATTCAGTAACGTGGCTTCTAACCTTTTAACAACTGCGATATGAATTAAAAGAACAATTGGAGGGAGATGGGGGATGAATAATTCATATCCGAAAGTGGATGAAATCCAAGTCCGAGCTAAACATGCGCCGTTAATGTATGTTATTTACGTTTGTACACTAACCCCTCAGAGTTCAGCTCTCTGGATTATGCACGAGTGCTGTGGCCGCTGTACTAAACACACCAGTCAGGAGGCACCCAGGATCGTTCAGCACACAGCATGCTTAGGCTTAAATAGAGATTGATTAATAAGTATATGTTTCCCACCTTCCAAAGTAGGTGTGTTTGCCACACCATCACGTCACAGGGAAGGAGCCCCTCTTGGAAGGACTGGCAGGTGGTGTGCTGGAAGAGCTGGTCTCCTTGTGGACCCGGGGGGGGTCCCAGGGTGGCTTCTCTACTGCCTGCAGCACACACCAGAAAAGGACCTCTGGACAAGGTTGAGAATTAACAATTTGATGGGCCCAAAATTCACCTCTGGGAAAACACTAGGATCTTCCTGCCCCCTTCCCCACCCCATTTTTTGATACTTTGGCAGGATACTGTGGTTATAAAGGGACCTTAGAGGGAGCTGTGTTTCCCCTCTGAGAGCTGGTTCCTCTCCATACAGTATCTGAACACTTCCTAAATTAAAAGACGTTACATAAAATAGCAAAAAAGTATTAGACCAATCAGTTCTGTGTGGAGAACTCCACTCCCTCTACTTTCCATAGCAGTAATTTCTCTCTGTTTGTTTTGCTAGTCTTCCAGAGTGCGAATGTCTGACATTAGTAACATTAAATATTGAGAGTTATTGGGTAGTCTTATAAGTTAAAGCTTAAGCAAGAGAACAGCAAGATTTCTGATAATGCAGGTCTTTTGCCCTAACCCCCCTGATTCCCTACCCACCTTATGCTTCTAGATAACATATGTACGTGTTGGGACACATTAGCATAAATTTTACCCAATGCCACTTGGGTGAAAAAGTTCAGCTGTAGTTTTTCCTTGTTTTTGTTTGTTTAATATAAATCTTTGAAGCCACTTAAATTGTTTTGCCTTATGTTTTTCTTTTCTGTGTGAGTTTGCTTAAAGAAAAAAGAAAAAAGAGGGAGGGGGAAAAAAAACCTGTTCCATTGAGATCCTCACCTGCAGCAAAAGCATGAAAGATCCTGTCAGTGAGCTCCTGGTGAGTCCTTTGGAAGCAATACAGATGCAATACACTCAGTAAACTACTTCTATTTGGATTGTAATGGCTCAATGAGAACGTATGAGCCAGTGCCGGAGGCCTTTTAAGAACAATTAAGATGCATTGAAGTGTGTCATGCCTTAGTACACCTTGACACAGTATTGCAGCCCCCAGAATGAGGACTGACAAGTACAGGTAAAAACAACAACAGAGACATACCAGAACAATAACAAAAATGCCTCCCTGAAGTACTCACACTGACAGCTTGATAGAATAAGCAAAAACATCACCAAAATCACTTGCAGGCAGGAATAAATGACGCTTCCAAGCTCTCCTGAGAGCTCTTGGAACATTTATCCTGCTTTACATTGTGGATACTGAAACACTGAGTGCAAGTGACTTACCCAGAGATACAGGGTGAGGCAGCAGCACGTGCCATCACAACCCTTAGTCTTGTTTTCTGTCTCAAAAAGATACCCTTTCTCCCCTTATTCCAGTGTGTCCTCTGTCCAAAGGAAGGCCCTGATTCTACAAACCACTCTGTGCATGAACAGATTCAGCATGTACCAAATTGTGGTTTTGACTTGGACTCCCAAGGCTGAATTAATATCTACAGAGTCTGTAGATCCAGGCACTAGAGGTTGATATTTGGACTGAGGAAACATAAGTCTGCACTGAAGTTTCCATACTTTGGATGCCTGAATTGTTTTAAAACAGTGAGGATGGACAATAAATGTGGAAAGAGAAACAGGTGAATCAGAGGACCTGGGCTAAGCCTTCTGAATGCATGGTTTAATGTCATAAGGAATTTCTTACAGTTATGATAAATATCTGAAAGCAAGGCTGGCTCAACTTAACTGTAACTTAAAACAGCAGAGTTAGTAGGTGTGCTTAGAATTAGATGCATTCAAATTCCCATTTCTTTTATTACAAAAGAAAGTAAGAATAAAGGAGTTTGTTGACCTCTCTGCATTGCTATTCACATTGCCAGCATAAAGACACAAAAGGGTATGAAATTAAGAAATCAGAAGGGAGTAATTCTGATGACAGACTCTCACACAGAGGGTTTGTCACATTTACTAAACTCTCGATCTCCCCAAAGTACAGCAATTGATTCCAATAATTTGTTGTCACATTTTTTTTAAAAAAAAGATAATTCTGTTCTATGAAACAAATTTAACAGAGGATGCTGTTTACAAAACCATGATGCTATTTTTAAAGCAGCTAGTTCAAACATTATGTGTGATATTCTGTACAGGATGTGTTATTGAAAGGGTTAAGCTTTTCTGACTTTCAGATACAATGAAATTATGACAGGAAGAAAATTGTGCCATTTTAGCATGAAAATGCTTGTACAAATACTGTCGTTCCTTCCTTCTTACTTTCTTTATAATGCCTCAACGATAGCTAAGATGACAGACATTTGACAGGTATCTGTAAGCATACAACCCAGGCAGCTCATTAAAGTTTTTCTTTCTATGCATCAGCTTTCACAAAGGCAAAAACCCATTAGCATTGACTATTTTGCAGATTAGAAGAATTAAGGGCTTCAAACGTTGGCTTATACCAAGCAATGTCATTTGTGAAGTGATGTTTGCTTTATTATTTCCCTTTCTCTCCCCCTGAAACCAGACTGACATGACTTTAGCTCAACGTAGGGCGTAATGTGCAAACCAAAGGACTGGCTCACCGATGAAAAGAAACACATTCCCTTTATACATGACTGGAATGGCAAAAAGGGGAGACTTTACATGTACTATTTAGGCTCATTAGAGTACTGATTATGATAGTTCTCCGGTGTAATCTTTAATCGACTTTGACACTAGATTTGCCCCGTTACAAATCCTGTCATGCAAATTAAGTCATTTGTGTTGTTTGATATGGAAAGATCTGCTATGAAATGAAAGATTAGTTCACAGATGAGGCACCAGAGACTGCTGCCCTTGTGCACCGTGCAACTGATTACAAGGATGAGAGCATCCATTTTTACACTGCTGTTAACATTTAGGAAAGAAGATTAAATTAACACAGTTTATTTCCTTCTTCCTGCATGCGCTAGTTTTCAATAAGATTTCATAACTCTTAAGGCTGACAAAACTGGCCAAGCTATTTAAATGCAATACCACCATTTTAAATAGGGAAACATATTTTTGGAGGCAATGTGGATGGTGAGTAAAGTATTTTTTTGTGTGCCCTTCAATGAGATACGGCCTCTGTTTTTAATTGGTAATCAGATGGCAGAGATTTTGCCATCATGTACAAAACAGCAATTAAATACTACTGTAAAATATCACATGCTAAAAACCTACTCTTTTGACTTGATTTATAGAAAGCTTTTTATTGTTGTTTTTCTTATTTTCTATTGCATATTTGCGTCTTGGATTGGTTAAACTGGTTTGATTGGAAATCCCTACTTAAGGATGAGGGGTTTTTTACTACTTAAAAATATAGTGTGAAAAGAAAACATGGCACCTAGGCCCACTAAATATAGATTTAAGTAAAATTTACATTGTTGATGAATGGCTTCTGGCCAACCAGAGCTGTTTTTTTAAACTTTTGGGATCTCTTATGTCCAACTTGCAGTGTCTGGCTGGCATAGTACAGTTCATATACCTGGCCTTGATTTAGGTAGGCAATCCCTTCCTGGTGACAGCAAATATCAAGGTCTTCATAAGGATAATTTGTTCTGTACTCTTAACACTTCCCTCTTCAATACAAATATGTTTACATTTAAGCAAGAGGTCACTTAATTTCTTTGAGAGGGTGGGAAATCTAGGTATCTTCATAATTTCAGACTGATGTAGCCAGAATCTAAAAAGACCAAAAAAAAAGACAAAAAAATCACCATTTTGTTTTCATTAAGCATTCTAAGTGAAGAAGCAGCTGTGCAATATTTTTTGTATGCTGCTATAGCTGTATGGGACAGACATAAAGAAGGTACCTAACACCATGGTGGGAGATGAAACTCAAGAAATTAGTAAGTATGTATGTATATATATGTATATGTGTGTAAGTATATATGTATGCTATGTATTTTTTTAAGGAAATGGATCATTAAGTATCTCTAATTAAATGTGCTCTCATTTTGCCCTGATCACTCTCTCTACCTGTTGTTTATAATCCGTTTATTTTTTTCTTTTAAAAACTATATTTTAAAATAAAGCACTGCTACATTTAGTGATTGTATGTTGACATAGCACAGGTATTTCATATGCACTCAGTGTTCTGTTGTTATGGTGAATATGAATACTGCAGTTACTTAAGATTCCCTTAAACAACTGTAATAGAAGCTGGAATGATCCTTGGAAAGATTACCCCACTTTTGGATAATTTAAAAGGAATTTAAGCCTTTCGGTTCAACTCTTGCTTAATTGCTCCAAAACTTTAGGTGGTTATTTATTTACAGATCAGTACTGCTAGGAAATTTGGAGTTACTAAAAATTCTGAGTTACAAACAAGATTAAGAATTAAACAATTTTTCTTGGGAACCTTGGGGAAGAGCCTTCATAACACATAGTTGCACTAAGTTGACACGTGTTAGAAATTTCGGACCACCAATGACTTGAATTAGCAATTAAATCTTTTACTTCATCAGTAGTTTAAGAATGAAACAACTGAAACCTCCAAAAATTATATTTATTTTAACATGGCATGCTTTCCACCCATAGGGACAAAGTCTTGTCTTTGTCCCCTTAGTGTCAGTTGACAGTCTTATTGCGTGTAAAAAATAAGTCACAAGGATTTATCTAAAAATCCTAATTTTAGTATAATTTTTTTTTCCTCTTCATGTCAATGAAATAATAAATCCACACTTTAAAAAAAACATCAGTTTTTTAATGTGTTATATTTTCACAGAATCTGTATGTTTTAGCACATAAACTCTGATGGTAGAGCTTAAAAATAATCATTACCAAGGATGATACAATTTAGTTAACATTTGGAAATGCTAACTGTACAATTATTGCATTAGCATAAAATAGGTTGAGACAAGCTTTCGTGAAGCTCCATAATACAAAGGTACATGCTTTCACAAAGCAAATTTTACAATTCAAAGACATGTTAGATTTCTATCAACATACCTAGATACTGAGTCTCTTTCTTAGCCCTGTTTGAGAACAATGTGTTGTCTTCTATTAGCCAAAATGTCACAGGACTTATACAAAGGATGCAAATGTGTCATATTTTTCTCCCCAGGCTAATTTGCCCTCACTGCTTGGTGCTCCCTGCATTAGAGTAATGGAGCCCATGAAATGCAATAAGAAAAGGTGTATTTTAATTAGACAAGTCATGGTATGAATAAACTCTGTTATAAATCACTTCTCTTTATTTGCATGTACGAGCTGCATATATTAACAATTTATATTAAGTTTATTGAAATGTCTTTCTTAAGGTATTTTTTCAGCAAGTGTGAAGCCAGGCCTGGTCAGAAGAAACCTTGAGACATAAAAATGTTCAACTATTGCACTGGCTGGGTGGATATAAATATTAATGAGAACACTGCTAGCATACAAGGATATTTTTTTAAACCCCAAGATAGAAATCAGAGTACATTAGTTAGACCTATTAAACTGCACAGTAGTTCTCTGAGAAAAATGCTGGAAGCTCTGTCACTTAAGTCTATTTAAAAACAGCTTGGTTTAAATGGATTTTCGTGGTAGTGAAGTAGTTTAGGTCATTTAGTTTTTTTTTTCCTTCTGTGAGTGTTACAAGTCTATTAATGGAGTCCTAGGCATTACAGCCCATTTTTTTTCAAATGTATTTAGACCCTAAAGGACACAGAGATTTTCAAAGGCATCAAAACTGTTTATATGCTTCTTCCTCATTAATTTTGAGATGGACATAGCCCTAAACTGTTTTTTGCTTTCCTGTGTGCATTTGGGAGTGTAAGTATACATGTCCAGGACACCACTAACTATTTACATGAGCAGGTGGGCCAAAGTCTGTATAATTCTCCAAAGACATGTTGCTTTCTTGGTATGAGTAAAAGCCAGTGTGCAAGTTCAACACAATCTTCCCCTGCGATTGATAGACCTGGCTGCCTGAGGAGTCCCTAAGTAATGTAAAGGCTGGATGGCACCTCTACCCCATTCTTTTCCCTTTTTAATGCATTCTGGAAGACAGTCCCACTACATAGCTTCTCTAGACACAGGCAAGGATCCTCCTGACTTTGAGCCTGTACTTACTTGTTCATGTCTTATTCCTAGAAATTTGTTCTTGTGCCAGGTTTGTTTTCTATGCTAAAGATTTTTTCCCTATGTCGTTGACCCAACACTCCTTGATTCCAGCCATCTCCCTGCTCATTCTTCATTTCACTTAAGTAAAAACTTCAAATTGTTCTAATAGTCTAATTTAGTACTTGTCCTTTTTCTCTGTGTTGTCTCATACCCTCTCTGTGTCTGTTTCAGTATGTGCTCATTGCTCTTGAAAATGAATATCCAAAATCATACACAGTGCTCCAAATGAAATCTTAACTGTAGCTCCTTTAATGGTAGCAATATTTTTCTGTTTTGACTGATGTGTCTTGGCTGATACATCCTCTGATTGTATCTGCATTATACATGGTGACTCCTGACCTTCCTGACAATGCCATCCACGTCCTCCTCTTAAACAGTCATTGCCACTAGTACAGCAACACTTCTCCTTAATAGGTCATAAGTGGATGTCCCTGCATACTGCACCATTGGACATGGGCATGGGTTCATTATCCATCTTTGTGTCCTAATATATGCCCTAACAAATTCCATCCACACACTTTGTTTTGTGCCAACATTTCAAAAGACAATGACAAAAAATCCTGTCTCATAAACTGACCTGGAGGAACTCACTGGTAATGTCCTCCCAACATGTAACTTCCCCTCTGGCACTACTCCCTGCAATCTTCCTTTTAACCAGGGCCTTGTGCATTTTACAGTTTTTTTTTCTTTTCCATCATAATAAGTCAGTCACTTTTGGCACCATAGCCTACTTTATCAAAACTCAAGTGAAATATATGTAGGGCATTCCCCTTTGATAGAAAGATGATAGCTTATAATGTAAATTTGGCAGGTCATTCTAGCATAATTTACATTTAATAAACCTGTACTCCGATGTATCCACTTTCCTTTTACCTTGAAACTTTAATTAAATTTCCCCTGTATTTGTTTTGAAGCACTATGTACTCTTCACTTCAAAGTAAGGGGATCAGATTCCCACATTCTCTTTCTTGTCAAATAGAGGTTTCTACTGGTACGATCTCTCTTGAAAGTTGGTAGGTTTCTTAAAATAATTCTTTCTTAATAGATGTTCAACTGACAGGCACACAGGATCACAGAATTGTTCTGGTTGGAAAAGACTGTAAGATCACTGAATCCACTAGAACCTAAATCTACCAGGCAGTTTTGGGGTAAAAGTTATTTTAATGCTATTCCACCTTTTTCCTTTATTTCTCATCTTCCCAAGCAACACAAACTGAAACACTTGGATTTCAGTCACTGTCACAGTTACAGTATGACTCTGTTATTTCTGGTTTTATGGCTAATTTCAATAGTTTCTCTGATCTGTTTTTTCTCCAGATACTTCTGTATACACATCCTGTGTTCCTACTACTTTCTATCCCCCAATCAAATCACACACAAACGCCTTTCAATAATTTAATGTATTTTCTTTCCAACTTTCTTCCAAAAATATTCTTTGATCCATTGTTGTATCTTTAGTTACTTCTTTTTCTATATTAAAACCAAAAATAGCTTGCCAGAACAGATTACAGTGTCTAAACTGCTAAAATCAAAAGAAATAGTGAGAGAGGCTGTTAATGATGAAACAAATTAGGATATTTTAGAAAAGCTGCTACTTTGGTGAATATATTTATTTCATATGCTTATGAATTCAGGCATCTGCAAGCTATTGTCCTTTAATGAGGGCAAGCTTAATTAGTTAATATTTTAAATACCTGGCTGACTCAAAAGGAGTTTTTGATGAAAAAATCAGTATGTTCAGAATGCCTTCTTCTATGAACATGCTGCTCTTTTCCAGCTAGAAAAAACAACCCACTTTTCTTTAGAAACTGCAGATATTGTTATTTGCAAGCTGATCTATTTCAGATGCAGATATATCTTTTAAATTATAAACCATCATAGGGATCATGGGAAGTCCCCAGTGGTTGGAGAAAGGCAAATGTTATACCCATCTTCAAAACAGGTCAAAAGGACAACCTGGGAAACTACAGGAAATAAAGCCTGACTTCTGTACCTGAAAAAATAATGGATTGAGTCCTCCTGAAGCCAAGTGGGGATGTTATGAGCTGGATAGGTGGGCAACTAGGTAGATAAAAAACTAGTTGGCTTGTTGGGTTCAGAGACTATCGATTAGCAGGCTGTCCTCCACCTGGAGGCTGCTTACTCTGAGAATACCACAGGGATGTGTTCTAGGACATTTCCTATCTTTATCAATGATCTTGAGGAGATGAAATTTGACAAGGAAAAATACAAAGTCCTGCACCAGAAAGGAGTAACCTCTTGCAATGGTATGGCTGGAGACTGCCTGGACAGGAAAACAGCTCTTCTGAAAAGGCCCTGCAGGTGCTGGTGAACAGGGAGCTGAACACAAACCAGAATGTCTCCTAGCAGCAAAGGCGGCCAACAGCATCCTGGGCTAGAATAGGAGAAGAGCCAATAGATCACGGGAAGTGACTATCCCCCTCTTCTTGGTATTAGACTACATATAGATACTACATTAAGTTTTGGGCCCTCAGTACAAGAAAAACATTGATAACCTGGACCAAGTTCAGTGAAGGGCCACTGAGGTGATCTGGGCTGCAGCACTTGACAAGTGAGAAGAGACTAAGGGAGCTGGGTGTGTTCAGCCTAGAGAAGAGATAATTTCAGGGGTCCTCGAAGCAACCTGGCAGGGCCTGGGAGATGATGGACCTAAATTTAAAAGAGAGATTACAATTGGATGTAAGGAGACTTATTCACCAGGAGGACAGTTGAGCAGTGGAACAGTGTCCTGAAGAAGCTGTGATGTCCATTAATTCCTGGAGACTTTTCAAGACCAGTTTGAGTAGAGCCTTTGAGCAGCTTCATCTGATCTCATAGCTGACCCTGTTTTGAGCAGGAGTTTGGACTGGAGACCTCCTGAAGTCCCTTCCAGAATTTTGCAGTTCCAGGAATTCCGAATGGACAGATGTTTCCCTGGGTTCTGTTCTATCTTCTAGGACGACATAGTCTGTACTCACAAGTTAGACTGCCTGTTGCACTGTGAGCCAGTGGACAAATGACAGTAGTTTTGGATGAGCAGATCTAAAGCATTCCACCAGTGTCTTCTTTCAGAAGTGCCACTTATGGGCCTGAAGAATTAGCTCCATGTTACTGTGGTGCATGATTCACATATTATTGCTGTTATTTAACAGACATCAACTTTGTACTTGGTGATTTACCCACAAATAAGGAATATACATTTGGGATCAGATACAAATGATGCACATTATGATAATGGAAAAATTTAGGTTGGAAAGGACCCCTGGAGATTACCTAGTCCAACTCCTTGATTAAATCAAGGCTAGCTGAAAAGTTACATTAAGTTGCTGTGGGACTTTTACAGTTCAGTTTTGAACATCTTTAAGGATGGAGATTTCACAGCCTGTGAGGGAAACCTTTTCCAGTGCTCATCTCCTCTCATGGCTAAAAAATGTTTCCTTGTATCTGGCTGGAATTTTCCTTGCTGCAACCCATGTCAGGTACCTTCCACCTTTCAATAGGAATCTTTGAGAAGAATCCAACTCAATCTTCTCTAACCTCCCTTTATGCAATGGTAGACATCAGTGAGTCTTCCCCTTAGCTTCTCTGGAAGCATAACAAGCCTGTCCTCCTAGGTGTTCAGTGGTCCCTTTCAGGACTCCAGTTCTTACGGGGAGGCCAAAACTGGATACAGTACTCCAGACACAGCTTCATTAATGCCAAGAAGAGGGAAAAATACCCCACCACTTGCCTTGACCTGGTGGCAGAACTCTTTACCAGGTTCCCCAGGTTCAACTCTGAAGAGCTGCTGCGTAACTAGGCACTCCCCAGACTGTAACAACAAAAAGGGTTATTCTGCCCCAAAGGCAGAACTGTGCCTTTGTCTGTTGAATTGCATAAGGTTCCTGTTAGTTCAGTCCTTCAGCCTGTCAAACTCCCTCTGTGTGGCAGCCCTGCCCACCAGTGTATCAGCCCTTCACCCTCAGTTTAGTATGAGATGTGATATTGCTGAAGAGTGCATAGCATCCCATTGATCGTTCCCTGACAAAGATATTAGATGATGCTAAGCTCACATTGACCTTTGAGAACTGTCACCCATAACTGGCTACCAGTTAGATTTCTAACAGCTAACCCCAACACTTTGAACCTACCATCAAACCATTTTTCACCCATATTTCACCCAGGCCAAATCACAATTTGGTTTCAGGGAAATTACAGAAAATGGTGTTGAAAGCCTTGTTAAATTCAAGGTAAATGACATTCACTGCTCTCTCCTTAGCCACCAAGCCACTCATGTCATCACAGAAAGCAGTTAGGTCAAGTAAGATTTGCCAGTTATAAATCTTTACTGACTGTTCCTATTAATTTTCCTTTCCCTCAAGTTCCTGTAAATGATTTCCATGAAGACATACCCTTAATTTTCTTAGGAAGTGAGACTGACCAGCCTGGAGTTCCCTAAATTCTCCTTCTTGCCCAATTTGAGGATGAGCAAAAGATTTACCGTTTCTTGGTCAACATGGACGGCCACTTTTCAAAGATGATAGCAAGTGGCCTTGAAATGACATTGCCCAGCTCAGATTCATTTTGTTTGGTCCCATGAGCTTGAATATGTCCAGGTTGTTTAGATAATTCTAAACAGTATACTTGTCTACTGTGAGTACTACTGTTCTCCCCCAAAATGATGCTATTTGGCACAGGGATCTGGGACATCTGAAAGCAGATCTTGCCAGTAAAGTCTTAGGCAAAAAAAGCTCTAAGTACCCCTTTTCTGTGTCCTATATTACAAGATTACCTGCTCTGCTCATCCTCAGGTCCACATGTTCCCTGGTCCTCCCTTTGCTGGAATGGATGTGCTAAGCCTTAAAGTAGGCTTTATCAACCTGCTTTTACCTGCTGCTACAGCTGTTACAGGCTTTACCAGCCTGCTACAACACACAACCCACTTTGTTTACTTCCCCCCTAATCTTAACCCATAAGTTTTCAACATATCTGTCACCAAATTCATGGCAGAATTCTGGGCATTCCAGGTGTGTTTTTGTGTAGACCACAATTTCCTCATAGATGTATTCCCTGCCAGTCATTCCTAAAGAGTCTTCATCCATCCACGCACCCACCACATTACCCCAGTTTTGTAAGTTATTTCAACACCTCACTGTGAGACCAGTGATGACCATGCACTGTTCCATGTATGGAACTTCAGTTCTTTCTGATTATTTTTCAAGATGCAAGTGTTTGTGTAGAAGCACTTGAGATGTGGCTCTGGATGCCTTACTTCGTTAGGAGAAGTAAAAGAGCATACTTTGTCACTCTGTCCTACACACTGTCTTCCCCCACTTATCCAACTGTTGTGTCAGTCTGACTTTGGGTGGGAAAGGAACATTAGAAGAGGTATTCCCTCTGTCAGTATAGAGACATTTCCCCCAGTAATGATGAAACTGGTGAGTAGAAAGTAAAGAGGGAAGATGGAACTAGCATCTAAGTTGCATATTTGATTGAGGTAGATGTAGCAGCACACCAGCAGTCCTGATGTTTTGTATCTGTGTTTTTCTCACAAGGAGGACACAAAAAGATGGAGAGCTGGCTTTCTTTCCTTTTATTCCTTATTACGTTAGTGCTAATGTTTGCAAGTGAGCTTCATGTGGTGAACACAATATGCAGCTGGGAGTTCTGAAGAGATTTCTAACTTGTTCATGTGCAGCCCGGGAAGCAGGGAAGCAGATAATCTGATTAAATAGCCATGAACAGCACACTTATTCTGTGGCTGGTCTCTAAATTGTAGGGATTTTATTAGTGTGTTAAAAAAGTTAGTATGAAGAACAGAACAAGTGAAACACATATTCTTTGTCTATTTGCCTTCTAATTTTTTTGTACTCTGTCCCTGTAATGCAATTAGGGTTCTACGTTTTTAAGGTGCTGATGGTATAACTGATACCATACTCTCAGTACTGGGAAAGGATTTTTGTGTTGTGACAAAATTGGCAGGAATATATGACATTTTTTCCCCTCACAAAACCATAACAGTATTTAATAAAATTTGCCAATGATACTCATTTTATGGGAACAATTTATTTGTTGCAAACCATAACCACCATCTGCTGTGGATAAATTGACAACAGGTGAGCTCCCAGAAGGAGACTTGTGATCTGCTTCTCAACTGATATCTACAGAGGATCATATAAGGACCTTGCACCCTTAAATCTTACCTTACCAGCCCCTCCACCTACTTCCCTTTCTTTCTTCTCCAGATTCCCATAAGCAGAATTTTTCACAAATGCCTGATAACATTTGCACTGGGACCATGTGAAAAATGGTTGGTATGTTAACCATAGAAATACAACCCTCTGGTTCAAAACCAGAAACTGATACATGTCGATTAACCATAGTAAGGAGTGAGATACTGGCTCTGTAAATACTGAACTTAGTAGGAATTTAAATACTGAAATATAAGGCAGCATAAGTGCCCATCCACCGACTTGCTCCAACCATGTAATAATTTAATGCAACAGATGGGAGACGCACAAAATATTCTGTATCAGTCTGATCACATTTCCTATAACGAGTTTGGGGCTACTGCTGTGTATTCTGAGATTGAAAGAAAATCAGTATTCTGCTGTTTTAGAGATAGGGTTAGTTAAGATCAGAGATGAATGGCAGCACGGAAATCAATAGGAGTCCAAATCAAATAATAAGCAAGTGCCTTACTTAGAACATATGTTCTGTGTTTAGCAATAGGAAAATCAGCAGAAAAAGTTGAAGAGGAAAGCAACAACGAAATTGAGAAAGTGTATGTACACACACAAACCTGTACACACATGTGCTCCATATGTGAACAAAACTGGAAGTCTAAAAAGATGAGATAACAGAGATGAAATCTTCATGAAGCGATGAAATGAAAGTAATATTTGCTGGTGATTCATCAGGCCTAAGATTTCTGATGGGATGAACACGTGTTCTCACAAAGCATTAAAGGGCAAGCCTGAAATTATTTGTAAACATAGATGTTAAATTAATCCTTGGACTATGATGTCCATGGCACACAAAATTAAGGCTTTTACATTTTGTGGTGTCTAATTTTCATACAACGAGGAGATAAACTCCCACTAATGGCAAGTTCTGTTTCCTCCTTTCTAGGTCGTTCACTAGAAGATCCTGTCTTTTGGGCATGGAACATTTTCCTTGAGTATATTGTGACTTATAAATGTGTAATTCTAGCTCTGAAATGTCAGAACTTCTGAAAGATTAGTAGTGCACCCTTTGACTATTATCAGCACTCCATTTAATTAGATCATCTTCTTAAAAAATGTCTTTTGCCATCTTCAAAAATTCCTGATGCTCACCATATGACAGATGAATAATTTAATTTGCAATATCAATAAAGCAGTTTCTGCTTAATTTGCTGAAGACACATCGCAATGTATGTATTTTCCATTTTAACTAAACAAAGTAATTGGAATATTTTTAGTATTGAACTGATCTTTCCTTAACTCTGAATATGTTTATATAATGTGTTATGCTTTTCTTATATATAATTGTAAGTTAGCTTTAGATATACACATTGATACAATCAAACACTTTTTTACAAAGAATATAAAGTCTTTTTAGAAACTACAGAACCACTTACGATGTGGCTTTCTACTATGTCTGTGGTGTTGAAAGTAGGTAGAGAAGCCATGAAATGGTGGTAGATGACAAAACCAGAACCCCTGCTATTTGTTCTCCACCCTACGGAGCAGGAGACTTTCTTCCTGTCAGTTTGTGTTATGTTTTTGTCATCTGTGTCCTCAGGGAGAATTCAAGGTTTTATTTTCATGATGTTTTCTTTGGAGATGATGACGCTCCTGTCAACAGCAATCCATTTTTGAGATCAGGAACCTTAGAGCTCCTGAGTTGGTAGTTGCTTCTTTAATTGTAGATAATTAAGGAAAATATTCATTTAAAAATAAATAAATATTATTTTTGCACATTAGAATAAACACAGAAAAATATCCTCGCAAGTTACAAATTTATGTTATATACTATGTATATACCATGAAAGAGGACTTGGGGGGAAGGTTGTATTGAGAGAAGCACCAAATACACACAGTTTTTATGGGTTTATGTTACTAAGAAAAGAGATTATTTAAAGATTGGACAGGTAATGTATCTCTGTAAGTCACTCTTCCTACAAGTACAGTGTTTTGAGAACTGCTGCTAAGTCTCCAAGGAAACCACTGCTATTTACGACTGTTTAGTGGTGGAAAATTAATTTTTACCTGCTTTTCTAAGACTGACAAGTCATGACAGCTCTTAGGAGTCTGCAAATCAATGATTAGTCAAACCTTTTTTATTTTTAGTTACCTTTTCTGTGTATTTAGACTGAATCACAGAACTACACTACAGATCAGAGGTGGAAAATTAAGTCGTGATTGGAAAAAATGAAAAAAATCCTAATTTTCACAACAAAGCTTGTAGCATAATAGTATTATATTGAAAAATTAGCTTCTTGTTTAAGTCAATGATCAGTATTCCTCATAAATATTAATTTGCTTACACAGATTTCTTTTCAAAGCTGCACATGTATTTGTATAAAAACACACTGTGAGGATTGACTGAGCATCTACTAGACTGGTACTGCCATGTAGAATCCTAATCCCAGTGCCAACTGTGGCTAAATAAAAATCTTTCTTTATTCTTAAATCAGATGCTGGCAATGAGAGCCAGAACATTAGAGAAATTTTGTAATTATGCCTTGTAGTGGACGGCTATGTGTTCTTTCTCACGTTTCTCTGCCAGCAAAGGCTGACATCCCTGAGTTGTCAAAAGCAGAGTTTGTTGTTTTCCCACATGACAGCAGAGGTGAGATCAGAGCACAAATTGTCTGTATCAGTTTACACCAAAGAGATCCACCTAGCCTCATATCTTGTCTCCAACACCAGCTGGAGGCTGCTGTCCATGGAGTCATGTAAATACAAGGCAATCACACAGTGGGAACTCCACAGAATATCCTCCCAGTTTCCAGTGGAAGGGACCATCTACCAGAAGTAGTGTCCTTGTATTTCATAGCCCAGAATGTTTTTTTCCTTTGGTCACTTCTTAAAACCATGAAAACCTTTAATATTTTCAAGATGCAATTCAGAGATTGAAAAGAGGACTTGCCATGCAGTTCAGGAGAGGTAGGGATGTGTGAGAACAGCAAATTTGGAATGAACCTCTGACTTGAATGGGAAATTCCTGTAAGCATGATGATGAAGTGGTGACAGCATGATGGTATGGGTCTTGGTTTGATCATCTCTGCGCTTCTGTCAAGTAGGAAAACATATGCAGCTTCTATGCTTGTGTTCCCATATTACATTCTACCTTTCAACTCTGCAGGACTTGGAGTTGCCTGATAACTGATGTTACTGCACCATGCACAGAGCATGGAGCTCTTCAAAACTACAGACCCGCTCTGGTTAATGTTTCCTATAAAACCACTTTTTTGGCGCAGTCTCAAATAAAGTTGTTTATTTATTTTAGGATCTTTTTCTGTTTTTCATTTGTGGGTTTATCAGGGTATATTAGGATCCAAATGTTCTGTTGTTCATGTATGACTTTCCCCTTAGATAGTCCCTATGCCTTTAAAAATACTGTGTCATAAACTACACAAAGTCAAAAGACAGAGGGGAAGAAGAAAGTGATAGAAGCAACAGGGTTGTTGAGGAGAGAAGTGACATTGCTACAGATGGAGATATGGAACCTATTAAGGTACAGATGACTTTTGGGTAAAAATCCTCATGCATAACCGAAGCATGTAAAAAATTCTCACTTTTTAATGACAAGTTGTGATTATATACCTGAAACCACAATAATTTAATTTCTCTCAATCCTGACAAGTGCATAAAGTGATAATTCTTTGTAGCTCATTTTACACGTTTGTTATTTAAGTGGGAAATCTTAAGTATGTTTTCAGGCTTGGTCAGATATACATTATTACAGGCCATTAAAAATTTCCAAATGCAACAATTATTATTAAAGCTTCACTGCTGTTTATCCATTTTTCAGTTTTTATTGATGACAATTACTTTAAATTATGTTCTCAAATGTGCTCTTGTTGCACTCAAAAATCTTTTAAAATCAAATACCTTTCAGTACACATATGAGTTTCTAAGACTTGCAGATGTGGGACACTCATGTACATTAACAGTAACAGTGAAGATGATGGAGCTCTGGTGATTAAATACTGGGAAAAAATAGGATAAAATAGGATAAAATCTCCATTACATCACAGAGGAATCAGCCTCTGTCCACCCAGGATTTGGTTCATCCTCTGTCTCCCGGATTGCTCTCCCTTGTTGTTCACACTGCTCCCTTGGGTGCACAAATGAGCACTGTTTTCGCAGTTTTTCAATAAATGAGTCAAGAGAAGTTGTTAATTGATTAAGGCTGAAAATAGAAAGCTGGTGGTAGTGTGACCTTGCTCACTAGACATAATCAGGTGCTAAGCGAGTTTGAGAGTCAGGTGTTGTGAAAGGGCCTGTGCTAGAGAAAAGTGACTCCATTTTTTTGCTTGAAGGTTCAGGTTCAGACCACAGTCATTGCAGTCCCCTTGAGAACAGACTTTTTCTTTTGATGTCTTCTTTACACCAAGTGCCTCATCTGATTGAGCTCTTAGGACAGGGCCTCAGGCTGAGCTCCCAGAGACTGATGGTAAGTCCTGTGTCTACCAGAAGCATAGTGTTCCAAGTGGGCTAGGATATCCTGGCCTCAGTTTGCATGGGATACATATGATGTTCCTCAGAGGCTGTACTGAAGAATATGTATGCTGAATTTATATGCACAACTATATAAACAGATGAAAGCAATTACATCCAGTCTCAATAAACTCAGCGGCAAATACTAGATTTTCCCCCACATCATACTTATATCTTTGGAAATCTGGGTCTTGACTCTGCAATGTTTACTCAATCAGATTAATTCCCGTTTATCTTGACTACCATGGAATTATCCTAGCCATAAATTCAGCCTATTGACTGTAGTATAAATGCTTTTGAGAATATGGTCAGTAGGACTAGATGTTAATAATGACACCACTATCCACAGAGCTATTTCCACCACAAAAGATGTCAGAATGTCTTATTAAGCCACCTACTCCTGCCTCTTTATTTTCCTTCTCTGTCTTAAGGTGTCTGTCAATGCTGATGCAATGCAGTGTAGGCTGCAGTGTCAGAAGCAATGCAGACATTCAGGTATTCTGTTCTGTTGTTAATGAAAAATGAAAACTGTTTGTATGTCAATATTGTGACAATGAAGGAATCACTATGTAGCAGCTTTTCTGTCCTGTTTATTTAGAATTTATTTTTATTTAAAAATATTTTTCTAGCATTTGTTTTTACAATGAAAATATTCTGGTCAATTGAAAAAAGTAGCAAGGCACAGGATAAAAGGGGGAGGTAGCCTTTTTAGTCATTCTGGGGAGAGTAAAACCTCGCATCTTGTTAGCTATTACTGACCTTGAACCTGATGCAGCTTTCTTGGACTTGTTACTTGATGAGGACTCTTCCAATTTGTGAGTTACTGAAAGGCCCTTAGTATAAATTAGGTTCTGATAGCACACCTTTGTGTTAGCAGACCAAAGAGTGCACTGTCAAGAAGTTACAAAATAAAATTTGTTAATGTCTCCACTCTTTAAGCTACAGACACATCAATTATTGTTAAAGATTTGTTCCTTAAATTTTAAGCTCTATATGAAAGAGTGCAACAAAGAAGCATCTAGTTCTTACTCTGCTTATATCTGCTTCAAAAACCAGTCCAAAGTCATAGCCTTTTCCAAAACCATATCTTAAAGTAATTCCAAATTATTATCCTGTATTCCTTTTCAAAATCATAGTCCTTCTCTTTATAACTCCCTACTAACTCTAAGTTTTCTCACCATTCTGATTCACTCTGACCTGATCTGAATCACTGCAAGTTTGTGCCTGCAAGGTTGTTTGGGAGCACAGAATTGCAGTCCTCCTATGTAACCTTAAAACAGATCTTGCTGGATGTGTTTTTCATCTTTGCTGTTTTGCAGATCAATGGTTACAGTTCCAGTGAGGCTGGGGAAGAATATTATCTAGAAATATCGCATGTGCCGCAGAAACATCTTTTTTGATCATGTGAATACCTTGTTTTGGAAGCTGCCTTTGCTACCAGCTCCACTACTTACCCACTTGTCATGCCCTTATCCCCAGAGTTGCCTGGGTCCCCTCTAGGGGACAGACATTTAACTGCTTTCACATCCTTCTCATTGTGATCCCCAGACTTCCAGTGTATTGCTTGTAAAACATCCTTGTTTCCACTTGTCTAACGTCCCCTTAGGTACGCTAATTCCCCTCCTTCATCCCACATCCCAACAACCATCAACTACAGAGGCATCCAGCATACCTTTTTGTGACTATTTTTTTCCTATGTTTCATTCAGATATAGCCAGAAAGACCACAAGCAGAAAGCTTGTAAAGTGATTAAACTCATTTTCTTCATTTGCTGTGGCGCCAGCTTGCTAGGTTCTTTATCGAAACTAGCTCAGTCACGCAGCAGGTTGAGCTTGAGATTCCTCGTACAGATCATTATGCTCCCATAAATTATCTCAGACGTACCTGAGCCAGGGTTTGAACCAGCCATTGACAGGAAAAGCTTCTTCCTTTTGCTCTTTTCCTTTCATTGCTATCCTGCACCACTTTGCTCTTGCCTGAAGAATGGAGAGCGAATACATTTTTTAACAGTCTCTTAGGTTTAGTACTGCTGTCTTTGAAAGGTACTCTCTACTTTAAGGCAAAATTATTTTAAATTAAATTCCTATAGTAACCCGGTCTGGTGAAGAGTAGGAAAGAGATATTTTCTATTTTGAATTACTAATTCAATGAATCATAATCTATTTTAATGAAAAATTACAGTGGTTGTATAAGGCAGTATTTCCTTCTGATGAGCTTATGCCTATGTGGGTGTAAAATTTATTGACAACTCTCAATGCAACTGACCACTGAAACAGAAAAAAAATAATTTGAATAAACTTTCTATGGATATATTTAGTACTTCAGTTTTAGACTGCACTCTTAGATAAATTTTTCATGTTATCCAACTGCAAATCTTTGTGTAATGTCTGTTATAAGAAATATAGTTACATAACACATGCTAAAAGCTTACTCAGCAGCAGATATTTGTCAAGTGATGTCTGAATTTTCTTTAAAAAAAACAGAAGAAACTTCAAGCACTTTTTTTTTTTTCCAGAACAAAACAACAACCCACAAACAACAGGTAAAAATGCTAAAAAAACCCCACAATTTTAAATACGAATCTTTGAAAAGTAGGCCAAATAATTTCAAATGTTCCAGTTTAAAATTTTCCAAAAAACAAGTTGCCCAACTTTCAGAAAAAAAGGGTGTTTCCCAGGAATCTTTTAGTTTAGTTCAGTTTTCCTTCAACAAAACTTTTGGGCTATTTTGGTTTATATATATATGTATATTTGTATTCTATATTTTTTCAAAGAACCTTGAAAAAGTTTTTATACATAAATAAGACAAATGAATCTAAGGAGAATAAAGAAGCTGTAATAATTGTGCTACTCCTGTAAGGCACCAGCATTATTATTAGCAGGCTAGAGTGTCTGTACCATCCATGCACAGAAATCTGTTAATCAGATAGCATCACCTTTGGATTTAAAAAGAAATCATAGGCTGATCCAGAATGAGTAAGTATCTCCATACCATCCATGGAGATATGGGGACTGAAAATACAGCAAGGTTAGCTCAGGTCTCTGGGGACAGTGAAGCAGACATGGCCTTGCACCTTCCACACTGAAATGGGATGTACTAGGTACCAGCTGCTGATGGACCTTGAAGCACACCTCCAGATTGGTAGGTGGAGCTGCTGAAGGGAGCTGGGCAAGCTGGGTGATTCTGGTGAAGGATGTGGTGTTATGGTGGCTGCTCTCACCTCCATACTGCTCCTCTGGCAGTTTCAGTTCAGAACACTGAGGGCATTCGTGAAGGAGATCCCAAGGCAAGGAGGAGAGCGAGGGTTTTCTTCGCTTCCGTGTGACCTGATTTCTAGCAAAATAAGGAGACCAATCAGTTCACACATACATGCAATTCAGCAGACTTGAGAAAATTTTCAGCTCAGACCTTTCAGAGGAATTTATTTTTGTTGTGGAGAACTTTACTCAGCCTTACGTCTCCTTACAGTAGGATTTGTGTGTGCTTTATGAACATACAAAATATTATTCTGAATTTGAGTATTTCATTTAACTAAAATGCATTATCTGTATCTGTGCTCAGCCATCTCTAACCATTCCCTTTTCAGTTTTTGCTTTTCTTTAAAAATAGAAATAAATTTACTCAAATGGCAGGGTAAGGAAACTCCTTATATGGAGAGGTAAGAAGAAATCTAATACATTAATGGTCTTATTTTACATTCAGAAAGCAAAGGCCAAAAAAGAAAATATTAAAGAATTCTGGTATGGGGGAGGGCAGAAAATCTGATCTGAGAAAACAGATTTTAACCCAGACTGAATCTGGGGACCATTTGTAAAAACAGCAAATTGAGCTCAATAGTTTCATAAACTGCAAGTGTAGAAGCTTGACAGCAGAGGTTTGATGGCCTATAATGCTTCGTCAGAAGCTTTTCCTCTCAGAATTGTTAGAGTTGTTGCCTGTGGAGAATAAGTGCCTTTTAGGACATGGTTCAAGTATAGGAGTAGTTTAGTCTGTCTTGTGTCGGAGAGGACAGAGGAATTTATCAGGAAAATTGTGTATGTTCTTTACAGTTGAATGAAATTCAAATCCAGGAATTGAACACGGACTAAAGCAAACCAGAAGGGAGAGGTTTCTACTGTATTTTAGAGAAGTGAGGTGAGTTCCTTTCATATAAACCTGCATTAGTCATGTATGTCTAAGAATAATACGCCTGCTGTCATTTCAGCCTGGGATTATCCATGTGTCCTGGAGACAGGCAGACACCTGGGAGATAATTTCAGTGAGGAGAACATTCTGTAGTTGAGGGAAGTGTTTATTATGCTAAATCATTGTTTCTCACTTCATTTCACATAATCATAACTTCTGTGGCATTTCCTTCTTTGACCTTCAGTATAGATCAGAGGATACAGCTGAAATCAAACACACTGTTTATGTGAGTTTGGCCCCTTCGGATTACAGCATTTTTTTCCCTTGCAGTTTTTCCCACTCTCTTTTCCCTTCAGGATTTCAGTGTAATAGTCTCTTAAGTTTCAGTTTCCAAACTTAACACTCTCAGTTTTCTTGGGTAGAACACATTCCTCTTTCACAGATGTTATCAGAAAATCCTCTACAAGTCATTACGTATGGAAAATACTCTGGTAACATTCTCTCTTTTGCACAGGTGCACGGTAGATATTTTTTTTACTTTGGGCAGGAAATAAAAAAAGAACCAGGTAGTATGATGTTCAAATTTTGCAAAAAATTACTCAAAAAACTCAGGCAAAATTAACTGCATCAAACTCCTAACAAAAAAAAAAAAAAAGAAAAAAAGGAAAAAAAGGGTCTTGTCCCAGCAGAAACAATAATTAAGAGTAGTATATCTCATTGAGTTATTTTATTTTCTCTGACATTCACGCTCCTCATATTACCTTGTCTCTGTCTCTTACAATGATTGTTATTTTTCTGATATAATTTCTTTTCTGCATCCCAAATTGTCAGCTCAGACTTCGAATAGTTGATTTGCCTCATTTGGTATTCTAGGTAAAGGTTTGCTTGTTTTGTCTGAATTCATGAAAGGGAAGATGCTTCTTTGTATAAGACTCAGTAATTAAAGTCAAGTCTTTGGGTTTAGACCCGTGACCATAGCAAATATGTTTTAGCCAGAAGTTATACTTCATTCCCATTCTTGAGTAAAATTAAGCCAGATCCTGCCCTTGAGCCTATGGTTTGTAGAGAGCTTTAAATGCTGGAATTGTGCACATTTAACCCCACTGTCACAGTTGTAGGGTCATATGGAGGTGACAGATGCTATCACACACTTCCTACTCTAGATGATTAATTATGAAGAGAGGTCTTTGCATAGACTAAACCTGGAAATTTCAGCTGATTTCCTCAGCAGGGTTCTTGGCAGACCTATAGGAGCATCTTTGTTGATTCAAGCCAGCTAGTGTCTGTTGTAAACAGAGACAATCACAGATTGCCTTACATAACAAAACTATCCAGGCTGATAAAAGCAGTGAAATTTCAGTACAACACAGTGCCGGAAATTTGGATCTCAAATACACAAATATTGCCATCAATATTCCCAGCATTATATATTTGCTATTAACATCAGGCTTACATACTCTAATTTTATTTCTTAAACTACAGAGATAGTGCTTAGATGTATAGATTTATTATCACATTTGGCATATATTATTTATAGCATAAGAAAGGTGAAACATCTTGCAGCGTGTGTGTAAAGATTAGGATTTATTGTCCAGGAATCCTTGAACAATTTTATCAAAAGCCCATTTCTAGGTGGTGTTTTTCTGCAATAAATCATACAGCAGAAATCTATCAGTGGACACCAGTAGGAGATAAATGAGAGCAGAGGAAAGAGGGTCATCAGAGTTTTTTTTTCTTTATCATGACCTGTCATTGGCAGAAATCCATTTATTATTGTACACGAATTATTTTTTTCCCTTACTCACTGGGTTTGCCATCCCGGGGACTGTTTTCTCAAATAAAATAAAAACTTCACAAAATCTAAGCTTTCAGGAATCATGAAAAGAGAAATAACATAAAGACCACAGGTGTAAAGACTAACACTACTTCTCTTTTTTTCTCTGTCTCTCCTCCTCTCTCTTTCTTTTCTCTTTCCACTACTCTACAAGACAACAATTTTTTTTAAGTTTTCATTATGGAATAGTGGAGGAGGAGGGACAGGACCATAAACATGGGGCTGTGGCAGTATAACTAAATTACTAAACTCAGTGCAAGAAGGAGGCAAAATGTATATTGTCCAATTAGAAGCGGGTGAGCTCCCATGGAGGCACAATAACCCCTATTAAAACGCTTCAAGAACCTTTCTCCCTTTTTTAGTGATATAAAGTTACATTTTTCTTTAAGTAAGGGGAAGGGTAGAAGGGGAATATTCCACTCATATTCCAAGAAGGGGGTGTGGGATATGTTATGTCATGGGGCCCCCATTCGAGCCAGAATAATGCAAGGAGCAGCTGATGTCACTTGGCTTGTTCAGCTTGGAGAAGAGCAGGCTGAGGGGTGACCTCATCACAGTCTACAATTTATTCAAGGAAAGCAGGGGAGTAGAAGGTGCTGATCTCTCCCTTGTGACCAGCGATAGGACACATGGAAATGGAATGCAGGTGCATCAGAGGAAGTTCAGATTGGACACTAGGAAAAGGTTCTTCAGTGAGAGGGTGGCTGGTCACTCGAACAGGTTCCCCAAGGAAGTGGTCATGGCACCAAGCCTGTCAGAGTTCAACAAGCGTCCGATTTTTTTTCTTCCTTATCACTAAAGTCTGAGTTACTGAAGCAATTTGTCAAACGGCTAGTAACTATCACAACTATTCTTCAATAATCATATCACAAGAAAATAGATGTTATTGTAATCTATAGTTTACTACATAAATACTGTGTATTTACTTCATTTAGGTGAGGTTGGGAAGAGAAAGGCTTGACAGTGAGCAATTCAGATTGATGACAGAACAAACAACTTAAAAACCACTCAGGAGAAATCTTTTATTCTCTTGTAGCTACTGGAAATTTACTGTTGATTTCATTTGATCCAGGATTCAATCCCACATTTCTAATGGAAAAGTTTTTGATTTTTACTGCAATGATAGAAAAAAGGTTACTAGTACAGACAAACCATACAGTTCAAATAACTTTTAACTGTAAATATATTGAAGACATGCAAAACTTGTGTGTAGGAAAATTACATTTTCTCGTTTGCGCTGTGTGATCAGCTACGGTCCTACATGCAAGCTTGATCTTAGTGGGTTTCAACACTTGCAGATTTCAGTCTTTCTGCATTAAATTTTAATAATCTCTCCTTGAAATATTGTAATTTTAGATTATTTTCCTTGCTGCTTGCATAGAACTTTTACAACAAATTCATTCATTCATTCATTCATTCATTCATTCATTCATTCATTCATTCATTCATTCTTTCAAAGTAGGAAAAAGACAATAAATTAGAAGGTAAAGTTTGCTGGAGCATTAAGATACTATATATTGTGTTTTATTTCATCTTGAATTCATTGCTTGCCTTCAAAATGAAAACTATTCAAAGTTTTATTAAAAACTGAGTTGCTCTTCAGAAAACACTAAGAAATCCCTTTTTTTCAGATCTAAGGTCATTACTACTCTTTCTATTTGGTCAGCTTAATTTTCAACTAACTGGAAAATTTTATTCCTTGAAATGTTAACAGCTACAGACATGAACAATAATTTATGGCTACCACATCAAATGAATGGCTCAAAATATTAACCCATGCTTCAATGTTATGGTAAACTCAGCTAAACAGCTTAACCTGTGCACAAAGCAGACTCTTTTAAACATCTAGGATGTTTAAACATCTGTTTGAATAATAAAACAATAATATTGCACATATTAAATTAGAATACGTTCTTATGCTTGTAAACCAAGAGAAAAAATATAGGCTACAGGGCAAATTACAGACTTTTAAGTTAAGATTTAAGAATTAATCTTAAATCTCGGTATTTCTTCTTCCCTACCAAATGAAAATAAGCAGTAAAACAAACAGGAGTTTACACTGCTGCAGTCTAGCTTCTTTTGGGGATAGACAGTTTGCATCTTTCTTTTTAGAATTTTGTTTGAAACCTTTAATTATAACCAATTGAATCTCCTTAAAGATTAGGGGGCCCACATAGACAGGTTGTGCATACCCAGTTATTATCTATAGCTCAAAGAGATTAATGTGGGTGAATATTCTATGATATCATGCACTTTTACCTGTTATGAAAATTTAAGATATATGCCACCTAACCTTTCATTTTAATATTCATGCTGGTTTTAAGTATCTTTTTCTTATAAATGCTGCAATCAAATCTTTCCTTGAGGCAAATCCTGTTCCACTGGCTGCAAGTTGGATGCAGCAGCACTGGGATTCTTTCAAATAGGGTGTAGGTGTCTACAAGGAGAATATGAGACTTTAAGAGTTACAGGAATTGTGGGAATTGCAAAACTATAGTGGAAAACCAATTCAGCAGGGCCTTGCAGAAATCCCAGTGCAGGTGGCACTGAGGATGGGGCAGGAATAGCCCGGATGGATAAAGGTTTCACACGGACTCACCAAAACGTGGATCCTGCCTTGAGATCAAACTGAACGCCCTTGGTGTTGCACAGAAATGGTGAGACCCTTTTGCCTGTTCTGTGTTGGAGATGACTGTGCAGCAGACTGGGTGGAAAGGAGCAGAGAGGGTAAATAAGAGGCAGCAGCTCCTCACACTGGCACAGTGAGTGGCCTCAGCTGCCCCACTGTTGTCTGTCCGGAGCTCACGCAGAGAGTGAAGGGGTGAAGAGGTACTTCTCAGTGGGCAAATACTCCTCACTCTTGCTGTGTGGGACAGGGATGAAAGGCTGGAGGGCTTGCCTCTTCCCTCCATCTCTGTAGGCAGCCGATGAGGTAAAGTCATCTTCCTGGTATTAGTCTAGGGTAACATTTGGCTTCCCTTTCCATGTTAACCTTTAAGCATATGTGCACTCAGTCTGTAGATAATTTTGGCAGAAAGAAAGTTGCAGAAATAAGTGTATCTGTGTCTTGGAGTTTGCTATCAGGTTGATAAGAGTCATGCAAGTCAAAGAAATCCCTTGCCTTCTTTTGTTTCACAGCCACAGAATTTCATTCAAAGCTAAGGTCCCTCAGGTATTCTATCAGTGAGACCATGTTGTATCTGCTTTGCTCAATCAGCTTTACGGAACAGTTTTGTGGTCCACATCCCTCTTATGATGTTAGTGCTCACAGCATCTACGAGATTTCCACACATAAAGCAAGCTGTGAATGTAGCCCAGGAGTTTTAGGGTTCCTGTGAGAGATTAAAAAATTAGCTAGGAACCAGAAAACTCTCAATGCTCCAGACATCCGGCTATTTTACATGAATCTTCTGCACTGAAAGACATCAATGTAAACTGAATAGGAAGTGCAAGTAAGTCTGTGGGGCATCCATAGAATCCCATATTAGAAAATTACTTTGCTTTTTTGCCATTCACAAGCACAGAATTCTCCTGAGAAAATGTAGGCTCCAGCAGTTAAATTATTGTTGTCCTGTCAGTGTCTGTTTCTGAGACACCATGAGCAAGTTGGGGAGGATGCAGGATATCCAATTCATTTTATTTTTCAAATAGGTTTGCAAAAGTGTTTAGATCAGTGCATTTTTAAAGATACGACAAAGTTGGAAATGTGAGTTATATTAACAAACATGTTAGGAAGCTAAATTATTTTCCACTTCTAAATTTTTTTTTCCTTAAAAATGAAAGGAAAAGTGACTGTTAGGAACAAATAAAATGCTACAATGAAGATCAGAACTGACTGTGGAAGGCTTAATGTAAATGTTAAGTCATTTTTCATAGCAATCTCTTTTCCATTAAAAAAAAAAACAACACAAAAAAGGAAGACAGAAGGAAATTGTGCAAGTCAAATTCCTCACAATACTCAGTGGTTTTTGTGCTCTGTTTTTCACTGGAAAGGATTCCACAGTTCTCATGGCACTTTGGAGAATGCACTTCAACAATACTTTAATGGAGCAGATCATTAAACATTTGTTCCTTGAAGTAGCTGAAAGGCCTGTAAGTGGGATTGTTGCATGAGGGGTAAAACAGATCACTTTGCTAAATATACAACAGGGAATCTTCAGGACAAATGCTGATGGGATTGTAATTTTAACTCACGATCTTTTGGAAGATGAAATGACAGCTCTGCTAATGATGTAGGTCTACATAGGGGTGTACTAAACTGGGTCTCCTCTAACCCACACTAGAAGAGCTAATGCAGAATCACAGCCGTGGTTTAAAAAATCCGTTTTGTCAAGGCTTTTTGCAAGATCTTGCAAGAGATCAGAGCGAATATTCAGGGTTAATTTATTTTTTCAAAACTTCCTACCTCTGGGTCCCAGAGAGACATAACGGCGGTGTATCATGTTTCCAGCACTTAGGGATCTAATTGGGATATTGTTCTGTACACGCTGTTAGACATTGTAGTGACAAGACGAGTCTTAGCCAACGCTGGCGGCCAGCCAACACATACCTTCCGCCAACAAAGTGCAGGGCAATTAAAGTGTAAGTGCCCAAGGAGCACTGCTGAGAGAGAGCACAGAAATAGCCATCAAGTAAAGCACTTGGAAAATATATTTCTTTGGCATATTGGAGGATTATTGTTCCATCTATTCATTTAATTCCCTTGATGTCTTCCCCTGAAGAGGATTCTTTTTTTTTTTTTTTTTTTTTTTTTCCCTCTTCAGTATTTTTATGCTTTAGAGATGTCTGGGAATGTCTTGGTGAAGAGTTTTTTTTTTCGGGGGGGGCAAGGATGATGGATTTTTCTATTATGAGAATTGAGGCAAGATGACATTAGAGAGAAAGAGCTTTGGGAAGTGTGTTTTGAAATGGAACTTTTTATAAAATATGTGGACTGGGTGCGCTATATAGGTATGGTGCTGCAGAATGTTGCATAAAGCAATCATTCTGCACACAGCTACGTGTAAATCTTGAAACAAGGCCTGCAATTCTCATCAAAATAAAAGCCCTTAAGAAGTCACCTATCTTCCCCACCCCATACTCCAAACAGGTCGCATTACTAAACTGAATTCATAATCAACTTATTAGTAATTCGGACAACTTGGGTTGAATATTTAATATCCTAAATGCTTCACAAACATTCACAACATTGCTTTTTGTGACATTCAATAAAAGAAGCTGACAGAGATACAAAATTTTTTACTTTGAAGTCTGTTTGTTAATAGATGAGTAAAAACTGTTGGGAAGGGGAGAGCAAGCTCGGGAATTAGCTACACTAATGAACAAACATAATTTTCATTCTCATTCCCAAACCAAGTGATGCATCACAGTGTGCTTTTTCCTTTCATGCAGATCTGCTCAAATGTTCTTTTCAGCAGGTGTGTGTTTGCAAAGATCAAAACAATGGCCTTTACTAAATCTCTGTGTTTGGGGTTTTTTTCCCCTCAGAATATATTTCTCTAATGAAGATTTAGCAATCTATTTTATGTTTGTAAGGGATTTTTCCCCTCTGTAATTGTAAAGAGAATGTGTTTTTTTTTAATTTTGTTGGTTTGGAGCAGATTTACATATTGTCTCTCTAATAGCAGCATCAAGAATTACAGAAAGAAGCTCCTAGGCATAAGGACAACTATGGATGTATTTATTAATCTGAACATTTATAAAATTAACATCCAAATTCTTTCCTAAAATGTGTTTCTTTACATCGTGTCAGGTCATCAGCAGCAGATGCAGCCTTTTTAACTTACATTTGTTTTGAAAAACAATTATTTATTCTGCGGGAAGAAAAGGTTATATTGCAGAGGTCAGACTTTTATCATTTTCTTTTTATGGAGCAAGCCATTGGGATATTACAATGGTATGTCAGCTAAGCACCTACATAGCTCTACAAGGTCAAACAGAGAGTTACAACAGGCATATTTTATGTATGTATTTTGCAAGTGTTGTCCCAGTACACTCCGACCCCCCCTAATAAACCATTTTACTGCTTTACAATAACGCAGCTTTGTGTTTCATAGGATTTTTTCCCCCTTTGAATGAATGCTAAATTCATATGAATGTCAATAATAAAAATTTACCAAGTTTCTTCCTGGGGTCACTTAACGACATTGTTAGGATTCTTAATGTAGCTACTAGGTGAAAGAGCTGCCAGTACAGCATAAAGAATGAGTTGTTCTCCCCCTGCCACAGCCCCAGCTGATTTACAACCACTTTGTGTTTGATGTTGGACAGGATAATTTCATCAGTCTCCAGCCCTTGTGATCATGTCCCAAAATGACTAGTCAGGTGAAGCCCTAGCCGAAGATTGCTTGTCACCTGTAGGAAGTAGCTGTCTGCTATGAGTAGTCTTTACTCATAAATGTAATCATCTGTTAGTTATTCATTGAGCTATACTTCATGGTCTAGAGGTAGTAGTGAGGATAATATACAAACACCACACAAGGAAAATGCTTTGAAACAACAGATGTGTCCCTTAAAAACCTTGTTTTTTACAACAGGACAGCATCTTAGACGGAAGTCACTGGCATCCAAGTTCATCTCTGAAGGTTACTTCAGAAAACCTGTCAAAACCTCGCCCCTTCTCTGAGTGATTCACTGCAGCAAATGGCTTGTAGTTAAAAACAATGTTTTCTTGAAAGTCCAACACCAGCATTGTTGTAGTGATTTAAGGCAGTCAGAGTAAGACAGGTATAAACCTTTGGTGCACTATTGTTTTGAAAGGGTGTGTGATGTTGTGATAAAGCTATCTGAGAAAATAGTATGATTATGCAGCCACATCTCTGGGGGGCAAATTCTTACTTATTTTGGTTAAACTCCTTGAAATCATGTAGGATGTGTCTCTTTCTAGTACCAGTGATGCATTTTCATCACATCCAGACATATAATTTGGCATGGAATAGCTAACACTTTTCAATTTTTTATATTCAGCTGGGCTTAACCTGGCATTTGTTCTCTTATTTTATAATAAATAAAAATCTTGTTTCAGAAGAAGAGCAGCTAGTGAGAATTCTGTAAAAGCATTATAAAATTGCCACAAAGAAAAGCATTGCTTCTATTAGGCTAATACTGCTGTAAATGATAAATTAAAAAGGCAATATGAAGAGGCTGAAAAGTAGTGACAGCTACAATGAGCACATTTTCTCCTTTCTCAGTGTGAGATCACAGTGCAGGAATACATGAACTTTGAATCCCTTTGTGAAATTCGTGCTCATTTTAGCTGTCACTGCTGCAGGTGATGAGCACTCACAACCTGTTGTTTCTGCTTTGTGCTTATTGAAAAGCAAGGGATAAGTTCGAGTAACAAAGGAGTAAATATCCTGATAAATATAATCACTTAACTAAGGGGAATTCTGGATAGAATTTGCAATGTATTTCAGAATTTATCCAAGGCTTGTGATACAAAAGATAGACAGATATTTGATTTCTTAAATTATAATTGGAAAAACAAGTATGCCGTTTTATATGTTTTAGTTACATTTATTTTCTCAGGATGCTTCCAAGTTTTGGATACATACCACTTTTCCTCCTTGGTTTTATGTCTCAAGGGCTGCTTTCAATAGTCCTTTAAGTAAAAAATTACAGATCTAGCTCCTGAAAAAAAAATATATCTAAATTTAAACTGTGGTTTCATGCAACTCAAAATGTAGAAGACAATTAATTGAGACTTCTTGGGTTTTTTACCAGGAAAAACGAGGTCATTTACAAATCTTGGATCTATGATATATGTGAAACTTTAAATTTTGAAATCAGAGGATATGCAGACTTGACATCTGGTGTGAGATAAGTTTCTGATTTGCTTCTTTTTTGTTTGAATAAGAAGGGATAGAACTCAATAGACTCATAAAAGAACAATTCAGCTTTTCTTAGACAGGTCAGATTTTCATAACATATTCTGTTAGTGCAGCTCTTTATCTTAATCATTCCAGTATCTCTTTTAGAAACTAATATAGGGAGAAATTATGTTTTGTTTCTAAAACTATTCATTTGATCCCTTGCACTCTTAATTTTTCTTCCATGGCTCAACATTCCCATCTTTCCTCTTTATCCTTGGAAGTTCCTGTGGCTTTATCAGCTTTTAACATGATACAGAACTTCATAGAGAAAAGAACTGTCCCACTGTGCCTGCTTTTTAGTGCTGCTGAGCACACAACAGAGTCACAGTGCAGAAATCATAGTATCATAGTATCATAGTATCATAGTATCATTCTGGTTGGAAAAGACCTTCAAGATCATCAAGTTGAACCGCTACCCTAGCTCTGCCACGTCCACCACCAAACCCTGTCCCCTGGCACCACATCTGTCTTTTTAGATGTATCCAGGGATGGTGGCTCAAACACCTCCTCAGACAGCTTGGATCCCCAAGTCCAACTCCTGCCCCAGAATAAGACAACCCCAAAGCTCATACCATGTCCCTGAGGGCATTGTCCAAATGTTTCTTGACTATTGTCAGGGTTGGTGCCATTACTGCTTCCCTGCGGAGTCTATTCCAGTGTTCCACACCCTCTGGATGAAGAATCCCCTCCTAATGTCCAACCTAAACCTCCCCTGCACATCCTCCTACTATTCCCTCGGGTCCTATCGTTGGTCACCAGAGAGAAGAGGTCAGCGCCTGTTCCTCCACCTTCCCAAGTGAGGAAGCAGTGAGCTGCAATGAGGTCTCCCCTCAGTCTCCTCTTCTCCAGGCTGAACAGACCAAGTGCTTTCAGACACTCCTCATACGGTATCCCCTCCAAGCCCTTCACCAGCCTTGTGGCCCTCCTCTGGACATGCTCTAACAGCTTCATATCCTTTTAGTACTGTGAAGGGTATGTGAAGGATAAACATATTTTTCTCATTCTTTTGACTTAAAAATGAAAATAAGATTTTATGCATGTTTTAGTTACTAATGGAATATTTCTTGCCTGCTCTGGTCATCATAGGAACACATTCTTATTGTCCAAAGGGTGAAAGAGTTCACAGAAAGGTAGTTCACAGTAGACACCCAATGACTGACTTCTCCCTGACTGCTACAACACTGGCAGGCACCACAGTAACAAAGGTGTTATATTTAATAAAACTTTTCCATGTCTAACAAGTGAAGAAAGAGCCTTGAGCAATTGAAACAGATCTTTCTAGCACCCAGTGTCATTTATCTGTTATAATTGCTGTGCACAAACTCACCTACATCATGAGTATTTCCTGTTTGCCCTTGCAAAACATTCCTTGACACAAGCTGTACCTCGTAGTTCACTCAACAGTCTTTCTCAGAGGTGGTGTTTTTAAAAAGTAATCAGTACTGTCCTGCTGTAAACCTATCGAGAACTGTGAATTTTTAATGCTCATACCATTGTCTTATTGCATGCTTACTGCCAGAGAAGACTTTGAAAGACTTTCAAGCGGAGTTACTGTAAAATTACTTCTTATCGTTATTGCCTGGTCCCTTCTTCACAGAGAATAATGCTGTTCCCATTGTTATTAAGTGGCTGTCAGGTTAGATCCTCAGGAAATACTCCATTTTTACTCAGACTGTAGTCAAAAGCAGTTTCTCTGAGATCACTTCCTTGTCATAATATGTACAGAAATGTTAACAGCTTCCCTTTACAGAGAGGCAATGGAAATTCTCTAGAAAATGAGAGGATGAAAGCTTACAGGAATGTGGGATCATTGCATCTATTAAGTAGGTAAAAGTAAAGTTTTCTGTAAGTTGTTTTTTTTTAAGAAACACAACAAAAAGGCAGGTAATCTATAGGCTTTTGTTACTATCTGTTGAAATTGTTACTGTATTGGCTGTGATGAGTGTCACCACCTTTGCAAACGCTGAGAGGACATCGGTGCTGTTGTGGCTATATGGCCATAGAATGTGGCTGTTTGCCCTGGGAGCAACAGTGAGACTCCAGCAAGGTGCTGTCATGCTGCAGCTTCTGCTTCTGGGACTGGATGGCTTTCTAGGAGGAGCTGTGGCACCTGGTATTATAAGCACATGTTCAACAGCCTCTGCAAATAACCAGAACTGAATCCTTTCTAGCAGAAGCAGCAGCTTTGAAGGTTTTGGGCTACTCATTGCTAATGCAACTGAAAAGCTGCTTTTTTCCCCACCCATAACTTAATTTATATTTCCATTTAAAATAATCCACAGTTACAGCTGTATTTTTCTAATCAGGATTCTTTTTCCACAAAGACTTTTTTCCTGTGGCTTTTTCTTTGCAGACATGTTTCTTTTTTAACCCTGACATACTTTACTCTATCCACAATTCTTCCCTCCTTTTTTATTGTCTTCTTCACTCTCAAAGAAAAGATGTGCCTGCATAGGCAGCAATGTCCATTTTTACAGGCTCATTTCATGTGTGATACTAACTGGTTTCTTTTGCTGTTTCAGATGTTTTAGGTTAGTTCTCAGCATCAGTGTAAGAGGAAGAGCTAATTCTACCCAAGATTTGGAACTGGCAATTTGGCAATACTGATTTTCTGGATCATGTAATTTTGTTCTGGATGTAGGAGATTTAGTTTTTTTCTAAATATTGATTTAGATAATCTGAAGTGAAAGACTGACCTCCTGTAAAAAAATGATGATTATTGCTTTGACTATTCCCAATATCAGGGACAAAAATAATCAGAAAGTTAAAAAATGTAAACACAGTGTAGTAAGTGGCCACCGTAAAGAGATTAAATGAACTAAGCTAAACAACTATTTGTATGTATCTTTTCATTACCAAAATATTTCTAAGGTATATCTTACTTTTCTCTACTTTCGAATCGCAGTGTGTTTACCTCTGCAGAAAAAAACTGAGAAAAAGAGAATTAGTTTCCACTTCTAAACCTTACAGCAGCAGTAAAACACCATCAGCAGACTTAGGAGTACTTTTATTTTAGAAGATATTTTCTTATCTGATTTTTAAAGATTTAAAAGATATATTAGTCTAAACTAGTCATCCTAGCCTCGGTTTATGGGAATCTATGAATAGGCATGACATACCAATAAATGGTGATTCACCAAATCCCAAGATAGGCCAGATGAATCATCTTTTGGAGATGTGCATGGCCTTTGAAGACTACAGAAGTAATTTAGCATCTTTAGCTCAGCCACTGGCACTTGCCTTTGAGATAGTCAGGTAAGGGTGGCTGAATTCCACCTTTTTGTGTCCACCTCTTCAACACTTGCTGAGTGGAAACAGAGACCAGTGGATGTGCACATCGTGGAACTGCACACCAAAGATCTCAGTTTTCCAGGGTTTTAAGCTATTCACTGGGTGCTGGTGAGAGTTCTTCACAGAACTGAGCTCTCCCACTTTAACCCGTGGGCCACATCTACAAGTGCCAAAATCTGCTGTGATGTTTCAAGCAGACCAGTGAAAGGCAATGCCTTGCATTAGTAAAAAAGGAGGGATTCGCTCAGTTGTTATCCATGAGATATGGTTCATAACTGCCCCTTCAGCCCGTTGGTGGGTTTAAAAGAACATTTTAGCACTGAGATTCAGAGATGGCTTGAGTTATTTCAAATGCTGTTAAGATGCAAAGAAATCAACGTTTTGAATGTTCGCTGTGATGCTTAAACAGAAAAAAATATGACAGAAAGGAAAAATGGGTCCCTTAATTTGTGTGACGATATATGGCTGATGAAGACATGCAGAAAAAGTTTGAAACAATAATGACATTTGTTTCTGCAGTGTGAGTGTGTGTTTTTTGCAGTAACGACTGCTTAAGAATTTTTACTATTCCTTACAAAGATTTAAGAAGAAAGATTTTAAATTTAGTTTGCTCTATATTTCCCTGGATCTGTTCAGTGACAGTGTAATCAAATAATTCTGGTGCACTTCATAATAGTTACATGCAATGCCTACCTTTGCCAATTTGCTTTGAGTAACATATAATGTTCTATGTAATAAAAAGTTATGAAGGAGAAAAGAAGTTTTAAAACTAACAATCAACTGATGATGTAAAAACATTATTTTATGCATGATGGAAAGTTCATCTTTTTGCCTCAGTAGGACATTTTGCCTCTTTGTGCCTCCATTAGGATGTTACCGCTTCAGCACTCACTAACATGCTGTGATTTGAGCCTTTACAAATGTCAGCCTTGGATGGCAGCTGATATTGCTGAGATTGTTATTAAGATTTTTTTTTCTAGTTCTGTGAAGGAGGTAAACATGCTTTCTTGTCCAGGGGAGGCCAAAACCGTTACTTGGGAAAAGGTGTGGTGTCAGTCCGTTGCAGTGGAGAAGTGTTGCACGTGTTAAGCAGAGAGTAGTACAGCTACACAGCTTTTAACATCACATTTTATAATGGCATATGAGTGGATTCTGCAGAGAAAAGTTGTACCTGAGGATAAGGGGTAAATGAATAACTTTTCCCTGGAAGCAAAACACTGTTGTTATTGTTGATGCTGCTTTCCAGCTACTGTCATATTGTGCTTACAAGCAATTTTCATAGTCATTTCACTTCCCTTGTGTTTGGGGGTGGAAGGACAACCATGCTTAAGAATTGTCTCTGTGGCAATGTCATTGCCCTATCCCTGTCCTAATTTGTCTTTGCCACCCCTTTGTCCTTAAATTCCAATCACATCAGTATGAATGGCACTTGCTATCCACTATTTCATGTGTAGAGAAGAAGCAGACAAGGTCAGTAGCAGGTTCTTCTCTGGAGACCTTCTTCTACCCAAGCAAGGAAGAGCAAGCACTGATTGTGCTGCTTGGTGCCTCTGTGGGAAGCAGGGGAGGAGACCAAAATGCCAGACAGCAGGCATCTCCACTTTCTTTGGAAAAACACTTAAGGAGCCCTAGGTGGTGACTTCAAAGACCTTTTATTCACTGCCCAGAGGAATGGATATTTTGTAATACAAAATGAATCAAATTTCAAAGCCTGTAAAGGTCAAAAATGGCCTCTGGCCAAACAAGAGGAAGAAGCCGATAGGAATTACACCTCTCCATGAGAGGCTACTTTAACACAAACAGCCCTTGTGAAGTTGCACCTGCAAAGAGTCAACCACAAACCTCCACAGTGCCTGATGAATGAGAAGTGATCACTCACCCCTCGGACAGGCAGGGACCAGAAAGGCTGGGCTGGTGCAGTTTCACTTTATGTGCTTTTATTCTTTAGGATTTTAGTTAATGACACTTTAGACTGCTTTGGTATCAGTCTTGCTTCAGGTGGGATTATGAGAAGTAATTTTCATAGCTGCTTAGGCCAGGTCAGACACTGCAGGTATAAAAAGTCCTGTGTGGTGATAGTACTCACTCTCCTTAAATAAGTGCAGGAGATGGAAAGCCTGGGACAACTACCAGGAGAACTTGCCACAGTTCAGCAGACTCCTCCCCTCCCCAAACTAGTCTTCTTTGAATTATAGCTAATATTATTTCTATTTTCTGTATGGAACAGTACAGACCTATGTGATTTTACAAAGGAATTGATTAAGAAGTACCCTGCTGTCACTGCTTTAAGCTCTTGCCACCCTGGGTGGAATACAATGGATAAGAATAAGCAAAATCATGCAAATATTCAGAATAAAGGGTTAAAGCAAGACTTTGGGTTGACTGCCTTATTCAAGACCAATATGGCTCTAATGTCTATCTTATTACACTCCTTAACTGATCATCAGATTTTTAGCCTTTTCACACATTTCAGGGGAAAAGTATTATTTGATAACTTTTTATGGGATTTTTGGTATCTTGCTATCAGAAAAACAAAACATAACAAAAAAAAACCCCAACAAACCAAACCAAAACACCCATCACAAGTGGGTAGTGGCTTCAGAAGAGAGTGAAAAATTACTCAGAAAAATTTTCTTAGTAGCTTGTCTAGAATGAAAGGTGTGCTCTTAAAGCTTGCTAACTTGCAGTCTAACCAGTATTTGTTGCCTTTTGATTACTTAGGTCCCTTGACTTTAAAAGCGAACTGCCTAGTTGTGATAAGAACTTTCAGATCCAGAGCCTACAGGTTTGGTTGGAGATTGAGAAGGACCAATTGGTGTTCCTGTATTTCTGAGCACTGTAGTTCTCTAGCTGTAGGTCACAGAAGAGTCCATCTCTTTCTCTGAGGTTGCTACTTGTTGATGGCAGATGCTGAGGGCTTTGCAGCATGCCTGCAAGAAAGGGAACAGCAACCTCATAGATTTCAACAAAGGCAAATGCTGAGTCCTGTACCTGAGACGAGCTAACACCTTGCACTGATCCAGGCTGGTGTCTGCCTGGTTGGGGAGCAGCTCTGCTAGAAAGGTACAGAAGATATTGGTGAACAATGGGCTGAACATGAGCTGGGGTGTCCTCTGGCAACAAGGAATGTCAGCAGCATTCTGGGCTGTATTTACAGAAGGAAAGCCAGCAGACTACTGTGGCCCTGGACTTTGCACTACGTTTGACCACATACACAATACTGCATCCATTTTTAGATCTCCAGTACAGTTAAAACATTGATAGCCTGCAGCAAGTTCAGGGGAAAGCCACCAAGATAATCAGGGCTGGATCACTTGCCTCATGAGAAGAGGCTGAGGGAGCTGGGCTTGTTCAGCCCAGAGAACCGATGGTTTCAGGCGACCTAACAGCAGCCTGCCGAGGCCTAAGAGGAGGTCACTGAAAAGAGTCATGCTGCAAGGTCATGCTCCTCACAGTTGTGTACTGAGAGGACAAGAGACAGTAAGTTGAAAAAAGAGACATTCAGACTTCATGTAAAGAACATTTTTGCCTTGAGAACACTCAAGCAGTGGAAGAAGTAGAAGACTGGTTTGCAGCCTCCATCCTTGGAGATTTTCAAGACCAGACTAGATAAAGCCCTGGAGCAACATAATCTGGTATTGAAGTCAAACCTGCTTTGAGCAGAAAATTGGGTTAAGACCTCCTCCAGTCCCTTCCAGTCTCAGTTATTCTGTGAGCATGGGAATAATACCCAGAACCAGAGCTACTTGATGCTGAAGTAATTTCAGAAGTCAATAAAAGTCGCATACTCATTGCCTGGCTAAAAAACATAATCTGAAAACTCCTGCACCCAAAAAACTTACTTTTAAATGGAATTTTAAAATAAGAAAAATACAAAAAACAAGGAAATAATCTAACTTAATCAGCATGTAGCACAAAATTAGTTTGTTGAAGACAATATCCACCTTCACTTAAAAATAATGGGCGAAGGAGAGTACAACTGTCATTGTTGGCACTGAGGCAGCATTTTTGTTGCCCTGACCTTTGTCATGGCCTTCCATGTGAACAACATCAGCACCATCACATTTCAGCTGCCACTGCAGGGTGCCTGCAAAGGAGAGGAGAGAGAAGCAGTGCTTGGTAGCTACCACCTGCAAATCCCTCATTATTGGCGGGTACTTTGCAATGGAGTACTAGAACAAGATAATTGCTGGAGATAGAATTGGCAAGAGCAATATATGGGAGACACATTCAATTGCACATGAGTATGGTAGGTGAACTATAAAAAACCAACCCTGCCATTATATGTTGAACAGCCAGCATCTCTGGATCTTCCATTTTGTTTACGGCAGAATGAACAAAAGGCTTGTAGTGTCAGCAGTAAATAGCTTGGGGACTGTACGCCTTGTAAAGGTATTCTGGATGCCTTTATGAGCCATAGCTCAAACTTCTGTGACAATAACAGTGAGACATTACAAGTTTATTTGCAAGATTAAGTCTAAATGTCATCCCCAGAGTGCAGTATAAAAACTAATTAATTTTTTTATTCTTTATCATTGAGATCAACATTCTCCATAGGAATTTGCATTTCTATATGACCCCTGTGTAAGCCAGCTTGCATGGGAGGGGGACCAATTTTGGTTTTGAGATTCATCAGTAGTGTTGTCCATCCTACTCAAACATTCCATTTATACCACATGTTCTGCTAGCAAGTATAATTCTGCAGCCAGCCTTAGAAGGAAAACAAGAACTTCTATGAGAAACAAAATTGCTTCTTTTCATTACGCAAAGTTTTGTTATGAATTTGTGTCTGTAAGCCACTCTGCTGTATGGGTTCCTCAATATTTAGTTTGAGAAGTGAGTTTACACTTCAATCTTCCTCTCACTGAGAGCACTGGTTGGGCTTTTCGATTAGATATTTTAGCAAACCTTGACTTCAAGTCATTGATGTCTTTATGCCTTAGGTCTTCTTTGGGTTGCAACAGGTCTGTTCATCAATTTGAACATTTAAAATAGTTACTTGAAAATATTACTAGGTGGGCACAGGTGCAGACATCTACAGTGCGAGGACATAAAATGCCAGGACATGAAAGTAAGAAAGAGGTTGAAAAAGTAATTTAAATGGTAAAAAATATGTTATTGTGTCATCAAATCTGAGACTCAGAGCTTTCCCCATGAAAATGTTCTGCCAGACCATCAAGCTTCAAATCTCACACCTAGACCTTCTCCTTGGTATTGTTTTAACAATGAAGAGTATTCTCTATAGAAGGATGTTATAAATGGGAAGGATGCTGTCTTCTGGCTTGTTTTCTCACATCAGGAATGCCTTCTGGGAAGCTGAGAGAAGACCGGCCATTGACACACCAAACAGGAAAGCATATCAGATCCATTCAGAATGCAGAAGGAACCAGGAGTGGAGGCTTACTGTGGCTGTGGGACTCAGCTGAACACCAGACTGTATTCACACAGGAACATTTTCTTCTTTCTAGACTTATCCAGCATTTGTTTCTAGAAAATTCAGGCCCATGTTAAAAGTCCACTTTTAATATTGTTAATCCTCCCGTGGTATAAGCACTGGTCTCCCAGCCACTCTTTCTGTACCCTTATTCTTTTTAAAGACCTAAGAGGACTTGGCAAAAGTGGCAGTCATTTACCTCCAAGGTATAAAATTTTCCACACGATGTGCATGTGCTGGATGGGTCAGCCTGGTCTGTTTTGTCTTGTTATCCCCTTTATGTAGAATGGAAGTAATTCAATCAGATTGATGGAAAGGTCAAACCTTTCTGTATGGGTAGCGAGAGCCCAGATAGCTGGCATCCACTTATACATGCCTCTCCCATGTTTTTGCTGCACTAAAATACTCTATTCCTATATTAAATCTATGGATTTGGGTCACTTTTGGCTCAGGAGGTCCAATTACCTACCAAATCAGCAAGTTTATCTGATGGGAAGCGGAAAGAGCAAACCTATTCCTCATCCCTTCAGCACAGCACATTGAGGGAATACATTTTTTTTTTAATTGCAGGTAGGGGCTTATTCTAGCCAAATTTGCAGACACTACACAAAGGTATGCACAGAGCCAGCGCTCCTGATCCACCACTTTCTGACCAGGCAGTCCCTGAAGGTTTTGGCAGAGAAAGATTTGTGGGCATTTTCTATCTACTACATATTTTTTGGCTTTAATTTCCTTTGGATACAGAGAGCCTCAGTTTAGGGGAAGCCAACGGTGTCTGCAGGTCTTCCATCCATTTCTGTTTAAAGACTCAGAGAAAAATAAGCCTAAACAGAGCTTTCAAAGCTAACAGCTTTCCTGATTAACTCTTCTTATTATCCAACACACCACATTTTCTAGGCGAGAGAAAAAAAATCTCAAAGATGGGAGAGAGTAAAACTGAAACAAACAAAAAAATCACACTTTGAAATCCATCCCTTTGGCATCTGTCCCTTTTTCATTTTGGCAGAGGGAGCGCTGCTGGCAGGACTAGTGAGGTAAGGGTAAAAGACAAATGGTTCATCATGGATCCTTTAACTAAGCTGATATTTCAGCACAGCGTGTGCCAGCATTTTTCTTTGGCATACGCTTTATAGAATGTACGTGACAACTACATCAGCATTGTTAATATATTGGCATTACCTGGCTTATTATTCAACTCCCTCTGAACCAGACCCCAGACTTCCAGAAAAATATCACACAGCAGAAGTCTGTTTTTTCCCTCTCATTTATTTCCTTGGGTACAGAAATAAAACTAAACCTGTGCTACCATGACTTTAAAAAAAAAAAGACATGAGAATTAGCCTTTTAAAATTAGCGTATTGTTCATCAGGGTGAAATCTTTTTGAATACTGATAATGTAAGTACCACCTTTCCAGAATAAGCTGTATCAAACAGCTCCACTGTTTGTGTGAATCAGTTAATGTAAATAAATACAAATAAGGTGATTCAGTTTTAGGAAACAAAAAGCGAAAACATGGTTTTGAGGGGTTTATGTAATTATTGAGTTTTTATTATGCTTTTTATTCTGAAAAACTGCTTCCAGATTTCAAGGATAAAAATAGATAGGTCAGGATGTACTGATTAAAATAAATAATCTCAAATTCCGTAAGACAAATTCAACCTGCATGCTGCATTTAATTTTCATTACAGTTAGTGGCAAAATTTATATTGACTTGAGTGGGTCCAACACTACACACATGGCAAATCATTAAAACAGTAAATTCGAACTAAAAAATAGATACACTTGTATACTGAAGAGGAGGTTGGTTAATTCATTTGTTCATTCATTCATTTCTTTTTCCTTTTTTCTTTTTTTTTTTCCTTACTAACTTCCTAATTATCTCTTAACAAATTTTGTTTTTTCTTCCTAAAGGTCCCACAGGTGGCATTCCACCACATGTAACTCCTCTGCAGAAGAGACAGCATTTTCAAGGAGACAGCCCATGAGGACGTATCAATCACATTGTGTTTGCATCTAAAATGATGAAGAACCTATTAGCAAAGCTGATGGTCAAGAAGACCTCATCCAACATTTCCAAATTAAAATTGCTAATGTTTAGATCTAGAATTTCCTAATAAATCTGCCTTGCTCCATTACAACATGACTCTGCAAAAATCACTGGTGAGGCAGTAACTGAAGGAAATGCAGTGAGTTACATGCAATACAGTTTACTATTTTCTGGGCAGAGAGCTTAATTAGTTCACCTCCTTTTTAAGAGTCTGCCTTAATTTCTCATACCTGCTAACAGAAGATTAAAATTATAAAAACTAAATTACAAACTTTATCTTCTGAAATACTGATTATGACTTCAGGCTTTATTGCAGGAAAACATGTTTATTTGTAAGAACAGACAACAAAAATGATAGGTTTAGAGGGTTTTTTCCCTATTTGAATTGATTTTAATGTTAGAATTTATTAATAGAAGGAGACTGAAATGTGAGAGCCTAAAAAGGCAATATGGAAGAGCTCAACAAGCTATAGAAGAAATGAATAACAAACCGTATATTTTTCCTGCCGTGACAGGGCACTGCATAAAAACACCAAGAGATGGATGCAAACAATGTGCTGGTGAGAGTGACAATAAAACAGGCATGACAGCATAAAGAGAGAATGATGAATGTATTAACACGTGTAAGAGTTAGATGAAAGATCACAAGGAATAGAGAAAATTCACTCTAAGCAGATCTTGAATAGTCTAACAGGAAATAGTGCTATTGTTAAACGTGGATTTGATAGGAAATGTGGTGACAACAGAGAGTGAGAGAATCTTTCAGTTTATATAGAGATTTATATTTATTCCTCTGGATATACATTTATGGATATTTATACTAAATATATATTTTGATATCCCTGTAATAAATTTCTATAACCATACGATAAACTGTATTTACTGTAGTTAACACCCTTTGCCTGCCTTACCTATGCTATGTTCTCATTTTCTTTTCAGCAGGCGATTTCTTCAAGCAGCTCAGAACTGCTGTCAGAATTGTTGAAACCTGCCAGATTTTTTTTTCCTTTCTTCCCAAACACCTCCAGAATTTTTTCATCCAAAGATGGGGAATTATTCTCCTTTACTGTATTGTGTGTTGAATTGTCCCATTTTGCATAAGTTTAGCTTTAAAGGTCCAGTTTCTTTTATCTCTCAAGGATGAGAGAGGAACAAGAGAACTGAAGCTCTTATTATAAGAAAAACTGGCATTAATATAATAGGCTGAATTGATAAAAACTATGTTCCTGAAAAGTTGAAATAAAGACATTAGTCTACAAATGAGATTTACAAAACCAACTTTTTTTTTTTGTTTGTTTAAATCTTGATTTTAATTTCAAAATATTTGTAACAATAAACGTATTGAAGTTATATATTTTTGACTAATGGTTACTTGTCCAGGTTTAGTCTCTCAAACTGTTGTTTTTTAACAGTTGAACCAGCCAAGAAGATGAAAAACCAATCAACTTTAGTAGGCTTTATATTGGGCCCTTGGATGCAAACAGTTTAACATAATTTTATTTTATTGCTTGTTAGGACTCTCATGTTTCACCTCTTATGGTCGTTCAATGAGCAGCTCTTTTAAAAACCTTTCTCTTTATGTCATTATTTTCCATACAGTAATATTAGACATCCCTGATTGCCTTTTTCAAAATGCATGGCATGCATTTGGGGCATTTGTTTGATGTTGAATGGAACACAGCAGCACTACCTAGAAATCTAGAAGAACTGAAGAACACCAATTTCTTCTGATACTGTAAGTAGCTTTTAGAAAGATTACTCAAATAGGAAGAAAAAAATTATCAAACGGAATCCTACTGCACATACCAATGCACAAATTAGGTGACATTTGCTGTGACTGTTTCAGAATTGCCGAGCAGTTTTCAGGGTTGCAGACTTCTTTTTTTCATATTTTCCTTCACAAGCAGCTTTTTCAATATTATAGGTCAAAATTTCACCATTCAGTGGCACTCATTTGTTAGCAGTGATTCAGGAGACAAATGCTCCTTGATGAGTTGTCAGTGAGGTATATCATATTTACAGAAAATTACTTGGCTGAAATGATCAGTTTGAGACAGATTAAAACTGGGCATTATTCAGCTGTATGTTTAAGCATGAGAAAAGGGAGCCTGAGAAACACCAGCATTTGTGGATTAAAGTATGAATGGAAGTTTCAGAAGACTAGTCAGGAAGGATTACTCTACAAAGGAAAATATTTGTCTTGGAGACCTTTTTTGACCTATGATATGCTTCTGATTTGAAAGACATGTTAAACAAAGAGAGCTCCAGTCTTCCAAAACTCTCACAACTCTATAAATAACTCCACAAAAAATGTACAGTATGTATAAACAGCATGACAAAGATTTTCTGAAAGGGTTTTCTCTGCAGTAAAAGTAAAGTCAAAACATCCCATTGATGGCAGCTATTTTGAAGAATTTCTAAGAATACGAGTGCTTATGAGCTGGCAAATTCTCCATCAGTAAGAGTGAATACAAACAATGAACTTTTATGAGGTTATAGCCATCTCAGCAAGATCCAAATGCAGTTTGAATGGACCTTAGCCAAGAAGTGACTGCTCAGCATTTAGTAAAGCTTCAGCTAAGAGAACCACTGAAAAAAACAGTTCCAGCAGTAGAAGTATCTGCCAGCAACGTTTTTGAGAGTTCACCATCTGGGTCCTGCAGCCATCAATCAGACTCAATGTGTCACTCCAGCTGTTCTTCAAGGCTCCTTGTGGTCAAGGTAGAGCAGTTGTGAGAAAATAAAACAGAAAAATTGAGAGAGCACAAACAGCTGTTGAAATCTTGAGTAAATCAGCAGGCAAATAATTCCTAAGTATTAAATAGCATGCAATTGCTTCACTAATCCACAGAATTCAGATTGTCCATTTGCACACCTGAAAATATAAATTTTCCATACTACATACATTAATTTTATTTGATTATTTAGTTTCAGTGGATTGGGTTTGGGGATTTTTTGGTTTTGGTTTTGGTTTGGTTGGTCGTTTTTTTCATAAATGCATGCAGAAGTCCCTTGAACTTCTGTGGCAAATTAATTGACCAAAAAATATATATTTACTAGTAGCAGAGCTTTCAACTGGAGCTGAACTCTGAAAAAATCTGCCATTGTGAATCTCACACCTAGCCAAAAATTAGGGCCACATTTAAACATGTGCACATGCTTGGAAATATTCCTGTAGAAAAAGAAATCATCTAAGCTTGAACAGAAGCTGAGACAAGAAAGTGGAGATGCAGTAGGAATTTCAGAAGAAATACTGGAAGTAAGAACAGTTACAAAATTAGCAATTCAGTGTCTATGAGCAACAAAAGAAAGAGAACCTGTCCCTGGCTGTGGGGAAGGCATGCAGAGCTAGGGAAAGGAGAAGCTGAAGGCTGAAATAGCAAATCTGACATCCTGAATGGATTCAAGTGTAGACAGTCAGAAATAAAAGCCAGAACCATAAGTAGGGCTGGGAAAGTTTAGGAGTGAGAAAAAGTTAGTTGGTTTTGTAAACTTGAGAAACTAGAGAAAGGTTTCAGAGACTTAAGTGGACAATGGAAGAGGCAAGGAAATGAATGGTTTTGTGCTGCACTTTTTAAAAATGGAATTACAGGGGAATAAAGGGTTTTTTCTCCCCAAATATGGTTGATTTATTTTTCTGTGTATGTTTCATTGCAAAATATTCCAGTATTTCTTTCAAATTTTTAGGAGGTTTCAAATTATGTCCGTGTGGTGAAGACATTTTTTTTGTTTGTGTGTGGTTTTTTTTGTTTTCGTTTTTGTTTGTTTTTTTTTTTTTTAATAATTGACCTTGCTTTATCAATTTTTTTAATAAAAAAGATGTACTGGCATCCAAGATTTGTTCTACTGCACAATTTGCATGTAATCATCTCTGTATGATGGCTTTATTTAATGTCCAACTATAAATAGCCTGGCCTTGGAGCAGGAAAAGAGTGTTTTGTAGAAATAAAAACATAATTATTATTACTATTTTTAAAAAATATATTATCGTAATAGGGTCTTTTGTTTCTTCTCCTTTTTAGCATTTAGAAAGATTTATTGTATTCTAGTTATTCAGTACCTAATTTCTACAAAGCTGAGTTGCAGATGGTAGAAACTGTATAATATTTCAATGTTCTCTATTCCAGGCATTTTAAACAAATGTTTTTGTTTCAAGATTTTTCAGTAAGAGAATGCTAATCACACAATCACCAAATCATTTGGGTTGGAAGGGATCTCTTGAAATAATCTAGTTTAACTTTTTTACACAGGACTGTACTTTTTTTGTGCCATTGTTTCACATATTGCAAAACAGACTCAGGGTTTTCAGGTGAGGATAGAAAGAGAGAATGAGAATGATGCAAATTTTTGGGGGGTCTTTAGAAATTCAGTAATTCCCTGCTAAAGATTTTATTTGATTTTCAGAAGCAGGAGTTAATCTAAGCTTTGTAAAAGTCTCTAGCTACGTTTCTCCTGAGACAGTTTAACAAGCAAGAAATCCTTAAAGTGTCATAGTGTGCATTTTTAAGAAAGCTCATAAATGTTTTAGTAACTATCTCACGGAATAAAAATAACGAAACCTAGGGTGTACAAATGAAAAAGTACTGAAACCTGGGGCAGGCAACTGAAAGCAAAATGCTTCTAATGAAATGATGTTCAATTACTTCAGTGAGGACAAAGTTTGAACCCAAACTTCCTCAGGAACTTCTATGGGAAAAAACTTATATGAAATCAAAACCATGAAAGTTGTTAAAAAATGACAGATCCAGACCTCAGTGCTGAATGCCTTGATCCAACCAGCATGGAGTAGGATGCTCAGATACCTCAGAAGATCTAGATTGTGAAGAACAATGAGAAATGGCAAAAGAGAAATGTAGGAGAGGAAGGTGGGAAAGGTCTCAGATGCCTGCTGTTGCAGCAAGGCATGTCATGGCATGTCAAAACATTTATTTTGCAAACTTTCGCTACACCTTTGGAGGTCTGGGCACATTGAGGAGATCAGCCTGTATGTTATGCCAAATGAGATTCTATAGGTGATATTGACAGATGTTCACCTGAGTTTGCAAGGGGAAGTTAAAGAACAACACTGGATGTTACAACTTCAATTACTTTTTGGTAAAACATGGCAAACCAACTGAAATGCATGTTTGGTTTGGTTTTTTGGTGTTTGGGTTCGGTTTTGGTGTTTGGGTTGTTTCGGTGTGGCGGGTTTTTTTGCTTTGTTTTGTTTTGTTCTGTTTTGGTTTTTGGGTCTTTTTTTTATTTTGTTTAGTTTAGCTTTGTTTTGTTTTTAAGCAATATACCTTTGCTTTAAATACACTTCCAAAAGCATTATCATCTTTCAGACTTGTCAGAAAAAGAACATACTGCAAAAACTCACATGACATTTCAAAAGGATTGGCTATTTTCATGAAGCTGTGATTCAGTCTATCATCACTGTTAACTGGTGTCTCACCTAGGTACTTACTGGAGAGCAGAGGGATTCAATATCATTTAAAAGCCAGTTTGGAACAGCAATAACTTTTGCACAGAAGTCATTTAGCATTGGCCAAGAGAGTTCATAATGTCTTTCCTGCATCTGTGTAGTCTTTAGAATAAAAGGGGAAAATGCTTTTGGCATAAACAAGCAATAAAAAACACTCCCTCACTATATAACAAATAAACAGAAAAGGCTCTTTGAGTAAGAAAGAGCTGTACAAGCACTTTACACCAGGAGGCATCCGTACTATTGCATTTCAACTGAGTATCACAGCTTTTGCCAGCTATAAAGCTTCTATGTATTGCTCTTCAGTATCACAAATATTGACAACCTGATCAAACTAATTTGACTGTGTTCTGCCCAGTTAGGGTTGCTATTGGAGATTAAAGCATACTTTTCAATGATTCCTGCTGATTTCATGCCAATATGAAGGCATGACATAGAAATAATGACAATGCAGCATATTTTTGTTTTGAAAAGAACAGTCTGTCCACTCTTGCTCCCACTGGGGTGGAATAGTAAACAGAACATCCAAACAGAGAGACGATGACATTAAATGAGTTTACATGTTAAAAGGCATTTTGCTTTGTCAGACTCCTCTGTAAGTCATTAACTGTTGTGTTGTCCCTTATAGTTATTAACCCAGTCTCTGTAATAAAAAAATAAAAAAAATCCCATACCTATTCAGTGAAGGAAAAGGAAGGCTGAGTAACACATATACTAAAAAACTGCCTGAAAAATGTATTTTCCACACTATATATAAACCATGCTCAGCATTGTGGGCTTACACGTATCTTATGCAGAAGTTACAAAGATTACTGTAGTTAAACCTCCAAATCAGAACTAAGTCTTTAAAATACTACTCTTTCCTTTTAATTTAATTAAATGCAAGCTTCATTACTTCTTTATGAGGCAAGATAATTAAAGCAAGACCTGTATTTGTCAGTGAATCTCAGAAATGTTCTAATGAGTGGATAAGAACCATTTGTAATTAACATACTAATTGCTTGTATGCAAACAGCCTGTTGTTCGAGTGGTTTAAAAAGTGCTTCAAAACAGTTTGTTTGCTTTCCTCTTAAGCAGACTGAACATTCCCACTTGCAGTCTTATTTACATTATTAATTTGCTTAGCAAATATTTTTTAATAGCTAATGCAAATAGGAGTGGAAGCCTTGTTTGGAGAGCTCTCGTGAAGAGTGCTATTTGCTCCAGTTCAAGCAGATGAGCAGACAATAAGACTGAAATGTGAGTTTTTCAGGCACATAATAGACCCTTGGCTTATCAAAGCCTCTTATCTGATTGGAAAAAAATCAAAGGTAAACTTCACAGCTCATGGAATTAAAAGACAAATGAGATGTCATAATTATCAAAGTGGCTAATTTAGAAAATTAAGCCATTCACATAGGTGACATAATTGCTTGTCACAATCACTTTTTTTCTCATTAGCCTTCTCTTCAGCATCTACCATACAGTGGAACATTCTTTAGTTTTGGAAAATATTGCCTATACTGTAATCCCTTAATAGCATAGCCCCTGAAATTAATGCAAAAATATACTTAACAGCTTCATTGATGTGATATATTTGTGTAAGTCTCTGTTTGATCATGTCTCATACTGTAAAATTTGGTATTTTGAATTTTGATTATTTTATTTGGTCTTTTCCTATCTTCTTTTAAAATTACACAATTTAAAATTAGTCAGTTAATTATGATGGAGGACTTAATAAACCAGCATGCCATAAGCAAATTATTTTGACAAGATTATGCTTCCATCATACAAGGCGGCTTTAACATATAAGGATTATGAGGTAAATAATTATTGCAGCTGGAAGATTAAATTGTCCTCCTAAATTATGAATGTATAGGAAAAATATTTTTATCCTCTATAGAATGATGTGTCTTTCTAACATTTAATACTTCATTTTATGTTTATTTTCAGTCAATTAAAAATAACACCCTAAATGTTATTTCCTGTAAGAAAGTAATTTTCAGGAAGTAGTTACACTTCCCTGACAATCATATTGTTTATGAGTCAGCAAGTACAGAAATTATTAAAGACAATTTCTAAGAAAGGAAATGAGTCTGGTTTGCTATGTGAGTTTCAAGGCATGACATTGTAAATGGGCAAGGTTAAACATTTTGGATTAAAAACATGACTGTGAGATTGATTAGGGTCCTACAGTCTTGTAAAGTTGGTAGAACACAGCTGACATGACTTATAGTTTGCTGAATTCAGAGAGATTACATTGATGTCATTCATTTGAAGAGATAGTTCATCCTGGATGCATACAGTGAAGCTGTCATCCCTGCGTTTCACAAATATTCATGTGACTAACATGTTTTGATTAGACTAACACCGAGCCACGCCATCGAATGGGTCGTGTGCCTGAAGCGCTGTGACATGCTAAGTCAAAGCCTGAGTTTAAAAACAAGGAATAAAAACTGGAAAATAAAGCCATACACCCAAACTAATCTTGTAAAGCTCTCTGTGTGCCACTCCTCTGAATATTTGACAAACTTAACATATGCAGTACTGAAACTCAGATCTTAGAGCAAGCAATTAGGCTTCTGACTATAATTTAAAAAAAAGGTAATATATCATTAGCTTAATTATAAACAATCTTGACTTTACTCTGTATGAATAGACTCCTATACAGTTCTGAATTAATGTGCTTCTTTAGAAATAAGGTCTATCCTGCCCTTTTTACTCAACCCATAGCTGGGCAAAATGTCAACCCAGGGCGTCCAGAAGGGAATTGGCTTTAGCTGACAGTTCCTCAAAAGTGAATGAAAAGCAAGAGGTGCTATTTCCACAAAAAGAACCTTCTTAAATGGACCACGGTTGCTTCAGAACACCTCCTTGTTTTGGGTAAGGATTTTAGGACTGGCGCATCTGGGTTTATTGAGCCTGACAGCACCGCAGTTTCTTGCCCCTGGCTCACTGCAGGAGTGGTCACTCAGCTTCAGCCTTCTTGCCCAAAAGGGGTAGGAGGTGCTCCTGCCTTCTTAGTCCCCCAGACAAGTGTTGGCACCGTCTTTCTCCCCCAGTCTGCTCTGAAGTTTGCTACCCTCTCTCTAGGATTGTTTTTTTCTGTGTCTTTCAGTTAATTCACAACAAAGAAGGCAATCTTTCTAAACTAACTTTGAAAACACATTCCCACTGTTCATATGCAAAACAGGCTATTTGCAGGTCCATACAAAGGCAACAAAATCTGCACATGAAACATCCGGTTTAATTGTCCTCTCCCACTATGGAAGTCCTCTGGCTTTCCCACCCTTTTTTTTATCCCTGCATCCTTTTGATCCCCACAGTCTCACCTCCTCAGCTTCAGGTTCTCCCTCCTTGCCTGGCCCTTGCCAGTCATACTTCAGTTTAGATCCCCTGGCCTAGAGAGTCAAGAGACCCCTCTCATTTTAAACAGCTCTGTTTAAAACAACTTTTTTTTTTCCTCCTTTCCTGCTTTTCATTGTACCCAGCTGACCAGCCAGCTATGCTCTCAGTCCCAACGGCAAGCATGACATTTTAACTCCCATGCCAGTTAATATCTACAGATGTCATTGCAGGCTCCATGACTTGCTCAGTCTTTTCTCATGCTCATTGTTTTCCAAAGCACTTCTCCCATGCTAACAAGTTTTTCAGTTGTCCTCTAGCTGCTTCTGGATTAAATACGGGATAAGTAACACAGACCTTGCTAGAAAGTCTTTATGTTGACAGTTATAGTTACACAGAGGGTTCATAAAGTCAGAATTTTAAATTATGCATAATTTTCCAAATTGTTACAGGGAAGAATAAGTACTAAGCGTCTGCTTTTTTTCTAGAAGGCATTTTCTTGCAATAAATATTTCCCATAGCTATCTGTATGGTCTGAGGGAGAAGGAAAGGAGGTTGAAATTTCAAGGCTATTCTGTTATTTTAACCTTCCATCACCTGCAACGAGGAAGGTTAGGTTCTGATCTCATTTATTTCATTGCAAATTTCTGGTGGATTTTGTTGAAGCAGCTCAGCCTCAACTGGTTGAACAGACTGTGGACGCTGACCAGCTGTGTTAAATTTGAAAATATCAACACTGATCCTCAGAACTGTCACTTCATTCAATGGCAGGCACAAAATGTTTATGTGACAGACAAAAGTGACAGTCAGCCTCCATAGGAAGTGGAAAACATCTAATCTTTTTCCTTTGATACAGCATTCAGTATTGGGAGCAAGCTTTCTTCTTCAGCTAAAAAAAAATGCTGACTTGAATATCTGCAAATGTTTTGTAAAAAAATCAGGGGCTAAATAATCAATAAGGACACCCTTTGTGATTTGATTACTTGTTTTGGTCCTGTTCCTGTAATAATTTTGTATTTAAAAAAATGCTTTTAGATGGCACTGAGGTTGTGATTTTGGTAGAAGATGGATATTATCATCATGAGAGTGTATGTAAACTGAAGATTAAATAAGTAATTTGTTTTATCTGTCCTTTTAGAGTGACAAATACCATGAGTGTATTTTACAAAGATCACAGAATTATCACCTAAGAAAATGAAGACTAAAGTATCAACTCAAAATGGTGACAGATTATCATTATGGTGTTAACATTGTTCCCAAACACACAGTGCTGTCCTCTAGAGGCCATGTTTCATACTAAATAGCCCACAGTTCATTAACTACTAGGTTAATTCAGGAATTTATCTTGTGGGAGAACAAGAACAAGAATACTTCCATGTGTACCTATAAAGTAGCCCATGTGATGATGACATCCAAACAAAAGAGTAAGCTGTCTTATGATGATTGTTGGGGAAAAAATGTACATATCTTGCACGTCTCTGACTCTGTTAACTTACGCCTGTGGTTCTGTGTTCTGCGCTGGATCAACTGTGCTCAATTTTTCTCACAATACTTTTCAAAGAGAGCTGGCAGCAGCCAAAAGAAAATGTCTCCCCCTCTTCCTTTCTTCTCCCAGATTTCCCTATCAAAGTATTTAGAACCATAGAATCATAGAATCATCCTGTTTGGAAGGGACCTTGAAGATCCTCAAGTCCAACTGTAACCTAAATCCACCTACCATAACCTAATCTACCCATTCAGTCTTAAATCATGTCCCTAAGCACCACATCTATATTTCTTTTAAACACTTCCAGGGATGGTGACTCCACCGCCTCCCTGGGCAGCTAATTCCAGTGTCTAACCACTCCCTCAGTGAAGAGATTCTTTCTAATATCCAGTCTGAACCTCCCCGGCACAACTTCTGGCCATTTCCTCTTGTCCTGTCATTATTCACTTTTATATATATTATATATATATTCACAATTATTCATTTTATTTAGTGTGTTTGCGAGGTATGACATACACATGACTTGGTAGCTGGCCTATCAGAGCTCTCTCTGCTAGATTCTCCCCTCTATTAACAAGTATTTTACAATTACTGAGCTAAGTCTGTATTCATTTACTGTAGTATATATGTGAACTTTACTAAATGCATTGCACCACTCTGGTGACCTTTGAATCACTGAAATTATTGAACATGAACATAGCAGCAGTGTGTGGAGGGAGGGATGGCTCAGCCCCCCTGCAGTTGACTCTGCATGGGAAATACAATTATTCCATGCTCCACAAAATCTTTTGCATGTAATCTCTGAACAAGTCACAAAGCAGGAATGAAACATGGACTTAGATGAATAATAGAAGCAAAGATGGGAAACAAAGGGCCCTTGGAGTCCATTTCACTGATGTTGAAAGCTTTTGTACATTGTGGTACAGCTCATCAGTGTTATGCTTATAATGAGGTGAAACTGTGCTAAGGCTGGACAGAATTTAGAGGTCATTTATATTTCTCGAAGAACTGGAGTTGCAGACAAGGCTGTGGAGCTGAAATGTGCATTTCCCAGTTAAGGTTCACCAGACAGTATGGAGTGGTGGACAGACCATTTCTTCAAGAGAGTAGTCAATGGGGCAGAATCTAGTTGGAGGTCTGTGACTAGTGGAGTCCCTCAGGGGTCGGTACTGGGACTGGTGTTGTTCAACATCTTCATCAGTGACCTGGATGAGGGTACAGAATGTACCCTCAGCAAGTTTGCTGATGACACTAAGCTGGGAGGAGTGGCTGACACACCAGAAGGCTGTGCTGCCATTCAGAGAGACTTAGACAGGCTGGAGAGTTGGGCAGAGAGAAACCTGATGAAGTTCAACAAGGGCAAGTGTAGAGTTTTGCATTTGGGGAAGAGAAACACCATGTACCAGTACAGGTTGGGGGCTGACCTGCTGGAGAGCAGTGTAGGTGAAAGGGATCTGGGGGTCCTGGTAGACAGGAGGATGACCATGAGCCAGCAATGTGCCCTTGTGGCCAAGAAGGCCAATGGCATCCTGGGGTGCATTAGAAAGGGTGTGGTTAGTAGGTCAAGAGAGGTTCTCCTCCCCCTCTATTCTGCATTGGTGAGGCCGCATCTGGAGTATTGTGTCCAGTTCTGGGCCCCTCAGTTCAAGAAGGACAGGGAACTGCTTGAAAGAGTCCAGTGCAGAGCCACAAAGATGATTAAGGGAGTGGAACATCTCCCTTATGAGGAAAGGCTGAAGGAGCTGGGTCTCTTTAGCTTGGAGAAGAGGAGACTGAGGTGTGACCTCATCAATGTTTACAAATATGTAAGGGGTGAGTGTCAGGAAGATGGAGTTAAGCTTTTCTCAGTGGTGACCAGTGATAGGACAAGGGGTAATGGGTGTAAATTGGAGCATAGAAGGTTCAAGGTGAATGTCAGAAAAAACTTTTTTACTGTGAGAGTGACAGAGCACTGGAACAGGCTGCCCAGGGAGGTTGTGGAGTCTCCTTCACTGGAGACATTCAAAACCCGCCTGGACAAGTTCCTGTGTGATGTGCTCTAGGTGACCCTGCTCTGGCAGGGGGGGTTGGACTAGATGATCTTTCGAGGTCCCTTCCAACCCCTAGGATTCTATGATTCTATGATTCTATCTGGGACAAGGAGATGGAAAACTATATTTTTCCTAAAAAACTGCAGGTGTGTTAGGAAGCTGGAAGAAACAGAGGCAGCTTTTGGGGGGCAGACTGCAATATCTGTGACCCCCCTGCTGCCTTTCAGCTTTTTGCCAGATACAAGCTGATTGCCCAGAATATTTTGTCCCTTCTTACCAGTTAAGTGTGATTTCTTTTTATACCCCCCATTTGTTATGGGTCAAGCCCAGCACTAGCCCTAATGTGTTTCAGGCTGGCAACCATCAAACTTCCCATGGGCAGCTAATCTAGATCTTCTCTTGTTTATATTCTTTCCTCTGTTGGAAAAGTCTCAAGCATCTTAGCAGTGAACAAGGATCTGGAAGCTGGTGTAAACTTCCTCCTTTTCTAGTGTCAGAAATTACCATCTAGATGACATGTTGTCAATGGAGCTCAAGTTAAATCAAACTGAGTTGTCTTTTTTCTCTTCCACTGGACCAGAAATGAGACAAGGTTGGATGGAGCAATATGTACACCACTTGTGCTGATCCTAGGTGAGGAAGCTTTGCTTCACAGGCAGGACTTTTTAAAGAGTTGGACCCAAAATGTTAAAAAAATAACTATTGTTCATAGTTCTGTGGTTAAGTGAGGGAGGCTCAAAGAATGGTGAATGAGAAAGTTATAAGAAGCATCTATGGAGACACCAAAGCAGCTGAGAATCTAACTAAAAGTACTGTGCCTCCTCTTCATCCTTTCCCAAAGCCCAGAAGAAGGTTCTTTGGACAAATTTCCTGATGAATAGGACAACTTTCAGAATGGTGCACAAACTTGTCCTTGGCATTGCAAAAAAGAGGGATGTGTCTTCTGTGTAAATACTGTTCTCTGGTCTTTGTTTTGACATTTACTCCAGTTTAATCAACTAGGTTTTAAAGCACATTTGCTTTGATTAAATCTGGAATTGGCCTTGCAATAAAGATAGTGTCTCCAGTGGCTCATTTTGGAAATCCCCTGAACAGTGATCAGATATATTTATGATGCCCTTTAGCTGTGTGTTTGATTTCCTTGACATAAAAAAGGGGGGGAGGGAGGAGGGAAAAAAAGGTATAGCTCCTGAATCTTTAAAGGTTTCTGTGGTTGTTATTGCTGGCCTGCAGCCACACATTCTCTTACATGGTGGATCAAAGACACCAACACTGTGAGAGCTAGTCAATACAATACTTGCACTACTTAAACATTTTGCTCAAAACATTCCTTTTCATTTTTTTAAAGGGTCACATTCTGGAGACAGTTAATCTTATTACTCAAAAAAAAACCACATTAATTTTATGTATTCTGACATGTCCTTAAATTTTCTTTTCCTGAGGAAAAAAAAAGGAAGCTGTGATAACATCCTAAATACGAGTGAGTAAAATAGTTAAGTACATCATGTTTTATAAACTGTCTTTGTTGTAGTGACACAAATCTGTTCCCCCATCCACTCATTCTCAACATTATATTGTAGAAAGCTGGAGACCACAACGGGTTAAATAGTAGCCTATGCTGGGTTCTTATTTAGAAGGAAAAGGTAGTTGTTTTGACGTAGGTCTCTTAGCAACTAGAAATTTAGCTCTTTGTTTATTGTAAAACACTTCAATTTTGAAGGAAAGAATTTACATTTCTCATTTTAGTCACTCTCCTTGTCTTCCTCTCCATCTGCCTTGATGGAACCTGAAACAAAATAAAAAAGTTGTTTCCAAATACATGTTAGGATATTTTTGAGTGACAAGAAAATTTTAATATTTACTATTAAGAGATTTTTTTTGTTAATGTTAGTTTAAAGAATCAGTGCCTCCAATTTCTAGCACATTCATAAAAGAAAAACATAACATTTGTTGCTAAGTAAATTTTACAACTTACATTTTTTAGTGATTTAGATGTAGTATAAGCTACTATGTTAAGATATGATTGATAAAATTAATGAAAGCAAAGTATCTTAGTGCACAAAATTATATAATTAAGACAATAAACTATTTTGCTTTCTATTGAGCCTTCTAACAGGCTAGAGTGCTGGCCTTCAACACTTGATGAAGTTTTGTCCTAAACTGAACCCTGCGTATGGGCTAATGTATCTTCCTGATGCAGTATAGACTGCCTTTGTGTTACAAACTAGCATTTTGATAGCAAATTACTATTTCATTTTGCAGAAAAATCCACTTGTATCTATTGACCAATAAAAGCAAGAATGTAACTTGTACTTCCTTCCACCCAGAAGGGATGGTCTAATAATTGTTCCAGCTGAAGAAGGTGGAGAATAATTCTGTGTGCAAGAGAGTAACTTATGAAAAAAGCACAAAATATAGGAGACCAAAATTACAGTCTTCATTGTTGCTTCACTGAGGACTCAGATAAGACCAGAGGGTCGTAAGTGAAGATAAGGACAGGGTAATGCTGCACTCTGGGGCAAACCAGTCCAAAGTATACTCGAGTGGTGGGAAAACTGAGGGAAGGAAGAGCATGTGTAGGTGTTCATTCTGCTTCTAATATGGTTATCGATAGTATAGAAAAGGGTGTCTGGGTGCCTGCTCCTTGGGTTTTAAGTGACTAGATTATCAGCCCATATTTCGGTAAAGGAGTTCAATCAATCCAGTTTGTGTTCGGGCCAAAGGAAAGGGGCAGCACTGCAGCCTAGCCAGAAGGAGGAGAGTTCAGCCAGAAGTGGAGGTGGCAAGGTCTGTATTTTTTCTTTTCCCAAGCTGATGGCACCAAAGGAAGATTCTAGCTGTCTATACAGTATTTTTTGAATTAGACAAGTCACACATTTGCATATAAAACCTGTGCCTTTGTATGATAATACTGAAAATGTTGCATTCTAAGGCTTAAGAAACTCATGATAACAATCATAAACAACATGCAGTCGCTATTGATCATCTACTGCAAACTTACAGTCTGTACGTGCCTGATGAAACAAATAGTTACCCAAGTAGCCATTAACCCATTAATTTCATACACTTGAAGACAGAAAATTTACGCAAGAAAAGTTTTAGAGACTGGGTGTAGTGTTTGTGTTCATACTCATCTGCTGTTCAGAAATATAAATCAATAAGGAGAATAATATGTGGTCATATTACTAGAATTTTTATGGTTTAATTATTTGATTTTTTATTTTTTATTAGAGGATATTATGACCGTGTTATTAAACCATGACCTATTAATAAAAAAATAAATTATTTAATGATTATTTTTTAGTCAGAAAAGGAATATTTAGAAATAAAATTTCTTAAATTTTCACATAGGCTTTCCAGAAAAAAAAAAAAATCTTTCTTAAGTCTGCATTAAAATCCAAATTGGTTGGCATATTTGAATAGATTACATGGCATTACAGAAATCGAAGGATGTCATAATGACAGTTGTACTCTCTCAATATAGAATTTCAGACGTAGCTTGTGGAGATGCATTTCTTCTATTTTGCCACTTACTTCCTTATTTGCATGACAAATCTAAGCCTCTAGAGTTTCCATCTTCCTTAAGATTTCATTATTTATTTATTTATTTATTTATTTATCTTTAGTTTAGAGATGCTGGCTAAAGGTCATGTTTCTGAAATAAAAAAATATCCACCAGTACCTTATTTTCCTAATAATATGCCTGAATGAGAGCAGGGATATGTGAGTTGGGTTTGAAAGGTTCAGAAAAGGCTAAAATTCCTAGTAAAAAGGGAAAATAGCAATAGGATGTTGCTTGTGTCCCCCTGTCTTCTGCTCCAATTGAAAGATTGCTTGTGGAATATTACAATATTTGGGTGATGTCTCCAGTTTTGAAAAGTCAGCTTGAGGCTGTCAACATGCAAATCTCGTTGTTTGTGGAGCCATTGCATTCCTTTGCAACTGGTTCCTGAGACTTCTTATATAAAGATTAGCTTACCACAATGGGAAAAAGCAGAATCTGGCTTTCTCAATGAATTCCTGATTCCGTGTTCACAGAATCACAGAATCATAGAATCACAGAATTAACCTGGTTGAAAAGACCTCAGAGATCATGAAGTCCAACCATAACCTAAATCCACCCACCATAACCTTTATCTACTCATTCAATGCTTAAATCATGTCCCTAAGCACCACATGTGTATTTCTTTTAAACACTTCCAGGGATGGTGACTCCTCCACCTCCCTGGGCAGCCTGTTCCAGTGTCTAACAACTCTTTCGGTAAAGAAATTCTTTCTAATATCCAGTCTAAACCTCTAGTGTTACACTCCCCTTTCCTAAATAATTAACCCAATCAGGAAGTTTGTTTGGCATATTCTCTACCTGGCCAGACTGGGTGCTCTAGAAGAGGAAAATGCTATCAGTTTGAGAGACCGTGTGATACAAAAGGACTTAGAAATTAGCCAGCAAACATGAATACAGCAACGAGTGAACTCCATTGCAACAAAAATGTCCAAGACATGTGACAAATGGCTCCAGCCATCTGCTCCCCATGACCAGATTTAAGGCTGTTGTGGCCAACAATATGGCCAGTTAACCTTCTGGCCAAGGTATTTCCAGCCAATGGCAAGTTGCCTCAGTGAGACTGGAGGGTGCCACAGGCCAGCCAAGGCAGTGTGGTTTTGTCCTGCACAATGGGCAAGGACATTTCAGCTCTGTGTCCTGAACAGGCTCCCAAAAATCACATGCTAGCATCAGCATCATAGCAAATTATGCTTGTTTAAATGTTGTTTTACAGAGCAGAGCACAGAGTAGCTTTTGCTTGATGACATTAAACGAAACCTACTCCATCTATATTTCTCATTCAGTAAAAGGAAGAAAAATGGTGTAATCTGTTTCCAGTTCCTAAAAGATCTTGGTTAATTATATTCCTCCAAAATGTAAATTAAACATGAAATAATTAATCTGACAAATTAAAGCAAAGAATTTTATCTTTTCATTAGTTTTATCATCAGGTCTGTCCACATCAGTTTAACCTAATATGCAATTAAGTCATTTATATACGTGTGCAATTAATCAGTTTGTACATGCAGTTCTCAGACTCTTCATCAATAACTTCTAGGAGGTCTACATCTAGATTTTTGTAACTGAAACATGAGCAAAATGAGAACTGTGATGCTTACTGAAGTCTTCATAACAATGACTGATAACCCATTGGTTACTGCAGCAGTGAAAACAGAGACATGCAGCTTTCACAGGGGGACTCTCATCCCCCAGCCATGCTGGGGGTCCAGTAGAAGCATGCAGATTTTGTAGGCCGTTCATTTAGAAAGGCAAGGTATGCTCTTTACAAGATTAAATCAGACCCGGCTCTAATGTCCTGTCATCTCCTGTTGAAAGATGTAGGATTTGATTCTGATCTGGAAGCTGTTTTTCTGCTGCTTCTTTTAAAACTGAGTATTTGCCACATCAAAGTTCCTAGGCACCTTTTTTAGCTTTATCAGCTTTGGTTGGTGGAAGTGACTGAAGTGCACAGTTAAAAAGTGAGTTGAGCATGTTCTTTAAGTGCTTAACTTCAGTCTTCAGGCTTTGCATTTGTCATTTTATGTAATTTTTTTCACAACTAAGCCTCACCTTATCCCTTTTTACCATATAATTTATTTGTGAAAATACCATTGCTAACTTTCTGACCTGTTGGACACTTGTACTTACTTGAAGTTGTTTATCAGTCTTCCGGTGAGTAATGGAATTAACGAATGAATATGATAAAATACTATTTAAAGAGACATCATGTATGTTCTGTGGGCTCAGAAGTATCTTTATTTTATTATCCCTCCATGAGGAGCAAGGAGTATCTCAGACACTGTACAATCATAATAACAGTCTGAAATGTTTTTAAAATTACAATCATTTTTTAAACCAAGCTGAGAGATAAGCAATTATTTTCCTTTACAGATGGGTAAACTAAGGCACAGAGGAATTAAATAATGGCTCAGCCTCATCCACAATTGTATCAGTTTTCTTTCCTACAGAAAAACACAAAGAAAGGAGTTTTGTTCTATATTAGCAAGTATTACACACAACCAAAATTGCATGGTTGCTGAAGGTGTATTTTTTAAAATGTTCATAAAATCTAACAGAGGATGTGATGCTATACATGTATATTTCTGTATTTTGTATGACTCCTCATTCTTATACTTCAAAATAGCCTGAGAGCAGACACAGAAAATCTATGTAGCTGCCCAACCTACGACTTTATGATTTGAAACATCTTAGCCTACAGAATACGAGTCTCTACCAGTCTAGGAAATCTCATTCCAATCAGTACTGTGTTGGGGTAGAGTTAGAATTCATTATTTAGAAATTTGAAAGCCCAAAGCACTCTTATAAAGCTAAATTTCATCTGACTCTTCCTGATGACCAGCCATACGTTGATTTGAGGGAGTTCCTGGGACAAAGTGGATTCTCAGAGTTCTAATCCTTTGCCTCAAACAAGAAAGTTTAGCTAATACTGTAAAAAGAGGAGCTACAGATCAGCTTTTTTTTTTTTTTCCCCAGCACCGTTGTGCTACTCTCTTCTAAGGAGAAAAATTGTAAACATGATTGTCTTATATTCATAAATCTTGTTTCTTCTTGTTAATACACTAAGTTAATAGGGCTACCTACTTGAAACCTGGGACATCTCTGCATCTTCCTATGTCTTTGTTGGTTAATTTTATGAGGAAACACATTCAGTGCCTGATTAACTGATCATTAATCATTGAGGAGTGTCAGAGTCATTCTTCCACTAGTGCATTGCCTCCCCTGTTTCATGTGTGATAATAATATTCTAAATCCCAACACAGTTGAAGTATAGACAATTTGTACACATCCATATAAGTAGAGATACACATGCTAAAAATGAGCCTGTTGTTTATGTGGTAGAACTAGCAATGAGTTATGGCTCCAAAGAAACAGTGTGTCATGTTTTTTTCTCCAAAGAATAGGATTGGCACAGACCTTTGTAATACAGGAACCTATTTCTCATTAAATGAAAATGGATAATTTACAGCATTCCTAATCACACAGAAAATGTTTTGTGTGAAATGTCCCGCTATGTGTTAAGAGATTATGAATTTGATAGTGTCAATCTATGAACAGGGACTAAAAATATAATTACTTGATTCAAGGGCTTAACACAAAGTGAGAGAAAAAAACAAGCACTGTGAGATAAAACCTTGCTATATGTCCTGTTTGGAGTGAATAGGATTTTACATGACAGAAGCTTTAAAAGGTTTGCATTCAAAAATTCATGAGAGGTTTCAAGAACAGTCTCAAACACATTTTAGTATTAATGTACTAAATTGCACTTAAAATTGAAGTGAAATTATGGAATTATATTATTTGCATTTGGTGTGCCATATTAAATGACAGACTTCATCTCACCTTGCTGAAAGACTTCCCAGCATTTGATTCTTTTGGATGAACCAGAAGAAGATTTACAATTCATCATAAAGACCATGAAAATTGCTGGCTATTTCTAGTTTTACTGACAAATTTCATTCATTTCAACTGAGATTTTTTTCCTGACTTTGGATTCATTCAAAATGTAAGCTCTGTGAAAACAGGAATTGGAAACATTTCATTCAGGCCAAAATAAATGTGGAGACAAGCCCACACAAGACACAAGGGCTCTTGGAAAAACCATGCCAATTCTAAGCCTGATATTGTTCTTATCTTATCATTATTGCTCTTATCTTATCATTATGATGATATTATGATATTATTTAGTCATACCTGGAACTTCCAAGTATGTCCTTACTAGTTAGTAGGAAATAGTTTCTTCAAACCACCCCCAATAGCTTTCCATAGTTGCACTCACCTTGGGTAGCTTTCATAAAAAATCTAGAACGGGTAGATTAGAAGACTTCTTACCCCTTAAAAACCTCAGTGCATTGCATTTATTTTGTGAAGTCTTTTGTTTTACTGCCCTGCACTTCACAAGATGGCTGTGAAACCAGCATGCAGTGAGTGAGTTGTTAGCAAAAGTGTTCTAAAGGTAGGTGATAAGCATCAACATTGCAAGCATTGGTATTGGTACAAACATTGAGTAGGAAAGGAAGGAGAGGGGAAATAAATTAACTGACATCCAGATCAACCAGTTTTGATCGTGACGAGTTTATGAAATGAATTACAATTCTTAATTTACAAGATTATTTAAGATCAATCTTTCTGGACTTAATTACCATGTGATTAATATGAATAAACTAAGCAGAACAACAGACATGATAATTTCCTTTCATTCTATTACACGGATGATCATTGTTTCAATGTCAAACAAAATTAAGCTTAGGCCTTAAAAAACTACATAGCAATCTTAGGATGCATTTAGGATGATAATTTAATGGGGTTTGTTTGGCCGATGGTTCATTTTTAAGTAATGTCATGTGCACCTTTAATATCTTGTGAAAACCTTGATGACAAATATCGACACTAGGCTGTGCTTTAATACTGTCAGATTTTTAATTTCAGAAAGTGTAAACATTGCCAAGTTTTGAAGGTCTGAACCAAGGATACTGACATAATTTTCAAAGGCATGGATAATACCTCAGCACCTCCCTTCAACATAAAACCCAGAGGTCTGACACAGGCGAACCTCTCTCTAATCCACTTCATGCATAACAATTCTGTCACACATCCTTCCTGATTATTCGTGAATCCACACGCTGAATTGTGTTTTGCATATGAGGGTTGGGTGATGTATTTTATTGCTGATACTGTTTCACCTGTATTTAGTTCCAGTGACATGGAAAACGCTGCAGCCAATTGTCCTTATTACAGTCCTTGTGTATTTCTCCCTAGTGCACTTGCACAGGGGGAAGATGTGAGCATGGAGTGTACTTAACTGCCAGGCGGAATGGCTCTGTAATGTAGCTTCAGCATGGCATAAATTAAGCTGTCATTTTTTTGGCAGCAAGTGCAGAGAGGCGATTTTCCTGTACTGTAACATTTGAAACAACAATTTTCTGGCTCCAGTAGTAACTGACAGTTCTGTGTGATACTTGCTCAACGTTTGTGCTTCAGGGGCTGCAGCTGGAAAAAACCTTTGGGGTAAGGTATTGTCTTTATTAGCAGATCGAGCTTGCAGTCACAGAACACTAACATTTTCTAACTCTCTTCAAAGAGCCTGTCACTCACACCCTTAAAAAATTGTGCTAAATTTACTAGGTTCCACCAAGGTATTTAACCGTGTTGCTTATATGCAAAATGCTATTTTTGATAATGACTTTAGACCTATTTTCATTAGGAAGATTGCTTACCCAGGGAGAGCTGGCCACTGGCATTTTATTGGCGACGTGTACCCAGATGGTGGCTTGAAGGACTGCCAGGTTTGGAAATGATCTTGGAATGCTTGGCTAGGTTCAGGCTGGTGAAGAAGGAGGATGCTGATGAGGTGCTGGCGGTACTGGGGAAGGAGGGAAGCAGACCTTCTCCAGCGCACAGACTCTGACCATACCCTGCCACAAGCCACAAGGGAAGCGTATCTTCGGTGTCTGGCAAGATATGAGGCTATGCAAGGTCATTTCACAGAGATGAGGGAGAGAAGGAAATTTAGGAGTCACTTGCAGGTGATTTTATTAAATGTATGAATTTTGCAGTGTTCTTCTGTTTCAGAAGTGCGGTCAGTTTTGTCATCACCTTTTCAAGGATCCAGAGACACATTCTGCTATTCGTGTACAATGGTGAAATCAGGGAAATTACACTAGATTTGCAGTTGTACAAGTCAAGGTATCAGCTCAGTATATTACACAGCCACTTTTCTACCATTGCTAGAAAAGACTCGCAGCTCTCCTTAAGCATTCAGATATTTTGACACCTGTACATACCTTCATTTCCTCCAGTCTGAATTCCTGCTGTTCCTGCTAATAGGGGCCCTGGCAGCCCCTGTGAGCAGACTTCACTACATGCTGTCAATCACTCGTTGTCCATTTCAAATATTTTGGCCTTAATGCTCACATTTTTACATCATTCCTTCAATGCCTAAGCTCATGCTTGTATTGATTTTGAGATCTGGCTCTTAACTTTAAAATGCTCTTGAATCCAGAGCTAAAACGTGCATGGAAATCCACACGTTTTCGTTGTTCCTCCTGGTCTCTGCTTTCTCGGCTTTTGACTGAGTTTCTCAAAACTACCATAGAGACTTGGATGGCCACTTTCCACTGGAGTGAAAGGTTTCTACTGGTGCTCTGGGAAGGCTTGGCTTCAATAAGCTGAATGCATGGGAGATTTCAATCTTAGCCTGATTGGGTCAAAAGAGGAGGAAAAAAAGAGTAAATACGTTTTAAAACATTCACCAATGAGCTCAATTTATGGGGTCACTGCTGCCAAGGAACAGAAATTGCCTCCTCTGATTTTCAAATGAGATCTAAATACACTGGTCCCGTATCAAGTTTGCCCTTTTTCGTATTCAGGTTTGGCTGTGTGTTAAGTTTAAGATGCAGTAATATGAACTGGCATCTGACTTTTTTTATGGAGGCGCTCAGTCTTACTGATATAATTAAGGGCTTGAAAGCACTTCCACTACAGACTTGGATTTGAGAAGTTTAAAACTCAGTCATAAAAATCACTTTTGATTAAGGCTTGGCAGACACGATCTTTTTCCAGGATTTCAATTTTTAAATTGTAGTTTTTGAGCAATTTCCTTCTTTTTACTTGGTTATGTCCACATGATAACTATCTAGAAGATCTTTGGAGCATTCATAATAATGATTGTTAAAAGCCAGAACTATATGCTTATCATACAGTTGTCAGGGAGGACAATAGACATTGTTTTCCTTCATGCCTTTACCCAAACCAAGACTGTTCTTTAGCATTAACCTTTTTATTTTTTGTTTGTTCTTCAAAACCCAAATTTTCCTTTTTGAAATGTATTCCAAATCCAATAAAACTCATCTAAATGCAAATAGAAAATAAGTCACTTCTATACAAAATGAGACAGTCACCACCTCCAGCTGGTGCTGTTGTAACTTATAAAAGGTTTGGTGAATCAAGTCATTAGGACTGGTCTAGCTGAGTTCCTCTGTTTGTCACTTAAGGAAAGAGTTTTGTTTAAGGAAAGAATCTGCTCTGGAAATTTTGGGCTCTTAAATTTTTATAAACTATATATGAATGGTTTACATGTTGAAAACCTGTTTTTCCATCACGTATAACACTTCCTATTCCCTCTTCCATAAAAAGTTAAACTTCTTAGGTTACTATTACCACCACCTCTGCCCAGCCAAAAAAGTGCTGAAACATTTTGTTTTCTTTAGGGTAGTAGGGCTCTTAGAATGAGCACAAAGATCTATAGAGCAAGGCAACAGATGTACATGTGTAGCACTGTGCATGTCTGGTGAGGAGGAGAAGTGAGCAAATGAAGACAAGGCCAATAGCTATCTCTGTGGTGTAGCAGAACATGAATATACCTAATTTAAAGTTAGTCAAGTATATTCTTAAATAATGCTGAAGCTGATGGGATGGAAATGTATACATAGCAGGCACCTACATATTTATAAGAGCAAGGGGATGTAGTGATAGGACGAGGAGCAATAGTCTTAAGCTAGAGCAGGGTAGATTTAGATTGGATATCAGGAAGAAGTTCTTTACTGTGAGGGTGGTGAAGCACTGGAACAGGTTACCCAGAGATCTGGTGGAGGCTCCATCCCTAGGAACACTCAAGGTCAGGCTTGATGAGGCTCTGAGCAGCCTGATCTAGTTCCAAAAGTCCTTGTACCCTGCAGGGTGGGGCTGGACTAGATGATCTTTAAGGTCCCTTCCAACCCCACACATTCTATGGTTCTATGATTTTTATTTTAACAAGAACCTAAACTGGTTTCCTCAATGATATGCAATCCTCTTAAATAGACAAGTGTAAAAACAATGGTACCTGTGGTACAGGATGATGTTTTTTTTAATAGGTGGTTTGCTTAAGGCTTGAGATCATCATCTTGATCATTGTGTCACTGTCTTTGCCTTAATTTCAAGCAAAGGGAACTATAGCAAAAATAAGTATTTCTAAGTGATTCTTTTTTTCTTAACAGTTGTTAGATCATAGTGCTTCCAAATTTAAGGCTCTGGAATGAGCTGCACAAAATAAGAATAGTGGGACTTCATGCTTAGTTGGGTTTTAGGTTAATCAAATGGGCTGGAACTCACATAATTTTAATGAAGGAGTGGTGTTTTTCTCTAAATGCATCAAGGGAACTGTGAATTACATACTTTACATACAAACACATACTTACCCTTCCAAAATAAAAGTATGGATCATGACATAGAAATAAAATTATTATGGAAACTTAGATTCCAGGACTGTAAGCTTTGTATTCCAAAGCATTAACTATAGTGTTACTTACACATACTACGCAAACTAATATTTACTCTTGCCTTTGAAAGATAAACAAAATCTGTTTGCCAGGTCTAGAATACCAGATTATGCTGCTGCAGCTTTTATGTGAAGTTTTAACAAAAATCTTTTCTGTGTACAGTCTCTTATCTTTTTATAGCTCCAAATCTCAGGAACAGTATTTCCAAAAGTCCTGTTGTGCATCTATTTGATTATTACATTGTCGTTTAACTGGTCTCTCAACCCCAGGAGTACAAAGTACACCAGTTTAAGTTGAATTGCCAAGTATCTACTATTTTTCTCCATATGATCAGCACTGCTGGGTTTTAGTATTATGCTGCTTTGTCAATGTTAATGTAATGGCAAATGATGAAGATGCCCTTTGGCGGGAAACATTGCTAGCCCTTAATAATAAACAATTTCTGCACCTCAAATTGCTGCTATACATGAGCAAGTTTAGTCAACCCCTGAAGAGAACCTGTACCTTCCCATTACAGGGCAGCAGCAGTGAGAAGGCAATTCAGCAAGCTATAGGGTTGGCAATCACCCATATTTTCTGCTATGAGTAAATAACTCCAATTGATTTAATCATAAAAGAATAACAGGAAAACGACATTGATTTCCAAATCCCTAATGTGAACATCAGAATATATTGACTAAGTTGCATGTTAAAAGGTTGTATCCATTTGTATGAACAGAAGCAATATCAATATTTGATCAGTGCTCTAACAAAAAAATATGACAATTTGCAGTCATTTCAAAATAGACTGGGGTAGCATTATGCATAGTATGGTTCAGTCTACAGAGGTGAAAGTGGTAATACTCCATAGTATTCATAGACTAAGAGGAGAAAAATCCATATTTCCATGCAAATACATCTCCTATTAATTGTAATAGGCTAGTTACATAATGCTATAGAACTAGTAAATAATATAGCATTGTATTTATTAATCAACAGCAATAACAGATTCACTGTTAGTCCTGCAGCTGTGCTCACCACAGCAAGTGATCAGTGCTAGCCAAACCAAAATGTGTCAAAACAGCAAAATAAGAATATAACTTTTTTTAAAAAATCTAAAATTTTTACAGTGGAAATGCAGAAATGATGGTATTTAAGCTTGGATAGTACCTTAAATTTCTCCTAATGTGCAGTGAAAGACTCGGGATCAAAATTTGTTCAAAAGTGGTAAGAAACTGATATCACCTTGGCAAGAATAACCAGTCTATTTCCTTTGTTCTGTTGTTTCTTTTTTTTTGGTTGTTTTTTGGTTGTTTGTTTGCTTGTTTTTAATTTAGGTTGAGTATCAGGGCTGCAATGCTTTTCAGTGCAGCTTATCAACTGGAAGTGAGAACAGCAAGATCTCTGTGGCCAGCCAGTTCTTTGCAGACAACAGCTAGAGAAGAAAGAATGTTAAGCTGCACAGAAGGTGACATATTTTCCCATTTAAGCCAACAAAAATTTTTCTCATGCCTGCAAAGACAAGTTTCATCTGGAGACATTAATTGAAAATCCAGCTTTGTCACCAGCTTTTTACTGCTGGACCTAATGGGTACAGTTAGACTGGGGGTACAATGAGCTGCTGTTGGATTTTTTAAGTGGAAACTTGCCTTGTATCTCTAGGAGTTTGATGACACATGCTTGAACATACCACTAATGCAACCCAAATTATTTCCCCCTTGGTGGAAGCAAGGTTGAAGTCATACACATGTTCACCATGCAGAGCACCCTATCTGTGAAGCAGAGTCAGTGCCCTCCTCCAGTGTGCACTTCACCAGTTAGTAGGGTAGACATTCCCACATAGCTTCTTTATGATCATTTACAGTTTTGCCAGGAGATTTTGAACAGCACTCAAGCACAGGAAGACTGAAGTGTAGCTAGAGCAAGTTGTAAGTGCACACATAAGAACATAAAATAGCCAGTAGAGGTTATTCCAAAATCCAAAGTTTCTATCCTGTAGAAATATTCTGAGAAAATGTTCCTCTACTACCAGAATTAGCAGCTTGCTCTACAAGACAAAACCTGCTGAAAGTAGACAAACAATTTTCAGGAGCAGGTTGACACCATGGCTAACTTAACATGAAAGCCCCCTGAAATAGGAAAGAAGTAAATAGGGAAAAAAGTCATTTAAGTTATTTGGCACACAAAAAGTAGTACAGGACAGGTAAGAGTTTTGAGAAATTAAGACTGCAGAGTTGGCTGAATAAGTAGGTGAGTCTAAACATCTGCAAAAAATTGCAAGCTCAGTGAGAACTCAAATTTGAAGACTTTGAAGTCACTAGAAAGATTATCAATGAGTTAATTTACTTTGAATTCAGTTGAAAACCTTTTGCTTAATAGAAAAGTATTACAACATTAAATAGGAACTGCAGTATCCAACATTTTGGGTACCTTTTAGCTGGAACAGAGCAAGTACCTATTGAATGTATCTGCCACACACTGTGTCATTCTTAAAACAGGAGGACCATAATTTTTCATGAAGAGATGTGCAGATCATCTGGGCTTTATAAGCTTTTTCAAGTGTAATTGACTTGTTCATGAATAGCAAAAGTTTTTTTATCACAGCTCTGTAGGAGAACAAAAAGAGCATTGCATCAGTTAGCAATATTCAAACTGCAATTCTGTGTTAGATGTGGGGGCGTGTGTGAGGCAATAGGACAGTCAACTGATTATACCTTAATTGTGAGCAACCAATTTACTTTTTTCCATTATTTTAAAGAAAAAGTTTGTGACTGTGATGTGAAATATTACAAAGAAGGTTGTGGCCTAGATTGCCTTTAATTCATTAAGTAAGCACCCAATGAGCTGCAAAAATAAGAAACCTTTGTTATTCAGTATAGGTGAGAAAAATATCTTATTTTGGTGCTGCTTAATATTCTACATGTAGATAGTCTAGAGCAATACATAATTATATTAATTTTCCTCACTAAATCATATCTTAAAGACACACTAGATATGCTAGCCTGTTGAGTTGTAGGAACTGAAGAGATTTTACAATTGATGGGAGGTATGTATTGAAAATTAATTAAGAAGAACCCTAATAATTATTTTACTGGGGCCATATTGCCATAGTATACAAAGCCATATAAAACCAAAACTTTTACTCTTTTAGCTGATTGTTTGAGCAGAACCATTAATGCTAAATCCAGTTTTGGTCCTTCATCCCTGGCTTTCATCTGAGCTTAGGGCTGTATCTTATGACAGGCAAGTCAGTACAGGTCTCCACTGGTCATTTGAGAGGTAACACCTTTCTCTCTCATTTTCTCTCTACTTTTAAACATAGCTTTGTTTATTAAGGGTTAAGATGGTTACATCCTGAGTTCGATATAGAAAAAATTATTAAGCAATTTAATTGATAGGACCAGTATAAATTCTAGTTCTCATTTGCATATATCATTTAAATAGCAGAATAAACCCAGATTGGTGAAAAACATAGAAAGGAGACAATGTTTCAGCCTTCAATAATGAAACCAAATATTGCATCATTGAGCTATTTCCCAAGTTCTCTGTAGGGAATCAGCTGGCAGAGAGGAAGAATTTAGAATGAAAAAACACCTGCTGAACCACTTATTTCTTGTTCTGAAAGTAGAGTTCTCCAGAAGTACAGCAGAGCACTTTGTCTAGCTAGGATCCATACTGAGATGAGGTGCAAAAATTACAGAGAAAAGTGGTAGAGTGGGCAGCATTGTGGAGCTGTCGTGCTTTCTGGGAACCACAGGTAGTGGCTGTGTGGCCCTTAGAGTGTGCAGCTGAACTGTGTAGAGATGGCTGTCTAAGGCAGCTACATGCAGTGTGATGTGAACCTACCTCTGCTAGAAATAACGATCACAATTATTTACTCGCCCTATTTCCTCATGGATTTCTTCCTTGAAATCCATTAGCTACTGCACATGTACAGAAATCACTGCATAAAAATACAAATCCAGCTGAAATCCCTATGTCAGGGTGATTGCAGAGAAAGTCACTGCAGATATTTGTCAAGCTTTTTCAAAAAATAAAACATTGAGAAAGTATTTATCATAGACCCCTGTTGTAACTGGGGGGTGCAGTATATGATCATATACCAACTTTTTTGGCAGTTGTGTTTCTAGTAGTCTAGCTTTGGATCCATTGAATATTGGGAAACTGGTGCTCTGGAGTCCTTTAAGATTTATACATAAAAAATGCTTGGAAATGATGTTTGATTGATTGGTTACTAGATAACGAATTCAAGTTTTTGAAAAACAAACCTACTTACTTACATTTAAGTGCCAGAAGCATTATACATTTAGTTAAATAAGAGCACTAAAGTGCTCTAGAAGACTGACACTGATTTCCATGTGTGTTGCACCATTTTAGCACTGTCATAAACCTGCAATAACTTCAACAGAAATACAATCTGCAGCAGCATATTTCATTCCCAATATTAAAATAGAAAAGGCAAAATAGGCAGAGGGTAAGTCTTAATTTTTTCTTTTTCATTAGATATTCTGAACTATCGGATCATTAATGCATCTCACATCTCCTTTTTTATTGAAACTCTTTTGGCAGCTGGGACACCTTACATTTATTTCTTGGACTCCAGCTGTGGGAGCTAGAGCAGCAGACTGCTGACAGGACTCATTGCTGTGTCTCTGAGCCAGTCTTTCCCACATCCTGATGTTCAGCTTTTTCCAAATGAGAATTTGCCTTTTAATTAACAGGCAAAACAACAAAGAAGGAGGCTGTTTGTTCTAGAACAAGGAGCGCCTGTTGGTCAGCATCCTAGGACAGCTGGTGCAGGGTGGAGAAGAAAGAATTTAATACTGAATTGAGTTTGCTTTCAGATATTGATCTCTGGGTGAGTACCTCCTCAGGACAGCCAGACATGGCAGAGCCTGTGGGCTGGCCTGGGGCAGCATCTGCCTTTGCATTACGGGCTTTTGGCACCATTTCCCACAGTGACCTGGAAACCACAAGCTCCCCAGCGATCTTCTGCTCTGCAGGGTAGGACACGTCCCTTCTGCTCCACTGCCATGTGATTTGGTCCCATTACGAAGTGACCACACCAGGAGTGGGGTTAGCATGGTGAACAGCAACTATTTGCAATCCAACTTCTGAGGAGCAGAATGTCATAGAAAACTATCAGGAGGCAAAACTCTGCACAGTTATTGACCTGCACAAGACTGTTTCTTACCCAGCAGTATTGCAGTGATGTGGAGCCCCGCCAAGAACTGCAAATAGCCAAAAGGACCATGAAACTGCAGAAACTACTTATCCCGAGGGCTGATCACCACAGTTCTCCAGGGGTGTGCCAATAGCAGAAATCTTCCCTGGTAGTAAGATTGTGCAAGGCCTTCTGCTGTGCCAGCAAAAAAAATTGTGGTTTACTTCCAATACAAAATTTCAGTGAAGAGTTTACCCTAGGAACTTCACCTTCACTTTAGGACTTTTAATCTAAAACCTTTAAGTGTGGCTCAAACTCTCTTATGGAATAGGTTGTTTATGTGGAGTAAAACACTAGCTTGCCTGAATAAATACACCATGTTTAAATTAAATTTGAATGTGACTCATGATGCACAAATTTGAAACAGTTCATCTGACTAATAGTTATCCTCAGCACTCATTCCTCGGTGCAGCCTTGTACTTCTGTTACCTCTCATAGAACATTATTTTGCCTGGAAAACTGAGGTGTAATTTTCACTAAATCAGTTTAACAGCTACTATAGTTGCCTACAGGTGATAAACAGGCCTCGTGTCTCCTAGGAGCACATTAGCTATGAAGCAGCACATTACCAGCACGCTGCAGTGGCAAAGCACTTGCTGAAGGTGCAGTGGTTCAGACTGAAAGGGATGAACTATCACTGGTACTCTGCTACACAGGGTTTTTCTCAGCACTACCCACCTGTCTTACCTCTTCCCATTCCACTCTGTCACAGCCGTGTCAGCAGAGATGGAGAGTGACGTAAATGCGACCTCCAGGTTTACCATTTCAAATATATTGGCACACCTACTTTTTTACAGTCCTGCAGTGCCAAAGCACTTATATTACCATGAAGACATTTAGTCTAGGATACATATTCCCACAAGTCAAATAAGCTAAACTAGTATAAAATATCTTGATACTAGCACAACTCTGTCTGTACTACCAGTCTTGATATAACATTTTCCAACAAATTATTTATGCCAGCATTCACAGGCTTTTTTTTTCTTTTTTTTCCTTGAATACATGACTTTAGGGGCAGGATGTTCTCTGAAGAACTGTAATGCACTGAAAAGCCAAAGTCTAGCTCAAAACAGGAGAGGGGAGGAAAATAAATGTAAAATGCATGTGTGGCTTCCATGAATGGTAACAGTCTGAAGAAGCAACCTTTAGCAGACTTATTATTAGCTAGTAGGCTATTGAGTAGCATCTCCTTACACAAGCCATTTCAATGGCACTTAAACTAAGTGAAAAATGAAAAAAAAAAAAAAGGAGAGTGAAAAAAACCTCAGTTTACAAAGCTTCCAAGGGCAGGTTTTCACTGCACTAGTCATAATCATGGGTAACTGAAAATGTAAGATAATTCATACAGATAATCAGCCTTTGGGAAGAAAGTGCTGGTCTGTGTAAATGTGGTTTGAAAATGTTTTCCTTCACTTTTCTTCTATCCTATATTCAATTCTCTGTTATAGGCAATACAATGTGAGTGCTTGTCTAGTGGAGTTATTTATTTTTAAATAACTCAGATCAAGTGGAGGCTCTATAATTTAAGAGGGGAGTGACTGGATCCCATTTAGTTTACTTGATGAAGCTTCTTTTCTTCCTACATGCTGTCTTCCCAAGTTGTAAAAATTCATTCACAGCAGGGATCACAACAGACTTACCTGTCTTTAATTTATGCAGTGTTTCAAATCGTGCCATCACTGCAGGTGTGGCCAGGCCTTTGTTTAGGCTTCTTAAAAAAAAATAGAAAATTTTGATCTACCTGCTTGAATCTGTCAAGAGCCCATTTGTATGCATGCAGCTAATGTGCTAGAAATAAAAGCCGCAACCTGTCAAATAAACTCCTGCACCTGTATGAAGCAGTTAAATTGTTCCATCTACCATTATTCTCAGAGATCAAAGGGCCCTCACTGTGAGGGGCTCTGAAGAAATAAAGAAAATGATAGACCTACTTGTCCTTGAGCTAAAAAAGAAGGGGTGGGGGAAAGAAAGAAAAGTGGACTAGTACAACTACCTGAAGGAGCTTTTGTTTGGCATGTGCACAACATGAACGCATTCTTTCACATTAAGACCCAAGAGGAAGAAATTCATTCACCCTTATTATAGTGACGTAGCTGTGGCATTGATGTGTTTTTAACCTTGAATAATTGTTGTCTCTAAAGCTCCAAACAAGTTTTATCCTGTCCACAGGTCAGTTTTGTTACAAAGGCCAATTAGTGGAGCTACCTTAGCCTGCAGCAAAAAGCCAAGTAATGGTGGGGCATGCCCCATCCAGAGGTGATGAATAGCCTGTAGAGCTATAATTTGAGAAGGGGGGAGGGGGGGCTTTGAAGCATTTACCTTACATGGAACTCCATTGTTACTGCAGGCTGTTTGATCTTTAAATAATTTACTTAATGATCTCACCATGGGAGCAATTGGCGAAGCAAGATTAGGTTGTAAGGGCCTAATGGACATGGGAAAACTTAAAATTACTAGAAGAGAGGTATGTACAGAACTGAATTTTTTTCTGTGTAAATTCATGATTTATATGGGGGGGAAGATATAAATTATAGTATTTGCTTCCTGTGTTCTGGCAGAGGAAACAAGAAGAAACTCTGTATTTGGTGAATACTTCAGGGAATTTTAATCCTTACTCTTTTAATCTTTGTGGTTTTGTTTTGCTTCTCCTTAAAAAAAAGGCAACCCAGTGAAATTATTGTTTTATAATAGATTAATAGGTCAGCAATAAAGACCTTTGGCCACTGTGAATAGACTGTTGTTAAAAGGTCATGGTTAGCATAATATTTCATTTTTGATAAATAAAGGGTTGGAAAGTCTGGGGCTGAAGCTTGTGAATGGGAAAAGTGTAGCATGACCCTTTTTTACTCAGTAAATATTGTAAAATATGAATTATTAGCTGACTTTGTAACTGCATATGAAGACTATACACCGTTTTGTGGGTGCAGAATTTGGGGTAATCTACAGTATTTTGAAGATACAACTCTAATCACCAAGGCACCCTTTAATTACTTCCAGATAACAATCGTTGCATTCCTGTGGTAATACATTCATTTGCATAGGGAATATTAAAAATACAAAAGAAAAGTTAATTAGACCTATAGAAGAATTGTAGACATTTTAATATACATGACTATATAATCATTTCATATCTACCTTTGTAGATGGATACCTTTATGTGAAAAAAAATAGGAAGAGTTTAAGACATACCTATTGATCCTTTGCAGTGTCTAAACCTATCTGTTTTAGATAATTAAGGGCATGCATTTAAAATGTCTATTTAAATACTAGTAAAATGTCTCTATAAATACAAATTAAAAGGGCAAAAATTTTACCTGTTTTGCACATAAGAACAGCTTTTCTAGAAATTCTTACCAGATGAGCAGTTTCTGTCCCTGAATCAGGAAGCAAATGACACAGTGTTTCTTACTGGTTTGGATTCATATAAGAATTTAGAATATTACCATTTTTATTAAAGCAGATCCAACCTCTTTTGAGAAATTTTTTAATTTCATTTCTTCATGGTTCCTGCACTTTTAGTTGTTCTTTTCGTTTTTTTTCAGTCTTCTTTCCTCTCCCAGACTTCACACTGGAAACAGAAAAAGGGGTAAAGCTCAATAAATGGAGTGGACTACACTTAAAAAAGGTAACTTGTGTGGAGGGCTGAAAACAGAAAAAGCCACCACCCCTGCACTTTAAAAAAATATTTCAAAGAAACAATATTTTCTGCAATAAGTTCTCCAGTAAGAAGGTTCTACAGGGGGAGAGTGAGAGTGTTTTTAACAGATATAAATCTGTTGCCTGATGCAACTCATTGACACGTGCCTTCACTGTGGATTCTAAGCTGTGCCCTTACCAGTGTTTAATTAAAATTGGGATCTTCATGGTAATAACTCTGGAAGCTTATTATTGAAAAAATGTTATACCCTCAAGGTAGAAAATGCTAAGATCAAGTCTGATAGTCCCTGTCCACCTGCTTCTACCATGAGAACTTTGACTTTATGGACTTCTTAGTTGAGTTGTAGGTTGATCCTTCATTTTTGTTCAATTTTGGATGAAGAACAGCCAGACAAAGAGATTGGCAGAGTTGAAAAGACCTCAACAACAGTGAAAGTATAGGAGCTGGAGCAGGTCCTGGAACGGGTCTATGAGACCAGTCCCACCTCCAAACTGGACACATTTCGGGTGGGTTTGAAGGAGAAGAAAGAAATACTGGAATTGGTGTCATAGCTGAGTAAGTGAGAAAAGTAGTGCTTGTTACTTCTACAGGTAAAATGACAACATCGATGGAAATGTACTGTAGCCTGTTGGCTTCAGTCACTGACATTGGAAAACACATGGCATTCAGGTGTGGAAGGTTTACCTTTTTTCTAGTTGCAAACTGAGCTGATAGTCTAAATGTGTCAATTTTACATTCGTCTCTTCTACTCCATTCAGTATATGTTTGATACAAGATACAGTCCAATGTAGGCGCAAAAAATAAAGTTAGAATTAACAATATATAATATTTAATGAATTAATACTAACAAACTGTTAAAACTGGGATTATGAGTTTAGCAAGTATTATTACATACTTTTAGAATTCACTTATGCATTCCAGAGGGACCTTGACGGGCTGGAGAGGTGGGCCCATGCCAACCTCATGAAGTTCAATGAGACCAAGTGCAAGGTCCTGCATCTGGGTTGGGGCAATCCCAAGCACCGATACAGGCTGGGCAGTGACTGGCTTGGGAGCAGCCCTGAAGAAAACGACTTGGGGGTACTGGTGGATGAGAAGCTCAACATGAGCCGGTAGTGTGCACTTGCAGCCCAGAAAGCCAATCATATCCTGGGCTGCATTAGGAGGAGTGTGGCCAGCAGGTCGAGGGAGGTGATCTTCCCCCTCTACTCCACTCCACTCTAGTGAGACCCCACCTAGAGTACTGTGTCCAGTTCTGGAATCCCTACTACAGGAAGGATATGGATGTGCTGGAACGTGTCCAGAGAAGGCCCACGAGGATGATCAGAGGGCTGGAGCACCTCTCCTGTGAAGACAGACTGAGAGAGTTGGGGTTATTCAGTCCGGAGAAGAGAAGGCTCCGAGGAGACCTTATTGTGGCCTTTCAGTATCTGAAGGGGGCCTACAAGAAAGCTGGGGAGGGACTTTTTAAGATGTTGGGTAGTGATAGGACTAGGGGGCGTGGCTCCAAGCTAGAGGAGAGTAAATTTAGATTGGATGTTAAGAAGTTCTTTACCATGAGGGTGGTGAGTCACTGGAACAGGTTGCCCAGAGAGGTGGTGGAAGCCCCATCCCTAGAGGTATTTAAGGCCAGGCTGGATGGGGCTCTGAGCAACCTGATGTAGTGGGTGGTGTCTATTCCCATGGCTGGGGGATTGGAACTAGATGATCTTTAAGGTCCCTTCCAACCCTGACAATTCTATGATTCTATGATTTTTAAAGCATTAAATTATGTATGGTGTTATGTACAATTTCTTAAGCTGTTGTGATCCATTAAGATTATTACCTCAGTGAACCCTGTCCCAGTATTCCTGCCTATTATAAGGCCATGAGAATGGTTAGAATTGATATTGGATGGAAGTAGATAAAAATATCAACATTTTGTGCTGCTCTGACAGGAAGGTAAGGTCATGAATACAAACCAAATATGCTCTTTCATTTTCAAGTAAAAGCAGAAAGGGAATAACAAGGACAGGGCAAATGGGGTAAAGTGCCCAGAGTATATCTCAACACTGAGGAAGCAGGGGTGATGGGAGTAGAGGAGGATGTTGGCCAGCTGTTGTGTTTTGGAGAGGGAGAAGACTGCACACTGCAGCACAAATGCTGTCCTCAGCCCCCAGAGCTGGCACAGTTCATCTGCAGTCCACCACCTTGGAAACAGTTGAAGTAAACGAGTTTGCTCTGTGCAGATTTTATTTGTTGCTGGACTAATAAGAAAATAGCAGAGATGCTTGGGAAGAACAGATACCTTCCAGCAGAGAACACCACAGAATGGTTCATCGTTGTTTGCAGGCAGTGTAAATGAAAAGATTTAGAGGATTATTCTGTTTTAGAGCAGAAGCTGGTAGCAAGGACAGCTGAAGTCCTCCTGCAGTAGCAGGTTTTGAGCAGGAAAACACTAAACAAGCTTATATCCTTCAATTCCTCTTTCTTTCCACCCCCATTTTGTGATGTCTGATCCAGCCAGCCCCAGTGGAGGACTTGACTCTATATCCAACCTGAATAAAAACTCAGGATACAAATCCATGAAAGTTACGCAGATCACAGTTTCATTTACTTTATGTCATTAATGCAGAAAAAAAAAGATGAAAAACATCAGAATCAAAAAGATGCTTTTGTCCATTCACTGACGTTCCAAGAATTTCCAATCAATATGGACAATTAGGAAGAATATCTTCTTTTCCTCCTTCAAGGGAAATATTGAATGTTGGTATACTGTATATGTATCTATATATATATATACATACATATATATATACACACACACACACACCTGGAATCTACAAATAAAAGCCTGAAGAATTACAATAGAAGGGAATTCTGGGTAAACAAACGCCTGTCAATGCAAGACTGGGATACAAACTCAGATGTGCATAAACTGATAAACTCCCTTGAAGCAAGCGGGAGTTTTGCAAACTTATATGTAGCTGCCAAACTTTGCATGGAGCTGGATGACATTTTATTCAGTTTAGCTAATGAGATGTTTGCCTATGTGCAAAAAATGTGTTCAAGGTAAACTGGCTCTTTAAATAGTTGTGTGGTTTTAGTAATAATGAGAGGCATCACCAGACAGCCTTCATGACTGATATCTCCTGGATTTTTAAAGAAAGCAGTCTGGTAAGCTTAAAAAACACTAACAAACCCTGGCAGCATACCTGGGGTGGAAGATTTCCTCCAGGGGCAAAAAGGGTAGATCAGACTCAATAGATCAGCCACCATTTGGCCTCTTCACTGAATCTGCCAATTAGTGCAGAGTATTATGGCATGTTTGTGTTGTGGCAGTTAGAGAAAGAGACCTGCCAAACTCATTCTATACAGAACCCCAAACATCCATTAGATGCAAGATGCTTTTCATCCTGATGAGTTGGCTTCAGTTCAAACTAATGGCCAACTGATGAGAAAGTTCATTAACTCTGAAGCATTCAGTCCCTCAGGAGGTGTAAACTAAAAAGTGGGGTCCTACAGATATACACAACATAACAAAGATGATGTTAAAATATTGAAATTACAAAGCTAAACACTTTAATGATAGGGAATGGCAGAATTAAATTTACTCCTTGAATTTTCATGTTGTTTCCTTTTGCACATGCAATATAATGCAGTCTTTAATTACAGTCTGTCATTTCTGCTTTTTCTCACATGTACTGAAAGGCCACAAATCCTCAGAACCAACCTCTTCCAGGGAATGTGGTGAGTAAGACTTAGCTCTGTCTTGTTTAAGATCCATGTTCTTTCATTGCTGGATATTTGGCTTATGATATTGATGTAACAGACAGTATATAAGAAAGCTGAAAATATGCAGATATATAAACAGTCATATGACTTCCATTAAAATTAAAGGCATTTATTGCAGACATGCACAAATAATAAAAGAAAGAACATGAATATATAATGGATTTTTTTCTCCTTCCATTCATGTCTTCCAACTGTTTATTCTTATCAGGTGCTGAGGAACACTTGCTTAAGTCTACTTGCTTGTCAGTCGGAGGGACTATAGGGAAACCAAAATCCTAAAAACATTATTTTTAGAAACCCTCTTCTTCATCTACTATGTGACTCAAGGCATTTGTAGTCAAGAGTCTAAAAGTCAGGTATGTTGTAGTCTTGTCTGGGGAGTCTAGTGGTCAGGGAAAAATCTCTGAAGTTCCCTCCACAGCCATCAGAGTTAAAAGGGTAAGGGTGGGACTTCAGGAAATTAAATACTTGGGAGGCTCAGAGGTACAGTAATATACACTTGGCTATTCTGGAACAAAGCTTGGGATGTGCAAAAAATTTTTCATTACTATCTAAATCTTTTCTTCACCTTACAAATGCATTTGTGTGAGGAAAGGTTTGTGCATACGGATGTGCAGGAGTATAACGCAGAGGCAGCACTTTGTAAAAGTAACACAACTCTTGGGAATTCATGGCAACTGCAAGTGATATGTCTTGTTCCTCCTTAAACTGTAAGAAATAACATGGCATACATGGAATCATCCATCCGTAGCTGCCATGTGTCCTGTAGCAACAAGAAAAGGTTGTAAATAAAACAATCTTTACAGACAGCAGATTACAATTCTGTGCCTAGTCTCTGTCACTCCTCGGCTTTGCTTCATCAGGGGATTCAAGGGCTTGAACAAAGCCTCACACAGTTAGGGAACTGTGGTTGGTCAACAAATGCTCCCTGGCCTTAATGAACTGGTCCTTTAGTGTTAGGTTCAAGATGAAACCAAGCCTTTATATTCTGATGTGGATGTAGGTGTCAAGTGCTACTTATGCATAATACAAAGAGAGTGTGCACACTCTCAGGGCATGGGCAGCACAGCAGAAATCATCCATGCATTCAAGCCACAGGAAAAGGCAGAAGAAAAGAAGAGTGAATTGGAGAAAAGAGGAGGAGGTCATCAAGATACTTGGCCATGCCAGGCCACCCCATGGACTCCCTGCAGCTCATACCTGTCCCAGGTCCAGCCCATCCCATTAGATCACTCCTCTGTCCCTGGAGATACAAATTCTACATGTGCATTTATAAACTCCTGAACTTAACCAAAATACAGATTTGACTGCTCACTTCATAGACCTCCTCAGCCAAGCAAATGTACCAGTCCTTGACCTTTAGTTTGTCTCTATTTTAATCTCTATTTTCATTTCTATAATTTTTTTGCTGTATCAGTGAACCATATTTTCATGTTTCTTGACCAAACACAAAAAACAGTAGTCTTGAAAGTCACAAGATACTTGAAAGCTTCATCTGCAAGCTGTAAGGGATGTTTGTAGAGTTTATCAAGGAAAGATGAAGATTTTGGGGGTCAAAGAAAAATTCCCCTTTCTGTCATTAAGTTTTAACAAAAAGTGATAAGGATTTAGTCTAGTTTAAAAGAGTGGATGTTTTTAAATGCTGGTTTATTTGTATTTCCCAATTGTCTACCTGGGAGTTAGTAATTTCTGGGTTTGATTTCACAGAAATTATTTTTATATTTTAAAAATATTTCTAAAGATATTTTTGTTAGGTCAAATAAATACTTCACAGATTATTAATGCAAGTATTCTCTGTTTGTATGTTTGTGAATGCATAATGCTAGGCATAATAGGGTCCTTACTTGCTGAAAGTATGATGATGCTGTTTCATTTTCTTTTTTTCCATCCTGATTTGATTTGAGCCCACGTGAGGCTGATTTTCTACTACCCAGCATTTTTTACATCTTCCTGTCTTTTGCCTCTCTCTAGAGCTCCACTCAATGAATTTTTTTCCTTTATCTTGTTTAGTGTAAGAGATAAGATATCTGAAGTGTTGCCAGTTTTGCATCACATTCATGATGACTGTTTAATCTGTTTAATACCGACCTAAGAAGCGACGCAGCGTGGGATGAACCCTCTTGTGGGCAAAGAGAATTCTACAGCCTTCCCTGGCTGGTTTCATTTGGACTTTCGTTGTGAACAACAACAGAAAAATCACATCAGTATTCAGGGCTTAGGACAGCATTTTCAATTTTTGGTGTACAAAACTGTGTTTCCTTTGAGCATCAATGGAGGAATCTATACAAGATCTTGAGAGCTGTGATGCACAGCATCACAAGAACTAAGACTTAAAGGGCTACCAAGCTACTTGCCAAAAGCTTTTAAAAAGACATTTTGTGGGAAGACACTTGTATAGTAAGGCTTGTTTAGTTGGACATTAGCCAGAGGGCTGAAGCAGCTAAGGGGGCTTCAGCTCCTGTCTCCCAATTGGAATACCCTGCAAGTACTTTTTAGCTCCACAGCTGAACAGCTGGTTTTCTGCATCATGCCAGCCCAGCAGATGTGAGCAGGACTTCTGCAGTTGGGTAGTGTGGGCTTTTCTCTGTTGGGTCTGTCGCAGATTGAGCCCCAATTCCATTGTCACAGAGCCCCAACCCCATCATGCAGAGTCCCAACCCAGTCACATTGAGTCCATACCCATTGTGTAGAGTCCCAGTCCCATCATGTAGAACCCCAATGCTGTTGCTCAGAGCCCCAGTCTCACTGTATAGAGCCCTGACCTTGTCTCAGACACCTCCAATCCCATCAGGTAATGTTGAGCAGGAAGGTGCTCCCTGTGGTGTGGTCTAGCATTGTGAGATGCTCCCCTTTCCCTCAATGAGCAAGAGGTGGTACAATTCTCATGAGGATCCTACCTGAGTTCACTCGTCACCTGGAGGGTGAAGGGGTAAGCAAGTAATTTTGTATGACACGGTAACCCCAGGTTCTGAAAAGTGGCTAAGTAGCATCTTCAGTCCTTCTCCACAAATTTGTTCAATTGTCTGCCTTGACCAACAGAATGTTTAAATATTTTACATTATGCTGCAATATATACTTACCAAAAGTTATATATCATATTAAAATATGTATTTTTAATTTTATTCTGCCACAAAAAGAGAAAATTTAAAATTATACAAGGAAACACAGGACATATTTATATAGTTATGTATAATTATCTTTTCCAAATTCTAATAATCTACCATTCTAGATTAAATAATGTAATTAATACTATTTCCATAAATTTTCTTTAATTTGCACTAGAACTGCTTATAGTTTTGTTTTTAAGCTGCTATATTCCATCATCTTAAACTAGTCTTCTCCCCTTGATTGAAGGTATACCTTTTAAGACATGAAAATGTTTATCTTCATTTCACATTTTTGCTCGGCATTGGTGAGGCCACACCTTGAATGCTGTGTCCAGTTTTGGTCACCTCAATACGAGAAGGACATCGAGGTGCTGGAGCGTGTCCAAAGAATGGCAACAAAGCTGGTGAAAAGCCTTGAGAGCAAGTCTTAAGAGGAGCAGCTGAGGGAACTGGGGCTATTCAGTCTGAAGTAAAGGAGGCTGAGGGGGGACCTCATCGCCCTCTACAACCACCTAAAAGGACATTGTAAAGAAGTAGGCGCTCATATCTTCTCACAAGTAACTGGTGATAGAACAAGAGGGAATGGTCTCAAGCAGCACCAGAGGAGGTTTAGACTAGACCTTAGGAAGAATTTTTTCACTGAAAAGGTTGTCCGTCATTGGAACATGCTGCCCAGGGAGGTGGTTGAGTCAGTTGTCTAGATGTGGTGCTTGGGAATATGGCTTAGTGCTGGACTTGATGATCTTAAAGGTCTTTTCCAACCTAAGTGATTCTATGATTCTAATATAGCTAAAATCTCACAGAATCCCATAATCATGGAGTAGCTGAGGCTGGAAAACACCTCTGGAGATGGTCTAGCCTAAGCCCCTGCTCAGAGCAAGGTCAGCCAAGGTAAGTCGCCAAGAAACAGGTCCAGTTGTGTTTTGAATATTACATTTGAAGGATGGAGACATCCACCATTCAACCTTTTCTTTAAATGTAATTCTAATTATTTTTCTTATAAACAATGGAAATAACACATTAACATCAATTTTATATAGTGATGGCAATATGCAAATATTAACGTTATGAAATATATGTAAATATATTAAATACATTAAATAATAATACATATATTAAAATATTAAATAATGAAGACTTGTAAAGCATTATAAAATAAGAAACTTAGTGAAAAATCTGGCTGTAGGGATCTCATTTTAGAAACTTAAAATCAGAGACTTTATCCCACATGAATATCTCTATAGCACTATTGCTTGTTTGTAAAACAGAAAAAAAGCCAACTTTCCTCACAGAAGCACTGTGAGATAAATTCGTTGTAATTTGTGAAGCACTCAAATACCACAGTGAGGAGTACAATAAAAAACAAAACCAGCAGAATATTAACAATTTGGTATTCAGAGCAAGGAGTGCAATAAACATGCCATAAGGCCACATGCTGAATAGAGGCAAATATAATGGTGAATAGTGGCTTGTTAAGTGAGCATTGTCCATCCTGTGTCCTGAAAGGGGCAGAAGGCTGGTGGTGAATACAATGTACTATCATATCATTAATGATTGGGTTTTAGCATAGAAATTAAAGTGGTCCAGATAAGGATTACACAGGAATCAGCTAACTTTAAATGTTTAATTTGGGGACCTTGACCTATAAAGCAATATGTACATATGTGTACATATGGATATGTGTACATTAACACATATAAATGTAACATCATTCTTAAAAAGACTGACATAAATAAATATTATGTACACAATTATATTACTAACTTTAAATGTTTAATTTGGGGACCTTGACCTACAAAGCAATATGTACATACGTGTACATATGGATGTGTACATTAACACATATAAATGTAACATAATTCTTAAAAAGACTGACATAAATAAATATTAAAAAAAAATCTGGATCATGTTAATAAACTCTAATCTTTCTATGTCTCTGTGATTTTTTAGGAAATGGTAGGTTTAGAGGCGTTTTATTTTCTGCTTTGCATTGTGAATATGATGTCATTTAAATACATAAAAGCCCTATTGTTCTGTCATTTATGCCCCGTGCACTTCTGCTTTTAGCATGATTAAACAAAAGAGACACATACCAAAGCTTTCTCTTTTGAATAATGCAACATCAATATTTTACATCTTGGGCTGCATTTCAATTTTTTCCTCAGCAAGGTGAATGCTTGAAAAGGAAGCAACCATCACTTGCAGAAGTGTCAATTAAGTTACATACTCCTCTTTTCCAAAATAGATATGTGTCTCAAAAAATACACACTATTAAGTAGTTGTCATTCTGTTGTAAAATCCAACTGATGTTCTTATTCTCCAGTAGCATAAAGCATGCTATAATGTATTTACATAGCAATTCCAGTTTTAACACTTGCAATGTGTTTTTTCAATGGGTGGATTGCCTTCAGTAAGGAGGAGCAGCAGCACTTTGGATGGATGCACCTGAGTGGACCAAGAGCACAGAAGCAGAGGGATTCAGCTGCATCTTATGCAAAACACAAATGCCCATGTTAGGGTTGAATTCAACTGTGGAGATGGCAGCTCTTGGTTCTTCAATTTTCAGGAGTTAATATGCTTTGGACCTATAATAACAGCAACATTTAAGTCCCTCTCTCTTCCTTAAGCAGGATTGGCTTCCCTGTATGTAGAAGCACAGCTATTATAAAGATCCGTTTCACTAAGTGACCAAAGCCCCCCAACTTATCAAGAGATATCTTCTTCTGAGCAGCCCACACCTCCTTTGTGCTTGATTACTTGCCTTTGGAGGAACTGCTTCCATTAATCCATCTGGCTCCCCACAGTAAGTATCTACAGCTGAGTCTCCATCTGCACTACTTCCACCAGATGCACCGTTCTTTGATGTCTTCTGTGACCCTAGGAATAAAATGCTGAGACCTGCATGCTGGTCCGCTGCATTGCACGAGATGCATCCATATGGCAGACTCATGTATTCTCAGATATTTACCAGTAAATCAAAAGGGAGTTTCAGGGAAATCAAGTGTGCTGAGATTAAAAAAAAATACAATCTAGGCCAATCTCAAACATATAAGTAGAGCCACTCTGGTTTTCTTTTGAGAAATCCCATTAATTCCCATCAGACATATACCTTTATGTAGGCACAACAGTACCTGACAGGACGTGCCATATAATATAACAACATTCTGCCATTGTTTTGCCCCAAAAGCCAGCAACATTCCAGCTTGGATCAGGAGAATAGGTGCTTAGTGCCACCGCATTAAATGACACTTCTCACATCTTTGCAACCTGACTTGAAAGCAAGTAGTGTCCTTGTTAAGTCTCTCATCAATCAGCATTAAATTTTTACACCTCTATTTTATAGTTCTTTTCCAGGATAATGAAATAATGCTATTTCTGTATGCTGGATCATTTCTTCAATTTACTCTGGTATTTGTACAGAATATCCATTGTGGTTTCCAATGCTCTTTAGAATGTAAAGACCATGCCACCTAAGTGACAAGTTGGTACTTGTTTTTCAAAGCCTGAAAACAAGGAAGCAAAATTCACAAAATACCAATATAGTTTCTAGGGGAAACACCCGGATAGGATCTAATTTTACAATAAGGAATTAAGTCAATTTAGTTAATAACTCAGTATTTGCAATGATTTATTCTTACGTCTATCATAAAGCACCTAGAATTTTGGAACTGAACAGGCTCACTATTAGTACTTAGTGTTTAATATTTTCTATTTAACATTTAGTGTTTAATGTTTAGTATTTATGTTTTGTTATTCAGACGCATTTATTCTTTACACCAGAGAGGCCAAGACTGATTTCTGTGCACAACAAATCCCCTTGACTTCAGCAGGAATCACTTTAGCAAGAATCCATGGCCTAAAGGTACTAACTTTTAACACATTCAGAATATGTAGTTCAGTTTAGCTCAGGACCGGTCAGCTGGTGCTGTAGGATTATAGGACACGTATAAGGATTTTTTAGAAAGGTTCACAGGATACCAGAAGGACCCATTAAATTCCCTTTCATTGTCCAGGATCAACAGCTTGGTTTTTTCCCTTCCTCACTCCAGCTTCTTACTGTGTGCAGTTAACACTGGAACAGAAACAAATACACAAATGTAAAATATATGTAACTGTAACTTGTCAAATATGTCTGACTCTTACTGCCTACCTTTCATGAAGCATTATCCCGATAAATACCTATATATACATACCAGAGACTGTATTTTATTACAGTCAGTTTTATTGTCAAAGTCTTCTGTATCACACTGTCAGAAATCCTTGAAGTTAATGTCCAGTCTTTTAAAACTTAGAATAAAAGATGTTTAAATACTTATTCATTTATTGAAGTGTTTTAACATCTCTCATATTACTCAGAGAAATGGATTGCTTGTGAATTAGGTTAATGCTCTACAAAAAACCTGCTTTTTAAAACCCTATAAGAGGGGTCAAAGACCAGGAAATGCTCTCACTATAATTCTCATTTTCAGCTGAATTGGCCATGGCAACTGCACTAAGAATGCAAGTTTGAATTTCATTATGTTCCAGAAACCTGTAACTTTGCATTATAATGACTCACACGATAACAGAAGGAAATTGCAAGCATTTTTGATGTAGCTTGCTTTAATTTATAATTTAATAAAGTAGTATTTTAAGTTAAGTAGTTACTTTCAAATACAACAAAATTTTTTCATTTGTTAGCTACTAAATTCATCCTTTTACATTTTACCTGTAAAATGCTCTGTGTTTGCTGACAGGTTAAATGTACACTATACACAGGGAGCCAACATTTGTCTTTGTAACACTGACTGAGCCATAGCAATTTTAGCAGCATTCTTATTATTTTAAGCCTTCTCCATTGTCTTCTAAAGACCATAATTAGAAGCTGAAAACTTAAGGCAACCAAATTTGATAAGCTCTCATTATGAACAAAATATTCTACTGTTGCTCAACAAGTGACCGCATGATCATGCATTTTTCCTCAATTATTTCTCTATAGATCAAATATTAAGTAATTTCTCAAACAAAGCTTTCATTAATTGCAGTGGAAGTTTTGCCGGAGTGATGCCTCAGCACTGGCCTTTTAGGTAATTCCTTTTGTTTTGCCATAACTGTTTCCTAAATGCTTCTCATAGCAAGGTTTTTGTTTCGACTGCTTTCAAGAATGCCCTTCATTTCTTGGGGAAATGACAAGGGAGCACCTCTTGAGTTAAGATGTTACCTTACAAGCAGCTTAAGCAACCCACTGAAAAGCAGTAAGTCATTGCTCAGGAGTGAGAGGATAAGAATGAGATGATAGTTTACAATTGTGTGGAGAAAAATTAAGTAGTTCTGATGTGCCTGGAGATACTGAGGCTTCCCAAGCACATACGTAATATTGGTAGTACTACAGGTGGATCCTTTTGCAGAACTACTTTTAGCAGAAGAGTGGTTCAATATACCTTTTAGTTTTCGAAGTACACTGCAGGGAGGTTTCGGAGGCTGAGGCTTTTGCCAAGAGAGCTGTGCAACCACCACTACACAGCTGCTTCTCTAACCACAGGCTCGGAATGGCCTTCTGCTAATTCCAGCTCAGTGCAATCTTCAGAAGTCTTCCTCCAGCTGGAACACTCCCAGGTTCTTGCAGCTGGTCTGCAGCAACCTATTATCTCAGCCAGACAAATGACAGAGAGAAAAAGAACTTAATTTCACCTGGAAATGCTGCAAACAAGTTATACATTTATTAAGTTTAGCTAGGATTTGTAGCAGGTGTATTGAGCAAGCAATAGAAGGCAGCTTGGGTTGGACCTGCAGAGGTCAGTGTGATGATGTGGTAAACCCTACCCTCCATCCCACATGCCTGCAAGTGCTTTTAGCCTCCAGACACATCACCGCCAGCCACAGATTTTGCTGACAATATTTATCCTATCAACATGCATCCTCCCTACTACTTAGTTCCTGGTTTAGTGGTTATGCCAACTGTTTGCGTGCTCAGAGCTGAAAGAGGCAAATATGATTGACTGTCAAATGTGGCATCCATCAGGGTCACAGTGGGTAAAACTAGCAAACTGGACTGGGTCTAACACACCCAACCAGGCTCACCCTCTTAGGGACCTGCTGTCCCCCCCTGGAGGTGTGGGCTCAGAGAATTTCTTGATGCTAAAAAGCAAAAGGGACACATTTCAACCTGGCAGGTGCAGCCTGTTTGCCCCAGGCCAATGAGTTTTATAGGAAAAAAGAAGAGCAGACAGTACCCTTCGTCTCCCAGGTACAAATTGTGTGTGCTACCTGAAAATAATGAGGGGCCAGTCCTGCTGCTCTTATTCAAAGGTGTTAAAATGGTCTGCGATATGTGATTACGGCCACTGAACCTCCTCCAAAATGCAGCTACAGATAATGAGAACTATGTGTTGTGTGGGAAGTTGTGGGGTTTTTTTCCAGGGAGTCTGAGGTTTATACAATTTATGGCTGCTCAGAAGAAATTATATCTAGGAAATCCAGTGATCTGACACCAGCCTTCTGTCTCCCCAGGGGGCATTTATGCAGTCCAAGAGGTGCCTTCCTTTTTGGGGAGAGAAGATTTCTGGCTAGACGCCCTTCAGAAGAGCCTCACATCACCGAAATAGGTTCCTGCTGTGGCACAGCACTTCCTTGCTTGTGTTCAGGGCACGCTGGTGGCAGCATTCATTTGTTAACCTTTGAGGAGATTAGCCTAATGGCCAATGCAGGGCAAAATTTGTTTGTGTACAGCATAGTGACTGGTATGGAGAAATTAGCTGAAATTTTTATGCAGTCTAGCAATGTCAAAAATGAGTCAGTACATCAGCTCTTCTGAAAAAGTATTTTTATTAGGATAAATTGAAGTTATAAATATCAGTATTAATTTAGAACATATTAAAACAGTGTGGTTTTTTTTTTTTGAGACTTGTAGGGAAAAACCAAGCAAATTTCAGCAAACCTAGGACAACCTGGTTCTCATTTATGAAAGCACATTCGACTCCAATGCTTTCAATTTTCTTCGTGACAATTTTGTAGAAGATTGAACAGTATCTTCCTTTCAATTTTTCTCTCAAAATACCTTTACCCCTTGCAAACAGAACAGAAGGAGAAACAGTAAAGCTGATGTTAGTGCTTTTGTCTTTGACTTCATCTCTGACAATGTCAGCAAGAGTGATAAAAATCATGAATGCACATGAAACTGTGAAACAGAGGCACTAAACATGGTGCCTTAGCATTTTCCGTCAGAAACTCTGGGCAAATGTGTCCTGATTTGCAGCCACCCTCTGGCTTTGTGTGTTTTTTAAATGCTGGAAAGAAAAAAAACAAACTAGCCAGAGAATCAAAGGCACAAAGATACTCTCTAAAGTGGCAATATCTAAAAGCCTGATGCTATAAATGTTCAGAGTTTGGAGCTCCCTTTGAAGTGACATGGAATGCGTATGATACCTGCCTATTCATTTAGCCACTGATAAGGTCCTAATTAGCACAGCACTCAGACCACCTCCCATACAGTGAAGTATAGAAATAACCACAGTTTTTACTTCCTTCACAGTTGTAAGAGAAACAGCTTTCGGGGGTTTTGGTTTTTGTCAGTGTATGCATTTAGTGTACTTGTAAAGCCTAGCTAAGCAAAAAACAGTCACGGAAAGGAAATCTGCTTTTATTCCTGGGAAGTGGTGGATTGAGCAGTCATGTGAGTCACTCTTGGGAATGAGTTCTGTGGTTTTAGGTCAAGCTCCACTTCCAAACCCTGGACCGCAGGCCAACACTCTCCTCAGTTCAGTGCAACATAGCTGTCACAGCAAGTCATGATTGCTTTTCCTTCCAGGATCGCACGATCAGACCCTTGAATCCTAAAAATTACTCCAATGGAAATGTTCCAGCACATAGGAGAAGTGCCTCCTGAAAGCAAAACTGCAGGATCAGGCCCTTCAATTTTAAAAAATGACATTTAATATGGACAGACAAAGGCACTGGAGAGGAACACACTGACTCTCTATACACCTGGAGGAGGGATAGTAGTACAAAACAAGCTTTTCTTTAACCACAACGGCAATCTTCTAACAGCAGCACCCACTCAAAAGCATAGAACTCAGAGGCTGATAATCATCTTTCAGTTCAGGTTATTGCATGCAATTTTTCACATTCATTCAGTTTTCTTCATACAGCTCTTAGTAAAGTAACTCCTTTAACAATAAAAGCTTTTATGGCAGCCCATTACACAGGAGAACTAACCACTCCTAGTTTTTTTATTGGCTTCTTGGAATATTTATAGCAGTCTTTGTTCTCTTTGCAAGCTTATGCATCTGGGTGTGTTTGGAGATTTTTCTTCTTTTTTTTTGGCAATTGGGTACGACGGAGAAGTACATATATTTTTACATTTGTAAGGTTTTAAAATTTTATATTTGCTTTCCTCTATATACTATTACTGGTACCAAAGCAAACATCCAGCCTGCTCCTCATTGTTTAGTTCTTGAATATTCACTGCTGGAGAAATTTAATTCCAAGTTGACTGACATGAAACTTTGCCACCATGCTCCTTCTACCTGATAAACTGGTTACCCTGTGCACACAGAGATGTCTTGCTGTTTGGCTCCATGCTAACAAAGCAAAGAATTTGCTCAATGTCTAAAGGAACAGATTAAATTTCCACTTCAAAAATTTGAAGAAAAAATCTCCCATTAACACAATAGATTGGCATTCTTGTAGGAATCACCTCAGCAGTGACTGAAACTATCATGATGACTGATTTTGCATAGCATTTTGGACCCAGAATGATCCTAAAAGTTTTGATATACCTTACACAGAATTAAAAATGGCCCTGAACAAGAATCTGTCTTTGAATACCTGTACCCTGGTTTTCAAAATGTTTAATTTAATTTTATATTCTGCCTCTCATAAACAACAACCTTCACAAAACTCATATTGAATATCAGAATAGATGGAGAATTCAAGATATAAATACAGCTTTCCTTTATTTTCCAGTATAATGAAAGAAGAAATTGTGCAAAATGGAGTGATGGAACTGTTAAAATTAAAAGGAGATTTTATTTCTCATTTCTCATTTACAGTTAAGAAAATTGTCTATGTACTAAGGGTTAAAGCAATGCAAAAAATTAATAATAATAATAATCATCATCATCTAGTAAACCCCTTCTTGAATTTATTATACACATACTTACTGAATAAATAACAAATAATCAAAATTATCCCTTTCTATTTGATCATCAAGATTGGAAAACTATGCATTATTAAAGGAAAATAAGGAGACAAATTGCTGATATGGGAGGTTCTTGTAGTGCACTTGATAAACACAAGAGTGTAGAAATAAATGCATTTTCCATGGTATCTTTCACAAAGATGTATTTCCTTGGAGCTTTGATGTGGCTGGAATACCATTAGGTAGGTGGAATCTTAATTTCACTAATAATACCAATCAAGTTATTTGGACCTAGATAACATGTAATCGGCATTTTACCATGTTGACCTGGGGTAACTTCTTTCAATGGCTTTATAAGGTGGGTATAGCCTCCCTACTGTGGGGAAATAGAAATGCCTTGTCTCATGTAGAGAATGGTGGTTTTTTATAAGGGAATAGTGATTGCATTGCTATCTCTAAATTTGGACTTGTGAAGGCTGCACTGGCTGTCAGGCCAGTTCTTCTCCCATCTAGAGATGAAGGTTGCAGGCCATTTCTTGGGCTCCTCCTCTCCCTTACATCTCATAGTCTCTGGGAAGGTACATCAGCCTTTTAAGTGACACTCTTCATCTCCTACAAGCTGGGGGAGAGCCCCACTCTGCCTTGTAGGCTCATGAGTCAGTTCAGTGGCTGCTTCCTAGCATGGAGCTGAGTTTGGGGGAAGATCTCCTGTCACCCTCCAATCAGTCCCAGCATGTGCAAAGAGATGGAGTCCAAAGGAAGACAGGTAGTAGTTACTGAAAGCCAGTTAGGCCTTACAGGAGCCTGGTGACGTGGCACATTGCATATGAGGAGGAGTCAGCACCCATATGAAGAAGTAGGAAAGACTTGAGCAAGGTGTAGCTGATCCTGGGGAAAACAGGGAGCAGAGAATATGGCAACCTGTTTCTCCTCTGGACAAGACATGATGTCAGGTCCTTGGGCCTACTGTTTAAGATCTATACCAGGTCAGTTTCCAGCTGTGCTTATCCAGGACAATGCAACTGAGAACATAACAGATAAAGCACTTTTGGAAGAGTACAAGGCAAAATGTTGTCAAGTTACAGTGTGACTTTTGGGGAAGATAAGACTGTGGAGACTTACCACCATAATCAAAATAGTGAGTGATGGTGAAAGTTAAAACAAAAAGAAATCTGATTATTTTTTTTTTAAATAATTCAAGCTTTCCCATTAGCAGTACTGGGTGATAATGGCCTTTGTGAAGGAAGCACAGGGAATCCATGAAGACCCTCAGTGTCCCCCAGTTTGATGATGCAGTTTATGCAGAAAGCATCTGGATGCTATGGTGGTGGTAGTTGTAAAGAACAGCTGTGAAACCTAAACTAGACAGGAGATGAGGCAAATTGGCTTTGGGAGGAAAAGCCACCCCCTTAACCCAACACACCTTGTCAGCAGTTTGAAAGAACCCTATAAACAAAACCATAGTTTGGGTATCAGTATACAGATTAACCACAGATATTTTTGTGCTGCCATTGCACTATTCTTTATGTATTCAGCCAAACATTTCTAAAAGGGTTGTGACTACTTGTTTGAATTAAAATTCCTAGAAATTCAGAATGCTAATATAGAGTAAAATTCAATAGGCTTTGCAAACTTCTTAAAATTGAACTATAAATATTATTTAGTCATATTTGTAGGCTTATGCATGGTAAGTCTATGAAAACAATAGCAAAATACTATTTTGTTCCTACAAATATTTTTAATTTTCATTGTGCTATTGCATTTTTTTGATTCAAGTGAAACAGAGAGACGTTTAAAGGAAGCATAATTGGGCTTGTTTGAAATTATTTCTCCGAGAGTTGAAAGAAAGAAAAGTCAAAGAATGCTTTAGAAGTCAGAGTTAGAAGGAAGTCAGGGAACACATAACCTTTCAAGATTTTAAAACGCAAAGTATAAATAATGTTTGTTTCCTGATAAATAGCAATCATATGCATAAAACCGTAACGAGCTGTAGAAATAAATAAATAAAAAGAAAGCCTATTCAACCAAAATCCTAGGAAATTTAATGTTGTGGAACACTGTTGGACTGCTTCAGCTTTGCAAGGGCTTTATCTTGGCTGAAAGGTGAAATTAGCAGCTTTCTCAAAACCCTGGGAAGCCATTGTGTCAATGCTACATGTTGGAGACCACTGTTTGATGCCAGAGCTGCTGGTTTAGATGAGCACTGCAATCAGGAGTATTAAAAGTGAGTTGGTGAATTGTGTTGCATGAAGTAATGGAGCTGCCTACAAAAGAGTGGGGTTTTATAGACATCTATAGGAATATAACAATGTCAAATATACCAAACGATGCAACTGAATTCAGCAAAAATAAAGTAACCAGGCGGGGAAAGAAGTTGGGGGAAGAGAGGAGATGAGGGCAGGACATCTGAGTAAAAGAATTAATTAATAAAACTAATTGTAAAATTCAGACACAGCTGGACAAGTCCCTGAAATATGAATACTCTGAGGAATAACATATTAAACATGTCTCTCAGAAGCTACTACTCATAATTTTCTCCACTTTAACACAGCACTTTGGTTTTTAATTTGTCAAGGTATTGCTTTAATTTGGGGAGGAGATTACCTCACCACTAACTTTACCAGCTAGAAGACAGATGGTGATTTACCCAGTGTGGTCCTGTGGTCTTGTGGTCTTTGTTGCATTCATGTCAGTCTAAAGTAACTTTGCTTACAGGCAGCTGTTTTTTTTTTCAGGTAATTTATTACTTTTATATGTTGGGTTTTTTTTTTCTGATACAGAACAGCTGAAAGCATTCTATGTAAACCAGCTGAAAAGCCTGTATTGGGATAATCATATTTTTACTACTGTGTGAAGGTGTAGAGGTATCATATTCTAAAGATCATGATCAGAAATGATGAGAAATAAAATAATCTTTCGGCTGTGTGATGAGGTTTATGAGAATATCCCTAGACAGTTCATTAGTTTTAAACTGACATGAAAATCAATTAATTTTAATAGGGAATAACAGATTATGTGTTTAATAATTCATCTAATTTCATGAGGCAAAGTGAATTAGACAATGCAATGTAAATCTAATAGCCGTTGTAAACCACATAATTTGACGGTTTGTCAAGAGCAAAGCATAGTGAAATGATCAAGAATTACACAGAGAGAAAAACATTAATTGTGTGTAAACTGAGTGACAGTTTCTTGTAACCCTGAAAGCCTGCAAGTTCACTGTAATTATTTCTATTAGATCTTTCCCTAAAATTGTCCTGTAGCATTAATTATGTATTCATATTAAGTGGGCAAATTAATAAATAATACAAAATAACTTTTCTATGCTTTCAATTTGGAGATACTATTCAATTGCTTGAGATTTTCTAGAGTGAAACTATGTTAAAATTGTTTTATAGTCTGCATTAATTAAACAATAATGACCCCAAGAGCAGACATTTCTGCCTATTAATGACCAGCTGGAAGACTTGAGGACCTGGCATCGAGCAGGGGGCCCTTAACCTGGGTGGTCATTAATGCCCAAGACCCAGGTCACTGTCGCTATTAATCGAAGTCATGATAATTGTTATGTTGGGGGTTTTTTTCCATGCACAGAGAGCAGGCATGTGCTTTCTATCTGAGTAGCACTTATTTCAGATTAAGGAAAACAACAAAACAGGAAAGAACAAAAGTGAAGTCTCCCTGTGACACATGGTGTCTGCCTTGTCCAGCAAAATGGCAGAAGCCTAGCTTGGAGCCCCAGCAGAGAGATCGTGGCAGTCACAGCTTAGATGTCCACAGGATCACGTTAAAGCACATTTTATAAAGGGATTGCCCTTGTATGTGGTTGAAAATATACATGTTGAAATACATGTTGCTATGGATACAGGTCTGTCTGTAGGGCAATGGTCTCTGCCTACTGGGTAATGACACTAGTAACCTATAGAATCAAGGAGGATCACACTTCTGTGTGTTAATAAAAAAGTCAGAAAGACCCAAAGTGCTTTTCTTTTTACAACAAAATAGAGAGGAATAATAACTTTGCAGGTGATTTTTTTCTTTTATAATCTGAAGAAAATAATCTTGTTAGTGTAATTACAGCCAGAAAATGTGACCTGACCTATAGCATATGGGCTCCCATCCTTCTCACCTTTAGCAGCAGGTGGCATTTGAGACACACATTCCAGTACAGGAGATGAAGTAGCTGCCAGGTAAGGGTGTGAAAATCTGGCAGTCACCCACACCAAAGGAATGGAAGATGTTGATTCTCCACCTGCTCTACCAAGAGTATGTCATCTTTGAGAAGAGGTTCAGGCATTAGTTTTGGTACACTAAACAGAAAGATGGAAGAAGCAGGATCTGGACCTGGAATTGCAGATCCAGACAGGAGAGAATGATATTCACATCCAGGGCTGAAAGGGCTTCCTAGCAGTTCCCTAGCAAGGCAAGATACTATCTGTTGTGAGTCTTGTCCTCTACACCTACGTCACTCATCCCAGTAGCATTGCCTCTGCCTGTGTAGGAAAGAGGAAGAGAGATTTGCACAATTGTTGCCTCTTGGGAGACATGCACTGCTACAAAACCTTTCTCTTGTATCATGAATTAAGAGGAGAAAAAACCCCACCCTGAAGTTCCTAGCCTTCTACTGCTTTCCTTGGTTTTGGAAATGCCACTAGTGAAGAAAAATAACAGGAGCCTCCTTGCCTGCATGTGGTGCACAGTAGGGTCTTCTGGGGTGTCAAGCCTATTACTTGTACAGGAAGAAGCACAGCACAAATCTGAAATAGGAAAGAGATACACACATAGGCCATGAGCTGAATAAAGAAGAAATGGTAAGTAAATGTCATGTAAGGAAAGCATATTTTTATCATGTTGGAGATTGTATTGGTCTTCTCTAGCAGACCTGCCTGTTCTTCAGCTCTCTGCCAAAGAGCATAAGAGAACTCAGTGCTTCTGAACTACATTCAAAGGCTCTTCTACATGTGTGTGCAGAATTGGTGCAGTTTCTTGCATGCTACTGCTTAAAGCAGTGCACCCAGGTGTAGTAACTCAAAGCTGCCCAGAGAATTTCCGTGGTAGTTGTCTGTGAAATAATCAGTTTCACCAAAACTTTCATACTTGGCTCTTAAAAATTAATTTGATGTTCCTGGCACACCCGTTGCCCAAAATACAGTTAGCATCCAACTGGTGCTTTCAATTCAGGAAAGCCCCTTCACTAAGTGACCACTTCTAAGAAAACTTTCAAATTTTGTAGGACCTCCAGCACTAAAATCCTTTTTGGGCTGATCACATCCTGGTCATCTTCTAGCACTGCTCTGCTGTGTGCTGAGTGTAGCATCCTGGCTCATACAAAGAGCTAATTTTCTGTTTATATACATAGGAATTCTGGGAGACTTCAGTAAAAACTACCACGATAAGAAGTATAAATGTGTTATTAAAAAAGTTTCTCTGTCTAATCTCCTCTGTTGTTTTTGAAATGAAATGCTGTTTACTGATCAACCATGTAATGTGGCAAGCTAATGAAAAATGTGTTCAAACTCTGCCTGGCACAATCTTAGAAATAAGAAGTCTTAGCTAATTGAATGCACCTAAGCAACTTTGTTATCGAGTGTTGGGCATTTGCATGCTTTAGTTATGCTTTCCCAAGTCTGTTACTAAACAGAAAAATCTGTACTTACAGAAAAATCTGATTAAATTGTCTGAAAGTCCTTAAGAATTTTAAAATAAATGTTGAAGCCAATCTCTCATGGCTCGCATGCAACAAATGCCAAGACATATTCATAGTGATGTGCCCAATTAAGTTTAGAAGAATTGCATGAGGTCAATTTCAGCAGATTCCTATTGATTCTCCTAGTTAGTAAGGAGTTAAAGGATGAAGTGAGTTTTTAAAAAATGTAAGTGCTTTAAAGGTGCTAGGAAGGAAAAGCATAGTACTAAGTGGTCATGTGGCTAGTGCCATTCATCTTGGTAGTGACTATCTGTCAAAAGTGGCAAGAGCCCCTGTTAACAGCCCTGACCTGTGCTGTAATGAAGGGAGAGTGCACAGCAAAGTGTCCATTATCAGGCAGTTGGGAGCAGTAAATTGGTGCAGTTTGCCTCAATCTTCCAGCAAGTTGAGATGTAAGATAGGTGGGGATCAGCAAGCAGCAATTTTATCCTATGATCATTTTTGTCAGATCGCATCAGAGTGGGAACTTAGTCAGATTCATGATTTCAATTAAATAAGTCCCCTCATTAAGTGACTGCTGCCATTAATGTTTTCTCTGGTCCTTTATTTATAAGCGTGTAAACACACCTGCTAATATTTGGACAGGGAGCAGTGATGGAGAAGCAGTAAGGTAAATGACACATTAAGATGATAGTCAGGTACAATCAAACGAATCTTGCACCCTCTCAACAGGGCTAACAGCTTGCAATAAAATAGGCCACCTATGTTACCTATACACTAACCTACAGTGCTTACATACAGTTCTAAATAGGAAAATCCATTTCAGACTGTTTACTTAAGAAACCAAAATGCACAAGTAAAGTTCTACCTGTGTTCAATCCTATGGAAATGAATCGATGCCAGTACAATTTTCCTTGTGAATAACCCCAAAAATCCAGGTGATGCCCAATGTCCACTCTTGGGTGCTCCAAGATGAAAACATTCTAGATGAACTCTGAAGCTTAACCCTTAGGGACTCTCCAGTAAATCAGACAAGCAAACTGAAGACAAATGTACTTGTCACCACCACTCATTCTCCCCCTTCTCAGCAGCAAAAGCTTTTCAGGTCAGCCCATCTGCTTTCCAGACCCTGGATGTATTTTCCTAATCATATGTTGTCCCTATTTCTACTCCATAAACCAAAGTAGATATAAAAGTTCTGTAATTTTATAATGCATGTAATTCTGTTAAACACCCCATCATACACCTCTGCTGAATCTTTCCCCTATTGTGAAACATACCTGCCTTCTCTACCAGCTCCCAGACACACAGGTAGCTTGGATGATAGAGAAGTAAAGCTCATGTCCAAGTAGAATTACATTGCAAATGGTCACAGCTTTGTCTTGAGTAGTAGAGTGCCCCAAAGATCCACCCCATCACCTTCCACATGTGGGTCAGACGTCTATAGAACTAAATGGAAAATGTTTTCTTTTTTTCATGGGTATGTTAAATCAACTGTTGGATGCCTCTTTCTCTCTCTTAGTCTGCATCAGCAGTGAAATATCCACCTCTAAAGGAAGGACACAGCTTCTGTTGTGTGATGTTAGAGATCAACTGGAAATCATAGAATCGTAGAGTGGTTTAAGTTGGAAGGGACTTTAAGGACCATCTAGTTCCAACCCCCTTGCCATGGGCAGGGACACCTCCCACTAGATCACGTTGCTTAAAACCCTGTCCAACCTGGCCTTGAACACTTCCATGGATGGGGCATCCACAGCTTCTCTGGGCAAACTGTTCCAGTGTCTCCCCACCCCCACAGTAAATAATTACTTCCTAATATCTAATCTAAATCTACCCTTTTTCAGTTTGAAGCATTGACCCTTGTCCCATGGCTACTTGCCTTTGTAAAAGGCCCCTTTCAGATACTGGAAGGCTGCTATGAGGTCTCCCCAGAGCCTGCTCTTCTTCAGGCTAACAACCCCAACTTTCTCAGCCTCTCTCCATAGGAGAGGTGTTCCAGCTCTCTCCTCATCTTTGTGGCTCTCCTCTGGACTTGCAGCAACAGGCCCATGTCCCTCTTGTATTGTGGACTGCAGAACTGGACACAGTACTTCAGGCTGGGTCTCGAGAGAGTGGAAATATACAACCTTCTGTATTGAAAAAACTTTTTGAAACCTTTAAGATGTAGTTATACCTTGCCTACCTCAATAGGTTTTTGAAATTTGATAAGAAGCCAGGGGAAATGTGCCTTGTCTGTCCTTTTGTTGTTTTTATGTTTTTCATTTAATGAAATTTAACTATGCATTTGCTAAGATCACTGCTTCCATCCTGGCATTTGGGTTTCTCAGAAAGGTTTTGGCAGCATGCCAAAATATTTATAAAAAAGCCTTGTTCACAAACTTCTAAAGACTGAATCTATTCAACTGACACAGTAATTTGTACTAGCAGCTACTTCAGCAAGAGCACATACCTGAGAGCTATAAAGATAAGCAGCATCGAGCACGTCACCTTGGGACACTGTACCCAGCAAACGCTACATTTTTCACCTTGGCTCAGGAGCACACGTAGCTGAGCTTTTCCTCAGCATGGACAGGCATTTCTTTCCTCCTCCTATCTCCTGCTTATATAGTTACCTTCTTATCAGAGGTAGCAGTGGTCTCCTGCAGTGCTGCAGGGTTTATGTCCTGCTGAAATGCCTGCTGGAGAATTTGCACACTTACGCACATATAAAAAAAAAACAACTCTTAAAACATCAGATTTACATATAAACCTGAATGTGACCTTCTGCGTGTACATTATGACTCCCACAATAATTAAATGGCTGGATAGAGAAATTCAACTTTGAGGTGCCATTTTTGCACTGGATGGACACAGAAGGGCACAGGATTAAGCTATTTTGCAACAGCTTGGCATTTCCAGCTTGAGAAAGCTTCGTCTTGACGTGATCAAGAGTGATGTGTGCAAAGGTATGTTGTGTGTTTGTACTAGGATGTTACTTTAACTCCTACAACGTCATGATGCCCGTGTAAACAGACACAAAGCTGTCTCCCATTCTGCTGGTGAGCAAACATAAAGCACAGAATGGAATCAGGACAGAACTTAACTTGTTAACTTTGTATCGTCTTGGACGTAGTTTGGAGAGAAAAGCATCAGAGGAAGATCTCAGAGCTGGAGGGAAGGAGAATTTTTTGGCCCTTTGGGGTCCTCACCTGCAAGTGGGCCCTGAGAAGCAGGCACAAGGATCTGCAAGCTGGACCCATCCTGGGCTGGGAAATTCAGAAGCAGGAGTTTGGGATTTGATAACAAATAGAGACAATGGAAGCAGGTAAAAGATGCATTGCTGAGATATCATAGAGGTTGGAGGATGTTGTGAAAAGTGGATCTCTTCCATAGCCCTGAAGTCTCACTCCCAGACCAGTGCTCCCCTTTGCTCTGTGGAGTACTGGCGCAAATCAAAATATCCCCACAAGCAAGTAGGACGTGTATAGTAATGAAGTCAGAGGAGACTTAATAATATTAAACAATTTTCTGGATATTTTGAGATGTTTTAGAATGCCTGGTAGGAACAGGGTCTGTTTATCAATTTTAAATCTTTAACCCAAGTTAAGGGAGGAATAATCAAATAAACAGTCATTGACAGCTGTAACCTATTTCAGGGTACAATACCAGGCTGAATCAGGTAACCACAAGATGGAAATTTAGACTGAAATTCAAAACTAATCTGTCCAAAAGCAGGATGAGAATTACTTTCCCTTGTTGTATTAGCATAAAGGCAGTCATATGCACTGAATTCATGTTGATGTTACAATTCCCACCTGCAGATGCAACGAGATCTTTGCTTCATTTTTACTTTACTTTAAAGCAGTTAGCATCTTGTGACATCTTACAACTTGCATGTGCTAAGTATCAGGACTACTCGAGCAACAACTGGGATTTATATGTCTTACCTAATTGGTCTATATAACAGCTGCAGAAGAGGATTTTTAGCTTTTAAAAGAGGGCTGGTATTTTGCATGGGCTATAGTGTATAACCGGAAATGCGGAGTTTGAGACACCATGGTGAAACACAATTGATTAAATCACCACTGTTCATACAACAGTTAAAAATTAATTTTGGAGGGGCTAGCACCATCTGTTGCTACCAATATAACTGTAATTTCTACAATTTACCAGGTAAACCAAGGATGTAAAGGTGGACAAAAGCTGCTGCTTTCTCTGTGTGTCTTTAGGGGGCATCAGGAAGTGAAGGGAAATACAATTGTCCACATTAGTCGATACACAAGCAAAACTGTAATTTTGGAAGGGGGGGGGTTGTTTGCTTTAAAAGCTGTGTAAATCAGCTTGAAACAGAATTAAACAGGTGGCAAACCACCTGTACATAATGATTAACAGTGCTAACACAATAATTTATATGAAAGCACTGTCAAACCTTGATAACATCACATCTGCTACTACTGTAGTATTGTGCAGTATGTTTGTATGTATTATTTTTTTGAAAAAATACTATTATTGACCTCTCTTTCATGTATTGCAGTGAGGTAAAGTGTTTGTACTGGAAAGTTTAGCATTCTGCCTATTGATGTTAGTTTGAAGTATCTTATTTGTCCATATTTGGTAATCTGAGCCACAAATTCTGAAACTTGAAGTACTGCAAAGTACCTTTATTAGTGTAATAAAGAATTATATTTTTAACATTAAAGATGTGGTTGAAACACTTTATTTCTTACAGGTATTTACATTTATTACTGTGCTTATATTTAGAATCATATTGGAGGTAATTTTGCCTTAGGAATATTATAAACAAAAATATTTGTGCTTTATTTAAATTTTATTTTGTGCCTGCAGAATCAAACATAGACTCTTGCCAGATGCTGTTTTTTAAAAGGAGCACCTCTGAGTGTGTGAATTTACACTATTCTAAGCAGAAGTAAAATCAGACTCAGACTTCACAGCATATGTTCCCATTCTGTGAGGGTGTTTAACTCTGCATATGAAAATATAATGTTAACACAAAACTCATTAATTTTGGCTGATGTGACCACCATGCCACTCATCCATCCAACCACTCAAGTAAAAGGCAATGAAAGAACTCCAGAGCTGATACAGGTTTACAAAGAGGAAGATGAAATTTGGGGCAGTTTATACATAGGGCTGAAAATAGGTATTACTTAGGACTTGTTTCATGAACTTTTCAGCCAGCCCTCTTGTGAAAGGACTCCAGCTTCCATCAGTTGGCTGCAGCAGTGACCAGCTTATTGTCAGTTCAGTCACTCAGTAGCAGTGTCCAGTCATATCCAAACCCCATCCTAGTGGGAGCATTCAAGTTTGGTGGTTGCATTGCTTGCACTTTTGGGAGGTACGGCAAGATTCTTGGAAATGGCAAATCAGATTCACTGGATTAGAAAAACTCATAACTCTGTACATTTTAATGAACTGTTGTTAACAGCAAATATCCCATTTTTGTCATAGTGGCATGTTGAACTCATTGTACATTTACATACATGTAAACCTCCAGGCAAGGTGAAGAAAATAGTACAATATTTTAATATTTGAAGTAACTAACCCAGCAACTTTCAGATTACTGACTCTTTCTTTTATTTTTGTAAAGCACATTTATGTATATGTTTTCTTATTAAATAAATCACTGTAATATTATTTAAAGACCTAGCAGAAAAATATGTTTCCCTCATAAATTGGTGACTAAACATACCAGTATATCTAACCAGGGAAACCAAAACAGAGAACTTTGTATAATAAGGCAAAGCATATCATAAGTCAATGTGTTATTATATTTTTAAATTATTTGACTATAAGCCTAAAATTACCTTTTTTCATATATTTGCATGTTCACAGTCATCTTAAAATGAAACTGCTGGAGTACGAAGGTCAAGCTAAGAAATGCCATAGGAATCTCTTCCCTCTTATACATCACAAATAACCTTTTTTTTTTTTTTTTCTTTTTTTAAATTTGAATCTATAGGAAATCTTATGAGTCAGCACTGGAACTAACTATGAATAATTTTCTTAATGTATGTACCATTCATTTCTGAATGCCTGGCTGATAGCATACCTTTATGTGTCTTTGATTTAATATATGTAAATAGCATATCTATAGCAGGGAACAGTACAGTTGCACTACTCACTACATTGGTTTTGTGCTAATTGCATTTTCCCAGAGCTAGTCTCCATGGGCAACATAAATCTTAGCCAGGATTATCCCGGCTGTTTCAGTCTGTAGAATAGCTTTGACTGCATGCCATGACATCACAGCTGAAATGATAGCCCTGGTTCCTGATGTCCATGTAGCTGCCTGCCCCGAGGGACCTGGGCACCCTGATCCACAGGGCTCCTCCCACTCCCCTGCTCTTGTTTTTTTTCAACACCTCTTTAAAGGCTGGATTCATTTCTTTCCCTCCAGATCAAACTGTAATATAGGGAATGTTTTTTACAATCCTTGCAGTCAACATCTTTTCAGTATTGCTACAGTTTTTGCAGTTACAACAGTACCAATGATTTGGGGAAGGTGCAAGAATAGATGATGTCATAGTTCGTTCAAAGTTTTATTAAAGGGGTGACCTTTCAGTGCACAAAAGGGAAGCTTGGGCAATGAGTGAGAATTGGGCCCAAACTTCAAGACTTTAAGAAACTCCATAACAATTTAATTCATGCCTAGGGCAGAAACAGCAACACCTTTTGCAAATTTACCTGTATCCACTCAGGATATTATCTGTGCCGGCTGTCCTCTGCCCCACACTTCTGCCAGAGGTTACCCGTGAGAAGGAGCAAACAGGCTGCCTGAGCCTCACTATCTCCATTCATGGTCTCACAGGTTAACACAACCTCACTTGTATTAAGGGTTTAAGCTAATACACTGCACTGAACTGTTTGAGGCACATGTAACCTTCTAACATACCTGCTGCAGGAGAATCAACCTCTAGCTTGTAGGTTGGCTAGAGGACTGACAAGTAGCATTTCCAAGTGCAGTCAAAATGTTTGCCAGATTGTCTAAAAGAGACATCACATGGAATTGATTTTATGTATTTGGGGCATCTATCCAGCCCCAAGTTAAATGTCCAGTTTGCTAGTACTATTAAGGCACTCTCTGAAGAGAAAGGAAGGCACCTTGAGAAATTATTTATCCTATGTGATAATGTATATCTAAGACCATCTAAGATGAAGTGTCCTCTGGAGGTGGTTGTCTCTCTTCATTGCCTGGAGCAGGAACCTAAACAAAAAGACTAGAGTAGTAACACAATTTTTTGTCAAAGTTAGATGAGATTAATCCCACTGCCAGTGGGTGAATATCTGTGGGATGAGAATCCCCCTAGCAGTGTGCCCACCTAATTCAGGACAAGCTCTACTCAAGTCAGTAGGTGGTCACAATTGTGAGCTATACTGCAATCCCATTTATGTTTTGTTTTGTTTTTTTCTTTTAGAATACATTCATGTGGCAGAGGAGCTCATTTAAACTATTCTTGTGATGGTTTAGCTTTGAGAAACTGAACAATTTTATGGCCAAGCTTACAGAGTTAGAAAATTCTCTTCAGCTGAACTTGGAGTAATTTACTTTGGAAGCATCACAAAAAAACAACTTTTGTAGACATTTATTTATCCTCAGTTATACATTACTGTTACACACATCAAATAAGCATTACAACTTTGAGAACAGCACTGTCTTGAGCTCTTAACATGATGTAGTTTAGCTAAGCAGTTCATTTTCTTTCTCTGCTGGTCCTATTTTTTCATGAGAGAAAAGAAAAGGATGAAAGTACCCATTACAATAAATATATCCTATTATGATAATGAAATAATGCTATTACAAAGAAATAAATCAGTGCATGAAACCGTCTGAAAATTAAAATTCTTCTTGGAACTCCCTCAAGATGTCACAGAGGCCCACATAGGAGTTTTAATATTGTCTCATGAAGAACAAACATGCTTGAAATAAGAAATTCGATTGCAAGGAGCTTTTGGAGAGCTTGGAGAGTGAACAATATCCCAGTTTTACAGCTGACCCAACCAAGGGCAAACAGCTGCTCAGATAGAAGTATCTGGTATTACCATAATTCTTCCCACTTGTAGGTTTCTTCCCTGACTTTTAGGCACAAGAAACTCTACTACACATAAGATTCCAGTTTTCAGTTTGCATACAAATTTAAACTCAATTCACACAACTTTTTAACCTTCCTTCTCTGAAAAAAAAAAAATAAAAAAATTCTGCAAACTATTGCAACAAGAAAGAATTCCTGTATCAAACCAGATGTTTCATCAGTTTTCTTGGAATTCTGTTTCATTGCAGAAAGCCCTAAGTCTTAACAAAGCTGTAGGTCAAGGAGCTGCACTCTGGAACTAGTGTAAGCCCTCACAGAAAGCTGAATCTCAGCCTTCATCAGTAGGTTCTCACTTTTTCTTGAAGTTATTTATTTTACTCTTACAATGGATCTATAAATATTATTCTTGTGGAGTCAGAGCTGCTTTATTATAAAAATTTCTTTTTCCTCTATGGGACAGAACATAAACATACATCCAGCAAAACTCCCAGTGCAACATTGATTAAAACCTCCTGATACTCTGCAAGCCTACAAATGGAGTTAAGTGATAAGGGTATCAGTTCCTTTCTATCTGAAGTTCAACCTCAACCCATCAATTTTCAAAGTTTTTATAACTATCCTAAAATCACACCTTGAACGCGAATATAAAGCTAGACTGTTTGCCCATCTTATGTCTTCATTGTAAAAAACCAAAAACCTTCAATAGCAGGCATGTTTCTTTTCCTCAAAAATGTGAAAAATGTAATTAAGCTCTTCTGCTATATGGTAAAAAGATTTTTGTGTCATTTTTCTAAATTAGCCCAAATAATTAACATGAGAATGCCAAGAGAGAGATTCTTATCTGCATTTACCCCTGGAGGCACCTATTAGAGTGTTCTTTGAGCAACGACAATACAAAGGAGATTTAATGTTTATGAGAAGGCTGCTGCAAACTTTCTGGTCTATCAGAACAGGGCCAGGAGTCCCCTTGATACCAGCATCCATGAAGGAAGGATGTGCACGTGCCACTGCATCAGGAACAACACTCTTTTCCAGAGTTGCATGCGTGTCGCTGTGTCTGTCCTCTGCCTGTCCACAGCTCCTGTTTCTGTGTTGCTGGTTCTCTGCATTCAGAGTAGAACAAATAGCCTAACAATCACTTGGGAGAGCTTTAAATACCAATTGCAGTGGCAACGTTTCCAGTACAATTAAAATTCTAGCCTAACTCACATTTGATTTGGGGAGTCACTACTTCTTAACAGGATAAATAGAAGAATCCATTGAAAAAATACATAACATGTATTTTCTGTCTCCAGCTGAGCCTATATAGTCACTTGGCCTCTGGACCCTTGGATTTTATATCTATCCCATCACTTTCCAAGCTATAATTCACTCCTTGTCTTTCAGCACTATGCTAACATGAACAGGCTTTTTTTTACAATACAAAATCCTCTGACAAATACATTTGATGACTCATAATTGTTCTGCCCTGTTTCTTGCAGGGATGCCAAGAGCATTATGTCCATTGTACAGGAGTTCACTGAATTCATGAATGCTTATCATTCATATTCAGCATGTGTTTTTATTAAAAAAGAAAATCATAGAATCATTGGAAAGGACACTAAAGGTCATGTAGTTCCAACCCCCCTGCATGTGCAGGGACACCTCCCACTAGACCAGGTTGCTCAAAGCCCCACCCAACCTGGACTTGGATACTTTCAGGGAGGGAGCATCCACAACTTCCCTGGGCAACCTGTTGCAATATCTCACCACCCTCACAGTGAATAATTTATTCCTAGTATCTAATCTAACTCTACCCTCTTCCAGTTTTCAGCCATTATCCCTTGTCCTCTTGCTACATGCCTTTATAAAAAGTCCCTCCCCATCTTTTCTGTAGGCCCCTTCAGGTACTGAAAGGCCACTATAAGGTCTCCCGGTAGCCTTCTCTTCTCCAGGATGAACAACAACTCTCTCAGCCTGTCTTCGTAGGAGAGGTGCTTGTGGCCCTCCTCTGGACTTGCACCAACAGCCCCACGTCCTTCTTCTGTTGGGGCCCCAGAACTTGACACAGTACTACAAGAGGGGTCTCACGAGAGGAGATTAGAGGGGGAGAATCACCTCCTTGACCTGCTTGCCACACTTCTTTTGATGCAGCTCAGGATGCAGTTGGCTTTCTGGGCTTTCTGGGCTGCAAGTGCACATTGCTGGCTCATGTTGAGCTTCTCATCAATCAACACTCCCAAGTCTTTTTCCTCAGGGCTGTTCTCAATCCATTCTCCACTCAGCCTGTATTTGTGCTTCGGACTGCCCCAACCCAAGTGCAAGACCTTACACTCGGTCTTATTAAACTTCATGAAGTTGACAAGACCCCATTTCTCAAGTCTGTTTAGGTCCCTCTGGATGGTCTCCTTCACTTCTGAGTGTTCACCGCACCACACAGCTTGGTGTCGTCAGCAAACTTGCTGAGGGTGCACTTGATCCCACCATCCACGTCACCAAGAAAGATGTTAAAACAACAGAGGTCCCAGTACTGACCCTTGAGGAATGCCACTTGTTACTGGTGTCCATTTGGAAATGAAGCTGTTGACCACTACTCTTTGAGTGCGACCATGCAGCCAATTCCTTATTTACTGAGCAGTCCATCCATTAAATCCATATCTTTCCAATTTAAAGACCAGGATGTCATGCAGGTCAGCGTCATATTGCCACCTCCATTATGAAGTGTTGTGTCTTTTTTTTTTTTTCGTAAGAGTAGAACAGATGTAAATCTAATATAATCCACTCAATCTAGTGTACAGAAAATGACTAGAGGAAGAGGCCTGTCATTCTCAATAAAACACCAATTTGGAAGCTACGGTTGCACCAAAATGATGAGGCTGTCCCTTTTCTCTGTGGATGCCTCCACCTGTTCTGATTTTGGGGTGAAGGTTCCTTGGGGACATGGATTGCAGATTGGATCTCCTCTGAGGTGATTTCTTTCTGTTACACAAAGGGTAGAAAAGGTTCAACCACCTTGTCACTCCATGGTAATACTCCTAACACCCAGCAACCATGCTCATACTCACATCATGTTGTCCTATAAAGATCCTCCTCTTCTCTTGAAACTAGCATGGCAAACCATTAATGGGCTGCATTTCAAAAGACACAGCAAAAAAACTGCTGATAGTATAGCAACACTTCTTGGTTAGAAAATTATTAGCTTCATTTAAATCTCCCCATCTCTAATACCTTGTCCTTTCTTTCGAAAAAGTTATTTTTATTTCCTCTCTTTTCTGTGTTATTCTTATCCTATTGGTGTCAGAAATTATGCGAATGAGAAATACTGGCATTTCTGCTTTATCATAGTGTCGATGCATCTATTATTTTTTTAAACAAAGACAGAATTATGGTGCTTGTTTTCATAATGTCACAGACAAAAAACACTTTCAGGCTGCAGGATTTGGAAGCAGGAGAGGGGCCAGAAAACAGACGTAGGCATCGAGTTGCTGAAGTTTAGTCTCCTAGTTTGAGAAGCTCTCTGTATGTACAACTGTGCGTGCTTTGATGGGGCATTCTTTCCACCATCTCTGTCCTAGCCATAAGTGGACTTCCTAAATCTCTGGCACCATAAATAAAATTACAGTTTAGTTCAAACATCAGCCAGGGTTCCTTTTTTTTAACCTTTTTTTCTTGCTTCTGTTTGGGATGTTACTTCTTTTAAATGGTATCTGGGCTTATCCCCTGTCTCCCCTTCTGGTGGCTGTAAGAGCTGATACAGAGAAAGCAAATAGAGGCTGGGGTGTCTGCTCTCTGCATGATCTCCTTCCTGACCACCTCTGGTGGGCAGGCAGTCTGCATTGAAGTACTCACTGATTCCTGACAATTCAGTGTCTGAACAAAAATAGTACTAATGTTTAAAATTATTTTTGTGCATGCCTATACTTCTTGGGTTTTACTACAATGTAATGCTAATAAATGCATATGGCAAGGTATTACATGTTGACAAAAGATGATGCTGACTTCTTGGTGCTTGTGGTATCAGGGTTAAAAAAAAACAACAGATACTAATTATACTGGACCTCTTAAAATAAATGTCGAAATAGAGACATTGGTCAAAAGTAACAATTAGGAAGTGACAGAATTAACAATGCAAACAGTAGCAGCCAGCTTTTGTGATTGGTTTCTAATTATTTTTTCCAAACACCACCAGCTCCTCAAAGCAGGATGTTGTATTGCAACCTTAGCTGTCTTGAAAACAGATTTTCTTTTATGAGCTGAGATTCACCTCATCTGATTGTAGATGTCCCAGAGGTAGACATTTACATCTACACCAGTTATTCCTATTTTAATCCAAAGCTAGAGAAGAGAAAAAGGAGCAGTGGCCACAGAAAGAATGTATTTCACACAACTTTGACACTTTTCTTGGGTTGGAGTAAATCCCCACTGGAAGTGACTTTTACTCCTCCTTGGCTATAAAAAGAGTTAGAATGACAAGGGAGGACTTAGAAAGTGAGGAAAATCAATCCCCAAACTAAACTCCTAGTCCTAAAGGTTAGAGAGAAATACTGAGAAATATGAACCGAATATCCCCTGAAGGATGAAAAGCTGGAAGCAAACTGCAAATCACTTTTAGCCATCTTCATGATTCTTGGACGTCTTATGAAGAATTTCTTAGAAAATCTATTAAAACAGAGGTCTAGACTGAGGGCTGGTGTGAACAACCAGAAGCCCCTGACAACTAAGAAAATTACTCTGTCTTTCACTGGATGTTTACCAGTAACTGCTTATTTTAAATCTGAGTGACTTCTTGATAACACATTCTAGTGTTGTTTTCTACAATGACCTCTTTAGCTAATGACTTAGATCAGACATTTGTTTGCATTTGTTGCATTCATTGTTTTTCATAGTCGATGACTAAGTTCCTGCTGTCAGCAGATGAGTTCCGTATCTGCACATCCTTAATAGAGATCTAACAACAGATGTAGTTTTGTTCAGATTTTTAAAATTCTGCCCTTAGCATGCAGTCAGTAATTATTTAAAATTAGATACTGAATGAGGCTAAGATATAGCAGCATTTGTTTTCTGGTTCTTCACATATAAATGCCTCTTGAACCAAAGACTTCAGTCCTTAAGTTTCTGTTACTGAGTCTGCATTTGAGCACTGAATTTATGAAATCAGTAAGGAACTGTGAAAAACACTGCAATACACTGCTTAGGACAGGCATGGAGTCCTTGAATCTCAGGGTTGTCTGTACTTTATATATGCAGGGTTTTAAAAATACCTTTTATTTAGTTTTTCTGTACAGACTAGGTCTTGGCACTGCATGGTCAAGTGGATAGACCGCAGAACACTGCCACAACATGAGATTTGTCTGATAGTTCCACCAGAGCCACTCAATTACTATATATTTTGTGTTTATTATTTCTGATTTCTCTCCAGGCTACACTAAGGACCAAGGGGAAGGTCCTGAGAATCTTTTCCATTACTGTACTTCATTTACAATAAATCATTGTGAGCATACTCAATACCTCAGCTTCAGGCTACCTTTAGTCACTCAAAAAAGCAGTTGATTTCCTCACACTCCTTCACCATGAATATCAAACTTCAACTAATGCCACTTGAATCTACCAGTATTGCCACAAATAGACACCTGAAGAGAAAAAGTTTGATGTAGACATTACTCCTTCATGACGACTTGTTTCCTTTGCACCCTCAAAACAATGTTGTTACCTGGCATTTTAAGCAGAAGTTCATTTCATTGTGAGCAAAGAGCGGCTGATTTTTGCAACCACATTTCTCGCTCTAAGCAGGAACACCTCATGTGTGCTTTCCTCTCTCTTTTGTCGCTGATAGAAGAATAAATATAAATTAGCAACATGTGTTTCTCATCTTTACTTTTTGGAAGGCACCTTCAAGATGGGAATTCAAACAGGCACTAATCACCCATGTCTTTTATATGGGACAGAGTACTCATCCAGCTAAATCGTGGCTACAGGGGAAATTGTCCCAAAAGGGTTAAAGAAATTGTTTTGTGACAAAGATTGGAAATCATTGCTTTGTGACAGTGCAGTTACAAAACTTCTGACCTTACATGTTACGTATTGGAAAGACTGGCAAATATCTATAGAGGGTGCTCACTAATGTGATATTTCTCCAAGAGCTAGAGACATATTTGATGCACACCATCCATGTGTTTGTCTTCTACTTTGCTGTCTTTCACAACTGTTTCTTATGGGACGTATGATAGTGTTTGGGTTATCAAGATATCATACTTCCAGGAAATCAATTTTTCAAACATTTCTTAGGAGCTGAACTTTAGACTTGCCATTTTGAACACCAAGCTCACAAAATGGTCTCTTTTATGCTTTTGGGTGAAAATGCATTGCTCTGGAGTATCATGGGAGGTCTTCCCTACACAAGGATAAGTGGTGGATGTATCCCCATGCAAGTGCTGGCCAGGCTACCCTGACACCAGGAGCAGGACAGCCTGTTGGTAATAAATCAGGTGATGAAGCATGGACAACTCAAGCAGTTTCTTATGGCATTTAGAGTAACTCTGTCATCTACTTTGCTTCTGCTGGAGACCAAAAAAACCAAGTTTGTTGATGCTACTGAGGAAAGCATCAAAGAAGTGCTTTACCCTTACAGCATCCCTCACTGCTACCATACCTACATACCCCCAGCAGCAAGAGCGAGGGTCCCCTACAGGTTCTCCCATTATCCAGAGGTCTCCCCCTCCCAGGCCAGGAGTAGTCTGGCTCCCAGCCCTCAGCCCACAGGGGCTGTGCCATTGAAATGCTCTGAGCCAGTCTTTCCAGAGCGAGTATCTCCATATAGTGCTACCCAGTGCCATGCTCATGGCACAGATCTGTCTGGAATAAGCTTTATTGTGCAGAGACGTGCCCTCAAAGACACAAAGAGTTAACACAGTGTAATTTTCTTAATAAAACTAAAGACAGTGCATCATTTTTTTATAAGCTATGGCAGGCTCTGTGACAACATGTAATTTTTGAGGAATTTTATACTTTTCAAGGAAAACAACAATACCCTGTGTCTTTTTAAGACTGTTTTTTTGCTAACAAAAACATTGATTTACTGTGTCCTAAACTAAATGTTGTGGTGAAGACATTTAATGATGGCTACAAAGATTCTTCTTATTTTACCTTGTGAAGGGATGTTTCAGAAGTTTAGCGAGCATATTCATCCACATCTCAAGTAAATGAAAAATACTGTATGCTGTATATTTGCTGAAGTAGACCTTACAGGAATAAATGCAACAGAAAAGAGGTAGGCAGCATTAACATGTGGAATATGCCACACTTTTCTGTGGCCTGTTTGGTAAATAAGAGTCTCTGTGTGGCACAGATAGGTAAAGGCAGGAGTTAACATAATATTTCTTAGTGCCATCATGCTACCATCAAGAGACAGTATAAGCAGCTCAAGGCCACAGCTCTCTGCATGTTGGGAATCAAAAGCAGCATTCCTGAGGCTGAAACAGGAGAGTCATCCACTTTGCAGACACTCAGAAAGGGATCCCAAAGAAAATTTTATCTCTGCTTGGAAGTATGATTCCCCTTTGACCTAGCTGGGTTAATGTGCCTATGCATCAGTCCTTGCACATGGTCACGTGTAAGATTAAGCTCAGTATGACTAAAAGACAAATTCAGGACTAAAATGCACAGTGATCATCAAAAACCAGCTTTTCTTGGGATTAACTAGCACAAGTGTAACATAACTCAGTCCCTGCTTAGGTCAGAAAAGTTGAAACAAATGACCTTTTTAGTAAGTCAGTTTTCCTTATCTGGTTTAAATAAGAAAACTCTGATCCCAGCTGTAGGGTTCCCATTTAGCTCTGAGAGGACTGGGAATAATGCAAAGTGTTGATTTATGTGGGAGGAGGAGCTGACCCTTGGTCTGAGCTCAAAATGAGTTGGAGGGCCATTGCCCTGTGCTCTGCTCTGGCTGAGTTTGGAGGCAGAACTTTGTAGCTGTTGTGCTGGCTTCTCTCAGGAAGCTAAAATGCCCTGTGAATTTCAGACTGCTCTTCCCAGGCATGAGAAGTCACAGATGCCTGCTGGCACCGTAAGCTTTAGCTCCACACCTAAAGTAGGACCTTACAAACTTTGCTAGCAGCAGTCATCTGGGGGGCTGAAGATTGATGTTCACGACTGGCGGAGTTCAGGCAGGTTGTGAAACAACCTGCAGCTGGCCATCAGTCCCCAGAGCTGGCACAGACCCTGACCCCAGGGGGTTCAGCCTGATAATTGCTTTAGACCAAATGCTGCAGTTCATACTCCAGCCCTGGCTCCTCCACACACTAGGAATTACTTCTTTTTAGACTCACTCCATGCTCACCTTCCTTTTGAAGGACCACTACAGCCCTGCTGCTCTGTTGTCCTCATATAACCTTCCTCTGAAAGAAGAACATCTTACTCTTTTTTTTTTCTTTTCTTTTTTCTTCCAGCCCACCATCTCATCAGCTACTCTGAATTATTCTTTTATCAAACCTATTTTTTTTTTCCCCCTACCCTCTCAGAAGCATAAACTTATTTTCTGGCTCTGGTTAACTGATTTAAATGCTTGCTTTTTTGAAGCACCATACAATTTAATGGAAGCTTTGACTACTGCATATGCTAGTTATTGTTGTTGCTACATTGCACTTAACTATGTTTTTTTAAACTATTTTCTTACTGACAGGTATTTCAAGCCATTCTTTCAGAGGTATAAAGGACATTGTAAATTGTAATAGAAGTAATGTAAGGGATGTCTCATCTTTTTTAAAAACAAGATAAGAAAACACATTGCAATATATACGCAGATTTTGAATTTATAGAATATAATTGGGAGTCTCATGAACCTAAAGATTATTAATTGAAAGGCCACTTAGTTTTTAGTGCTGTATTTTTCAAGATGATGTTGAAGGGGCAATATGCAGTATGCAAAGCCAGTGCTAGACATTTGGGAACAATGTAATAGTGTATACAAAGCTGTTTGGAAGGTTAAACAGAGATGTATGTTGCACGTGATTTAAAAAAAAATCCAAAGTAAATTAAGCATGTCATTCCCTTACATTTTGGTGGCACTGAGGCATGTCTATAAATCCCAGGGGGTATTTACACATCTGAAGACATTTTGAAAACCTTCCTTATTGTGTCAAACCTGAAGAGCAAGCTATGATGGAGGAGTTCTGCTAAATAGCAACAGGGAACTTTCAAGCCCCTGCTCACTCTTTACTGAGAGACACTAAAGGATTGAATAATAGTGAGTTTGAGATAGTAGAGAGATGGAAAAAAGGGGAATAAAATATAAGGTGAAGATCTCAGGCTTGTATGGGGCAGACTTTAAGTCCATATGAAAACCACAATAGGAAAAGGACGTATTTCACCTAACTGCATGCTTGGATGCAGGAATTCTTCTAAATGAATCTTCAGGAGCCCAAAGGTGAAATGATGATCCGTTTACTATTTGCCATGTTATCTCTGCTAAGCAGTGCAAATGAACATGAAATTCAATTTTTCATGGCTCCTGAAAATGGCAAAACATTTCTTATCCAACCACAGAATAAGAAATACTAATGGTACTGACATGTAATCTTGTCTGACATTCTTCCTACAAGAATTTATTAGTAATATGCTAAAGAAAGGACCTCAGTTAGTAATTGAGTTTGGCTGCATTTCATGTTTGGATCCAGTGAAAGGCTAAATTTCAACTATCTTTGAACCGTTTAAACATAATGTAATCAGCAACATACAAAAAGAAACAGCTCTTGTTTATCACATGTATTTCCTAGTGTGCATAAGTACTGTTTGAGCCCAAGCTCCAAAATTATGAATTTTTTCTCAAAACTTCAGGCTAAACATGCCCTACAGTCCTTCCACGCCCCCCCCCCCCCCCCCCAACATGGGAGGGTTTACCATCCATTTCCCTTTAATCTTTTTTCTTTGTATTAAATTGTAGGAAAATTGCACATTACCCACTTGCTCTTTTAAAGGCATGAGGATTAAATATAAAGCATTTTTCAACAACAAATCCTCAGAAAAAATGGCATCTGGAACATTGTCTTAACTATAAGCTTTCTCACCCACTGGTGTCACAGCAGATGTGGTGGGAAGAGTAGAAGAACTACTACCTACAAGTATCTGACTCAATTCCTGTTCTGATCCTCTGATGGAGTTGCTAAAGGAGGAGATGCAAGAAAGTATTGTAACAGAAAGCAACTTAATTAATTTCCTCTTGGAAACAGGATTAATGGAGATAGCACCTAAGGACTATACCCATTTTGGGGTTGTGGGGCCCAGAAGAGGGGCCAAGTGAAGTGGAACAGTTGGTGCAGAGAACCTGAAGATCTCACTATATACAGTTCAGGGTTTTTCTCACCTCTGCCATGCTGTAGTCTGGTCCTGCAGGCTGCATGCCCACTCCAAATGGAATGGAGATCGCACATCAAGAAAAGCTGACTGAGGACAGTGAGGACATCTGCTATGCAAGCACACTCCAAATCCCAGGTAAAGTGCCAATGTAACTCACCTTGAACTCATGCACAGCAGGGAATGTCCTCCTGCTCATGACCTCAATTCTGAGAACTTTTGTTCTGGGTGGTCTTTGAAACACCAGGATTACACCTGCATATTGGCCTTGCATTCCTGCGGAGCTGTAGTTTAAACACTGACCTTACACAGGATGTGTTCAAGCCTCCTCTCATGGTGATGGATGGATGAGTTCATATTGACATATGCTGTGAAGACAGGAGTTAAAGCAGTGTCGAAGTGGAGCATGCAAGTGTTTTAGGTAGTCTTAAAGTAGCTTTCAAAATAACCTTAGGAGAATTCCCCACTGCTGTGGGAAAGGAGTTTTTCTAGAAATTACGGGCAAATTTACTAATTGTGCTAGAATATAACATCTTCCTGTCACAGACGGGGCCCCTGAGGAAGAAAGTAGTTAATGAGTAGCCTGATCCCATACAGCTGCTGAGAGAACCTGGTCATGAAAACCTGCTATCCTTGTGCCCAGAACTGCTGTTTTGTCTTCCTGAGTAGCCTAGTGGAGCAGACCCTGCTCTGAGCAGGAGGTTGGACTAGATGATCTCCAGAGACCTCTTCCAACTCCAACTATTTGGTGATTCTGTCACAGTCTCACCATTTTTCTCTGATTCATGTTTCACCCACAGGCTTTATAATTCTGGAAGAAAACATGATAAAGATCTAGTTACCCTTTATTTTGGGTTTTTAAAAGCTAAAAATACCATGCACCACTCCCCAGCAGTGTTCTGAGGCTCTAGCCTCAGGCTCTTTAAAGTCACACACATGCAAATAGCAAATAATTAATATTCATATGGGTTCTTCTAGAGCTTAAAATCACCACCTAATAGGAAATACGTGTGCTTATGCATGCAAAGTGGCACCCTTAAAAGCTACAATATCAAGAAAACTTGTCAAGAAAATCTTTCTGATCTGCCAAGATCTGAGTTCAGAGACCTGCTTCACCTAACATGGATGAGGAGATCAGACGCTAAGTCAAACAGGAGCAAAAGAGATGTTACTGACATAGGTTACTATCCTGAACTCAGATGTCATGTGGTTAAGCCAAAAGGAGCTGAGAAAGCCTCACGATTGCTAAAGTATATCCATGAGATAGAGACTGTAATATACATTCCGTTAGTAACTTGGTTTCTTCAAAGTTGATATTTATTTTAAATAATATTTCACTTTTGAGTTAGAGAGTTATCTATTTACTTATATATATGTACCAATGTATGCAAAAGCAACTTTTTTGGTCTACATTTTATTATTTCATGATCTGATTTAAATCTATTACAACTTACAAATATTTGTTTATATTCTGTATTGTCATTGGCATTCGATATAATCACAACTTCTGTGTGATTTTAAAAACTGAGAGACTACTTACATGATGCTGTAGTTCATGCCCTGGATAAGCTTGAGTTCTAGTCTATAGTCTGGTATAATAATTTTTTATTATTATCATTATTTTAATTATTATTACCATAATAAAGAACTATACCTATTTGGATGAAAAATTAGTTCTTTCCACTAGTGAAGAGAAATTAAACAAACCAGAAAAGAAGCAAAAGCATATGACAATGTTGTATTCAGGTTCCTTTTATTTAACTTGAAAGAATGCCCCTTTTGTGCTGACACTGAGTTTGCAAGTATTATAATTAAATGTTGCATTACCTTGGGACAATCCCACTATGGTAAACACTACCTTAGTAGGAGATTTTTACAAGGTTAATCAGTTCTGTGGAATTCCCTCTAACTCTATGTACTCTTTTCATAGCAACCCTACTTGTTTAACATTCTTTCCACTATTTCAATTCTTACAACTTTAGAGTTATTGCATGCTTTCACTTATTAATCTATTTTAGAGTATTAAGAGAAAGTATTATTTTCCCATTGCACTATCTAATTCTGTCTCAACTACCATTTTCTTTTATTTGCACCAGTACCCTGCCATGTTTTCCAAAATACTTCTAATTCTTGTTGCAGCTTACTTTTATAAGCAAGGAGCAAAGGACAGAAGCCCCTCTTGTCCTTTTTTTCTGTATCACTGCGTAAGAGGAAGCACCTGGAGAAGAAGCATTTGTATGTCTCTCATACATTTAGAGTATTTCTTTGAATCTTTCTGAGATTGACAAAATACTACATTTTATTTTCAGGCCAGAGAACTTTGGGAGAAAGAAAATGGATTTGCTCACCCAAATAATAAGAAAACACCAAATACACCAACATAGACATTTCTTCTAGAATATTTTCAAGGAGGTTACTAGATCCAGCTCCATGTGATGAAGATCCAAATGGCCCTTTGGAACATCAAACTGCAAGATGAGTTGCATGATCCAGGATCCACTTCTCCTTCCACATAAGAAACACTACAGAAATTCAAGGCTAAATGAAATATCCTGTCCTAATGACACATTTAAATGCATTTTGAAAGTTCTTGCTCTGGGAGTTGTCAGGAAGTGATGATTACTAGACAAGCTAAAAAACATTTATTGCAAGAGTGAGGCTCTCAAAGTGAATTTCCCTCCTAGGAGGTTATTTCCTAAATAAATTCAGACTACATAACCCATCAAGATTGTGATGCACACATGTCAGTGCTTCTGGAAAATGAAGAAACCAAACTTCAATAATTGAAAGCATAGAGTGAAAGGCATATCTGCTCTGATTAGGGAGCAGAATTCAGGGCGTGACTTTAATAATTCTAAAAAACCCACTGATGGCTACGATGGGAACCTTAACACCTTTGCCTGCACTCTCCAAAGCAGGATGTTACCCCACAAAGAAGCCAAGGTGCCAGATCTTCTATCTAAGAAATGATAAATGGAAGATTGCGGGTTTTACTTAAAGTAAGATAATATTTCCTCTGTTTCTGTGCTCAAAATGAAATTATTTGCCTTCCATACACTTTTTTTTTTATAATACTCTATGTTCTAAGAAATATGATCTTGAACATCATTAAGCTGTGTCTAAAAATCTCATATTTGTTATCTCATTAATTAATATTTCATAGAATGTTAGGATTCCTCTTCCACTTAGTACCTAACAGCAGCTATTGCTAGTGGGAGTCATAGTTACTTACTAAAGAGGAGCAGGTCTCTATTCAGGTTGAGGTTTGCAGTGCAGTGGGTTAAAAAATATAGCACAGTCTCAACCTTAAATTTTATAGATGATATGCTGGCTCTGTTTAAGTCAATTAAAATTTTGCCATTGATTTCCAATGGTGAGAGTGTTTCACAATACAGGTTTGGACTGTAAAAGAAATCAATATTATTTTAAGACATTTACTGGCTGAATTCTGTTTATTTTTAATTCCCTTGGCTCCTTCGTGTATACCAAGAGAAATTCATTCAGAGGACTTTGAGGACTGATAGTTTAATGAATATGATTTAGACATGAGGCAACAGCCTAAATCATATGGCATTGCTTTCACTTTTCAAACTTCCCTTTTATGACTAAGGTGCTTTTTAGCATAGCAAAATGAAAAATTCACATACACTTCCACAAAAACCTAGGAATATCAAACAAGCTAGAAACAAACATTCCAAATATTTTGTTGATAATGATATGATTTTGTGTGAACACACCATATTTAGATATACTTTACATATATCTGCCCTCTCCATCATTAGAAAATGGGCAAAAGTGGGTAATTTTGAAAGAATATTCAAGAAACTGTAGCACAGAAAATCAGTTCACAGACTGAGACATCACCTGCTCAGTTTTTGCCTAGAATAACTTTTCTCAGCAAAGCAAATGATCCCTGAAAATACTAGTTAAAGGGATGCACTGACATCATATAGCTGTATATGTACTTCACTAAGTTGCTATTAAATTGAACATGTGCTTTTATTTTACAGTATACTAATTTTCAGTTTTACAACACACTTCAAAAAAAAAGCGTAACAATTTAATGCCTATTTTCAATTAAAGGAGATTCTTTAGTTCAAAATGTCATTTCAGCAAGCAGGTTAAAATACTACATGGCATTTGCTATGACAAAATTACTTCAGCTGCTCTATATTAATATATATACTTGGACTATAGTTTTAGAAAAATAAAAGGATGCTTATTTTGTTTTTAATTTAAAGATACTTCCTATATAGCTTTGCTTTTAAGTTCTAGGAAGGCAGCTTGGCTGTTTTCATATTTTGTAAAGTAGAAAGAAATATATTTGTCAGTATTAAACGGAGTGCAATAGACTCTACATAATGACATACAGAGTAGGCACATGTGTATTGTATTTTAGACAATGTTGTTCTTACATAATTCATCCACAGAGGATACACAATTTTCCTCAGAGAGGGAATATATCCAGCATACTCACAATACCCTTACACTCCAAATATTTAGACCGCTCTGAGATGTTAAGGGAGTTACTTCATGAGACAGATCACACGCTCTCGTTCCCCTGCAAAAATTGGGTGGTACCTTAATTAACGCTGAATTGCAGTGGAATTCTGTGTGAGTACTTACAACATTCACAAGGCTACGGAATGAGTTAATTATGATCAGTGTTATTACAGTGAATACCAAGTGAATTAATGCTGGCACACCTAGAATCAAGTGTTACCCAGGACTATGGTAGAGCACGTAAGGTTAAACATTATGTGATGAAAGGCATTATGCACTCAGCGGGCAGAAGCAAAACTCAGTCTCTGTAGCTCCACGCTCGCAAGCGCAGTGCCTGCTACCATCACACACCCTTCGTATTCTAACAAGTTGAATGCACATTTTCCTGCAGGAGCAAGGGTTCAGCAACACCAGCCACGGGTTAACTCTCCTGGGGGAGAAAGCATACTCTGTAGGGAAGTGATACTTTGTAGTAGCACTCTGAAGGTCTCCTTCTCCTACAGACAGAATTTTTCTGGGTATCTGTAATGTTATAACCATCCACTGACAGAAAGCTGGAGACAAAGGACACCTGAATCTCCTACAGAATGCTGCCCCACGTCATGCTGTCACTTACCGGACACTGTGGATGCTAGCTGGAATGAAACTGTGAAATACAACAACCTGACTGTACCTGATCAATTATCGCTTTGTAACCTTCCGAAGATAACCTGCCTTGAACTTGTCATGAACTTTTTGTTTAGATGTAATATATTGCAACAATTCATATCTATTATAGATTTCTAAAATATGAAAGCATAAATGGATTTAATCAGACACACTTATTTTTATGTCTACTACTCAAAAACATGCAGAAATTAATTTACAGTTATTTGGCAGCCTGTGGAAATTGTGTTTATAAATGCTGAAATGGATGTTGGCTAATGCAAGTGTAAAAGCAAGGAAAACGGCTTTTAACTTCTACTCGTCAGGAATAAAGGAATCCTCATTCCTTGGGAGGGCTGGGCTCTCATCCAGGTACACCTCCAGCAGCTTCACTGAAATCCCTCCTTTCGTTTCACACTGATAGGCACGGCAAAAAGATAAGAATTTGCCCTGTAAACTTTGACTAGTTCTTCCCTGGGTCTCTTATTGTCTGTAATTACAAACATATATTATACAGTAATTCTCTGGGAGATTACTACAGCCGAGTGGGTAAAATCAGGATTCACTGTAGTTTTCTCTGCCTTAACCCTTTGCATCTTTATCTAGAGGTGCCTGTACTGTCTAATGCACGTGTACCCACCTTTACATGTGGATCACTTGCTTGCAGGTTTTGTAAAAGAGAATCAAGCACTTACTTAAAACTGTGCTGGTGCTTAACTCCTGTGTTCTCCAGGGTGAGCATGCAGCATTGCTTTCCCAATTTGAGCTTCAGGGGTTTTAGCAGCTTCAGCCTACTTTATACAAATAGGTGCATGCTACTCTTAATGTATGACCATTCTGCATGCAGTACTCCTGTCAAGTTCTGTTAGTTTGGCTTCTAATTGAAAATATCAATTTACTTTAAAGAAATTCCTGAATTCTTACATTATCTTGATGAATTATTTTGTGTTACATCTTCATAAGATTACCCCGCTTCCATGCCTTCTAGGCAGATAGATAGGCTAAAAATACCTAATTTTCTATAAAGAAATTCCCCTTCGAGTTCCAGATTTAAATGCAATTTATTTTATTTTATTTTTTTTAAATAAGTGAACAACAGAAATCAAAATGGCTAGCAAAATCAATAGTACAAGTGAGATTGCTGCTGGGAAACGAAACCATTTATGAACTATAAGAAATATTCTGTATGGAACAGCAGCGGTGTGTGACCTCTTTAAACTTACTATATTGAAAGTCATCACTTTTAAGCAAGCAGTAAGGGTAAAACTCATGGTTACCAAGTAAGTACACTTTTAACTCAGAGTATGTTACAACTTTTACACATAATTTACGATTTTGAAGATGTAACTAAGAGCTGACTCTGTACATTACAGGCTTAATCCTAGTATCTGACTTTATCAAATTATGGGGTTCTCTTTCATGCCTGTACTTTATGTTATTGTGGAAATCAGTAGCATTTCCAATAAATTATAGATTGACCAGTCCTAAAGACTCTTGAAAAACCCTACTCAAGTCATCTCCTCAACCCTTTTAATCTTCTATAGGCGCCTTTGAAAACCAGAGAGTGCCCTCTGTTGATCAAAATATATTCCTTTAACATTAAAGCTCTCACACAGCAAATGTTACAGTTTAATCTTTTCCAATGCTTTGGTTAAAAAAAAACAAACACGTTAATTTTGCAGAAGTGAGGGTATTCACTTCAAGACTGGTGTTAGAATACAGAAGTATAAAAAACACCTCAAACCACAACCTACTGCATGACTAAATATTTATACATAATGCTGATGATTAGAAAGACACACACCTGGCAAGGCTAGTTGAAAGCATTTTTTTCCCCGTGTGTGTGGATGGGTATGCACATGACTGTTCATTGGTGCCTACCATCCCAGACATAGTTATACACATTTCTAGTAATATAGTGGGAAATACTATTTTTAAAAACTTGATGCAAACACAAATGCTAAATGCCACATAATGCAGTGAGCAACAAAAACTGTATGATAAGTGGTGATTACTTAATCCTACCATGTTCTACCAAAAAGCAAAACAGCTGAGTGCAGCTTTTAGCTCCCATGTTTTCTCTGTATGACACAGAAAAATTGATGGCCTGGCTTTCTGGTGACTCTTTGAAACTAAGTTCCAGCAAGCCTTGATAAAACAGTAAATTTTATTGCAATTCCTGAGCAAGAATTCATAGGATCATGAGAATAGTTCTTTTTTTTTTTTTTTTTTCCCTTTTAATCTTTCTTCTTTTCTCATCTGTTTGTTGGCTGAGTGAGAGCTTTTTTATACTTAGGACTCTTTCATATGTTAATTGAATGAGGATGTCAACACTGAAAGTGATTGATATGCATTTTAAAATCTTACCAAATAACATATCCTCTTATATGTTTTATTGAAACGCTGAGAACAGATTCACACTTCATGGTGAATGTTGAGATAAATAATAGTGTACACTTAATATGTTAGTTAATTAAATCGTTCAATTTATCTTGTGTCTGTATCATTGTACAGATAATGATTCATTTGTAGAAGTAATTGTTCTGTGCTATTTTGTAATAAAGGAAGACCAATTGCTATTCTTTGATAGTCATTTGAAGATGGAGTAAAAAAAAAAGAAGAGCTGTATAGTTTAATTTTTTTTACTGTATTACGACTTCAGGATCACGTGTTGAAGAAAGAGGTTCTAATGTTGAATGACTCTGTATTCAGATATATGGTGGTACTTGTAAAAGCACACAGTCAATTAACCTTTTGAATCAGGATAATTCACTAGTAAACACAGTAAATTAACATTAATTTCCCAATATAAAAAATACAGACTTAAGCCAAAAGTCTGGAAATTAAAGAGGAAAAATACAGAAATGTCATTCTTCAATGATCATGCTTCTTACTTGCGTTGTATTTATTCTCCAAATGTGAGTTTTTTTCTACTGCTATAATTAAAATATATTCATGAAATGGAGGTTCTATTAAATTGAAAATATGGTAATACAGATTTTTTTAAAATACATTCATCAATTCCATTTTTGCATATAATCTTCTTTTTGTCAGGTCCATAGATTAAACATGTTTCAGTTGTGAAATGAAATATCTCAAATATATTTTTGTGGAGGAAAAAAAAGACAGAATAAGGGTCAAAAGAAAAACACAGGAGTGTTTTGGACAATTAATAATATAGGTGAACATTCATTCATATTGATTTTAATGATTCCATAGTTTGATGCACATTTTTGGTAGCTACTACTGAAAAGTAAAAATAAATTTTAAAAATAATACTTAATACCATGCAAGGGGGGAAAAAAAAAAAAAAAAAGAGTAAAAAAATTAGTACTCCTTTCATTCTTTTTAGAGGAAAGTCTCACATTCATGAAAAATAATATAGTATTGTATTGCCAAACTGGAAGGAAATAAATGCTTTGGAGAGTGTGCATTTAGAATAAGTTCCCTTTGTCTTACCAGAATAATTTTTACAAATTTCCGCTAAAAAATAATAATCGAATTAACAGGTAAAAATCACTTTCAGTATAGAAGACTCTAAATGCCGAATTATTCCCGTGACAGCCCACAATATTTCATCTTATATTCTTGTGTTTTCTATCCGTCCTAGCAGCCACAAGAGGGCACTCTGCTTTTGTTTGTGACTTGTTCAATTACTAGCTGCACTTGATGGATATGGCGTTTTACAAGTTATATTCAATTTTTTTCCCTTTTTCTTCCCATTTCAAAGATTGTATATTTTAACACTGTATACAATGAACTGACGAAATGATAGGATCAAAAATCCTTAACGAGTCACTATACTTCAATAACTCGACTCACTATATTGAGGTACCCCTATTGCAACTGCAGTGCTGAAGCTCTCACAGACACATTTTATTGTCTTGAGTATATGTGATGCGCCCAAAAACACCCCTGATGAGATTTGTTTTATGGAGAAATTGAAATCTGGGGCAGAATTAAAGAAAAGCAGGACTCGCTCTTCTGAGTCGCATCAGAAGTGGGAGCAGATCTTCTGTAGTACCTGAGAAGATGGACTATACTGAAGGAGGATGGTGTGGGTGTAATCATACCTCCATAAAATCTCCTTTTAGCTGTCAGGCTATGCCTTGACTGCAAAGTATTTTGTAGCCAACAGCTAGCTGTAGGTTGTGCTCCTTATACCTGTCCCTAAAATATCTACTCTATTAGTCATTTTAAATGTGATACATAGTGGCCCAAACAGAACATTTTTTTCCAATATATATTTTCTACTGAAATATATAGTATTTTCGGCTGTTTGTAATAAGTAAGGAATATCAACAAAAGTTAACAGGTACATCTCCAAGCTAGACCTAAAAGGCTGCCTTGCTTTTTCGGTATCTTAGACTATATCTAGCTTTAGACAATGTAAGGTTAATCTTCTAACTAGATTTACAAGCAAGCTTTCCAAGAAGCTCTCTAGGAAAGGCACAGGACAGTCCTTTTTGTGCCAATGCATCACTCCTTTTCAGAAGCACTGGGTGCTTTTCCCTGAGAGCTGCATCACAGCAAAGGGAGAGATGCTGGTGTCTTCCACCTTTCCAGGTTTTTGACAGTCTCTCTCCATCTGGAAGGCCTTTCTCCAAACTTTGGATTAACAAAACCACAAATAAGCTTTGCCCCTTCAGCTGGGACTTCACCAGCCCCATACTGGGCCCTGGTATATGGTGTCACACAGAAAGATGGATAACATTCACTCAATATTTGTCATTTATCTACGGTATATTTTAGATGTTAACCATCTTTCCACCAAACTTCAGCTACACAAGGAAGTGGATAGTTTTCCCCCTTGGAAACCTTCCCTCTGGAAACCTTCAAAGACATTTCCCTCTCCATTCTGACTGAAAAGCTCAGGCACTGCTTTTTTAACCTCAAAAGTCTTAAATTTCAGTCTCAAGTTACGTGCCTGAACTAGGCAGATTCTGCATGCAAGAATTTATTGTATAAATTACTAGAATAGCACCTCATGGACATCTGGAGGTGTAAGAAAGGGTCGGGTTTTGTAAAACAAAGAAAAGCTATCAAGAAACATGAATTTTATAACATAGCCGGTGTTTTCTGCTTGGCTACATCCCCGGTGTTCTGCTAGAATTATATCAGAGACCTCAAGTGCTCATAGATTATTAAAACATAAGTATGACATTTTCACAGCTCCCATAAGGGTTGTACTGTTCATTGCATGGATGAAATAAAAGGTACTAAGAAGTTTGGGTTATTATAAGAATATCGTAATATGATACCTGTGATTAAGCCAATCATATGAGAGAAAGAATTAAAAGCATACTCACTCAAACTGGAATGCAAAGAGGTAGATTGCAGGGCACTGATTTTTCTTTTCTCTGTCTTAATAATGTCACTCTTTTGAAGAAAGTGAGACACAACTAAAAGCACAAGGTACAATATGTAGCTGAGTACAGAAACAGGTATGTTTCTCAGTATGGCCTGGGCAGGTATCACTTAATTATCTCCATCCCCTGACTGTACTGCCAGTCCTTGTAGATGTTTTTGTAAAGCATTGCACAGTTAGATGTTGATCACATAATTGGCAAACTAAACCAAGGCATTCTTTTCCCTCTGGAGTGGGAGGAGCAAATGGATTAAGGGTTTGATTTGGCTTGAGGGCGATTTAGAGGGGTAAACCTATTTAAAACATCATAGCTTTTAGAAAGTCAAATCATGTCAGTGGCTGTGGGGTGGGACTAGATTCATCCAAATGTTCCTCTCTATTTTTATGTAATTACTTGTGGTCACTCTCCACCCAGCAAGTCAGCCATGACAGGAGATGACATGAGTCCAACGCCTCCATTGGCAGCAGCTGCAGAGATGGAGACCCTCCACCCTTCGCACAAGTCAGCAGCTGTGTGTTGGGTCATATTTCATGTTGGCAGCATTTCTTCAACCAGCTGCTGTCCTGGTCTGGTGTCTGTGTTCCTCTCATTTCAAAACAGACCCTGCTCTGAGTTATGGACAAAGAATAAAGAGCAACCTGCTTATGTGTAATAAAACATGAGAAGATCTGGAAATAAAGACAACCAGTGCCTGGAGAAGGAATAGGGGATGATCTGATCCATCAAAAGGTCACATTCAAGCTTGAGTCCCCTTTCCTTCACCCTGATCACAGAAGATAAAACAACTGGAGTTTTGATTTTCTTCATTGCAGTGTTCATCACTCAGACTATTTGAATGACAAGCAATTTCCACTTCTTTATTACCACTGCATGTTTTTGTATAATTTTGTATTCTTTGATAGCAAAATTATCAGGAAAGGGCAGGATCCCAGCAACAGCCACAGAATTGGTGACAACTTCAGGAAGTATGCTGAATTAGACAGACCAATCCATTATGCTGGCAGAGAAATATTTTCTCTTGTTTGAAACCAGAAAACGCAAAGTTGAAAATTGCTCCTGGCTCTAGGTAATGAAAATACAATATATTCTCTTTGTGCTGAATCCATCAAAAGGTAAAAGTGAATTAATTCTCAAGTCAAACAACTTCCCAATTAGCCAACCAGGTTTGTATCCATGAAAAATGCAAATTACCAATGAATGATGAGACCTTGTATGTGTTACTGTTTTGCAGTCTCAGACTTTTTAGCTAGAACGGGAGTAATAAATAATGCTTCTGAGTGCTCATGCAGTGAAATTGCTTGCTGTTGTGAATACATTTCTTCCCTACCTGCAGGTGCAGCAGTGAAAGTACAAGCACTGTTAATCACCCCTAAAGCAGTGAAAGAGGAAAGAAGGGAAAATCCTTCCTAGTAATGTATTTCATGTAAACCCAGTAAATCTAGACATTATGTTATGTTCTGGAATTCAACAGTACACCTGATTAGATGCTAGATGTGTCAGATGCTCTTTCCTCTGCTCTAATCCCCCCCCTCCCCTCCTGCCTCTTAGAAAGCTCCTTATTTAATACAAGAAAGCATTCTGACTATTTTTAGAGTCAGCAGGCAGAGATGTTACCATGTAGCTACCTGAGAAGGAATCAGCCCTGCAAGTTCTAGGTAGGTCTTCCCAGCAGGCATGTGGTGGTGGTGGCCGCTACCTGGCTCAGCAGTAACTCCTCAAGAGTACTGAAATGGCAGCCTTGAAATTTAGGTCTGCCTACACCACATCACTTGTCAGGGTAAATGAGCACTTCTCTTGCCTTACTTCTTGTATCCACCTGTTCTGATTTCAGCCAGGATAGAAACAATTTTCTTTATAGTAATTTACTTTTCAGTTAAATCTCTTCTAAGTAACCTCATTTGCTGAAATTAACAGCATGTTTTTCAGCCAGTGCCTGTCTGTTCCTGGAACTGATAAAGCTTGATGTTTATAGCTACCTCTGGAGAACGGTATGCAGAACCAAGGCCACTGCTTGTTTCTGCTAAACTGCTCTGGAAATTAAAGGGAGTAAAGGGGTCACACCTGCAACCCTCCTGGGGGGAGCAGTGGACCTGACAGGTGACCCAAAACTGACAAAATGAAGTATTCCATCCCATATATGTCATACCCAGCATAAATATGAGGGATCATGAGGGTCAAGCTCTCTTGGTCCATGGCCAGCATTATGGGAGGACTCTGTCCATTCATCTGCCTTTGATCCTGATCTGTGCATTCCTGAATCCATGTGTTCCTGCATCCAGCTCCACTGACTACAGGAGCCCAGTCCTGGACTTTCCTAGGGCCATCTTATGTCCTTGGTGGTGATGTGAGCATTATTGGGGCAGAGTGTAATAGTGGTTTTGTATATATGTGTACACATTTCATTATTTTCTTGTTCATTATTACTGTTTCATTAAAGCTGTGTAGCTTAGTTTCCAGCTGGTAAGTCTGTCCCTTATTCCCTTCCCTTTCCCTTTCCGGGAAAGGAAAAGGGTTAATCGACAGCATCTATCATTAGTTTAATTGCCAACCCAGCATTAAATCATTACACCACTTGAAGCTTTGGTCTCACCACAACACTTGTCCAGAGGTTGAACTAAGGCCAGCAGAGTTCACACTCGGTAACAACATATTTGTGATCTTTCAAATTCCAGACACTTCAAGGTTGGTCACTGTCCCCACTGTTGCATCCTGAATTGTGAGCCACTGACTGTATAATAGCATTTATCATTATTCCTAGCAGGTTTCTTAGAAGTAATCCACTGACTCCCTGGGGAGCTGCAGGCTCTCCCAGATGATGTCTGCATTTATTGTCATTCTGTTTACACTCCCCTTCATACTGAGGGTATCATGCAGAAGTTAGAGTCAATCTAATTTATGATGCAGGTATTTCTTCTGTGACACATAAAACTTCGTTATGGAAAACAGTTTTATATAAATATTTTTGTCTTTAATCCCTTAGATGGATGAACTCTGATTCTCCAGCTAATTTCATGCCATTGTGTAACCTACACCCTCTTATCTTGTGTCTACTCTTGAAGTTGTCAAAATGAATGTTGTATTGTCAGAATAATGTGGGGAAAGATGTTTGACAAAACAAGTCTGAGAGTTTTGTAAAGCAGCAATACATCTTAGAAAAACATCTACCAGTGGCAACCTGAATATTTCTATTTGTATTTTCCAGTTTTACAAAGAAAAGTGTATCCTTTGTACAACTCAGTAAACTGCCTTTTTTTTATACGTGATAACAATTTTCATCTAGATTCCTGCTACCAACCATATATGGGACATGCCAGGTTTCTTCACTCCAGATTTTGAGGAAAAGTCGACAATCTTGATGAAAAATGTTTGCTTTTTTTTTTTTAAAGAGAGAGAGAGCTAATTGAAAAACCCAAGTGAGTTGGTAAAACACATGAGGAAGTTGAAACAGATGTTGGTTCTTTTCTAACTTTCAAGTGTTCTACTTGGCAGCTCAGTTCTATAGTTCCACTCGCTGTAATAAAGGAATAATAACATTATGAGTCTAACGCATTGGTGTGACGAGTTTTATTTCACTTCGCCTTGCAAAGTGCTTTGAGAACCTTGTTGAGGTCAGCAAAATACAAGAGGGGTTATTTTCCCTTTCTCTTTTTGGTTATTGTACCTAGAAGTTAGAATGTTTCAATAAAAAATAATTTATATTCATGTTTCTTTTGAAAATAAATAAAGGAATGGAATGTTTTGCACTTAAGATAACTTTTCACTTACCAAATTTGTCAGCAATTAATCCTCACACATAGAAAAAATCGTGACAGATCTATGACAGTTACATAATGAAAATTAATTTAATTTATCTTGCACACAGCTATCGTTCTTCCTCTAAAACACTTCTGTCAGCTGTATGCAACAACATCTCCTGTTTATGTATATTGTGTTAAAAAGAAAAATCAAGCTAGATTATTACATTTCTATTGCCTCAAGATGTGATTTTTTTTCAGCTCTCCTATTAAACAGAATAGGTCTGGCTTAGCTAGAGGATGATGCAGCTCTATCAAAACTCCTTTTACTACATTAGAGGATGTTCTGTCTTGCACTGCATGCTCTTTTCCTTCTCAGTCAATGCTATTTTATTTTTCAAATAACATCAAGATACTGCTGCACAGCTTGTTTGACAGACCAGCACTTGAAAGGCATTGTTTTGGCTAAGCTGCAGAACTGAAATATTAACATCACTTTTGGACAGTCATAAAAATCTAGAGAGGGTTTTAAACCTGATAATACAGGTGTAAGTTTACTATGCCAACCTCATCTCCAGTTACTGAGTTCCATTCTGCATATCTTTCTTACTTACTCGCTTCAACTGACTCTAGCTGCACTTTTGAACATGTGGTCTGAGGAAACCCAAGGATGGACAGACTATTTCTGAGACTTCCAGAAAAGCTACACAAGAAAATTAAGGTCATTGTAATGAAATTAGAATTAATTTTGTAGACATCTACCTCTCTGAAGAGGAAGACCAGTGGTGCAAACCGAAAACTGTTTAAAGTCATTGTACTATACTGGATCTAATTTAACTAAGTACTGGATCTTATTTAACTCACACTTTTTACAGAACATCTTTACCATTCTCAGAGGCAAGCAAAGGAACATGAGAATACCTCAGAACACAGTCCTGTAGGTCCAGCTGATTAAACAACCACCCTAATCAACTCATGGTAATTGCACTTTAAAAATGTACACATTTATTTAAGTGGGCATCATGCAAGTCCACATCAAAGCTTCAAGAGTAAATTAGCATTTACAGCAAGAGTGTAATCTTACCATCTAACAATATTAAAATGGGGTTTTGCCTTAATCTTTATTTCTTAACCCTATTTATGAAAACTATTTTCTATGCTGTTTGCAATGAATCTTGATGACATCGCTTGAGAAAAAAGAACACATTTTATTTCAAGTGGATTTCTTCACTTTTTTCCATTGTTTATAAATTAGGAAATTTGACATAAAAATAAAGAATTCCTAAAATTTAAAAAAATACACTGAACTTTAGAAGTAAATCAAAATACAAGTAGGATTGACAAGACATGTTTAAAAGGTAGCATGGAGCTGCTAAGAAAGGTTGTTCTTACTTTCAAACACAGAAATTGCAAATCTATCAAAAACTCATGAAATTCAGTTAGAGAAAGTTCAGTGTAAAAGAAATCCAAACTTACTGATTTATGAAATATGAGATTGAAGCACCCAAATGGCTTGGGGTCTGCTCTACCGTGATTTTCGGGTAGGGTTTCCATAGCCTGGAGAATGTCTTCTGCTGCTGTTCATGGCAGATCAGATCTATGTTGCCATGTTAAGGTTACACTACATGGAAAACACTGTTTCTTCACAACATCCAGTATGTTTACCTGCAGAAGTGTCTTTTCAGAAGAACCAGGGGTATGTGGTCAGTAACATGCATTAAAACATTCAGACCAATCCTGAATAATCTTCATACTCAGTGAAGTTTGCAATCCAGGTGTTGAAAAAAAGAGACATCCATTTCCATCCTGGAAATTGAAACATTAAACAATTAATCATTCTTTGGAAATACAGATAATGGGATTTGATTATCTAATTGCCTTGCATCCAAAACTTCAGTTCCTACTTTTTCCCCTTTAGTCTAGCCCATATATGTCAGCTTGAACAAACTGACTCGTAAGCAAGTCACTTACAGTACCAGTATTGCTCATTATATTAGCTGTCAAGAACAGGAAAAGTCAACAAAATCTCAATTTGTTTCCCTGATAGACTGTTTCTTTGGTATAAAATCATATCAAATACTGTATGTTCATGAATATATTTATTTATATTTTTTCATATAGCTAACATGTTAATTCATATTCCTAATTTTTATATTTTTAACTCTTTACAGAATAAGAGATGACAACAGGTTTTTATTATGGTTTGGATCAACTATCCTTGAATGAAAATTAGGTTTAATTTTAAAATTACCTCAAACAGAATCTCAGATAGTTAACTTCAGGCATGCATATACAAGAGAAGGGGAGGAAAAGTTCAGTACAACACAGCTTATTGTTCTTTGATTTATCAAATTACGATTCATGTAATTGAGAGGTCCTTTTTTCAGCATGTCCTTCAGGATTTTAGAATTAATAAATTCCATCTTTTTTCATTTTCTGTAGGTAGAAAGAGGATAATGGCTCTGTGACCTAAAAATATCTTAGATTTTTCAGGTTTGCACGAACTAGTCTTTAAATGGGCCCAATATAGTATTCCTTCGCTTTCCATGGGAGAGGCTGTGGCTGTCCAAAGCCAGCTTGGTGTCTCAGCAAAGATGTGGCTTCATGTGCTCACCAGGTGCCTTTACTGTTTCTGTGCTGTGGATGATTTAGAAACTCTGGCACCAAACACACATTACTGTCAGCTACCCAAAAGCAGGCTATCATTTCCCTTCTGGGCAAGTTGTGCCATGGATAAAGAGACAAGCAAGAAGGACTCCAGCTATGCTTCAGACATGAAGTTTCCTAGCTTGGCCACGCCACATTTGGTGCACAGCCTCCCTGCATGGCTCCAGCACGGCACACCGGGGGCTGGCAGCTCTGCAGCACCTAGATGCTGAGTTGCCTGCACCTCCAGTCTCCGGCCAGCTGTGTTGAGCCTGTGTGATGGGGCTTTGGTAGTGGGAGAGGAGCCACAGGGGTGGCTCCTGTGAATAGCTGTGAGTAGCTCCCTCAGCTCCAAAGCTGGACCTGCCCCTGGCCAAGGCCTAGCCCATCAGCAACGGTGGTAACAGTGCTTAGATTAATTTATTTAAGAAGGGAAAAACGAAACTGCTAAAAGACCTGCAGGAGAGAGAAGGAGAGAAGGTGTGAACAGTTTCTGTGTAGAGACATTAAGGTCAGTCAGGAAGGAGGGGGCAGAGGTGCTCTGGAGCAGAGTTTCCCCTGCAGCTCATGGTGAGATGGCAGGCTGTCCCCCTGCAACCATGGAGGAGCATGCTGGAGCAGCCCAAGAAGGACTATGGTGGAGCAAACATGGATCCGCATCTGTTGAAGACCCCACACCAGGAGAGATGACTGTGCCTGAAGAAGGCCATGATTCTGTGCGAAGCCTGCACTGGAGTCCTGAAGGACTGCACCTCATAGGAGGGACTCATGTTGGAGTAGCTCCTGAAGGACTCTCTATCACAGGAGGGACCCCATGCTGGAGCAGGGGAAGGCTGTGAGGAGTCCTTTTCCTGAGGAGGATGGAGTGGCAGAAACGACGTGTGACAAACTGTCTGCAGCCCCCATTCTCTGTTCCCCTACATTGCTGAGGGGAGGAGGTAGAGAAATCAGGAGCAAACTAATTTGGGCCCAGGAGAGAGAAAGGAAGAGGGTGGAAGAATTTTTTTTTTTAAGATTCGGTTTTGTTTTCTTGTCCTGCTCTGACTTGATTGGTGATAAATTAATTTACTTTTTTTTTCCCCCAAGTTGAGCCTGTTTTGCCTGTGATCACAACTGGTGAGTGAATCCCTCCCTGTCCTTGTCTTGACCCACGAGTTTTTTGTTGTATTTTCTCCTCCTGATCCCACAGTGGGAGGACTGAGTGAGCCACCACCTGGTTCTTTGTTACCAGCTGGGTCTGAACCATGACACCAGTCCATGGCAGAATCAGCCCAAATGCCTCAACATGGGAATATATGAAGTACATTCATTGAACACAATATTGTGAGCACTCACACAGAGCCACTTCTAACCCTCAGTTAATAAATGTGCCACCAGAGTGTGGAGGCACCAAGAAGTAGTTGCACTAGGTCTGGGCAAGCATAGGAGTTTCAGCTTGGCATTGGTCTTGCTGGACCTGAGCTGCCATGAGTAGCCTCATAACCACTACCTGGAATATCCTAACCTCTGAGATCTTAAACCTTTCAAGATTAATTTGGAATATGTCTATGGACAATACTAAAAAATCATCATAATTTTGAATTTGAGCAACTGCATAAGTTCTTACTTTCTATATTTTATTTCACCATTTGTTATAAATGCTAGCAAAAATTTACTCCACCTATTTAGGTTTCTACACCATTCTCATCATTCTGACTAACGTGTGCATCATGTATTAATCATTAAGATATAGAAGAAAAAGTCTCTGTGAGGGGCTGGTGTCATATAACTCTGGAACCCTGGTGTCATCCATGAAATGAATGACCTTCAGAGAGAGAGTTGTCATGTACACAGTGACACCTTCCCATTCGTAAAGATTCTCCAGCAGCACAAATATATGTTATCTTTAAAACACTTCAGCAAGTCTCCCAAGACCTGACTTAAAACCATATCTTCCAGTAAATCTGAAAGGGATTCCAAAGATCAGTTTCAGACTGGGGATTTTCTAAATACAAAGGATTCCAGGTGATCCAAATGAGATGTTACCATTTTAAAACCTCATGTATTTGGATTTCTAGAGTAAAAGATTTGACTTGTGAACGGTACAGCACATAAAATACTTAATATAAGCTCTGGGCTTTTTTTTTAAGGCAGCTCATAAATTTATTGCAGTCTTACGGCATACCATTCAGATTGATTTATGGGGCACAGCTCAGATTTCTTATAGCTGAATTACCAAGCACAAACCAGGTACACCATCCCATTAAAAATGAATTTACTGTGGGAACTGCACATTGAAAGTTAAATAATGGCTTGATTTTCAAGCTGAAACTGAAATATTTGCTTTTCTGCCAACTAATCCAAACCAGTCTATGAATAATTGCATTACCTTAGCTTTCAAAATGTTATTTGTTTTCACTGAAGGTCACGGTCTTTGGGGAAAAATAACAGAATAATGAGCATTACTTTACATACTCTGACCTGTAGTGTCACCACTGTCACACCTTTGCACTGAAGAGGTGTCTGTCTTGGCAAAAGAGCTGAGTTATGCTGTTGGTTTGAGGGTTTTGTGTTTTTTTATTTTTTAAAGATGTGTTTATTTTATTTTAGAAGAAATTTTACATACGTACACATACACATTAATAGGTGCAGTTCATATGAACTGCAAAGTCATGAACGAGTTCCAGATCAACAAAATCTAGACCAAAAAAATGTTCCAGAGCCCACCATCACAAGCTGTTTAGCTCACATTTCATAGGAAGCAATATTTTAGTAAATGTCCTAGAGAATAAGGAAAAAAAATAACTGTAAGGTTCTCTTTTTCATTTTCTTTTTCCCACAAGTCTGACTTATTTCCATAAATTCAACTGTACAAACTATTAAGAGAGAGATAAATTATAATAACAGAATGTAAATATTATAAGAATGAACCAGTGCAGGTATTTCTCAATGTTTCTATTCGGTAGTCTACAAGGATAAAAGCAAATTCCAATGAAAATACAGGGTCCCTGTCTGCCCAGCAGATACACTCCTCAATTTGCTTTCTAAATTTTTCTGAATGTTAACTTTGTGATGTGCTTAAGATTGTGAGAGCACTCACTTTGAAAAAAAGTCATATATAGAATATTTTGTAAGATTATATGGAAACGTCACCTAATATACCAGAAGTGATAAAATAAGCAACCATCCAATATCAAAGTACAGTGACTGAAAAATTTAAAAAAAAAACCCAAAAAAAAAGAGTAAAGGTAAAGAATTTTCCTTCCTCCCTGCTCTCATTTATTAGCAATTTTTTATTTGGAGACAATCTGAACTTGTAAACAAGTTACAAAACAAGTTATGAAGATAATTGGGAATTTGAACTTCTGTCTTCAACCTCACTGCTAGGTGAGGTTGAAACAGGCTAGATTATGAAACTTGCTAAATGTACTTATTTACCACAGAATCTCTTGTGCACTGTAAAGAATTTCCTGGCCTTCATCTGGAATCTCACTTTGTTCATGGCCATGAAGCCTTGGAAGACCAAAACTCATTATATGACTATACTTTCTCTAATGCAGAGGGGGTATATATTTTGTTTCAGTTTTCCTCTGTAGGCTGCCTCCTATATTCCATTTCTTAAGCACAGGGGTTCATTTATCCACATGCAACCTGGAGTCCCGTACCATAAACTCCTCCTACACCACTTTTAATCCCTCTGTGCCTGCTGACAGCTTACAAAGTGGAGCAGGTGGTGACTGAATGCAGAAGAACAAGTTGCCTTCCCAGTCTGGTGCAACGGAGCAGAATTATACTAAAACTGCCCAGTGGAATTACACTAAAACTGCCCATAGGCAGGTGAGTGACATCCCTACACAGTCCCTCTGTGCAGTGTGGCCTTTGCAGGAAGTGCTTGTGTACCACAGAAGTACTTGTTTGATTCCACTTTTTCCATCTCAGGCATACATTCATGCAAGAACTAAGTCAGCTATCTGGTGTAAATGTATGCTTTGTGTGTAGAGAATAATCAGCATGTTCTATGTAGAGACAACAACTAGTTTCTGTGGTTTTGGTCTCATTAGAAAGAATCATAGTAAGAGTATGCATAATCAGCATTGTCTGGTCAAGCCATGACTCTCTTTCATCCAGGTTTTTCTCACTTTTGGTCTGGAGTCGTCCCGTTCAGCTGTGCATTTGGAAAGCATTCTGGATTACCCTGTGTCTACTGCAAACACTCTGCAGTCCCACTGCCAGTATTGTGTTGCCAGAAAGGAATTTGGTCCTATCATTCTAATTCAAGGCATTTGTGCTAGGCAATCTGCATATTACATTGAAAGAACACCATGAAAAACAAGGGCCAAAGGCTGAAAGATATTTGTGATAAAAGATTAGGACAGAGGGAGCTACTAGACAATGAACTCCATAAAAAGGCACATCTGTATTTATCTACAAGTGATACAGTGCACAAAAGCACATTCATAAAAGTGTAAGTGCAATGTGCAAGCAGAATACTGAGTGCATCTACGGTGTTGATTTATTATACCATTTGACAGTAGTTTCCCAGTAATGGATCATAGCTGCTAATGATGATTTTAAGGTGCAATTGGAATGAAAACAGAACTACTTCTCTTCAATCTGTTATGTTTGACACACTACGGTAGATGTGATTTACTACTGGTGTTGTGAAATACTATGATTGGCCAGTAGTACAGAATGTGCTATAAAAAGATAGTATAGAACTAAGTTATTTCGTATCCCAGTTTCTTAGATTTCCAGCTGTGTTGCCAAGTCTTATTTTTATACATATTTTTTTTAGAAATACTAATTGCTTTATTTTTTATTTCCTGAGCAATTAATGAATTAAATAAATGTTAAAAAAATATACAACACAGGCTATGTCAGCATTCATGACAGTTTAAGCTTTAAAAATGTTGCCTCACATTCTCCTCTAGTTATAAAACACTTCACTTAGACAGAAATTGTAAATTACTCTTTCATAATACTTAACAATAGGCATCTGAACCATCTACTTGGTAAACCTGGTGCAGTTCTTGGGGAATCTGGGGCCCTCAGAACCAAGTGTATTGGAAAAGAACAATATTGGTGGGCTCAAGCAAGTCAGATAACAAATGACGAAGGTCAGGGACCACACCAACCACCATGTACACAGAGGGTTAATCCATGCTCTATTTTCTCAGCTTCCCTCTCCAAGACTTGCACAAATACAGAGGAGGAAATCTCAAAGAACAGCTAGTAGGAGAGGAGAGAGTAGAATGTCTTTGGGAAAAACCAGATTCCAAATTCAAAGTTCCTTGGAATGGCATGGGGTTTTTTGTCCAAAGCTACTAAGGGCTTTCAGGTATTTAATTTTGTCTACTATTGTTCTCACGTATACTAGCTGGAAGAAGCTGGAGAATTCACCTTGTATACTCAAAAGGGTAGTAAGCTCACTTCAGAATTATATATATATTCATCCCAAATCTTTGCCTCACCTTGTACCTTCCATCATGAGCCTATAGCATTTCTGCTTTTTAAGTTTTCCTTATCATGAGAAGACAGGCCAACTTAAGCAAAGTTGATGGCAGCAGAGATCAACAATAGAGGAGACTGGCTTCTGGATTCCGGACACAGAATTTATATCCAGAAAACGAAAAAACAGACTGCCTTTGGAGAACAAATATGACATACAACCAACTTGCAAAAGAAAGAGAGTATTTTGTCCACTCACTTTCTTTCCTGGTATCATTTTGGCAGATATTTACCTAAATGGGTCTATCTTTTTGCAGGTTTCAGCGCATTCTCAGAGCAGCAGCCAATGATTTCTCCACAATTCAATTTTACATCCACAGCCACAAGTCATGTGAGAAAGAGCTCACCTACCTCAGGATATGCCAAGAGTCAGTTCTTCTAGGTATCTTTTTTTGGTTGGGTAGAGAAGAAATATAGTGACAGTCTCTGATATGAGGTGTGAGGGGGTGAAAACTAATACATTACTTCCCAAATCTCTGCTCACTTTCTCAATCAGAGCAAGAAGGTGACTTCGTTTTCTCAGCTAAATTGTCCAACTGCAGCTTAAACTCTCATTTAATGCACTTGCAGAGCAGATTCACACCATCCTCTGTTCTCATTTGTTACAGCCTTTTTGGCTATTTTTCCTCATGTGCAATTCATAGCTCTTTTTGGGAGAGAACCTGTTTACAACAGAGCCAATGAACAACTGATAAGTAATGAGCCATATGCCCCCTGTAAATTACTAATTCTGCCTAGTAACTAGAAAAGCAGAAATAGTGTGGAAGACTGCAGGAAAGGCTCATACTTTCCACTGTCATTTACTTTAAGTTCAGAGCAATGGCCTTTCCCGTGACCTTGACCCTGTCCATAGCCTAGCATGGACTTTCCCTCCAGGACCATGGAGAGGGCCTTCATCCACCCCCAGCTGCATCCCTCTGCTCTCCAGGCTCAGTGGAACACTATTTTAAGTCAATAAGGATTTTCAGAGGGATAATAAAAGTGTATGGGTATGGGTACCCAACCTGTTAAGCTGAAGACAAGGCAGATAGATGTGCTGGTGATTTATGAGTGAAATTCCCCTCAGGGAATGTTGTCTTTTTCTCATTTCACTATACACTCCACATTTCATGCCTGTTATACTTTGCTTGCAGTGGAAAAATAGTTTGCTTAAGGAGATTTTGAAAGACTATTAAGTTTTGATGTTTTTATTTTTTAAAATTCATATCCTGAAACATAACTTTTAAATCTGTTGGTAGCAGAGAAAGGTCTTTGAGACCTTCTTTCCTCTCACCTAGAGCTGCATAGAGACACTGCCCTGCATAGAGACCCTGCCCTCTGCCTTTGCTTGTATTGTTTACAGCCCTCAGTCATGGTCACACAACTTTCTTGTGGCAAAAATAGCAACTGCACACATGGACATGAATTTTACAGAAAGGATAACATGTTTTTAGCTGGCAGCTATATTGGACATGCCTCCTCTCAGAGGATTGTTAGCAACACCCTACAGATTCCAGTGTGAAAACTTTTGTTTTAAATATTAATGGAAATAATTGTCTCTGAAGATGGACTCTGGAATCTATTCCATTTCTGGGGGTTCTTTCCCCAGATAATTTTCCTGTTAGCGTTTTTACTAAGTACTTGCAAAAATCTCAACATTGTAATGACTTGATAGAGTCCTAAAAACAGGACAGTGAGTGTTTGTTAGCATATGTGTTCAGTGATGTACAGTTTTAAATTGAAAAGTATAATTCAGATCATTTTGTATCTCACAGTTTCATTGTGATGAGCAGCTGGGAGAGCTGAAAGTGCCTCCTGCTTTTCAATGACTTAGAAGAATGAACTATGCAGAGCCAAGAATGCACAATGGGATTCCTTTCAATAATCAGAAAACAAACCCACAGTAAGCCTTATCAGAGGTGTTACTCCTCACCAACACATAGTACGGAAATTGCTTTAGGCATCCTCATAAAAGCAATTGTAGTTATAAAGAGAAACACAAGTTAAGGGGGAAATACTCAAGAGCTGATGTTTTCTCTTCTTTAACTGACAGGTTTCTTGAATACTTTGTTGGCTTTTTACCTCGTACCTGCCAGGCAAATTATATTCCAGCAAATAAGATTCCAGAAGAAAAAGAACTATGAGCAGAATATAACCAGTTACTAGTTAGGTGTCAAATGGAAAGGCTGCTACAGAACTGGTGAGCAGAAAAATTGCAAAACTGAAAAAACCCCCACAAATATCTTCTTGTATGTGGATAACATATAAATAGAGTGCACATGAAAACACACATATTAAATATATTTATCAATCAGCATGTGGACGAAGGACAGACCAGATGATCATTTTACATCTGGTCAAACATTCCTCTTCTGTGATCCTCTGTGTGTGAGAGTGAACACATCCATGCATAAAACATTCTTGTCAACTAAGGCTAGGATATGACAGGCATTTAGTTACAGGTTATTAGAGATTTTAAAGAGAAGGTGTAAAACTGGGCCGTAGAAAAGGATTTTTCATTTTTGTAGAGAAAAAAAGATAACATTTCATAGGACTAGAAAACAACAGATTTGAAAAAGTTCCAAAAGAATACCTGAAATTCCAAATCCTATTCTAAGGTCTTGAGCAAAAACCTCTTTGTAGTTGCTGGCAATAAAGAAATGCTATACAGCTTGAGCAAACCTAATGCTTCTATTCAAGACTGTCTCAAAGGAATGAAACCAACTAAAAGATTAGATGGAATCTGAGTTTTAGACCAGAAATTCATTTGTAACAGGATTTCCTTTAATAGCAAATGCTATTTAATATTATTGATGTGGGTGTTACGGTGCCCAAAAGCATGTCACCTCTTTGAAGAGCTCTATAATTTCTTTAGTAAAATGACTGTAAAGAAGTCCTCTTCCTCTTTGGTAACTGACCCAGGGGGCATTTACTGAGTTCAAAGAGAAGGCACAGATATAATTTTTTGCCTTGTAAAGACAATCTCCATAGAAGAGAGAGAACAAAGAATCTCACTTTATCCACTCATATATACACTTGATTTAATATGTATATTCATGAACAATGTTTATTTTTTAAAGCTGTTGACTCAGCTTTACTTCATGCATAATATCATAAATAATTCTGAGCAAGTGATGGCATAAGCTTGCATATTACGTAGGCTTGTCCCAAAAACCATTCTTTTTGAGTCAGCTTCCCCAGAAAACAAAAATAATTATGCATTAAAAGCTGCAGAAGGTGTTGGTGCTGACTTGAAGGGGTAAATATGGGGTAAAAATACAAGTCAATATGACAATGCATAGGACTCAGTACAGCCATTTAGCTCAGAGAGAAACACAGGACTAAGCCCTTCAAAAATCAAAATGAATCTCTGAATCTTTTTTTCTTTTTTTTTCTTTTTATTGATTCCTGAATACTGGTTAAGTCTGGGACATGTTCAGACTATCAGGAAAGTATCTCTTCTGGAACAGGTGAAACATGAGAGGAAAACACACACATCATTTGCTTGGTGGTATTGCTATATTTTGCATACAGAGAACAGGTGCATACCTGTATTTATCTTTGCAGTTATTCTGCTCTTGTGATACCTTCTCTGCTTCTGGAATCTGTGGCTTCTTAGTAAGTAACATATTTAACTCTTTTTTCCCTCTTTTTTTTTTTTTCTGTAATAGAAAATCTCCAGTTGATTTCTGTTGGCTTTTACTCTAAAATATGTAAAAAATCGGACTCTTCTTTGACATATTAAGACCTATGTTTACAATATAACCATTCTTCTTCGCAGTTTTAAGTTTTTTCTCTTGACATTTCATTGCACTTCCATTTATTTCTGAACAAACAGTATTTGTAAGCTGTCAGTGCTGTCAACAGTAGCTCCCACTTTTTTTTTCTTCTTTTTTTTTAAATATTTTGGTATCATAGCTATACATCTGAGAAAAACAATGCCTGTTTCCAAAGTATAGGACTAGCCAGGTTAACAGCTTTCAGCATATGCGTGTGCACACAAACTTGGGCAGGTACAGTTCATATTTGTGCTTTGCAAGCAAAATCACATGAAGGACTTCCCATTCTGAGCATCTCGTTATCCACAATACTGGCTCTCCTGCCTGTGAAATGCAGGCAGAGGCTTTGAAGAATCTTCTCAATCGCTTCAAAGGGCCACTTTCTGCTGCGACTGTAAGAGGTGAAAGGTTTCATAGAAAAAAATGTTGTATTTTTTCCTTTGAACCAGACACAAGACCAGCATGAATTCTAGTCTTTGCTGGAAAACTTCTGAAATGGTTTTGCTTATTTTCTGCATTTTAGTGTCATTCTTCTCCAGCACTCTTCCTGTAAATACCTTTTTATTCTGAAACTATGCAGTACAGTAATTTCTTCCTGTATGTTCTCGTACAGCAGGGTGCAACTGAGGTAATTCTCTTGTCACTGATTAAAAGTTCCCCAGCGGGGAACCTTGGTGAGGACTAAGTCAGAAGAAGACATTTTGTCAACAGCCCATTACATTTCCACAGAGATTCCAGCTTGTTGACATGGTAACTTGAATTGCATCCTTCTGCTTTATGTGCAGCTATTTGCCATCTACAAGGCTGACACAGGAATTTCACCCACCTGTGGGAAAAAAAATATGGACAACAACCTCCAGTGGAAACAGTTTTGTTTTACCAAATGTCACAACGAGAAGGAAAGTTTGTTCTGCACTAACGCACTGTTCTGGATACCCAAGACAATTAAAGAATTATTCCTGCACTTTATTCTCTCCATATATATGAAGTCCATTAGTCGGTTGCCTCACATGTTGATTTACAGTTGTCATCTGTTACCATAGGGACTATCATCCCAGATTTTTAATCCTATGGATTCCTAATGTAGATCAGAGAATAGCACTACTTTTATTTATCATCCGTATTCCAACAACATTGTCAATACCATCGTGTGTGGGAATTAGATCTCTTCTTTCCCCTCAATGCTTAAAATAACAACATTTAAATGAGTAGGTGGCATTATGTTAGTGTCTAAAGTTCTAAAATTTTGATGAAGTTATTTCATCTGAAATAGTGTGGAGGTTATGTCAGTTTGAAAATGTAGCCTAAAAAAAGGGCCGTGTTTGATGCTTTCTTGATTCCTGGTATGTGCTAATTCACCATCCTCATGCATTTCCAGCCTTCTTACTTCTACTGTTTTGATGCTCTGCCAACACTCCTGTCTCATGATCCTGCCCCCAGGTGATATTCCCAATTTACCATAATCTGCCAATGTCCTTGTCCTCCCTTTAGCTTCAGATCCATTTGCTCAATTTCCTTCCAGCCTGTATGGTGATTTATATCCCAGCTGTCTTTTGAGAAGCTCCTCTTCCAGAAGTAGCAACAAGAAACACCCCTGGATTTATAGATATAATCTTCTCTGGTCAGCTCTCTCTGGTCAACTCTCTCTGGCCAACTGGTGGCCCTGAAACAGCTTATGCAAAGAGCTGTGCAGTGACAGTTTGGCTCTTCAGGTGTTGGAACAAGTAAGACTACCTTACGACTCCCTTCTGGCCCTGTTTAATTATGTTTCTACAACTCATAATTATCCAATATTGATGAAAAATATTTAGCAAGTAAGAGTTCTTCATTATACCATATGTTAATAGTTGCATGCATTCTTCTCCATTGCAGGACAATACTTGCCAGGAATGATACAGATCAGGAAAGTGAGATTACTGGTACCCCCCTCTAATTAATTGGTGAGCTTGTGGTTTTCATCCGTCAGCTTGCCAGGTATGAAGCTTTAATTATATGAAATAGCAATAAAAAATTACTCCTATATTAAACCTCGGATAACAAAGCATCAGCAGACCTTTTTAAGTATGGACCTACCTACAACATGTTGTAAAAGAACTTTTTGTCTCAGAAAAAATTGTCAGACAAGAACATGTTTTCATGATTCATGTTCAGCCCTCATAGTGTCAAATATAATAGGTTTTTTAAAATATCAAGATATAAACTAAATAAAAAAACCCAAGGCCTGTAAAAATGCATTCAGAAGAAACTCTAATTAAGTTGATATATACACTTTTAGGGCTAAGGAGGCATTTATGTCCAATTCTGAGCTGATTTTACCCGTTCTTTCAGCACTGAAAAAAAGTTCACATGGTAACATTTTAAAGTACAAATTTAGGCAGGAATGTGGTTCTTGGACTTCTAAGGTTTTTAAAGCATGGAAATATGGACAGCTGTTGAGAGAGACACTTCATCTTGCTTCTCACAAGTGCTTTCATTATCTAGTGCTTTCATTATTCAGAGACTGAGTAATAAAAGATAGCCATGGATGGAAAGGAATTAGATATGCTTTAAAGTAGAGATTTTCTTTTTTTGCAAATATTGTTTTTAAGTAAAAAGTTATAGAGTGTGATGATTTCTTTTAAAGACAAACTCAAATTTGAGCTTTTATTTAGAATCCCTCTGTATCTAAGGTTGTTGCAACAAGACTAGCATTGTTTACCAAGATATGCCATACCTGTTAATCCATTTATTTTTTCTTAACAATGTCTCGCAGCACATCAATCATTTATGTATGCAGAACCTGAATTAAATTAATTATATTTAAAGATACAATATTTCTACCTACAATTCAATCGCAGGACACAATTTCAAGTTATTAATCTTGTATTCCAGGTTTCTGTGTTGAAATTTCTATGGGTCTCATTCCAGATTTATGCCGGAGATTAATTGCAAAAAGACAGCATAAGAAATTTTCATTTACATATTAATGTATCTTGGTTCTTAACCTCATCGTAAATACTATATTCAACATATGTGACTCATGAAGGTACACAGCTAGTAAATTTTCCTGTGGCAAAGTGCATTAAAACTCTTTCTGTGTACCTTTCTTTTTCAGGCATATTAATAAGACTTTTTACTAGTCGGCTGTCAAATACTGCCTCTAGGACTACAGCCATTTCAGGAAAGAAGGCATTCATATTATTTCAAAAGGCTGTATTGCAGTTTTACTAAGTATTAAACATTATGTTACAAATTACTGTTTAGCTGCCTTAAGGGGGACAATTCTCCACCAAGTGGTCTCAACTGCCATTGTGGTTGTATTGGATTTAATAGGCACTGGTGGTACTCAGTATTGTGTTGGGATGATACTGAAGGTGACAAACCACTGCATTTAACTATACATAACCTGGCTGAGGTTTGGATCAGATGCCAGTACATGAAAGTAGAAGATGTCTCAATTACCTTTAGAAAACCTGTTTTTAAACAAGCAGGCAAAAAGCCCTGTTTCAGAGTAGTCTCGTTTGCTAAAAGCAGTCTGGTGTCCAGTTCCTGATCCATGCTTAAGTATTTTAAATGGATCAGGATGCTGCTGGCTGGGTAGAATTCCTGAGGTATACCCGAGGTGTAATAACTGCTCTCTAGAGCTGTCAAATTAGTCTTCACAAGTCTATAGCTGTATTTTCCCTAGTGCACACAGAGGGTAAAAAGTGTTAAAGATCAGACAGCTATATAGTTAACAGAAGTAATTACCTCCTGTCTATCCATAGGTGGAGACATAGATCTTGCAGGGACCTGTACGACTTTCATGCTGCAACCTGGTTTTTGAAAAGCAGAGGTAACACACACTTTCAGTAGACCTCATCTTCTGTGCCGCTGCTCCTTGCTCGGTAGAAATGAAGGACCAGGTGAAAATGCATTGACCAACTACCTGTTTTTTCATAGAATTCATAGTCTGCCTGGTTTTCCCAGCCTTAATTCATCCTCCTACCCCTTTTCTGCTGCCCTGAACAGTCAGGGTTTCACAGGTCTCCTTGACATCAGCTGAGTATTTTTCAGCAAAATGATGATATTTACATTGATATTGGAGACAAATGCTTTAATAACATTAAATTAGGCAATTACCGTAACGTTAACGTCTAAGACACACACTGAAGACCCAGAATAATTCAGATGACTCAAGTGAAGCTAACGCACATGGGCTGTTAATCGGTAATGTGACCTTTAAAACTATGAGGGACAGTTGTTGGAAAGAGCTGTCATTCTCTCCTGCTAGAGCTTGAAGGAAACCAGCTCCTTCATTTCCCTTCAAAGCTTGATAATGAAAGGTAGGTTTCAGAAAAAGGAAAGAGCATGAGATTCAGTAAAGAAACCAATAGCTTTTGTTTGCTTCCTACAATCTGTAGTGATGAATTTAATATCTGTGTACTAACATTCCACTATTACCAGTCTTTCTGCATACATACTTGCACCACTTCATGATCTCACTACGCTAATTCTGACCCAGAACTGGTTAGTTCCCTTAATGCAGTTCCTGAAAAAAACAGTCACTAAAATTTAAGAAAATAAATGGTTGAAAAGTATTCACATCCTTACCACAGATACAGCATAATAATGGCACACACGTGTAGGTCCCTCACTAGAATAGCAGTTCAAACAGAGAATCACACAATGAATGAATGAATGTAAATGCTTTTAAGAAAATTGGGAGATTTTGTCCAAGATGGATATGACATCTCTGTCTTAGTACTTGTACTTGAGTACTTAGTACTTAGTACTTATTACTTGTACTGATATGCTGTGTCTGTCTTCAGTTGGTGGGATGGGTGCTAGTGGGTATGTGTTAGAGCAAATACAATCTATTTGTAGATGCAAGGTTAGGAGGAAAGTCCAGAAGCCATAAGTGATGGTTACTGCTCATTCACTTCTACTGAGTCACTGCCACAGATGCACTAGAAAATGATTTCTAGAGATTACAATGTCATCCTTTTCAGAACAGCTTTCCTTTCTCACTATTTTTCCCTCTCCACACTGACTCATTCTCTGTACATAGCAGCTTTACACCCTAGCTTTAGGCTGGTCTCCATTTTTGCAATTTTTTGCCAAGAGCTATTTTTGCCGGAAGTCATGTGTGTGTGGGATTCTGCCACAAAACCAACCTATTTAAAACCACTGGTACCAATAATAAACTCTAAAATTAAAATGGGGTGGAGGACTGAATCTAAAAATGTGGTCTATTTTAGGTAATGGATCGATGCTTCTATTTTGATGTAAATTATCTTCCAAATGTGATTCTATTTGTCAACAAAAGAGCATAACAGCAAATGGAGTAGATTATTTTTCAGCAAAGGAAAAGATTAATCCAAGAGTTTTGGTGACTGCCTGTCCCAAATTTACAGTCACATATAGAAACCTTCATCCAAGCTAGTAGAAGATTAGAACTCTTTGAAGAAGACATTAGAAATGCATAAAGTATCTCACAGATTTGATGTTAAACAACAGATAACATTTATGCAGTAATTTTAAGACAAAAAAATCTTCCATTTTCTCAGAAACTTCTTATAGAATTTAATCCCATTGCTACTATTTTTTTTAAGTATGTTTTAATAGCTTTTGTAAATTAAATCAATCACAACTATATGGTCAATCTCTGTGTATCGATCTTTTCACGTGCTAGTCAGGATCCTACCCAAATATTTATCACTCAGTACACACTAGCAATAAAGGGCCCAAGTATCTAAATCTATTGGTTTTACATACAGTTGTGCTGTCTAAAGATAGGTACAGTCCTGAGGTTGATAGAAAACATCATCTTTACATTTTTTATTAAACAGGTTTGTTCTAGTTGCATGAAAACCGTGATGGCAACTCTTCCACTCCTTAAAAAGAAAAAAAAGCAATGTTTTGCTTACCTGAATAAAAGCAAAAGGTATTTTGCAAAGAGGGATCAAAATAGCAAAAATTGAGATAAGATCTAGTGAAGTTTATGCAGAGGTGCCTGTGGTGGACTGTCAAGCATAAGACAGCATGCAAACGGAGGTGCTTCATAACAATAATTCTACTAATTACAATGTTTATGCTGCTGACACACATGAAAAATATAGAAAATTACAAGATGGCTTCTGCAGAGGCAATAGATGTTTGCAGTAGTCATCTTTCATATATACATCATCTGTTTGTGATATGCAGTTTTCCAGCATGCACTCATGCTAAAATGACACATTTATGTAGACCAAATGATTCCTGTTTTGCCATCAGCCTATTAGCTCTTTTTTTCAGCTGAGACAATGTCGCCAACGTTGGTTAGAAAGGAGTTATTTTCATCTGTGGCCCCATGGTGCCTGTGACCATGGAAATTCCAAATAGTTTCTGGTATCTCTATGCTACCACACAGTTAAAGGAGATTAATCTATTGTTTACCTGTCTTCAATCTCTTTTCCTCATCTGCCTGGAAATTTCTGCAGGAGATACCTGTTTCCACTCTGAAATAGATGGAAATGTTAGGGCACATCCTCCCAAGGGGATGTCTGCCCTGGTTCTGGGTACCTAAACTGTTAGGTTTATGTTTCCTTTCCTTACAATGGTAACAAATACAGAGCTGTGGCTAAGGAAAAGGCTGGATGGACCACCTTGCTGAGGGGAAGCTGGAAAGTCCAAGGGCAGAATGTAGTTACTAGGAGTCCTCTGGTGTGTTTGCATCAGTTTCCCATGGCCCTGTCACCGCAGCTCTTCTGTGCCTCATTCTCTCTTGCTCATCCTTCAGCTTCTGCGACCTCCATCTTTCTACTCAAGCCTACCATTACTAGAAATGACTATGACTTCTGTTGCTTCTTTGCATTCTGCCTGACTGGTACAGACAAGTTACAAGAGGAAGCCACAAGAAAGTTGCATGCTCCTACTGACTCTGAACAGATTTTTAATTATGCAGCAAACCAGAGTCTATCCCAATACCTGGGCTGTGATCAGAACCTGGGACTACTCTAAGCCCAGGCGACATTAGAGAGCATGTCCTAGCTTGAGTAAAGCAGAGAAGCACTAATAAGAATTACTTTAAATTAAGTAAAAAGTCTTCATATTTGCATTACACAAATAGTGCAATTTGAAACTGAATGCAGCTCAAGGAATTAGGGGTTGTGGGTTTTTTTACCGTGGCTAGGTCAATCTGTCTGTGATTAAGTGTTGGTTTTATAGCCACCAAAGGAACAATGGAAAGTGTTTATCATATGCTCTGAAAGCATCTACCCCATAAAATAAAAACATGTTTCCAGAAAACATAGGTAAATTGGCTCTGCTCTCTGTCATTAGAAAAATCATCTTTTGTGTTGTTCGTAATCTGATATACTTACATCTTATCTCTTCTTTATAATAATTGTTCTTTTTTTTTTTTTTAACCTCAATAAGCTAACACAAGGATCTGCATTCTGAGCTTATCATTCACTCTTCATTCTCTCATCCTTTCAACCAAGAACACAAAAGAATAACTCTTGTTAAATGCCAAAGTACTGGATCCTATCTTTCCAGGGCTGAAAAGAAAAGCCATTGGCTTTTTAAAATTTAAACACACACTCTTGTTACTCTTCCCCTTCAAGCCTAATCACACATATTAAAGGTGTCTGACAGCCACAACTGACATTGCCTACAGTCTCTTGAAACTTGCACTTCTGGATAGCCTTAATATCCTTTTAAATAACTGTTTCTTGTTACTTTCCTTTAAAAGAGAAAACTGCTAATTTTTTTAACAATGTTTCATTAGTGTAAAATTACTGTTTTGAATCTGAAAAAGTTGTCAGTCTGCAATCCTAGCCCTTTCTTGCACCTTGAGTGGGCAGGGGACCTAGCTGGAAGGGGCCTGCAGACTGACTTGAGCAGGTCCCCAGCCGGACTGATGTGCCTTGGATGATCAGTCACTCTAAACTAACACTTTATTTATTTTCTATTTATTTGTTCAGTTGGAAAGGACTTACAACGATCATCTAGTCCAACTGCCTGATCACTTCAGGGCTGACCAGAAGTTAAAGCATGTTATTAAAGGCATTGTCCAAATGCCTTTTAAACACTGACAGGCTTGGGGCACCAACCACCTCTTTAGGAAGCCTTTGGCTCTGCTTTAACTTGTTTTCACACCTTCATTAACATACACCTCATCTTTATCACTGCCTGCAGTTACTCAGGCCTTAATCATGAGCAGCGATGAGAGAAGCTGGTTTGGGAGGAGATGCAGGAGCTGCAGATTGTAGCTCACTTGGTGGAAGGAACCAATCATGTCAGTCTATGTGGAATGGAAGCAAGAAAAACTGAAAAATAGCTCTGCTTTCTTGTAATTTCATTTTCCCAGTTTCTCTGAACACCAGCTATGTATTTACCTCAGTTATATCAGACTAGAGATGCAGCCTGGTAGGTGCTCGCTGTGCTTCAGCAGGTAGTGAGACTGCTGGGAGAAGACTTGCTTAGTCCTCAAAACTTTGATAGGCTTCTGTGAAGAGTTGATGCTGTTAGTGCGTACATGACAGAATTTCAGAGAACTAAAAATCACCTATGTTAGGAAACATGTGAAAACCTTGTTAAAAATAAATGAATAGGTATAATAAAAGGGACATTCCTTGTTGTAAAAAGACTTCATTACCGTATCTCCAGACAAATAATTTCAGCACAAAGCTTATCAAACAACTTCTGAAACATCTTACTGGTTAGTTCAGTACCATATTAAATGTCATATCAACACAATACATCAATGCTTGTCTAGTCATGGTCAGTACTGTGCTGAGAGTCACTCAGGAGTACAGGCCGCTCCCCTACCTCTCTGTCTTCACACTAATTCACTTAGCTAAAAAAGCCCTTTGTTTTTTCACTAAACTACTTGGAGGGTAAAGTTACATTACACAAGGTGAGCTGACGAAACCACTCCTCGCCACTAAAAGGAAAAACCTCTTCTTGTCCTTCCCCTCCTCTGTGTTCCCCAGCACCTACCTTCTCCTACCATGTAGGCAGTACCAGGGAACCTCTTTGTGACCTCTTCAGCTCAGTAACCCAGCACACAAGCCCAGAAAAAAACCCTTAAAAAAAAGCATATTCTACTCAAATAGTGAGTTCAGTTGGCTCATGGAGGGTACTGATGAGTATTAGAGCAAGAAGAGGAGAAAGTGTGTGGTCACACAAAGTGCTTACAGAAGAGAGACTTCCAAGGAGGCCCTCTGAGCACAGGAGGAGCAAGACCTCCCCTTCTTACAGGAGCAGCAAGATGTTAGAAAGGCCCAGAGGTTATGGAAACACACCCTGAAAAAATTCATCCTCCGTTTTTCTTTTTTCAGATGTGTCAGTGTTTACTTGTGTGAGTACTGCCAGGAATAATACTGATGGGAAAGAATAAAGATGAAATACAGTGAAAATGGATTGTCTTTGGAAAACCACTGGAATGGTATTAACCTGGACAGGTATAAAAAAATACAACCACCACTGCATATGTTCAGCATGTTTTTATTTTTTTAAATAGATTGCTGCTTTCTGACAAGCTTCATGTATTTAATATTTTTTGTTGTTCCAAGGCTATACAATAGTACCTGTCTAAAATGTTGGCATTTATACCTATTTTTCACTTATTAAATCAAATACTCTGAACATTCTGAAAATAATAATTTATTACTATACCACCAAATAAAACCAAAATATTTTGAATAGAAAATACATTACCCATAGGATTGGTAAAATAATGACTCTTAAATACTGATTTTCTATAGATTTTATATACAATCCACATTACATAAAACCAGTTTTATTAATAAAAATGAAAACAAAGAGGTAATTATTCCTTTATGAAAATATGAACAGATTTATTGAGCTAAAACTATATTCTGTTAAGACTAGTGTGTGTGTTATTTATTTTGTACAGCTTTAATGCTTTGGTAAATATAGTAACAACTAATTACATTATTTTGAAGCTCCACAGGGCAACCAACTATATACCAGTCTGAAAGTGGCTTCCAAGAGGCCATAAACATGATGTTCTTCATCTCTTCCTACCTTGTTGTGCATGAAGTTGATTCATGCAAAGCCTGAGGACTTCTGTGGGCTACCAATGGACAGCACTTCCAAGCATCCTGAGAGTGGATCCTGACGTCAACCTTAAGACCATTCTCAAGAGGCAATGTCCATGCATGTATCTGCACACCACATGTAAGCCTGGGGAAGATCATGCACAGCTCCAAAGTCCTATTCTGCTACCAGCGATACTTAAAACACCCTGTCAAAGGTTGACTCAGGATCGGCAACTAAACCAGAGACAACAAGCTCCCGATCCCATCCCCCTCCCACCCAGCAACTCTCCCAGCACTCTCCTTAGCTGTGAGCAGTCCTGAAAACTCTCAGTCCACTGTTTTTGATAACAGCAGAGCAGACAGGGTTGTGAGGAGAGTTATGAGGGTTAGGGCTGAGCCTGGGGTCGATGGTGATGGATGGAGTCCTCCCAGGATGCCAGCCATGGACAGAAGAGAAGGGAAGAGAACAAGGCATGTCAAAATAAAGCATATTCTATCTACTATATTTTTTCTATGTCATCTCTTAGTAATTCAACTTCTTTGTTCCTTTAGGCTGGTCTCCTACAGCCAGCATAGGAAGTTATAAGTCTCATCAAGAATTCTTTTCCTGTCAGGCAAAATTTCTTTGGAAAATATGTGTTTCAAGTTTATACACTTCCATTTTACATTTCCTTTCTTAGCCATAAAAAAACCCATGCAAACTCCCTCTAAGTATCTCCACCAATTGATTTCAAACAAAATAAAACTACAAAATTTACAATCATTATTATATTAATAGATTATCTGAAATGCTGAGAAGTATTTTAACATTAATACAGACAGCAAGCACATAACCCAAAGCACCCTATTTTTTCACAGTTTAGACTTAACCTTAAAAATGATCTTTTTTTTTTTTTTTTTTTTACTTGCTATACATTCCAAGTAGGTGCACAGTCTGTCACCCCACTGGCTTGCTGAGTAACAACAAGTACAACAACAACAACTTGTTCTAAAGCAATGTAAAATTAATTTATGGACTCTCTATTCTTTTTCTTCCAGAGGAATGCTTCCACTCTCCTGACTTTAGTCCCTGAGGGTTTCAGCATAACCCAGTTTTCCTTGATTTAAGCTTGTTTTTGATGTCATAGGCATTATTTTTTTCCAAAACTTTACAGCTTTAATTTTCCTTAGTCATAAAAGGCATCATATGCATCAGCAGCTATTTACATCCTTTCTGCCCCCCATGACGTATATCCAAAACTCCCCTTACATGACAACCTTTCTACAGACTCAACAAAATACTCTAAAACCAGCTTTAAATTAACTCTTTGTTGCGATCTTAATGAGACAATAAAATCCAGTAGTAAGGAAGATTTTCTTAGATTTGACAGGTTTCATTTCAATGCCTGTTCCACAAATGCTCTTCTTACCACCTTAGGCAAGTCAGCTAGTGGAATCCAAGCACTTAAGTATCTTTTTTTGAATATGGACTTTAACATCTCTGCACTTTGATATCCCAGCTGTACTGGGTGTAATAAAAACTCCCTGATTTTACCAGAGTGTTGTTAGCATGAGAATGTCAAAAATTAGAGGTGTCTCACATGTCCCAGAATAAGCATTTAGAGATAAGATCCCCTCTATGATTCTTAAGGGGCTCTGATAGATTACAATGTGCAGAGACTCTAGCAATTGTTCAGAATGTATATATGTAGGCATGTATCTATTTTTTATGAGCAACAGAAAGATCTTTATTAAATTCTGATGTGAAGTGGGAATTATTAAAAAATAAAATGCTATACAAAAATAAACTACTGCATTTTAATTAAGAAATAGAAGTAATGATTACATTAAATAGGAACCTTTATATTACCATCAGTGCGCTTTTTAAAATTAAATTAATTATTAAATACTATAAATAGATTAAGCTTTCCTCAGTGTTCCAATTATGATTCAACTGCATGTTACTCTATTATCAGTGGTACACAGTGAATGAAGACTTGAATAACATTACCTTCCAATTTTTGCCTACATTAGCAAATGCAGCAACACTGTTTACCATGCTTTATAGAACCTTACAGATGGGTACTTTCACTGCATTTTCTTGCAAGACAAACTCCTGAACAGCATTATCCTCTACTTGTAACTATCTGTATCAGTAACAGAAGATAATCAGACAGATGATCGGCTTTCAAAATTGTTTTAGGAAGTAATGGTAACTGTTTCATCCTTATTTCTTATTTGTAAGCTTATCCACATATTCTATGGAACTCAAATTATATGCTTTAAAATCCCTGAGGCCACCACACATACTGATGCTGCTGGTATACCACCTCTTGTGCAGGATCCTCGTGAGACATTCCTCATTCTGGGCTTAATTCTTTGTTACATATAGCTTAACTCTGCCCCATGTGGCCTATGAAGGTCAGACTAATTCCTCCTGTCTGCACTTCCTACTTGAGTTTCCCCTCCTAGCACATCAGTCAACTTGTCCTTATATACAAGTTAAAGTGAAAACCAGCATGGATAAATGTGGAGTTTGGGCTTGAAACCTGACAGGAAGTAACAGCTGTAAGGTACTCATGTGCATCATGCTGCCAGCAAAAGTAGCTCCAAGGGGCAGAAGACAACACACATCTTTTCGGCTATGCTACAAGCACAGTCTCACAGCACAGCTGAGCCTTTTATGAAGGAGGGAGAGAAGGAAAAACTGCACAATAGGAAGGAAAATTGGTGCAGTCATTCTGCTAACCCCACCATGACGGAGTGGTTTCACGTCTCTTGTATCTCATCTCCACTTTTGCTGAAAGGTGCAATGCCAGTCTCTGCCTGGCCACATCTTCTCACTTTCCCTTTGTGCTGAGGCTGGGCTGCTCCATCAGCACAGGCAGCTGAAAGAGCTTGCTGACCTAGCTGAGAAAACACCTTTTTGTGATTGTTCTTTCCAAGTTAAGTGAGCTTCTCTGAGTCACTGTATGGCCACACAAGCGCCAGTATTACCACAAGGGAGCCAATGGTGACACACCCAGGAAGAGAAGGAGACTTGTTCTTTTTGGAGGAGCACCTTCTCAAATTGGCTAAAGATAGTTGTGAAACCACACAGCTGAATATGAGCCCAGCTCAGGTAAGTAGGTAGCTGAGAATCAGCACATAAAATTAAATGCCAAACCCAGAAGACTTTAATTAGCCTATTGTTAATGTAGCACTGCATTTGCTAATGACCAGTTCTGCAATGACCAGTGAGACTGGCATAAATCACTGTGATTTGCCAGATCACTGCTTTTCTAACTGTGAGAGGAGTATTGTCATGAACAACCAACCAGAGAAAGCATAAATGTTAAAAGTTTCTGAAGTCTTTCTTTTACTAACAGTGGGAGGTTATAAATTCTGGAAAAACAAGAATAATTTTTCAATAAGAGTTGAAACTAAGGAATCCCAAATAAATATATCTTCTTATACAGGATAGCAGAAGGGACCACACTGGGAATAGCTCCACTGTGTTGGCTTTCTGCTTCTGGAGATGATTCCTGCTTTGTTGTGCTCAAGGTTGACCATCTCAGCTTTACACAGACTCTGCGGGAATTTTGCACAAAGCATATGCTGGTCACAAAAAACAGAAGGAGTCAAGTTTGACTTTGGTTATTCCTATCATTCCCTTTCTCACTCTCTGCTAGAAACAGGAAAAAATAGGTAGGGTCAGCATAAGGATGGGGACCAGGGAATTCTACCAACATATAATGTGTTGTCAAACTGACAAAACAGTTTAGTTGGTGAGGGCCAAACCTTCCATTTGCACCACTGTGTGATTACACAGCAGCCACTGCCTAGCTCTTTTCTGCCCTTAACTCTCCCTAGTAACTGAATGTATGCATTCCCACAGAGGAATGACATTGCAAGAATTAGACTCTCCATGGGTGCTCTTCAGCCATCTCATCTAGGCAGCAGAGCAGTGCTGAGGTGCTCTTGTGAAGCTTGAGGGCAGACTTCACTCCATTGAGAATATCCTCCATTTTTTAATATGTAAAATACACACACTAAACCAGAAAGCTTACATATCTTTCTCATAAGTATATTTTAATTATTGCTTTTCAAGCAGGTAAAGAGAGAAACAATTGCCACATTATATTTCATGTAGAGCTTAGTCACTTCCTTAGCAAGTTTAATGTTTCATTGTAGAAAAAAAATACCAAAATACGAGAGATATCTTTCACTATCTAGCAACTGAATTTTGCAGTACTCATACATTTGTCATTGCAAATATGTATTTCAGCAGGAAACCACATGAGAGCAATTAGATTTCCTGTTCAGCTTAGAGAGTCACAGAAAGCTATTGATGCATCTAGCTTGTTCAGATCTGTTATGTACTGTTACAGGAGATACAACTCTGACATTTAAACTCTCTAGTTGTTCTTTATCTGAAGACTAAGGTGAATGGGCTACATGGTGTCAAAGTGGTTCGGTCCACTTCTGTGAGCTTCTTGCTGCAACCTGCAGCTACTGAGAGAGCAAAAGTACAATAAATTTGCAGCCTAGGAAAGCCGCCTTTGATGTCAGGCAACTGTGCCTGTGCTCTAAAATAAAAATTTAAACACACAGCTATAAATTAAGGTGCTCTTCCAAGTCAGATGGAGAGCTCTTCATGGCCACATTATTTTACCATGCAGAAAAGGCTGAACTCTCCTATTTCTTAGCAACGGCATGCTACGGTATCACATGATTCCAAGGAGTATCCAAAAGCAATTTCCTTTTTTCTCTCATGTAATAACTAAAACTTTATTAAAAGAGAAGACTTCTGTTATGATTTAGAATGTGGCTTTTAACACTTCAGAGGTGAATCTTAGCAATCTGCATGAAGCTCTTTATAAAACAGAAAGCACTTTTTACATTTCCATCATAAGTCAACTCAAAACCAAGTTAAGAAACACAAATAAAATTATGCAATACATCCTTCTCTTAATTGGTTTGTTGACAATTTTTCTTTAAAACAAAAGAAAGAACAGATTCAAGTATTCACTGGACCTCCCAAAATGCGTAACATCAAATGGAGATCGCTTTGCTTACAAAGCCAACAGTAAATGGCGGCTTTCCAGACAGGTTTAAATTTCACTAACATAAAACAATTACATCTGAAAGGTTTCAAGTCTATTTTTATTTTTTTTTAGTGTTTGGAGTCCCATCTGTGTCAGAAGAGCTGTTCAGTGCACAGTTGTGTGATAAAGCTTAACCATACACCCACAAAGATGCTCAGAGATACAGTGGCAGGAGAAACCAAATACCTACCCATCACAGAGGCCATCATCCCACTGAAGATGCACCTCCACAAGCCCAGAGGAGCACAGAGACATAGATTGGCAGGCAGAAACCTGAACCAAGAACCATCCAGGCATGAACACCTTGTCCAGGCCTCCCCCATGCGTTGTCCCAGCAGAGCCTCAGCCCCAGTATCCAGGTGAAAAATCCTTTATGACGAGGCACTGTGAGTGAGCAGCTCTCTGGGTCACCTTTTGGAACAAATAGGGGATGCAGGAGAAAAGCAGTTTGGAGTCATACAGGACTTACTACAGGATCACAGAATCACAGAATTACCTTGGTTGGAAAAGACCTTCAAGATCACTGAGTCCAACCATCAACCTAACACTGACAAGTTCTTAACTAAACCATATCCCTAAGTATTATATCTATAGGACTCTTAAATACCTCCAGGGATGGTGACTCCACCACTGTCACGGGCAGGCTGTTCCAATATCTGACAACCCTTTCAGTGAAGAAAATCTTCCTAACATGCAGGCTAAACCTCCCCTGCTGCAACTTGAGGCCATTATCTCTTGTTCTATCACTTGTAACTTCATTAAACAGCCTGATCCCCACTTCTTTACAACCTCCTTTAAGGTAGTTGTAGAGAGTGATAAGGTCTCCCCTCAACCTCCTTTTCTCTAGGCTAAACAACCTCATCTCACTTAGCCACTCATCGTAAGACCTATGCTCCAAACCCTTCCTCAGCTTCGTTGCCCTTCTTTGGACAGGCTCTCGTAGCTCAATGTCCTTTCTGTAGTGAGGGACCCAAAACTGAACTCAGTACTTGAGGTGCGATGTTTAGGGGAGGAACCAAAAGCAGGAAAAGGGAGTAGTTTAGGGCATTTGTGGAGGAACAAGAGTGGGAAAACTCTTATAAACCCTTTATAAAAAGGGCCAGTCACATGTGAATACTGTGTATATCAGTATTTGTATATCTCACTACCTGTATGCTAACAATTTGTTCACCTTTTTAACTCCTTTTGCTCACTGACTTCTTGTCAGTCAACTGTCAAGTAAGCAACTCTCAACCAGCACTTTTTGATACCGTAGTGAATTACTAAGTATTTAAATAGCTTCTTACAATAATCTTTGACAATGTCTACAAAGAATACTAATACATTGATCATACAATTTTTCTTTCGATAAGTTACTTTACTTTCTTTTCTGTCTTGCAAATTTTGTCTTTAATGAGTGTTTATCTCATTTATCTCTTCTTAAACTGAGTCAAATATTCATTTTAAGACAGAGTCCTGATTTCTACATTCACTCATTCTCTAAATATTTACCTCATAAATTTTCTGTGGAGTGGTTCTAGAATTAAAACATTCGTAACACCTCATTGCCATCACTGTCTTCAAGAATGCAAGGAAGATGGGTGATTTTGGACAGAGGAGAATAGAATACTATCTTCTGAAAGAAAGGAGGAATCAGCAGTCAACATAATTTTAATAATAATATCATAATAAATAGTATAGTAATAAATAATATAATAATAAATTATTTTACAGCTACATTAAAGCACCTGGAAGGCCAGTGGAAGAGCCAATAAAGATTTGTTGCAAACAAGTTTGTTAAACTGCTGTGTTTTCCTTCTTTAAGAGAGTATCTGGCCTGCAGTGAAAAAGGCAGTAGAAGGGATGTGCATCAACTTTAGGGAATCTTTGAGCGCTGTCTTACGTGACATTCTCATAAACAATGTACAGAAATATTTTGTTATGGGCTAAATTGCTACACAGTAAGTGCACAACTGGTTGCAGAAAATACTCTAGGATTTATCAATATTGTGTTTTTTAAAAAAATTATATATAATATAGAACTTTACTGGGATCTAGCCAAGATCTGATATAATGCAACATTTTCATTTATTACTTGGATGATGGAAGAGAGAACACACTTACAAAATTTGCACACGATGCCAAAGTAGAAGGGTCTGCAAGGGAACTGAAGGATTGGAATTAAAAATGACTTTGATAAATGGGAGAAGTAGTCTGTAATCAATGAGATGAAACTCAATAAACACAAGTACCAAGTACTATATTGAGGCAAGAAAAAATCAAATGCATAAATACAAAATGGAGAATAGCAACAGCACTGTAGAAAGAGACCTGGGTGTTACAGTAAACCACATATTGAATATGAGTCAACAATATGATGCCGATGCAAAAATAGAAAAACTCATCCTGGGACATTTTAATAGATGTGTCACAGGTTTAGTAATTGCTTTTCTTGACCCTCAGAAGTCTTAGTTTGGTGTAGTTTAATAGGATAGTAAAAAAAAAAAAAAAAACACAAACACAAAACAAAACAAAAAAACAGAGTATGATTGAAAAAGGAAAACTTTTGATAAGCATAATGTTCTCATAAGCAGGGATGCTATGATTGATCTTCATGACAATGAGGACAGGACAAACCTAACTGGCTTCAATTGCAGCAGGAAAGGTTCCAGCTAAGACAGGAAAAACTTCTAACTCTAAGGACGGCTATGGACAGAAATAGGTCACCTAAAGATGAGGTATAATCTCCAGCATTCAGGTTTCTAAGAACAGGTTAGAAAAGTACTCATCAAAGATTCTCTGTTTGTTGGAGCAAGAGGCAAGCAGTATGAGCTCCTACAGTTGGTAGTTTTTTCATTCTAGCTACTGTTGTTACAGTATCAAGGAAACAGAAACTTGTAAGTTAAATTAGCTTTTTTATTTTAATGCTACATATTTTCATACCAGTTTCTGGCAGAGACTTGCCTTTCTCATCTGCAAACAGAAATTCATGCCCTGGTGTTTTGCTCCTTTTAAGTAGTAACATCTGTAGAGAGGTCAGATCTGCTGCTGACTTTGACCCATTCTCAAGACACCTTAATGCATCTCTTGGTGCCTGCAGGTCTTTGATTCCAAATATTTATCTACTTTCAGATTTATTTCTGGCCACTTGAATTTTACTTTTCCTCACAGAGCCCCTCTGATACATACCTCACCTGAAGAATTCAGCTGCCACTGTTCATGACAGTCCCTCCATCGCTGACATCACTGGGGCTGCTGCCAATTCTTGGTAGGCTTATTTATTACTTGAATAAATTATCTAGTGCAATATGTTCATTGTTTTTACTATTCTACTGTGGTGTGCTTAAATAGTCACCAAGTTAATTTAAGGATTTTATTTTCTTAAATATTTTGCGTTTGGTTTTATGGCTTTATGCCTTTGGACACTCTGCAGTTTAGATCACTGGTCTTCAGTATCTTGCAGCTGTTACAGAGGGAGTCAGCTGTAATTACTTCTTAAATCAGATCTCATTTGTTACTTAGGACTAAATCTCCTATGCACCAGCAAAGCTACCTACTGCTTAAAGCAGTCATTTGTAGTTACAAGAATTTACTACTCTTAACTATATCCTTCAGAAGCATTTGACCACTAATCCTAGATATCTGAAATTATCTCTTACTATTAGTTTACTTCCATTTGTACCCTTCTTTGTGCAACTCTTTTACAAGAGTCATTCTTCTAACACAAAATGCACTGAGACTTGGATCTACTTAAAAATGGACTCTATGGCTCATGTTCTCAGTTCTCTCACCTCAGAAAATTCAGTAAAGTAAATCTGTACCATATGGAAGAGTCAAGATTATAAAATATATCTGAGACTATGGAACACGCTTTCTTTTTCAGTTTTCTTTTCTATGAGAGACCAGGGGTGAAAATTCTACCTCACATTCTCCCATACAGCTGCTGGAATTGTAGACTGGAATTTCCAGGTATATTAACCGATTTTCTCAAACAAGGACCAGTGCTGTTATCGATACCTCTCTCATGCAGCATTTTTTGCATTTATTAATATAAGATTTGTGCAGAACTGGGACACTGGTAGCATGTACAAAATTTGGATCACAAATTGCACATTACACAGAGCATAGGATATCCTGTTTATTCTTAGGTGTATTATAGTCATGTTATATAGCATCCTCTGGTACTGTACTGCATCGCACTTTCCCATCCTCTGGTACTTTGTAAGCTGCCAGCTCTCTTTCACTGCAGGGAACAGGGGAAAGAAATCATGCTTGAAGTACCCAACATCTGTAAAAAACTCATATAAAATACCATGGACCTGTCACCACATCCACCACCAGAGCCTCTCAGTTTTTGCAAGATGAACTGAGCAAGAAGCACATATCTGGGCACAGCAGCAGTGCTTTCAGTGGCAGCACAGATGCACGCAGACTTCCTGAGCCAGAAGTGGTGTTTCCTGCACACAATGGGCCACATAAAACGAGACAGCAAAGTTGGAGTTACATCAGGCATGACTTCCTGTGTAGTCAGATATTGTCACTGATGACAAAGATAGGATCCCTTTGAGCGTCATGTCTGGCTCTGTGAGAAGAGTTATGCAAATGAAGGTGGGGCAGCTCAGCAACGAAATGAGATTTCTAGCCAGGGAAGTACAATATTAACAGTACATTTTTGAGAAGTTCAGCCCTTATTTGGTGAGATAATCACTAGTATAAGCATGTTGCTGAACAAATAGTGAAGAATAACTAGTTATGTGGAGGCTCAAAGCATAATTCCACTATACCGGTGCTCTGGCAGCATCTTGGGACTGGAAAATCAACAGTAAGCAAGGTTAATTAGGCAATGAAAACAACCATTTTGATAAGAAGTGGTAGCAGACTTTTCTTGGATACTTCCTCAGATGCATCAGGGTCACTGAAGGAGAAAAATTACTCTCCACATATTCAGGTCTCCATGCTCTAGATCAAAATGAAGGAGCTGTTGAAGTCAACCATGGAAGGCAAAGCCAATCTCAGGTGACTTAGCAAGGTGCATGATGTGTGGCTGCCCCTCAGTAATCTCCTAGCCATGCTGACAGAAGCAGGCTATGATCCCCCAAGTTCCCAGCATGCTGAGGTCAACAGACGGACCCATCAAGAGCCTCAGGTGACTATGCCTGCACTCTGACATCCAAGCACATGGGCTAATCCACTGGCAATCTCCACTGAGACCTTTTCAGTTACTACTTAAGTTGCTGTCAAATGGTAGCTGGATGTGTGTGCTTGTCCAACTCTAAGAAAAATCACTGATCTTCTGTCAGACTTGATTCTACCCATAGCATTCCTACATTTATTATTTTTACATATTTAATAGTAAGTATATCCTAATCATGAGGATGTGCACCCCTTTTTTTCCTTCTCTTCTTTATTTAGCACTGATGATGGAAAGTTAGGTCACATACTTGGCAGCAGTCTCTGACTTGGGAGAAAGAAGAAGATGTCTGAAGAGGCTTAGAAAAGTATACAGAAGAGAATGATCATTCCCTTAAGGTATGCACATCACCTTCATGCTGGATGATGTGATTCTGGGTGGTGAAAGAGCCCATCTTTGACTAAGCCAGAGGAAGCCCATGAACAAATGTGCTGAAGTTGATGTACATGCTGTGCCCTTGGACATGCTGAAGTGCTGGATCACAGCTGTGACTTGTTACTGTGACAAGAAATAAAGTCCTATGTCTTGAGTAATGTCAAGTGGATTCCACTTCTCTATCCTAAGCTAAAAGCTCACTTTTACAATGTCTGATGCAATGTCACCTGGGGGCCAGGGCGGATACGCTAAAGGGGTGGGGAGTGCATGGGCCTTGTCTAGAGTCACATTATTGCATTAATTCTGTTTGGAATAAATAAATGCTTATTAATACATGATTCAGTGTCTGAGACATACCTGGTTTCTCATAATTACCACCACATAGTTATGACATGAGAAAATCTTAGGAGAACAGCAGGTGAGTGAGAAGCAGGTGCAATGTGTATAGATGCAGCAGAAGGGAAGGGGAGCTTTGTGTTTCAGGCTTAGACAAGTTAGGGCCACAGTAGGCAGAACCAGAGCATTCACTTTTAGCATTGGTCCTTCTGAAGGCAGGATTCTTAACCCAGTCCTGTGCTGGTTGAGGTCCCCCAGGCTGATACATTTCCAAATAAATCACATTACAGAAGAATTAATTCCTTGAGCTCCCATGGTGCTGTTGAGAGACATCTTCCACAGAATCCAAGCAGGTCAAATACCTCTGACTTGGTCCACTTGGGATCATGTGGAACAATGCCTAGGGAGTGTGCTTGCCAAGTACATAATTTCCACTGTGGCTCTGGCCCAGGCTCTGTCTGATCAGTGACACTATGCCATCACCTAATTCTTCGAAGCTGCTGTTGTTGGAGCCAAGACAATTTACCACATAACACCAGATTCCAGCAAGGCCCCTAATAAAAGAAGAAAAATATGCACCCAAACCTTCCCAAGAGTCAATACCCAATCATAAGGAAAGTGATTCCTTGGAAACACTTGAGTTCCATGACAAAGCAGCATAAAGAACAGAGAGGGAGCATGAAAGAATTAGCAAAAGAGTCTTTGGACTGGTGAAAAGCATCCATTCAGAAATGTGGTTATCTGATACCTGATCGTGCATCACCCTGTCCGATGAAAAATATTCCTTGATTTATTTATATATTCTTACCCCTACTAGTTCAGCATCTTGTGTCTAAGGGCTGCAGCATTTTTAATCTAATACTACTGGAATTACAGTTTTGTGAAGCCACTGTCTCGTTACTGTCTCTGCTGTTTACAGCTGCTGGTCTGTCAGCTTTCTGTCCAAACGCAACCTGTGTAAGTGCTGGCAGATAGTACAGAGGGTAACCAATGAAACTGGAGCACGCAGCCAGCTGTCTCTCCCTCCCCCTTCACACCCCCTGCTTTTTCTTTCCTTGTAAAGATATTTAGGTGTTGCTCTGTTCAGAATTACAAGCGTAACTGTACTCAGTAGAGCAATGACTAAATGTGTTCCAAAATATCAGTCAGTGTGTCAGGCGAAAAATCAGTGAAAACTAAAGGTAGTGTAGAGAGCAAGCCAGAAGTGACATAAAAAAAGATACAAAATAGTTTGGGAGTGTAAAAAGAAGAAAAACAAAACAAAACAACAACAAACCAAACCAAAAAGAAAAGCACAGGTGAGGAACCTTGGTGGAAGAGTATTTTTGAGGTGGAGAAAAGAGTGGCTACTAGAATGAGGAAAGAACGTAGCAAAAAATACTGGGAAAAGCAAGATCCAGGGAAGTAACTTCACAGGGGAAGAAGCTGGAGAAAATAAAGAAAATTAAACCATGGTACTGAGGAATGTCACTGGAAGATTAGAAAAAAATACACATCCCCAGACCTAATCCTACTTCCATGTAACTCAACAGGTGACTTCTGCTGCCTTACACAAGAGCCCACAAATCACAACCAGTATGAGGGTGCAGTGGGTAGGTTTTGGTTCATGTGGGAACAATGCTGCAAGAGGCAGGCACAGGAAGTGTCAGTTGGCAGAAAGAATTTGAACAAGAGTGACATTTGGAATTTGGGAAAGCGTAGGTGGTATAGGAGTAACTGTGGATGGTAAAAATATAGAAAAATCAAGATGCCCCTACTGAAACCACCTACACCACCACTATCTTTTATCTGTCCCTTCAATCACACCCTGAGCCGAGACAGAGTTTTCATTCTTTGCGCCTTAGAGCCAGAGTTTCTAAAGCACTGTACTGGCAGCTGCAGATGGGATTCCAGTGAAAGTTTAAAAGCTTCTGTAGGACTTGAAACACCAGTCTCTCACTAACAAAAAGAGTGCCCTTGCTAATATATTTGTCCAAACTCCATGTAACCTCGCAGTCATGAGGTCCCTCATACCCCACCCCTCAGATCCCTGAGCACTTGGTTGGGCTGTGGTGCCCTGACCACCCTTGCCCAGGACCCCAGCCTGCTGCCCTGGGGCCGGAGCTCCACCAGAGCTCAGCCCTGGCCCCAGACCCAGTCCTGTGGTGAAGGTGGCCCTGTCTTCTGCTCATCTGATGACCAGTGGGCAATCAGCGGGTCCTGTCACTGCTCCAGTCCTGCTTGGACATGGAGGACAGCACTTTTGTCACAGACTTGTGGTTAGTACGTGCTCTGTAGTACTTGATAAAGAACTTGGGCATGTAGTATATAAAATTTAAACTGACAGATCAGCACACGTCTACCACTACAACCAAATTTCTTCCAAATATAAATGGGGTTAACAGGCTTTCCCATGCTGTCAGTTTTTGCAGATCCACCATTTCTTGCACCGCACCACAGCCACAACCGGCTTTGGTTAATCCAGCTGACTTTCCAAACCAGCCAGGAAGAGTGGGCAAAGCCACCGGTCAGTTTACACATGCACCGGGGCCTGCTCCCACAGGGGTCAGGCAGTACCAGAGCCAGCAGAAACCAACATCACAATCGTATTTTTTTCTGTTTTTAATGCAACGACGACCAGAGCGGCCCAACCCAGGCTGCTGGCGGCTAACTCCTGCTCCATGTATCTACAGAGACGCTACGCTAAGCGCTGATCTGACCCGGCCTGACCCAGGCCCCGGCACCCCCCGCCCAGCCTACACGGCCACAGCGGCGACGCCCACGGGCTCGGCAGCACGCCCCCACCCCCGGCCCGCCTCCACCGCCCGCCACTCTCTCTACGCATGCGCCATCTCCGCTCCGCGCGCCCCGAGCCCCAGCCGCCGTGCCTGTTCAATACTACATATCCCGGCGTGCCGCGCGCATCCGCCGCCTCGGCTGAGCCAATGGGGAGGGAGGAGGCCAGTTCCCGCCCCCTCGCCCCCGGCTGCGGGTAATATCCCCAGCAGGTGTGGGAGAAATCCCCGGGCCGCCCTTCCACCGGCTGCCTCTGAGCCGAACCCGCAGGCAGAGGGCTGGCTCGGAAGGCTGTTACAAAGAAGTAGCGGAGCGAGGGGGAGCGAATAGGTCTTGGCCTCCATATGGAAAGCACAGGGATCTCTCCTCCTTCTCCAGCCGGCTGGGCTGGTGGGGTGGGGGGTGCCGCCGGCAGGGTACAGCGGAGAGAGAGGGCCGCACCTACTTCCCGCGCGCTGTCAGTTACAAGCCCGTGAGGCGGACAGTTGCCACCGGGTTGGCCAGCGCCGCGCGGGGCCCCGCCCCCCCCCCCCGGATTTGCTGGCGGCCGGCGGGCGCGTGCGCGCGCTGTCAATCAGCGCCCGAGCCGCGGCGGGCGGCCCGAGGAGGTTCGGCTGGGCCGGGCCCCGCCCCTCGCTTGCCCGCCCCTCGCGCTGTCAAGCGCGGCACGAGCGCGGGAGTCGGGGCCACTCGCCCGCCCGCCCGCCCGCTTCGAGGGCAGCCGCCGCCGCCCCCACCCAAAGCGCGCGCTCCTCGGCAGCCACGCCCCCTCTCGCCCGGCGCGCGCGGGCAGAAGACGAGGAGGAGGAAGACGAGGTCTCGTCGCCTGCCCCGCTGCCTGCCGGGGCCGGGCTCCCTGGCGCTGCGTCCCGCCCCCGCCCCGCCTCCTCGGCCTCCGGCGTGGGGAGCCGGGCTGAGGCAGAGAGGAGCGGCCGAGAGGCTGGCGGCTGGGCTCGGTTTCCTGCTCAGTGGGCGTCAGCCGGGCCCCGGCGGGCCCGCCCCCGCCGCCGCTCGCCCTCCCTCCCCCTCGCCGCTCGGCCGGCCCGCAGCTGTCACTCAAGGCGGCGGGCTGAGGCCGGCGGCGGCGGCGGGCGGAGAGAAAGGCAGCTACGCCACAGCCCAGCGGCGGCCATTCGTGGAAAAATAGGCCGTCCCGCTCCTCCCAGCTCCGGCTGCGACCGGCCTTCTCCCCGCTACCCCCACCCCACCCTCCGCCTCCTCCTCCTCCTTCTCCTCCCCCCTAGAGCGGCGCCTCAGCGGGGCATTAATGCGGGATGAGCGGTATGTAACCCCCTCCCTCTCTCCCTCCTGTGCACACCCCTCCCTGTCTCCGCTCCTCCCTCCACCCTTCATCCCCCCTCTATCCCGCCCTCCTGGGTTCCCCCTTTTCTTCCCTGCTTCTCTCTCTTCTTGCCCCGCTCTCCTCTGGGTGCCCCTCCACCCATCCGTGCTGCTTCCTCTTATGCCCCTTTTCTTTACCTCCCCTGCCTGCCCCTCCGACTTGCCTCCTCCGTACCTCCCTCCTCCATTCCCCCTTCCTTGGCTAACCCTCCCTCCTGTGCACATCCCTCCCTCCTTCATTCCTCTTTTCCTCCCCCTTTCCCTCCCATGCACAACCCTCCTCCTGCCCCCTAAAGCATCGACGGCCACTGAGTGGCCGTCGATGCTTTAGGGGGCAGGAGGAGGAGGAGGGTTGTGGGTGGTTTTTTTCCTGCTGTCTCTGGGAGAGGAAAGCAAACCTCCCCTTTCTGGGTGTTAACTCTCCAGCCCCCATGGGTTGGGTTTCAAACCACGTTTCTTAGGACTCGTTCTTTTGTAATAATGATTTGCGCTGTTGTTTTTATGAATAGGTAAAGGCGACAAGCTGGGAACCAAAAAGGATATGTTCATAGCTTTTGTTATTGTATAAATGAAGGTGAATAATTAACCTGTTACACTTGATATTTTTGCAGATCAAAAGAAGGAGGAAACTATGCCCACAGAGGGAGAGAAATCTCCCGAGGCAGAGAATAACAACAATAATAATAAAAAAGGGAAAACTGGAGGCTCACAGGTAATGCACACACACCCGAATTAGGGAAGTGTCCAAACTATTAGCATTTTAAATGAAGTATTCAACTAACAGCATTTCGTGCTCAAGGCATCTTTCTTTGGGTTGGATGAAACATAGTTGGTTGGGTGCAATATTTTTACTGCCTGGACATGTTTGGTTTTTTTATTGCATTTTGCAGTGATCAGCTGCTTTTCATGTAATGGAAGTACTTTTGCAATTTTTCTTGATTTTAGGAGAGAAAAAAAAGACTGGATTGAGGATGCGGTTGAGGTCCTGTCTGTCACATACTCACTGATAACTGCGGGCTTTATGTTTAAAGATAATTTACAGAAATACATACTTCCCTATTTAGAGCTGTATCATTCGTCTCTATGCAAAAGCACTTTTTTTTTTCTGTTTCCTGTGTAAACCCTAGTGCTTACTTCTGGTGGTTCATACTCATGCTCTTCTGAATCTACTCTGTTTTCTCTCTCTTTACGGATAGGATTCTCAGCCTTCACCTCTCGCTTTGCTAGCAGCCACTTGCAGCAAAATAGGAACTCCTGGTGAGAATCAAGGAACTGGACAGCAGCAGATTATTATAGATCCAAATCAAGGCTTAGTGCAGCTTCAGAATCAGCCACAGCAGTTAGAACTGGTAACAACTCAACTTGCTGGAAATGCTTGGCAGCTTGTTGCTGCTTCTCCTTCTACTTCAAAAGAAAATAACGTTGCTCAGCAAGGATCTTCTGTTGCCTCAAGTGCAGCAAGTCCCTCCAGCAGTAACAATGGAAGTACATCTCCTTCAAAAACCAAATCGGGCAATTCTTCTGCAACAACCCCTGGACAATTCCAAGTCATTCAAGTTCAAAATCCAAGCGGTAGTGTCCAATACCAAGTGATCCCACAAATTCAAACAACAGAAGGTCAGCAACTTCAAATTAACCCAACTAATTCTACTGGTCTACAAGACTTACAGGGTCAAATTCAGCTTATTCCTGCAGGGAATAATCAAGCTATCCTTACAACTGCAAACAGGACAGCTTCGGGGAATGTCATTGCTCAAAACCTAGCAAATCAGACAGTTCCAGTCCAAATTAGGCCTGGTGTTTCCATACCATTGCAACTGCAAACTATTCCTGGTACTCAGGCGCAAGTTGTAACGACGTTACCTATAAACATTGGTGGGGTAACCTTGGCTTTGCCTGTGATAAACAACGTGGCAGCTGGAGGAGGTTCGGGTCAAGTTGGGCAGTCTACTGAGAGCGGAGTTTCCAACGGAAATCAGCCAACATCTACGCCTGTCACTTCTGCCTCTGCTACTACAATGCCAGAGTCTCCTTCCTCATCTTCCACCTCTACGACCACTGCCTCAACACCTCTAACTAGCAGTGACACACTAGTAAGCTCTGCAGATACAGGCCAGTACACAAGCACAGCAGGCAGCAGTTCAGAGCAGGCAGCTGAAGAACCTCCAGCAACTGCTACAGACGCTGAAGCCCAGAGCTCCAGTCAGCTTCAGTCCAATGGGCTACAGAATGTCCAGGATCAGTCGGGGTCCCTTCAGCAGGTCCAAATCGTAGGTCAGCCTATTCTGCAGCAGATACAGATCCAGCAGCCTCAACAGCAGATTATTCAGGCTATTCCTCCACAGTCATTTCAGCTCCAGTCAGGACAGACTATACAGACCATCCAGCAGCAGCCTTTGCAGAACGTACAGCTGCAGGCCATGAGTCCAACTCAGGTGCTTATTAGGGCTCCAACTTTAACACCATCAGGGCAGATCAGCTGGCAAACTGTACAGGTTCAGAATCTGCAAAGCCTTTCGAATCTTCAAGTTCAAAATGCTGGATTGCCCCAACAACTAACCATAACCCCTGTGTCTTCAAGTGGTGGCACGACCATTGCCCAGATTGCACCAGTTGCTGTTGCTGGTACCCCCATCACTCTGAATGCTGCCCAGCTTGCTTCAGTACCTAATCTTCAAACAGTAAGTGTTGCAAACCTGGGTGCTGCAGGTGTTCAAGTTCAAGGAGTTCCTGTTACCATTACCAATGTTGCGGGTGAGTGGTTTGACAAAGTTTTTGGGTTTGTTTTGGTCTTTCTGTCTTTTGTTTTTTGAGGGTTTTTTTATTTATTTTTTATTTACTATTGCAAGAATACTAGACAGTTTTAAATTAATACTTTTATTGAAGATTTTCTGTAATCAACATTAAACCATTTACTGTGAGAAACACCTTATACTTACCATGAAAACTCAGATTTTAAAATCAGGTGCTTCTAAACATTGAGCTAATATTACTGGTTGCATCAGTTGAAATAGAATTGTTTGTACTTGGTGAACTATCCTTAAATGATCCTTCTTATTAAAGGACCTATTATTTAGGTTTTCCATCTTATTAAAGACTTGTAGGCTTCAGAAGTGAACATGAGGCTTTACTATTAGAGCTTTGATATGTTTAAAAAACAGAAACAAAAAGATTTTTCCAACCAGGCAGTATTCCTGACCTCTGCATGGGGGATGTAGGATGAGAAAAGTAACAGGATGTGGGCTGGGATATCTTGTGCCATGGCATGCATTTCTGTGGGACTATTTGTTGTATTCTGCATTAGCTTCCAAGGTTGTTCTAAAAGTTTAAGTTCTGCAAAGAGATTGAGTGGAATAAGGTATGGTTAAAACAACTGGTAGCTCTACCTGAGTAGTTGCTGATGAACTTTTGATATGTATTATGAAATGCCTGTTTGGTTATGCTGGTCTAATAGTTGGGAAAGGAGCTATTAAAAGGCTCTAGGCTGGATAACAGAGCTTAGATCTAAAGTAAGTTCTGTGCAAGGTCTCTGCAGTGTCTCAGAAGGGCAACTTTATATGTAAAACTTGGAAACTGAACATTTCAGGTGAAACTTGATTTAGGGGTTCTCTCTGCCAGTTTGATAACTGTTTACATGAGCTTGGTTTTATTTTATGCAAGTAAAAGTGTTCTGTTACAGTAATTACAATAAACTTTTGTCTTAATAGCAACCCAGGTGTAGACACAGTGTTTTAGTATAAAACTGTAAGAAAAAAGCCTAAAGTTTAAGTACAGTCCAGTCTGCATAAACAAATGTTAGTATCATATTAACACTTAATCTGTGTTGTTTTTTTTTATAATAATATGCTAAGATGAGAAATGTTTAACTGGGCAAAGGATTGTTCTCTTTTGTTGAAACATTTTTGGGGATACTAAACATAGTTTAATAATAAGGAATCTGCCACTGGGAGAATTTCATCTGCTATGGTAGTCTTCTGCATGTGATGGCATGTTGAAATACTGAGAGCTGGGTTGGATGCACTAAACCTGGCTTACTTAAGGAGCATTTCAGAAGTGTTAAAATGGGCAATCAGAATTAAAATCTTGACCTTGTGTTTAGCTGTAATGGTTCAAAAAGAAGTTTTGTTTAGCTGGAGCTGACCAGCAGTTACAGTATCTTGCAGTGCAATTTGCCTTGGAAAACATTTTTCTTGTTGGGAAGGTGCTGGTTGACTGCTGTTGTTAGAAGTTCCTGCTTTGGTAGGGTACTCATCCTAGGAAGCCTGCTTGGAGAACAGCCTAGATGTGTGGGTCCAGGAAGAACCTTTCCACATGCAGTTTTTTACTTGCTTACTAATAGAGTACAACTGCTTAGTACACACTAACAGGTATTAGAACAAGAGAGTCTTAATATCATCTTGCTCAGCTATCTTGACTGCATCTCTGCTCACATGTGATGCTTTTTGGAAAACAAGGATTGAGATTTGTAAATGGGGATGAAAGAAGGGGAATGAGTCACAAATATGGAGAAGCCAAGCCTTTGTCACACAGGCTGCATATGTTAATGAATTTAAGCTTTGTGACCATTGAATTCTCATCCACATTTTTGTTTTTTTTTTCTTAACCCAGGTAGGTCTTATGGCTGTTTCCATAGCTTTTACAATTTTACTTTAGCTGGTGCTACACACTGGGAATGGGAAACATGGTAGCATGGAAGAGAGTGTAGAGGCTGATGCTATCTTAAGTAGTCAAGGAAAGAATGGTTATGAAATAGAAAATTACAAATATGCTAAAATCTAAACTTCGCTTGCTACTTACAAGGAATAAGTTGATTTGATCAGGGCTATTAACTTCCTCACATTTGCTGTTTTTTATTTGGAATTTTTTTTTGCTATTATTGTTACAGGAAACCTTTAAAAAAGTAAACTGCTCAGTCACCTCAACATCTGCAGACTAGTATTTCCGTTCTTCTTCTGCAGTACCTAAACTTGTTAGTGTGAACTCTGTACATTAATTGAACTCTCCAGAAATGGATCATTAGCTTCAAATGAATAATTGGAGTAGGTGTTAAAATAAGCTGTATGAAGGATGTCCAGGAAATGTCAGTGAAAAGACTGAGTGAAGGGCTTATCCTCTGAATTTATTCAGGTTCTTCAACTTTGCTAGGAAAAGAAAGTTACGTGGTCCTTCAAGCAAACCCAAATGATCAAGCTAGCTGAGTTTCAGGGGAAAAAAATAAATCACAGAAAATATCTGTCTGAAATAACTGTTCTTTTATTAGTGTTATATTTCTGTTCCATGAACATTGGTTTTCCTCGTTATTTCTACAATGGAATAATTTAGGTAACTTTTTCTTAGTTTTTCAGTAGTAAAGCAATAGCAAGCTAAATAATGAACTGCAAAAAAAAAGCTTAAAATTATTATGGAAATGTTAAACTATAGAGCTATTTTGGGAAAGTATCTTTTTTTTTTTTTTGATCCAACTGATTCTAAATTCCAAAGGAGACAAATTCCACATTGGGAAGAAAAATATAAAAATCTTAAAGTAAATATTATCATTTTGGTCTGCTTTCTGCTTTTTATAACCTTTGTTACTCAGAGTCTCTGGTCCCAAGGTGTGTAGGCTCTACTGTAAACCAAGCAATACGAATAAGTATGTTTGAGGTTTTTTTGTTGCATTTTTCAGTTAAAGGTTCAAACATTACCCTTGGTAAGTATCACACTTTGGGTTGTATTTTGTGTGTGGTTAAAAAGCAGAGCAAGCCAGAGAAGTTCTCACATCTCACTTTCTGGCTTGAGGGACAAATCATTCAATATCAGAGATGTAGAGGAAAATTACTTTTCTACTGTGAGAGTGACCAAGCATGGACACAGGTTGCCCAGAGAGGTTGTGCACTATTGTTGGAGATACTCAAAAACTGAACAAGGTCCTGGACAACCTACTCTAGGTGGTCCTGGTTGAGCAGGGTGGTTGGACTGGCTGACCTCCAGAGGTCCTTTCAAGTCCACAGCACTCTGTAATTCTGTAAAATTTTGCTGACAAGATAATACAAAGTGTCAGTCAAAGTAGTAATTAAATGTACAGAAGAAAGGTGGATAAGAAGATAGAAACTAAATATATGAGCCTTAAAAACAGATATTTAAACAGTAATTAAGAGCTAATTAAAAAATTAACTTCATAAATGCAACCCTGTTTACTTGAACATGCAGAGATCTGCAAATAAATACCTGCCTTGCTAGGAGGTCAGTACCTGACATGGCCTTTAAGCAAGCTGGTTCTGTACAAAATAAACTGCATTGCTTCTGTGCTGTGTGAATTGTTATTTTATACATGATTCCTCGTGGAATGGGATAGCCTTTAATGTGAATGCATGGTGACTTTCTGAATTTAGCCCTATGAGCTTGGAGAGAAGCAGGTACTGCACAGTTCCCTTGCATTTTTTTTCAAGGCTTCTGCTGTAATAGCTGTAGATGCAATTTCAAAGGATTCCTGCCCCCCCACCACCATCCCCTTCTTAAAGTAAGTTATCCTTTGCCTTTTTAAAGCTTATTTTCAGGCCATTTTATTTGTCTGGATGTCTTAGTTGGCAACCTAAGTGACTGTGTGGAAGGAAATTGATTTAGTACTAGATAGTTCTAAGAAATAGATATAGTTCATAAACCCATGTCCTTTTGGTGGGCTGTTTCTTTGTCCCTCAACACATTGTGCTTGGAGTATTTTTGTTTTAGGAATAGCATGGAATGTGAACATTTGTGGATGCTGAAGAATTTGGGCCAAGATAAAAAAATGACTGGTTAGACTGTAATGAAATGCTAAGTATTAATGGCTTTCCTGTAAAAGTTTTGTGTTCTGCCTGTAGAATTTCTTTCACTGGAGCCTTCAGAGGAAGTTGCACACTTTTTCTGAAATTGTTAATTGGTTTTGTTGACAGTGGGAGTCTAGTGGTGGTGGTAGAGATGATGTCTTTTCAGAATAATTCCCTGTTCCTTATATACAAAAAATAATTTATCAGACTTGTATCTGTCTTAATTATACATCTTGAAGTAATTTTGTTACATCATGATGAAGGGGTTTGTCCCATACAAAAGTAAATGAGAGACTTCTGTTTTAGCAATAGTGAAAAATATTCTTATATTTTATATATACTTAGTCCAAGCTTAGTTAGTAGCTTTAGGCAAAAGTCACCAGATCCCATCACCTTGCAAAGTAAGTTTTTGTTTAAAATGAGTGGTGACATGACCTTAATTATGGGGAATTTGGAGTTCATCCACCAAAAAAAACCTGGAGGAATGACTTCTGTTCAGTGGAATAGAGTGTTGCCTGGCAATACTGGAACTAGTCTTTTGCAGGTATGTGCTGTGGACTCTAAAGCAGTTGTTAATGACAATGAAGTCAATACCAAGTGTTCTTACTGGGGCACTTTAAAAACGTAATGAACTGTTTTATACTCTGTATTAAGGTGAGCTACTAAGGCATTTTTCTCTTTGACCAGTTACTTTCATTGCATTACTATTAGTAGTTATGCAATTTGTCAGTACCTCCAGGTTTCTTCCTGCTTTCTTGTACCTTTTCTCATTTGTGTGCATCCAACTTCATCCTGTCTTCAAGGTTTTCTCATCCCTATACTTTTTTAGTAACTACTTGTGTGACAGTCAGTCATTTTATGACTTGGTGTTCGAAGACTGAAGGCATTATTTAGATATTACTATCATTCTGGTTCAAACTTTGCAGAGGAGTTTGAAGCATTCTACCAAATTCTTTAAACAGGGAATACATTGATACAGAAGATTAAATGCATGTAACTTGGGAGTAGTGACTCGAAAAAGGGAAACGTCGCATCTATATTTAAAAAGATAAAAGGAGGACTCTGGGAACTATCAGCCAGTCAGCCTCACCTCCTTGCCTGGTAAGATCATGGAACAAAGCCTCCCAGAAGCTATATCAAGGCATATGGGTGACAGAGGAGTGACTGAAGACAGCAAACATGGCTTCACAAAGGGTAAATTGTGCCTGACTAGTGTGGTGGCCTTCTCTGATGGAGCGACTGTGTTGGTAGGTAGGGGAAGAGCAGCTGATATAATCTACCATGACTTATGTAAAGCCTTTGACACAGTCCCATACAATAGCCTTGGAGAGATACAGCTTTTATGGCTGGACTATTAGATGGATAAGGGATTGACTGGATAGCTGCATTCGAAGAGTTACTGTCAATGGCTCTCTCCCCAGATGGGGATCAGTGTCCTGTAGGGATCTGTACTGGGACCAGTACTGTTCAATATTTTCATTAATGACATAGTGGGATTGAGTGCACCCTCAGCAAGTTTGCAGACAACCCCAAGCTGAGTGGTGTGGTTGACACATCTTAGGCATGGGATGCTATTCAGAGGCACCTGGACAAGCTTGAGAAGTGAGCCGATGTGAACCTCATAAGGTTCAACAAGGCCAAGTGCAAGGTCTTGCAGCTCTGTATCCACAGCATCAATACAGACTGGGTAATATATGGTTTGAGAGCAGCCCTGCAGAGAAAGACTGGGAGATATTGGTAGATGAAAAATTGGATATGAACCAGCAATGTGTGCTTGCAGCCTGGAAAGCAAACCATATCCTGGACTGCATAAAAAAAAAACCAAAACAAAACAAAAAAAAAAAAACAAAACAAGGCCAGCAGGTTGAGGGATGTGTTTCTCTTTCTCTTCTCTGCTTTTTGAGACCCCATCTGTAGTACTGAGTCCAGTTCTGGGGTCCCCAGTGGAAGACAGACATGGACCTGTTAGAGCTGGTCCAGAGGAGGGCCATGGAAATTATCAAAGGGCTGGAACATATCTGCTGAAGAAAGGCTGAGCGAATTGGAGTTGTGGAGACTGGTGAAGAAGAAGGCTCAGAGGAGAACTTACTGTGGCCCTCCAATGTACAAAGAGAGCTTGTAAGAAAAACAGACATACTTTTTCTAAGGCTTCCTTGTGCTCACCATACAAGGGGAAGCAGTTTTTAGCTGAAAAGGGTAGATTTAGATTAGATATTAGGAAAAAATTCTTCACTTTGAGGGTGGTGAGGCACTGGAACAGTTTGCCCAGAGAAGCTGTGGATGTCCCATCCCTGGAAGTGTTCAAGGCCCGATTGCATCAGGCTTTGAACAACCTGGTCTAGTGGGTGGTGTCCCTGCCCATGGCAGGGAGGCTGGAACTAGATGATCTTTAAGGTGCCTTCCAACCCAACACAAACCAATTCATGATTCTATGAATACAAATCAAAGTGTTTCTGTCCCTGTCTCATGCTGACTACAGGTGATGCATGCAAGAATAATTTGCTCAGATACACTTCCTCACCCATTCAGTGATCTGCAGCTCAGGTCTTCCTGAGTCGGCAGTGGCTTTTTTTGTTGGGTTTTTTTTATATTTAATAATCCTTTATGGGTTTATACTGTGAATTTGGCTTTGACTCTGTAAATTTTTTACATTTCAATATTGTCTGCAATAAATTGTCTTAATCGTTGTGTAAGACATTTTTATTTAATGTTCTCAAACTCCTGCATTATGAAAAATTAAATTATATGCTTCACCTGTATACCACTCACTGTCTCCTATTATTTCTATCACATATGGTAGTTATTGAGAGAGGGAAAGGTAAATAGTACACTTACATTGTTGAACAAAAGAAAATGCATTTTCATGGCAACATGTAACCTGTTGGTCTCCTTGCTCAGGTTAATGAAATAGTATGTCTAGAAGCAGAACTCAATGAGTTATATAGCTAAGCAAGGAGGGATGCCTGTTGGTGATAACAAGGTGAAAAAGGTTTAAAATAGCAACAGTATATACTAATAAACTGGCAAATACAAATACCAGCAGAGGAAGTGGAAGGAGCTGAAGGATGGTGGTTGCATTATGTTTTTTGTTGTTTTTTTTTTTCCCAAAATAACATCCAGTGTTTCCCTGGATGTTCAATGGCAAGCAAGCTGCAGCAGACACCTTGAAAGAAACAAGCTGCAAGCTATGGAATCTGCAGTAAAAAGATAAGTACCAAGAACTGAGCTATTTTCCACAAAAACAGAAAAAATGCAGGAGTTTCTTATTTTTACTTCAGAGTGTGTTACTTGGCATTCTGAGGGTGGAGTTGGGAGGAGTATAGAAATTTAGCATACTTTTTCCAAAGTCATGAAAGGTCACTTACAACTGCTCTCAGGTTACCTTGAGCAGAGTTGTTGCAGAACCACAGTGTTCTAAATATTATAGCACTGGCATCCTTTTCAAATGCTTTAGAGTAATTATAGGAGAAGCGTTTAGTCTTTTAATGACAAAATTGCTTTGGTTGTGGGATTTTCTAAACTGAAATTCAAAATAGTGGCAGAAACAGTTTAGCAGCAAATAATGCTGGTAAAAACAACCGTTTGTCTTGGTGAGGATAGCTTAAAAATAAATTATCAGTATGCTATTCCTGAACTTGGTGGATAAGGAATGCACAATCTACCTGTTCAGCTAAGTTGCCTGTGGAGAACAACCTGGTACAAATGCCTCACTAAAACAAGCCTTGTCTGCCTGACCTGTGAGAAGCAAGGCATGACTTCATTACTTCTAGATAAAATAGGAAGGGGAAGCATTTCAATTACCAACTTTGCTCATAATTTAAGGTGAAGCAGGTTTCTAATGAGCTGTTAATAGAATATAAACTTCAAGAGTTAAATGTAAGTTCTTAAGTCTTTAAAGAATGATAATAAAACTGTATTTCCCTGTTAGAGTATGTGGTCTTATAGATATGTTTTATCAATACAGGTGTGCTCTCTGACAATATCAGCTTTTGCCATCCCCTCTCTTATTCCCTAGTGTCAGAAATCAGAGCATATTGAGCAGGACATTACTTCACTTTCTGAACTTCCCTATGCAGCAAATGTCAAGCAAGGAAACTGAGTGATACTGCACATCTTCATCAGCCTGTTAGGTTGTGGGTTTTTTGGTTTTTTAAGGGTACGTAAATCTGCACTAAGCTGACCTTGCTGTTTTTCCATTACCACCTGGGGTGGAGGGGCAGCGAGAAGCATATTCAATTTCAGTTTCTTCAATGGCTTTCTCAGTGTAACTTGTATTACAGAGTACTAGCTTCATATGATTTTTGGTACTCGTAGATAAATAGATTCTTACTGTCTTAATATATTAAAAATATTAAATGGTGATTACTGAAAAATCTAACTATATTTGGAATGGGATGTCATGTTCTATGGTGAATGTTAATTTCAAGTATAAACAATGTTATTACTGAAAAACAGCTACGTCTTTCAATGGTGAGAGATTTTAATGTACAATTTAGTTAATGAAAGGTGTTTTATTCATATGCTGTAGCATAGTAGCTTTGAAAGTAGTCGGGACTGCATAACAAAATGTAATTTTTATAATGAATATTTTGCTCTTGTCATGACACTTTCATCAAAATAGTAGCTCTGGACATCTGCAATCTCTTGAGAAATGTAGCATCTCGGCACATACTTAGGTTATTTTGGGCTATACTTAAATGGATTTCTATATGCATCCATTCTTAAGAATGGAGCTACAAGTGATGATTAATACTACTGATAGTGGTTAACAGTTATATACCTTAATCAGCTGGTTATTGGTAAACTGTTATTCCAACATGTATAATTAGTCATAATAGATTTTCAGACTAGCATCATTTAGTTGTAAACAGAAAATGACCATTTTATACTCTTCTGCCAAAATGAACTTGGGATACGTGTTAGGTACAAGTCTGATGTTCCTTAATTATAGAGTAACTTTAAGTGATGTGACCACTTTTCCTTTGAGCAAAATACTGAATCTAAGAAATAAAGGCCTTGGTTGTCTTGTTTCTTTGGTCATCAGGAAGTAACTGACTACAACGCCAAGCTCTTCAGTTTGTTCTGAACCAGAAAGGAAGACCTGGTAAGATTAAGCTCAGTTTTGTAGGGGTAACACTGTAACAGACGGCAGAACTTCTTGGAGGTTTACATGGCTCTTCTTTTGAGATTCCATAATATGTAGCTTTGTTGGGGCTTGCCTGATGAAGGTTGCAATAAAGTTACAGTTTTCACATCTTTAATAAACAAATTTGTCTTTGCATTAGTTAGCCTATCTACCCATAGGCTGTTAGCAAAACAATGCTTGTGTCTCATGTTTAGTCTTACTGTGAAAGGTCTTCAAAAATGTTGAATTAATCTTGTTTTTCCAGAGAATAACTTTTAATCACCTTGGTAGTATTTTTTTATTCTGAATAAATTATCAACTGCCATGCAATTCAACCTAGTTTTAAAGTCAGATATCCTCCTTTCTGTTGAAAGGATTTTCTGTTTTCCATGTATGTACCTGTTAAATAATCCCTCCTGTGCATAGAGGCATATTTTCATATTGATCAATATGAAGATAACATTTCATATAGCCAAAATGTGTACTTCAAGGACATTCGTGAACCTTCTAGTTAAGTGTAAAATATGTAGGCTTGCTAAACTATAATAAAAACTCCACTAAACCCGACCCAACACCCCAGTCCCCCTGTACTGGAAAATTAGCTTGCATTTTTTCATGTCAGCCTTTCAAGAGTAGGCTACTACCATTTCCATAGTCAGATATAGAAATTGAACTGAGATACTGAAAAAACCCGTCCTGAGAGCAGTATTTTAGTTTCCATGTGGCAGAAGTATGTCAAATAGGCATTTGACTTTTTTTTTCTTATACTTTGACAGGTTTTGAGCTTCTCTAGTTAAAGTGTAGAGACTAACAGGCAACAAGTTTCTTTCTAGTCCTATCCCTATTTCAGGGTTAAGGGGAAGAGTTGGAGAAAAGAACTGGGCTACATTCTGCTGTGGCTGTAAGCTGTAGAATAACCTGAGAGGTGGGTCAGGCTGATGGGGTACAGCAGATGTTCCAGAAGCATAAACTTAAAACCCTCTGTTTCTTAGAGCTACTACTAGTTTCCATGCAGTGCATCTGATGTTGTGCAGCACAGCTGGTACTAAAGTTTTCAGTTTGCTTTAAAGTTCAGTATGCAGGGAACTACTTGTATTCATCTGCAGGGAAGTGTTCTTGAACACACATCTTAAATATACTTTTATTTTTGACTGCTTTTTCAGTGATGAAAATCAGCTTGTTTTTGGAAGGGTCTCTTGCCTTAGCAGTAGTATAGCAAGTCATTTTTCTGATTCCAACAACTTCTTTAGAATACCTAATAAATTGATCATATTTTCTTTCCATTTGAGGCCACAGCATCTAGAGCAACCAAAAGCATTGCCTTGCTTTGACTGAAACCTCTGCTTGCTTGTGCAAGACTAAATTTTGTGAAACTGTAGCTCCATGGTTGATTTTAATGTTGCTTCTGTGTAAGTTGTTGTGTTGTGTTTGTGGTAGCTCTTTCCTATGTTTAATAAAGTAATAAAAAGAAAACTAGCTTTCAGTTTGAAAAAAGATACTACCAGCTGGGGAAACTTCTTTTCTTTCTTGAAGTACTGAAGAGACTTCAGGTTGTCCCAAAGCACTTGGGTAGAGCCTTATGTTTTTGAAAAGTCATTAAAGTACCTTTGTGAAACTTGTTGGGCATTTGTTTTGTCTTTGTGTTGCCAATAGGGTTCTTGCACAAAATGAAGAAGACTTCATTTTTTTTTTAAGGTGTTTAAAATCCTCAAACTTAGTTTTTACTGCTTTAAATCTCATGTTTTAAAGTGGTGTTTTTCACAGAAGTTAAGCCTAACTATAATGCTGTTCAGTAACTTTTGAACATGCTGAGCCATGTGAGACAGGAAGCTTTTGGAGGAGAGGATAAAAAGTTCTTACAAATCTTGGCAGAGTTGGCAACAGGCAAGATAGAAGCTTGCTGCAATCCCCCTGTAGAGGTAGAAAAGACAGATGTCGAGTTGATGCTGCAGTTTGCACTGGAAACTTCCAGCTTGTAGTAGCATCTGGACACAATGCTGTGCTGTATAAGCCACATTTCCTGTAGTAGTTGGTTGGATACAATTCCTCTCTCCTCCAGACTGTTCTTTTCTGCTGAATGCGTGGGTCCCTCACATCAGCCCTTGTACAGTTTCTGTTCTGCAGAATTCTTCCTCTGTCGTGTATTGTTTCTTCATAAATCCTTATAAACCAATGCTTCAGGGTAGGAGAGAGGCAGAACTGTCTATGAACTATTTAAGTAGCACTGACTCGCATCATCTTCTGTGTAAATACTGAAACTCAGTGTTATCTTCACATATATTTCATTTTAAGACCTTATTTGCATTTCATTCTTCAGCATGAAACTTCCTTCCTAGTAGATTTTGTTTGGAAAAAATTATCTCTATTATAAACTACTGCCACAGAGGTTTTTTTAAATTTTAAAACATTGGCTGTATCTTAATCAAAGTATTATATTTTATTATATAAAAGATATTATTAGAAATAAACACCTTGTATTATAAATAAAAATATAAATATAGAAATATTGTCTTATTGTAAATTACCTCCATGTCATTCTGGAAAAAGACTGTTGAACTAAAGGATGTTTGCAAGCTGACTGCAGTTGGGGTGTGCAGGGGAAGGGGAGATGTGAAACCTTTGCCCCTATTGCTTTGCATCAGTAAGTTGTTCAATGGGTGAGTTGCTGCATCAGCTCTGATGCTTTTAGAGCTTTGGAACTCTGCAGGCTGTCAGTAACTTTACTTACCTGTCCTGTAGTAATATACATTGAATTATAGATGTCAGTTTCAACCTTCCCTTTAATTTTTAGAATATGCAGTTGAACAAACCTCCTTTTTTGCAATATTAGCCACTCTGACTCTAGGTATGTTTTCAGAGTGTTCCTCAGATTTTGCAGTAAGGAGCACACTACTGAGATAACTCTCTGTCATTTAATGCTGCCATCTTTTTGACTGCTGAATGCTGGTTGCAAAACAGCAACAGGAAACCTATACTAATTATACCGGGGAACTAAGTACCAGAAACTAGGAAGTATCCTTTAGTCTTAAATTTCTCTTCCTTCCAAGATCCATGTTTCTAAAGCTAATCTCCCATAAATTTCATGTATCGTTAAAGTTAAGTTCTTTTCTTCCCTTCCTGCCCCATTTGCCTCAAAGAGTAGTTTTTAATGCTTACTACTTCAGGTTAGCAGGAATAGGAATGCCAGTGTAATATGTAGGAAAAGGAAACTTGTTTTGACTTACGATGGATGGCCAAGCCTAGTAACCATGTTCTTCATTGCTCAGTCACTGTAGGAAAGTACTTCCTAGGTAGCATGCATTAGCTTTCTTCGATCCAGGTGGTGTTATGGGAGTTACTACTTCACAAATTAGCTTTGGAAACTAAAATTTATTTGTATTATATCTATATATGTATAAAATTTGGCTTAATAGTAATTACTTTAAATTGTTGAGTTTTCTTGCATGAATGTATTGCAGACACGTATACAGGAAAGTGTATAAGTTCTAACTGCTCAGATGCAGTTTTACTGCAAAACTGAAAAGCTGAGTAAGTGATGCTGAAGAACAAAGGACGTGAAATCCTTTGTCTTGATAATCCTGTATCTTGTGATAATAAGTAATGCATTTACTTGACTGCTTATATGGGACAGATTAGTGACTAAAATCATACAGGTTCTTCTATTTGAGAAACTTTAAAAATTTCTGTGATGTTACTCTTAAATTACACTCAGTCATAATCATATATGCAATATTGCAATGAGTGAGTCATCTTGCACTTGATTTGCAAAATAAATAGCATATCAGGTTGCCTTGTTATTTGCCTGTTGCCCTGTAGTCAAGTAAATAGTTACTATACAAAAGAGAAAGAGGGACCTTAGACCTGAGAGAACATGAAATGCAGTGGAGTAGTTGATATTTCGTACACTGACATGTTGTTGTAACTTAACCTTGTAAGTCGACAGCATGTACAATAAAATTCAGTCATACACTAGTTAAGTGATGATTTTAATCAAGAGTGTTTCACAATAGGAGATCACTATTAAATCATAGCAACTTGAAAAAAAAAAAATTTATCTTTTAAAACCAGGTGCAAATGTGCAGTGACTGCTTTCAGAACTCATATAGAATAACATAGATGAGCTGAAGTGTGACTTTGTTCCCTCATGTAATGATTTGTTTAGATCTCTTTCTGAAATCTATGTTGAAACATGAGAGCTCTTGTTACTGAAAGGTTTGATCATGAATGGTAAAGCATAGTGGTATCAGGTCTTGTGGTTTGAAGTATGTCAGGAAGAAGCAATGTCAAGTGATCTCTTGATTGTAGCAGAATTTCTGGGAGACTTTGAATGTTATTTTGATTCCACTACTAAGAAGTGATATAGGTTATTTTTAATAGGTCTTTTTTTTCCATCTAGATAGTGTCAGGAGATCATTCTGTTCCTGTGTGGATAACACTATCTCAGCCACCTGTTTTCAGAATAAGCAGGGATTGTTTAAAACAAAAAGCTAATTTGTATCTAGATCCTCTCTATTGAAAATACTATTTTTTTAATAAACTTCTAGAAGTGGCCCCAATTTAGTTTTGTAGCCTGCTGACGAGCTCATATCAACAGTTACATTTTCTCAGTATTTTTCCTTCAGTAAATTTTATTTAAGAAATAATTAAATTCAGTTCTCTTCCCTTAGTAAGTATGAATTATGTAAATGTTAAAGCCCTTAGTGTTCCATGGTGGATTCTAGTATATAATTTAAAAAAAATCAAAATTCCACACAACTCAAGACTATAGCAGGCTCACTTTGGTGTTTAGACCAGAACATGTTCTGTCAGCTCTTTTTGAACATTTTCTGATTTTTCTTCAAGAGAAAAGATTTTTCAGGTGGTGTAAAATGGATTCATTTTACTCTCAAAACACAAGAATTAAGAGTTTTTTGTTTAACAACATTGAAATGAGAATTGATGCATTTCTTTCTATCCTGTATACTGTTAGTGTGCTAGATTGTTGGGATGCTCTCTCAGGAGTCCAAAACAAAAATTAAACCCATTAATTACATTATGAACTTTCCAGTGTTTTCTGATAAGTGTGTAAATCTCTGGCAAAGAATAAATATCAGATATGTGTGCTTCCTTCAGTTACTGTTTTGCCTAAAAAAGCAGGTATTTGCTTATTGACTATTGTGGCTTAGATCTTTAAATAAGGCTATTTGTTTGATATATTGGGAGTTTCAGAACCTTCTGTTCTGAACTTAGTAAGTGGAATACAAAGGAGGGATTTTGAAATAACAACTCTGTGAGGTTCATTTAAGGAAGAAAAGAATTCACATGAGAAAATCAGAGAGAAAAGGAAAATTGAGTGAAAATGTTGCTCTTCAACTGTGTTCTGACCACAGACTAGGTCCCAGGGCTTTTTTTTCTGAAATAGGACTTTGTGACATGGATAGAGTCATCCCTCTAACAGACTGTAATGACAAAGGATAATTCTTATTAGTGTACTTGAAAACATGACTGATGGTGAAAGTAGCATGGGAGGCTGAAGTAGGAGTGGCCGTAGTATCTGTTATAGCTAACTTTTATGGTAACCATTCATAGACCCAGCATTTGTAGTGCTGCTCTGTGAATAAAAGGAGTTTGCATCTTCGGTTTGTTTCACAGACAGGAGAGCAGTTCATGCTCTGTGAAAGACTACATGCTGAGCAAGTTCTTCCTGTTCATTTATTTGTCTTTGGCTAACCAAAAACTGCAGCTAGTTTTCAACACAAGCAATCAAATTATTGTGTAAAGGTGAGCATTAGATATAACAAAAATTATCAGCTGCCTTTGACTCTGGCTATTCAGAGCACTTCGGCAGCACTTCAGCAGTGTAACAGCCTGACAAGGACTTGCCCCTGGACTAGAACTTTCTTTGGAAGCTCTTGTATCCTCTTCTGCCACAGTTAGATCCAAGTGTAGATATTACTATTTGCATTTTTACCACAGTGTTCTCCTTACCCTATCATATTCTCCCTCAAGGATTTTCATGAGTGCTTTTCTTTTCCATTAGAATATGTGAAATAAATTTGTTTCCAGTACGTAGATATTCTCAAAAGAAAGACCCTACTCTATCCTAGACATATGGAGGCTCTGCACTCAATATTAAGCCTGTAATTCTTTTTCTGCAGTTCCTCTGCTGCAAATATCAGACTTTTTTTTAGAAATTTTTTTTTAATATCTATCTGTCCAACAGCAAGTGAGATTCAAACATGTCTCCTGCATTTGTTCTTGTTCTTTTCAAAGAACCAAAAGTACTCAGCATCTGTCAGTATTTGGTGGCCTGTTTAAGAAAACAAAGAATTCATGTTTATTCATACCCAGTCAGATCAGGGGCAAGCTCCAGATGGAAACCAAGAGAGATAACAGGGAATATTTGGTCAGTCCTTCTGGCAAAAATAACCTGGTACTGACCTGGGTGTAAGACAGATTTAATCTATTTCCTGTAGTCAACAGTGGCCCGTTAGAGGTTAGTCAGGTCACTTTGGGAGGTTTTCTGTATATCATGTTCTTTAGTCCTAACCTATCTGTGTGTATGTGGTTGTGTTAGGTTTCATTTATGGCCTTTGTCATAGTGTTACACATGACAGTGATCATGTGAATGAAGTAGTCATTGCCCTGTACTGTATATGAACTCGCTTGGTAGCTAAGCAGTTTAGACTTCAGAGGGAGTGCTTTTCTCGGTCTTATCCCCATTGCTGGTGTCTGTTACAGATGCTTGAGAAGTAAGCTGGAGTACCCATTTGAATCTAGCTGAATCGTGTTACCTCCAATGGATTCCTAAGTTTTAAATTCATGCTTCAATACTGATGACTTTCAAGTCTTAAAATATTATAGTCTGTTTGAAGGAATTCTGGTTGGTCATTACACTCTCTCAATCAATAGGTAGTATTTCCTCTTCTTTCTCATTTGTATGAAGGCACTGAATTTTTCAAAATGGCAGCATCTAATTATATTTTGTCCCATTCCTGCTATTGACAGGATTGACGTTCAGTGTTGTGAGACTGCAGTTGGAAGTCATACCTCTGTGTCAGATTTAGTTTGTCACACTTATTTTCTTAGACCATATAGTACTAACTTTTTAAGCAAACGTAATACTACCCTGCTGCTCAAGAAACTACACTTCTTATCTATATTGAAGTAGTCTTTATTTTGCTTTAATATCAAGACAGTAATCCAGATTTCCTTTGATCAAGAAATCCAGTGAGATCAATCAACTTAGTCAATGAAACTGAATTCTTAATTCATCAAGTCAGTCTTAGAATTCTATTTGATTCAATCAAGCTGCTTTTCCAGTCTTCTTGAAAACATACTCCCTTCTGCAAAACAAAATCATAGGATCATAGAATCATAGACTGTCTTAAGTTGGAAGGGACCCATAAGGATCATCAAGTCCAACTCCATGCTCCTCACAGGACTTACCTAACACTAAGTCATACGACTAAGAGCATTGTCCAAATGCTTCCTGAGCTCTGACGGTCTTGGTGCCATGACTAGTTCCCTGGGGAGCCTGTTCCAGTGACACACTCTCAGTGAAGAACCTTTTAATGTCCAGCTTGAAGTTCCCTTGATGCAGCTTCTTTCCATTTCCTTGTCTTGTATCGCTGGTCACCAGAGAGAGGAGATCAGTACCTCCCCCCCTGCCCTTTGAGTAAGTGATGAGGTCACCCCTCAGCCTTCTCTTCTCCAAGCTGAACAAACCTTCAGGTGACCTCAGCTGTTCCTCATAAGTCTTGCCCTCAAGACCTTTCTCCATTTTGGTTGCCCTCTTCTGGACACAGTCTAACAGTTTGACATCCTTCTTATACTGAGGCACCCAAAACTGCACACAGTACTTGAGGTGGGGCTGCACCAGTGCAGTGCCAGTGGCACAGTCACCTCTCTTGGCCAGCTAGTGGTGCTGTGTTTGATGCATCCAACCATGTCCTGGCCCTTTTGGCTGCCAGGGCACAATGTTGACTCATATTCAACTTGCTATCAACCCAGACCTCCAGATCTCTTTTCTGCTCTCCAGCCTCTCATCCCCCAGTTTGTACATATAACCAGGATTACCCTGTCCTAGGTGGAGAATCCTGCAAAAAACCCACAACCCCAAGAACAAGAAAGCTCTGGTTTTCTAGCTTGTCCAAGTCTAGTCCTACAAAATTTATTTTTCTTTGTAAAAGCTCCTTGGTGGCTCAATGGTGATTCAGGACAGACTGTAGGAGAAGCAACAATTCTGTGTGCACCATAAAGTAACTTCTAAAATTAGATAATTGTCATTTCATTAATCTGGTTATGTTTTCAAAGGTTATTATACATCAATTGGCAATAGATTTAACAATCTTTCTGTGTAACATTTTGTTTAACGTTTTCTCATCTCAGCTTTTGAGAAGAAGAAAACACTTTTTAAACTAGTTCACGTTTCTTTATAACAGTCAGTAATTTACAGTCTTGTACTGTTCTAGTAACAAATTAAACAGGGCTGTCTAAGCTAGCAGGTAAGTCATCTGATAGTGCTTCAGGAAAATGGCTGGAATTAGTATTTGTTTTGGAACTTCCCTTAACTTTAGGTGGATTTTTGTTCTATAAACTGTATACATTTTATTCGTGCATTTCACCTATTGAAATGACTAATAAAAGATACAAACACTTTCTTATTTTACAGGTCAACAGCAAGGACAGGATGGAGTGAAAGCACAGCAAGCCACAATAGCTCCTGTTACTGTAGCAGTAGGTGGCATTGCTAATGCAGCGATTGGTGCTGTTAGTCCTGATCAGATAACACAAGTGCAGCTGCAACAAGCTCAACAAGCTTCTGACCAGGAAGTACAACCTGGCAAGAGACTGAGAAGAGTTGCCTGCTCATGTCCTAATTGCAGAGAGGGAGAAGGAAGGTAAATATTAATTTTATCAGTACGTATTTAGGCTTCTTAGAGGCTTGCCTCATTTGGGCATGAGATTTTCTTATATTGTCTGTATTCTTTAATGCTTTCTATTAGAAAGTATGTTTATATCTTTCTTTTTAGACAAGGGATTATAATTGTCTCTATTAACATTAGATGTTTTTCCTAATTGTTAATAATATTTTATAATATAATTGCTTAGCTGTTTAAATCTTATCTTTTTTAGAGGTAGCAATGAACCAGGAAAAAAGAAGCAACATATCTGCCATATTGAAGGATGTGGAAAAGTTTATGGCAAGACATCTCATCTTCGAGCACATCTGCGCTGGCATACTGGTGAAAGACCATTTGTATGCAATTGGTTTTTTTGTGGCAAGAGATTTACAAGGAGCGATGAGTTACAAAGACATAGAAGAACCCACACAGGTTGGTCAGTCCTCTGTATGCATAGTACAGCAAGTCCAAATCTTAGTGGCCGTGGTCAAACAGTGATGTTAAAGATCTCTCTTATTAGGATCTCTGAAAACTACTTTTAAAAGTAAATAAAGTAACTTTAAAACAGAGAAAGTAGTAGATTTCAGTTTTCATCAGTGCCAGCTGACTGTAAAATCAAATGGGATCTGCTCAAACTGTTCTTCTGTACCTATGCTAGAAAAAGATTGCTGTTTCACCAGAGATAGATGATACACATTAGTTAATGCCTGATCTAAATTTGGGAAATGTTCTTGAGGACGTAGGATTTGCCATGGACCATTGTCATTTCCTCGCTTGGACTTGCTCAATCCTTAAGGAATTTATTAACCTAGTCCATGCATCAGTTTTTATCTTCTTGGGAATTTTCTTGAAGTTTCAAGTGAGAGCTGATAAAGCAAGTTCTCTTTACAGTTCAGATTGGAAAGGTGGACCTTTTAGAAACTGAACATTTTATTAGCCTTCATATTTCTAGCCCCAAGAAGGTTTCCCTCCACCCTCAATTTATAGCACTAGAAGATAGCACTCAGAGTCTAAGCACTAATTACATTTGAACAATGACAACACTTTTTAGTGTGATGAGTTTCTCTCTTTACATAGATTTCATCCTCATGGAGCTTTGGGATTCATGTTTCCAAATTCCCTTCTCATACCTGTAATCTAAATAATGAAAGTATTCTTAAAAAATGCTATCAAGTAGTTCTTTTAGAGCTTTTACCTCTCTGACTCTTTCAGGTTTGTAGATGTTTCTGAAAGTTCTCTGGTGACCTGAAATTCAAACTTCTCACCAGATAATCACGACATAGCAAATATTTGTTGAGAACATTTTAGTAGTGAAGAGGGGATTGCCAAAAGCCTGTGACCTGGAAACCAGATAGGTAGAGAGGAAAACTTTGTGTCCTTCTAAAGACATTGCAAATACTCAAATAGAAAAGGGTCAGAATCAAATGATCGAGGAAGAAGTGTTCATTGCTCTCTTTCAGTAACATTTTGGGTTTGTTTTTCTTTTTAAAAGGTGAAAAGAGATTTGAGTGTCCAGAATGTTCCAAAAGGTTTATGCGAAGTGACCATCTCTCAAAACATGTCAAAACTCATCAGAACAAGAAGGGTGGTGGAACAGCCCTTGCTATTGTTACCTCAGGAGAACTGGACTCTTCAGTTACTGAGGTTCTTGGTTCTCCAAGAATTGTCACTGTTGCTGCCATTTCTCAAGATTCAAACCCAGCAACCCCTAATGTTTCAACAAACATGGAAGAATTCTGAAAGGATCATATATATGGACGCCTAGTGCTGCACTTAAGTTTACATACCTTTCAGGATATGGAAGTGGGCTGGTAAAATGGATTACAGAGCAGGAAATCATGTTTTCAGTCGTGACTTCTGTAAGTGTTCCAGGTTGGAGGGTCAGCATGGGAAGTGTACACCGGTGCAACAAGACAAAAATTTCAAAAATACAAACAGCGCAAATTGATGTACTGGAGAAACAGATGGGAAATACTATTTCCATACTGTACTTTTTTAGTTATATGTCTGTATATCATGTAACGATTTTAAATGAACCTTCCCCCCCTCTTTTACCATTGTGTGTTAATGTGTTTATAAAATCAGATACTATCAATGTAAAAACAGAGTGGACCTTGACTAGGACTAGTATCATTTGATGAAGGTACTTTGTTCTTTAAATAGCTTTGTAATAGCTTCATGAGAAACATCCTTTTCCCATAAGGCACAGCAAAACCAAATACAGATTGAATGATAGTGGAAATATTTTAGGTTTTTGCTCAGTCCATAGAACACGTCAGTTGATTTTGGCCGTCTTTTCTCAAGTTTTGGAATTACTCAAACAGCAGCTGGATGGTGCATGCTGCAAAGTGGTTCTGAGGTGGATCTCAGATTAATGTTGACCACTACATTATAGTAGTGTGTATAAATGACAATCAGTGAGTTCTAATTCCTCTCTTTGTTTGGAGAGCTAAGGTTATGTAGAATTAGTGTATACAGTATGAAAGATAAAACAATAGAAAGATATTAACATAAGATTTTACAAGAGTAATGGTATCGTTAGGTAGGATGAAAAATTAATATGGCAACTTTTGTGGCCATTTTTGGTATTTAATTTCATTATCTTTTAAAACATCTGTGATCCATTTCTAACTCTTAGGTAACATGAATCACAAAAACCCAATCTTAAGTATTTAAATGTTTTAATTTTGTTATAATTCATGGAAATTAATCAGACAATTGAGTGTTGTAGCTCATTCTCCAGTATCTCCTCTCTGTAAATATTAGTTATTGTGGTTAATGTGCCGAGTTCTTTATGCTTTGACTTAATAGCCAAAGAAAAGAATTAAATATCACAGTTTAACCAAAAAAAAAAGGTACAAAAGTGAACATTTTTTCTCTTTTTCCCCAAATATTACTGTATTTTTTTTCTCTTAAATGATACTCTGTGGACTGGTAGTAAATTCCTGTCTCCTATCAAGTCTTACATTGAGTCTGCAACCGCAAACAAACTGGGAAAGAGTAATATAGTTATCGTTTTACTTCACAACTTCTGATTTCAAAGGTTTGGTTACATTTTTAGATGTGCCAGTTTAATAGGAACATAGAGGAAATGAAAAACAGTGACCACGAAAGCAAACTGCATTTTGTGAAAACTCCAGTACGTGCAAGGAGGAAAGATGGCCAAATATTTCATACTCTGGATTTTTAATTACTTCCCATAGGCATAACTGTAACCTTTTACACATTTACAGTCATTTGGTAATAATTCTCATGACCAGTTTCGTAAAAAAATTTGTACTCCAAAATATTTTTGATGTAACTAGAGGAAGTACAGTGCCAGAAGGATACGGTGTTTGTTTAGTGTTTTCCCCTGCAAATTACAAAAGGAAGAATGTGTTTGGTTGCTGTTGGTTTGAGAGACATAACAGATACCTTGTGCATTCCTCACAAAACATATACTTCTCATCTGAATATTTTATCAATCTTGTGGTGTTTTCTGTATTTTTGAAGCGAGAGAAATACCAATCATTGTTTACACTGTGTACACTTTAGGCCAGCCCTTTGTAGCAAAATACTAAGCTGAAGGTATTTTATACTTTCAGTTTACATAAAAAGCTTTGAGATTAAAGCGAAACAATTTTACACTGTGGTTATAAATTTCAAGTTTCTTAAAGCTTTTGTAGACTTGTAACAGAGTCTTTAAATTTTAGTTGGGTTTTGTACATTATTTTGTATATTTTATTTAAAGTACTCTTAACTGATGTATCTGAATTTAAAACATCAGGATCAATTAGATGTTACATTTAATACAGATGAACATTAGGTAGTATTAACTGTTAATTTTATTATATAGGAAATGAAACATCAAATATATATTTTATCATTATGCTTCACAATCAGTGCTATAAATTTCTTTATGCAAAGAAGAAACTTTCCTAATGTTAATACCATGTTTCCTAGAAGTTAACAATTTTTGTAAACTGAAGTTATGCGCATTCTGCACAACCATTTCATATATAATTTTTTCATGCATACTTATGTATGCAGATAGGAAACTGAAGTGATTTTTAATCTGCAATGAATCCCTATTATAGATGTATCAAAATCTAAATCTGGTTGGCTTCATAGCATCTCAAGTACATTAACTTGTGTTAGCAGGTGCACATTTTACCGCTGGAATTAGAAACATTTTGACAGTCTGTTCTGCATACCATTCTGAATCCACTTTTCTGTCTTAAAAGGCTCGTAAATTTCAATGTCCTTTATTTGACTCAGTGGGATATAGCTGTTGTAAGTAATAGGGCACAGATGTGCAGTAGTATCTTGTTTAATGGCATTTCACTGTTCATTCCCTATGCCACCGTTAAAATTTTTGCTTTATTGTAATTATCAGTGCAAAGTGTATTTACCATGGTAGAACTCCAGTGTTAGAATAGTTTTTTTCTTACAATATACTTTCTTTGGTTAGGTTTGTGTATGTGTTGCCGATTACATTAGAGATTGGTGTTAAGTCATTATTTATCACATTCTTTCACAAGAGCAGTAATAAAAGTGTGTAATCTAGGAGAAAAAGTTAATTTGTCAAAGTTAGGTAAGCATGATGTTTAGGTCCTATTTTTCAATTTTATAACTGTTTTATTGCAACAATATTTGTATTTAAGTCTTCATTTTAATGCCTTGTGGTGTTTTTTTATGCATGTCACTGAATTGTCATCCCGCAAGAATTGATGTGCAGCATAGGGTATTAAATCTACATAATGACTTTGAAACAGAAGAATAGTTGATGGTAAAAATGTAAATGTTTTGCAAAAATTCCTTATAAAAAAAGTTTTGTAGTAATATTTCACTTGTAAATTTTTCTAAAAAAATGGAAAAGGAAAAAAATGAGAGTAACATTTCCCCACATCTAGAATTTAGAAATTAATTCTGCCAGCAAAGCCTGTAAGGCGTTAATTTGACACTTTTACAATGCTGATTTGTATAATTTTTTGGTGGGTTTGGAACTAAAATCATGTACAAGTTGTTGCCTGCAATAACATTTTGCAAGTAACCTATTAAAATTCCCTTGAGTTTAAAAGGTTTCTTCATTTAATTACTTACAATATAAAGCAGCCATAAATTATGTTTGAGTGATAATCTATTCATCAAGAAGAACACTAGAAAGCAAATGCTTCTCAATGGGGAAAGGTTGGCAGCAGCTTCTGGATTTGTGTAATTAAGACCTGTACTTGCTGGTCAGCATTTCCCAACTGGCAGACTCCCAGCAGGGAATTAAACCAGCAGATTCTAGCTCAGCATGAATTCTGTGGGGTTTGTTCGGCTCTTGGGAATGGAAGCTACTGTTATTCCTGAACATACCAAAGGAATAACCAAAGGAAGGAATTTTCTAAGGTAAGGAGTATGAACACACAGGCACAAAAATAACTAAGAAAAACCAGATAATTCAGTTTGAGAGAGAGATAAGTAATGGAAGTGTCATGATTGTGATGCAGACAGGGAATGAATAGAACAAATAAATGGAAACCTGAAAATACTGACTTCAACTCATAGTAAATAGACTGAACTTTTCTTACTGAAAAGTAAATGGGCTCCTGCGTTGTGTTATACCAAACTAACTTTGATGGTACACTAAATTGCTAATTACAATGGTATACTGATTTTTTTAATGCTAAAAATTTTGATGGTAAGCCTTACAGTGCTTTTGCAGTGAACAAGTAGTAGTATTTCACAAGGGAAAAAATAAATGTGAAGAAGACCACTTGTTTGTTCCATCTTCCAAAAGAAGATGGAACTTAAAATTGTGGCTACTAACCTTGTACTGCAGGACAGAATCATCTTTACTCTTTCCTAATTGAAACCTAAAATCAATTATCTTTATTGTATGTTTGATTAAATACCTGTTTAATTTTAAGTCTCATTAAACTCTATTTGAATGCAATTATTCCAATGTCAGACAAACTTACTAACTGAAGTCAAACTGTGTCATAATTCAAAGTAACTGCACCTGACCAACTAACGTATCTTTATTGCCCAGTTCTTTCATATTGTGGCACTGGCATTTTTATTCTGAATCACAAGATGCATGGAGTTTTGAAGCAGTTTCTAGATTATTGATACAAGAGTAGCCCTCTACTTACAATATCAGAAAATGTAACAAAATTTAACATAAGGACATTAAGGATGAATATACATGTTCTATTTTATCCTTTTAGTCCTTTAAACATGATAATTCTACTCTGTGAAACAAAGTATGATACCAAATCGAGTCATTCCTTCTACAGCTTTCCATAACATTCAGTACCATTGCTATTACATTTATTTTTTTTCCCATTAGCTTAATGTTATGTCCAGCTAGGTAACAAATACTAGGATGCTGGGGTTTTTATATGTAAAATTCACATTTAGTTGCTATTGAACTTCTTGCTGTCACCTTCACTTATGTTTTCCCTCTCCCTGCTTCCCATTCTTTTACCTTTCCCCAAAGCTACTTGCATCATTTTCCCATTATCCCAAGACTCGTGAATGCACATGGAAATACTGTGGGGAACAACAGATAGTGTACACTATCCTTGCTTGCTAAAATAACTTTCATAGGGAGAGAACACCAACATGCCTTTTCTAGCAGAACTGCTTCACCCAAGACATTATTACCAGCAGCAAGATTGAGGATGTAATCAGTTGATATTGATGTGGCTAAAGGCAGTTTTGTCAACTAGGCAAGACAATAAACCCACCGTGACCAGGGGTTCGGCTCTATATGCCCATTCCATAATGCAAGTCATTTACCATTAATGGGAATGTTGAAAGGTCCCTCATTTTGCCATAGAATTGTTTGCCTCTTCTCTAGAAGTGTTTGAGAGAGAGGATCTATAGCTTGCAAAGGAATTTTACCAGGCTATGATACTTGGGAATTGCTCAAGTGAAATCTTTCTGAGGTATTTTTCTGTCTGGTTTTATATTAGTTTGTTCGATGTTTTTTTAGCAAGAATCAAAAATTACCTACTTCTAAATTGCCAGATCAAGGAAGAAAGGCATTTCTTTGACTTATATAAGCAGCATAATGTGGAATGTAAGATTCATCATCTGTACATTCCAAGCTTTGCTTTACAATTATACTTCTATGTATGGGAAATTCTTAGCCTTGAACTGCTTTATAATTTCATATAATAATGTCTTTTAGCACAACTTTTCATTAAAAAAAAAAAACAACACTCAACTCTTCAAAAATTAGGTCAACTTTCAGAGTTTCCTGGAGGAAGAAACCCTTCATGTTCTAAACTGAAGTCTATCGGAGACCATAAATACTCAGAGGCTTCTTTACCACTAATAAATTTTAAAATACTTCTAGAATTTTCCACTTTTGCATCTGTCCCCTATATCGTATCCTTGCCTAGGTTTCCTTTAAGACTTTTTGGTGCAATCTCAAGTGATGTAGCTTTTTATCTTAATAATTGGCTTCTTGCTAAAACCACTGCAGAAACACATACACTGGACAAGAGAAGCACTCTGTCTCAAATATTTATATTGAAAAACTCTTTTGGAAATTATTTGAGTTGAATGAGGTCTCTGTTCCATCCCCATTTATTATGGAAGCATAGTATAGGGTAGAGTATAAAATTGAGTATAAATTTGCAGGGCAGGGGGTGTTTCTCAAAAGTTTGTACTGCTGATTTGAAATTCTGTTAATTGTTAATTTTTAAGCTGTTTTAAGTTCAATGCCTAGTTTTGTATCATGTGTATATTTTAAAGGGGAGTCTTGGGACAAATTCCAGGAAGAACCCAATTTCAAAGCTGGCTGACCTTTTGGTGTTGAGATATTTGTCACAGTTTCGGAAGATTTTTAAAAGCAAGCTTGGTTTTAAAACCAAGCATTGAGAGAAGCATGCTCTCCCTTGACTTAGACACATAGATTTTATTTTTTTTTTAATGTAATTGAAATAATAACGTATTGATTTACTTTCATAGCTCAATTTACTAACTTAAACTACTGCTGATAGGTAACGTTTGTATCTGCTATGGGATGCATATGCATCTTTCAGGAGCTACTAGAAAGATTTTTAAGTTTGTCCATCAGCAAGTGTATAGAACACTACCCTTTTTCTACCTCTTTTTAGTCCTCATTCAGTCTTATAAATGCACATCCGTTGCTTACAGTTTTAAAAATCTAAGGAACTAAGACATGAAAGTACACAGGTAGGTGGAACAAAGCCAAGAGAGTGAAAGCCAAAGCAAGTGAATTAATGTTATCTAGGCACGTGATTTACTTTTGTCCTGTTACAATCTTTGCTTAGGCATGCCAGATTTTCATCACCTTCTTTTGTCAGTTCCTAACAGGACAATCCCATAACTAGATGTGGAAGAAGTGTTTGTTTAATGGAAAAAAGGTAGCTAGAGCATAAACAGGATTCTGCCTGGTGTGCCTTTTTCCCCTTAAGTCTTAGTTCTTTATTGACAGCTATTATTAAAGCTTACTGCTGCTTTCAGTTATTTCTAAAGATGTTTAATACAAGCTGGCAAAAGGAATACAAATCAAAATAGTTGAAGGAGGCAAGAATTACTTAAGGGGAGGATGAGAGGGATGATAAAATATCTAATTACCAGGAAAAGGGTGATAAAGTACACTACAAAACAGGAGACTAAAGAACAGGGACAAACCTGAGGAGTAGGAAAAGTACTAGTTCACATTTTGAGGTGGAAGAAGATGAAGAATGAGATTTGTCCCTTTGCAAATATGTATTTTTTTGTGCTTTTGACTTTTGAAACAACACTGGTCATGCAAACAGTGCTGGCAGCTTCTTTCTATCATGATGAGCAGCCAACGTCAGTGTGTACTCAGTACACTCACTAATAAATGTTCTTAAAAGTGGAAATCCTTGCTAGTGTTTATTTTTCTAAACTGCTGGATTTGCAGGCACAGTGGATTACGCTGAAACTAGAGTCCCCTAGGAGCTGTGAACAGACATAGTAAATGTCAGTTACCCTGGATCTGTTACCATCTGTTTGCATTAAGACAGGCAATCAATTTTTACAGGCTGTCATAAAGCAGAAAGATTTTCCTACTTACATAGAAAAAAAAAAAAGAAGTTTCCTTCAGCTTTTTTACCCTCTTTTATAGCAGTGTGAAACTACACAGAAATCAAGTCAGTAATCTTGATGCAATAAAAATACTCTGGTTTAAATGGCAAGAGTTTAAGACATGAAATAGCAGTATAAGCTCGAGCTCTTAAACATGGGTAGAGCTGATTTCACTATCTTCCAACATCAACTTACTGAAAAAGTTCTAATTATGTAATTCAGATATATTAAGGTCAATTTGGCTTTCGCATCAAACACAATCCACATTTCTACATAGAAATGTATAAATTTCCCTTCTGTTTAACTAAATGCATGAAGCCTCTTCCAAAATTAATATTGAAACCTTTGGGTAGCTTTCTCTTTTTACACTTGAAGCTTTCAAAACCGGTTTGCCATTGTAAATCACCTAGAAACCACTCTGACTGCAATTTATTATTGCTCTTTAGCCAGTAATAATGAGTGATTGCACCTTTGTTCCTCCTTTAGTTGTGAGTGTTCAGTAGCCTCTACCTTCTGTTTGGTTTAGCACAGTAGTCTATTACCACACTGTAAGAACAAAATTTCTTAGTTTTTAAAGAGCTCTAGTCTGCATTAGATTATCTAATTAATTGGCAGCAGCTTACTGATGACCCAGTAACCAGCATCTGAAGAGTACAGAGCCAATATGTAAAGAGGCATGATGTGCAAAACCACTAAATTTAATCCTGTCTCTATTTGATCTCTTCTTTCAAGTTCTGCATGTGGCCTGCAGAAAAAAAAAAAAAAGAATTAATTATCCTTTGTTTTAAGAAGCTGTCCAGTAAATACACAGGAACATATGCTGTGAAAAAAGTTGGCTGAGACAAGTATTTATTGCAACCAAGCCCTACCAGTTGAACAGCAATGATACAGTGAGGAAAATCAAAAGTGAAATTTATTGGGGAAAATGATAATAGACTTCGAATGTGTCACATGTTCAGAGAAGGAATTTTGGGGGATGACCTTTTTGTCATATTGAAGCAATGAAAATTCACGTACAACAATAATCTGTATGAATCCCTTAATTTAAATGACTTCACAGAATGTCCTGTGTAATCCCTCAGTTGAACAAGCTAGACAAAGCTTTCCTCAATAATTCTATAGACAGGAACTTATCATTACAGTCAGACAATTACTTTCTGAAGGTGCCAACCCTTTCATTTCAGACAACAAAAACTTATATTCAATTACTTTACTGAGATCTTGGGGATCTATTTCGTGTTATTCTATTTCATCTGTTTCTATTTCTAGTCAACTCTCACCTTATGTCCCTTAAGAGCTAAGATTATGATTTCAAATTACCGTTGAATTTGTCTTTTAATCATCTGTTAATTGTCCTTCTGACTGGCTAACTGGCCAACTAGGTGATTCAAATGTCCCCTCTACATACTTTGTCTGATGTGTCTATTCATTGTGCTACAGCTGCAACAGCTAACTAGGACATTTATGATGAAGCTTTCAACCCAACTCTTGCTGAATTGAACTACTAGAAGACCTTCTTTGCTGAATATTTAAGACAAGATTTAAAGAAACAAAAGGATTATCAGAAAAGAATAAGGCAAATAAAACTTGACAATTTAGGTCAATCACCAAGGTTGCAGAAGTCATTAAGATGTTTAGGGTCAATCTTTAAGATGTTTAGCCCTCATTTAACAGTAGAATTATTTAATTTTATTTAAAGAATATTGCACTTGGTTTCCCCGTACGGACCTCTTTAACAGATAGATAGATGAGACTTTTTCACCAGTGACCCCATAGACCGCGTATGACTTGAAAGGCAGATCTGTTTGTCTGTGGGAAAGCCTTGAAAAAACCCTTGCATTTCTACCAGGCCAGGCATTTTCTCTGCCACACTGTGATCCCAGAAAAGAGAGGTAGATCCAGCCTGGCAGTGGGGAGCTATATTCCACAGATTGATGGCTCCAAAGATCAAGAGAAGTTGAAAGAAAGAATGCTCTTTCTGTTTCCTTGAGGGAGGTAGAAAGTGCTCTAGAAGTCAGTTACATGCTAAATGTCAGCCAAATGAAGCATGAAAAGCAAACGGATGGCACAGGCAAGAGAGCCAAACTCCAAGCCCTAGCAACAGTGCTGAACGGCAGCTGGCCCCTGCAGAGGGGGAAGTAATCCCTTTTTCTAAGAATATGAGGACAAAGGTGCTCACAGAAAAGAAACTAGGGGAAGAAATGTAACGTCCCCAGTACTGCAGAAGAATGAGAGGAAAATTCGCTAAGGAGCACTACTGTTTCTTGCACAAAGTGACAAGTCAAGCCAGGTCCAAATCTCTGTGGGTCAGTAGCCAGGGACACAGTGGATTGCTGTCACTAGGCAGTACCTTGCTATCTGTGCTCAACTTTTGGGAAAGCTTCACATGCAGCAGAGCAGGGCTCTATGCAATTAGAACTTTGCCCACCCACAGGTCCTGGTTTCTAGAGTACATTGGTAGTAGAGCTCATCTCATAGTCAACATTCTATTTTTCTTGGATGCAACCTGTTTTTCTTGAAAAAAACTCCATGATCACAGAGGCCATGCCAGGACCATGCACATATTTTATAAGGGTATTGTTGCATCAGTCATATGGGGGAAAATAACATTTTCCTGAAATGAGTGGCCATCTACAGAGGTGCTCAACAGTTTGGCTGACAAGCAAGTTGGCTGTCCACCACGAGCTGATAAAAGAACGAGCAATCTGTAAGTGCCAAACTGAAGAAACCTCAGAGGGAAACCCATCACACACCAAATAAAACTGGCTTTCTTCACAGTTGACATAATGGATGTTTTCTCAAACATCCACAGATTTTTTTTGCTTTCACTGGGTTGAAAACAGACGTTCTGCTCCGCATTTGGTTTCTGCTTAATCAGATACAATTAGCCAGCTCTAGCAGCTGGGAAATTGGGAAGGCAAACACTAGTGACCTGTTCCTTCTTAATTTTACAAAAAGCGAAGCAAGGAGCAGTTTTAAATTGTAATAGGAAATATTTATAATGCAGTGAATGAACTTCAGAAAGCAACTGTCCTCACACCATGCATACAGAGTAAGTAACTTATTGCATGACCCGAAGTGTGACTAAGAGCTGCCCCAATAAAGTCACGATAGCTGCAATGCTTCCTTTGAGCCCCCGTGTAGGAGTGGGGCCCAGCAGGACATGTCCCAGGGGATGTAATGGCGCTGACCCCCAGTGGGAACCGGACATCTGTGGTCTGTTTTATTTGTAACAGCTCCCTGGTGTCTCCAGGGCAGGCTAGGAAGCAAGTATGGGCAGACAGCAAATAGTTAATTCATGGCAGTTTTATCAATATTTGCGAGGGAGGATGCCGAGATAGGGGCCCAGGGACCCGTATTCATACATTCCCGGAGGCGGCGGGGCGGGGGGGGTGTATAAAATGTTGCTCTGTAAGGACCCGATGTTGTCAATGATCACGAATTCCTTTAAATGCGGACCCGCCGCCAGCGCTCTCCTCTCCTGCTCCCTTCCGCGGGGGCTCTGCCGCACGCCCCCGGACCCCACCGCCCCGCACCGCCCCGCCCCTGCGCAGCCGGCGGAGGGAGCGGAGCGGCGCCGAGCCGCTCTTGGGGACTCGGCGGCGCCGGTGGCGGCAGCGGACGGGGGGCTGAGGCTGTCATCCCCCCGGGAAACGGGACGCGGTAAGCGGGAAGAACGGAGCGGGGGAACGGGGCGGCGAGGGGTGTGTGAGCCGCGGGGAATAAACTGCGCGGCGGAGATAGCGCAGCAGCGGCCGGTGCCCTCAGCGCGGCTCCCTGAGGGGTCCCGGGTGCGGCAGGTGCCCAGGCGCGGAGTTTATACCACCCCCCGCTGTGAGTCGCGGCGGAGCTCCTCCGGCGCCGCAGCCCCGCTGGTGTTCCGCCTGTGCTGGGGGCAGAACGGCGGGATCGCGGTGGGCTTTTTCTAGAGAATTTAGGGTTTGTTTTTTCTTGTTCCCCCACCCAGTGTGAGGAGTGGGAGAAAGCAAAGGGGTTGTGTTTCTTATTTTTGAAATCCGGGATTTGAGTTATTTTGAAAGTCTGAAGAGCGTAGCAACCAGCAGCCAAGATGGTGAGAATGGTGTCTCTCAATGGCATTTAATTTCAGCCCGGAACAAAAAAAGTTGTTCTTGGTTTGTTTTGGGGTTTTTTCTTTATTTTGGTGGTGTTTGTTGTTTGGTTGGTTGGTTGGTTTGTTTGTTTGTTGGGTTTTTTTTTGGGGGGAGGGGGTTGTTTGTTTGTCCGTTTGTAAGGGATGGGGGATGTACAAAATCTCAACAATTCCAAATTCTTGGTTTGACCAGCATGCTCAAAAATTAACTGTTCACGTAACTCTTACTTGCATCACTGTGAGGCTGCACTTGTATCTCTTCTCAAATAAGCTGAATACATTTTAAGAATAGTGTAACTCTTGCGGTAGAAACCAAGGAGTAGAAATGCTGGTGGCAATTTTCCTCCTGTCCTCTCCTTCCTTCTTTGCTGTAGTGACTCTGTGCCATCTGTGTTGAGAGCTAGAAATATGAGAACTGTGTAAAACTTGGTCTGAGTTAAAATGTTTTGTGGTAAATTAGTTGTTTTCATTAGTGTAGTATCCAACTGCAAAATCTGTGAAAACTTCCGTTGTGTGTAGCACAGCTCCCCTTCCCCCCCTCGCCTGCCAATGGAGTAGTGCTTGTGCTATGGCCAGGACTCTTGCTGTTCTTACCACTAGTTGCTGATCTATGCCAGGAGTAGGCTGACCTTCTCTGAGGGGATTATTCCTCTGCAAAGGAGCTGCCTCAGTCTCTCAGCTGTATGCCCGGGCTGCAGCCTGACTGTAAGGGTCACTTATTGCCGGATGTGCTTGTTGGCGTGATAGAGTGAACTGGTCTCTTGTCGGTGTGATCTCAGCCTGCTCCCGGTTCAGCCTGTACTCAGTTAGGGCTTTGAATTTTTTTAGGTACGTTAGAAGTGTTTTGCTTCAATGGAAATTCATACTCTCTCTGTCTGAGCACGCTGTGAAATTCTCAGTAACTTGTGTAACTGCCAAGTAATGAGATACAGAGCCCTGGCAAACAAAATTTTGAAGAGGTAATTTTTGGACACAAATAATAATTTACAGTGTTACTATGTCGTTGGAAATACTCTTTTGGTTCCCACTAACTTAAGAAGGAATTGTGTATAGTTGAACAGAGTTAGATGTGTGGCAGTCCCATCTCATGTCCTAAAATGCAGCCCCACTGGTATGTGGAAGTGTGACCTTAATTCTGTATTGTTTAAATACAAAGCAGGCTCTCTGGAAGATGAGAATTTCTGGATGTCTGGCAGTGCAGAGTATAGATGACTAAATGCAATTGTGTTTATTGAAATACAGCACCAATGAAAGGTGGTATGGAGTATCCAGGGTTGGTTTTCAAAAAGTGATTTTCATGGTCCTATTATCAAGCCCAGAGGCTAGGAAAAGAGGAATGCACGTTCATATGGAAGCTAGAAAAGCAGGTTTAGGAGGAAGATCAAGGCATATATATATATGTATTCATTCATGTAGTATAAGTGTTTGGGAAAACAATCTTTGGATTTGCAACTTGTGTATTTACATACCATGCTTTCTTCACTCAGTCCCAACAAAACATGCTGAGATTGTTACTTTTATGAGGTATCAGTTGTTGGAGAGCTCTGATGGGTACCTGAGGGTCTCCTCATCTTGTTTATTCTGTCTAAATAGTAGTGCAACAGTGATGTTGTCAAACCAATAACCTGCAACTTGCTTGTCTCAAACACTGCTTCAACATACAGTAACTTTCATAGAAGAGGTATTAGAGCTAAATGCTTGTAGTAAAGCAGCAAAAAGCAAGGATGAGATTTTAAATGGCTCCAGAGACAATGGATGCAAAACAACCCCTATGAAAGGAAAACAATGCCTCTTTAAAAGAAGTAGCTACTCCACTCTCTACATGCAGAGATGGCTTGTTGCTGGAGGCTTGGTTCTGTGTAGCACGTCCTCTTACTTTGTCGTTTTTTGTATAATGGATGTGACTGCTGTCATCTAAATTGTTTACAGCATAAAATATGTATTCTTTCTGGTGTTTAGGTCTCTGGAGTCATCCTTGATGCAGTGATAGGTGGTGTACTTCTTGTCCAGTCTATGTCACTGTGTGTGAAAGCTGAGGGATGAGTCACTTCCCTTGTGGGCAGTGATGACTAAGTAACTGCCTCTCCTTTGGGAGCCATGACATGGTGAAGCTGCCACACCAACAGTTAGGCACACAGGGGATCATCACTGCAAATTGGCTCTCTGCTGACTATATGATGTAAAAACAGTTTAAGTCACATGGTTGAATGCTTTTACAGCTCCCAAGGGAGAAAAGCCCGTAACAACGTAGTAAGAAACAGAAGAAGTAGTTAGTTTTCTACCAGTTTTCTCAAAATAGTGCTGCATTTGAAATGTAAATCATAAGAGATTCATCTACAGGATTTCAAAACTTGTCTTATAAGAGTTATTAGGATTAATCTATAAAAACAAGTACTTGCATGCTATATTCTTAAAAAATAAGGCATAAGGCATTACATTCATAGATGTGCAATTTCTTTTAGAAGCCTCTGGCTTTATTGACAACACTGTGGAGTAGACACTAACAAATAGGGCTGGATACAAAATGTCTGGGGTTTTTTTGTCTTGTAAAAGTTCTGGGAATATAATGAAATATTTCATTTTGAAGCATAGCTGAGTCTACGTGAATATCTTAAAGAAAAAGTACAGAGAGACTGCAATCCCTATCAGACTTCTACCTTCGCATTAAAAATTCCCTTAAAATTGCATTTGAAGCTCTGCTTTGGACCAGTGGTGGATCTAGGCTTGGTACAAAAAGGCAATGTGATGTAATTATGTAAATATGTTGTACTACTCTTTCCAGGTCCTGAGTCACACTTGTGGTCCTGACCCTGATTATCTGTGACTCTCTCCCAAAATTTTGAGAAGCATTGGCTCATCAACGTAACATGTTTTTAAATTGAAATGCTCTAGTCCTGAGTAAATTTTTGTACTTACAGATCCTGGATGAAATTCTGGTTTGAAGAAGAGACCAATATTCCAGTGGTTCAGGTCTGTAGCTGGGATGCATGAAACCCACATTTAAAACGAGGACAGCCAAGCAGGTTTCACAGAACAGTATTAATTGTTGTTCCTGCATTTCTATGAAAAATTGATGTTTCAAGAAGGGCATAAAAGAATGCCTTTATGCCACAGTGTTACAGATACTGTGTATAAATACTGATGGCAATGACAAAGAAAGTTTTCATCTTCCTGTCTCTTAATACTTTGTTAGCAGCATTCAGATTTCAGGCTGGTCATGATGTTGGCGGTTTGATCTTGAGAGACAGTGGTTGTGAATAGGGGCAGGGATAGATCCAAAACTCTCCTGCTGAGAAGGAAATCTCTTCCTGCTTGAAGCCCATGACTAAACTCCCTTCAACTTCAAAGGAGAAGGATTTCAAGGACAACATCCTGTGTGTATCTGAAATCTACTGTTGGGCAGTCTGGAAAAGTCAAGGTTTTATTTTTTCAAGATTAGTAAGGAAGAGAAAAAGACAGGGCAAATTGTGACTAGCATGAAGAAAAGAGGAAGTTGACAACTATGTTCACATTTCGTTGCTAAATCTGTGTTTATTAAGGAAGCTGATTTTTGTGAAACCTGATCTAGGCATTCAACTGGCTTGGTATTTCTGCTTAAAATGAGAATGGGATTATTTCTCCTTTGGTTTGATATTATGGAAACCAGTATCTAAGACTGGGTTGTTGCGCACAGTATCTGTAGCACTATTGTGGCAGTTTACTTAACTAGCATATTGTGCAGAGAGAAGCCAACATTTATCAGCAGTAGCACATGCTAAAGTTTTAAGTATTTTGTAACTTCCAGTCTCTATGTCTTGCTCATTTGTGTTATAAAAAACTTCTTCAGCAAAAATTGCTTGAATTTTTATTCATTAAAATATTTTAAAACTTTTTGCAAACAGAGACTAAATGAAAAATGAAAGTTTAGATATTTTTGGATTAATTTAGTGCTTTCTCTGTGTATACAAAAAGAGTTGAAATTACAGCCTTGGTATTTAAATCTAGTCTCAACTCCACTGATGTCTCGTAACAGAAAAACAACCCCCAAAATGTCAGTTTTGTTCCTCTCTTCCATACTGGAGGAAACCCAAACTCCATCAGTTCTATGAAGTCTGGGAAGTTTAAAGAGTTAATATATTAAGGGAGCATAAATTCCTTCATGAAGCCACAAATGATAGCTTTAAATTGATGTCTGCCTTACGAGTCTCTAGTGAGCATACAAACAGTGTAAGGCATTACTGTCTTCATGGACAAGAGGGGAACTGGCCCAAGCAAGACATCTCAGGAAGGCTTTTAGGAGAGGAAGAAAGGCTGCTGTGGGAGCAGGGCTCTAAGGTGGCTGATGATGCACAGGTGCAGGCTTGGATGGAGTGTGAGCTTCAAAGTGCTCTATCAAGGGCCTAATAAATTAGCTCTCAGGAGAGGGATGAGGGTTAAAACAGATAAACAGAGCACTCTGCTGCTCATCCTGGCTTTCACAGCTGAGTAATAATAGCAAATCTACAGGCGTGCTGAGGCTAGTCTTGTGCTCTTCATGTCTTCACTGTCAAAACAAGCAAAACTGAACCCTGAAAGCAAACCTCAAGTTTATGCAAGGGCAGACTTGCATCACTATTTTCCTTATTGCTTCCTTTTCTGATTATTTCTCTTATTTTTCAGTTTCTTGTTTGTAAATCCCTTTGGCATAGAGAAGATTAAGTGGGGCGTGGTATGGATGTAGCAGCGTCTTTAACTGCACTAGGCCCTAAAACTGAGTTCATAGCAAGCAATCCATCTCCCTGAATTCTGTAGCTCCAAGGTTGCTCATAAATTTTGATGTTTAGTAATAAAATAGTTTGAGCCTTAAGAGGTTCTGAAGTGACCGAAGTCTGGACACTGAACAAATTCCTCCAAGAAGCTCACTTGGGATGCTGGTGTGAAGTTTTAATTAATCTGTCTATGGCTTGTACCTGATTCAATAAAGTACTTTGATTTCAGCGTGGGCTTAATTTTAAGTGTCTTGAGAAATAGTAACATACTTCAAGTTCTTTCATGGTGTTGTCAGCAGAACTCTGTACTGATGTGGTTTAAGTAACAATGTGGAGAGAAGTTAAGAAATGTTTATGTAGTGAAATAAGATGAAGGATTTAAAACAAATATGTGAATGGAAACAAAATTCACAAGCAGTGTAATAAATAACAATCACAGAAAAAAAATAGCTTTCCAAAAGACATGGCAGGTGCCTGTTTCTAGGAAATAATTTTAAATATGAGTGTATAGCCTGCAAGTAAACTGACTTTAAATGGCATAAATTAGTGGCTATTAAACCATGCAAAAGAGAGCTTGTGCTACTAATAGGGTTTGTTTCTCCTGTTAGAAACATACTGGTACAGGGCATATAGAACTATGCCTGCTCCCTTCTCCCCGTGCTCACAAGCGGTTGCTATTTCCTGAGGTACAGAGGAGAGAAGTAGTAAAAGTGTTGTAAACTTCTGAGTTTCTAAAGCTGCTTGGTATTAATTTTCAGCTGAAAAGTATTACTGTCCCAAAACAATTTCCATCTACAGTACAATTTGACTGAGATTCAAGTACATATTTATGTTGATAGGAAAAAAAAGCTGATTTTGATTCAAATAGTCATGACTTTGAGAAGTGTGTCTTGATCTTGCTTTTTTCTTCTCAGGTTTAAAGCAGCAATTTGCAGTATGTTACAAAAACCCAAGTTACTGTTATTACTGATTTATATTGTTACTTCTCCTCTTCACCTCCAGTGTTAGTGCCTATTCTAAGCACTAAGGAAAACCATACATCCTTGCTAGGTTCCATTTCCCAAGATATGGAGCATCATGTGGAAATCATTAAAAATAAAGCACAAATTATGAAAGGACTGGTGTAAGGAAGAACTTGTCTTCCCATTTCCACAGCTGCAGGAAAGGCTGACTTGCATCAAATATTTGCTGAAAATGAGTAAGGGAAGATGATTACATGACCTATGCAACACAGGAGGGGGGGAAAAAAGGCATCTTTTGGTGCTTTTTAGTTTCAGATGTAAGCTGGTAGTAAATTGCATTAATGAGGAAGTAATTAAATACTTTGTTCCCAACATAATATTTTTATTACTCCATTTTTCTAAATATTAAAAGGTGTTTTGAACTTCTTAAATGTGCATTTAATCTATTTTAAACACTGTAATTGCTCTGTCATATGAAAACATGAAGTTACAGGAATTTGTATGTTGGATTTATGAATTTCAAAGACAAGACTTAAGCTGTCTGTAGAATCACCAGAATTTGGAATCACATGAAGCTCTGCTTCCAGAGCACAAAGTAGTTTATTCTGTTGAATTACCTTTTCATTGTTTTTTCAACAGATTGCTCTTCTCTGTTGCCTTGAGTGTTTAATGTGAACTGAAATCTTACCATAAAAGGCATGTCACTGTTTCAATTAGACTAGTACTGATTTCAAGTGATGTCATTAAAAAGGAGCATGGCACTAGTCATTGGAATGTGCATTTATTACCTATAGAAACAGCAATACTAAGAGCTATAACCCAGAGACCTCAGTTTAAGTTAACAAAAGGACTGACTGTATACAGAGATTATTGATAATACTGTCAATAATAAATTATTTGCAAGGCCCTGGTCAGGGTCAACTCCTTGCTGTATGTCATGGCAATGAAGCAGGTGTGCCAGGCAGAATAGTGTAGGGCAGTATGGAGCTAAAACTAAGGCAGAACAGGTGAATTAGCTTACATGGAAGGACTACAGGCGCAAAAATAGTGTGTAAGAGAGAACATAAACCTTAATGATCCATTAATATTTTATTAAAATGCTTTGCTGTCTATTATTAGTTCTTTTTGTAAACACTGACAAAGTATAATAAAAATATATTAAATACAATCTATGTAATATTTGTTAACTATCAACATTCATTCGAACACCAAATTACCATGTAACTTACGTATTAGAAAATTAAACAGTAAAATGCAGATTTCTTTGCATCTGGATTAATTGCAAGGATCTGCTGCCAGTAATTTCTAAGAGGGTGTTTGGCCATGGTTTTGATAAGTAAATACATCTAGAAGTGTGATCTGTCTCCATAAACAGCATTTTTAGCTCTGTCTTGAGGGTTTTTTCTTATGATTTTCCTCTTAACAGAACTAAATTCCAAGCTTTGGTGTTCATTCTTAATTGTAAAGGGGAGTGGGAGAAGATCTCTATACTATCAAAGTACAGTACTTGCTTTGAAATTCTGGGGCTTTTTTGTATTTTGCAGACAAGATCCTAATTCCAGGGCAGTACTATATGACATTGAATTGATGGTTATTAACTGGTCACATCAGATTCATGACACTGTGAATAAGGATTCTGCTGAACCTCTTCTGCATGGCCTTCATCCCCAAACTGAGCTGAGCTTCTGGGAAGTAAGAAAAGACAATGTTTTATATATCAATAAGCAAGTAGGTGATTTCAGGTATTATTGTAACATCAAGGGTAACTTCCGTTTGATTTGCCTTTTCCCATGCACTCTGAAAAATGAGACACTAAATGACTTTTTGGATGTTTTATTTTCTTGCAAGTAGCTCCTAGAGGTTTGCCAAAGTAATACGACTTTGCGTAAATTACCAAAGAGAGAGAGTTAAACATTAGAGCACAGTGAAAGTTAGTAATGAAGGGTTATGTAGCTGTAAGGAATTCTGTTGCTCTTGTCTATCTTTTTAAAATTTCTTCTCATAACATTTCACAAACTCTGAAGAAAATGAGGTTGAGAACAAAGTTTATATTCAGGAAATTATTGCCGAATTTGGCTATGAAACTAATACTGATATTTAATGATATAACAACTAGGATTATTAAGTGAAACTGCTGTTTTTAATTGAAAAAAGCTATGCAAGGTTATTTACTTTCCAAATATGAGATATTGTTGGGAGCTGTGTTTAATCCTCTGCTTCTTCCATGCTTGTTACTAGTGTTGCCATGTCAGGTAAGCAAACTTTATGAAGAGGCCAGTGCATTCTCCACTGAAAGCTTTTCAAGTCTTTCCATGGATTTGACATAGATCAGTCTGCTGGTAGACTTGGGACACATTGATTCATTAATTCTCAGAGTACAAGTGTAAGTTGCCTGACTTTTCGCTTCTACTCTTTCTGCACTTCTGACAGGTGACCATGATCTTTAATTGCTTTCTTTCGTCTTTGTTAAATTATAGCTTCAGAGTTCTGTTGTTCAAAAAAAATGATTAAGATCTGAAAAGCCAAAGAAAGCAGCTATTATCCTGCTTCTCAGAACGTTTTCAAGGAAGTAGAAGATGGTAAGGGTAGAACGAATAAGATGTACATATTGTCTGTGCTTGTGTGTGTTACAGAATAATCTATAATTTGTCTTGACGTAACAGTTTAAGTAATGATGGTGAGATCTATCAGGGCAATAAGGGCATACACATTAAATCAAGTTCCTTTGTATGCTGAGGTGGCTCATTTTATTTGTTGTTGTTTGTTTTTATTTAAACTTTGTGAATACTTTTCCTGTCATAAAAAGAGGTCAGGGATATAGCAGTAGCAAAATCAATTAGTATGTGCATTTTTTTCAGCATTGTTTTTGATTCTTTAGCTGCAGTACATCTGTAGATAGATAAATTCTACTGCTAAAATAAATTAAATAAGGCAGTTACAAATAAAGATGTATTTAGCTAATATACTACTTTGTATCTAAAAGTAAACTTTAATGGAATATAATAAAATGTCAGCATCTATGAAGTTACTCAGTTTAGGAGATACTAGCTCTGTAAACAGCTTACACTCACAAGTATTGTCTTGCCTATTTTACTCATGGTTAAAGATAACAGTTACATTTTTGAAATAAAACCTTAAAGTGCTCATCTACTTTTTTAATCCTAGTGGTAAAATTTTGGTTGCTTGATGGGGGTGATAATTTTGTATCAGTAAATTGAAATGTAATTAAGCAATTTTTCTGTTGGTGTATGACTAGAAGAAAGGATTGAAACTTCTGCAGTTCATCAGGTGTCTTGAGTTAGCAAATAGTCTGCAGTGACAGGGTGCAAAAACTTTTAAGTCTCTTTTTGAACTTTTGAGGCCAGAGGAGCGTAGGGTACCTACCATACAATGAAAAGACATTATTCACCAGGATCTTGCCACCTGTATAGGCTGGCATTGCTCTACAGCTTTCATTTTAATAAAAGTTTTGAGCAGTAAAAGACCATTTATCTATGCTGAGAGACCAAACCAAACTGCCTGTAGGAGTCTGAATCACATTTCCATGACCTAGACATCTGCAATGATTCCTGCTTCTCCTAGGTTGGCGTTAGTGAGAGGAACAACAGATTGATTATAGAAAGGTGTTAAGCATCCTTGACTTCCAGAAGTGGAATGTCAACCATTCTAGCTTCTTTGCAGTTTCAGGAGTGGCTGTGATATGTCACTAAAGCCTACATATCTTTCTCTTTCAAATAAATAAAGGATAACTTTATATTCCTTACTGGGGCTAGGTTAGTTTGGAAATTATCATCTCTTAAGCTGTAGTACTTTTCCCTTTTGTATTTTTACAGCTCTTATAGAAGCTCATGATATTGATCTCTGAGACCACTGGAAACATACATTCAGCTCTTTTTGGGAAATGGAATTCCCAAAGATCTGTAGTTTAATCCCACCTTTATTTCACACCATCTGCCTGATATGAAGCCACTCCGAGTTCTACAGCAAGCCAAGTTCTGCTGCAGGAGTTTTGCAATCTGCTTATTGACCAGGTAGCTTCAAGTAAGGGTAGTAAACCACATAAGCACCTAATTAATAAATCTGAGTTGAGGTACTGTACATCAAAAACAAAGATGTGGACTTAATCTTTGTTAGTAGTCTAATAAACACCATAATTACATTATAGATACTTTAGACCATTATTTGATTATTAAATTTGAGGTTGAGCTGAGTAATTAGTCATCAGTTGCTCCATACTGTGAATTTAAGAATGAAATTTGTTTCTTGTCTGGTGAAAGAAAACTATTCTTCAGAGACTTATAACCTGCTCAGGTTGGGCTGTTGTCCTTACCCCCGTCCTGTTGATAGAAGTTTGTTGCCTTTTGTCACATTTCTTGGTAGCTGTTTCCTTTTGTGACTTGAAAAATGCTGGTAAGAGCTATGCAAAGCAAGAAAATGGGATTTGCAAACAAGCTGTGAATGAGCCACCTGAATGCATTTTCTGTCCTGAGCTTTCCCCATGCTTCCACTGAAGCCCACTGCTTTGGTGGGCGTGTGAGAACTTACAACTGTTGGTGAGCAATGCTATTCTGTAGGATTCACGGTTCAGGAAGCACTTCTATTGGTCAAGAAAACAGCAGAATTCCTCTCAAGGCCAGCCTGCTGACTTTTTAAATGGCCACCACTCTCCTCCCTTAGGAGCAGCAGGCAGCTGGCCTCCCTGGCTCCCCCTGCCTGAGGGAACAAGTGTGCAGCTTCCAGGGTGACCTGTTACCAGGGAGTGATTGATGACTTGGATGAAGGGATAGAGTGCACCCTCAGTAAGTTTGTAGATGACACTAAGTTGGGTGGGAGTATTGATCTGCTTGAGGGCAGGGAGGCTCTGCAAAGGGATCTAGACAGGCTTGACTGATGGGCCAAAGTGAATGGCTTGAGTTTCAATAAGGCCAAATGTCTGGTCCTGAACTTTGGCCATAACAACCCCCAGCAGCGCTACAGGCCTGGGGAGGAGTGGCTGGAGAGCTGCCTAGCAGAGGGACCTCGGGGTGCTGATTGACAGCTGGCTGAACATGAACCAACAGTGTGCCCAGGTGGCCAAGAAGGCCAACGGTATCCTGGCCTCCATCAGGAATAGCGTGACCAGCAGGAGCAGGGAAGTGATCCTGCCCCTCTACTCAGCCTTGGTGAGGCTGCACCTTGAGCACTGTGTGCAGTTTTGGGCACTGCAGTATAGGAATGACACTGAGGTGCTGGAGAGGGTGCAGAGAAGGGCAACTAGGCTGATTAGGGGTCTGGAGAACTGGTCCTATGAGGAATGGCTGAGGAAGCTGGAGCTGTTAAGTCTGGAGAAGAGGAGGCTGAGGGGAGACCTCACTGCTCTCTGCAACTACCTGGGAGGAGGTTGTCGTGAGGTGGGTGTTGGCCTCTTCTCCTTAGTGACTAGCAATAGGACAAGAGGAAATAGGGTCAAGTTGCACCAGGGGAGGTTCAGTTTGGATATTAGGAAAAATTTCTTCACAGAAAGAGTGGTGAGGCATTGGAACAGGCTGCCCAGGGAGGTGGTGGAGGCACCATCCCTGGAAGTGTTAAAAAAAATGGGTAGATGTCGTGTTTAAGGAAATGGTTTAGTGGTTGGGGGTTGTAGGGCGGATGATTGGACTTGATGATCTTGAAGGTCATTTCCAACCTTGATGATTCTGTGAATTCTCTTCTGTGAGAAACAGCTCCTGGGTCATGATTACAGAAGCAGGAGGCAGCTTGGCAGGGCTGTTGCTGAACCTGAGCTCCCTGAGAGCACCTGGAGGAGTAAATCTGCTTTCTCTGTCCAAGGCTTACAGCAGTATGGAAACAATGAGTGCATACAGGGCATTTCACTCTTTTTCAATGGGGGGGTGGGGATGGCCGGGGGCAAGGGCAATTGTGTTGTGAACATCTGTACATTCAAGGAATCCTCTCTGTGGCAGGATGGGAACTGGACAGTTGGATTTGTGCTAATATTTTCTTACATTTGCTTGGGAAGGAAAATTGATCTGAATAAATCTTTGTGGTTCCCATGTCACACAGCACTACGCTATCAGATCTCCCATTTGTTTTTACTGTCAGGCATCTGTTATGTATGGCAGGGCCCCATTTGCCACTTCTTTGACTTTGTACCATCTCCTTCCTCATGTGTTTAAGATGGGCATTAACAGGCTTACTTAAAAGTTTTCACTGCAATTAATCCAGATTCCTGGGTAATTATTGCTCTCTGTTAGGAGGGAAGTGCTGATGAGGACAAGACTTGTGCATTCTGATTTCAGTGCAAAATAGCAGGGTTTGAAGTGGTGTCAAAATGTTTGGATGGAGCCAAGTGTAATTCTTAGTTGGCAAGGCTGAGAGAAAGAGGGCAAGAAGTACCTAGGAGAGATGACAATGTGAGCTGGAATAATATTGGGGGGGGGGGGTAGAATGAGAGCTATGACCAATAAAAGGTTTTTCTCCCCCACCCTGCCTCTGCCAACCCTACTTGCATTGTAAGTGACGTGAATCAGTAATAAATGTAAATTATACAAGTTTGGGATAAACTGAGGTAAGAACAGCAAAAAACAATCAGTGGTCCCATCCTTGTTTCTGAGACCCCTCAAAAATCTTATTACATGCAGGCAGTGTTATGCATGGGTTCTAGTTTGTTTATTCAGGTTATTTGTGATACTGTCCAAAATTATACATAAGCACACACATCCTGAGCTTGATTCTGGGTTTGGGGGAAGCCCTCTTCTGCTAATTCACTAAGTGAAAAAAGCTCAAGGGCTTCTGCTGGCATTTTTGTATGTGCTGGCAGAACTATGGTTACAGCAAAAAGTGAATGTGTTTCCAGTATCACTTTTATTTGGGTGGAAAAATGTCCCTTTACTCTGTTATTTCCTGAACGTTCACTTTGCAAAAGATGATACCTAAGGGTCAGTCTAGCTGTTGGGATTTATAAAAGGTTGAACGTCCTTTGGGAGCATCTCAAAAGTGAGAGCTGTATTATGAGGTAACTGACAAACTAGAATAATTAGAATTACAATTTTAAAAGAGAAGTATTATTTTTTGCATTCATATGTAAAGTGGAAAGTAACTTTATGACTGATATCATGACTGCATTTTTAAAAGTTACTTTTAAATTATTTTGCTATTCATTTGTTTTCATTCTAGTCTAGGTTGTATCTTTCGCCAGAAACTCTTTTCAAAGAAGAACCTGAAAAAGCATTGGAGCATGTGAAAATAGCTAAAACTATTTTTAAAAGCTTTAAGGATTCATTCTTCAGTCACAGAAACAGACTGGAGAGTTACTTTGCCTGTGGCCAGGAATTTGAACCATGGGATTTCAGATCTGAGATGTTGTTTTCCAGATTTTATATGTTCCTCAACCGCTTACTGAAGACTGAGGTTAGTACTTATCTATGTTGCTGGGTAAATGTAGTATCTGAGAAATATGGGCTATTCCCAGTTATATAAACAGCAAAAATCAAGTTTATAATACCCAGAATGCAAAATGACAGTGCTTAGAAAGAGTTAGGAGCGTTGAATAGGATGCAAGCATTGCATGCTGTACAAGGAACAGACTAGTAATAGCAGTAAGGAAAATGAAATACATGTTTTCTAAATCCAGCCCTTCCCAGGGTTTTGAAAGATAGTTGAGTAAAATGCTACTCTTAATAAGCAAACCATGGCTGGGACTTTCTCCTGAGCTTGGCACCTGCATCTGTTTGTTTTTCGAAGAACTGAGGAGGAGTAACCTGTTTCCAGCTAGGAAAAAATGTGGTTAGTCCTTGGATGAGACAGAATGCTCTTCACCTCCCCTTTCAAATCTCTGCCAACAAGCAAGAACAGATGAAAACTCTGAGGTCAGGAAGGGAGTGTAGAATATTTTTCTAATATTGTGGTTAGGGTAGTTTTATAGAATGGAAGCAGTCATAGCTTCTGGTTCCTTTTTTTTTATGCTTTCCTGATCCTGAAAGCAGTTGCAGTAGGAGTTTAGACAGGCTGCTCCCTAGGGTGCCCTTCTGGGAAGTGGGAAGTTAATTTTTGGGATTATTTGGAAATATCGTACTTTAGCTCTGCAGTTATTTAGCTAGTATGCCTCTCCATCCCACCCCTTTAAAATACTATCAGAGAGTAAGAAATGCAGCCTTACAGTGTCTGACAGAGCCTGCCAGAGCAGTCTCTGAATGAGATTTGAGGTGAATGCTTTGGCTCTTGGCTCTCCATTGCCAGACAGATGGGTCAAGGTGCTCTGGCTGGGGAGTAGTTGTAGATGTTTAGGAGCAACCTCCTGTGCCAGCAATTTTGCAAGCGTGGCTGCTTGTGCCTGTCAGGAGCATCACATAGAGCCACGGCTCATGAGCTAACTCTTGCTGACAGCCTTGGTTCTTGGCTATCACATGGTCCCACAGAGAGCCCAGCCCTGTGCAAACTGGTCCCTGCAGGGTGAGAAGGCGGCTGAGTCTTTGTAGATCATTATACTGAACCCAAGGTCTGCAGTTTACCAGCAGTTATCTGGGGAACCTGCAACTGGTTTGCTCCTGAAGAGAAGAGGGGTTGCACGTTTCTAAATACACAAGGAACCATTTTTTTTCATCTCTCTGGGGCATAAAATAATTACTTCAGTCAACTGAAGTCAGAGACCATAGAATTTAATTTGACACATATTACAAAGGAGGTTAAAGTGGGTTCAGTTTTACTCCCCTGAGAAAGATGTATGTTTAACTTTCATAGCAACATTTTGTGTTATAATAAATTGTGTGTTTATGCATGAAAATGTGTTTAGCATTGCTTGCTCTTTTTTATCTAGACCTTTTTTAGCTTAATCTGATAAAATTGAGTTAAATTTGTATGTTCTATGGGACAATTTGTTTCCACTTGTGTTTTAATCCTGTAAGTGACTCAACAAGGATAAAGCCTTGCTGGAATGACCTGTTGTTCCTCCACTTTTTTTTCATATTAATTATTTAAGATGGCACAGATTTTAACTTTTCATGCTGCCAAGCTAGAAAAAAGAAGGTCAAACATGTCAAAAATCATGTTAAACATCAAGTTTGTTACTGTTTTTGTTGTGGCATACTGTTAATTTTTATTCATCTGATCTAGGAAATTAACATGTTTGAATTTCAAAAGCTGGAGTTGGAAATTATAGGGAAAATTTTAAGTGAGCAGGACTACAGAATGAATGAAGAGTTTCTGGAAAGTTGTGAAGTTTTCAGAAAGAACATATGACCCTTTAGATTACAATAATGTGGTAACATTACACCCCCTTGCATAGGCATTGGTGCTGTTGTTTCCTGGTTTAATTGAAAGTGTCTGTGAACCTCAAGGTTGTGAATCTGGGAATTATATAGTGCTGAATGAAAGTAGGCATGAAACAGGCTTCCAACACAGCTGCGTTCAGTGTCTAACACTTCCTAAAACCATAAATTCACTTTCTTAAGACTTCTGGGTGTTTTCTCCTGATCAGATAACTGGATTATTTAGAAGTGCCCCATGTGGAGAAGCGTTCAGGTGGCTCTCACCAAAAAATTTGAGAGAATGTAGTACATTTAGGTGAAGAAAGTAAGTTTTTATAAAGTGAAACAAAATTCCTCACCCACATTGCCCAAAATTAAAACAAGAAAAAAATTTAATTATTGACCTACAATATACAGAACTGACAGTTCTGTAAGCTTTTTTCCCCTGAGTGTTATATTGTGTGTATATATATAGTATATAGTTCTGGTTTAAATAATGCATCAGCTGATTCTACTTGAAAAATAGATATTTTTCAAATGTGTTTATATAGAAATGTCTTACAATAATAGCTAATTCCTAACACTGTTCACTAACATTTATGGTACATATATCTGATAAAAAGAACGTTTATTGCTGTTCTTTTCATAAGCTTTTACTTCTGGTAATGTTCAAGATTATGAGTTAATTCATAGCTATACATGTGTGTAAACTTTGAAAATGTTTTCTGAAGAACTTAATCCACTTTTAACATAAATTCAAATAAAGAAGTACCCTATTGTATTATGTGGTTGGTTTTGCTGCCTAGAGCACTCTGCTGCTTTCAGAGTGGGCTCTGGTGATAGAATCCTAGAATCATTTTGGTTGGAGAAGACCTTTAAGAACATCAATTCCAACGATTAACCTAGCACACTTCCACATACACCACTAAACCATGTCCCTCAGCACCACATCTACGTGCCTTTTAAATCCCTCCAGGGATGGTGGTTTGACTACTTCCCTGGGCAGCCTGTTCCACTGACTGACAACCCATTCTGTAAATTTTTTTTTCCTAATATCCAACCTAAATCTGCACTGGTGCAACTTGAGGCCATTTCCTCTTGCTCTGTCACTCCTTACTTTGGAGAAGAGACCAGCCCCCACCTTGCTACAACATCCTTTTGGGTAGTTGTAGAGAGCAAGGAGGTGTCCCCTCAGCCTTTCCGTGCATGGGATGCTTAGTGCATTCACACTGGGCAGCCATGGGTGGGGAGGAGAACAGAACCACCTGGCTGCTGACACTGGTGTATTCAGAGCCTTAGTGGCTTTGCAGAGGGTACAGACAGTGAGGAGATGAGCTCAGCCTCCCTGGGGGTGTAAGCTTTGCTGGCCTTCAGGAACTCAGACCTATTTTTGGCAGTGTGGTAAGGAGAGACTGCTGTTTATGCAAAGAACACACATTTTGGGTAAAGTGTTATTTTCTGAAGCAGACCCAAATCTTAAAGTTGTTATTATTTAAATAATATATATAAATAACATAATTATTAGCAGAATAAGGAAATTTACTGTTTTGTTAGATGTGGTAGGAACAATAATCTGTGTGTATGTGCACTGTTTTTTCTTGCAAATATGTGACTTAATCTAGGTAAGTAAAATTCCAGAAGAATGCTCATAAACTAGTTTTGAAATGAATGAATGGTAGAGGCTTAACTCATGCAGATGCCTAGCAAAGTTGTTAATATCTTTGGTTAAAATCCTGGCACTGCTTTAAAATCTGTAGCAAAGCTTCCTGTGTCATAAAGTCATGACTTTTTATACTTTTAAATTTTATTGCTGCTGATAAAATCCCCTATGATTCACGCTAAATTCCTGATAATCCCTTCACAAAGGTACAAAGCAGCATCAGAAAGAAGTGAGTGGCAGTAGAGACCTACTGCTGTTTTGGGGTTTTTGTGTTTGTTTTATTTGGTTGGGTTTTTTATTTCTTTTTGTTTGTTTTTTGTTGTGTTTTTTTCCTTCTGAGGCAGCAGGATGCTCTAAAGCATCTGTGGGAGATGTGGTTTCAAGATACCCCTTCTCAGGTCTGGATGTAGTTTGCTTGGTCTTGCCTCTGTGAAGGATTCCTTTCCTCTGTGAAGGATTCTCTGCATACTCTCTAAGTAAATGTAAATGCTGGTGAGGTGCATGAATAACAGTTTTAAGTTCCTAGGTAAAGTACTGCAATTATTGTATTTGGCCAGATGTAGATTATAAGATGGTTTGAGTTGATCCATTTTTGAGGCAGCAGTTTCTTCCTTAGTGACTCAAATGACTAAAGACAAAATCAACCCTTATAGCATGTTTCTGAATGCTCAGTCTGCATTGTAAGCTTGTTGACTTTCCAGCTTATTGCCAAGTAAAGCATAGCTAACAAGTGTTAGTTTTCAAGTTTGAGCCACTCTTACTCATGTAGGCAGGCTTATTGTTGACAGAAAAAGTACAAGTGGAATACCAAGCACCAATTACTCTGCTGTTTTTACTGTCATCACTAAAATTTTTTCAGATTCTTCAGAAAGTATTTACCTTTGAGTGTTACAATACTAATCAGGAGCTTTGTCAAACAACAGCTATCATCTTCAAGCTAGTTTGTTTGTCATACTCTTCAAGGTTCATGCTGTTCAAGGTATGGTATATGAATAGAGGCCAGATATTTCCAAAAACAAGTTTTACATGTTTCTGAATAGGCAATGTGTACTATGTGTTTGGTTCTTATGTGTATGGAATTGCCTGAAATCCACAACAGAGCAATGTTTGGTTTGTGGAGTGACACAGGGATCTGAGCTCAAAGAGGACCAAAGGATGCTTAGCTTTCAGGGCAAAGATACGGGCTAAAAGTTTTTTTTTAATGTGTTAAATATATATATATATATTAAAAAACCCACCACATTTCACAGTCATAGAACTAAATCTGAATTTCTTTATTTGCTATGGAAAAGTGCAAGTAGTTAATCCTGTCATGTGTTTTAGGTATATGTGTGTGGTTTTGTGCAGTATGTTTCAAAAACATAAAAAAACCACATTAGATGGAAACAGAGAGGGCTTAGAAAGGAGGATTCTTAAATAAACAAGTTGATTTTCTATATCTTTCCAAAGATGCTGGATTTTATTTAAGTGTCCAGCTTGGCTACTGGTGCTTCTATTTTTTTTCCAAGTGGCTTGTAACGGGAAAGATATGCAGCCAAACTGTAAAGAAAAGAAAATAAGCATATTTACTCAGAGACAATCAAAGTTTAACATATTTAACAAATCAACAAGTGTAGCTTTACATGTCCATGTTACTGAGTTGCTAACAGGACAAAGCAGATGGTGCTGGAGCTCTCCCTATAGAGCCAGCATGAACTTAGATTAATATGCAACTGTCTTCTCTGGTATTATTTTTCAAAAAGTCCTCATCTGTGAGCATGGTTAATTACCTTCTGTATTAAGAAAGTCCAGAAAATTACTGTTGTTCTGTTGCCTAATAAATGTGGTAGCTGTGAATTCTTCAGATAATCTACTTAAATGTAGCAATGAGTCAGAGTCAAAAGATACTATTTACTTAGCAAGCTGACCTCAAGGATCTTGAGTAGCTTAAGTCTGATGCTCGTAATATCCTACTTTATGAAAGAGATAATTTGGGCTTGTAAAATCTTGTTGAGAAGCTGTTTGTTTAATGGGGAGGTTAAGAGTGTTAGCATAAAATGAAGGAGTAATAATACCTGGCGTAGATGGCTATCCCTCTTTGCAAGCTTCCTAAACAAAGTATTATAATAATTTCTGTTCTTTGAATATCTGTATCACTGGTAGGCATACGTATTGATCTTACACTGTTACTTTAAAAAAATCTGTATCTAAGCAAATGCTTCAGTTAGTAACTCAGCTTCCGTAAAAAAAAACAAACTGAAAGTGTCACTGTTGGATAGCAATGATCATTGCTCATCAGTTAAAATATTCCTGAAAAACCTGAAATACAAAAATCTCAGAAGTTTGTTCAGTGACTGAAACACGTTATGTGTTTAGCACGGCCACACTGCCCATTAGCTCTTCCTCCCATTGGAAGCCATGCATTTGATAAAATTTAAGGTTTTATTTTTTAACATTACAGGATTTTGAAGGTGATTATGCTGAATTTAAAGCCAAAATCGTGGATATTGAAAGACATCTTACCTCAGTTCTTTGTGTAGGATTTCATGACTGTTCAGGGTTAGAATCAATGTTCAAGGTCAGTACCCATACCCATAAAACTGTTCTTAATTTATTATTTAAAAAAACAGGTTTGTACCTTGTTTAAATTATACTTCATTTCTAGGTAATCTATGTGTGAACTGAAGGCTGTGGAGCACTGACTAAAAGACAATATTTTGGCAATACATTCTTTGGAAAGAAATGTAAATGTGTGGTGTATTCAGCTGCAGACACAAATGGAGTTCAATTCTATTCCTGTTTTAACAGGGTTCTGAATGCAGGTTCTTTTCAGAGGTTAACCCATAGCTAAGGCCAGATCTAAAATGTAATTTGAAAAAACAGATTCCCTTGTTACTAACATTCTGTATTTGCACTTGAGTGCACAAAGCATGGAGATTATCATGGATGGCAGATGAGTACAGGCTCTCCATTCAGTGTTAAGTGTAATTAGCCTGGGTAGTTGGAGCATGTGTCTGCAGTAGTACATGTTATTCTCAAGCAGGAATAATTAAAATTCAGTATTTATTAGAAATAGTCCTTCAAAATACAACTTAGGAGTCACATATAGAACCTAAGTGATGCCATGCCATTAAGAAAGAGGAAGTATATAAGATTTTCAAAGGAGTGATTGTCCTGAAAGGCACAAGGAGAATTCTCACATTTTAATCACCCTTGATAAGGTCTCCAATGGAGTATTGTACTGAAGTATAAGCATTACACTTCAGGAAAGATGAGCTGTTGATGGTTATTGATGCTGAAGAAGAAAAGCAGACATAAATCTTGAAACACATTAAAGATTTCTGTATACAGGAAGGATATAGTCTGTTCTTTACATTGAGAACACAATTAACTTAATTGGAATTCTGATGGCTGGGAAAACCACTTTATGCCAAGTGTAATGAATTGCTGGAATAGATTGCTATGGGAGGTGGCAGGCTCTTCATTAGTGAAAAACTTTGAGGAAGGGCTAGAAAAATATCTCTTGGAAATGACACAGGTATAGCAGACCTTGTCTTGGGGCAGGAGGACAGACTAATTGCTCCTGAAGTCCCTTTTAGACATACATTTCTGTGACATTGTATACATCACACTCAAACTGTCAAAGTATTGTAAATCAGTTGTGTGTTAGGCAGTAATAATTAACTACAAATTTTGATCAACTGATTTTTCCTCAGGTGGTCACTTTTGGCATTGTTAGCAGTTAAATTAGTATCCTACATTTGATGCTGGCAGTTACCTTGTTTCTCTCCAAACTTTTCTCATTGAATTCAGGTAATATAAACAATATTAAATCTAGTCTTTCAAAAGGCAGATAACTTGTCTGAACTTTAAACATAGCAGGGAGAATGAAAGATTACTTATCCTTAGAGAATTCACTTTTACTTGCCTCGTTTGGAAATTTTTTTTATAGCAATAACCTTTTTTTTTTCCCCAAAAAAACATGAACATACAATTAAGACTTTGAATTCATGTGACATACTGCAGGAAGAGGCTAGTGATTTATGAGAGAGGATGCATCTGGATAAAGGGGAGAAAACACACAGATTTAAACCATGCAGGGCAGTATTTAGAAAGTATCTTGAGTATGGGGTATATGCCTGGATCTGAAAATCCTAGCTCCTTACTTTCTAGGGTCTAAGCTAACCTGTCAGCCTTTAGTATTTTAGAATTTATCTGTTTAGTACAACTGAAGAGCATTTTTGGAGCTATGTGGTCTGTTTATTGACACATGGTACATACTGATAGTATAGCTTGGTACAGTTCCAATCCTTGTAATTCAGAACTATTTTGGTTGAGATTTCAAGTTGAGGGAAGAGAATTACAGAAAGAGAACTCTAATGCTTACTTTCCAGTTTGTTTTATTTTCTTTGTTTTCTTTTTAAGCTTTTAGTCATCTTTGGATGCTTTCTAAAAAACTGTCATCATGGAGATATTTAGTTCAAATTACAATTTTATTGGAAATGTTCAATAAAGAATTGCATAACTGCAGACATATACATGAGGAACACATAAAAAAGGTATGCCACAATGCAAAAATAAAATACTATTTTCTTGTTAGTTCGTAACAGCTTTAAACTCTGTTCTCATGAACAGATGAAAGAAGGGAATGAAATCTTTAACAAAAATATGCTAGTTACTTCAGGAAACCTTAAATAGTCTAAAGAACTGAAGGAACGAATACAGACATTTTGGTCCTACTTCTCATCTCTGCCTCACATGTAAGTGTTCATAGTTGCTGATTTTGTTGAAAGAGAACAGCCTTTAGATAAGGTATTGCTAAGCATGGAACAAGTGTGACTTGCATAATATGGTTTCTTATTCAAGTGAATTTAACATCCATGTTGTGCATGTGTACAGTTCAAATTTTCTGTTATATTCTGGAGACTTCCTGTTAATGCATTGAAGTGCACTCAGTAGTGCTCTCACACTTGATTTTTAATAACTGTAAAAGATTCGCTTGATTGCTTGGTTGACTCAATAACTAGAAAACCTAGGACTTTCTCTCCTTCAGGACAAAACTAATATATCCCTTGTAAACAGTATTATTGTTCTATGGTAGCAAGACTTTCAAAGGTACTTACTCAGGACCTAGACATCCAAGTTCTTCGAAAATTGTGCCCCATCTCTCCCTCCTTTCCTGATCCTTCAGCAAACATGCTTTTAGGTGACAGCACAAAGGATGGAAAGCTCCTGTAGAAGCATTATACACAACTGAATTAAATTATTGAGCAATAACAATTCCAACTGTCAACTTTCAGGGAGGGGGCATCCACAACTCCCTGGGCAACCAGTGTCTCACCACCCTCACACTAAAGAATTTCTTCCTAATATCTGATCTAAATCTACCCTCTTTCAGCTTAAAACTGTTCCCCTCATCCTACCATTACATGATAAGATCATGAAATTAATAATGTGGGAAACTAAAACTTTTCACCAGAATATTTTTGTGAATTGCTATTATTAAAAAAAGAATACCAATTAGGTGTGTTTTTTTACTTGCAGAGTCTTAGAAAGTCCAGAAGGTGCTTTTATTTCTCAGAAATATATGGATATGTTAAAATTCCTTGACCAATACGAAGATCAGACTTACTGTGAATGGAAAGTTTAGGTGGATTAAATTTTTCAGTTTAATTTAGACCAACCTCTAATTAAGCATAATCCTGAAAATAGCCTCCTGAGTGTGAATTTTGATCCTAAGGTATGTATAATTTTGATTAAGTCTGTATCTGATTGACTTTCATACTCATTGCATGACAGTAATGTTCTAGGGTATGAGTTAATCTTAAAATCTTAAGTCTTACTTACTTTGTTGTCTTTCTTTTCCAGTTTGGAAATCTAGTTGCCCTCTACCCGCTCAGGGGAGAGTTGTTACTTTAAAAGTAGAGAAGGTTATTACAGTAATACATTGCTTCCCCAGAGACACATGGAGGAGTATAATAATGACAGTTCTTACCCTGTAAAATGCAGTGGTTCTTTAAGTCATCAAACTAAAAGCCCTTAAATCCTTACCCTTAAATTGCTGAATACTAATTAAAAGATGTCTCCTGTATACTTTCTTATACTGCAGTCATCAAAGAGATATTCTAATGCCTTTGTATCTGAGATTAAATGCAAAGTAAACAAGAAGTCATTGTGTTGAGGCTTCTGAAAGGATAAATATAAGATAAACTGTTCCTTTCCTTCTTCTAGGTAGTGGCTTTATTAAGAGCTGAATTATCTCTTGATGTTGAACCAGCCCAATATTCCAGATTCTGCTTTAGCTGTATTTGAGAAAAAGGAACAATTTTGCAAAGGTTCATGATGGTGGGTGGTGTTAGTTCAAAGAAAACATCACCCCTTTGTCTAACAGATTGCCATCTGCAGCTTGTGCTTCAGCTTGCAGTGCTGGCCACAGGTCAGGTCCTTGGGGACACTGCCAGTCTGGATCCTCCAGGCTGTGGGTCCAGTTGCCTTCCCATAGCCTTACAGAATCACAGAATCACCAAGGATGGAAAAGACCTTTAAGATCATCAAGTCCAGCCTATGACCTAACACAACCACATCAGCTAGACCATGTCACTAAGTGCCACATCCAGCCTTGCCTTGAACACATCCTGGGGCGGTGACTCCACCACTTCCCTGGGCAGTCCATTCCAATGTCTAATCACCCTCTCTGTGAGGAAGTGCTTCCTAATATCCAACCTAAACCTCCCCTGGCGCAGCTTCAGGCCCTGCCCTCTTGTCCTGTCACTGGTTGCCTGGAAAAAGAGCCCAGCCCCCACCTGACTACAACTTCCCTTCAGGTAGTTGAAGAGAGTGATAAGGTCCCCCCTGAGTCTCCTCTTCTCCAGGCTAAAAAACCCCAGCATCCTCAACCTCTCCCTATAAGACTTTCCCTCTAGTCCTTTCACCAGCCTTGTTGCTCTCCTCTGGACCCGCTCCAGCACCTCAATATCCTTCTTGAAGTGAGGGGCCCAGAACTGTACACAGGACTCAAGGTGAGGCCTCACCAGTGCTGAGTACAGGGGGAGAATTACATCCCTACCCCTGCTGGCCACACTATTCCTGATACAAGCCAGGATGCCATTGGCCTTCCGGGCCACCTGGGCATACTGCTGGCTCATGTTCAACTGGCTGTCCACCAGCACTCCCAGGTCCCTCTCTGCCGGGCTGCTCTCCAGCCACTCTTCCCCCAGCCTGTGGCGCTGCCTGGGGTTATTGTGGCCAAAGTGCAGGACCCTGCACTTGGTCTTGTTGAATTTCATGCCATTGGTCTTGGCCCATCAACCCAGCCTGTCCAGCTCCCCCTGCAGCTTCTTCCTACCCTCTGGCAGATCAACACTCCTCCCCAGCTTGGTGTCATCTGCGAATTTACTGAGGGTGGACTCAATCCCCACATCCAGGTCATCAATAAAGATGTTGAATAGGACTGGGCCCAATACTGATCCCTGGGGGACATGACTAGTCACTGGACACCTACCCCACAGCTTGTTCTGTTTTGTCATGTTCAAGGTCCACACAGCTTCCCTTTCATGGTGTGTAGGTGTGATATGACCTCTCTCTGAAATAGCTGTTCTGCCCAGCGAAGTGCATAATATCATGTGTGGGATGTTAGAGGGATTTAATCCTGTGCCTGTCTTTCCCATGAACAGTGTATCAGAAGTCTTGAGCTTGTCGTTGAGCTGTAAACAGTCTAATGCAGACTACTCCAGAGGTAGAATATCCTCTGATTGAAAAAGAGCTGAAAGCTATTGATGACTAGCTAAAATAAGCAGAAGAAATATGCATGGGGCAGGTGGCAACCTGCTGCGACTGCATCAAATGAGTGAAAATGTCAGTGTGTGATCCGGAGCAGAGAGTTCAGCAATCAAAGGACAATGTTAGATCAATCCAGAGAATTACGAACGCTTGGATGGAACATGCTCTCTTTTTCAGGAAAGGTAAAAAAGCAGCTCTGTTATACCTGGATGACAAAGGGGCCAGACTTGCTAAAATATACAAAGTGATGCAAGAAGATGGCAACCAGATCCATCATCTTGTTGAGGCAATGGCCAAGTGAGCTGTATTTTGATGTGATGGTGCAGGTGTTAAATATTTGACTGTTTACTTGTGTAATTACACAAACTGTGTGAAAGTTATTTAAGACTGATGTTTGAAGGCAAATAGGGAGAAGAGAGAACAATTTCAGCAACATTAGAAAAGAATATTAGTGCTATTAAAAGTTGGTAGATTGGGAGTGACTGCAAGATGGAGTCATGATGCTGCTGTTTCATTTTTCTTACCCTGAGCTATGTTGTTCCTGTCTGAATAAGATGTGAATACAGAAACGGGGTTTTTTTGTCTCTGCCCCTTTTTTATTAGTTTGTTGAGGGACCTGCTTCTGTGTTTACTGCAACAAATTTTTGTGTCCATTATCAACATTAATCTTAGTGTTACCACCTGAAGAGTACCTTGTAGTTCAGTTTCAGACCTAATTTTATTTGTATTATTTTCTTTGTTTATACTATTGGTGTTTATTTAAAAAGATGAAAATAAAGTTTCTTTTTAATGTTTAGTGAACTATAACAGCTGTTCATACTGCGATGCAGAACAAACATGCAGAAGTATTCTTACAAAATGTGGATTCCAATGAAGTTGCTGTGTTGTATGATAGTTTTCTGCCAACCTGTAGTCTTTTCAATTCTGGAACACCTTCAAGCTTGCACTGAGTTTTACTAGTGTAAATGTGATTCCAAGGATGTGTGCTGGTAGAAATCACAGGCCACCTCTTGGCTGTGAAGGAGAGACAGACAACTCCTGATGAACTCTTTGAACCTTTAAAAGAGGTGGTTGCTCTGTTAGAAACTACAGATGGAAGATGCTAAGTGAAGTTTATGGCCCAGTTAGAGGTACTGTAGCAAAAGTAATATTTCATGTTTATATATATGTATGTAGTCCTAAAATAGCAGTATAGAATCATAGAATGGTTTGGGTTGGAAGGGACCTTAAAGATAATCTAGTTCCAATATTTGATCTCAGTGATGTAAAATAATTCTGTTCTCCTTGTTCCTTCCAACAGCCAGCAATAAAACCAGGTAGCTTTTCTTATGTTCTTTAAAAGATTTGTTTTATATGAATGATGGAAAATCACTTCAAAAAGAGATCTGTTACGTTTGATCTGATGAGGTCTGTACTTAATTTTTCTTACTATTTTCTTCTGTTAACAAAATCATGTTCACATTCATAAGACTACTTCAAGGAGCTAAGCCATATAGAAACTGTAGTTGAGTATGTCCCATGATGTTTCATCTTCCTTTGCATACTTAGCAGTAGTTTGGAGCTCTGTTCAAATATGGATTCAAAAGCTGGGATTTGGTGCCTGTCAGGTGATGCTGTCTTTCAGACATCTCAGACACTTGTTTCTGTATATATTCTACCCCACACCCATTCCAACTTACAGTTATGTTGTGTGGCAAGTGAAATTGTGGGAATTAACTGAATTAAACAAAACTTGGTAGTAGGAATAGTTGAGAAAGCACTATAGCTGCAGTGGTCCCTGCTGGTTCTAAAAGAACTCACTAAGCTGTAGATCAGCACCTGCATGTGAGAGTCCTCTATGGTCTGTTTTGATGATGATGATGGAGTTTGTCCAAAGAAAAGCAACAAAGCTGGTGAAGGGTCTTGAGAAGGAGGCTCAGGGGAGACCTTACTGCTCTCTACAACTACGTCAAAGGAGGTTGTAGTGAGGTGGGTGTTGGTGTCTTTTGCCCAAGTAACAAGTGATAGAACAAGAAGAAACAGCCTCAAGTCGTACCAGGGCACGTTTAGATTCGATATTAGGAAAAAATTGTTCACTGTAAGGGTTGTCAAGCATTAGAACAGACTGCCCAGGGAAGTGGTTGAATCACCATCCCTGGAGGTATTTAAAAGATGTGGCACTTAGGGAGATGGTTAGTGGTGGACTTGGCAGTGCTAAGTTAACAGTTGAACTTGATGATCTTTAGGGTCTTTTCCAACCTGAATGATTCTGTAATTCTATGCACTGCACTGTCAATAATGTTAAATAGAATTGGGTAGAATTTAAACTAATACTTCACATCAAATTATCTAATTAGTCAAAACAAAAAATTCTCACCAGTTCCAGTGAGTTTTCCAGTCCACATTGGAATTTCTGTTTCTGTCTTCTGTAAACCATATTGAGGGGGTGAGTAGAATAAATGTATGACTTTTGATGTATACCTTAAACTAGTCTTCTAGGTACTGTGAAGTAACTTGGATTTGGGATTCTCTTTCTTGTACTGTCTTATGACGCAGACAAAAAACATGTCAAGTGACTTTTTTTCATCCTGATGGAATGTTGCTGAATTTTTTTTGTTTGTTAGGTTTTCTCCTCATGGTGTACTGAATGGTTTTTCTGGAGATTTTGGGTAGATTTGCAGAACAAGAAAACTGTTTCCAGGTCACCTTTATATATTTGAAATGCATTAAAGCAGCAGGAGTGGACCTTTCTATTTTACTGCATGGAAGAGTCCTAACATATTCTTGAATTAAGTTTTATGTGATTATACATAAAATAATAGAGTTCATTAAGTTCAAGTTTTTTATGATTGCCAATGATCCATAAAAATAATTATTTTACAGTTCAAAAAAAATTCTAGAAAAATCTATGATATAAAGTATAGTTTGAGCTTAAATAAATCCCCCACTATAACTTCTTATTCACAGGCAGGTGTTTAGGTATCATCACTTTTAATACACAATTTGACTGATGTTCTCCAATGTGTGGTATTTTTCCTCCAAGATAATTTTACTCTGTTAAATAGGAATTACCTGAAAAATGGAATGCCGTTAAGAAGAGAGCTGTGTCAGTAAAGAACAAAGTAACTCCTCTTCAGGCCTCTGAGGTTGCAGTTATCAGAAGAAAATGCACTTTACTTGATGTACGGTGAATTCTGTGATCAGTCTTTTTAATCTCCTCTTTATTTTTATGAGAGAGAACATGATCAGTGTCATTACCTGTGTTTCACCAGGGGAAACAGGTGGAATTCGGAGAGAGATTTAAAACTGAAGTTCCTTTTCAGTTTGATGCAGAAAATGCATATGCTCATCTCGGTAAGGTAATAGGGAATCTCAGAAAATTGTATTTGCACATAGTTGTTTAGTACTAAATCTAGTGTTATTTTGATATACATATTAAAATACTTGTGGGTTGGGGGTTTTGAGGTTTGTTTTTGCTGTTGCTTTGGAGGGGTTTTGAAAATTTTTTTTTTCTTTTTTTGAGTGGTTGTGTTTTAGTTTGGTTTTTTGTTTGTTTTATTTTTTTCCCAGGAAGCTGGTATAATTCTGGCACCACCAAATTTAGATTTCCTCTTCTTTCTCTTCCAATATTGCATTTGGTCACTGATAAAACAAATAACAAATTCAGAATACTTGCTCATATCTTTTCTTCATGTGCTTTTAAAAAGTCAGCATAATACGCTCTTGAATGCAGTAATCTATAGTGAAGACTTAGTGGATCTTTTAAAAAAATCATGAAGGGATTTTGTTAACACTTATACAACTTTAAAGTAAGGAGAAGTGGTTTAATATATTAAGAGACTACTTACAAGAGTGTAAATTAACTGTTTTTATGCAGATTTTCTTTTTATGGTTCAAATGTAGAGCCCCTTCTATGTCTTTTGGGTGCTTCCAGAGACAAGGCAAACCCAGCTTTTTAACCTCTTTGCCATAACTGCTCTCAGCATTTTTATATGGAATCTTATATACAGGATCCACAGATTTCACTGCCAGGTTTAGGTAAGCTCAATGTACCCTATAACTGTACTTCATTGAGTGCTCTTTTCCTCTTCAAGTCAAATCAATAGCTTGAGATGCTGGAAGAACAGATGTTACTAATGCAGGAATCTGCAAAGCTATTTGAAAGAGTTATTTCACACTAGTAGTAAATGAAACAATGCTGAAGTGCAGTTGCTCAAGAAAATGTGGGATATTATTCCTTATATTAATATAAGATTTTTTTAAATTAATGATAAAGTTATATTCTGAATGTTATACTTTTAATTTGATGCTAGAACTGTTTAGAGTTTTGATTTAAAAAAAAATAATTTAAAATAATGAAGATTTTGGTGTTGAAATTGTAATTCTTGTGTTTTAGGATACCCAGGGTAAAAATGTCTCCTCTCAAGTTAACCAATTTCAAGATAATCCCAAAGCAAAACAGCCTTTGTAGTTTCATTTGGAGCATTTTAATACCACAAACTTGCTTGAATAATTAAAATAATTGAGTAAAAATTCAGCAAGCCAGAAAATTCTGCCTCAGAAATGAGGATTGTACAGTAGAGAGCTGTAGGAGGCCAGAAGCAAGAGTACAGAAAATTCACTGTACAGAACTGTATGGGAAATCAGCCTTGTCAAGTCCTGCTTACCTCAGGAAGTCATTTTTCATAGGCAAGGTTAAAAATATATGTATTAGATTTTCTTTCCTGAGTTTGTCCAGTATTTGTAGTGCCAGGAGGGGGTGCAGGGCAGTTTCTGCCACATCTCTCAGGTGCATCTGTATATTGTCAGTGGCTATAGGTGTCTGTTCAATAGCACAGGAAAGGCATGTCTGTATGCCTATTGGAAACTGAAATATGAAACTGTTTAAATGCTTGGCTTTGGGGTTGAATTTTGAGGAGACAGATTATTTAGTATGCTTTCTGGGTAGTGGTGGCATAGGGTTGGAAAAAATTAGGTCCAGGAGCTATTGGTGTGTGATGGGCTTTCCCCCTGCATCCATTTATCTGTTATATAGCTGAAACTTGTCTTTAGCAAATGTTGTTGACACTTTTATCTTTACTTTCTATTTCAGAGCAGCATTGATGATTGGCCTAAAACTCAGTGGAGACAGATTAATGTGGAACAGATGGATGTGGAGCTCAGGTTTGCCAAGGCAGGTTCCATAGCTGTCTTTTTCTGCAATTTATCTGTCTCATTACCACCCCTTCCTCACTCTTCCCACCCACTCTGATTTTTTGAGTGGAGTTGTTACTCATGTCCAAACTGAATGTTCTGGAACATGTTTTGTTTTGGCGGCTTTTCTTTAAAACTTTATTCTTCTGGATGAGTTTCCAGTCCCTGGGGTGAAACTGCTGTCACTTCTCTGAATTGAGGCAGTATGTGAAAGCATAAAGAGGTAGGGGTTTCGAGACAGGCCCCACCAGAAGAAAGTCATTATTTGTAGAGACAGGAGGAATTTTCAGACATTCATCTGCTCTGCTCTTAGATGTAGCTCCAGAGTGCTGGGAGTTACAGCAAAGATGCTAATTTTTAAAGGGAAGGCACTTTCTTTGCTTGAAGTACTTGCAACGTTTTGTTGATAATAGCCCTGCAGAAGACAGTTCTGATGGGTCAAGGGAACTATGAAGCAAGAATAGCAATGGAGGCTCCCAGATTATTTGCAGGACACTAAAGGAATAGGTCTAAATCATTGATAGTATAGTAGTTGAGTATGGAAGGAAGAAAGTCTTAAACCTAATGAGTATAAAGTTTCTTCTTCTTTTCCATGTTTGTTTCATTCAGGAGTAAATAGGCTTCACTGCATACCCAATTAGTAGTGCTTTGAGAGGAGAATCAGACTCAGAGCAGATACCTTGGCTTCACCATGTTGCTCAAAGCCCTGTCCAACGTGGCCTTGAACACTTCCAGAGATGGGGCACCTGCAACTTCCCCAGGCAACCTGTTCCAGTGTCTCACCACTCTCACATTAAAGAATTTCTTCCTAACGTCTAACCTAAATCTACCCTCTTCCAGCTTAAAACCATTACCCCTTGTCCTGCCACTACACACCCATGTATAAAGTTCCTGCCTGGCTTTCCTGTAGGCCCCCTTCAGATACTGGAATGCCACTATGAGGTCTCCTCAGAGCCTTCTCTTCTCCAGGCTGAATAGCCCCAACTTTCTCAGCCTGACTTCATAGGAGAGGTGCTCCAGCCTTCTGATTATCTTCGTGGCCCTCCTCTGGACTCACTCCAAGAGCTCTATGTCCTTCCTGTGTTGAGGGCTCCAGTACTGGACACAGTACTCCAGGTAGAATCTCATGAGAGTGGAGTAGAGGGAGAGAATCACTTTGTTTGACCTGCTGGTCATGCTTCTTTTGATACAGCCCAGGACACAGTTGGCTTTCTGGGCTGCAGGTGGACACTGTCAGCTGAAGTTGAGCTTTTCATCAACCAACACCTTCAGTTCCTTCTCCTCAAGGTTGTTCTCAATCCATTCTCCCCCTGGCCTGTATTTGTGCTTGGGATTGCTTCAGCCCAGGTGCAGGATGTTGCACTTGGCCTTTTTGAATTTCATGAGGTTGGCATGGGCCCACTTCTCAAGCTGTTCAAGGTGGCTCTGGATGGCCTCACTTCCCTTCAGTGTGTCAACCATACAACACAGCTTGGTGTTGTCAACAAACTTGTTAAGGGTGCACTCAATGCCATTGTCCATGTCACTGACAAAGATGTTAAACAGCATTAGTGGAAGGTGTCCCTGCCCGTGCAGGGGGGTTGGAACTACATGATCTTTAAGGTCCCTTCCAGCCCAAACCATTCTATAAGACTATAGGTGGAAACCCAAAAATGTTTCTATGAACCAAAAAAACCCCCGTTACTTCAATTTTTCAAAAAGAACCCCCGTGGTTTTGGCTCCCAGGGTATATAACATGGACCAGTTTTTGTTTTTCAAAATTTGAATAAAAATACTTCTTACCATTTTGAAAAAAAAATTAAAATTGAAGTTTAATTTTTCAATAATTCAGTAATAAAACTGGAAAGCTGAAAGAAAAACACTGAAGAGTGAGCATAACAGAATGTTTCTATTCCACTATACCAAGCATTTTTTATGTAGAGTTTTAATAAAAGTATATTTAAATTATTTTTATTGCAGAAAGCTCCCAAACAGGCCTAGTACGAAATTTTCATTATTTTTTAACCAAGAATGAAAAAAGGATTGACTGCTGCCTTTTCAGAGCCTTGATTAAAATCTTAGTGTTTTTTTTTAATCGCTAGCTTACAAAGCACTAACAAAATATGGCAGATACACCCACCACTCCTCAAGAATTCGAGTGTGCAAATACTGTGTCTGTAGCTTACTTCAGCTTCAATGGCAGCTGTGCAAATAAAGTTGTTTTTTAGTTTTATGATACACAACATGTCACAGTACAATAAAAAAAAAATACAGTAACAGCATCAAGCAGTATTTCATCTAGGCTGATTAAGTTCACAGTTATCTGAAATATATGCTTATGTCTATATTTTCTTACTCATTTACTTATTTTGCTCTCTGCTTTCTCTTTTCTTTATAGATGAGGCTTTTAGTGGCAGAAGACACTACCTTGACAGACCTTCTGGGACTCCAGCTTCATAAAGTAGAGGATGAAGTCCAAAGTATAGTTGACAATGCTGTGGAGGAGTTGGGTACAGAAAGGTGAGATGTCCCCTTTTTTCCTTCCATTTTTGCAGAATAGGATGTAACAAACTGTTTGTTTAACTGTCATTTCAAGAAATTAATGACAGAAGTATATATTTCATGTGACTTGCCTAGGGAACAACAGTCACAGTCACAGCCTAATGAAACTAACTTTTTGTCTGTTGTATAGTTTGCCATCACTGTGAATTAAATAAAATGTAATTAAAGTTCTTACCTCAAAATATGATATGTGATATGTATAGACAGATCTTGTTACTACTGTTCCAGATTTTGGCAGAAATCTGCCAAACATGGGCTGTCATGGAATTTTCCTATGAAGAGCATCACAGGAGTGGAGCTTCTTTAATATAGTCAGATGAACAGCTGCTCAAAACTTTAGGTAACAATCAAGTAAGGATTTAATTAATAGAAGTACTATTTGAATACCAATATTATTTACTCCTTTGATACACTTGGTTAGTTGAAAATTTTTTCTTGCATCTTTATTACAGAGTTATGTTTTCTTCAGATGCTAGTCTTGGGAAATTATATGTATGCTATGTAACTATATATATTCTTTAAAAAGGATCTTGTCTCCACGTAGGAGTTAACAAAATTACAGCTTTCTTAGCTTATATTTCCTTAGATTTTTTTAAAAGCATTTCATAATACGCTGTCCATTTGCAGTGATTAAAGATGCTTCTATTATGATATACAATAATAAAAAGTTACAGGATAATTTGTTAACTCCTTTTAGCTCCGGTTCCATGGTTTGATAAATTATTTTGGTTAGTGCAGCTTTTCTAGGCTCAGCTGCAAACAATTCTGAGAAGTAAATGTGACACATTTCACTGAACAAGTGAAAGATTGGCAAAATAAATTAAACATGGCAGATTCTGTCATCATTTGAATGGAAGTTCAACACACATGGTCTTATCTAGAAAATATTTTCACTGACTCTGAAGATATCAGAAGCCAGCTGCCTGAAGATGCAAACAGATTTGATGAAATCAACAGAGACTTCAAAGTTACTAGAGCTAGTGTTTTATGTCCATTTATATCTTGCAGTTGAATTATTTAGAGTGGGTAATTAAATAGATATTTTTAAAAATATTATATTAACTATCTAGTTTAAGTATTTCTTTGATAGGCTTGTTTCTAACCCACTGAATTAACATTATTCTAAGAGTATCAGGTTTATCTGGGAGCAGATCCGAAGTGGATTTTGCATTCTTTGTTATTAATATCAAAGTAATTAATTGCCTTCTTTTCCTATCCCATGGGCTGGCAGCTGCTGGTTGACACATTGTCACAAACCATGATTTGTGACAAAGTTCTGCAAGTCAGTGTTTTACCTGACTTTAGTATCTTCTTTTATTTACACTTTGGGAGCTTTTCCACTTCCTGGAGTCACACAGAGATACGATACTTCTGAGTTACAGAAATCCCTTCTGCCAAACTCCCTGTCATTTAGGACAATGACAGTTGAAGTGCAAGTTTATGGTCTACTATTTATTATTAGCCAAAGGTAATTACAGCAATCAACATTTGAACTTACACAAAATATTGTGTCTTAATTGTTCCTTCTGGCCAAAAAAAAGTTGCTGAACCCTTTCTTAGTGAAGAGAATAACTTGTGTGTTATCAATATACCTATAATTCAATTGACATGTGTCAGGAAAAGTTCTCATTACATACAATTCTGAAAAGCTAACGTATTATATTTTTCTATAGAGAGGTTTACCTTTAAAAATGAAAATACTAATTCTTCAAATCTGCAATTTAAACTACGTGGGCAACAGTATGCCTAACTGTATGCCAAAAAAAAAAATAAATCTAAATTCACACCTTTGTAGAAGTTTATAACCTTGTTAAGAACAACGAAATTCTTCATAGCGTTTAAAATGCACAAGTTTCTTCATGGCGCATGTTGAATCGCTGAATGTTAGGGGTTGGAAGGGACCTCAAAAGATCACCTAGTTCAACACCCCTGCCAGAGCAGGGTTCCCTAGAGTAGGTCACACAGGAACGTGTCCAGGCGGGTTTTGAATGTCTCCAGAGAAGGAGACTCCACAACCTCTCTGGGCAGCCTGTTCCAGTGCTCTGTCACCCTCACAGTGAAAAAGGTTTTCCTCATGTTTACATGGAACCTCCTATGCTCCAGCTTATACCCGTTGCCCCTTGTCCTGTCATTAGACATCACTGAGAAGAGCCTGGCTTCATCCTCCTGACACTCACCCTTTACATATTTGTAAATATTAATGAGGTCACCCCTCAGTCTCCTCCAAGCTAAAGAGACCCAGCTCCCTCGGCCTTTCCTCATAAGAGAGATGTTCCATTCCCTTAATCATCTTTGTGGCTCTGTGCTGGACTCTTTCAAGCAGTTCCCTGTCCTTCTTGAACTGAGGGGTCCAGAACTGAACACACTATTCCAGATGTGGCCTCACCAGGCAGAGTAGAGGGGGAGGAGAACCTCTCTTGACCTACTAACCACACCCCTTCTAATACATGCCAGGATGCCATTGGCCTTCTTGGCCACAAGGACACATTGGTGGCTCATGGTCATCCTTCTGTCCACCAGGAGCCCTAGGTCCCTGTTCTCTATGCTGGTCTCCAACAGGTTTGTCCCCAGCCTATACTGGTACATGGGCTTGTTCTTTCCCAGATGCAAGACTCTACCCTTGCCCTTGTTGTATTTCATTAAATTTCTCCCTGCCCAACCCTCCAGCCTGTCTAGGTCTCACTGAATGGCAGCACAGCCTTCTGGTATGTCAGCCACTCCTCCCAGTTTAGTGTCATCAGCAGCTTTGCTGACAGTGCACTCTGTTCCCTCAGCCAGGTCGTTGATGAAAATATTAAATAGTACTGGTCCGAGAACCGACCCCTGAGGAACTCCACTAGATACAGGCCTCCAACTAGACTGTCCCATTGACCACAACTCTCTGACGTCTTTCTTTCAACCAGTTCAAAAAAAAGACATTGAAAAAGACATTGGGCTTGCAAGCATGAGCAATTAACTGTACCAGTTAATGCTTCTGTTACAATCTGTCATTTTTATCCTGCTAGAAGAGTTCTAATAATATAATCCGTGGTATTTGCTTTCCTCCAGCACAGTTCTCTCTGTTCTTTTCATATTTCCTTCATGTTCAGGCTAAACACTGTCAAAATTGGAGTTTGTGGGGTTTTTTTCAGTTAAGAGAGAAAACCTAAAACAAACTGATGTGGTCCCTTCTTCCAATTCTTTTTACTAGTGCTTTTCTTGTCCCAGCATAGTAAGCAGTATGAAGTAGAAAAAAAAAAATCTGAGGGGAATTCCAAATGTTGCAATAATTTCCTCGCACTTCTGCACAGGTGTTTGTGACTGACATAGCAAATACAAAAAAACGTGATGGAAGCTACAATCAAGCCAAAGATGTGTGAAAAATTTGAAGCTTTGAGGCACAGGTATGATTATGAATTGTTTTAAAGTGTAGTTCTGGAAGAAGAAATGAGAGCTGCCAAGTCATGTTTGCTTTTTGTTCAGGTGTGAGCTGATCTGATGGTCATATTTTTATAATTATGTTGGATTTTTACTGCTTTTTATATGATCAATTACATTTGAGGCATTGGGTCATTATTTATGGATTGTATGATGTAAAAATTGTAAAAGATCTTAAAAATATGTTCAATTTGGATCAAATTAATTTTCTCCCATCCACAACCTGGGAGCTGGGTGTCTTTCTTTCACACTTACAGCAGGTGATAGTGGATTGTGTACAGCAAAGGTCCTCCTCCAACACACTCAAAGGTACACCTTGAACTTCCCATTGATGTTCACTCTTCCTATCTGTAGGGGCAGTGATGGTTAGAGTTCCAGCCTGTTTCTCCTTGCAGGAAAAACTTGTAATAGGAAGTTAAAAAAACCAAACCTGAAACACAAATCTGTATTTTGGGATGTCACTTTTGGTATGAGAGATACCAAGTTAATAACTAAAGGGCATCAGTCACACATGAATACATGTGTTTGGTTTTTTTTTCCTTTCCAGGTAGGCATGTAATGGAGTATTTTGATTCTTAATGCTTTTTATATCAATACCAGAATATGTTTTCATGTTTATTATCCTTCATACATAAAAGAAAATGTGTACATCTGAAAAAAAAAAAAGAAAAAAGAAAAAAGTGCATACTTTGCTCTCCCATTAGACTGGTTCTTAACTGCTGCTTTTGGTTGAAGGGGAGTATCCTGACTTACCTTTTCAGGGGCTTTTCTGGTACAATTCTGTTCTCTTGGGTTCCTTGGTCTAAATGAATAAGAAGAGCAGGTTCCCTTTCAGTTTCTGGAAAGGCAATGTGTAAGGTTTGCCACGTTCTCTGCTCGTTACAGCTGTATTCATTGTTATAATTTTAAGTAATATGTGGATTGTATTGTTCTGTTTTACTCTTTGGTCTGATTTTCTCCTTAACTGGGAGGAATCGGCTTTAGGTGATTAAAGGCACGTGTCATCAACATCTGTCTGCTTTTCAGACTTTCTCTTTGTAAAAAAGCTCTGGCTGAATATTTAGAAATCAAGCGCATCACTTTTCCTTGCTTCTGTTTTGTTTCTTCAGCAGACTTGCTAGACATCCTTTCGAAAGGAACACAGCCGAAACAGGTGAGCCTCTTTGGATATTATTGTGTTTCATTTTGTCTACAGAAAGCCAAGTTTTCCAGCTAACTGTGTGAGGTGATACTATCATAGAACTGCACGTTTGTTTCTGAGTGTTAATTTACGTTATAAACAGGAACCCTTTGTGTCCGCCAGCTAGGATAGGTACAAGGTGTTCAGCAAGGAGAGATTAAACCGTCATTTTGAGGAGAAATGTTACAAATTCTGTGCTGTATCTTGCTGAAATTCAGCCATATGCCATTTGCATTTATTTCGATTTTTGGCTTGTAGGTTTGCAGGAATTAGAAATAGAAAAGGTCAATGAGATCATCAAATCTATTCTCCTTCTGTCATGGATTGATCAAATTTCAGCCATGCCATGTGTACTGATGATAAGTAAGACTCAAAGATCTATGGTTTCTGTTAAGCTGTTGCTGACCAAGCTGCTGACTATTGTACAAGGAGTGTTTTTGTAGCTGTCCTTCTGTTTTTCTTCCTTGAACAATAATCTGCTAGGTTTTCTGACACTTTGAGACCAATTTGTATAAAAGCACAGGCACTTTGATGTATTTCAGAAGCTTTAGACTATGTTATCTCTGTGCCAGATGATACTCCTGGCCTCAGGGACTATCCAGCCATGGCCATTTATTCTCTGAGTGGTCGAGTTACTGGTATGTCTTAAACAAAGCCTTTTTTGAAGGGATGTGACATGTAACAGAAGAATTGATGCTTTCCAAGGGGATGAAGGGCTTGTGAGGCTTGAACACTGAGCCTTTTCAACCATGAGGGTAGAGTCTCATAGTTTCTTCACATAACTAAATCTCAGTGATTTGTTTCAACCAAACATTGCTATATGCCACATATAAGAACAACCAAAAAATTCTTCTGTTCTAGTTGTCAGTCATAAGAGTATGCTGATGTGTAGACATTGATCTTCAAACTCCATGGTCTTTGGAGAACTTGTAGTTATATGAGGTATTTAGACCCAAATGGACAATTTGTGAAATGAGTACTACCCATAATTAACAATTTCTCAGTTTTATATTAAGCCATCTTTGTCCTTCAGACTCTTCTGACCACTGACAATAGAGTGATTAACTACATTCACTACTTTATCTGAGACCATTTTCCCTCAGCTTTTCCCATAAAAAAAACTCCTGTGTAGTGATCATGCAACAGCTGTTGCCTTGTCAGTCTGTGCCATCAGGGAAATCAGAAGTACTCTTGTTGCTTATTCAATGGGCTTATAAGCAGTCTAATACTATGTAAAGAAAATGGGATGTAATTTTTTTATTGTCTTTAAAACTTAAGAACTGCTGACTGATCACCTGGTAGTTTGGCGCATCTTACTTGCGAAGATCTAATTGAAGCCCTTAGTGCTGAAAGCATTAGAGTAAGAAACACAATTGTAAAATTAGTGCAAAGACTTCATGTTATCCAGTTAGTTGCTAAAGAACTGTGTTGAACTTTGCTGAACCCCCAAATCTTATTATGTATAAAAAATGTTAGTGTGGTAGTCATCCACTTGAATAGAAATATACTTTAAAGTGATTGGCACACTAGTGGTGTCCTTATACATCTGGTATTTTTGGGTGGTCCATCATCTTACCAAACTTTTTGACAACATTGCTGATCTTAAATTTCAAGAGAATATAGAGGAATCTATAAATTTTGCCTTTGGTATGTACAGCAGAGAAAAGGAGTATGTTCCATTCCATGAGGTGTGTGGATGCAGTGGTCAGGTATGTTGAGTTATGTGAAACTTCATGGATTTTGCCCTCTTTGGGATATAGACTAAATAGACACTTTCAGTGGCACAAAGTGATGCCTTTTGAATGTGAATTTAGGAAAAAAATTAAAATTAAACCTTACCTCTGCTTTTCCAAATTTCAAAACATTTTGTGTCCCAAACCCATGTAATAAACTAATAATTTAATAAATTTTCTAGCTGCCCCTCGTATGTATGGTCTTTTTAAGATGTGTAGAGAGTTAAGTGTTCAGGAGCAATGAAAAAGAAAAAAAACACCCAACATGTATTAAAAGCAACAGAAGCCTATGGTTGAATGTTGCATTTCTCATACTTTCTTTCTCCTTCTGCCCTTTTATTTCATCTTCCATTATACTTTCAGACCCCCTCTTCTCTTACCCTTTAGCACACACCTCTCCAGACTGCCAGCTCTCTCCTATGTCCCCTATCAGCTGAACAGGGTTTTAGCTGTTTTTGAGTCTCGTATTTACTAATTGGCCAGCCAGTATGTGTGCTAACTGGGTAGTGGTAGGTCAGAAAGAACAGATCAGCAGCTTCTGAGACAATAACTTATTGTTCTCAGAACAGTGCTGAATGGATAAGCATTCACATTGCATAAAATCAATGTTGCATGTGGTTCTAATGATTGATTGTCTCAGCAGGGAGGCCCCAGACAGAATGGACAAATATATGCAGCTTGCCCTCCTAGAGATAGTTGCTCCAAGATACAGCTGTGTTTAAGCACATAGAGACATAGGAAAGACTTTGTTGTCTGTGTTTACCCTGTGTCTGTGAACAGAAAAACTTCAGACTTTCATCTTTGAAGCTCTAAGACAGTATGCCTGTGTGTTCAAGTCAGATGGATATGTAAACCAAAACAAGGTCTGGTATCTCAGTAGCTGGGAAGGGCTCCTCTGAGCTAAATCCTACTGAAGAGGCACTAGGGGAGAGAAAATGGAAGCAATAACCTCACTCTCATTTAAAGTTTTTAAAGAATGTCAAAGTAAAGAAAAGCCTTTGTAAAGATTATTGAGATGATCTTCTTGTATTGTTAGCATAAAATGTACTATTTATGTTACATTAAAAATTTATGCATGTTTGGTTTTTGTTTGTTTGCTTATTTGTTTGTTTTCTTTGAAAGGTAGCATCTTGGTTACAGTACCTTGAGGAAACTGTACAAAGAAAAGTGCACCATGGAGATGATACTGGCCTATGAAGAGAAGCAGAGAGACCAGTGAGTTTCTGACTGCCCCGCCCAGGTTGCACTTATTGGATCACAAATCTGGTGGGTTTCAGATGTTGAAATGGCATTCAGAAACTGGAAGAGGGCTTGGCATCAGCCCTGAAGGACTGCCAAAAGAAGCAGGTATGGATTTTTTTTTTATTTGGTGTAAATAAGTACAATGAGAAGATGTTCTCAGAAAAAGATATGAGTGGCATATTCAGTAATTCTAATCCAGTACTAAATAAAATGCTATTAGCATATAATGAAAAAAGAAATTGGTCTTCTGCTTCCATTTCTGTTCTATCATGGACATTATCACACCTTAATTGCTGGGTTTTCCATGTGATTATTCTGAACTGAGATGAAAGGTAAAAGCAAAGATACTGCCAAAGATCAGCCACAGTGGTGTAGCAAGAACAGAATATGCAGCCAATACACACACAAATGTTAAAGTCATGTATTTGTGTAAAGAAGCCAAAACTGGTTTTGTTTGTGTCAACCTAAAGAATTTACTTCTAACATTATTAGTTTGAGTTCCACTTCAGAAGCATACCTTCTGCAGTTTGGTTTTTGCTTTGCCCACGTTTACCTCCAGCTTCTTTTGAATGTTTTTGTCCTTTTTGAGTATTTTTTCTCTTTGCGAAACCTATAAATAGTCTTGGTTTTGTTTTCCAACCTAGAATATCTGCCAAAGGGAAATATGAAATAGGAGAGAAACTTTGGAGGGGGAGGAAATCAGATAGAAGTGTCTGCAATTATCCCTGTAATAGAGATGGTGGATAAAGATTAGTCTTTGTTTGCCATTTCTCATTATACAAGACCTAATAGGCACTACCTGAAGCTATTAGGTAGCAGACTTTAAACAAAATAAATACTTTCACACAGTGTACACTTTAAAATATGGAACTTCTGGCTACAGAATGACAGAAGTATAAAAAAGGTCAAAAGAAGGGTTATCCAAATTTCAGTGCAGTTCATGGCTGTTAAATACAATGATGAAATAGGTAGTGTATGTTTGGGGTTTGTTGCCTTGGTTCTTTTTTTGTTTAATAAATTCTGGCTGCTGCATTTGTGGCAAATTATTTCACCATAGATGTTCACGCTAGAGATGCTGTAGCAAGCCTTGTGGGCTCAGAAGGTATGTGTCTGGTTCACCTATATTTTACATGCACAGTTTTAGTGTTTTAGGAAGGAATTAATAGTACTTAAGCCAAGTTTGGTTCAGGATGTGCATGTGGGTACCAGGACAGTAGAGGTGGAAAGACCGCCTGCTTCATAGCTGTGTGCCATGCCTCTGTTTTTATGGGCTACTGCCTTCTGAATGTAAAAGTTATCTGAAAAAAATCAGGTGTCAACTTTTACCCAGCTTCTGGGAACACTTCAACCCTTTAGTAGGTTTTTTCTTGAGCAGCAAGATATTTCCTTTAAATTTCACATCACAAAAATGAGTGCAGACAATCCTTGGGCAGTCTGAGCAGTTTCTTCAAATGTCTTTCGTTGTTCTGCTTTTAATGATTCCATTTTCAATCATTTACAGAGTGTTTTGCTCTCCTTCTAGAGGTGTACCTGTTCATCTCTAGAGAAAGGCACTCCTCTGCCCTGGTGGCTGTTTTTAAGTTCATACAATTACAATTTTGTGTCTTTGTTTAAACCAAGCAGCTCACTCTATGTATAACTTTATTCAGGTAAAACTAAGGTGGCTGGCACACGTTGCTGTTTTGAATGCACAAAACATTTCAGTGGATGGAGACCGAAATAGGAAAGAATTCTCATTTTCCTTCTGACCTCCTGAGCCTCAAAAATAAAATGCGTTTTTAAGGTTGCATTAAGACAAGAAAAAACGAGGCTTGAAGAGTAAAATGAAACTCATCTGGTCCAAGTAATTTCTGCTGCCATGCAAGCACCGCATTGTTCGTGAGGAGAGGTCGTGGTTTAATAAGTGGCAACGTGTTCTGCTGTAATAGCTCTTATAAAAAGATCTTATATTACACTTGCATCTGTATAAAAGCACAAATGCCTTTAATTGGTTGTTAGTTACTATTCATAACTGGCTAGGAATGAGGTGTGAGACCTACTGATGACAGCTGTAGTTTGTGATGAGTCTCGTTTCTTTCATCTGAATAGCTCCTACCTGGCATAATGGCTCTGCAATGGCTTTTTAGGTCACCAGCTCCTGAGCTTTTGCTTGGCTGTCACAATTATGCCATAGATGGGATGACACCCAGAAACACTGTTTTGCCAACATTTGTGATGCTCAGTTTCAGTACTTTTATGAGTAATTGGGAAATGCCCCCTGGCTAGTTATTACACCTTTGACTGACAGGTAATGACTGTTACTAATAACAGTGTCTGCTTTATCTATTTAAGTGAATAAAAGTTAAATGCTTCTTAGAAGTTCAGTGTTCTTTCATACCTCGTGTATTTTATGAGGTTATTAAGACACAGTATCATGCATGTGCAGGTAGGTGTGCATACTTAAGTAATGGTATGATCTTAATGTTCATTACTTTTAAAGTAACTAAAATATTTATTGCATAACAATATATATATTCAGTGTCTAGTCTGAAGAAGAATATGAATTAACCGAGGTTAATCAGGAGTTCTCAGCAAAAAAATCTTTTTTTCCCATATGTTTAAGTACAAACCAGTACTTTTTTTTGTACCACATAAAATGAAGCTTTTTTCTGGAATGTCTTGGCTCCAGGATGGAATTTCACATCAAAACCATTGATTTAGAATGACACATCCAGAAATCCTGGCTGGTTTAGTGCTTATGACCCTCAGTTGAAAGGGACAATTCTGGGGCTTTGAAATAGGCAAAGCAGCAACTAAAGCCTCCCATTTCTTGTCCTGTGTGACCATTGATAGGATATTAGTTCCTGCTAAAAAATGTTGATGTGATTGGTTTTCATATCTAAAATAAGCATTTTCCAAGTAGTGCCACAGCGTGATTTGACATTAACATAGACCATTAAATTATAATGAGGAAGTGGACTTAGACTAAATCTCCCATGAAACACAAGGTTTGAGAAAAAACTCCCAACATTGTAGATGTTCCTTGCAATGGTAACAGTCACTTTTCTTCTGTTTAGGTGTTATGTTACTCTAACCCAGTCTCTTCACCTAACAATGAGCAGTGCTTCTGCAGGGCCAGCTGGCACAGGTAGAACAGACCACCAAAGATCTGGGCTGTGCTCTTGGTATGATGGTGTATGGCTTTAACTGTTCCAAGCAGATGGGATTACAAGGTGAGATGTTCTGTTAAGCAGTATGGAAACTGATGTTTAGTTTCTTTTTTTCATATGACGTACATTGGAAACCATAGCTTTCCAGAAAAAACAAAACCTTGAATCTTCCACTTTTGATTTTAGTCTATAGGGAATATCTACAAAGGTTTGCTCCAGACAGGAGCCTGGGGATGCTTTGACAAAATCAATTGCATCTCAGTAGAAGTTCTGTCAGTAGTAGCACTACAAGTAAAGACTATCCATGATATAATTAGGAACAAGAAAAATAAGCGAGTATTTTAGCAGTGCGTCTTTATTGTCCTCTGCAGTTTATAGATACTGAACCAGTAAAATCTTTTTCCAGAGTTCCTCTGAAACCCTTTGTAAACGCAGTGAGGGAGTAGATGGTAACATTAAATCACTTGTGTAATATCCTACCTTAAAATAACTTTCTCTTAAAAATGTAGCAATAAATGTGAGTGAACTTCTGGCTCAACAGGAATCCAATTAAAGCTCTGCTGTTGCAACTCTGGTCCTGTTCAAGTCACACCATGTGAGATCATTGCACCCATAGGATGAGACATTTGGTTGGACTCAGCCTTGTAAAAAGTCTGAGGGGTTCCAGTGTTTCCCAGTTTGTTTGAGACAGGCGTTGTGTTTCCACTGTATTGTGCTTTCCTTCTTCTGCTTCCGTTAATCAATGCTGCCTCCTGGCCTTTCAAACCCACCACATCCCTATCGGTCTCATTTATTCTACATGCTTCAAAAATAAACTCCTCTTATAGATGTACTTCAGCTGTATGCACTCTTTGTTGCTTTAATAGTCTGTTTTCCTTCCCAATTCAGTGCTGGCCAGAGGAATCACAGGTTACTAGAAGCTGGTGCCTATCAGAGAAGTGTCTTTGCTCAGCTCTAAGAAATTTACCAGGCGTTTGCTTTTGACAGTTGTGCGAGACTGCATCCAGGCTCAGATGTACCTTTGTCACCTGACCCATGGTGGCTGATTTTCTATGATGAAATTGCTTACATCTAATCCAACTGTAACATTTTTTTCTTATCTTTCTTATAACATATTTTTATTCCTTAGGGAAAACATTACATTGAAGTCACCAGTGGAAATATTTATTACCATGAACCCAGGATATGCGGGTAGGACTGAACTACCTGAACATCTCTAAGCTCTGTTCACCAAGTATGCTATAGTGTATTTTTATGTTAAACAAGTATATCAAGTCTATATTTAGAGTACATAGGTCACCTAATATTACTAGCTTTGATTTCCAATTAAATGCAATTTGTGTTTGCTTCAGAATTTCTGTGGAAAAAAAAAAATCAATATTCAAGTCAGGTGTGCCTGTACACCGCAATGACCAGGGAAATTAAGTGTATACCTTGCCTTTTAAAAAATCTAATTGTAAAGGTGTACCTGTGAATACACAGGAAGTACCTAATATATTTGTTGTTTTGTGGCTTAAGCTAGTAAAATAACTATTTGAATAAGTGTCGAGATATCATGTTCTTCAATGGGTGTTGGCATGCACACGTTCATAGATGTTTTGTAACTGCCAGTTGAAAATGAGAGTGCACAGCAAAAAATCTCATATGCTTTTGGACACTGTAGAACAGCCCATTATCTTTTTCTTAAAGTACCTATTTATGTTTTGTATCTTAAAATGAATTTCTCAAAGAAGAATTTTTTTAATTTAAAAGATTTGACTGTATTTTGCGTGCTGCACTTTGTGATTTTTTTATCAGAATTATGTCCTGAGATGAATTAATTCCACAAACGGTTGCTTTGGCATGATGGACAGTAAAACTATGCCAATTTATTCCAACAAAGTGTTGGAGCTGCGCTTTGAACTATGTGGTAATGGTCTTTGACTTAAGTGGTACAGGGCTTGCTGAAAGAGTTGTCACTTGAAATCCTTGCTCATGCATTAACACTTTTCACTGGTATAATCAAGACTTGAGAAAAAAATATTCTGGGATTCTGTGTCTCAAGATATTGCAGTTCAATGGGGCAAACTGCAAGGCATTGCCAGGCTAGGGAGGCACAAGTATAGACATGTTATCTGGGATCTGCTCCTCTGGGCAGCAAATCCCTTTGATTTTTAAGATGGAAACTTAGAGCAGAACTGGGCATCACTGCTGCTTCTGTGAGCAAGTTGAAACACAGGTACTACTTTATTCTGTATTAAAAGCTACATCAAGATTTGGTGTATGTCATTATTTCTGCTTTAGCCACGGAATTTCTCACATCATACTCCTTCATGCTTTCCCTGCAGAAAGACACAATGTCTGTTGAAGTTAGAAAGCTGTTTGCTCAGGCACATCTCATCCTCTTGCCAATAAAGCATCCTGCTTCAGATGGCAGGACTGAGCAGCAGCAGCAATTAGTTTTCTTGTTCTTTGAGCCTAAATTACAATCATTTGTAACAAGCAGTAAGTAACATCTGTTTACAAGGAGGTGGTTAGGATTTGAATTCATCTGCCTCTGCAAACAGTGTCATTGAATAAGATTCTATAGTTGGGTCTTAGCCAACTTTGGAGGGAGACCCTCAGAGATGCATTCTGCTTCCCAGTAAGTGGTTTTTTTTTAATATTTCACAACTTCGCTGTCTCTTCACCCATCCTTCTCATTAATTGCCATCTAAGAACTCTTCAAGAAAAAGCAGGATTGGTGCAGACCAAGGGAATGATGTTGGACAGCCCCTCACTTCAGAACCTCGCACAAGGGAGGACAGACTGACAGGACTCCATCCCCCCGTGTCTGCAGGGTGCAGCTGCCACCCTTTTTGCATTCAGAGTCAGCTGCCTTGGCAGCCATGTCTTCTGTGGCTGGCTAGGTGTGTTTGTCAAGAGAGCAGGAGGGATCACTCCCCCTTACTTCCAGGTGTTTCATCTCTCAGTGGCCTCCTAGACAATGGAAAATGCATATGATTTATTTTTGTTGTTTATTATTTTAGTTGTTTTTTTTTCATTTGGGAAGAAAAGAGTAAGGGTTATGAAATAGTATTAGTTAATGATATCTCTAGTGAAAGATAAAGTCAAATTATTGCTTTATTTGATGTACTTTCTATTATGGTCGTCTTTGGTTTTGTAATTATTAGTATTTTTCAATTTTCAAAATGTACTTGCTACATAGAGCTGAAGTGTTACCTTTACCTGGTTGTCACATAAAATAAGAAGCCTTTGGAATGAAAGTATGAACTGCTGCATTTGGGACTCAGGAATTCAGCGTGATGTCTGTGATAGCTCCTATTCAGAGAACAATGTACAGGAAAGATGGGAACTAAATGGTAAACCATTAACTCCACATATTTGCTACCTAATAAAATCTCACAAGGGAGAGAAGATATATGAAATACAACTAGCCTGATATTTTGCAAACTTATTCTATTTGCAAGAAGGATATTGGTTATGGTAGGTAGAAGAGTATGTACTTTTTTATAATTGAGCATAATAGATATAGCAGCCTTTGGGCTTAGAAAGAAATGCTTCTTAGGGAATAGTTAACTTAAAATTATTTAGCAGAGGAATGCTTACTCCTTTTCTATACTATATGTTATTAATTTCTGTCAGAAATATACTGCTGGACTAAGCCACTGGTCTTAATTTTTTTGTATTTACATATGAATGGAGAACAGAATAAGTCTTTGTATTTATCAGTAATAAGAAAAGTGCTCTAAGAGACAAATTTGCTGGGTTTTGGCTGACCTGCACACAAAACTCAAGATCTCTTCTCTGCTACTATGTAACTTAAGTAGTGAGTTTTAATGAGGAAATTGTTTAGCCCTTGCTTTATTGTTTTGTGTTACTTCTTTAATTGAGAATTTTTCTCATTTATATCATTAAAATGGCTTTGGTTTTGTTCTAAAAGTTTGAACTAAAGGTTCAAAGGAGCAAAAAGTGAAACCTTCAAAAGCAGCCACAATTTCATATAAAAGCATCAAAGCCCTCAAAAAATTGAAGTTCTTTTAAAAATGATGGCATTTTTAGCAGTGGCAGAGTGTTGCACTTGACTTCCAGACCCTGTTCAGCTGCTGGCAGTGTCCTCCAGTCATTGGTGGCAAGTGACACTGCTGCAGACTCTGCTTGTTCTGAGTTTTGGTAGTACCTGTCTTGCAAGCTCTTAGTTTCTCAGCTGCCTCCTTTGTTTACAGCAATGTTACTGAATACTAACAATCAACAGTGCCTAATTAGCTCCTTTTACTTTGAAGAAAGGTCCTTGTTAGTGTTGACTGACACTCTTAATTGTGACTCTCTCGAGCTCTGTTTTTTAAAATGTTTGCACACATGAGTAATTTGATTTAAGTGACTTATTCTTTCCATGTTTAAATACTAATCTGTGTATTTGGATTATGTGGTTTGTTTTCTTCCTCAGACCCTGTGCCATGGTTGTCCCTGACATTGAACTGATCTCTGAAATTATGTTGGTTGTTGAAGGGTTTATTGAGGCATGTTTGCTAGCCAGGAAGTTTATTACCTTGTATACACTCTGCAGGGAACTGCTTTCTAAACAGGTGAGGGTCTCTGTGGGCTTCTGGGTTTGATATGTGTTAATGAACACACAGTCCATACCAGTGTATGTACTGTATAATAATGGAGGGAGGGGTTATGTAGTCTTACCTTTTTTTTTGAAGACACTTTAAATCACATGTCCATCCTTATTAAATTGTCAGACACGAATTTAGAAGAAAATGTCCTTTCCTGTGATATTGGGACATTTGTAATGCAATAACATTACATTAAATATTTGTATATCACAGCTTCGTACCTGGGATGGCTGAACAGCATCATGCTGTTGTGTAGTTATCTACATTAGAAATGGAACTAACTGTTGGGGAAGAGCAAAACCTTCAAAGACTGTATGAATTATTATGAATAGTAAATAATGCATTCCATTTCGATGGATGTTTCTTTAAGCTTTCCCCATAAATACAGCAAAGGATTGTTTGAAAAATGGAAATAAAGTATTGCTAAAGATCTAATTATTATACCAGGAAGAATTCATATTCAGAATAGTTATCTTAAAAATCTGCAACTTAGAAGACTAGAAAGTTTATAGTATTTTCCCCATATGCATGCTGTTTTACTCATTTCCAACTGTATAATTTTTCACAAGACATTCTTAATATTCAGTTTTATTAGTAGAATCAGAACTTGGAGAACCCTTTAGCCTTAAGCCATAAACTCTAGCAAGCAGGGCCATTATGAAGCAACTTTATTTTCATGCCTGCATAATTTTGAAATTATCTCTAAATATCCTGAAGTTTTCCTGACACATTCTTGCAATGTTTCTAGAGATAATGAATTTTAACATTGTATACCATCAGATAGCAATATTGTCTGCTTTGCTAGAACAAGGAGTCCTCAATTCTAATGATTACTTTGTCCTGGAGTAATTTTCTGAATTCAGAAAAATCACTTGTACAATTTTTTGCCATTTTAATATTAATAATAGTAATAATGATATTATTGTTTGAAGCAAAAACTAGACTGTTCTTGTTTGATTATTATTTTTATCTTATTTGCTTTACTTTTAATGGAAAAGGGAGAAACCAAACCCCTGTGACTAAAATTCTGGGCTGCTGAGAAACTAAAGTACAGTTCAGAGAGCTCTGAGAATATTAGTCCACTCTTGGGGCTTTTAGGACTCTCAGTAGACCTTCAGGGGCTCTTGGATCCTAGCAGATGAAAACTCCTTCAGAACAGGGTTGTCAGAGTTCTCAGATCACATGCTGTGAAGAGACTTCTGGTCCTGTCATACCATGGTAACTAGCCTGGATGTCTTAGTCTTTGTAAACTGGACAACCCACACAGCAGGTTGCTGTAAAGATGCATATCTTGCTCTTTCAATAATCCATCAGACAGCAAACCAATACCTTTTTTTTTCATTTTTAATGAAATCTTAACTAAAAATCTAAGAAAAAGCTCCTTATGCCCAGTAAGTTCCCAAATTTTTCTATTTTCATAATCATCACCGTGTTTAACTTTTTTTTTCTTTCTTCTTTGTAATACATTTTGTGTATTTGATTCACAGTTACGGAGTGCCACTATCATGGAAGGTGATAGTGACATCTTTTTAAAAATGTATATTGTTAACTTGTGGGTTTGCTACTGTTTCTTCCACCTCTCCCTTTTTGTTGTTGTTGGAGTTTGTTTTGTTGGAGTTTTTGTTGGTTTGGGGTTTTGGGGTTGGTTGATTTTGATTGGTTGGGGTATTTTTTGTTTGTTTGTTTAGATGAGTATACCATACAGGCTGTATTTAAGTTGAAGTCATAGGTGTGGGTGCAGCTCACGTTCTGAAACTCTAGGTGACTGGTAGCCAGTTTAGGTGGTGACAGCAGGGTAGTTACAACCCCTGATGGACTTTTGAAATTGAGGGAGGGGCAGTGTGTGTACCCTAAGGAGACTGTAGACCACTATGACCGATGTGATACATGCTAAGGTAATGAGATGGTGACCATGTAACTCTTGACTGCAGCCACACAGAGGTCAGAGAGGAGCTGATTACCCACATACTTACCCAGCTGCTCGTGTAGTAACTGGTCCCACTGCTGGTTATACCAGAATGAACCATCTGGGATCTCTACTTGACCTGCAAGAACACCTTTTAATGTAGTTGTAGCCTTAAATTTAGAGCAGTAACTTTATGGTAGACTCAGACATAGCAGATTTGGCTACTGGGGTGCTCCCTCCAATCATTCAGACTCTGTTCATGTTTTTAAATTTCCAGAATGTTTCAAACTCCTTTTTTTTTTTTTCCTCTAACTCTACCCTGGAAGGAGAGGGAAAGAATGTTACACCACCCTGGAAAAAGGAGGAAAAGAAATTTAAGACCCTATGAGTGATGGAAAAAGTTGTGTCTTCTGCAGTGAATATCTGCCTTCCTACTGCCAGGGCTTAGGGGAAGATGGAAGCTTTTTCTCTGCCCTTCACTTCCCAAGTATTTCTAGGGTTTTACGCTAGGCTGTAGCTATCTGCTTCTCTTTTCCTCTAATGTTGGTGTTGGAGCTCATTGCAAAATACGTTGGTAGTCTGTCCAATCTTCTATTTTGGAAAGAAAAGTATGGCTAGGCCAACTAAGTAGAAGTTTGGCAGCATTTTTTTTGCTTGCCTTGTTTCATTGTGGAGGTATAGTTGCAGTGAATGCAATAATACTTGGAGCAAATTTTGCTGTTTAAAAATAGGGAGCAAAGTGGTGGAATACTAAAAATTGAATGGATATTCACACTTTTTAATTTTTCTCTTTACTAGACTTCCAACACTGGCCTAAAACCACTGCAAGACTACAAGGGAATAAAAAGGTGTAATTTTACTCTGTATGTAAACCAATAGTTTTTTCATAAATACTACCACTTAGTTTTATCTCCTGTGCTAACATGACTGGTTAAAATGTTTTCACAGGACCATTATGACTGGGGACTTCGTGCTGTAAAGTCAGTTTTGGTAGTTGGTGGCTCACTGAAACAAGGAGACCAGAACAGACCTGAGGATCAGGTAAAATCTTCACTTAAAAACATCCAAGAGTAGGAACTGTTTCTGGTGTTTTGCCTTTGAAGGAAAACAGAATGCTAAAAAAGAGGATTTAATGCTCTTGCAATATGTGGTTTGCTGTCCTTTTCCAGGTGCTTATGCGAGCCTTAAGAGACTTCAGTTTGCCTAAAATAGTGACAGATGATATCCCAATTTTCATGGGTCTTCTCAGTGACCTGTTTCTAGCTCTGGATGTTGCAAGGAAGCGGAACCTCCAATTTAAACAGATGGTTAAAAAAAATCTACCCTGGATCTTCTCTTGCAGCCTGAAGAGAGCTTTATACTCAAAGTAAAATAATTCACTGCCTTTAATTACTCCCCTTAAGAGTTTCAATCAAAATAATTGCAAATGGGTTGTATTAGACATTACGTTTATTTTTGGGTATGTTACAGTATTGATGAGGTGTCCTCAGTGCCTCGGTATTTCAAAGGCATTTTGTGGTGGCAATAATGCACCTTAGTATGATAAATATGCCTGTAAGAAAATGTGTGTCCTGTTCAAAAAAGCAGTCTACGCTGCTAAACATGTTTGCTCGTGTACAGTACCAAGCATTTGTACTCGGTAACAAAATAATTATCAGTGATTATTTTAAGGGAGGAGAGAAGGGTAAGGGAGCAAAAATATATAAATAAGAAGGTGTGGATTTGAAGTGTGCACATATGGCTTTTCTGTGTTCTGGTATTTCTATATGAGTGTGCATATTGTGCTATACATCTTAAAAACATGCATGTACATGTATGTGTGCATGTATATGTATAATAATTATTTTTCTATAAGCTAACACTAATTTTAGTCTGAAGTACGGATAGGGTGAAAAGGTGAAACTTAGAAACACTGGTTATTATATGGGCCAAATAAAAAGTGTGCTTCATTGGACTACTAAGAAAGTATATTCCCACTCTCCTTCAATAAACATCCACATCTTCTGTATGTTATAGCACACTCCTTTCCTTTATTAGAGATTATTGGAAACAAAAAAAACCAAGCTGGTTAAATGTGAGTGATTTCAGGATTTATAAAGGATTTTCTGTTGTAGTTTATCTTGTTCCATTAACCTGACAGAAGGATGAAAGACAATAAGCTATACCTTGGGGTATTATGAACTTTGCAATCAACCTTCTATAGAATTTTTTTATTCCTGTTAACTGGGTGAATCAGAAGATGAGCACTAAAGAACATGGACTTGTTCATACTGAACTTTAGAAAATCAATGTGGATGCTCTTCACTAAAACAGAAATCCATAAGCAGCCAAGCTATTTTTATTCTGCAGCTCACAGAAGTATTTCTTTGGAAGAAATGTATTACTTTAGTGGACTGGTTTAGTGTTTTACCAAATAATAGCTGCATAACTGTTCTGAGGGTGGAATTCACTCTGCTAAATTGATGGCAAAATTGTGGTAACTGTTCTGTATCCCCGGGTTGGCACAATCCTCCTGGATCTTATGGCTAGATAGCAGAATGAGATTTGCTCTCGCTTGTTGAAGTAACTGCTTTCATTAATTTAAGCCAATTTTCTTCCCATTTTCTGGGAGACAAAGTTGCTTGATGCAGCATCAGCTCAGCTGAGGCAAGTCTGCCAAGAAGGTGTAAGTCCAGTTACTCTGTTAAAGGGAATAAAAAGATGAAGGGAGAGATACTTTTCTTTTTTGTGAATAATTGTGTGTCTGTTCAGAGGACCATAGGACAAGAAAAGTGTTCACCATGTATTGCTCCTGTTCAGCTGGAGGAGCTCCTGGCAGTGCATCACTCTGTTTTTCACTGGAAATGCAGGGACTGGAAAGAGTAAGGTACCTGCCTACCTGCGTAGCACATTTTCTTTCTTATATTGTAAAAAAATTGTCATGGCTCTTGCAGAAAACATTCTGCATGCTGCCTTTGCCTTAGGCTGCAGTGTAATAACACGCTGTTCAGGCCCTGCAGTCAGCTGCATGATGTGCAATGGCAAAGCTCAAATGTTACAAGCAAATTCTACATTTTAATCTGTTGTTTGCATGTCCCAAAGGAAAATTAATCATGACACCAAGTAATGAGCATTCAATTTAACAGATAGACTAGGTAATATTTTTTCCTGGAAGGAAAGCAGGATGGTTTAGTTAGGCTTCTACACAGAAATAGTGGAATATATTGCCGAAACACTAGACAAATACTTCTAATAGATAATTCATGCCCTTTTCTGCTACTAAATGTTGGCAGCTGTGTAGACTTTCTTCCCCATTCAACCCTTTCCATTAGAGAAGACTGACTGCAGAGTACAGCCATTTCAGCATGGGATTCTCCTTTCCTGTCCTTTGGCTAAATGGAATTTTGCAGCTAAACTAGCACAGAAGCCACGAGTAAACTGTTGACAATTCAGGGTGAACTGTTGAATGAGTGCAGGGCTTTGCAGTCAGAGACCCAGTTCATGAAGAAAGTCAAAGATTCCTGTTGTATCAAAATTGCGACACCAGCATGCAGCCTGTGTCTCCTCTACAAGTGCTGAAAGTTCTGCATCACACATACATGAACATGGAACAAAAGCCAGTTTGGAATGGCCTTAATCCAAAAGCTCTGACACCTTATGAACTGTTTGGTTCTTGGAACCCAAGAAAGGAAAGATGGCCAGTGGCACACATGTTCTTCTTACTGGGATCAGTTTCTGGTAGCATTGTTGTCCATCTGAAATGCCAATGCCAGAATTTGGAGAAGGTGTTAGAGAAAAAATTCTTGCATTTTTCTGTGTTTTGATGCAATGAGATATGGGTGCAGAGCACTGGTGGCTATGGAAAGACTGGGGTCAGGGCAGGATGCTAGCAGACAGAAAAGCACTAGCCCAGATGATGCTGATTCAGCTGCCTTAAAGAGCAAGTTATTTTCTCCCCAGATCCACAAAATGTCCCATATCTCACCCATATAATTAAAACTAATGACATACTCTCCTGTAACCAAAACAGAAATAGGTCATTATTACATAAAATGCAGTCATTTTGCTGTATCAAGTGTTCACTGAAAATATTTTTTGATTTTTACTTTGAATAACTGTCTCATAAGTGAGCATGGAAAAAAAGCAAGATTTTTATGCTAGAAAAGCTTCTCGTTTCAGTGATTCATTAAGTCTTCTGAAGTTTTAATTACTGTGCAGTGTTGTTGTTTAAACTCATGGGATTCTATTGACATACTATTTGCAGGTCTGCTGTTATGTCTTCTGAGAGAGCAAGTTAATATTACCCATGAAGGGCTGAAATGGTTAGTTTTAGATGAAATATAGATCCTGTGTGGATTGAGCCTCTCAACACTATTATGGACTATAACAAGGTGATCAATGGAGAAGAAAGTACAGTGGCTTCCCCTCTACCTGTTTGCAAATTTTCATCTTCCTTTATTTTGCTGGAGATAGTTTTTTCAGTGTGCAATTCCTTTTTATTTTCCATTCTTATAATTTCTTTGGTTTTCACTATTGCTAAGTAATATTTTAGCATCGGAGAAACACCGTTGTGTCTTGCCTATTTTGTATAACAAAAAAAGGCTTAAAGTATACTGCAAGGGTGGTTGTGCCTCCTAGTGTATGAATTGATGTAATTCAAGATGTCAATCATAAGATTCTTGAAACCGGTATTTGGGAAGCCTCTCAGTAAAGTAGATTTAAGATTCCTTGAGTGGATCCTCACATCACTGTAGTAAGGAAGGTTAGTGTTAGGAAATCTAAGTAAGTCAGTTTAAGAACTAGCAGTAGTACCCAGACTGCTTATTCCCTACAGCTAAGCCAATTTTTTTAGCTGTCCAAAATGCTGTAATGTAATGTAATGAAATCCAAATCTAAAATCTGGATGTAGCCTTAGGAATGTGACTGTAGTTCAGTGCATCCTATTAAGCTTTTCTCCTGTAGGAACTTGAACCTATCTGTTGACACAGTCTCTAATTACTCAGCAAGGTGCCTGTCTGGGGCTGGCCATGTAGCCTAACTCACTAATTAACAGAATGTGGCTTTTTCAAGGGACACTTCAGAGCATGTAAGTTTAGGCTCCTGCTCTGAATAATTTTCTGCTTATTTCCATTGACACTGGGAGAGACTATGCCGCCCCTGCTTTTAGCAGTTTTCAGGAGAACTCACATTGATGAAGCAAGCTAGTCATCTTTTGAATTAATCAAACTGTGGAAAACTCTTACAAGATCAAGTAAACCCCAAATTTTCCCTCTTCTGTGCTGCTGAAGTAAAATACTATAGCCAAATAAAGTTTTTTTAGCTGTGTTCAAGTAGTGTATGTACATGGTGTTGCAGATAATCCTTGCCCCTTTGTGGGGCTACAATAAACACGTTTGCCCTGATCATGTTCTAGTTAGAGTATCTTAGCTTGCTTTTGCTGAAAGATTTGTGGATATTTTCTAGGTTCTGACCCTTACAAGCAATGAACGTGTGTCTGTGACTGTCTATGCGGCTGCTATTTGAGGTACACCATTTAAGAGCTGCCACCCCAGCTACAGTATCCAGGGCTGGCATTCTCTATCTGAGCACCAGGACTTGGGTTGGAATCTGTGAGTATCTGATTGTAATAGTTAGCATTTTTAAGATACATCTTGAAATTTAACAGGAATAAACAGTTTTTATTCTGATAGTAGTGGGATGATTTATTTAGCGGCCATGAGTATACTCAAATATGTGGTTTGGAAAATGTCACCGTCAATTCAGTGTTTTATTTCCCCCTCTTATGTATACTGCTTAATCAAGGCAGTAATGAATTGACTGTCTACTTTTTGTAATGCAAATTTGGCAGTTGCAAGAAGTGAATAACTTGGCTACTGTTCTCTGACAGCACTTTAATAACTGTCACCATCTTGAATACTGTTCAGGACACTGGTTTACATCAGCTTGATTTTCTTGTTTCTCTTACTTCATTGGACCACAGTACTGCTCTTTTAACTTGTTTAATATCTATGCTTCATGCAAATTAATTATGAAAACAATGTTTCCTAAAGAATACAGGTGTCCACACATAAAAAGGAATTTAGTTGGTCAAGGCACAATGCATTAACTTGAAGCAGTCCAATGTGATCTTTTCCTTTTGCAGTTGTTGAGCTGCTCCAAAACAGTTCTTACAAATTTTAGTAAGAAGTGAATATTTTGAACACTTGTCAGCCAGTGTTTTTATTTTCAAGCAGCATTACTGATGTTTCGTGTGAAAATTCAATTTTGCAGACTTCCAATATGTGTTCAACATTTCAGTCAGTCCTAACGCTCTGTGTTAGAGTTGTATGCTGTTGGGACAAGAAGCCTCCAGTGCTCCAGTTTCCCAGAGAGGTCTTGTCAGTAGGAAAATTTAATTGAATGTCATGAGTCTGTACAAGATGCCCACATAGGGGGATGAGGATCAGAGGGCTGGTGAAGACACAGAGAGGCAATATGATCTCTCACTGCAAACAGAAGCATAGTGGTGGAAACAGTAGGCACACAAACTGTCCAAATATAATAGCTGTGAATGAGTAAATAATCAGTTTAGACTGTGTTTGACTAATAACTGTGTGAACACAAGCAGGGGATGAAACTGCCTAATCCTTTGGAATATGAACAGTTAGGCATGTGACTGCTGACCTGAAGCATGTGCTATACTTAGTGTAGTGATGGGGAATTTTAGACTTTATGATAGCAACTAGCAGATGAGAAGGGTTACCTTTTGGTCTTCAGTTACATAAATTCAGACTTTTCAGCCACACTGTTATATATACTGCTGTAGGTATCTGCAGTGCAAGTTATGTTGAGCTTGGGTGTCATGTAGTCCTTGGTCTTGTGCACAGCTAACACACTGGTATTTTAAGTAGTCTGTTCTCAAACAACTCAAAATACAGAGTCATTGCTTCCAACGGCTTTTTGGTGGTGCAGCCCTCTGAAAGTGGGAGCAAACTATCACGTAGGTCCTTTCTTCCTACCTTCCTTCAAGTAAAAGATACAGTCAAGGAAAAGGAGTATAGCCGTATGCTGGTGTGCTCAGCTGTCATAATAGCTCTTAGAAATGCATCAGCATGATGACCTTTGCATGAACAAATAAAAACATTTTAAGGCTGGTGGCACTTACGTGTGACTTGCAGCCTGTGCGATAGCATTTGTGCGTTGCCCTAAAGGCAGTCATAAACAGTTCTCAGAAGTCAACAAATGTTTGTATTTCAAAGCCAGAGGGAAGATACTTTGTATTTTTTCAGCTTCTCTCTGATAAAAAATTGGTTGCTTGCCAGTTTGTTTTGTAAGCACGTTGTCAGCTGGATGGGAACAAGGAGATACCAGTCAGAAAAGGCTAACTTGGCTGTTGTCTTTGATAAGTATGTGAGCAACGCAGAACTAGATTTAAAACTGTCCCTCCTATTCCTGAGAATAGTATGATTCAAGTATGCATTAGAATTAAAATATATATGTATTTTAAGAAACAGTGTTTCTGAAACATCCACTGAGCATGTGGTCCTGTGCAGGAGTAAAAATGCTTAAAATTACTGTGTATCTGAAAGGTATGTGAGATGAAATCGAGAGGTTCTTATCCAACCTGAACCCTCATTTTGGAGACCTTCAGGGTTCAGATGTTTTCCATTGCACCTGTCCTCTGTAACAAGAAGAAATGTAGTGCTTTATGGCACTGCACATAATGATCTGACTTCCCAGTTCTTTTGTTGCTTCTGTTCATAAACTCTTAGGTAGTCTAGGGCTAGCCCTTTTGTGCTTCTATGCAAGCTTTCTGTGTCTCTCTAATTAAATGTTCGCTAAATTCATTAGCCTAAGTTACTCTCATACTCATAATGTGGCTCTATGTTATTAAACATTATTAAAGAATGGAGCTGAACTCTGTTTCATATATAAATGATCTGAAACTGCACATTCCTATGTTGACATTTTAAATTTACTCAATATGCCTTGTCATTCTAAACTCTTCTGAGTGTTTGCCTGCTTCTAAGTCAGTCAATACGGGAGGATAAAACTAATTGAGTATGTGTTAAGAATTTGCCATAGCGTATTTGCCTGAACTGTGTCATCTGCTTCGTATACCTTGCTTTAGTGTAGAATGAAGGTATTTTGGTACATTTTATCAGAAGACCTCTTCATGCCTTTGACCTTGGAAGAAAACTCCTAGGCAATAAGGAAGCACAGCAAGGAGTTGCAGTCTCACTACTTAAATTTAAATACCTTCTTGAGGTCACTGTCACCTTCCTATACAGTAAGATTCTTTTCATATTTTTTTATTCAGACACTCTGTTCTCTGTTGGATTGTTTGCTGACCACTGAAAATGTGCCAATGAATCGCCCCAGAGATCTCTATGAGATGTATTTTGTCTTTGCTTGTATCTGGACATTTGGTGGGACACACTCTCAAGATCAGGTAAGTTAGTGAAAATGATGACAGTATCTCACTGTGCTTCAAAAACAGATACAACACCTACCTACACATTTAAACAGATAGAAATACATATGTATGTGCATGTGTGTATTTATATGCAAGATTCTACCCACTAGAACTGATGGGGTGGCAGAGCAGTGGCCCATGCATCAGATTTGTTGGTCTGTAGTATTGTGTACTTTAGCTATCAGAGCTCATCTGTAAATGAGCTGACTGCCTACAGTGCAAGGTTCTGTGCAGGCATTTACCATGTATAGAGAAGCTGTGGGTACTTAGGCAAGTGTTACCAGTTTTACTTTTTGATTTATACTAAAGTCCTTGACTAAGCAACAAAAAGTAATGTGAGGGTCATGCCTACCAGAATTAAAGCATCTAGTAAAGGTCTGGCTAGATGTATGTTTAATCTCATCTGTTGCATTCGTACTGAGAAATGTAGATACATGATATTATAGATATTATGATGCATTCCCCTTAGTGAGATTTTGTAGTTGTTGTTGTGATTCTACAAAAGGTTTGAAGAAGAAAGTTCTAAAACTCTAAAAGGACTTGTCAGTGTTTTACTTAGACGTTGATTACTTGAGAAATATCTTGTCATACTTGCCTATTAAAGACTAAGCAAATACAGTTGGATTTACTGCTGTTTAAATTAAATTAAGCCCTTGTGAAGGAACAAATTTATACATGTGTCATCCATAGGTAAAGGAGCATCTTGGGTAAGCTGAAGAATCACAAGCAACACATTATTGCATCAAGATTTTGGGAAGATCTTTTTGGTCATATTAACATCTGTTTTCCTAACTTCAAAAAGGCTTGCTGTTCTGTGGGCATTACTCAAGAAGGTCTTGTCTGAAGCAAGTAATCTCTGTGATCTTACAGCTACATAATTTACTGAATTTAGAGGGTTTAGGAAGCAATATATTTGGGTTGGATGTGTGGTGGGATAGCCTTGGCAAACAGCCAAAGACCCACCCAACCATTCACTCGTTCCCCAACCTCAGTGGGGTAAGAAGAGAAAATAGGCTGAAAAAGCTTGTGAGTCAAGATGAAGACAGGGAGATTAGTGAGTGTTACTCTCATTGGTAAAACAGACTTGATTTGGGGAAAATTAATTTAATTTATTGCCAATTAAAATACATTTGGAAAGTGAGAAACACAGGCAAGCATTAAAACAAAACCTTTCCTCTTTTCCCCCTCCTGCCCCTCAAGATCATCCTCACTTCTTCACTCCTGACTCTTCTACCCCACCTCCCAACTCCAAGCAGCACAGGTGGGTAGGGGGTTATTGTCAATACATAGTGGTTTTTCTATGCCACTCCCTCCCTCTCACACTTAATCCATGCTCCAGGGTGGACTCTGTGGGCTGCAGTGTCCTTCAGGGCATATTCACCTGTTCCAGTGTGGGGTCCTCACTGGGCTGCACTGTGGATTTCTGCTCCAGCATTGTGGAGCTCCTCCTCCTCTTCCTTCTCTGACCTTGGTGTTCTGCTCTTTCTCAGTCTTTTTGCCTTTTCTTGAATACACATTCCCACAGGCATCCCACATGTAGCTGAGGGGCTCATTGGTGCCCTGCAGTGGGGCTACCGGAGCCATCTGGAACTGGCCATATCAAGCACGGGACAGCCCCCATCCTTTCCTCACAGAGGCCACCCTGCAGCCCCCAGCTGTCAATGTCTTGTCACCTGCACTTAATCCAAGGTGTTATCAGAAGCCCTGACTTTAGTCCCTTAAACAGCAGTAATACTGAGATACTGCTTTGGTGTTCTTGGTTATTTTGTTACAGTCTATGTGTGTATGTCTTCTTTTCATATATGCTTCACATGAATGTCTTGATGTGGAAATAGTACTGTAAACAATTAATGCACTGTTTTATAGCTTTCAAATTACCAGGCTGAATTCAGCTGCTGGTGGCTTAAGAAGATGAAGGCAGTGAAGTTTCCATCCCAGGGCACAGTGTTTGATCCAGAGACAAGGAAATTCCTGCCCTGGGTGGATAAGGTCCCAAGTGCTGAAATGGATCCAGATGCACCTCTGCAGGTACACTGTACGCCAGTGACCACATGCTGAGGATTGCTAGATGCAGGAACGTTTTGGGGTCTTGTCACACGATTTCTGATGTCGTCTTAATTGTCCTGGAAGTAACAATCTCTCTATGTGTTTGGAAAAATCCCTGCTATCTTGGCAACTTGCCTTCAGTTGAGTGTTGAGGATTAAAGATGAAGTGAGGCTTTTATTGTTGTTTTTACATTATTAAAGCACTCCTGAAGACATACCATATTCAATTTGTTAGTGGTTTATACCCTTTTTCCACAGTAGGAAAAATTCAGGCTCCATGTCCATTTAATCATTGAAAATAATGCCCAAAGCCACTGTACACCACAAATTCAAGCCTTAACATTTTTCTGTTTTCAGCTTTATGGACAGGTATTGTTTTGTCAGCTAAATTCCCTTCATACTAAAATAAGTCTGTGAGGTCAAGGGATAGCAAACCACTTTATGCCCTTTCCACTATGCTTTTGATCGACTTACAAAGTTAGAGTTATATTTGTGGAATACAAATTGTGAAAGTTATGATAGTATGAGATATACACATCAGTGGAGAAACAGCTTGAGCTATTACTTGCAATTGCCTGAGTTTGGGGGTTTGGTTGGTTTTGTTCTCTTTTGGTGTGATTTGCATAAAATAATCTCAAATACTTCATGGTGTTTTGATTGCATTAATCTTTTCCTTTTTAAATGCTTAGACCAGTAGGAATATTTCTGGGGAGATTAGAAGTTTCTGGGCATAGAAACATGGACCTAATGATCAAAAGACACTATCCATTACCACCTATCCTGAAACGAGTTTTAAGGGTTTATACTTGGTAGGAAAAGACAGAGCTTAGAAAAGAAAGCTTTTTCAGGCAATGAAGGTCTCAGGTGCACATAGTGAGTAAAGCTGATCTATTGCCAACTATTTTACCAAACAGTTGTAGGTATGCTGAAAGCCAGGCCAAAAAGGAAATGGAAATACTAATTAAAAAGTTAAAAAAACTACTGGTTGCACTAGCCTTTCTTTCTCTTCCAGTTTCTGGGAGACTGATATTCTCTGAAGGTTGAAATGGAATTAGCTACAACCTGATTCCAAAATTTTCCTACTAGAAGAAATTGAATACAAATTTTCAAGTAAAAATTCTGTGTAAAAAGTAATCCAGTAGAATATTTTGTTCTAGTAATTATGTTTGAGAACAAGAGAATGATGTATCCCATTAGTTGCATTTTAGAACACAGTCTTAGCCAGAGAGAAAAAGAGAGAGAGGGAGAAATTACTGTTTTATTTCAAAACTAAACTGTGTTGTGCAAGTGTTTGATGTTTTTTTCCTTTTTAATTTCAGGCGATGTTTGTTCACAGATCTGAGACTGCACGTCTCAAATATTATATGGATTATATTGATTATACTCTTAACAAAAGGCAAACCAGTCATGCCTGTTGGAAATGCTGTAGCAGGAAAATCAGTGTTTGTAGGTGATAAGCTTGCTGCTCTCTCTGAAGACTTTGTCCTGGCTAACATCCATTTCAGCTACTACACATCAGCAGTGCTTCAGAAGAAGTTTCATCTAGATGTAAGAAACCTATCTTGCCTCAATGGCAAAGGTGAAAAATATTATGAAGTTACTACAGTCTCATACAGCTGTTGTCTGTTGTCATTGCCTGGATCTTGGCAACCTCATTGCTTTGCAAAGTGACAAAGTTAGTGAAGCTGGAGGAGGCAAGAGGAAGGGTGGAGGATGAAACTGTTTGGGGTGAATTGGCACTGACAGTGTGCTCCCACAAGTTGCTCTGTACCTGTGGACAAGAGAAAATTTGTACCTATGTCAACAATAGGCCTGGAGCCAGCTTTGGCTAACCTGCATGTCTCTGCATTGTGTAGATCTTCCAGAAAGGACAGTCAGGAGTTGGGCTTGCTTTTGCTAGGCACCTGAGGAGGGGCAATAACTGCCTAGGGAAGTCTGGAATCTCCATAGACAAGGACACAGAGCAAAATAAATGTTGATACAACACACAAGAAGAGGGGTCTGTATATTGGCCAAAAACATTACACTGGTGGTAAGTTTTGAAATGAGGTGTCATATAGTCAAAGTAAAATAGGCTCATAAAAGCTCTGTGTCTCTTCAGCTTTTCATGAACAACACAATCAAGGCAGAGCTCAGCTGTCCATGGACATCCCCTCTTTGCCTTCTTTTTTCATCCTTATAGTAATTTGAACTGATACAACTGTACAGAAGAAAATTACATGCCCTATTCACTGTACAGCTTTTTACAGCTGTAAAAAGCACTGGAGAAAGAAGTTAATAGAGCTGTCTTATCCTTTCATTTGTCTGGGAGAAGGTACAGAAAACAATTTCTTTCTTTTAAAAGCTTTCCTGCATTGGCAGAACTTAATCGCCATTTTGCCCCTCAAAATGAATGGAGAGATTTGGGGAAAAGAAGTCTGCTTGTCAGAGTGAGATCATGAACTGGTCTAACTGTTATAGTTCCTTTAATGGGGAATCAGCCTTAAAAAGTTTTCAGATATTCCTGTGTTCTGAGAGGGATTTTTTAGCTAACGATTGCCATTCCAACAGCAATCATGAGCAAGGCACTGGAGCATAAGGGCATAAGACTTCCCATTGCAAACAGAAGCCAATGAAATGAGCTCCTAGGCAGCAAACATTGTGCATTCTTCTTGCAGCAAACTTCTTAAATAAGCCAGATAGGTGAAGTCAGCATCACAGGGGCTTTCGCTCCATGTGTCACACTCACCAACTGCACTGTGGCATAAAATTGGGGAGTTTGTGAACCTGTAAGGATTTGCTATGAAGTTAGTAGTGTTCCTTCAGATTTTAAGTCAAGCCCTTATTGTAAAACATCCACCGCTCCTCCTAAGAAATATTAAGACGAGCAAAGAAGCAGACTCCTCTGGTTGTCGGTAGCTCTTCCTTCTGTCTGCTGCTCTTCAGCCAAGTCCCTGTTGTTAAGTGCTCTGCTAGCCTCTGCTAATCACAGCAGGTGAAGAGCTGCATGACAGTTCAGAAATAAATATAGTGTGTTGGCTTTCGGTTGTGTTTGCAACATTTTTTTTCAGTGAGCTGGGAGGGAATAATTTTGTTCTGTCATGTATAGCTTAAAATGACTGCCTCTTTAGCTGTTCTTGTGTTTGTGTGTACCAATCCTTCCTATAAAATGCATTCAAATGATAGACTGAAATGCCTTCCTTATATGTTTTAGGCTACACCTCCAAGTGACTGTTTGGATCAATCAAAGAGTTGGATTTTTTTTTTTTAATGGAAAGGGGCATTCACATCAAATTACACATATGAGTAATTTAAATGAAGTCTCAGCTCAAGAAGAAGAGCTTAAGAGCTGAACTTGTTGAAGTGCAGTTATTCACTATACTGCCATGCTCTTTCTATAGTTTAGAGGTTGAAAGATTTGTCTTGCAGATCATATCACTTTTAGTCTGCAGTATTTTGTGCCAGCTCATATCTTGTCATTATCTATATAACTTTCTTTAAGGTATCTGGTAGAGTGAGTGACATGACCATGTACTGTTGGGTTTTATTTAGCATTCCCCCAAGGCACATGACTCACCCGCTCTGCCTCTAGAACAGCAGAAAATTTCAAAATGTGACTTGGTGGAGGCAGATTCTGATGCAAACTAATACTCATACATTAAGTTTGGGATCCTCAATAGTACTGAAGTCTGAAATAGTGTCACAGAGAAGAAATTTGCATAAACATTTATGTTTAATGGAATTTTGCACAGTATATTTCCTTATTGTACTGCAATAATATAGTATTTTTAAAAAATACAATAGGAGGAATAGATTATAATTGTGGACAATATTTCAAATTTATATAAGGTTAAGGATCAAGAAGGAATATTCCTAACTTTGGCTTTAAATGTACAGGTACGTATGTACCTCAGCTAAAAGAAGAAAATCTTCTTTTACTTAAGATTTAAAGGTAATTAAGATATTTTAAACCTTTTGTATGCACATTATTCCTGCAAAAAGTTGTTTCCCCTTTGTGGTAGAAAAGCAGGATAAGTGTAGTCATGGCTCTTTCCCCCCAGATTTATTATTGTCCAGCTGCAAATATATTGACGTTCTACATTTCTATCTTGTCCTCCAGCACACTTTCAGTTTTTACCTGCTTACTTTTCTTCTCCCAGTCAGTAACCATCCTTGTGACTGACTGTGACTAGATGGAAGTATCCTTGGAAGCTGTTGTTACCTTTTTTGACTTGGCCAGACAGAATCACTGTTGAAGTTTGCAGATTATTTATGTTACTGTTTGAAGAATCTAAGATGACAACACAATACTTGGTTTGTCCTACTGAAACTGTTTGCAGTGGTATATTGGTTTATATTGGTTTACCTAAGAAACCAAGAAGTCTGCTGCAACTCAGAGCCCCGAAGCAGGGCTATGACATACAACATTCAGCCATCACTATGCAAGTGCAGTTTCCATTTCCTACAAGCTCTTGTGAACTTGTCTTTTTAAAAAAAACAAACCTGAGCAACAAGTTCAAAACCATACTCTTTCATTTCACTCTCTTTTTATCTAACCCAAAGGTTTTTAACATACAGCCGAATACAATGGAAAAAATAAAGAAGTGCTTAGTCTGCAGTCTACATTTTTTTTCCAATTCTACTTATCATACATGGAACTAATAATGCTTTTCCCCCTTCTTTTTAGCAAATATTAAAGTCACAAAAAATGTGGGTTTGCTCATCTTAAAACCAAGGGCAGGTGTAGCCCAAACTCACAAATTCATAACACTTTTGACTAAACAAAAAAATCTGTTCTAGATGCACAAAATTTCTTTCAAATCTTCTTCCTCTTGCCCAGCTGTACTAAGTGACAAATCTCATGCAGATGAAATCTAAATGAAGTTCTCTACTGTGCTGCAAGGGTTATAACCACCATCTTCCCTAAATGTTTTATTAGCCAGCTTTGGCTCAAATCCCTGCTCTGAACAATGTGGAGAGAGTCTCTAAAATAAGGCTGCTCACTGAAGATGAGAGCCCCAGTCACTGGGACATGCTGAAAAGTTTTCCTTGATGTCCACCTATTACTGTGGTTTCATTTTGCACAAAGCATTGTTGACTAAATGATCACATAAAAAATATATGACCTAGGAAGGAGGAGAGATGAGATTGTTAGTTTCCAGTCCTGCTTTAGGAATTTATTAATTCCTAATGAATTCTGCAGGTTCTTATTTCCATGCACAAAGTAGAAATAGTGCTATTAGAAATCAAGCTTCCATAGATGATTAATCCTTTCTTGTGAATCTCTGGAATACTTCACTAAGTGGCAAAAGTCGAGGATCCCATCATACCAAAGCTAAATATTTTAATAATGCTTAATATGAGTGATTTTATTCTGTATTTTCAAGATGACTTAGTGGCTTTCTGTAGTTATCTTTTCCCTTGCACCTCTAAGGGAAGCAGTGCAGTTAGATAAAAATTGTATAACCTCAAACTTTGTCTCAAGTTCTGATTAAGGATATTTGAATTAATTTGTTCCCTGATGTAGTTATTTTGTTATCTGATTATTCAGTATGATGTAAGAATCTCATGTTGGGGAGTAGTTAATAGAATCAGCTTAATATTCTTACGATGGGAGCTGCCACACTAGTTTCCTGATTAAATGTCCTGATTAAATGATATTTATCATTCATATTTTTTGCAATTTATGTGTGGCAAAGCTCTTGTTTAATCCTTCACAAGAGAAGGAGAAAATAATCTACTTCACTGATAAACTTGCTGAGTAACAGGATAGGTGGAAATTTTTTATTCAAAGCATTTCAGTTCCAAACGATGCAGATGGATATGCAGAGAGATTTTCAAAAGCTGAGTAGGCAACCAAGTAAGTCAACAAGACTTTTCTGGAATTCAGAGTCCCACTGTGATGTTTTTTTCAAACGTACTCTGAGTTTCACTGATTACTAAGGACTTGAGTAGTTCAAAAACCCTTGTACGTTGTGAAAGGTTTCATAAGTTTTAGCCAGCATGTTTTTGAATTCTTGATTTGTTTAGTTTCAGCATTGCTTAGTATGAAGTAATTTTTAGTTATGTTGTGTTACACTTCAGAAATGTTTGAAAAAAAGCTGGAGGAAAAAAGCTGGTCCTAACTATGGTCCAGTAGGAAATAAGAAACTTATCTATTTTATTGATGATTTGAACATGCCTGAAGTGGGTAGGTATGGAACAGGTCAACTCCTCCTGCATTGATTTGGCAGCATACAGATTATGGACACTGGTGAGCAGTTACTTCTTTCTTAATGTTATGCTAGAATTTTTATTTTTAAAATGTTTTTTGATCCATTATGTGATCTCTAAACCAAATAGAAACAGAAAGCTTCAAAGAAGATTACTTAAAAAGAAAAGCGCAGGCTCTCCCTGGAATTTATAAACAGTTTTAGAAAAGAGAAGGGGCTGTAGAGAGTCTCCAAAGGAAGTATCCTTCAGCTGTTCCTGATGGAGTTGCTGGATGTTGATCCCATCAATTGACCGGATAAGAACAGGGATGTATGAGAAACAGAAAATGATTCCCTAAATTGTAGTCTGCTAAATGTTCAGCTCATACTGCTGACTATCTTTCCATCACCCTGTAATGACAGCAGACAAAATCCACAGAAACTTTATTGTACTGGTTCAAATAGGTGATATTTTTGTGCTGTTAAAAGAAAAACACAGATGACCACTGAAGGATAATTTAGTTGATTTGGGCAATTAAGGTAGTTCACGTCTTACTTTCTAAAGGAAAATTTATTTTTTTGGCAGTGAAAATATATTGATATCCTCATCGGAGTCTATGGAAGGAGAAAGTCTTCAGTTTAAAATCAACTGATTAGTGTTTGGTTTCATTCTGTTACAGGAGGATTTACATCCTGTGTAAACACCTAGTTGTTACTACATATGCATATTAGATTCTTGTTCATATACAAGCATGTAACTTAGGTGACATACAAAGAAAACATTTTGAATTATCTACTGGCTAAAGGAGAAAAAGTAATCAAACATTAAAAAAAAAGTTAAATGCACATCTATCTCTGTATTGTAGCCTTACAATTTTTATTTCATCAAAGGTTCTTCTTTTCACTGGCACTTATGTTATGATCTGACTATAGTTGTGACCAAGGTGAGGCACCAACATCTGTATTGTTCTTGCATCTTTTAATGCAGATTTTACTGAATCGTATAAGCTTTTCACTAGGTCATTCTTTATCTCCAGGAGGAGTGATACCGAGTGTCAGCTGAACATCTTGTTAAGGAATGAGATGTAAAGAGAAAAAAGGAAGTGACTGCTCAAATCTGAAGCATCTCTAGCTCGCGTAAATCGATCAAGTCTAATTCAGTGACATGCAAAGCTAACGTCTCAATACCCTTTTGTTTTCTTTCCAGAGCTATAAGCTATTCTAGCCTGGACTTTTTTTGATTTTTCTCATGAAGATTTCAGACTTCAGAGCTTAACATTTCCTACTGCTTAAAACTGTTCATATTTCTTTCTTTTGAATTGTTTTGATTTTCTTTTGAAACAAAACCAAAATTTAAAAATCTCCATTTTACAAAACATATCAAATTAGGAAATAAGTTGACCATACCATTCAGGAATTTTGAATGTAACCATTTGAGAATTCTAAAATAGAGGAAGATTTGTTGCAAACGCATGGGGAAAAAAAAAAACACAAAAAAACTTTACACTATGAAGTCCTGGTGAAAGTTATTGCTTTAAGCAGGGAGTGCCTGCATTATTCATGAGTTTTCCTTTGTGTTTTTTTAAAGATGTTAGCTGTTTGGCCTGGTTCAGATGTACACTAACTTCTAAAGAAACAAGAATTTGTCTGTATGTTTGGGCAATCAGAACTCAAATTGTCAGCTGCTGAATGCATTTTTTTAATATTTTTTTTTAATTTTAATTCCTTTTAATTCACCTGGAGCATATCATTAGGAGAGCCAGAAACAGTATCTATTGATGGTGCCGCAAAAAAAAAATGGCCTTTTAAGCTGACCATCACCTGCTTGGTAATGTTTTCTCTTAGGTATGCTTGTTGGCAGTTGGTTTATGTAGCTCTCAGAGCCATTTCTTTATACATGGTTTTCCCTTCTTAAAATCTGTTAATTTAGTGTGCTCTTGTCTGTCATGGTTGTGTGCATCCTCAAACTGATTCGAACTTCCTTTGACTGTGTTGTACTCATCCAAGTTGGTTTGGAGCCAGTTTCATTCCAACTCTCTTACACCATGAGAGTGTTTTGTGAGAATGTGTTTTCTTCATTTCAACAAAAATGTTGAACAAAATATTATGAGATAGAAATTGTGGGATTTTTTCTTAATTTTAAAATGTCCATCCTAATTGGATACTTCTGTAGCCATTTGTATTCCAGATTTCCCACAGGATGGAAATGTTGATTCTTCACCAAGGTTGATCCTGGTACAGAGTTTTGCCACTACCACTAATCAAGAAACATTTTCTTTCTCAGGTATGATAGGCAGAAGCTAACTGTTAAAGAAATTCATAATAGTCAGTATATTGCTTGTATGAATCCAACTGCTGGCAGCTTGACTATTAACCCTAGGCTCCAGGAATGGTTTGAAGTGTCATGTTACGGCAGTCATGTATTTAATACATGAGATAATTACAATTTAGCTTTTCACAGCAAAGGCAGGAGATGAAAAGGCAGTAGGAGAAAACATAGTGTCTGAAACTTAGTACAGGTTCAAAATCCTGCTGGAACAGCTAAACAGAAAAAGACAAGCCATATTTATTATGATATTGATATTTCACGGAATTTCATAGTAATTGCAGTCTCATGGGGTCCTTCACCTGGCAGATGTGCCCTTGGGGCTCAGAGCCAGACATGCAACTGCTGTGGAACTACACCAAGCATGAGGCTATAAATGAAGTATTTTCTGCAAAACACAAGTAGCTGTATTTTCACCAGACTGTATTGTCCTTTAACACTTCATTGACTCCTCACTGCTTTCTGATGCTGAAGAATCTTTCTATCTTTTTCGCTTTTGACTTTCAGAGACATTTGGGCAGTATTTGCTTTGAACTTCCCTTCTTCAGATTCCCTGTCTACCATCTCTAGCAGGATAGTTTGCTTCCATTTCCAGCAACATGCTTTTACTCCATCAGTAATCCACAGTATTCCAGCCATAGTACAAGAATCTGTATGTCTTCACCAGGCTGTGGTTCAGAACTTTCCACCAACTGCTATTAAGTTCTGCTATATCTTTAACATGAGAGACCTCTCCAACGTTTTCCAGGTCTATATCATGGGTAAATTTTCTACCTAATGACACTCTAATATTACTGCTATTTATTATTTAATGATGTAAACTGGCCAGTGGACCAATGAAGAACAGGTGGCCTTTGTACAAAGTAGAAGATAGTCCCTACCCTAAGGTGACTATGATGAGGTAGAGGAAAAGGGTAGAAAGCTAAGGAAAAAAAGGTATTTAGTGGAAATAGAGTAATGATTTGCAATGTTTGCTGTGCTTACTTATTATTTTGAGAAGAGAAAGTCAAGGTTTGGAGGAAAGAGCTACTTCCTGGAGACTCTGTAGAGTGAAACAGATTGAAGAAGCTCTGAAGCAGGGGTTGAAACCAGTAGCCAACCATCAGAGCAGGGATTAAAGAGAGAAAATGAGGAAAGGTTGTAATATGGTCAGCAAGTTCTGGTCCCTCTTGTGAAATCATTAGCCAGTCTTTTTATCCTCAGCCCCCAACCCAAGCATCTTCCTTACTGAGGAAAAGCAGGTGCCAGAGTAAGTGAAAAGGGGAAACCATGGAATCTTTCCCCTCGAGAAGATTCAGAAGTGGTTATTCTTACCTTGACTGTAATTTTTGATCTGCAGGGGACTGTCAGGTGTTTCTGTTGCAGTGTTGTTAGGAATTAAACCAAACGCTAGAGAATGGGGAGGTGGCAGCCTGTCTGTGGATATGTAGAAGCAAGTTGTGGTCTTTATTTATTTTCTGTTTCCTGATTCTATGCTTCAAACCACAAAAATAATGTACTTCTATTTTTCTTTACTGAATTTTTCTTTTGTATTTGTTTTCTTTCCCTGAATAATTTCTTATGAGTATTAAGTGTGTGTATGTATATGCATGTATATTAAAAATATGAACAAAGATATTTTTTAACTAATATTAAATTGCAGAATCTCTTTGGGGTTCAGAGCATGTCAGTAAAACAGGAAGTACATTTTTTACCCATGAGCACTGCTGGTGATCCAAATAAAAGTACTTCTATATTTAAAGAGTTAAGGCACTGTAAATTGCAAGACATACAGAAAACAGATATGGAAGTTGCACTTTGGTCTTTCTGTTGTATGGGAATGAGGTTTTTCCCAGTCCAAACACTGCATGTATAAGCCAGGAAAAAAGTATGTTCCTTTGCCTTGATGTTCTCAGTTAAATTTTGTTATGTATGCCTCTGGTTTCCTTAACTTGTCATAATGAAATCTAGTACCTCTTGCTGTTGTTCATTAAATCAGATGTGGCACAAGGAAGACAAAATAATGTCACATATTATACAGTACTGTGGCATATATGGTTTCTTCTGGAATCAATCTGTGTTGGTGCCAATATAGAGGTTGAATTAACTAGTGAGGATCACAATACTGTTTCTACTTGCCCTTCAAAAAACTCTTCACTTGGAAGCATAGTCATTACGCAGCAGAAACATGAACTAAAATCAACATAGTAAATGCATGTATATATTTTTTTTTTTTTAAATAAAATAGTTTTCCTAACAGTTGAGGTGGAAGGGGAAGAAAAAAAAAAGGTGAGTGAGTATTTGAATTTATTTGACAAAAAATGGAAACTGGAAAACACTGGCTTTGTTTACTAGGCCTTTTTTTTCCTTCCTTTCTAATTTTCTATTTGCCAGTAAAAACAAAAAAACCAAAACAACAACAAAAACCAAATAACCACAAAAACTAACACAAAAAAACCCAAACACCAAAGGACTGAAAAGAGATAGAACAGGGGTAGGAATGAGAAAACCAAAATGGAAAATTTAAAATATTTAGGAGTGTTTGAACCTTGACTGAACAGTAACATCCGGTCAGAAATAAATTTTGTTCCTTAGTTTTAAATAGTTGAGGCATGAACAATTAAAAATATAAACAGCTTTACCAGTAGTTGTTCGGAGTCTGGCTGTTTGGAGGTTCTGTGCAACTGTTTTGAGTCTATACTTACACCTACTTTTAGTCTTTCAAAGTACTTAGAGTGCATGGGTACATCAATCACTACACTAATGGACTGTTTTTTCATGAAAACATTTTTCATATGTTGTGTTGGGAGCATTTTTTAACTATTGTTTTTCTCTCTCACTGTGTGGTAGAATGTGGAAGACCAAGAGTTGCTGCAGTCTCCCCTGACCTACTGCCATTTTGCAAATGCCAGAGCAGACTCCTGCTACAAGCCAGGGAACCTTTGAGGAATATACTTGAGTTCCTGGAAAGCTATAATGAAATGCATGCTTCTATGAACCTAGTCTTATTTGAGCATGCCATACAGTGTGTGTACGTGGAGTATCTATAAAGGGAGCAAGTAATTCATACTGATGCTACATGTTTGCATGAAGTTGTTGCTTTTTACTCTTCAGAGGTGGTTGCAGTGCAAACTCATAGCACTCATAATGGAAGGTGTATGCAAGGGCAGCATGCAGCAATAGTCCTGCTATATATACTTTATTGGTGCCATTAGAGCTAACCTCTGTTTTTGTTTTATTTAAACAGAGATTAATCATTTTTGCCCAGAATAGAAGTAACGCCACTTACTACACTTATAATGCTGTAGATAGTCTCCCTTATCTTTTACTTAGTTAATGATGTAACAGGCCTTTATGAGAAAAGTAATATTTGTATTTTTTTTCCAAGAAAGGCAAAATACTTTTGAAGTTAGATTAACCACATGCTAAATGATGCCACTTCATGGAAGCAGACTTGAAGTTGCTTTGCTGCCTAGCCTTTTATGTTTTATATCTAAACCAGTCCAGACTTCTAAGTGTCAGGGATTTTTCTTTTCTCCTCTTTTTTCTCTCTCTCTTCTTTTTTCTCTTTCTTCTCTCTTCTCTTCATATGTATTCTTATCTTAATGTACTTCGTTTTTCTCATGTTGTGCAATATCTTAATATACATTAAGGCCCAAAACCTGTTTCTGTTTCTGAAATTTTAAAGCAGCTTTGAGGTTTTTTGAGGTTTTTTGAGGTTTGCTGCATGGAAGAAAACCAGCTGGTTTTCAGAAGATGAGTTGAAGGTTTTCTGAATATGTGAGGCACAAACTTCATTGTTGCTCCTTGTTTCATCATCTTTCTTTGATTCATCATCTTTCTTTAACATACACAGGTTTTCTGGTCATGTATACGATCAGTGAAAGAGACAGAGGCCCATGCTGGCAGAGCTTAGTTTTGTTAAAGCAGTTTCTATTATTTGCAGTGTCAAATAATTTAACACGGAACCTTTTCTTCTCATTGAGTTGGACTAGGATTTCAGTGTCATCGGTTTTCACTTTGCACATATTCAGGCAGGAGTTATATAAGAGAAGGCACTCTTGACAAAGCAGTGTATTGTAGAAGTTTCTCTCCAAGAGGATTAAAAAAGAGTTTGAATTACAAAGATAATCATATGGATCTTTCATAGGGGCTGTAGATTTTGTTCTGCTGATTTAAAGGTTGATGTGATAATCATCAGAATTGCAGACAGAAGCCTTCTCATGTATCACTAGTTTTGCTTGGAAATGTTGGTAAGCCATTATCTTCTCTCTGAAGTTGAGTGACCGACAGTAGTATCCCAGTTGGCAAACAAGGTGGTGGGGTGTCTTAGCCTTACAATTTGGCAGTCCCAGAAAAGTATATGTGAAATTAAATCCTGTAAATTTTTGCTGCACCTTTTACGGGTTTTTTTTATGGATACTTTGTGAAATCATAAGGTTGACAAAGCTGTACAGACAGGTCAAAGAGAACTGGCTTCCAGTAAAGTTTTGATTGAGCAGGTTTCTACTTCTTTATTAGATGCAACCAAATTAGACACATTATCCCTTAATTTAAGAAGGTTCTCATTGATGTTTTTTCAGTGACTTTTTTTTCAGTGGAGTGAGGCAGAAAGAGAATGACAAGGTTGGGTTTTTGGGGTTTTTTTTCATTGATACATTGAAGAAAAATGAAACAAAAGGTCTAACGTGCTGTTTCTAAACTCTCATCTGCTGATACTAGGCTGTAATCCCTTAGAATCTGCAAGTGATTTTAAAAAATGAAATTTTGAAAATAATTTTAGGTTCTTATATAAGTGATTAAAATATCAGTTGCAAGAGATGGCTTTTAATGTCTGAAACCTATTTTTTGGGGTGAAGAATTATCTGCATACTGACATTTGAGAATTCTAGCAACTAAATCTTGTCCAGTTTTGGGCCAGATTCTCATCTGGCCTCATTCATTCTATAGTATTCCATGATCAGCAAATAAAACATACATTAAGTAGTCTGGGCTAGATATTCCAAGAGTAAATTAAAGTTTGATGCATGTTTTTTAATGAAGTGATTCATCATCCTTCAGCCTTTGAGGTGCAAACTGCCTGAAATGAAATTCTCATGTACTCCTAGGACTCAGTCAACCTGCCTTCAAGATAACTAGGTCTTTATTCTGAGTCCAGTTGGGGTCCATCAGGATCTTGGAATGATGCTTTGGAGGAGCTCAATGTAAAGAATGAGACATAGAAACCAGACAGCTCTGGACATTGTAGAGATCAGTGCAGATCTTCAGTATTTGACAAAAGAAAACAGCTTTTCTTTCTGCTTGCTCAAATATTGGGAAGAAAGAAGATGCTGACATGAAGATAATGTGCCTTTAAGTGTTAGGAGCACATTACTACAAAAACAGACAAAAACAAAAGAAGAAGGAAAAAAAAGAAAGCAAGCTTGGTGCAATAAAAACAAATTGAGAAACTTGGCCAATGAGGTTGTTGAAGTCCATGTTGTGTTGCTGTTTTTTTGTCATCAGGTGCTGAATCAGTCATATCACTTCATATCAGTCATATGCACTTCTGATTGGAGTGGGTGGTAGTGGAAAACAAAGCTTTTGGAGGCTGGCAGCTTACATCTGCTCCCTGGAGGTTTTCCAAATCACACTGAAGAAACACAATGGGATGCAGGACCTGAGGGTAAATGAATAGATATTATTTGAGTCTGTTGGGTTCACTGCTTAAAGAACACGTTGTTTGGTTGTTACACAGGCTTGATAGAATCACAGGTGAAGCAGTGTAATTTACAGTAACAACCCCTGTGGTTCCTGTGGTTTCCAGCTGGACCTTTCATTTTCTTTATCTCCGAAAAATGGATGCTCAAAAGGTATTTTAGTGTCTGTTTACATGCTTTGCAGAATTTTGGTACTTTCTCCACTTTCTTCGAGGCAGCTACTTGACACACTACAAAGATGTGGTTGGAGTTCAGGTATTTTGAATTAGCTGTTTGTTACAAATTTTTTCAGATCACTGCACATTTATTGATTTAGTGGAATAAAATTGATGTGTGTGAACACCAGGCACAATTTTGTCCTTATTGCATGCAAGTCATGTAATCACTTAAACTGCCCATATGCAAAGATAATAAATATAGTCAAGTAAGGTGCTCTATCAGGCTTACAGACCTTGCGAGGCTGAGCCCTAGCTATGTGAGCAAATAGGGAAGGGAGGGAACATTTTCTTCCTCTTCACTCTCTCTGGAGAACAAGTGATGCTTCTGAGTCTCAGACAAGGTTAAATGAGGTTCTGATTATGGCCCAGTTTGGTGGCAAGTGGTCCCTAAAAAGCCCTTTCATCAGCCTGGGGCCATGGCCAAACCACCATAGTGTGGGCACTTCAAAGCATCCATTTTCAGAGGGAGGTACATGCTGTTCTGTTTCAGAAAAGTGTTCCATGTTCTTCAGTGTCTTAAATGGGGTCCTCCTTATCCTTCTTGTGCCCTCCTTCCCAGGGCAAATGGGTGCAGTGTAGGATGTGGACTCAATGGGTCATTTCCCCCATTCTGCTTCTAAGCATGGAAACTTCTAAGTCTTTGTTGACAAGCCTGTGAGGATTTGCTTTCTGCTAGGTTGTGTGGCAACTTGTTCATATAAGCCAGCACTGACCTTAATCTGTGTTTCAATGTGACCAGGCTCAAATGCAACTGATGTGGGTTGGTTTTCTTCTGGAACCCAATGCCAAAAAGCATTCCATGTTTGTGCTGCAGCTAGCGCAATGCCATGTCTCTCTTAGGGCCACCCATGTGTGACAACAAAAGCCAACAGTACACCAGTGCAGTACTCAGTCTTTTTTTTTTTTTTCTTTACATGAGAAAGCTCTCCTAAATAAACTCACTTGCAGGGGGGAACAACAGCCAAACAAACCTTGCAGAAATAACTGTAAAATGGATGTGACTCTTCAGTGCATTTCCCAGACATTATTGATATGGTTATGGCTCTTCTTGATGGGAAGTTTCATGGCTGCAATATGCCTTTTTCAGTACATCCTGGGGGGATTTCCTTGATTAGTGGTTTGTTTTGATCTTTACCACTAGGTCATGTCAAAACCTCAGTGTTTGATATGGAAAATGGGGACCAACTACTTTTCCTTTTGGATGTTATGCAGCAAATTAGCGATATGTAAATAAACCGAAAAGAGTAAGGACAGTCAGCAATGCATTGCCATCCACTAACGTACATTTCACACTTCTTCTGTATCACTGTTTTAACAGAATATGAATGATTGCCTTCTTTCCTTACAGGTAGATAGATCTTGCCAGTTTGTACATCAATACTGGTGCCAAGAACATGCCCACAGTGTTTTTGCTGACAGATGCCCAAGTTCCAGATGAACGCTTTCTTACGCTGATTAATGACTTGTTGGCATCAGGTGATTAGACCAACACATTTCTTGAAAGATCTTTTCCAATGACAAATTATCTGTGGTTTCAGTGAACTTTAGATTACTTCTCTTTCAGGTATTTGTAAGGGGAGCTTTCAGAGAGACCAAGACCACCTGTCCACCTTGAGCATTGAGTCTAACTTGCTTAAGAAAGTGTTGCCCGCTGAGGAGATTAATTGCTAAGGCTTATTGTGCATAAGTGCATTCATTTGGAGGGAGATGGGAATCTCTCTTTGACTTAATGCTATGTTTGCTTTGGTATGATTTCACTGACTTCAAGCAATGTCTTCCTAACTGCAGAAGTGTAACAGACAGAAATGCTTTTCCACCTGTGTTTTGAAAATTGGAGAATCTGGATTCTAAATGTGGGGATCTGGAGATAGGGTGGAAGAAAAAATGGAATAATGCATGCTGTAGACTTGCAGAGCATTCTAAGAATTATTTCTTTTTGCAACCAGACTGGAAAACAATTTTCTAACACCCTGTAAAAAAAAAACACAAAACAATATTCTGAAGGATACATTATTTATGAGTGAAATTCCTATCAAGGCAAATATTTTTGTCTTTCTAAAATATTTTTTCTTCTCCCTTACAAAAAGAATTATTCCTTTTAGGTGAAAAGGTGTGGGGAAAAGGGGGGAACTGTTTTGTTACATCATCTATCATCATAGCATAGCTCTATTTATGTGCCTAAACTCCAGTGTGCTAAATACTGTGTGTAGAAAATTATTTCTCATATTGTGTTGTATAAGGCTTTTTGTAACCATCCTTTTATCTTTTTGCAGGAGTTGTTCTGGATCTGTTCAGTGATGAAGACGTGGAGGGCATAGTTACAGGAGTTAGAAAAGAAATCAAAGCCCTGGCCCTGATGGACACCAGAGAAAGCTGCTGGAGGTTCTTCTTGAATAGAAGTGTGGCTGCAGCTACAAGTAAGGCATCCCTCAGGGCAGAGAGGCAGTATCAAACTGCTTGGAGTTACAACACCTTATGGTTGTCTTATAACCCTGCATATGTTGGCGTACTTCTCTTGAAAGACATACCATCCCACACGTGACACCTGGGATTCAGTAGGACCCCTGCAATAGCCTTCCCTGTGTGGAGGCCTGGTGTACACCAAGCATTTCTCCTAGGCCTGGCTACTGACTCCCTGCCTGTTCATAGGGAAGTCATGGAACTGCTCTGCATCTTCATTCCATGGTCTTACGTTTTGAATGCAATGATGCATTTCAGAGAGAAGTGAGATGTTGATGAGGAGTTAGTGGTACAGTTAGTGCATCTATAAGGAAGTTCCCTAATTGCACATACAGTAATTCTGTATCTGTAGTCAACTCTTAAGCATTTGCACAAATGACTGAAATTTCATAGTAAATATTAATTCTTTCTACTTATCCTAGGCTATTTGAAACTGGGAAAATAAAGTATCCATGTGGGCTGTTTTCAGGTCAAAAGCTGTTTAATAATACTTACTAATATGAAGCCACAATTGCAACAAGTGTCTCTCTTAGAATTCTATTTAAGAGGTGATAATGTTGTGGCTGACTGTAGTTCTCACCTGAAAGCTGGAAAGCAGAAGCTAGGAAGACTGGTTTTGGAGTGGAATGTTTAGGAACTTCTGGTTTATGCAGGCTTCAGTTTTATACATCATCTGAACCATGTGTGGAGCTGCTAAGAAAATTAAATTCTGAAAGCGATTAACCCTTTAGAAGGAGAGTGTTTTGAAAGGAATATATGCCCTGTATTAGACATCTGTTTGACTGGGGATGAGAAGATCTTTCCCATAGCAGATTATTCCACAGTAGTCATCTTTGAGTTTTTACCTGCTTCTTCTGATGTGTTTAACCACTGCTGGTCTAAAGACCATTGCTATTTGATTATGAGGTTTTTTCAAGTTTTTACACTTTATAACATACCACTGTCCTTCCACAAATTCATTCTATAATTTGAAGGCCAGTGGAGACTTGTACAGGATCTGGTGTGACATACTCTGTCTTGTTTTCACTTTGCCAGACATCAGTGGTGTGGTCAATAGTGGTGCTTACCTTCTATATACATATTTCTAGTCAGTGCTATTTGTCTCTGTTCCATGACTATTGCATTTCTGTACATTTTTTAAGAAAGGACAGGGAAAAAAATATGTCTAATATCTCTCTTTGTTTTCTTTGTTCCCATTTTTCCCCTTTGTATTTTCCCTATTCCTCCAACAATTTCTTCCTTTTATTTTCTTTTAATTTTAAGGCCTCTTTGAAAGCCAGCTTTCAAATGCCTTTCACCTTGCAACCATTTTACCAGTTCCTCACTGTGCAAATTAGCATTCTGGAGGCAAAAACAGGAGATACCTATTCAAGTTGCTGGGAAGCAAAGTAGAGACATTACAGTACTGAAGGAGATACACATTTCATGAGTTAACACTCTCAGATATCTGTATGGACTTTTAGTGCTGGGTCACCTATCACCTCCTCCTTTCCCTAGATTTGAAGAATAAAAGACTAATAAAATGTGAAAGAGAACAAAAGGGAGAATTTATACAGTTTCAGAATGTTAAAGCCTAGTGAAGTGACATAGTCTCATTTTTCAATTTCATTTTAAAAAACCCAACACATCCTATATTAAGCCACATTTCCCCTGTTCTCACCTGTCATCTTACACCCTACAGTTCTGTTTATGATAATGAATCTGCAGCTCAGGAACCCAAACTACACAGTGCAGTTCCTTGAACCACTGTAGCCCTTTGGCTTTGTGTTGGTTTTGTTTGAATTGCTTTCAGTCTGGAACTTGTAATCAATTCTACTAAGATACTGAGAACATTTCATGGATGTAGATGCAAATTTATATCAGTGTAATCATAGAATCATGGAATGGTTTGAGTTGGAAGTGACCTTAAAGATCATCTAGTTCCAACCTTCATGCATGGGCAGGGACACCTCCCACTAGATCAGGTTGCTCAGGGCCCCACCCAACCCAGCCTTGAATGCTTCCAGGGATGGGGCTTCCACAACTTCCCTGGGCAACCTGTTCCAGTGTCTCACCAACCTCACACTAAAGAATTTCCTCCTAACGTCTAACCTAAATCTTCCCACATCCAGTTTTGATCCGTTACCTCTTGCCCTTGTAAAAAGTCCCTCCCCAACCTTCCTGTAGGCCCCCTTCAGATACTAGAAGGCTGCTATCAGGTGTTCCCAGAGCCTTCTCTTCTCCAGGCTGAGCAGCTCATCTAAGTTTCTTATGTGCTCTTAAACATTACTATATTGTCTAAAGCTATATGTGTTGTATGGCTTTTCTTCTGAACCAGATCTTAAGTCCCTGTGCACAGTTTTCTTCATGAGCTGTGGATCTCTACTACAAATACTTGCTCCAGTTTCTTGACCAAGTTTGCTCATGTTTCAATGTTTACAGTCTCTCAGTGGCCTTTGTGAAGTCCCAGCATTAAGAACTAAGTCTGCTGGTTGTAGTTTCCTCCCAGTAGGCAGACTTGGCTGGACTACTTTAGCCATTACATCCTTATAATGGCCTCCTCCTTGCATAGTCCTATCAGTATTTAGACAACTCCCTGTGTTCTAAGGAACTCATCAGAAAAGCAGTTTCATGTTTCAGCCAGAATTAACGTCAAACAGGTGCCTTGCATCACCACAGGCAATCTTGTCCATATTATTACTGTTACTTTGCTTTCAAATAGTTTCTAAGTCCTCTTTCATCAGGACATGTTAGCATTTTCCTTGTGGTCTGTTTCTCCACTGTCAGAACATCTCTTATATCTCTGAACGCAAGAGGAACTTGTGCAGCCCCATTGCAGCTTGGCTTTTGGGCAGCTCTTCTGGTTTTTCATTTGAGGGCATAGATACACATGCCTATCAGCCTGACTGCTTTACTCCCAGCCAAACAGAGCCATGTTTTTAGGATTTCTGTTTCTATGTTAAAATAATCCTAACCCCAGATGTGATCACATAGTCTAGTTCAAGGAGAAATACGAGTTCAGTTGATCGTGCTGTCTAACACTTAATCATCTCACCTCCTGACTAATCTCTGACCTCCCCAACCAATTGCTGCTGAGGAGACAGGTTGATCAATGACAGACAGACACTGCCCTCCCACCAAATCAAGGCTCAGTTTTGTTATAAGACAGCCAAGAATCTAGTGAGGATTTCTAAGTTCTCTGTAGCACACAAAACAGCTGCTTCTGCAGTTGTCACTGTATTAAAAGTTCCAGGCTTTTCTCATTTGGAAGTCAGCCATCTCTTCTTGAGTATTTAGAGAACTGGTTTTTAAGGATACATATCATATTAGTAAATACATGAGGTATATTTTGTGGTCCTAAGGACTAGTGGCATGACATGGCTGGCATCCACATGGCTTAGGACATTTGAGGAAAGAGGGGGTTTTTTCTCTTAGGAGTGGTGAATACTACATGGAAGTTGATATTAATTTCCTGATACCACTTCTTTTGTCCCCACTGATTGTCTTCGTTACTCAATTGTGCAAAGTTAAATCTTAAAAATGTCAGATGGAAGACTTTTGCCTAGTCCCTCTCAATCCACATTTCTTTCAAAGAAAGGGATGAATCTATCACAGAGAACTTCCTAAGTTTTTCTATTACTATCTGGAATACTCTCACTGTAATATTTATATCCTAGTTGTCTTGGAAGAAATGAAGCATTTCTTACATGGAGCATTTCCTATTCCTTTTTGTTTTTGCTCTTTTTTTTTTTTTTCCCTCTGTCATATTAGGCTGACATTTATCACCTGGGCAGAAGAGATTTGGTTTCAAAATATTATATCTTTGCTTAAGCAAAGATTGCTCAAAATGTAGTCAGCAATAATTACTCATTTTCCCTCACAGCTCTCTTGTTATCAGATCATGTGGCATCTTAATTCTTCTATGTGCAAAGCAAGCAGTGCACAAGATCCTTTATAATATTGGGAATTCACAGGTGGGAATGCAAATGAACCCTGAAAACATGCCTCTTCAAATCCTTGCCTGATGTGATGTTACCAAACTTCACTAAATCTAAAGGAGATAGAAAGTTCATGCCATGGTGAGGATCTGGTTGCCTGCTTTTTATGACTACTTTTTCAAGTATATGATGTACTCTATTATTTTATTGTCCACAAAAAATAATTAACAAAGACATAGTTATCCAATTAGGGTGTTACATTATAGCTAGGGCTGTGCTGGAATGTCTAGCCTTACAATACCATATAGTAAAAATCACTCAATTGTAACTTTGCATTTTAGAGAGAAGCAGTGGAAATTTTGAATAGTGTGTTTAAATTTCAGCTCTGGAACTAGCTATTCCAAAAAGTATTTTATTAAAGGATTGAGAAATTGTTCTTCTAAACTTCATCCTGACATGATAATCTAAATAGTTTGTGTGTAGGTAACTAATTTCACCTGTTGCTACCTTTAAATTGGATTTTCTACAAGATTTCTAGAACTCACATCTGCTGCTGTTCTCTTTATTATTAGTTTTTGCAGATCCTCTCATCTAGTCCTCTCATCCTCTCATCACCTGGTATTAGCCTTCATAGCAGTTGTTTTCAAGTGTTACCTTTTGCTTTGTAATCTGCACTTAAGAAATAGCAGCTAGGTATTTGAGTATGTTTGCATTGCAAGCAGAAGATTGATGTATCTGTATTTCATGTATACCAAGTTCACCTGCCTTTAAACTAGCTGTTTTCAAGGTTGTTAGGACAGTTGAGCCGGGGATACTTACTCGGGCATATTTCCTTTTTCTTAGTGGTGCTTTCCAGACGTATAATCCTGGCAGGACTAGTGTGTGCCTTAGCAACTTCTGCTAGATGCACTGTTGCTTCAACCATTTCTCTCCTGTCTGTCTTCACTCATCACTGTTCACCCCCTCTGCCATACTCATTTTTTATGGAAGTCAGCTGTTCAGAGTTTTTGTGTCCTGTAGTTATCCACATGAGCTCCAGTAGTACTGTGCTGGATAAACATGACATTAGAGTAAATATTAGAACATACTACCATAATGTACTCTAAAATTTTCAGAGATTTTTTTGGAGGGGTGACAAAGGGCAAGGAGAGAAGATGGGTATGACTCAGTAAATCCAGAATTTAGGTGCTAGGATAAAGTTAAAAGTAAACAATCCTGAAAGGTCCTTTTTATCTTTTCAGGGACCTGCAGTTAGTATAACTAATGCAGCTCCTTATAGATAGAAGTAGCTCTTTTAAATCACCCCTAACAAATGACATTGGATAGAGAAAGCACTTTCTCTCATAAGGTTCGGCATAAGGTTGATATAAATATGGCATAAATAGTAATAATTTTGTTAAAATAATTGTTTAATTAGGGAGAACAAAATATTACTCAGAGTACAAGACTAAGGAAAACACTAAATTCTGAGTTGTGCTTGGCAAATGATCCAAGGCTTTGACTTGGACTCTTCTTGCAGTCCTGCACGTAAAGGATTAAGCCCAAATATGAGCAATGTGAGCAGTGTAGGAGGGTGTAGAAGATGTAACTTCTAGTGAGACTGTGTATGGTTTGCAGCTTTGATGGTGTGATAATTCAGTTTGGCACTGCTGCTATAGCAAGGGCACTTGTAAGAAGCACACCAAAGCAACTCTCCATTACAGCTGCTACTATAGCAGGGATAGTATGCAGATCTGAGAAGGTGGCTGCTGGAGGAAGAAGAGAGGAGAAAATCAGGTGGTCCAAGCATCACCATTGCTCTTTCTGTGGTGTTTGTACAGTTTTAGCCTAGTCTTCATCACTTGACCAGAATGGATTTCTACATGGATGTTTCTGCCATTTGCCTCTTCATGCTGAACCCATTCAAAGTAAATGACATTTTCTTCTATACCTTAGACCAACTTGCTGATTGGCCTTTCTGTGTAGCATCCCTGGACAGCCTGGATGCTGATTTGTTTTTGCATGGGTGTCTACATTTCTGCCTAAATTCTTGAAGACAGGGGAGAACATTATCTTCTTGCACATATGAGAACATGCACTGCTGTTTCTAAGTCTTGCAGCAGTCAAAGGTCACAAGGGACTTAAAATCAGTAGTTTCTCTTGCTGAGACATTCTCAAGTACTTCATAGACGAATGTGCAAATCGCCAGTGGTTAGAAGAATTTTATGTTCATGTAAAAGGGGTATTTTTCTCTGACAATAAACTAGATCAGCAGGAGAACCTGAATAACTACAGCAATTCAAAACTCTGTTTTAACATGAAATAGGCCTCTACATCCCATTCCATAAAAAAGAAAAAAATGCACTACATGATCTTGTAGCTCTGAGAAACTGATAAGCATGTTGGAAATGTTAGAAATGGAATAGGTACAAGTGAATATTCTCTACGTAGTAAATGGATTAAAAAATGGTGGAACATGCAGTTAATTCATAGTGCAGTCCAAAGCATGCACTTGAAAGCTCTGATTTATTCTCTATTTCTGGTTCATTCACCAGTAAAGATTTCAGTGAATTCTTCTCAATTCATGCCCCATTTAGTATTTTAGTCTGCGTCATTTCCCTTCCAGTCTATCACAACGTGAGAGACTATCATTGCTTCTGTTTACCTTCCTTGCTTTTTCCTCTAGCCCCTTTTCAGGTATTTTTTTCTTTTTTTGTTTTTGAGATTGTTGCTTGTTTCTCCCTTTTACCTTCTCTGTTTCCACTATGGTTCCCAACAGAAGGGACCTTTTGTGCTCTTCTTGCTGTTATGCTTGGCCGTATCACACCCTTCTGAAAATGGTGTCATTGATCTGAAGCCTTCAGTAATCAAAAACTCCCACATGGTTTGTGCAACCATGACAAAAAAAAATTTGTGAGATGTGGACTGACCAATGCTTGTGACCATAGACCTATTTGTAATTCATTTTTCTAAAAAGTGTGGGAATAAAAAAGCATATACCCTGTGGTGCAGCACCAAATCCAAGATTTGCAAAGTGCATTAATGTCCCAGGAGACATTTTCTCTTTGAAAGGATTTTCTGAATAATGGTAAAAGATTTTCTTGTTTTGACTTAATTTTGCTGAAACTTATTCATCTTTGCTTATTACCAAAGGTTAATTGCACAAGTTGTTGCTTGTGTTTTCCAGTGCAGAGATGTATTTTTAGAAACTGTGAGATAGTGGCAAGTCTTTTCCATTTTCCTTGTATTCTTTCCGGATACCACAGAAGACTTTTCCACTGTTACTTTCTACTTATCACTTTCTCTCTTTCTCTGCATTGAAACCCAGTGAAGTATTGTGAAAAGTCAGCCTCCTCCTTTCTTCACTGCTTTTTTACTTACTTTCTTTCGAATTTATGCTCTTCTTCCTTTTTCATCCAGTTTTCTCTTAATAGGTAATGCCTATTCCTGATTACCCCAGAGGCAGAATGAACCTGTCACTTCCCTGGCATGCCTGACCAGGCTTTGTCCTGACTGTTGTGGCTGTTGGGGAAGTGATAATCTGTTCTGATACTATTTGGATCTTTTATATTGGAATTAACAATACTGATGCTGTATGGTTTGAGAAGCCCTGTACAGCAAGAATAGCTCATTTCATAAGAAGTGTGTAGGACACACTCTAGTCCTAACAGCCTGATGTCTGTCATTCTGCTAATTAACCAAAAGCAAAGACAATGGCCAAAATGCATCCTAACTACAGTGAATAGGTTCACAGATACAACTGAGAGACTAGAAATAACTTTTCCTTCCCAAAGGAGAGCTGCTTCGGGTAGGCCCGGTGCTATTAACACCCAATCACAGATATTTTAGCTTGCCCTTATTTGGACATCCCTTTCCACTTTTGTGAAGAATGGTCCCTGAAATTTCACATACAAACCAAGATCCAGATCTTCTTCTCTTCCCATTCTTTTAACCAGGACTGCAGTGTGTATTAACGTGGCAGGAAGTGGCTTGAATAGATTTAGCAACTCAAGAACAGAGTTTGTGTCACCGTGACCAGCTGAACATCTGCCTTCTGGCTGTCTGCATGCCAGCCAGTCTCTGTGGCTGTGTTATTATTTATAGCTATCAAACCCAGTAACTGATACCAACGTGGAGAGAGGGGAAGGAAGCTGCACGTATGCTGTTTGTACAGTGGGGGAAAAAAAAATAAAAATCTGTTTGCTCAAGGTAGCTGATGAAGTTCATTAGCTGCCAGATTTGGTTTGGAGCCCCAGCTGGGCCATGGTTTGTTGCATGCCTTTCTTTGACCGCCTTAACTTGCCATATGATTATTTTCTCTCTCTTTTCCCTCCCTCCTCTCCACAGATCAGTCTGTGTTTCTCTCCTGCCGGTGCCACGCTGTGGGGCGAGCCCGGAAATTCCCAGCTCTGGTCAGCTGGGCTGCTATTGACTGGTTTCACGAGTGGCCGCGGGAGGCCCTGCGATCCGTCAGCAGGGGGCTCATTGAGGAAGGTGAAGGGGGTCGAGGTACAGAGTTTCAAGCTCGTCAGTTTTCCAAGAATGCAACGGAGATAATTGAAAGATTGATAACTGAATAAGCTCAAAAAAAAAAAAAGCTCTTTTTACTGCTTCTTTGCATACTCACTGCCTTCGGTACTGTTCAAGCCCACCCCTGCTAACAGCTGAATTTTGATGGCCTGTCACTGCCCACTTTCTTCAGCAGAGTTTAAAGAGCTGTCTAGCAAAGGCAGAGAAGTGAGGTAAGAGAGGCATGTAATTCATAGCACTGTCTTTGCAGAATCCTTCAATTCTAGGCTTCTTAGGATCTTATAGATACCAAATTTATTTAATCTGTTCCAGTATGGTTAAATATATTCACTAGTGCTATATAGCAAGTGAGACTGAAATATTGCAGGACACAGTCCAAGAGTTTTCTCTCTGTTCAGCACCCAAGCAGGTGAAAATTTCTCCTGTAACCACATGGGAAATGCATTTAGAGTTTGAATATCTGGGCAATTATTCTCTTTTTGTTCCTGATTGATCTCCAGTGTGACTTGTTTATTTTCAGAAAAAAAAAATGCATTATTGAGTTTCCTTACAGGAAAAAGGAATATTCTCATGTTCTTCTAAGTGTTTTAACAAGCTGACTCTGTTGTCCCACTCTGAGTGGGTCAACACTGTTGTGCTGGGAGTGGGACTGATCAGTTATTGCTTGTTGAATGATTCACATAAATTTAGGAAAGATTTACTTTCTTTCCACAACTGGGTTTGCATTAGTTTCATTCAGGACTGCTGTTATATTTGGGACCATTTATTTGTATAAGGGTTGGTAATCAGGAAAGACTGTGGATTTCAGGAATGCTCAAGGAAGAGCCTTCTGGTTTGAGTCAGGGGTAGCACCAGTCCCCGGGCAAATCTCCTTCAAAGACATTTACGCATTTACAGTGTTTGCTCTCTGTTCAAACCCATACAAAATACAGGGAGTCGCCAGGAAATGAAGCAGAGGGAGCTGGGGCAGTCCGCAGGGATGCCCGGGGCTGCTGCTTCCAGGGTACTCCGCGGCCCCCCCCTTCCCGGAGGCTGGTGCGGCCAGAGGGGCCGCGGGCATTCTCCGACTGGAGGGGCCGGCGCCGGAGCCCCCCTGGCTGCCGGAGCCCCCCTGGCTGCCGGAGCCCCCCTGGCTGCCGGAGCCCCCCTGGCTGCCGGAGCCCCCCTGGCTGCCGGAGCCCCCCTGGCTGCCGGAGCCCCCCTGGCTGCCGGAGCCCCCCTGGCTGCCGCTCCAGCCCGCGCTCCGGCGGCGTGCGGATGCCTCCCAAAGGGCTGCGAGGGAGGTGTTTGCAAATTCGTGACATTTTCATTTTCCATAAGCGTCTTCTGCTTTAACAGCTCGTAAGAGATTTAAAGTGTTATTAGAATAGTTATTTGTTGTCTAGTGGGCTATGGGGGTGTGATACTCACTTGTGTTCAATTTTAATGAAATGCCAATTTACAGATTCCCATTTATTTGAAAGAAACTAGGATTACATGAAGAAAAGCAAATAGAATTTGTCTTGACTTATTACATTTTTTCAGATCCTTAACTAATTACCTTATGATCCTTTGCAAATACATCTGCTCGTCAGAATTTAGGCTCTTACTATTGAAAAGTTAGGGAGGGGGTGTTATTTATTTGAGGATTATGTTCCTATATATAATTCCATATGTGAATATTTAGGAAAGATTTCACTGATGCAAGTAACTGTTGATGAATCTTTTGTGCACATTGGTGTTAACTGCTCCTGGTAAATATCTGTCCTGTTCAGTTGCCAGCAAGTGAAATAATGACAACTAGCAAAATAACATGACACTTTATGGACAATGAGTGAATGTATGTAAAGCAATACTGAGTGCCTGAGTCACGTCTGCATGTGCAGCCGATGAGAAGACCAACTGACAAGACAGCAGATTACAGAAAAATACTAGGAGGAGACGGGAAGGATTTGAAAGTGGTGGAAAAAGGGAACCAACAACAGAGGCGTAGAAATAGTAGAAAAAATATTAGCGTTCAGGGGGGGCAGAGAAGGGGGTCTCAACCGCAAGAGACAGACAAGAAGCAAAACTGACCCAAAAAGGTAGGTATACAGCAAAGAGTCTGAGGAGGAGTGAAAAGGAGGTGAAGGAAGAATGATCACAGAAAAATAGTAAAGGTGAGAGGGGACAGGAGAGTTGCAGAGGTGTGTCAGTGTATCAAAAGAATGAGAGACCCGGGGTGGAAGAGGACAACCCTGAAGAAGAGGGAGTCTTTGCCACAGTCAGCCATTCCCTCTGCATTGAAGTTTTATGAGAGATGATCTCTCCTCCTCTCATCTCTAGTGCTGGTGTATTAATACATCATTTCACTTGCTCCATTTTAGGTATTTCAGTTTCAGATATTTAGATATTTCAGCCTTTTGTTTGTTCTTAGTAGACAAATATTGTTAGCCAGGGCTCATATATGCCTGGACTTCTGAAACATACTGTAGTCATCCTGTTCTTTATGATGAGCAGTGTGAGTTCTACAACCGAGTGATTATTTTGCCATAATCAACACTGAGCTCCTAATTGTCCCTTTTCAAACTTTCCAAAAATACAGCAACAGTAGTTGATAGATTATTCTTTTTTTGTTCATCACTCTATAACAATATTATTACAGATTATTTTTAATTAGGATAATTGAGGTTAAGCTAATGATATTTTTTTTTCCTGTTAAAAGTTCAATACGAATTTGACATTGTATCTACATTGCTTTAACAGAACCTGGAAAATTTATGGGTTTAAATGGTGAGAGAAAGCCATAAAAAAATTCACGGTGATGTGGGAGTTGAGAAGGAAGTGTTAGGTTCCTCATCTCTTTATCTTCAAAACAAGTGTAGGTACTTCTCTGGAAGATAGTTTATCCAGGGCAAGGAGTTGAGCAGTCTGAGCTCAGCAGGTAGACTGTGAGCTGCAGCATCAGTATGTGCTATGAAGGCTGCTGTGAATGTCCCTTCTGTGTGAAAGTGTCTGAACAGAAAGAGCAAATAATCCTCCTTCATTGTGGTGTCTGTTGAAAGTAAGTCCTATGAGCCCCTTTTCACTTGGAAGGACATTGGGACAGCCTGCAGGTTAAGGGCAAGAGGCAATTCGTAGGTATTTGGAGAGAAATGGAGAGTACCAGAAATTAGATCAATTCAGATTTCTTGGGAGAAAGTAAAGGAAAAGAGCCCTCTTCTGTTTCAGCACTCAAATTGCTGAACTTAGATTTAAGAAGAGCACAAGCAGAGAACACTGTGCAGTCATTCTGCAGTCCATATACTGAGCCTAACAAACCTACAAAAGAGCTCATTTGGTATGAAATATGATCTATAGTATTTTGAGATAATGTCTCTGTCTCCAGATGTAACATGACACAATCTCCCTTTCTTACTTTCACCTGTTTTCACATATCAGCACTGAGTGCAGAGTAAGAGTCAGGATTGTTTAATCAGTCCCTTTGAAAACAACAGCAGCATACATCTCTGCCATCTCCTGTCAGTGTTTTGCTGTTGCTGTCTTGCATGCTGCTCCTCCAGTGTTTATCACCAAACAATGCACACTGTTAAGCATGCCAAGGATAAATTCATTATACTTTTAATTTATTGTACTCCTAAGTATTTTGCAACATGTAGTATGTCAAAGACGAAGTCTGGAGTAACTTTTTTGCCTTCCCTGGCCTCTTACACTCTCCACTTCTCCCCACACCCAAGTCCCACTTGCCTTTTCCTTGAGACACGCACTGGCTTGGTTTTATTCTCAGTTGTGGTAACTGCCCGTGGGATGCATTCAAGTTCAATGACATTGGTCTTTTTTGCTCTTTGCTTGACATGTTTCAAGTAGCTCAATTTAACTGCAAAGAGGTAAGATTTATCAATTTGGTAGTAACTAATTTACATTCTGAGGAAAGTAAAAGGGCAAAACACTTGTCTAACTATACTCATAACTTGCACAGGGTGGTTTTTTGCATGTTTAAAACTCAGTTAGCCAAGGCCTAGAATAGAGAGACTGTATAAGAATAATCAGGCTTCAACCTTATATTTTCTTTCAGATTCTATGTAGGCTTATTGCCCAGTTGTCTTTAGGACTATTGAATGGGTTTGATTCCTAATCTTCATTATTGGCCCCAAGCTACTTTATCCTTTCTAGTGAACTGCAGTTAAATTTTATTACTGTATCAACTCTTTTTTGTTTGCTTTTTTTTTTTTTTTAAAAGGCTAAATTAGCAATAGCAATTTCCTTTGGCTACAACCTTGAATGGGCATATATTGAAAAGTACAATGTAGTATAAAAAAAAAAAACCAACCCCAAACTCTGGAGATAAATGAATGGCAGAATAAATAATTTATGCTAATGAAATTACTGCAATTAGTAGTTCCACAATGACCCTTTTAAAAGCCACAGCTGTTAATGTCAGGAAGTGCTGTCACCGCTGACCTTATCATAAGAGAAAGTGACAAATTGAAAATGCAGGGAAGACCAATCCTCAAAGAGGTCTGTTCGGGAACGATTAGTGTTTTCTGAAAACCAGTGTGAATTACAACCAGCTGCTCTCTGGCTCGGCGTGTCTCCCATGCTGTGCCATTTTGTTAAGCTCGGTAACAATAGTTATTTTGCCCCATTGAGACATGTTGTCTCGGGCCACTTCCAGCTCTACTGGAACCCACTTCTTCTCTCACTGATTTACAAATGAAACTGTTGTTAGAAGGCTTTTCAAGGCTGCTGAGACCTCTCATAAGGATCATGTGCAAGGAGATTGTCTTTCGTGAGGAAGAGCTGTACTGCAGGGTGTGTGTGTGTTACAAACGATTAAAAAAAGGAAAAAAAGACTGAAACATGTTTCAGTTGGAAGCCAAGGACAGCTCAAATCTGCATAAAATCTCCATTCCTGCTGAATAGCCTTGCTGTAACAAATAATTCTATTTTTAAGATGAATTTATATTAGCTTTGCCTCAACTAATGATGTTCTGATTTTTTAATTTGTAAAGCAATTTATTTCTGCTTTTCCTAAATACGAATCATTCTTTATTCAGTCCTTGTTTTAATTTGTGTTTTTGTAATTGTAGGTGAAATGAGTATTCTTCTAAACTAGCTTTTAAAAGTCACAAGAAAATAATGAGGTTTCTTACTGAGAAAAATGACAAGTCTTTCTGCATCAACCTGATTGTAATATTAATGATGTAGGCTTAAAACATTTAACTGCATCAACAGCCACTCGTGAGCAATTTTCCCAAAGTTCCCTAAGCATTATTGACAATGCTTTGGTAAATTATGTGTGACTTTCCTAAGAGTTGGTGTAGCTCATTTAATTCATATTAATTGATTTTTAGGCTTCCCTTGATTAATTGAACTAGGTTCATCTTGTACAGAATGCAATAAATAATCATTAAAATGAGGGAGATGTGACTCCACAAATGATAAAGTTCAGTGTGCTAGAAGTCATAGAGGACAAAATGGAAGTTAGTTACAATGGTGGAGTTAAATAGGTTTTCTTAGTATTTCCCTGTTAATTTTGCATACAATACTTTTAATTAGCCATGAATATGTTCTAGTAGTATAGGTAGATAGGGTCCTTGTAAAACAAACAAAAATGGATTTTGGTTGTTTCTTCTTTCACCTTTATCCCAAGGAAGTATACTGTAATTCAACGTAGTGTAGTAGTACATTGTTTGCTGGTTTATCTTTCAAAAAATTTAGAAAAAGGACCTTGGAGCTTCAGTCCTGGATCAGCCTCTCTCCTTTGGCTATCATATAGTGCATGAAAAGTTTTCCAGTCTCACAACTTCATTTTCCTCCCTGGGATAGAGAGAAACCCCATGCAGGCAGTGCTGTGTAGTCTCTGACAGAGCTCCCAGGGTCCACAGGACTGCTCTGAGGTCCCTTCTGCAGCACACCAAGTGCTGCTCAGAGCTGGAGTTATACTTTCTGTTTCTGATTTTCTGACATTTAATGGTAGGTAGAGATTTGGCTTTCAGAAGCACTCCACAGGGCTCTCATCCTGCCCTTGTACCAGTTTGTTAGTTTACCACTGACTCTGACAGAACAGCAAAGCAGGGATTGGTGCAAATTCAGAAATCTCAATCATGGTCTCCAGTTCTTTTCAATCTGAAGTTAATGGCATAAATGCACTTCACTCCAAACAGGAATCTGGCGATATTTGAGGTATGTGGGGATCAGTGTGATTAGAGTAACCACTCTATTGTATTTCTTTAACCTACACAGGATTTTTCTTAAACAGGATTTCCAGCAGTGAAATACAAAATCCAGATAGTATTAACAGTATAGTGACTGCTTTAATCTGTTTTTAGCTTTTTGGGATTATTTATTTTTTTAAAAATGAAAATATGTTGAAGCACTGAGCTTTTGTCATAATGAAGACTTAATGAATGCCAGAGCAGAATTAATGAATTTCTATGCCAAAAAAAAAAGTGTTGGGGAAGGCTCATTTTTCTTTAGTGTTTTTTCACATGCTGACAAAATTATTTTAAGACTGCACTGAAGAATAGTTTTGTGAACAAGCCATCCTTAGAAATATAACTTTTTCTGTCTAACATAGATTTACTTACTTTTTGAAGTATTTCTTTACTACTTCGTTCACATTTGTTGTTGTTCCTCAGGTATGTTCAGCCACTCATCTGGGACTCCATTTGTGATTTCATGGCTTATGCCCACACTGGTGTGAACGTGCTGAGTGCCAAATACAATTGTAATGAGAGAAGATATAATTACACCACTCCGAAGAGTTTTCTAGAGCAAATCATGCTTTATAAGATCCTTCTCATGAAGAAAAGCAAGGAGATGTCAGGACACATGGAGTACATGGTGAATGGCATGCAGAAGCTGAAGGCAGCAGCTTTCAAGGTAACTGAAAATCACAACCTTTTATTTCATTTTTTATGAATAATCTTGGGTTTATTGCTAATAAAATGAAGTTGTTGCAGCACCTTTCCATTAGACTGAGTAGCTGTGGGTGGCATTTTTGTGTTTCGTTGTAATTACCTGAGTTTGTAAACTGGGATTTGGTTTGGCTTTTTTATCATGTGGAAGCTCCTTGAGCTCTTTAGCAGTCTTTGGAAAGATGGGTCCATCCATTTGAACAAGGAGAAAGTCTGGAGGGAAGGAGAATGTAGTGGGGCCACAGTTGAAGGGTGGGAGGGGAAGCAAGTGCCACAGCAAAAGTCAGATCATGGTACAGAAAAGATGCATTTCTCTACATGGGGGTTTTGTCTCTGGCCAATGACCAGTTGAGGGGTAATGGAGGCAGGAGGAGCAAGTGTAGAGCCTTTACAAAAGCTGTGGTCCCCTCCTTGTGAGGGTAGTGCCACACAGTCCCCAGCCAGTGCTTCGTCTTATGGTTCTTTTGTGGTTTGTCAGTTCACAGTGACAGAAGGGAGGAGGAACTGCTTGGAAGCCTTTCCCCCTGTCCCCCCTGCCACGTGTTCCATAATCCATAATCTTCAGCAGTTGCTGAAGACAAGCCATAATCCAGCAATTTCTTTATTAAAAATAAAAAGTTTGCATGTTTTATATAAAAACTGCAAATGAAATGCTCAGCTCCAGGCTTTGCATGACATTGTACCTTTGTGCTACTGCATGAGATTAACAATGGCAGCTGGCTGGTTTACTCCCACTTTTCAAGCTGAATACCTGCAAAAACAAATGGTCAATAGAAAAGGGTGACTCTTTTTTTAAAGTCTATTTTTATAAGGTATCCTATGCTGGTAAATTATTAAAATGTTCTTTTTGTCTGAATTCTAATTTGACGATGGCCAAAAGGTAATTTGTCAGTGTCAAGTGCTGCAGGCTGTGCTAGCAGACTCAGTTCCTGTCTCACCAGGTATTTCAACACTGAGCCATTTTTGTCCTGCACTCTAAAGCTCTACACAAGAATATCAAATGCAATACCCTTTGGGTTTTTCAGAAAGAAAAAGACACAAAGTCAGGGGTATAAATTGAAAAATAAAGTGAGAGGAGAGATTTGGGATCTTTAAAGTCATCTACTGCAACTCAGTATTACAGCTTTGTCTTCTCACTTCAAAATGGTCACATTTTGAGAAGGTAGATTTTGTAGGTTTTGCAAGGTTACGGGAGCCCACCAAAGAAGAAAAGCCCTTAAGACCTTCTATGTGATGAAAGTGTAATCCCTCTAATATTTGTCTTCCTCTTTGTCTTATCACCCCTATCCAGATCAGGTTAACAAGAGTTTCCTTTGGTTAAAATATAGTCTTTTATCATGAATAGCTGTCAGATAAAATGCTTGGAAGGATGGGGGAAAAAAAAATTAGAAACTGGTATTTGAAACAATTCCTTTGGAAAGATATTGTCGCTGGATATTTTGCTGCAGGTTTCTCTTCTGGCAGGCCATAAATTGCTATTTCAGCAAACTAGCAGGTAGTTTTTTTCACCAGTCTCCAAGTCTGTCTTAACTGTTCAGCGAACCTTTGCTGGAACTATCTGCTCAGAGTGATTACTGAGCATTTTCCATACTCATTTTGTTTTTACATTGGCGTCTTCACTAGGTGCTACAGCAGGGCCTTCTTGCACCACCGGGACACCTGGTTACAACCACAACCTCAGCAACTGGACAGACATCTGAGCATCTCAGGGGGGCTGCGGGGTCCCTGGTGGATACAGTTTGGCTATTCTTATAAAATCCTTCACGTCAACAAAATTCTATGACCTACAAACAAGGAGCTGTCAAATGGAAACAAAATTAAAAAGGATAAGACAACACTTTCAGTACTGAGACCCACAAAACATGAATTTTATTTTGAGGTTTTTGGGGCTAGTGTGGTATAATCTTTCCAGAACCATACCAAATGACCCTTGCTCCCACATAATGCGTTACCTTTTGCCCTGTAGGTAGAAGATCTAAAATCCAAACTTGCTCCTCAAGAGACAGAACTTGAACTGAGAAATTAACATGCTGAAGCTTTGATTGCTAAGATAGGATTTCAGACTGAGAAAGTGAGCCAAGAAAAGGCTATTGCAGATGCAAAGGAGCAAAAGGTCAGTCTAATTCCCCATTTAGTGCTGTTAAGCTATATTTAGCTCAAAATAAACCTTTTTAGGTGAACAGTTTTGAACAACTTCCTCTCCAGGGAGCATAAAGTCTAAAGAATTATTATACTTACACATGTAACAGCATTTCACACCATGATTACCACTTGACCTTTCTTTACATTATGCCTCTTCCCAACCTTTTAGCTGTTTTAATGAGATGAAAGAACAATAAATACTGAGCTCATTCAAGCATTTAATGGATGTGGATCTTGAGAATCAGACCTATTTGTAACACAGTAAAGGTCAGAGAGGCATCTCTGAGCACTTCAGATTTCTTAAGGCTTTGAGGCTCTAGGTAAATTGAACAACTCAATTGATACAGAAGTTCATTCCAGTATCTCACAGTATTACAAGGTGTAAACCTTGAATTTTAGGATTAAAACAGCACTTCTAATAATTTGTGTCCTCAATGTTGAATATTCTTCTTTTAGCTCTCAGTTCAGCCTACTAACATTAGTAATCAACATCCATGTTGGAAACAGATATTTACATGCATAAGTCCTCGCCATAGTATGAATAGGAATACATAATTTCATCTGGACTCTAAAATGTTTGTGTTCTGTTACAAATACGGTTTTTGAAATAAAACACCAGCAATATAGAATGTTGTAAATTGATGTTCCTCTGTCTTTCAAGTCCAAAGGATTCATTCTACTCTGGCATTTTGCTATGAAATCTGATGTACATTGTGTCATCTATGAATACTGCAGAGAGAAATTTTTAATTGACTTGTAAAAGTTGTTAATGCCTGATTTTGAGCTACAGAAACTTCAAGATGCCAAGAACTTTGTCAAAAGTTTTCAGATACTGACCAGCAGGGAAAGCTATACTGTCTGAGCAACCAAAATGGTCTTTCATTCTCTTCTGTTTTGTTTCTTAGAAATTTCTTCTTATTAGGTGATATTTAGTACTTTTGTAATGACCTTTTGTCTCATTCTAATTTTATTGAGGGAAAAGGGATTTTTGACGCTGACATAAATCAGGACCTTTATATTTATATTGCATTATGCTGATTATGGGTTTCAGGCTGTTGCTGATCCAGATCTTACATAGGACTTTAAACATTGCTATGAAGTTTGAAGTCCAAATAGTACAATTAATTAAATTTGCACAAATTGTATCCAACAGCTCAACATCCTACCAAACACTTTTCAGTGATACTTTTCCTGTGTTGGCTCCATATGCTTCTGATGGATCTGAACAGTCAAAATACACCCTTAACACAATTCTAATTTCTTCATTAAGCAACTAGGTGAAACAGAGTGATTATTGTGGGATAATCACATCTTTGGGCCATTTTGTTTCAGGGAGGAAGTTCAGTGCATGACACTAATGATTACCATACCGCCCTGTTCATTGCTTTATTGCACTTCTGAAATGTTTTCATTAGAAATGAAAATGTCATTTTGTGCTACATTAATCTAAAACTATTTCAGAAGCCTGACTGTGTTTTCTAAATATTAATCTGCTATAATTCTTGCTACAAAAAACCCCAAAAAAACACAAAACCAAAAACAAAAAAACCCAGGCAAATGAGAATACATCTTCTAGCTAAGTAATTTTTGAATACTCTTTATAATTGATTAAAATTTGCCTCACTTTAAAAAATTGTTTTGGTTTTCGTGGTCTATAGATTTAAAACTGGAGTTTGTAAGGATTTCTTGTTTTAGAATACTCAGTCAGTAAAAACCTTGGCCATATACCGTCTTAGAGTGAAGCATTACCTGGGAAAAGGTGAAGAGTGGAAGTCACTTTAGATCAGACCCATCAGGAAAAGTGGGGTCAGTCTGGATGCCCCATGAATGGGGCAGAGCTACAAATCTGTACAGTAATCAACAAGGGTCTGACTATGAATGTGACACTGCTAAGGTTTTTAAATCACGGGCGGTAACACTGCTCTCATTTTACTCATTTGTGTGCTTGTGATGATGCCAGACAGTGGTTCACAGATGAAGATGCATGTGCCATTGCTTTTTGTACTGGGACCTACACATTTCAAAAGAAGAAAGCATGCAGAGCGTGGTGTAGGTATATGGATGATAGTGACACTAGCTGAGGATTAGGAGCAAAAATGGATCCAGACTGACCAGCTTTTGTGATTTACCTCCCTCAGCTGAAGTGCACTCTTTATTTACGTGGAATACTTGAGCCACTCTACTCATGGTCTAATGGCTAAGGGCACACTGCTTCCAGCTTTTCTAACAATTTAACCACCACTGAAGAGCTCTATTCCATAGAAGTTATTGTTGTGAAGGGGACTTACTTCTGGAGACAGGAATGAAAAGCTCCTTCAACTCTTTGTGCAGGAAAATAGACTTGAGAAATACTGTCTGAAGGCTTATCTGCAACCTGGATGGCTTAGTTTTTCCTGCCTTAAAAAAATTACAGAATCACAGAATCACCAAGGCTGGAAAAGACCTTTAAGATCATCAAGTCTAGCCTATGACCAACACCACCACACCATCTAGACCATGGCACTAAGTGCCACATCCAGCCTTGCCTTGAACATATCCAGGGACGGTACCTCCACCACTTCCCTGGGAAGTCTATTCCAATGTCTAATCACCCTCTCCGTGAGGAAGTACTTCCTAATATCCAACCTAAACCTCCCTTGGAGCAACTTCAGGCTATGCCCTCTTGTCCTGTCACTGGTTGCCTGGGAGAAGAGCCCAGCCCCAACCTGACTACAACCTCCCTTCAGGTAGCTGAAGAGAGTGATGAGGTCCCCCCTGAGTCTTCTCTTCTCCAGGCTAAACAACCCCAACATCCTCAACCTCTCCCTGTAAGACTTTCCCTCTAGTCCTTTCACCAGCCTTCACCAACCCACCCATGGCTGTAACCAATGTGACTGCTGCAGTAATGGTTTTACTGGCACATAAAGGGAAAATGCCCAAAGGTGGAAAGCTGCAAAGGTCTTTATGGGAAAGGTAATGATCAATGGGACATCATATAGTACTCGGGATGAGAGGAAAGAACAGTTGAAAATGAGAGCCAGAGAAAGAAAAAATAAATCACAACTTCGTCTTCTTACAGTTTGAATTTAGGGTGATTAGATATAACCCTGCGTTGTTCTTTTCTGTGTACATTTGATGACAAACTCAAGCTAGCCTGAGTACCATTGGGATTTATTAATTGTAAAAATAGAAGAAAAGTCAAAGGGGAGAGCATTTCATTATATTTATATAAATGGTGAATCATAAAATCACAAAATGTGTTTGTGGCAGTGAATACTTCAGTCTTTTGAGGGTAATAGTATTTTTTATTTGTACTGCATAATGGTTCCAAAACAATAAGCTAGTGCAGGATTCCAGTGTTGTATTTGTGATGAAAGTAGGAGTTAGCTTCTGATTCTCTGAAATGGAAAAGGATTGATGCACTGGAACTTCTCTTCTTACAGTTTGAAGACTTCTTACAAGCTTTAATCAACTCTGATAAGGAGCATATTCCTCAGAGTTGTCTGAAAGTCATCATTAAACATTACTTGAAGCATCCAGATTTCAACCCAAATGATGTCCTTACAAAATCCTTTGCAGCTGCTGGTCTCTGTGCCTGGGTCATCAATACAGTAAAATTCAATGAGGTATATATCTATTACTTCCTCTCTTGACTAGCCACAATGAGCAGAATTTCTGTTAGTGAAGTCTGTTGTTATTTTGGTAAGTTCAGCTTAGTGTTATGGGGAGAATGCAGCATCAACCACAAATAAAGTGGGAAGTATTCAGTGCTTAACAGTATGTACACATGTAATAATTTTTAGTAGAAAACGGTAAAAAAGATATGGTTGTCCAGGACTTTTCAATTGTCATTGTGATGCAACAGTTGTGAAATATTCACAGAATCAGAGAATTTCAGGGGTTGGAAGGGACTTCTAGAGATCCTTCTCCAGATGTACTTCTTTCACTTGGAATGTCCATCTGAGTCTGGTTGTCTGGGGTGTGAGACAGAGCTTATCACTTCTTGTTCCCTTGAACACCTGGCAGCAGGATTCCTCCATTCATCCTAGTATGACAGCAGGTTATCATTTAATTACAAAAAAGTGAAAAACTCATTTATTTTAGTGGAAATCTACTCAAGCTTCAAGCCTGTCTGATTTCCACCTGTATTCTAAAACCATGAAAGTGATACGTATAAATTAATTTTACTTGGAGAGTAGAACCACTGAGGGTGTATTCAGATCTGCTTAAGATACCCTTATGTAAACTATAATCAAATCTCCTGTAGTCTTTAGGTCAATATTGAAAGAAATCTCTGCATGTCTCACTATTGTGTAGAAAGGTGGCTCTAAAGCCAATAGACACAATGAGAGACTGCTAAGATTATCTGAGTGTTTTTCACCTAGGGTCATTTGCAATCTTTGTAATGAATGTGAGCCCAACTTCTTGTATAATGTACCTATGTTGTGTATTTTTTTTCAAGGTGTTTTGTGAGGTAGAGCCAAAGTGTTGTACGTTGGCCCAGGAAAATACTGAATTAGCAGCAGCTACAGGAAAGCTAGAAACCATCAGGGAAAAGCTTCTTGTAAGTACTGCTTGGTTAATAAGCATTCTTCTCTAACACCTCGAGCCAACTTAATTTTATTATGTTATTTTATAGATTTATTTCATTTTTAAGATGTATTTTCTTTTTTTAAATTTATTTTATTACTTCCTAGTTCAAGCATTAAAGTTAGATTTTCATTAGGGGTTGTCACTATTTTACCCACACACCTACTGAAGAATATTGCATAGTTTTGGTGGTAGAACATGGAGCTATTTATCAGAAATTACTGAATTTCCTCAAAGCCATCTAGACACATTATTACCAACAGATTAGTAAACTGAAGTAACAGTTGATAGAAATAACTGGCTGTGATTTTTATGAGGAATACATACCAAGTGTGTATATGAGTAATGACCTATTGAAATACAGGAATAACTTCCAGAAAGGGTTTTGTAAGCTTATGCTCATCGATGTTTATGTTTGTCATTAAACATATCATAAAAATTACATCACATCTCCTTTGATTTTTTGAAAGATCTCCAAACACATATACACAGGCATGCACACATGCACATAGAAGTAGAAACTTTGATTATAGTTTTTTACTGACTAATGTCTTTTGAGTTAATGATTGAATCGATGACCATAGAATCATAGAATGCCAGGTTGGAAGGGACCTCAAGGATCACCTGGCCCAACCTTTCTAGGTAATACTATAGTTTATATGAGATGGCTCAGCACCCTGTCAAGCTGAGACTTCAAACTGTCCCATGTGCGGGAATCCACCACTTCCCTTGGGAGACTATTCCAATGTTTGATTGTCCTCATGGTGAAAAATCTACTTCTCTGTCCAATTAGAATCTCCCCAGGACCAACTTGTGCCTATTGCCCTTGTCTTTTCCATGTGACTCCTTGTAAATACAGAGTCTCCATCTTCTTGGTAGCCACCTTTTAAGTACTGGAACATAATAATAAGGTCTCCCTGAAGCCTTCTCTTCTCAAGGCTGAACAAACCCAGTTTTCTCAGCCTCTCCTCACATGGCAGGTCCTCCAGTCTTCTGATCATCCTCGTGGCTCTTCTCTGGACCCTCTCCAGCCTGTCTGCATCCTTTTTGTAGAGCAGAGACCAAAACTGAACACAGTACTCCAGGTGTGGTCTGACAAGTGCTGAAGAGAAGAGCAGGATGATGACTTCTTTATCTCTGCTGGTGATGCCTTTGTTGATGCAGCCCAGCATCCTGTTGGCTTTCTTTGTTCCTGTAGCACACTGTTCACTCATGTTGAGCCTGTTATCCACCAAGACCCCCATGTCCCTTTCCACAGGGCTGCTCTCCAACCAGGTGGATCCTGGTCTGAGCTGTGCTCCTGGGTTATGTGTTCCCAGGTGCAAGACTTTACACTTATCCCCATTGAACTTCATAAGGTTCCTGCTAACCCACTCCTTCAGTCTGTCTAGGTCATCCTGGAGGGTGGCCCTCCCTTCTGGAGTGTCCTCTCCACTCATCTTGGTGTCATGAGCAAACTTCATCAGGGTGCTCTTGATCCCAAGATCCAGGACACTTATGAAGATGTTAAACTGCGCTGGGCCCAATATTGATCCCTTGGGGACACCACTTGTGACCGGTTGCCAGTTTGAGGAGGAACTATTTACTATCAGCCTCTGGGTATGGTCTGTCAGCCAGTTCCCCACCCACTGCACAGACCACTTGTCAAGGCCATTACAAGTCCCTTTCTCCAGGAGGAGGCTGTGGGGGACCATATCAGAAGCCTTGGAGAAGTCCAGGTAGACAATGTCCACCATTCCCCCTACATCAACTGAGCGGGTTACTTTGTCATAGAAGGTGATCAGATTTGTCAAGCATGATTTGCCCCTGGAAAATCCATGTTGGCTTTTCCCAATCATGTGCTTCCATTGACTTGTGACAGTCCCCAGGAGGATTTGCTCCATGACTTTCCCAGGGACTGAAGTGAGACTAATGGGTCTATAATTACTTGGGTCCTCCTTTGGACCCTTCTTATAGATGGGGATGACATTAACCTTCTTCCAGTCTTCAGGGACATCTCCCAATCTCCATGACTTCTCAAAGATCATGGAGAGCAGCTTTGCAATGACATCAGCCAGCTCTCTCAGCACCCAAGGGTGAGTGGCATCCGGGCCCATCGATTTGTACGAGCCAAGCTCCTGTAACAGTTGACACACCAACCCTTCCTTCACTGATGGCTGGTCAGTCTCTGCATCAACCTGGACTTTTGTTCCTATGGCCTGAAACCCAGCAGCACTGGTAAAGACAGAGGTGAAGAAGGTGTTGAGGACCCCTGCCTTTTCAGCATTGTTGGTGACTAGTTCACCTTTCCTGTTTAATAGCGGGCCAATATTATTCCTCTGTTTCTGCTCGTTGTTAACGTATCTGAAGAAACCTTTCTTGAAGTTTTTGACATCTCTGGCCAATGTCAGCTCAAGCTGAGCTTTTGCTTTCCTAACTGCATCTCTGCATATCCTGGCAATGCCCTTGTAATTTTCAACAGGTAATGTTCCACTTTTCCATCTCTGGTACATGTCCCTTTTTGTTCTGAACAGACCCAGAAGCTCACAGTTAAGCCAGGGAGGTCTCTTTCTCCACCTACTTCCCTTGCCTTTAGAGGGGATTAACTGTTTTTGCTTATCTAGAGGAATGTTCTTGAAAAACTCTGAGCACTCAGTAGCTCCTTTACCCTCCATGGAAGCTTCCCCTGGGATCCCTTCCAACTGAGCCCTCAGCAACCTGAAATTTGCTCTTCTAAAATCGAAAACCTTTGTCTTGGAATTAACCTTCATTGTGCTCAGCAGCATCCCCAACTCCACAATGCTGTGGTCACTGCAGCCAAGTCTGTCACTTACGAGATATTATAGAGCAGGTTTTCTTGGTTACTGAGTAGCCCGATTTCTGGTTGGCACATCCAACATTTGTGTGAGGAAGCAGTCCTCTACACATTCCAGGAACTTGATGGATGTCAGGTGAACTGCTCTGTTCTTCCTTCAGCAAATGTCTGGGTAGTTAAAATGTCCCATAAGGACCAGGTTTTGTTGACTCAAAGCTTGCCTGAGCTACCTGAGTATCTCTTCATTGGTCACATTGTCTTGGTTTGGGGGTCAGTAACTGTAAGGTCTCCCTTTGAGCTGACTCCTCTGATTTTGACCCAGACACATTCAGTAGGGTTACCACAATTACTGTAGCTGACTTCTATACATTCAAAGGTTTTCCTTAACATAGAGCGTGACTCTTCCACCTCTCCTCCCCTGCCTGTCTTTACAAAACAGCCTATGTCCATCTATCATGGTCCTCCAGTGGTGTGAATCATCTCACCATGTTTCAGTTATTCCTCTGATATCACAACTATCTGACTGGGCACGGAGCTCCAGTTCCTCCTGGTAATTTACCAGACTGCGTGCATTAGTATACGTACACTTCAGGTGGCTGATCTTTTGGTTCTCATTTTGGGAGCCAACTGAGGCACATTTTGCAATACTCCGGTTGGCCTGGTTTATTCCCCAATCAGTTGTAGTGATAATCGTGGTGTGAGCATTGCCATTTTGGATCTCTGTCTCCAGGTCCTTCACTTTAAAGCCTGCCTCACCAAGTTGGCCAGCCTGTTGCCAAAGATTCCCCTGCCTCTCTTAGGCTGGTGGATTCCATCCCTTCCCAGCAGGTTGTAGTCTTCATAGAAGGTCCCATTATTATAAAAGCCAAAACCCTTGCAGTGACACCAGCCATGTAGCCAGAAGCTGATCTCCATTATGTGTCTGTTCCCGACGGCCTCCAGTCCTTGAACTGGTAATATTGAAGAAAAGGTAGCTTGGGCACCAAAACTCTCGACTTTCTCCCCCAGAATCTTAAATTCTTGCTTGATTCTGCATAAGTTTGGTCGTACGGTGTCATTTGTGCCCACATGAAAGAGTAATAGCGGATAGCAATCCATGGTCTTGACATGTTGTAACACCATCTTGGCAGACCTTAGCTCTGGCAAGGCAGCAGACCTCCCAGGATTCCCTGTCAGGTCTGCAGATGGGTGTTTCAGTGCCCTTTAACGGGGAGTCTCCCACTACAAGTACACCGTGCTTATCACCAAGTGTGTATTGAACTTTTGATGAGGGGTTCTTTGTTGTTTATTAAGTGTTCATTTAATGGAGCACATGCAATGCAAAGTGCTCTTAAAACAGAGAAAGACTTTTATCTTGGAAGATGGTGGGTGGAAAGAGTTTCTCCACTGCAAGCTAATTACCCTGACTTAGCAAAGAAGGCTTTAAATGGTTCAAAGGACATGGCATTAATTTGGTTTAGAAAGCTTTAACTTGGCTTAAGACTTTCTTGTTGGTACTATTTAGTCTTGAAATCTCTCAACTGAAGATATGAAGCAATAAATGACGGCTGAACAAATATTAGTGGGATTATTTTCTTTGTTTTCTCTTAACATTTCAATTTAAGAGAAAGGGCAAAGATTCACTTTTACCGAAACTATCAGAAATCTGTGAGTTAAGGTATCTCAGAATTCAATTCTTTATTTCAGCAGTTTCCTGTTATTCCTCCTGCTATCATAGTACCAGCTTGTTTTGTTTTGTTTTGTTTTGTTCTGAAGGAGATGCTGATTTAATGGATAAATAAACATAGCTTTTACTCTCTCTCTTCCTCTTCTGATCCCTTCTGTCCCCCAGCCCAAAAATCCTATCAGCTGATCCAGCAAATATTTTGCCTCCATATGATACAGCCTCAGCCTTGTGGTCTTGGAGTTGCCCATTCAGATCAAAGTGCATCTGCCCTAGTGAAGTTTGTCTGTACAGTAAAAAATAGCTTTACTGACAAATCTTTTTGGACAAAAATAACCTCTTAATGATTTTTTTATGTTACTATTTTTAATACACAGCAGTCACCCCTGAAACTCATGGAATCTTTTATTGTTTTAACGTGTTCCTCAGAGAAGAGCTCTAATGCATCTCTGTTCCTTGCCTGGCAGTATCTCAAACAACTTTTTCCCATTTTAGGTGATCTTGCAGTTCAGTAAGCCTTCAACTTTGAATCTAGTCCTGTCTTTTTATATTTATTTACTTCCCCTTTCATTTCCTCATGAATTTTTCCGGAGGTGGTTACCAGCTGTAGTTTTTCTCTCAGCTATGCTCAGTTCGTAGTAGGAAGAATTCTGCACCACAAAGTTGCAGTTCCCTCTGCAGTTATGTTTTCTGTTTTAGCCAAACAGTTGTCACGTTGTCATTTCATATGAGTATTTTTCCTAACCACTTAAAAAATTCCATACTGTGTATTCAACCAGGCACCTTTTAACAAGAGGGAGAATCTTAAGTTTATGACTGATTCATACTATAGCTGATCAACCTGTTGAACTTTTTTAAGGAGATGTAGCTGTAATTTTTTATTCTCCAGTAGGTAGTACTCATAACAATAGCAACCTCCAGAGCTCATGAGGTTGTTGAATGGAGAAGACTATGGCTGGTAAAATTAGCTGTTGATAAATGCAAAATCAAAAATACCGACGGAAAAATTTAAGCTGTTCACAAACAATTCTTGATTATTCTTTATTCACTAGTGGCTTAGGAAGGAAGATGACCTGGGGCTGATTGTGGACAGTTCAAAGAAAACTTAGACATTAATCTTTTCTTTTTGAGCTGGGAGTTGGACTGGATGACATCCAAAAGGTCCTTCTAGCTAATACTATCTTTTTATTTCAAAAATAAACCAGAAATTTGTTTCATCCAGTAACATTTTACAAGCAGATGAACGTCAACAGAAGTATAAAAAAGAAATACTTGTCTATGCAGTGTGTACATTATACATTCTAAAATGTATTTATAACACTTAAAAAAGAGATTGGCAAGACAGTGTTATAATGATGCAGTAAAAACTGCTGCACACATTTTACTCAGGAAAAGTTACTTCTGCCTTGTTTCTTGTAACTGAGCTATGACTCAGTCTAGAAAACTGAAGATACAAAAAAAGTATTCTATCTAATATATGATGAAACTTGAAAAATGTATGTATTCCCATAATTCATGTCTTAATCCACCATTTAAGGATACAGGATCATTGGTAAAATTTTGTTTTCTAGGCATATTATTCCTCTTAGACAATTCTGTGTTTGCTTCTTGAAGTCCACATGTTGGATCATACCTCTCAAGGAGAAGATATGGTCTAATTTTTAAGTATTCTGCTATGCAGTCTCCAGATATTTCATTTCAAAAGCTTCAGGTTACAGTGCAGTTCTTTGCACAGGCCAATGCAAATGTTGTTCATTCAAATGTCTTGCAAATTCCAGCCAGCAATAGGGTTTTTATCTAATTTGTTATGCTTTTTTCCATATACAAGGTGACTAAGTTACTCATTTCCATGACTGCTCACCTATACATGTGCTGTATCCAAACCAGGTGTATTATGCACAAGCTTACATACACTTGGACTAACAATGATTTACACTTGAAATGTTATTTAAAGAAAAGATTTTAAAGTGGTTGAAGTAACCTAGTTTTAATTACTTTATTAACCCCTGTCTTATCTGATGGCCATGTGGCAGACTGGAAATTATCAAAATGGGTATAAAACTATAGTTCATAACGTGAAGACAAGTGTGTATAAAAGCCATTGATATTTTCCCCAGGACTGGCAACTAGACGAGGGGAAAAAATTGCAACTTAGCATGAAACAGAACTTTAAACAAACTAGGAATCTTAGAGGGAAGTTTAAGTTTCTGGAATTAGAACAAGTTGGTGATATGACAGGCACTTAATAAAATTTTAATCCAAAAAGTCACAACTACAGAAAACTCTGTGGCTGAGAGATGCATTTCCTCTAGGATCTGGTTCCTACCTGTGAGCTGCTAGAGGATGATGAGAGGCTGAGTTCTTTAATAAGGTTCACTAGGTTGAAGGAGCTCTGCAGATTGGCAGGTACATAACAGGATCCTTTCCTGTCTCTGCCTTTCAACAGAACTGACACTCACTAATTCCATGAAATCCACCATAGTTACAGCTGGCAATTCACAGAGCCTCTGCTTAGCTTTCTGGGCTCAGATTTTTTCTCCATCTAATCATGTACAACATGGTCAACAGTGAATAACTTCGTCTGTAGATTTCCATCCCTATGCAGTGATCCTTAGCTGCTAATCCTCTGTTCCCCATAAGTCTCTAGAGAGCTCTTATTCCGTATTTGAATTGTATGCATCCATAGCCCATAAAAAGAAGAAGTCCTCTAATGTTGAAAAAAGGTCACTCTTGGTATATGTACATTCTTTTATATCTCGATCTGGTCTGCAGGAAGTTTTCACCTCACCCACCACCTCTTCTTCAGTAGTAGAAGCAGCACTGTGCAGTCCTATGAGTTATTTTCTGAAGAGCAAATTTTCTTTTAAGCTTGCACAAGACCATTATATAGAGCCCACAAGAAGAAGATACTCCACCAGTGCAAATTCATCTGAAGCTGCATCAAATCAAGCAGAACAGAAGAGAGAGGTATTTTGTGTATCATTTATGATTGGTAGCCTGTAGTAGTCCTCTTCATTCCAGAGCTAAACAAATTCAGTAAGAGCAATGAAGCAGTTACTCTTGTATCTTGTCTCTTTTAAATGCCTTTAAAGTGGCATTAGAGTTTTTATCATTATTCAAGCATCAATCCATACATTGCCCCCTATCCTTCAGTTTATTTCTTGCCCTTTTCCCTTCTAGTCATTTATTTGCGTGTACCTTTCCCATCTTCCTCTGTTCAGTTTTCTAAATAATAGACTTAAAGGCAAAGTATCAGTTGTTAGTGATCTCTGCTCCAGCATTCACTGATATTCTGTGCTCCCTGACTCATAATTCAGCATCCTTCTGTTGGCAGAGAGAGAAGGAGAGTGGTACATATTTTTCATATGGAAGTTTTTGTGGCCAGTAGTTTTCAGTGATGATAATAGGTGCAGCTGTTAGTAATCAATAATATATTTTCAGCCTAGACAGCACAGTTAAACTAACCTCCTTTTACTTCTCGTGGCTTCTAGAATATATATTTAAATGATAAATTAAATTCTTATCAAACACAGGCAATATTGTAATGAATATTGTCACAGTAATTTTTTTTATGTCAAATATATACAGAGTGGTACTAAAACTAATAGAGTAGGTAATTTTAAACATTTACAATGTCTTAAAGATGATAATAAAAGCACTGTGTGGATGGTGAGGCCTACTGATCCTTTCTTGCATATTAAAATTTAATATACGAACACATACGTTTGTGCATCCGGTCAAACAACTGCTATATATTTACAGTAAATGGAAAAAAAAAAAAAAAACAGGTTAGGAGTTAGAAAACAGGATTGTTTCTTAACAAGTGAAATGATTTTATAAGTATTTTGAGTAAAATAAAATCAGATTTCAATCCTTAAAGAAACTACAGATATCTTCTTTGGGAAAATTATGATTTGATGTTCACATAGATCTATTACAAGTGCACCTATTATATGCTGAAAAAAAAAGAGAAGGACAGGTAGTATGTTTATTAGTGTTAAGGCTAAAAATTTGGTCTGAGTTCATCCTTTTGTCGAATATGGTGCAATTAGTATTTTTGTCATTAAAATCATTATTATTAACATATGAGTGCACTTAAATACAGTGAAAATACACTTTGTGCCTGAAAAGGATTATACAAGGGCACAGTCCAGCAGGCCTGCTATGGGGAGTAATGGTGCTCTGCTGTGGTTTGTGGAGCATAACTCCCTGGCACTAACTTTCTCAATAACAAGCATTTTTAAAATGTGTGAGGTATCTCGCAGAATTTAGAGTACTGGGGTATAAAATGTAATCCTACTGTTGCTGTCCCTAAACTTTATGGATGGTACATCCCAGGAAAGAGTGACAAGACAGAATGGCATGTTTTGCAGTGACACCTTTATTATTTGAAAGTCTTGACAATAGGAAGTGTTCTGATAAAGGAGACTGTTATGTACCCAAAAGAACACAGATATTTTGAGGCATTCCTTACATTTACTCTCACTACAGAAGTCTGTTCTTGCTATCTTGACTACCTGAGCCTGGAGTCTTTGATGGATGTGTGCATTTGAACTATGGTCAGGTGAGCTTTGTCATGCAGGCAGACTTAAGATGCCTAGAAAGAAATAGCCTCTTAAAAAACAAGCAAACAAAACTTAGAAAACTGTTTCTGTGTTCATTCTTTTTATCTCTTGCATGGTAGACTGATGAAATTTTACTGTAGCACATCTGAGTGAGGTGCCCTTATGAACTGAAGTCCTCGTTAGTCTCTCTATTTAAGATAATCACCACTAAAAAGTGGATTGACAGCCTCATTATCCCTAGGAAATCAAGCCAACCTTCTTTATTAAGCTCTAAGTTGTAATTCCATCTTTCCCCCTTTGCTTATACATTCCTTATTTTTAATTTATGTATTGTTTTAAAATGCCCTGATTGCACACCACAAGTTCAAGCACTAAACTTGGCAGATGAGATTTATATCTTTGATCTTCCAAAACCAGCAGGCCTTTGCTGAGGTATCTCAATCCTTGCTCCTGTGGCAGTTCTTCCATGAAACCTGAAATGGGGGAATTTTATTCGTAAGTGGAATTCACTGTTTTTAGTTCCATGTTTACTCTAGAGAAACAATACAGTTTCAGGCAACTTGCTTGCTGCAGCCTCTGTTGTCTTGCCTTGTCTTTTTGTCCTAGGTTGAGCTGTGTTGATGTGTTGATGCTGTGTTGAGATGATTGCTTTGTTGTCTCTAGTTTAATTGCCGATCCTGAGTCAAAACTGGATCCCTTTCTGAGTGACCTGTCCTACTTCTGGTCCTGCTCTGGCAGGGGGGTTGGACTTGATGGTCTTCAGAGGTCCCTTTCAACCCCTAACATTCTGTGATTCTGTGAAAATAATGATTCTCTTCTTTTATTTTTTTCTGTCTCTATTACAATTTTACATGCTCCAGAAAGAATAGGATATGGTTACAGTGTCCTAGGATGGTTGTTACTGAATCTAGCACAAGAAACTTGAACTTTTGTCTGGGACCTCCAGATCTGGCCATTGCAATACAGGCCATTGTCATCAAGCAGAAACATTTATCCTCCTGTTATTATCTCCAAACACCTGATCATGACCATTTATATTGATATTTGGAAGGGAGTCTAATGATGGTCTTGTTCTAAATTGTTGTTAGTTAGCATACTTATGTTGTCTCAGGAGCTGTAGAAAGAACATAGAGTACAACAAAACTTTTCCTCTGAAGCTTGTATCCTTCAGACTTAAAGGTACTGTCTACAATTATTGTAAGTAAAAATTTAAATATTTAAACATTAAAAAAAAAAAACAAACAGAAACACCAAAAAACCCCAAATTTTAATCTGTCATATTTACCCATCCCTTTTCTAAATAGGTTCTGAATAACAATCTGCATAAGCTCACAGTTTCACTCAAGAAAGCAGTTGCAGAGAAAGTCTGATGTCAAGGTGACGTGAACCAGCTGACCAAAACTATTGAGCTGGCCAACAGGTTGGTCAAAGGACTTGAGGTAAGATGATGTTGCCTGAATGTTCATCCTAGTGTGAGTTTTGAAATATTTGAAATGTTTTGTTGAGCACATGGTTAAACTTGGATTTTTAAGGATTGTGTAGGGAAAAAAAAGCTGCAGTGGAGGGAAGGGTGGCAAGATGACCCTGATTAGAAAGAATTTAAATGAAACAAAACAAAACAAAAAAACTCCACACAAAGAAGCCCATAATAAAATCCTAAGAAGTAAAATGTGCTGCACCATAATTGCATTTCCTAAATAACATGTATTGCTGAGCAACTGATATTGGCATGATGGCTAAAGCGAAGTCTTGATAACTAAGTCACCACATTTATACACAACTGTGAACACATTGTGACAGCCTGGGCAGCCTCTAGTTAATGAGCAGAAAGACTGAATAATCCTCTAGGTCAGGATGGAGTCACCCTGCATCTGCCCCCGTTGCACTTTTGATTGCAAATAAGTGGAAGGCACCAATCAAATATTTACTGTTTGCTTTTGTGGATTTTTTTTTCTTTTTCAGAAACTGTTAATTTTTAAATAAGAACAAAATGTATTCATGTTAAAATTATATATATTTCAGTGTGGTTATTAGCTTTATTTGCAGACAAATATCATTATAGCTAATACATGCCTATTTAACAGTCAGTAACCATTTGAGTCAGCCACAGCGTTGCTGTGCAGTCTCTCCCAGGTCTCTACAGAAATCGTGCTGCCTCAATTTGTCATCTAGAATTTTAGCCATTCCTTTTTGACAAAGAAGTGTAAATAACAGGAAATATAAAGTACAAAGAGTATTTACACTACTACGTGAGTTCCCGAGGCAGTCTGAATAAATATTTTAAGTTGGATTTCACAAAATCCCTGTTATCTTGTTTCAAAGATCAAATTTGCTGCTGCAAATCTCTTAGCTGAGGCTGGCAATCAAGATTAAATCAGTTTGGAAAAAAAATATTGTAAGAATATACAACTAATAAAAAACCCCAATGCAGTCAAAACAGATCCAGTTTTGATACCTGATTCATAAATTAACATGCCTAGAACTGTAAAATATGTAGTCTTTCCTTTTATAGGAAAATAGTCAATAGTCACTGTCTGCATATGAAAACTTGTTTGCCCCAAGACTCCTGAATATATTCACTTTTGGCTGGACCCTGCAGGCCTCCAGAGCCTTTAGAAGCTCTGGAAAAGCCAGTGGCCTTTGCCTATAGGTAGTCTCCAAGTCTTGGATTTGAAGGTCTATACATAGTTAAGAGAAGTTTTTCTCCAATATTTGAGTTTTTATTAGTGATCTTATTGTCTAAGTTAAGGGGGAGAATATTTTAAAGGATTAATTGAGAACGTCAAGTCTTTTCCTCGGAGTATAAATTCTTTTTGACTAGAACAGGAGACAGTTAACTTCTGAAAAGCATCAAGACTGATGATTTTGTCTATATAGCATTGACCTGGAAGCTCAACCATTCAGACTAATAAATCAGGCAATTTATATTTAATCATTAACTAACTCCCGAGCTGAACAGCTGTTCAAAATTAGAAATAGGTCACCCCGGCCAAGATGACATTACAGGCAATCTATAATGCATTAGAATAAAATTATAGTGATTTTTAACTGTCTGGAAATTTATTACACTGCATGTTCCAACTCTTAAAGCCTTGTTAGCCAATGTCACTAGTGATTTATGGTGCTTGGGTGGTATGGTAAAATTACTGCAGATTTAAATAGACAATCATTCTATGTTTAGTAAATCTTCAAATTTCAAAGCTATATTGGAGAATGAGGTGGGTGCACTTTATTGTTTATGACTTTCCAGTCAGTGACAACAAGAACAGAGAATGGATAAATCAAAAAGCCTTGAAAACAAATGGATTTATTGTCTTGTTGCTTTCAGTTAATGGTTTATAGAAGAATCCAGTGACTTCTGTAGGCAAAAATGGATGTCTAAAATACTTCAGAAAAAAACTGCTACATTACAAAGATTGCTGTTAGAGCTTTCAACAGGAATAGTCCTTTACTTGTCATGTGTTGGGCATCTCTTATGAATGTAACTGTGGTTTTGGAGGCCTTCACACACTGAGTTCCTGCATTTACACTGTGAAACATTTAAATGCTAACTTTTTTAAGCACAGTTTTCTGATTAAAGGTACTTTCATTTGCTCAGTGGAAATTTTATATTCCTATTTTAAAACAAAAGAGTTGGAGTATTTTCTTATTGTAGAATTCTGTCTGTCTTTACAGGATAGGATGTTTAACCATTTCAGTAAATATTTTTGATTCTTCTGAAAAATATAAATGGAAAATGCTTCACAAATATAAAATGTAACAGTTATTTTGTTACTTTGTCTCTGTACAAATATAAATTTATTTTTTAAATGAGAGTGAGTTGTAATTTGAGATTGATTTTATGCATTTCTAAGGCTTTCAGGAATGAACACATCTAAGAGTACTCTTTTAAGCTCTCAAGCAAGTAGCACTAGCAAAACGGAAGAATTTTGCAAGAAATTATTTGAAGTATGGAGGATACTTTCTATTCAGTGATTTTCCTTGATTTTTATTACATCATGTAAAGGACTGGAAACATGTTTTGATTACTGTCATTTCTCTGAAAAATAAATGTCTGTGTGGGCAGTGGGTAAAGGACAGTCCTTCTAAGTTGTTCAGCAGTGTGTTTTCCTTCTTTCCTGCTGGCCCTTTCTGTGCATCAGACTCTCTGCTCAATGGAGAGTGATTTCCTGAGGTTTCCCCAGTTCAAGTGAATAAACCGAAACAACTTTTACTTTATCCTGGGTATTTCAAACAGCGCAAACAAGGTTATAGCAGTCTGTTCCAATATTATGTCTGGAATTTAATTGTTTGAAGATGACTCTGATGGATTCCTTTCCATGCTAAAACTATTCATACATCTATGCGTAAGTTCACTCCTTTGCTGAGAATTGTGTACACAGAACAATCGAAGTATAATGTGCCAAATATTGCTAGTCTGGTTTTTATACCATGTCATAAATTCCAATTAAAAAACAAGATGATGATTTGATCCCTATCTTAAACATTAACCTACTTTAAAGAAGATACTTTCATTTATCTGAAATTCTTTAGTCACCATTTCAACTTTTTAAGCAGACAGTGAGCTTCCCTGTTGCACTTCTGTGTGCTTCTGTATTTTAATGTGGAGATTAAACATTCTGACACTTCCAAGTTGTTCAGGAGATAACATTTTCTAATTTTGCTTTGCAGTCTGAAAACATTAATTGGAGCCTGACTGTTGAAAACCTCCAAGCACAAGAGAAAATTGTGCAGTGACATCTTATTAACAGCAGCTTTTGGGTCTTACTTTGGACTCTCCACAGAACAGTATTGCCAGGAACGGATGGAACATCTCTGGATTCCTTTTCTAAAGTCACAAAAGGTAAAATTTACTGTACAAAATGGGAGTCTCCAGTGGTTTGTTGAAGTTCCTGTCTTTAAAAAATTTGAAGTACATATCTGTATTTAAAAGTGGGTCTCTGCAGATATTTGTTTTCCAGTTTAAACACACACACACACACACACACACGAAAATCCCTTCTGTTTCCAATTCTCAATGCCAAATTCTGTCCTTTGAGACACCTGTGTAACAGCAATTGCTATAAATAATGATAGAGCTGTGTACAGAGACCTATTCTGCTTTAGCTTTTCAGATGCAGGAAGAACATGTAGTTATGATAATCCCCATTTCTCTATACATGGAGGAAACTGTTATACTACTCAATAAATGCAGAGAGGCTCTAACCGTTGGAGTAGTCTCCTCAAAGCTTTCTCCGTCCTTCCTCATGAAGCTTTAGACCATTCCTTTCTTCCTTACTGCTGCCAAATGCTCCTCACCTCTTCCTACTTGTTTCTTATTTCTCATGTACCACAAATCACAGCATTATATCGTTATTCATGTAGTTTATTCTCTGAAATATGTGATGTTCAAATCACAAAGCTAAGGCACAGCACATGAGCTGAGTTGCCTGAGGACACTGGAAATACAAGTAAAAGCCAAATCCAAGCTTCCCAAGGTCAGCATTCAGAACTGTGAGGGCATCTTTTTGTAGAAATTTGCTTTGTGCAAGAGTTTTACAGTTACTAATTTGTGTGGAGCTTTGTTTTGCCTGGAACATCTCCCTGTCCTTTTCCACCAAAATTTTGTCTGCCAATAAAGTTCTTTCTCAATAACCCCCTTCTACCTGACAGCCTAATGCTGACAGGTAGAAAAAATTACTTCTGTATATCCTGGAAATAAATGTCATTCTTAACTCTTAAGAATCCTCCGAAATGGCTTGAATTTTTTATAAATAAAAATAATTCCTACCATAAAGTCTTACTTTTTAAGATGCTTTCATTGAACAGCAGTGAGAAAAAATAGCTCTTTTCAGTTTTGGTTGTTTTCCTTTATGTAGGGAAGAGTGGAAAACAGAGAAATCCATTTGGGAAGTGATGTTAAAAATAAATTTTTATTAATAGTCCCCTTTAGAAGGGACAACAAGCAGTTCTATGCCATGAAGTATCAGTTTTGTGCAGATACAAAGAGAATAGATGTGTATATATATATATATAAACCCTGATAATACCCCAATGCTAGGTTTTTTTCCACAAGGAAGTATTTAAGCTCATGGAAATTATTGCATTGCTTGCCTTATAGTTCAGAGATAAAACAAATATTTTCAGTCTTCTGGTATATTTAGATAAATGTGTTGCACATGGCAGATAAATAACATTGCATGATTGCAGAGGGGAGTGTATGACTGTTGGTCCTTTCGTGCTTGTATTTTCAGCAAGCTCATCAAAAGTTAGCTTTATTTTGGTCTCTGTGATTAGAATCAGGGGTTAGACAAATTTAAGGAGGTGTTTTGTAATAATATGGTAACTATGATATTGTGCCACAAGAACTGCACTAGAGGTATGATGTCATTCTTATTAATACTAATAATTGTGCAAATATGGTTCAACTTAAATTCTTTATTTCTAAATAGCTTTTTTTAATTATTATTTTGGCCTGCACTTTTAAAAGAATCTCCAGCCTACAAGCCAGTGCTAAGGAGTATTCAAGTCTAGGGATGAGTAAAATTTTGGTGGAAGATTTTTTAGAAGACTTCTGAATGTAGTAGAAGATAGTTCAGGCTAAATACTGATGATGCTGTGCTTTAATTTATGGGTTTGGAATTCAATCCAGAAATGACAAATAAGGAAGCCTGGGGTAATACCGTGAAAGAACCAGTAGTTTTTTGCCCATTGCTTTAGCAAGAAAAAAATTAATTCCAGGCATCTGGTATAGATCTTCTTTTATGCTTCCACTAGCCTCTTAATTTTCCAAATAACTTAGTTATTCATTCTCTCTTACTCCATTGTGTTGCATTAGGCATTTCCCTTCCCACCCATACCCGTTCAGGAAGTACTGATTTCAGATATTCCATTTCTGTTTTATTTCATCACCTTGTCAGTTCCTGCAAGGGAATACCAAAGGGAATACCCAAGTTAGTATCCAGCAGTGTGGCTGGCTGGGGGTTGCTCTAGCGTCCACAGGGATTGCAGCTTCCTTGCTAGCAAGCAGGCTCTCACACAAGAGCTTTGCCACAGCTAGTGCCATGCTGGCAGCTCCAAGGCTGCCTCTGCCCCTAGAGATGGTCTTGTTCTCTGGCTTTTGAACTTGCTAACAAATAGCTGGACTATATTCATAGAATATCATGGGAATCCTGTTTTTATAATTTTTGTGTAGATAAATACTGATTTGTGTCCCAGAAGTACCTGCTTAAGAGCATGAGCATTGAATTTGCAATATCAGAACTCACATACAATGAACATTATAATATATGGTGGTTTCTTAACTTTATTGAACTTTACTTTTTATTAAGGAAATGTCTTAAATGAAAACAAGTTTTTTTAAATATAATAAATATATAAATATAATAAACATACTGTATATACTATATAAATTTAATAAGCTGCTTCTCATCACATTCCCTAGTAAAGTCTTTTTGCATCTGAGACTCTGCAGGGATCCTCCTTACTTTTTTGCCTAGACAGCCTGAATTTCTATCAGCCCGATTACCTTGTGCATTGCACTGAGTCATGGCTTGCTGGTTGGTAACCTTGCTGGATGATTATATTCCACTCTGATTCAAAGATTCCACTCTGATTCCTGTGACAGAGGGCCTGGACCTGGTTGCTATGTTGACAAATGATGCTACGGTTGTGGCATGGAGTAACAAGGGACTGCCCGGTGACAGGATGTCAACAGAAAATGCCACTATTTTAACCAACTGCGAGCACTGGCCTCTGATGATAGATCCCCAGCAACAGGGAATTAAATGGATAAAGAATAAATACGGAGCTGACCTTAAATTTGTACACCTAGGGCAGAAAGGATATGTGCATGCTGAAGAACTGGTTTTCATGTTTACTGCTCCGAATTTTCCCTAACTTTTGTGAGGGGTTGGTGTTTGTTGGAATACGCTTGAAGACTTGATATATTACATCACTGCTGCTTATTTATCCATAGCATCATTTTCCATTTTAAATGGTGCTTGAAAGAGGCCCTTTTTCATACTTATGTTACCTTTGTCAAGTGTTGAGGAGGAAATGGAGTGAAAGTTGAGGTGTGCTTCTTGGGAGGGACAAATCACTTTTTCAATTGGTAAGGTGCAAATCCTGATGATATGATTTTGCTTATACCTTACAGTCTAGTAGGCAGAACACAGCACATGCACAGTACAGAGGGAAAGATTCAATCCAATGTGCAGCACTTGAGGCAAAACCAGTTATCAAGCCTTTTGCTGATAAACGTTTTTAATTCTTGTTACTGAATTATATCTAAGTTGGCAGCACTTGCATGTATTTAGTTTCTTCATCTCTTTTTCATGTTTACTTTGATTTAGGGAGACAACTAGGTAAGATTAAACTGCTTTATTTCAAAGGGCTATCTGAATTTATTTTACTGAATTCCAAACACAACACACAACTACAAACACAGTAAATGGTCACAGTAATGCCTCATTTTTAAATAAAGTCTTAACCATTTATCTGGTCTGCTTCTCTATACAAAGTCTTCTCCTTCATCTGCCCTGATATTTTTTTTAATTATTTTTCCAGCCCTCACAAAGAATTGTGATTTTTCATTTATACCCTTCTGCATAAAGCTATATTGTCTACTTGCTTGGCCTTCCGTGATTATCTACTCACTTCTCTGTGCTTACTGAAACAGAGTTCTTCCAAGTCATTCACATGCAATGCCTGTAAGAAAGCATTTATAGTGTGGATGAGGATATACAAAAAGCTATAAAACAAAACCTTCTAATTAAATAACAAAAACTAAAAGATATATGTGCCCCACCAACTCATCTATCTCAATTCCAGTGTGTTCAATGCGGGGCTATATCCTCACATTTGTTTATAAGAAAAGCCCCAGCAAATTATTTTTTGTTTAATGTGAGGACTAGCAAGAACATAAGTGTAAAGATGTTGAACTCAAAACCGTTGAGCTCTTAATCACTGTGCAATTCTTTGTGAAGAGTTTTGCATGGTTTGATCATGCTCTTTTTTCAAAATTTCTCCAGTTCTATTATATAAGAGAAATCTTTCTATGACCAGCATTTGTCTAATATTTGAGGGTTTGGGATTTTTTTTTTTAATTTGTGGAGAGACTGTACTAACCTAAAACGTTGAACCTATTGGCCTATACTTGATCCCCTGCTTGGAAGCCATACGGTTAAAAAGTGAAAGTAATTATACTTGAGTAATTGGATTTTTCAATGACAACTGGATCTATATTGCTTTGATTGCTGCATTTTGGCTACTACTTTGTAACCCTTCATGAAGTCATTTAATTCTTTTTTAAATTCAATGGCTAAAAAACAGTGATGAAGGGGTATTAAAATGTTAGTATCTGCATTTGATTAGATAACAAAGTTGTTTTCTCAGTTCACAAATTGGACTCAAAATACAATTTGAAATCTGCTTGCGTAGCTGAAACTCCTGGAAAATCCACTCTTGCCCGATGCTGTGAGATCCTGAAATTATTCCTTTTTGTTGCATTTTTCTATAATGGCATTGGAAGTACTTCAGAATAGGATCATATAGCTTGGTTTGTAGAATTTATGGTGAAGAAACTCTACTGAAAATTAGAAATACACAGGTCTGAAAGAGAGAACGGAAATTGTACAGTCTAACAAGTCTTGAGGTATGAGACAGAGGAATGTAAAACAGTAGAAAGAAGTTGGATTTAAAAGAACAAAGGTCACAGCAATATAGTTTCGCATTTACTTAGCAAAGGCTTCTGTGCAGCAGAACAGAGCTGTACATGTGTCCTGGTTTGAACAGATAGAAACACAAGTATATGAAGCTATTCAAATATAGGTTCTTCTGGTGAATATTTTAGCAGCATTGCATGACCCAGCATTCTGTGGCTCACTGAAGATGTGGCAGGTCTCCTTTGTGGGGCACTGGTAATATATTTACCCCCTTATTACCAAATAAGAAGAATTTTCCTCATTCTGGATTCATTTCTGCTATTTGTTTATTTTAGTAGTCGTGTCAGGCACTTTTTAATTTTTTTTTTCCTAATAAAGAAAGACTAGAAAGGTATTTGTGATAGATATGATATAGTCCAGCAGTTGAAGTTCATTAATAATTGGAATGTTGCAGAGTATGAAGTAATGAATACTAATTACTCCTTTCATATCTGACAGCACCCTGTGGACCAATATATCAGCCCCGACTTTAATTTGGTTCTAGTAATGGTTTCATCAATAGTACATTAATTCTGTGTTTGAAAAGATATACAGTTGAACCTGACCCACACAGTAGATACCACTGTCATAAAATGGCCACATACTGACAACAACTGGATAATTACAAATAATTAACTCCACTGAGCTTCAGACAATCCTAATTTTAAGTAAAATATATCTTATCATATCAATCGACAGAAAGCGTAGCAAGGGAGATTTATCAACTTGTACTCCGTCCAAAGCAAATTTACTGGCCTTCGTATTAGAGAACTTGCTGATCTGTAAAGCAGCTTCATAAAAGTGTATCTTCCCTTCCTCATTTTCTGAGAGTGTTCTTGTGTTGTACTCTTGGATATTCTGTATTTGAGTTTTATCTGTGTTTTGAATCCTGTTTCCCCAGCACCGCTGTTTTGGAAGTCACTGGATATGAGCATTAACTAGATCAACGTCATTTTGGCTCATAGGAGAGAAGACAGAGGAATAAATTCATTGGTCATAAGGCCCCTATTTGCATTCACGAGCCGTTACACCTGCTCAAATCTTTTGCACATTCACAAAGAGGTAGTCATGTCTTTTCAGTTGCAAGATTATGTTATTACAAGATTCTTTAAGATGTCTTGAATTTTGATTTATGTGCAAGTGTAGCTTGTATGAACAAGTTTCCATTCTTATGAGGCATAACTATTATTCATGAAACAGCAAGACTATTCACTCAGTTTCTCCACAGCAAGAAGCTTTCCTTGCCTTGAACATCTCGCCAGCTGTGCAAATTTAAAACAGTGCTTTTCCCACTGAACTAGTTTGACCAACTTGCACAGTTTGCCTAGTGAGATTGCCTAGTAACAGCTCCATTCTGCATCTGTTTTCACCTGATTTATTCAACTTCATTCTCTCCATTACTTGTTGGAGTTTGCAACTGGGTTCCAGAAGCTTTTAATTTTAAGCAGCAGGAACTGAAAGAAGGCTCCTTGGGAAAACGTTTTTATCCATCATTCTTCACACTGAAAAATATTGTTTCCCTTTCCTTTCCTGTCCAAGAATTTATCACTTCTTTTCATTCTTGCTGAGCTGATCCAAAACATTTAGCTACAGGGAACTGTCCTGCTTTCTGCCTTTTAAAGTCATGGCACGTTTTGAAGAACATCTGCCCTGAAAGGTACTCTCTTTAATTTTGAGTTGCATGAAAGTATCTGCTAAGAAAAGTTGTTGCATAAATTCTTGAGCCATTTCATGATATGAAGTCATGTTCCTATACTCAAGACTTTTTTGGCTTTGAAAGTTCTAGGCGTTGTTTCCTTAGGCAGCACAGACACAAGGAGAAAGCAGTTCTTTTTGGCAATAACTCAGATTTTGACAGATCAGACCAAGTGTTGCAGTCTTCCTAGACTTTTAATAGCTGAGAGTTTAGAACTCATGTTAGCTTCTGGGATGTATTTATTTTTATATTTGCTTTTGCTAAAACTCAGTTATTCCTCAAGCTTTATAGAGGATTTTTAAAGTGTTTTGCAAACCTTTTCTGAATCCATTAATCTTCTTTATTTCAAGACCTATGAGAATTTCAACAGGAAAGAACTAGTGCAGAACAATATCTTTTTAACTTACTTTGTATGTTCTTAAATAACTGGGACCTGGAGCTCACATGAGAGATGCTCTGTTCCTGGGTAGAGGGGTGCATTAATTCAGTCTGTTTTATCTGCCTCTGCTGGTACAACTGGAGATTATGCAGAAAAAACAACCAAAAGTAGAACTTGTCTTTAGTAATATTTTTTTTTTGATAATTTTTTTTCTATGCCTTCTATCATGGACCTTCCATAAATAGTGCCTATATCTGCTACATTTCTTGAGAATCTAGAATTAACCTCTAAACAGATACATTTCATTGAAGAAAAAGAAGCAGTTATTCTGGCTTTCCCACCTCTGTGTTTATCGTTGTTGCTTATAGTCCTTGAACCGTGTGAGAGCAATAACAAAACATTTATTTTTCCCAGATCTGTAATTAACAGCAAACCTAGAATACCTGCAGTAATAAAACCCACTGAGTCATTATGCAGTTTTTGCCTTTCATAGATGATAATCACAGAAATTGGTAATTTATTGCTCCTGTGAATTGAGAACCCATATACTAAGTACTTGAATCCAGAACACGAAAGCTTATTGTAACCCTACTTACACCTGAAATACAGTATGTCTCCCTTGGCAAAGTTTTTTCCACTGACAAATCAAACTTAAAAAGTTGTCGTTTGCCAGATCTCTGCTTCTGTTTTTTGGCTCTGCATGTGCATTGAAAGCAGAGCAAAATTGTTCTCTCTTTGTGAAGCTGCACTGCTTTGTTCCCTCCAGCTGTAGCCAGTTTTGAAGGTTGTGGAGAGACCAGAGTATCAGAATTGCAATCTGTCTTGCAGAACTGAATGACATGACTGTATAGTGAAATTATTTCACTGTTATATGAGCATAAGCCAGGAGAAGCCCTCTCTTGTAGTTGGCATGGCAGTAGTATTCAACATACGCATTGGATGTTGAGTTTTGTAGAGTCATGGGTTTCCTAGCACTAGAAATACTAGGTTGTTTTTAGGAATTCACTTGCAGTATATCATAAGTTACTGTCTTTTCTTTCTGATCTGTTGTGAAATGCAGAAGTGCTTTCAGCACACCATTTCATTTAGCCTATGTGTTCCAGGTAAGGGCATGTCAGAAGCAGGCAAGGATGTTAAGAGGTGAAATACATGTCAATGAATCTGGCAGTGCACTGCAATATCTTAGGAAGAAAACAATGCCAAAGTTTATACAGAAAATACTTGATTTATTCATGTTCTCGTGTGACTTTTGTGACTTGCATTTTAAGTGTCAATATTTAAGTGTTAATATACTATTGCAATGACTTTGAAGATTGATTTTGAGTAAAAAAATGTTAATTTGAATTTTGTGAAAAGGGTTTGTGTCTACCTAAGTTCCATTGTATAAATGTGCTACTGACTTTTTTTAAACAGAATTTTGTTACTAATATTTGGATCTCCTTTCTTGGCAAAGAACATTCAAAGCCATTGATGTACAGAAAATATTGTGCATGTGCTGGTGGGTGGCAGGTGGTGGCTGAGGACCAGCATACTGCTCACTCTGCAAGTAGATGACACAAAGTTGTGGCACCTGCTCTCACCAGACCACATGTACAACGTACACTTGTGTCTATAAGCAGTCTTTCTATTACTATTTTTATTTTGTACTGTGCCACAGAAGTAGGAAGGTGAACATTATGTTGCCTCATGGCTGGGCTCCTAAATGGTACTTCAGCAGTAGCACTGTTGCTATATGGGACAGACTGGCACCTCTTGTGCCAGACTTCTCTTCAGTAAGGGATCTTATTCAGGGAATAAAAAGTGAACCTAGTATAACTCATTATTTTACCCAGCAAATAATTGATTGCATCAGAACATTTAGTATGTTGCCTCTAAAAATGATATTTGTTATTTCAGTCACCAGCCCTTCTCTCTCCCCTGGTCACTATCAGTTTGTAATAAATATATGCATCTGTTTAGTATTTTGGGATTTACTGCTAAGCTGCTTCAAAAGATGGAAAACTGAGCTATATTTAAGGAAATTATTGTAAGAACTAACAGCTATCTTATTAAGGGTTGTTTGGAAACTTGCCTAAGTTGTGGTAAGTAACAAAGATAGACAGTTACCCCTAAGCCACAGACTCAGAACAGCAGTGAATAATCTACTGGTGTCTGCTGTAGATGCAAATGAACTATGCTAATTGAGAAATGCTCAGTGTATTCTTCCTATAATTTTGGTGTATTCAGTCATCCTTATTTTGTTTCTTGACCTGCAGGCATGTAATACTTTATTTGTTCTATTTCCTATGCTACCACAATCACTCAGTACCCATCTTTTGCAATCTTAAGATATATACCTTTCTTTTTTATTTCAGTGAGGTCCCCACTCTTATGCATTTTATTCCTTCGCAGTTACATCAAGATTGAAGACAAGAAATGTGAATTCCACAAGAATTTCTGTCTCATCCTTCACACTACACTGGCTAACCCTCACTACAAGCCAGAACTGCATGCTTGGACCACCTATTAATTTCCCTGTCAGCAGGGACAGGGTGGAAGACCAGCTGTTGGCTTAGGTTGTTAGTGCTGAAAGGCAAGACTTAGAAAAACATAATGTAAGGACTATCTTTTGATCTGTCCACTGGCCATTCTGAGATTTTGAGGCTGGCATTAATATGCCTGTTTGAATCTGCTGTACAGTAATTGTTAATAACCCATACTTTAGGAATATTTAAGAGTCAGATTCTGCAAAGTGTAGGAAGTCCTTCTACTGATTTGCTCAATTTTGTGCTCCCAAGGGGTTGAGCTTGACCTAAAGCTCTGCTAGAAATTAGATTTATTTTGATCTTATTCCCACGCTTTCTTTGCTGCTTGGTTTGCTCTGTGCATTGCATTTAATTTACAGTGCAGGATTAAAACCTTCTGCAGTGCTTTGTTCTTCAGTGATCTTGAGCCAATAAGTGCAAATAAAATTTCATGCCAGTCCATAAGAGGATGTGATGGCACTGTTAGGACCTGGGGCATTTGGTAATACATCATAATTTATTCCTGCCAAGATGCAGTTCTGTGGCTGCTGCAGTCATGCCAATGTATAGTAACTTACAAAGAGAAACACTTTTATAGCTGGTTATAGAAAGGACTTTGAGCAGACTGTGATCTATGAGCTAAAAAATGAAAAAATACTTAGGGGTGTGAAATGGATAATAAGAATACATACTATTTCTCTAGTGTGTCTTTCCAGTTATCCCATGTAATTCACTAACTTCTTCCACAAAGATTTGCTGCCCCTCTTTGAGGTACTGCTGCTTCATGCAAGGGCAGTCTGGGTCAGAGAGTTTAATTACCCCTTGAAGAATGAAAGCAATATACTTAGGAACATGACCTGAAAACAGCTGGCTGTTTCCCTCTGCATCTGCACATTGCTCCAGATGGGGCTGTGTGCTTTTAGCACCTGTATCACAAAGGGTTTTTTGGTGCGAGGGTCAGATTCTCATGGAGAGCTCTGGGTAAGCCTAGTCAAGGGCTTTCACTGTCAGAAGGTCAGTCCAGCAGACTCCGACCATGTTTTCCCACACTGCTTTCTGCCAAAGTGGGATTCTCCAGCCTTGTGCTACTGTTGGTTGTCTCAGCTACCAGGTAGATTAACACGTGCCATCTCTGGCAAGATAAGAACTCTTTTGTCTAGTCTGAGGAGGAAGGAGGCTTGGGGAGAGATATAGCTCTGGTCTGTCATGACCTTGGCCTTCTTGCTTCGTGTCTGAGAACCTTATTTTTAGTGTAGAGGGACAGAAGATAAAGTGTCTTTTTCAGAAATGTAAATTAAATCAACTGATGTAATTAGATAGAAAATACAGCTCACAAGTACTATAAAACAGTATTTCTTGCTGTGGCTGTTTAAATACAGCGTTTTCATTCCATCTGCTAGTCAATCCTGGCCAAGCAACAGAACTGCTTCAAGACTGAGCACAGGCAGCTGGAGGGTGACATACTGCTCAGCCTCTCAGCTGCCCAGGGAAGTTTCTTAGATGACAGTGAACTTGTAGAGAAACTTGAATCAACAAAATCAACTGCAGCAGAAATACAGCACAAGGTAATAACAGTTAAACTATTTTTAACGGCTTAAAGCCACCTGTAAAAATGTGTATTATTAATTAATTGTAGTGAAATTTTTGTACAAGTTCGGAACATTCCTGTTAATGTCTGTCCAGCATGTGCTATCTGCCCAAATATTCACAGTTCCATATCTATGGTACATAGTTGTCACATCATCATTTTTTTCCCTTTTGATTTAGGTGTTTGAGTTAGTACTCCTAAAAGAAGTATCAGCATGAAATGTGAACAAATGTATTTAAATATCCATTTTGTTTTGTGTACGAATAGCAATGTTTTGGTAATTGTGTGGGATAATCATGGCTCATTAAAAAATAAACGAGACAACTGTCATCCTATAGACAGCTGAAGCCAAAGAAAATTAAGCTCAGATTAACGTGACAAGAGAGCATTACAGACTGACAGCCACAAGAGCATCCATTACTTTGTTAGCAAGAGTCTGGGCAACATCAATCCCATCTACCAGTTTTCACTGAAGGTAAAAATTTACCTTGCTGATTGGTTTTCAAAGCGCAATACAAAGAATTCTGCTTCCAGCAATGATGCCTGATATATTAGTTATTACTTGCACCAGATGTTTGCATTTATAGGGCTGTGTATCTGAGAAAGAGCATGATGTGAACTCCTGCTGGTCCATAACATGGTGCATTCCCACAAGTCTCTTTTTTTGGCTGTCTCCATTCTGACAGTGTTTGTACACTTTATCTCCCTTTTGTTAAGCCATCCCACAGGGTCAGGTCAAAACTTTTGAGGGATTCTGTATAAACAGCTCACTGTGGCAAACCTACCAAATGATCTAATGCTACAAGGAAGGGAGATCACCCACTGCAAAATTACCAGCTTGCTTAAGCAAGAGTTTCTGCCTGCTGAGTGAAGTCAGGAAGCAGAAGGGTATTGCCATTTGCAGCCCTCACTCCTGGTTTGCTGAGGGTGCCCTCAAAAGCCTCTTGGCAGAAGTGCCCACATTTCAGACTGCTTAGGCCAGCTCTTCTTAGGAGCCTACAGTCAGCAACTGTGTGCAGAAAAGGAAACAACCAGAATTCTGAAATTAATAAATGAAAATAATTGTGTTTATTTTCAGGCCTTCAAAGCAGCCTTCCACAAAGCACTTAAGCAGGCCAAAAAATCAGGGGATATTCAGTGTTGTATCTCTAACCTAACAGAAGCTGTCACACATTCAACCTTTTTTTTTTCACAAGCCAAGGACTTTTCAAAAAGGACAAGCTCATTTTCTTGGTCCAACAGCTTTTCAGGTGGGGAAAATTTTTCAGATTATGCTGATGCTTACTGAGTTTTCTCTTTTTGCACTAGAAGGTGATGCCTCTGCCCAAGCAAGTTTGCTTCTTACCTCATGGCTGTGCCGTTTTTCACACAGTGTGACGGTTGCTCCACTATGAAGAATAATTGGAAGCATTCCAAAGATGCTTTTATGTAATTCTTTTCATTTCAAATGCTGCAATGACTTTATTAATCTATGCTGAGAATAAATAGCATGACTTAGCTGCTTGCAGTTGGATAATTAGGGTCGAAATTGATGTAGTATATAAAGTGAAAATTCACAAAACAATACATACCCATATCACATTCAAGCTCTTATTTTTCCTTTTAATTTTAGTGTCTGTAAGCCACACAAGGCTCAGTTGTACTGGAATGTAGATTTTACCCTGAAGAACTTATTCCAGTTTGTGTCCCAGAGATGATCAGTAACAGAGGCAGGAATTAAACTAGAAACCAAAAATTTGGGAAGAAGGTAAACTATTATAAATTGATTAATCTGATTTGGGGGATGATAGGAAAAAGGAATCATGCAGCATATAAATGGGAGTTAAAAGCAGACAAATGTCTGGAAGAGAAAGGATAGAAAAGGGCTGTAGAAAAACTGGTGATGATTTCTCTGCAACATGGTACAGATGGATTTATTCACATCACCTTGGCTTTTAGCTCTGTGTTGCTTAACTTTGGCTTTGTTGTAGCAATGGTACTGGAATGGATCATGAAGAATAGAAATCTGTAGTGCAACTAAAAAATAAGCTTATCATAATTGCAGAGTAGACAGAAACTAGAGAAAAGGACACAATAAACTTCTGATTTATTAAATACAGTTTTAGATGGAAAGAAAGAGGGCTTTTAATAGAGGAAGAAAGATAAATTTGTATCAGAAAGAAGAGAGAATATATGGTATCATGCAAAAGGTGTCTCTTTTTCTCCCTATATGTGATTAAAGTGGTAAAAGGAATAGAAAAACCCTTCGTAGAACCTAAGGAATTTTCTTCAGTGTACATTCAGCTCATGTGCCAGAACTGCTTCTGTGTAAAATAACCCCCAAAATACTCCCAAACAAAAACCAACAACAAAAGCCATTCAGGATTTGCAAATTTCCCAAAGCTTTGGGTCAGCTTGTGGTCTGAAGAGGGCTTAGAATGGTGATGGAGACAGCTGTGAACTATTTGTTGTTCTGTCTATCTTCCAATTGATAAACAGGATACATAGAGATAACTAGGTGGAGTTCAGAAATCTGTACCTTTTCAGTAATGTTAGTATAAAATAATTTGTGGCCAAGTTTATTTAAGCTTAGCTTCAGTGTGCAAGACAAATTTCTGTGCTTGTTTATGTTCCCACAAACTAAAGAAAAAAACCACAACAACAACAAAAAAACCCCAACAACAAACAAAACTCTCTTGCTGGTTAGTTTATCTTCAAATTTGAGTGAATTTGCCTGTCAGCACATAAATTACAGAAGTTATATTTTCTGCAAAATGTTTTCACTGACAGCTTGTGTTTGGTTTCCAAGGTTTATTTTTAACAGGTAAAGGGAACTTGAGCTACATGTGTGTAGGAATGGTTTTGCAAAAAATTTGTCACACCCTTTAATGACAAATATATAAGAATATCACTCCATTTGCAATAGTTTTCAAATAAATATTTTTAAATATTTTTAAATATTTTTAAAACAAACTGTAAATTCTTATGTCAGATTTTTTTTTTAAATGCACCTGTAGGAATTCTTTTTGCTCTGAGCTCTCTACTCCACTGTCACAGCTTTTACCCATTCACACACCTTCTGAGAGTGGTAGGTTTTGTGTCCTGGGTGATTTTTCTGCCCAGCTGCCCTGGCTTTACATGACAGCATTACCTGCATATGATGACTTCTTGGATTCAGTTATTGGAGGAGGTCCTTTTCATTCAGAAGTTGTTGTTTTCTGTCACATGGCCCCTGTCCCACAGAGAAATGGAAATTACCATCTACTGTCTTGCTTCAGCACCTGCCTCCCCTTCTTGCCTTCAGTTCACTTTCCTGACAGTTTCTTTGATGAAGCGACTGTTGGACCATCGCTGTCAGCTGCTCAAGTCTGAGAATGGTGCAGGCTTGAAATCTGGATCAGCAAAGATTTCTGGTGTTTAGTGAATGTTTTTTTCATATGTGTAGGACCTTTGTGGAGGAAAACCTTGGATCAAGATATGTGGAAAATGCAAGGATGGACTTAGCAAAATGCTATGAAGAGAGCAGTCCAGCCCACTCCTGTGTTTTTTATTCTGTCTCCAGGAGCAGACCCACTTGAAGATATAGAGACACTAGGTAAGCCTCTTACTTGCTTCTGGTGCAAGGATCACTCAATTGTCCTCCCATTAAACAAAGAAAAATTGAACTTGAAAGTGAAATGGAGCATCAGGGCTAGAAAGGTAAATAAATTAATATACATTTACATGCTTGTGTGTGTGCCCATACACACAAATGTGTATGGGTGTGTTTTTACTAAACAGAGCAAAACCTTTTGGAATAATCTGTCACTACGATGGAATGTGCAATACTATGGGAAAGCTGAGCACAGTTTATTTTCAGCAGAAGATTCAAGTTCTAAAGTTTCTTCCACCCCCACTATATCCATGGTAAGTAGGGTGGATGAAAAGTGTAAGGCCATAAACACTATAGGATGAAGAAATTTTTAGACCAAGCATTCCTCTGCTTGGCATAATGCAGGTTTCCTTTGTACTGTTTTCTACCTTTTGAACTAGATGAGGGCCAGAGGGCAATTTTCTCCATGCTCATGTAATCTTGTGCCCCCTGTGACTAAATAATGGTCATTATACAAACTATATTCAATTGTATAGGACTCTGTGGCTTTATGCTTAGGATTACTATTCCCCACAGACAATAGTGAGAATACCAGGTTAATACAGCTGTGACCTCACTGTGCTCAATTTAAACTCAGGCCTCACAAGGTGAGAGGCTTGTGCATTTACCCACTGAACCAATCAGTTAAAAAACTGATGTGATATCTACCACATGTTGCTCCCTTTTTCATAAGTGAATTGCTCTGTACCCCCTGTAAGAGTTTCTAAAGCTCAGTAACAATGCTGAGCATCTATCAAAATGTCAAAAGGTTCATTATCTTAAAACCAAGGGAGCAGATTTCTGCAGGCTTTTTCTAATACCAGCAATAAGGCCACTGTTGAGAGCTCGCAATTTTGCTTGTTGAAATTGTAAGGGTTTGGTGAAGTGCTTCAGAAGAAGTAATATGCATTGCAGGAGTGATAATGAAATTAATGGGGGCATTATAATTCTTTTTTCTTTCTTCTCTGCTAATTTTTCTGTCTCCTCCCCCTCTGTCACTCACCCTTCCCCACTTATTTCTTTTACAGGCAAAAAGCTTGGGTTCCCTATAGACTGTGGAAGATTTCAGAACATCACTTTAGGACACGGGCAGGACATGGCTGCAGAGAAGGCGCTTGAGAAGGCTGCCAGATGTGGCTACTGGGTTATTCTCCAAGTGAGTGTCAAGCAGCCCCTCCAGTGGAGGCTGTTACCTCAGCTGGAGGGCTACTCCCAGAACACAAAATAGGAAGTAGATGACAGCAAAAGATTTAAACAGCAAATAATCTTGTTCCTTTTTGCTTTTGATTGTAACAGGATACACATCATATTAACAGGGTGTATGTCATGTCTTGCTGAACGCTGTCCTCCTCCCAGGAGGAACAGGAGAGATAAAACAGAAAGCCTCTGGTGGGTAGGTAGGACTGCCCTCAAGGATACACTTCCCCATGTAATTAAGAGCTCCCGTTCCCTTCAGTGGACCATAATAGAGACTTTAATAAACAGGTCTGCCTCCCCCTTGGGGAGCTGTATAATTAGCCCTGGAGTGCTGCTTTTCCAAGATAGCAGCCACAGCTTTGGCCAGCGCTGTGTGGATTGAGAATCCACTCTGCAGTGGGCAAAAAGATCTGTGCCATACCCCAGCAAGCTGAAGTTCCCAGCACAGAAACAGAGCAGACAGAGGAGCAATGCAATTGTTAATGCTGCTGAAAGCAGGTGCTCCTCTCTGATTGTTTTATGCTAAATAGCCAATGGATATTTGTAACAGCACCTTTGCCCTGAGGCCATAAAAGAAATGCATGTTCCAGGCCTTGGTATTAAGGAGATCATGGGGACGAGAGATTCCCTCCTCTTCTGTTTTTAACTTCAGCACCGTTTGGCTGCCAACCAGTTTGCTGGCAAGAAGTGAAGAGGTGGGCTAGACTCAGTGCTGTCTGCCAGCTGAAATAAAATCCCCATGGCATTAGTGAGGATCCTTGATGTGCTAGGCACTGTACAAACTCACACAAACTGACCCCTTCACTGACACTGAAATGTGAAGGAAAAAACATTACTGTTTTTCAGGATCATTTTGGAGTGCAGAGCTGCTCTGGGGACAGGATGAGGAAATGGGAGATGGCAGAGGCCCAAAATCAGGAGTGCTATGTGTCTGAAGCCACAGGAATAAATGGGGAACAAGCCACAATAAAAATGTCTTATTTATTTGTTTTCTCACAATAAACATATTGGCTGTTTTTCAACAGAATATTCATCTAGTAGCCAAGTGGCTAGGAAATTTGGAAAAACTCCTCGAGCAATACAGTGAAGAAAGCCATCCCTATTTCCATGTCTTTTTTAGCACTGAACGAGCTCCAACCCCAGAAGAGCACATAATTCCTCAAGGAATACTAGAAAACCCAATTAAAATTACTAGTGAACCTCCTGCAGGTATGCTGGCTAATTTACATGCTGCACTCTACAGTTTTGACGAGGTAAAAGCAAGATGTAATTTTTTTTCATTAATTTGTTGTAATTACTCCTTCCCCCATGGGGAGGAGTGATCACGTCGATGACCACTTTGTAGGACAGCAGAACTTTGGGATCTTTGTTCTTCCAAACTAACCTGACAGCTGCAGGGTGCCAGCCCTCTGTACTGTGCGCTGCCTTCATGTTTTCCATCCTTGTTGTGTAGGAGGAAACACATGACAATGCTGTGTACACTTGTATTATTAAGTATCTAGCTATAGACATGTATAGGTGTGCTTACACAGATAGGAAAAACTGCATTTATCACACCAGCTTTACCCATCTGTCCAGTCTTATGTAAATAGCTGTCCATGCTCTAAAGTCAGAGTTCTTTCATTCATTTCATTTCACATGCTCAGCTCTAAATTTGACCATGTCCACAGGTTAGGGGTGGACCTGCTGGAAAGCAATTCTGAGGAGAAGGATCTGGGAGTCCTGGTAGACAGTAAATTATCCATGAGCCAGTAATGTGCCCTTGATGTCAAGAAGGCCAACGGAATCCTGGGGTGCACAGGAAGAGTGTGGCCACATCTGGAATATTGCATCCAGCTCTGGGTTCCCCAGTTCAAGAGAGACAGGGAACTACTAGAGAGAGTCCAGTGGAGGGCAACAAAGATGATTGGGGGATTGGAGCATCTCTCTTGTGAGGAAAGGCTGACAGAGCTGGGACTCTTTAGCCTGGAGATGAGAACGCTGAGGGGAGACCTTGTGAATGCCAAAAAGTATCTAAAGGGTGGATGCAAGGAGGATGGAGCCAGACTCTTTTCAGTAGTTCCCAGTGACAGCATGAGGGGCAATGGGCACAAGCTGGAACATAGGAAGTTCCAGTAAATATGAGTAAAAACTTATTTACTATGAGCGTGACAAAGCACTGGAACAGGCTACCCAGAGAAGTTGTGGGGTCCCCTTCTCTGGAGATGTTCAAGACCCACCTGGATGCAGCCCTGTGTAATGTGCTGCAGGGGATCCTACTTCAGCAGGGGAGTTGGACTAGATGATCTCTAGAGGTCCCTTCCAACTCTGACAGTTCTGTGATTCTGTGACTCTCCTACATATTGGATTTACATACCCAGCTGTTCAGGCAATGGCTCAGTACCCTGTGTATGAATTCCTGTAGTTAGGCATAAAGAAAGGAATTCATGGGTAAGGGTTATACCCTGCTTGTTCGTTTGTCTTTTGCTCTTTCCCTGCATGAGATTCTGCGGAGCTGCTTGGTGAGTGGGAAGAAGTATGAGAAAAACGATGCGAGACTGTGGGTGTCACTAGAGATGTGTAGCCTTCTTCCCTCTGGATCCTTGGTTATCCTGGTCTGTTACCCTGAGGAACTCGTGGACAGATTTTCAAGCTTGGTGCAAGTCAACTGCCCCGAAGCTATGGAAGTGCTGGAGCAGCAAGCTTATTTTGTCAGCAAAGCAGACCATGGTAAAGGCAACTTTAGCCTTTAGCATTAATTTATTTGAACACAGGACACATGATGGCAGAGTTTAGATGTGCAAAGGGTAAGAGTTGCTTTTAAGGGGAATTCTGTTTAGTTCAGGATGACCTGTTTGCTTTTGACAGCCAAGAGTTTCTCCTTCTGATGTTCGTTCCACACATCTGTGTTTTTATGGGTGTCAAAGGTAATTTTATTATGTCAATTACTGCTTAAACTAAAAGATAAAATATAGAAAACTGGCAGAGAAAAAGAACTAATTTCTGCAGGTTTTATAGGAAAGTGGCAAATAGTTTGTCTCAGTAATTAAAAAAACAGCTGAATACCTGCACAGAATCTAACACTATAAACAACAGAGGCAAAAGAAAAATTATTAAACTTCACTTTCAAACATGACTCAGAGAAACAGTCTAAAATTTGAAGCAGTAATATGTTTTTTAGTAAATGTTAAACTGGCGAATTTTCTACTTGGGATAAAGTCTATGGGTGATTTATGCAGAGAAACTATATGGTTGTTTGGGTGATATTTGTTGAGTTCTAGTTAAAGTCTCTATTTTTATAGGTTTCAGTAGCACAACAGTTCTTTTTCCTAAGGGAAATAGAAAGGTAACCATCAACACTCTTGCTTCTGGGAATTACTGCAAACAGTACTGCTGAAAAGTCACTCATCACTAAGAAACCTGTTTCTCATTCTCCTTCAAACTCCAGGCTTGTGAGTTCTCCCCTTTGGCGGCTGAGGCAGGCTCAGCTATCAGTAACACAGCCAGCTGTTAACTCGATAAATGTATTCCTTTTTTTCTTCAACAGGATACCCTTGAACTGTGTACCAGACCAGAGGAATTAAAAAGCATCCTTTTTTCTCTCTGCTATTTTCACACTTGAGTTGCTGGGAGACGGAAGTTTGGCCCTCAGGGCCAGAATGGAAGGTTCAGTGCTAGAGATCTCGTGGTCTGCCTCCGTGTCCTCTGCAACATTTAGAAACCTGTATGAAGGTAAGAAGTAGTAGGCAGGTAACCACACACAAAGGTCATTTCCACTCCATCAGCTCTTTATACTGAATAAGTGGGACTCAACTCTTCTCTAAAGCTGTTATTTAAGTAGCTGGTATGATATGATGCTGTTGCTGAGTATGAGACTAAAACAGATCAAAGGTGTTGCAGAGGGAGATGGGGTTTTTCTCTGGCAGTGGATGCTTGAACTTTGTAATATGGGTCAAACCGGTTCCACATCAGCAGCTAAGGGGGAAAAAAATGCCCTTCATTATGTTAACAAAAACAGTGGTTTACATGTGCATATATGCCAAATTCATTAGGCAGGTAATGAAGCATTTGCACAAATGTAATTACATACAGCAATTCTGACAGTTCATAACACTGCATTAATAATCACTACAATTAGTTCTGATGATGGAAGCAATTTACAGCACGTCACATGTATAAATAATGGTGCGTTTCCTGCATGTGTCATTATTATGTATTAAGGATGCCACCTTGTTGTGACTTTCTCAGTAATGTTCCCCTTGAGTCAAAGTTAAGGGTAGATGAGTGATTTTATTTCTGAGTTACAGCATATTTCACACTTGTATAGTTTAAATACTCAGTTGAGGTCATTTGTGTAAGTTCTGTATATGAAATGCCTGAATAATAGCAATCATTTATTACTGAATGATATAGGATAATACTGAATAGGTCCTCCCATTTCAGCAATTGAAAGAAATTTAAGGGACATTTATGAAGAAAAAAAGAGAGGGAAATGTCCTCCCTTGGTAATACAATTTTCTCCATATGTCCCAACTTGCATTTATGCTTAAAATATATTTTCCTTTTTTATTTTTTCCCCCCTACTGACCTTTATTTAGCTAATAGGACATGAAACTGTTTTTCCTTTCTGAGGTACATGGTGTCATACTGAAATAATTGCTTAATTTTATAGTGATGATTTAATAATCCTTCCCATTTAGAAAACAAGTCTATAAAATGAGCTTATTCCAACCCTTAGTTTTCTTTGCTAATAAATCTTGTTGCTTTAAATTCTGTTCTTTTCAAACCACAATTCATAAGCTGGATAATTAATTTTTATAATTAATGAGAGGGAGGATTCTGATGGCAGGGAGGACTAGAAAGGGCTATAAGACTGAGAATTATTTCTCCTCTCGTCTTGCTAATATTGCTTATTGGCCCTTCTCATTATATTGGTTAGTGATTCATTACTCTGCAGCTTTAAAAGCATTTTTTAACATAGATATTAGAAAGAGAAAAGATAAACTACTTTTGGTAAATGTTACTGTCTTTGTGTATATACATGTATATGACTTTGTGTGTGTGCCTGTGTGTTTATATATATTTATATATTTTTAATGTGTATATATATATTTTATATATATATAAAAAAATCTCCCAGTTGAGTATCCTTTGGGGACAACTTTGTTGAAGGCAATTATGGATTGAGCAGAAGGTATAAACAGGGAACCTCAGCTAGCCCATCAGCTAGGGGAAACTGTCCTGACTTCATCATCACTTGTACCAGTTTATGGCACTTCTCTGTAAGTGGGTAATCTTCTTGCATCTCAGTTTGACTTAACCCGTTTTCCTGCTGCTAAGACCACCTGATGTCTGATTCTCCCTCATTGTCCTGCTCTTCTCCTCTGCCTTCTGATCACCACATGCATGTTCATGGAGTTGTCGTTCAATAATTTGAGGGGGATGTGAACATCCTCAACATATTCATCCACTGAGCAAAGGCTCAATGGTTTTCTGAGTACCAGCTTTCTGGTTATGCAAACCCAACAGCCCAAAATATTTCTAATGCAAACCACAGAGTTTTCTCACACAAGCAACAAAGTGTCCCCTCAGTATCACAAGCTTTGATTATCACAGCGTAATCAATATCCCCAGAAGCATACAGTTTCTACTACACTTGTACAAGTGAGCTTTGTACTGAGTTAGAATATTGATATACTCTCCTAAAAGACAAAAGAAAAAGCCATTTCTTGAGAGAAATATATATGAAATAAGAAAAACATTGAATGTGTTTGTTGGCAAAAAAAAAATAATAAAGAAGCACAGGCTTATTCTAACTGCAAGAATGCTTCATTCTAAATTCAAGTTGTTGGCATTTTTCATGGGCATTCTCTGTTCAGGCTTCTCATCACTAGCATGCTGCATTGCTTATTATATTCCAATGGCCTTTTTTTTTTTTTCCTTCTTTTTTCATTCTCTTCAAACTAGTTTAAAAGAAAGATGGATTAGACATATTAAAATTGAAATAAACTTGCAGCAAGGAGGCTGGAATAGCTGCAGCTATTTTACTTGTTCTGTTCTGTCACATCATGCAATATTTAAAGCCTATAATTAAGTTTTTACTTTAACTGTTGGGAGGCAAGTACTGCCCCCGAGGGTGTAAAGGTTCCTGTCTGGAAAAGCTTCATCACAAACTGGCGTATTTTGCAAACCAAAGGGTAGCAACAAAGAAGCTTCAAACTCCGTGAAGCCAAATAAACCAGAAAGACAGTAGTTCCTCGAATAAAAGGTGTTACCACTGTTAATCACATGCTGTAACAGTGGCATTACAACTAGAGTTCTACAACAAACATAATGCTTACGTGATGTGGTAGTAATGGGATTAATATTAACTCAATTTTTACCGAAGTTCTTGAATAAATCCCAAATGCAAATAATGTAGAATTTCAGTTACTAAATGTTTCCTACTGAGGAGATATAAAAAACTGCAATCAGATACAAGTTTTTTATTTCTCTTCCAAGAAAGGCATTATGTTACCTTCCTGTCACTCAGGAGGATTATGTTTTTAAAGATCTGTATGGGATGTGCTTCTAATGAGTTATGTTCTTATATCATGTGTTGTTTTGAAAATGTACTTTTCTCTTAGCAGCTCTTTATAAGGGATGAAGAAGAAAACACGATAGAAGGCTTAGATGATACACTTAACACCGTTACTGACTTTTAGTCACAAACTTGGTATTTTTACTCAGATATTTACAGATACCTCTGACTGGATAGAAATAAAAGGAATCTGTGTTTCTGTGTAGTTAGTTAAAAAACAAAACAAAACACACCAGCAATGCGAATGTGAAGCTTTCTGAAAGGAAGCATTTGAATTTCTTTTGTTTTTCTTAACACTGTTTATTGTGAGCAGATTTGGTTTGTCCTTTAGAAAGCCGACCTGTTTTATTCAGTGCTGCTTCTGTTCCCCTTGGTAGGTTCTACGAGAAGACCTGTGTTACCTCTTTGGTGAGATCATGTATGGTGGCCACATCACCGATGTCTGGGACCACAGGTTCTGCTGTGTATATCTGCAAGAGTTCATCAGTCCACCTGCGGTAAGAAATTTCATATATGCCTAAAGCTCTTGAACAGATATATAGTATGTTCAGCCTAAGAGAAAGTCACCTTTCAGAACTGGACCCTTGTGGGAAGACCACAACAAGCTTTCTTGTCTGCGTGGCCCCCGTAGCAAGGTCTTGTCTGGCTGTGGAGGAATAAATTATCCAACCTGTATTAAACACAGTGATTTGTCATGAGCAGATTCTGTCTGCAGGGGTTTGCAACTTGGCATATCACTTGTTTAAATACTTTTGCACGCACCCTTACTTGGCAACTTGAATTCAGTGTTTTGTAACACTGCTTGTATAGCCAGCTCACTGACACTGGGGTGTAGTACATTTAGGTTTCTCTTTTCCTAATACTACTGTTCTCCTTTATAGTGCTGCTGTTCAGAAGGTCTGGGTGGGAACAGGAAAGTATATTTTATGAAACTGTACTTTAACCAATGCAATGGATAGACTCACCAATTAGAGCAGTCCAGAATGGCAAAATCCCCAAAACTTACATAATACTGTTTGTATGTTTTCTTCTCTGGACAAATAATTGGATTTTCTCGTTCCAAAATAGGAAAAAAAGTTTGTAAGACTGTTTCTCATTTTCCACCACCCTCTCACACATCTGATAATCTTTGTCAGATTATCATCAGAACTGAATTATTACTCAAATTTCACTATTGAGTTTGGTCCTGGACAGCAGTGTGTGTAGCATCCATGAGTTAGAGGTGCAAGATTGCCAGGTGGCTCCTCATCAAGAACAAATGTCAGAACTTTGAAGGAAACAAAAAGAAAATGTTGCTTTAACTTTAGTTCTAAAAAGCCTTGCATGGAAACAAATCCATTTCCATAGACATACATATAGAAAAAATGTGTACCTAGACATATATGTACGTGTGTCTAAAAAATTTAAAAAACAGCTGGTTGCTTCTCCTAAGATGCTGAGCTAGTCCCTTTAGAGAATTCACTGTACACAATTTGCTAAAATGATGAGATTTTTCAAGTGCCTTTAGCAGACTTGTTATTTTTCATTACCCAAAGGTAAAAAGCTTATTTGGGAGGAAAAAAAAAATAAATAAAAAAAATTTAAAATTAGCATGTTATGTGTGAGCAGTCCATTTGTGGAGCCTGGCTAACCTGGAGAAAGTGCACTTTTCACTCTTGGTGATGTGGCTGAAGCCTGCCTTTTGGTCATGAGCAAGATGAACTTGCTGATGTCTCCTCGGTCCCTAATGAGTGGGTTTTCATATGTCAAAGAGCCACACTCAGATGAAGGCAATTGGAAGTAACTGCTCAGAAGATGTCCAAGAGTAAGTTGCCATGGAGACGGAAAGGCTAAACACCACTGTACTCCTGACCTCTGTGGAGGCTGATTTCTCCAAATGACAGCTGAGGTCGCAGGGGCATGGTAGGAAGCTCATCCTGCTGGCTCCAGCTCTGCCTCTAGCCTATGGATAAGTAAAGAATTACTGCTTCCAGTTTAGGCAGTCCATTAACCTTCACAAGCCTGAACTTCCATTCAAATAATTGTAAAATAAGTATAGGTGGTGAAACCTGAGGAGAATCACTGCTGTATGTATGGCCTTTGGAAAGTTTAGGGACCCAACCCCAAGCATAGATCTGCTGATATTTTAAACAGTGAGATACCTTTCAAGCTTTTGCCATAATTGGAAAATGTTAGAGCCCAAAATTACCAGCAAAAGCAGAAAATCATTCATTGACGTGCAGCCAAATGAATGCAAACAGGATGGCAGCGTCTTTCATCAGGGCTGGCGCTTTGTGTTCGCTGGGGAGATTACCTTCTCGCTTATCTATTCACATTGCTGATGAGTTCTTTTAGCTATAAATTAATTCCACAAGGTGCATTAGAATAAACCACTACACGTCAGCTTTGCTATACCTCACCTGGGATCTGTCACAAGGACAGAAGGGTGGCGAGTGCCTGCTATGAACCCCCGTAACCTGCAGCCTCTCTCTGTGCATATGACTCCCAAGAATAGAGTAAAATCCATTTTAAGTGCCAGCAGAGAGACTGGTAAGTACAGATTGTCTGGACAGAATGCATCTTCCACTCGAGGTGAATAACAGGACTTTTTTCAAACGCCCAGCACTGCTTCTAAGTGGTGTCTTATGACATGGCATATTGTGGGTGAGGTTAGTGCTGCAGGTCCAGGTGCAGGTAAATGGCTGGTTGCAGAACAAAAATTACTTCAGAAATAAGTGCTCACTGATGTTATTGTGAGCAGCAGCTCGTTGTTGACTGTTCTAAATGCCAGAAGCTGTTAAATTTTATTGTGATTTTTGTGGAGTGGACCCTGCATTAGGAAGCAATACCTCCTGGGAAAAGTACCACTTAGAGCCAGAAATATTTGTCAGAAAGAACAACTTGCAAGTCTGGTTTAAATCTTGTGACAATAAGTTCATAGACTCTTTGAATTCAGTGAAGTCCTTACCGCACAGGAGCTGGGGGAGCCTGGAAAATAAATGTGATTGCTACAGCTTTTATTCTGTTCTGTCATCAGTAGGAGGGCAACCCACTGAGAGTAGATCTCACCAAAGCCCTCTGTCTACCTACTTAATTCTTGACCTGATCCCAAGTCCTTAGTCTTATCTTTAATACCTTGACAGGCATAGGGCCTGCCTGTTCTATGAGAACAGTGCATTGAATAGTATTTGGTTCAATATTGAGCTGGTTAAGACCTTAATTTTTTCTGCTGTGAAATTTATCACTACTATCTATCTCACTGAGGCTAAAGCAGCAGTACAAAACCCTGTGCAAGATTTCTACATTTGAAGAGAGAGAACAGAGTAGTATGTTTTTCCTTTCTGTTCCAGCTCCTGGGTGTTAACAGCCAGGCAGAAGAGAAAGGAAAGGACATCAACATGTAAAGGTAAGTCCTAACTGGCAACCACCTATGTTGAAAGTGGATTGGGATCACTGTTTCTGACAAGATAAGAATTACACAAACACTGATGTGTGTTGTCCTGTTTCCACACTCCACTTACTTGTCTCATTGACTGGTCACTCGCTGTAACCTCTTTAAGGCTATTATGAGGACAGTGTATTTGTGCAAAGCCCCTAATTTACAACACCAGGCAGAATTTAAGTTGTGGCTCATGTATTATTGGGGTGGGGGTTTAGGTGAGTTGAGGCTCCAGTCCTGCCTCTCCCACAGGTGTCCTGTGTGGCTCTGTCCTGTGTGTCTCAGACTCTTAGCTGCAAAAAGACATAATAATCCTTGCTTGTCTGCTGAGGGGATGCAGAAATTTGGTACTTAAAATACACTTGCTTAGTTAGTCTTCAAAATAAACTCAGCATCCTCATGAAGGAAGCAGCAACAGTATTTCAATACTGCAGAAAATGGGATCTTTGGAAAAGCGTCCAAATAGTAACTGTGCTAAAAATCATTTGGTAACCCTGTTCCACTGTATCAGAACATGCAGGTGCCATGTTCATAGGCTCCAGACAAATTTCTGAAACTTTGTAGATGCAGAAGAATGTTTTGAGAAATGGTGACAGCATTATGAATAACATTATTGATTCCTCTACTGAAACTTGAAGGGGGACTGACTCTGGCACCAGGTTTCTTGGCCCCACAAAATCTGCATTGTGCTGGATACCATAAATACATAGATTAAATGCTTCCACCTGACTGCCCTGCACTGTATGGACTGCACCCCAATGCTGAGATGGGATACTTGGCAATAACATTAGATAATCTCTTCAAAACTCGTTTGGAAATACAACCCACAAATTCATTTGTAGGAGAGGGATCAGGCCAGTCTGCAGAGGAAAACGTAAAGTTCTTCATCTGATGCATTGTCTGTGCTGTTAATGATGTGAAGCACACATCTCAAGGTGCTATTTCAGCAAGAGACTTCATTTCAAGGAAAAAAAAAATGCATCAAATTAGCAAATATCAGCTGAGTTTTAATAGTAGTGACAATAATGTGCCAGCCTGCGCAATGTAGTCCACGAGGGAGGAATTTGGACCAGAGGAACATCTAAGCTGTTAGTCAGACTATTTCTTTCTCACTTTGCACTTTTAATTTAATATGGGGTGGGAAACAATGGATGAATCTGTATTGCTTTTTTGTGTGCCATTATAAACAAATACAGCAAAGCAACACTAACTTACTAAAAAAAAGTTAACACTTGGCTGAGTTGGTCAACCTAGCGCTCTGTGCTTTGTTTCCAACTCCTGTGTGATAAATCCTCTTTGGGTAGCTTCCCTGCTCCTTCCCACTAGGGCAGAGCATGGGAAGGCCCTCCGAGCCCGTGGTCCTGGCTTCATTCTGCCAGGTTTACAGCACTGCCTAGCAGTGATGTGTAGGGTCTCCATGCCAGGAAGAGCAGCCCAAGCACAAGGCTTTCCCACCACTCCCCTGCTTTGGCCCTTGATCTGAGCAGGAGCCATGTGACTGCTCCAAGAGATTTCCCTTGCAAGCAACAGCTAAGGAGGAAGTTTTCAGGGATTTTTAGTTTTTTTGGTATTCTGAAGAGATGACATCTGAGCAAGGAGGCTGTCTGACCATCTCTTAGGCTCAGTACTTCTCTTGTACCAAATCTGGAGTTTGGCAAAACAACATTGATAACCGTAAGCTGTCAGATGCTGGGCTGAAGTGACCAACCCTAATACAGAGATAAACTTTGTCACTTAATATGGAGTTAACTGGGGGATTCTAGTTCTGTTCACACTCCAGGTATCTCAGATACCCAGATACAGCTGATTCCAGAAAAATGTAAGACACTGGATTTTAGGCATGAAACAGCACTGGTGCTCTGCTTAATAGATTAAATTAATAAAGGATATGCAGGAAAGGAAAATGTAATCTGAAACCTCAGCTAGTTCTGTTGTCAGACCCTGCTGCCTTCTGCACCTTCCTTTCTGAGTGTAGACCTGAGAAAATCAGTCCAGATGCCCTCAAAACTGGAATAACATGAGACTGAGCCTTCAGCCTCTCATCAATGAAATTCCCCTGTGACTGCCACTCTTGATCTGCAACTCTCCATCCCTTTCTTTACTCCCCCTACAATTGTCTTATCAGCATCAGAAGGTGGGGTTTTGCAGAAGGGAATAACAGCTCTGCAACACAAGCAGCCAAACACCACTTCATTCTTGGGGTGGGTGTTGGGGCTTGTGCTTTTCACATTTGGTTCCTGTCCATTTTAGGGAATGCAGACAATTATATATGGCATTTATCATAAATTCTGGCAAAGCCAGGGCTGAAGTGAAGCCTGAGCTGCAGTAATGTGGTGATTTTGGTTCCTGCACATGAGTACTGAATTGTTCTTTGGTTGTGTTCCGTCTCAGTTCCAGGGGCCTGCAGGGAGGGAGAGAGGCTCTTTTTGGGGGTGAGATGTGTGTGTGCATGTGCCTGTGCTGTGTTTGCCTAATGCCTGAGACAGAAAGGACTGTGGGTGGTGAAGGGGGAGTGGGAAGCTATTAGGTACTATAGAAATACAAACTATCAATCATGCTTGACAAAAAACCAAGACAATCTCAGGGTACATCCTTGTAACAGCAGTTATCCCAAGCCCAGGGACGATGTGTTGGTGGGCTTTGGGGGTCAGTGTTACTTAAAAATGTAAAGCTAATGAAAGTAGAAGAGTCAAAAAGAGTTAGTCGCAGTGATTTCTAATGGCTGCTTGTATTAGCCTGGAAAGGTTAAGAATGTTCTGGGTAATATTCTGGTGATGCTTCCTGAGGAGTTTAACATGGCAAAAATCATGCAGAAGACCACTGTCTGGAGCCCCTATGCCCTTGTTTGCCTTCAAGAGTGTGAGAGGATGAACTGCCTCTTTTCAGAGATTTGTAGGGCTCTTAAACAGCTAGACCTTGGTCTGAAGGCAAGTGACTTATTAACAGTATTGTTACTCTTCTATGTAATTTTGGAGCTTTTTGTTGCTTTTTTGGAAATGAAAAGCTATTCTTTATGATGCCAGTGTGCTTTTTATTGTTCTCTAAACAAAGGGAGAGTTGATGTTTTCTCCTAACATGGAAGTGCTGCAAACTGTGCTCTTCTATGATGCCGTCCCAGACACATGGACTAGTGTATCCATCCACATACAGCCTCGCCCACTGGTGAGCACACCACAGTAACAGAGTTTAACTACTATACACTGAGCTATCACAGTGATCTAAAACCAGCAGCTTTCTCCTGTTTGTTTGGGGTTTTTTTGTCAAAAATCTGCCTTAATGCAAGTCAGTTTTAAGTGTTTTGCAGAAATGCTAAGCACAAAAGTCTTTGTCACCTCCCTTGTCACAAGTATTGATGGTGTACAGCATCTTGCAGGATTCCTTTTCCCCTACCCTGCCACCAGCAATATCCACTTGCAGGCAATTAGATATGGAAAAAACAGGCAATGTTTTTGGAAATTCCTCTGATATCTGATGGCAATGTGTGCTGCAGAATGCCAGTATTCAGAGTTTCTGTCTGATCCTCTTGTGCTCCTGATTTATACTTTGCTCTGGCCTACTGGAAGTTTAAATGCACCACTGAAGATGGTATTGGGCAATTGGACAGTTAAGAAGCAATCAACCAATTCTTGGCAGTTTCTAAAGGTGTGTTAACCTGAGTAATGGTAATGTTCAGATTTCTCCCCCAGACAACAAGCTTTACAGGATTGAGCACACTCATTCTCTGTTGCCAGCAACCTGTCTCATGCTGATCACCTTCTACGATTGATTTTGGACATACCTATATCAGGGAATGAACAAATTCCACTGAACCCATGACTTAATGGTTACATAAGCATGTACTTTCTGGTTACTTCAGCCATGTACCTTCTCTGTAGACAAAAGGACTTCTACACTTGAAATTTGCAATTTATTTTGTCTAAAAAAATAGCACAAATAAATGAAGGCAGAAGCTACTGCTGCTTCTCTTTTAGGGTTACCGATCTTCTCATGCCATACGGAGAACTTGAGATCTGCACACAGGACCTGGTGCTGCCAGCAGCAGTATGGCTTTCTGGCTTGTTCAATCCTCAGTCCTTTCTGACAGGTAAGTAGTGATGGTTGTAAGGAACCAGGCATATTGTTTAACTGCCAGACATGCATTTTTTTTACCATTTGTTAAAACTATGTCAACTACATTTATGATGCTCTATGGTGAGTTAAGCGCAGTTTAAATAAAAACATAAAAATCTGCCAAATATCAGAATAACCATCTACTGGAAGCTGGGGGAACAATCCAAACTCATCTTCCATCTCCTCAGAAGTATGAAGACACAGCAGCTGAGGAAAAAAATGCTGAATTTCATAGTTTCAAAAGGTTAAGAGAGAAAGCTTTCCTGCCATTCTTTAACCAATTCAGTGCGTATATCATGGTACCATTCTGGTTTATTCCTTAGTATTAATACAGTTACCAGGCTAAGCAGAAAAAAAAAAAAAAAATCAGGCTGCCAATCTTCTTTGTATAATTCTTGCCACAGCAGGGGATGAAAAAATCTTCAGCAGTGCATGAAAAAATCTTCAGCAGTGCATTGATGTCTCGCTTCTTGCTGTGATCACAATACATATGCATGTATTTACTCTGAAGACCACAATGAAGCTACATGAGAGCCTGACAACAGGGTATCTCAAATTCTGCATGGGCACCACTGGCACTCAGATAAATCCTTTGCTAGCCTAGAAGAAGGGTGGCCAGGACGTCCTCACAGGACACTTTAGCCAGGATACCGCGACACCAGGATACCATCATTCTCAGGAGAAGATGGCAGTGGAGGCCCAGGGAGTGTTTGCAGCCCAGACCCTGAGTTAGCTGCCTGTCCCTCTACTTGGAAGCAGAAGGGGATGGCAGCATGTGTGCTGCCTCTTCTCTCCGCTGCTCATCTCAAGGTCCCCAGATGGTGCTCATTTTGTGCCACAGCCATACAGAAATCCCCACTGTATTTGTCCCTCCCTTTACTGCCTCTCTCCAAGCTTTCTCTTCCAGGCACTTGTTCCCCTCAAGGACTGGAGGTATGTAAGGACCATGCAGCCTAGAACAGATGTTAGCACGGGCTTGTTTGGAATAGGGACTGGCTGGAGAGAAGCCATGTCTCAGAGTGGGGAGGAGCAGGGCAGTCTCACCCCCCTGCTGGGGAGGGGGGGGTGGTTTGTTCTGTACTGTTCAGAACGTGTTGTTTCCAAAAAAACTGCACTCCTGCAGCTTTTTGCCTTACTTCAACTTATGGCCAAAGGAAAAAAACAAACAAACCCCAAACCCGTCAGTCTCAGGCTTGTGTGCAAGAGGCCCAAGAGGGTCATGTTAACAGTTCTGACACCGTCTGGATATTCAATTATTGAAAGTATTATTTTTTTTTAAAGCTGTAATGCAGAGCATGGCATGCAAGAACAACTAGCCTTTGGATAAGGTGTGCTTGACTGTAGATGTTACCAAAAAGACCATAGAAGATTGTGGCCACCCAGCAAGGGAAGGAGCCTGTATCTGTGGGCTTTTCATGGAAGGTAAGAAATAAGATTAAATTACTTGATCTCAGCAACCTCAGAGGCTCTAGCTTCCTTCATTAGGTAGAGAAGTTCCATCAGGAGTTGGACTAAAGTGTTGCAATCCTATGAACAGCACTGAGGACATTAAGGCATGGTGGTGGATTATTGGTGTTGGTCCGGTGTGACTTTAAATTTCATACCAGGTTGGTGTCCTATGCATTGACTATTTATACTTAATGCATTTTAATGTTAACTGAGTCCAAAAAAGGTCTGCATTGCAGCAAACTGGCAGCTGTAATCTAGCTGAGGTTCAGAGGCTTGTAGACTATTGCAGATACTTTTACATTTCACCCTGATACTGATCATCTAGAAATCTTTTGCAGTTCTCAGAGGTGAAGAACAGGGTTAGTAGTTACCAGATGCTGTTAACTGAATCAAGCCATCTATACAGATGAAGTAAAAACAAAACAAAACCACAAAAAAGCTATTTTCAAAATAATCTTTCTCCTGTTTTTTTTTCTTCCACCTTGGCAGAAAGCTGTCACTTCTAAATAAACAGACGTAAAGACCTCTGAATTTTTCATTTCCTAGGTCACAATACTTACAGGCTGTGGGGAGACATAGCAAGAAGCAAGGAAATACTTAAGAATCCCTGTAATAGCAGGAGGTATAAGGACACATCTAAGTGGGTGATGTGTGTGACAGAAGTCGATTTTTCTTCTGGGTTTCCAAGCAGTCCATTATGGCAGTAGCTGTAATACTGTAGGCTGTCCCTGAATGGAAATCATGTTCATCTACTGAGCTGTAACCCCTCTTTTAACAACTTTCACAGGATAAAAACTGTACCTTGCTTTTGGAATTGTATTTTTCCTGAGCCTGAATCATCTAGTTTAGAAATGACAATTAAGGCCCGCAGTCAAAATGAGATGTTAGTTTTAACTTAGGCTGTCACATAAGTTACAGCTAATTAGAGGAAAGGTGAATGACTCCAACAGGCAATTAGAGAAACAAACATCATCATTACTTGTACTCTTCACTAGAGCTGAGAGAGGGGAGTTGCAGGTAAGCCCCAAGGGGAAAGTCAGTGAGGAACTAGAGCAATGATGAGTATGTCATTTGGCTGTTGCTTTCTGAAGAGGTACCCTGAATTTTTCAGAGGTTTTCTTTAAAACTTCTGTCACTTAAAGGGCAATACTGTTAATTCCTCATCTGCATACGAGGAAGGTATCAAGGAACATTGTGAGCTGCAGTTGCTGTGTTTCTCTGTGTTTGTATTTAAATATAAACTTTCCTGTTGCTACATAACACTCCTAAAATCAACAAGCATCTGCAACATTTTACATACTGGCTTATGTTAGAACACATAAAAAACTTAACAAATCCAGCAGCTTCCAGAAAGTGCATGGCCCTTCAGTAGCACAGAACTACACTGTCTTAACTACACCTATTTGATATCTCACTATATAAACATATACTAAACACTCCAGTGTAGCTCTCCACCTTTTGGAATATTAGATCATAAACTAGTGGAGAACTAGGAGAAAATCTGAGCACTTGATAGGCACACTCATTCACAGACATACTCAAAGTCCTAACTGTAAGCAGATTCCACTCCCTGCTTTCACTATAAGGATATGCTGATGAAACCAGAAGCCCAGTCCATGCAGATGCTACATATTGATCTCCCGCTTTGCTACTAAGAGATGACGCACAACAGACCAACCACAGTCTATACTAAACCCGTATGTTCAAATGTAGCTTTAAGTATTTAGTAATAAGCAACAGTTTAAAAGCAAATTATTCTGGTCTTGCACTACAGAACACCGTGTAGACCATGTGCCTACGTTTATTAGAGGCACCAGGTGGGACATACAGCTGGGGACCATAGCTGAAGCCCAGCTCAAGGAACTGACTCTATGCCAGTCATTTGTGTAAAGCCTATTCCAGGGGATCAAAGGGAAACTAAGAATGTCTATGAATGTCCAGTTTATAGAACCAAAACCAGAAGAGCAATTTACGTTTAGCCTTTCAATCTGAGAAGCACAGAGAAGCCAGCTAAATGGCAGGAGAAGCCTTACTCTTAGTACTAATCTTTAAATAGTATGTGGTGCTTTCTCAATCTGCCTTGTACTTAAAGCAAAAGGAGATAAATATTTTTCACAGTCAGATGGAGCAGCAGATTTGCCTCACAAAAACACATTCCTTAGTGTAACACTTAGGTGCTCTACATTGTTATTTCATCATCCCCATCTTGTGTTCATGTTTCTCCACATAATGATTATTGATCTGCAAGCATTCCTTCATTACACCAGCTACAGTAGGGAAACCTCAGCATCTGGGTGTAGTTTGAATCACAAAATGCGCCTCTTTATTTATTCTTTATTCTCTCTACATAAAATGAAATGTGTATCTTACAAGAATTTTAACATAAGCATACTGCAATACAAACATGTTGCATTTAAACAAAGTTGTTTCAAAGCTCTGTGGTACATACGAAAAAACACCTAAGAATGAACTGTATGTAAAAAAAAATAATCCTGAACTTTGTGATTTAAACCAGTTATGATTGCTGTAAGGTAGCTGGTTCAGGCAGCAGATGCATCACACAAAAACTGTTAGTGAGCAATTCTTTACTGGGATGACGTTTAAAATTTTATTTTATTTAAAAAACACTCTTCCACTTTCATGTTTTAGTCATTAATTGCACTTTGGAATTAAAAAAAAAAAAATCATCCTCCCAATATTAGGTTGCATCAGCTTTGGCTGAAATATAATACCATTCAGGTGAAAGTACCCTTCCCTTCCTTGCAGGGACAAGTTTCATAAACTACAGGTGGAGGAATAGGTTCAGAAAGAAACTGTTATAAACCTGAATCTTTATGGTCAAGCTGGAACACAGGGGGTGGTTCGTTTCTGTAAAAACAGGGTGTGCTTTACAGGTAGTTGTTAAACACCCTTTCTGCAAACTTGCACAATTATATAAATAAAAATATTGCTAAAATTGACCAAGTTCTCTATCATGTGGTTGTATAGCTCTATTAACAACCACTCAAGGTTCAAGAGTGCCATTTCACTTAACATATAGGTCTGTGCATGTAGATTTCTCTACCAAAACATTTTCCTGAGAGATCTTTGCATAAGACCACATCAATAAAAAAGTTCCCAACACAAAAATGCATATACTATACTCTACAATTCTATTTTATATTAAAACATAGTAATAACCTTTTGAAGCCAAAATTTGTCAACATAAGAACCAGTTGCAGGCACAGCTTGAGTTCAGTGTTCTTAATTGTCATCCGCTAGTTGTTTCTGTAAACTAGAAGACACGTGAGGAAACAATGTTAGTGCATTTTACGAAATTCAGGTTCCCCATAAACAGACAATTTCCATTGCTGAATATGACAACTTCAAGAACAGCCCTTCCACATGCTTGAAGCCACGAATACTGATTTCAAAACAGGGAAAAGCATTTCTATTTCTTAAGCATATAAGTTGTTTATGCAGACAGTATGACTCACTTCAATGAAACTGATTTCAGCCTAGGAGAAATCTGAAGTCCACGAGACTTCTTTTGCATAGATCCAGAATCTGCCCCAGGCCACAGAAGTCAGGTATTACTTGAACGGCTACAACAGTTTGAAAAGGAATGACTGCAGGGCACAGCCCTCACCTTTCCAGATACTCCTTGACGTTGTTGTAGCCATAGAACTTGGCCAAGTGGATGAGCATGCCAGTGGCACAGCGCCCGTCCCGCCGGCGGCAGTAGCTGCAGTTGCACACCCCGCGACAAGGAGGACAGATCCAGGCCTGCAAGGGTGTGAATGTGGGAGAGAAGTTAAAAGACAAGCCATAAGTAAGGTTATATTTGCCTTCCCATTGCTCAGACAGACCAGAGTATGGCTTCCTCACTGGGTGATTGTTCAGGGCAAGGTTTTAAGAGCCTGAATTAGCCAACCTACCGGTTAACACTTTCCAAATTCTGCAGGATTAAAGAAATTAAGTACTACCTTGTTTGCTTGAATACTTCTTACTCTGAAGACACAGCCTCTCTGATCTGTTCAGTACGAATTTAAAACAGATTAAAGGCATCTGTCATGCCTAATGGTAACTCATCCTATGTTAGGCTGGCCACAGTGGACTCCCTAGAAGAAGATGGGTAGCCACTGTGACAAGTTTCCTTGGCTCTGCCTACTGGCACAGCCTTGTTCCTGAGACCAGCGTGGAGACAAAACAGCATCTCCTAGCTGCTCAGCCACAGAACACAGAGGTGCAGGTGCTAATAGCCTGCATTACAGAATAGCAGCCATGGCCACACTGGGCCAGGATATTGCTCCTTACTGTCCTTCAGAAGAGCCCAGAAGCCCATCTCTAAAACAGAGGTGGGCTAAGAACAAGCCGAGCACAGAAAGGATGACTCTGCTGAGAGGTCTTTGCATAGCCATCTGCCTCATTTATTGGCAGCAACCTTTGCTCTCTCCTTGGTCAGTGCCTCGGGGGACAACAAAGAAAGGGTAACCAACCCTAAGACTTTTAGGTATCCTTCTCCTTTTTTCTCATATTTAAACATTAGAATTTTAAACAAGGAAACTGCTTTGCATGCCATGTTACTGAGAGCATGAAAAAAAAAAAAGGGTATGTTTTGGTATTTCTCTGAAAGGGGACATACTCCTTTTCTTAAAAGCTCTCATGCTTTCCCTCCACTATCTGGTAAGTAAGTGGAGCTTCCAAGCATGAAGACAGATGGATTGTAACCCAGATGCAGCATCTTCCACTTGAGTTCCAACAAGATCAGAGTCAGCCATAAGAGTACTACGGATCTTCTTGTGGCAAAAATCTTTGGACACCATGTTACCATCAGTACATACTCATCACAGCTAACTAACAAAACCATATTCATTACACTTTCTTTCCAAGCCCAAGAAATTATACTTACTGGATCCAGCAGTGCTGATTTCACATCTTCCCCGTATCGGTTTCGAAGACATGGTCCACAAAACTGCCCCCTTACTCCTCCACAGCCCTGGTTGCGACAGACTGTCTTTGTATCAATCGTCTTTTGTCGACACTGGTGGCAAGTACTACCCTGAAGTTGGAAAGGAGGAGAAAAACATATGAAGGACATCTTAAATGCTTGTTGCTAAACTTTGCTAATATATCTGTTGATAGGAAAGCACAACTTCAACCCAAAGTCAAATTCAGCAATGAAAATCTTAGTAAGAACCATAAATTCTGTTATTGTGATAAAACAGAGTTATCTAGAGAGATGCTAGGCATTTTACAGACAATGCCCAGCCTCGGTTGCATTGGGAGTCTCAAACTACTGTGAATCTCATGTCACAGTTCTGACCCCTTTCCTTTATCTAGGAAAAAGCTGAAACTATTCAGAAAAAGACCTTTTGACTTATCTCTGCAAATACAATGAAGCATGAAATACATAGTAAGTTGATCATCTAGATCTTTATGGCAATTATTAGTAGCCAAATCTGGTGAATGAAAGGAGGAAGAGTTCCATCAAGAACTTTGGAAACTACCCAGCCCATACAGAAATGTCATTTCCTGGGGGTACACGGAGCAGCAGGGATCACTATAATTTAATGGAACAACCACCACCACAACAATTTACGTTAAGTGAGAATGAGAGATGAAAGGAATGTCAACTCTTATCAGTGGTGAGTCACAGCTACAGCAAATTCCACTTAATAGCTCTATGGCAAGAAAGCACTTCTTTACAGAAGCAAAAGCTTGGTGGGGTGTATCAACCAGCATGGGCAAGCCCACAGAAACCTTGCAAAGCATCCAAGTTGTGCTTGGGTAATATAATAATGCAGAGCTGCACTCTCCAGAGCCTCAGGAAAGCACACCTTTTAGCAAGCACCACATTAACTGTTAGGAGACTTTCAGTTTCAAGCAAATAGACACACTAAAGAAAACAGTAGCCACTTACCAGAACTTTGTCATAGATTTTGTCTTTAACAGTGATTGCAATGTTGTCCAAGTCCTCCTCAGTAATATCTTCTACTGGACGGTGAGATGAATACTTTGATGATCTCCTCCTTTTGCGCACTCCACAATCCCCCTGCTAAACAAACTCATCTCAACACCTTTTGCCTGGTGTCACGAAGACTCTGTCACCACGCTTGGTGACAGATTCTGTAATTTGTAATGTATATGTGGTCTAGAGGAGAAGACTACAGGCTCATGGGCTACTGGAAGAGCAGGGAATAGCATTTCCAAATCATCACCACCTCTTTCTCTTCTCCTCCCTAATCTTTTCTGTACTCCATTTATTATTGATTCTGTTTACGTGGCCTTCCATCCTATCATTGCTACTTCTATTTCCACAAATCCCTGATGTGTTTTTCTCCTACCTCATTTTCTTTGCATTCCCTGCACACTTTCACTGTACCTCTTCATACTCCATTTCTTCCCCCTCAAAATAGGGAACTATAACCATATGCCTTCCCATGCTTTGCTCCTTCAATCTCCTGGCATACTGTCTTAATTGCTTTCTCTAATTACAATCTCTAATGCCCTGCAAAACAATATTTACAAGTTTTAGGTTAGTCCTACCATGCACAGCCCTTTGTTATCATGCTGTTCGTTATTTGGAAGCGTTCTCTACTCACTATTAAGTTTTCTTTTTCTTCCAAATATCAGTCTCTTTGACCCCAATCCATGATCGTCATTGGGCCCCTCAGGAGATTTCAAATTTCACCTGCAAGTCTCAACTGATCTTTAGCCTTCTGCTTACCTCACTCTTAAACACCTAATTTGTCCTTCACCCTAGATCAGCTTTGTTCAAAATAGTCGTTTAGCAGCCCAGGTTCTTACTCAGTGCTACTCCACCTTGTTTAATAGACAAGTTCCCTCTATAATGCTTCAACTATGCCCAGCACTCATTCCTAAAGCAGAACTGGGATCCAGCCTCTACCACGTGCAGATACAAACGTTAAGAGTGCTCCTTACAAAGGCTACACAGTCAATGTAACTAAGACAAATGACCACCATAAGATAAGGAAAGGAAAACCAGATTTTAAAAGATGGGAAAGAATAAAATCTGCAACTTCTGAATGGCTAGCCACTACATCAGCAGTTTGTTGGTGCAGATTCCCTTTATTCATTCTCTGTTCCACTGTATACCTTCTCTCTCTCTTCCCTCTGCTATTTCCAGAGGCGTTTTTGCTAACTTTTCCTAAGCCTGAAGACATAGATCACCTCCAACAGACCCACCACCTTGTCATTCAAAGGCCTTCTACACTGTAGGCTCTAATGATTTTCAGATAATAAATAAATAATAGATCTTATGTAAACTTGTTATGTTTTGGACAACACATATCACAAATAGAGCCCCAGTTAACGGGTGAAAGATGAAGCGGGAAGGCTTGAAGAGAACTTCTTTTGTAGCTAAACCCAAACCAAAGGTTCTCATCAACTTCCCATAGGATGTGATGTCTGTTCTAACTGTTGGCCAGCAATTTAAATGAATGTTTCCTAATCCCTGACTACTGAAGATATCAAAGTCTGGCAAATACCACACTGAGTCTCTTGTTCAAGAGGTTTTGCTGTCTATAGCTACGGAATTGTTCTGCAAATCTAACAGCCGACATAGTAAATTTTTCCAAGGCAAAATTTTCTGGCGGACGAGCATTTCTGGTTGGGTTCATGCGACGTGTTATCTGGCCTTCAGAAAATGTCCTCCTGGGGATTTTCCTCTGTTTCTGGAAAGAGAAGACAATTCAATTAACCGTCCTTTCATTTTGTAGTGCTAAGCATGAGAAAGCATCTCAAAATGTCTGTACTGCACTTGTACTATCATGAATTAATTTGTTCTTCTCCCACTCCTTATTTGTTATGCCAAATCTCACCAATTTCTAGCATACTTAAATGTTCTCTCTACATACAACACCTTTTTGATCCTTTTAAAACACCACAGTCTCATAGTCAAATTCTATTTCAATTATCATCTCAGAACTATAAAAAAAAATTTTGTATGGTATATTAAGGTAGAAGTTAGTTCTAACTGTTCTTAGTTAAAGTTCAGATTTTGGTATGGTCTCCCACAGCCTCCTCCTGAAGAAATGGACTTATGGCCTTGACAAGTGGTCTGTGCAGTGGGTGGGGAACTGGCTGACAGACCATACCCAGAGGGTGATAGTAAATAGTTCCTCCTCAAACTGGCAACCGGTCACAAGTCGTGTCCCCAAGGGATCGGTATTGGGCCCAGTGCTGTTTAACATCTTCGTAAGTGTCCTGGATGTTGGGATCAAGAGCACCCTGATAAAGTTTGCTCATGACAGCAAGGTGAGTGGAGAGGTTGAAATTCCAAAAGGGGGGGCCACCCTCCATGATGACCTAGACAGACTGGAGGAATGGGCTAACAGGAACCTAATTAAGTTCAACGGGGAGAAGTGTAAGGTCTTGCACCTGGGAACACATAACCCAGGAGTGCAGTTCAGACTGGGATCCACCTGGCTGGAGAGCAGCCCTGTGGAAAGGGACATGGGGGTCTTGGTGGATAACAGGCTCAACATGAGTGAACAGTGTGCTGCAGCAGCAAAGAAAGCCAACAGGATGCTGGGCTGCATCAACAAGGGCATCACCAGCAGAGATAAAGAAGTCATCATCCCGCTCCACTCAGCACTTGTCAGACCACACCTGGAGTATTGTGTTCAGTTTTGGTCCCCACTCTACAAAAAGGATGCAGACAGGCTGGAGAGGGTCCAGAGAAGGGCCACAAGGATGATGAGAGGACTGAAGGACCTGCCATATGAGGAGAGGCTGAGAAAACTGGGTTTGTTCAGCCTTGAGAAAATAAGGCTTAGTGGAGACCTTATTATCATGTTCCAGTACTTAAAGGGTGGCTACCAAGATGGAGACTCCGTATTTACAAGGAGTCACATGGAAAAGACAAGGGGTAATGGGCACAAGTTGCTCCTGGGGAGATTCCAACTGCACAGTGCTGAGCCATCTCATATAAAGTATAGTACTACCTAGAAAGGTTGGACCAGATGATCCCTGAGGTCCCTTCCAACCTGGCATTTTATGATTCTGTGATTTTCCTACAAATTGAATACATCTTCAAGGAATAATCTGAATTCTATTTTCTTTTATATCTTTTAAATTGAAAGGACGTTAGTAAGTTTCTTCTCCTACTTCCAGATTCCTAGATCTGGAAATTACTAGGAGGTACAAGATACCCTTTTCATATTGTCACACCTGCCAATTACTGTGTGATTAAATTCATGCAACAGAAGTCCTGCAAAGACACCTACCATAAAGGCATCTACTAAATCTGACAAGATAAACAAAGATGTAGGAAGCAAGTCTACATGCTACTGTACTCTTTAGTTATTTCCTTCAAAAGAAGTAAATGGCACATCACAAGGAGACAGGTTGAAAGTCAAAAAACAGATAATTAGAAAACTCCTGATGCATTCCCCCTCCTCAAGTGAAGATACTAAATAAAAGTAGCAAGCTTATGTATGTATTCAAAGGATATTTAGGTTTCTATAGCATTTAACTCGAGCTAGTAAGTTTCCAGCCTTTCAAAGACTGTATAATTTTGGCTTCACCTTTTCACCTGACAGCCACTACACCAGCATTTCTACTTGGGCTTCCCAAAGACATGGCCCCTCAATTTTTCCTCAAATCTATTCAGTTTATAATGTATGTGGAAAAATATTATTCTCTGAAGAACCTAGAGGAGTTGAAAGTTCTCTGCTTCTAGCCAAGAAAAGTCAGTTGAAATAACTTCATTGCAGGTTCATGTTGAAGTGGTTGAACATGATCTAAACCCAAAGAAAAGCAACTACTCTTCCTTACTCCCACATACACAGACATTTGTCTAGCACCTCAACAGTATTTCTGGAGCAAAAATTATAAAGAAGCATTTCACCTTGGTCTCCATAATTCTTCATAAATTATCTTATAAACATCCGTTTCCTCACATAACCTCTAGTACTTAAATACTGACCAATTACAAATCTATACAAATAAATAAGCAAAACAAAAAAAACACCTTAGAACAAACTTGGTCAAAACATTTAATCATGAAACACATTAATCCTAAGACTAGCAAAAATTACTGTCACCTCTAGCCAATACTGGGGGAGGTACTTACCGAAGGAGTGGAGGTGGGTGTTTTCACTGGGAACAGGTCGGGTATGGAATTCAGTTCTGCCAGCAACTGGGCAAGCTGAAATCAACAGTGATACGCATTGAAAACTCACTGCAAACTTGCAAATAAGCAACACCTATCATCCTCTCTTCACAGGCACTCCGAATTGTATCTAAGCACATGAAGTTTCAGTACATTAAACCTTTCTGGAGTCATTTTATTTAAAGGAGGGCTCAGAAAAGGGGTTCATTTACCCCTGAATGAGTAAAACTCTGCAGGCAGTACTAACTTCACAGCTCCCATTAATTCTTACTGGGAATTAAAATTAGCTGGTTACATCCCATCTCATCGAAACAGCACTGAAGCAGCACATTTCAACATGGTTATGATATCTATGACTGATAATGAGAAATTCACAGTTCATATGACAGGAGGCATAAAAGGAAGACAGCATGCCCTTGGCCAGAAGACTGTAAGATGTTCCCTGAGGGCTATTTTACTGAATGACTGCTGATACACCTGTGCTTTGTGCCAGGGAACTGAGTGTCCCCTTAAGCAGCGACACTGCAGCAGGGAAACTTTGCTCATCGTTTTTCAGTGCTCCTTGGCAGCAATGACTAGGAACATTCCTTTTTCAATCATGACAGCTAGTGCTTATTTCAGAAACAATGCAAACCACAGCCAGTAATGCTACACGCCAATTGCTTTGTGCAGAAACACACAGCAACATGGGGACACGCTCATTTGTAACACTGTATAACAACTAAGCCCCACTGGTGGTTCCCCTAACCACGGTGTCTGCAGTATCACAAGCACTTCAGCAGGACAGTATGTTGCACCATGTAGCAGATGTCCTGGAGGTACATTTCAACAGAAAAAGTAGCTGACAGGTTAAAAAAAAAAATACTGACCTGCTCTGGAAGGCCAGTGTGAGGCCATCTTCTGAAAAGCCAGCCATAGTAGGGGTGAATCAGGCTGCTAGCTGTCTCTGAGACCACTGTACCAATCGTGAGATTAAAAGCTGGATACAGCATTTCCCAGTAAATACTTCAGTGTGGCATTTATTAAGAGCTATTTAATGTCATTACAGTACTGCAACTAAGATGCTAATGAATTCGCAATGGTTGAACTAGAAGGAAGAGTGGAAGGTGAGAAGGGTGGCAGAGCAGCAAGACCAACAGAACAGCAGTGAGGACACAAGACAGATTAGAAACACAGGTACAGAACTAAAGCAAGTTTTTATGTGGGAGCTGCAGGCCCACAATCCCAAGAGGTGTGCTTCAGCCCCAAAACTGCTTGGAAGCTGTAACTTTTCCAGGAATACAGTAAAACTGAAGGAGCCGCTGAGGACCCAACACCAATTTGGATTTGCATGGCAGCAAGATAATTAAAGAGAGCTGGTGGCGTTTTGGACAATAGAGGACAGAGCATTAGGGAACAATCAGTGTCTCTCTTTTCCACACCTACACACACACATACACACACTTTCAGTTAAATAGCAAAACGTAACTGTAAACATCACATCCCACACAACTAAAAAGCTGCATTTATCATCCTTACCAGCTTTTAGCTGGCTTTCCAATCAGGAACTGCAGCAGACCTGTCAGACACAAATGGCAAGCAGAAACTCTATTGTGCAAAGGACACCATGAACAACCTGAAGGGACCAGCTGGTTTTGTGACATTTTCTGAATATGAGACTGCAATTTGGGCATCTGTAACTTTTTTCACATCCACATACAAAATGCTTGGTTCGACTCTGGTTTTAAACTTGAGCAGACTAGTAACACTTGAGGCTATTTTAGGAGTAAATGTCTGAGTGCTAAAGGCCCTCTGGGTTTTCCCAGGTAGAAAAATTCAAACACAAGCCACCATGAGATTTTCCCAAAGTCCCAGCACAGCACCAGCAGGCACTCCAAAATTCAAGTGTGCTAAAGCTAAGTACTTGGATATAAATGTCACAGAACAAACCACTGCACCTAAGTCTTACCATGGCTTTATTTTCTTTAATATTCATGGCTCTCTTAAGCAGAGCACTGGAACTTTCCTCCTGTGATTCTTTAATGTCTTCTTCAGACTCTGAAGCAGAGCCCTCTTGTTTGTCCCACCCCTTGAAGCTTATTTCTTTTGAAAGAGGTGTGAGAGATTCACTGTCCTTTAGAGGTAAGTCAGAAAAAGCCTGTTCAGGTGCTTTTTTCTCAGATGACTTTCTGGTAGGAAACTGCAAGGCAACACGAAGGCCAAAGCTTCTTCTCTTGGGGGAAACCTTCTTCTTCACCTCTTCCTCCTCTTCATCCTCACTACCCGGTAAGTTACCGCGTTCTTCATCACCCAAGTTTGACTTCAACTCCTAGAGAAAGGAAGAATCCCATGTAACATCATTGGCTGTGAAATGAGAGAGGTTATTTTTAGGTAACTAATTCTAGGCAGAATTCTCACCACCCAAAGGCACAGTCATGAATTCACGTAAATCAACCAATTTTTTTACAAGTTCACAGTACACAACTTCTCCCAGAGACCAACACAAAATCTACACGTTAATATTGTCTGGAATACAGATGTGGCTGTCTTCAGAGGAGCAATCTTGCCCAGCACGGTCAGTTTACAAGCAGGGGAAGTTCTCATTTCTAGTATGTAATGTTACATTAAATCTCTTTTTCTCTTTTAAGATAACACATTTTTCTTCAGCATGAAGAAAGAACATCACAGTGTACTAGAAACACTCTTATTGGAACACGAGGTTTACACAGAAGAGCCAGAAAAAAAGAAGTCAACATGCACATCTACACATAGGTGACTGCCTTTACCTGAACTCCTTTCTTGCTCACGTCCACCTCACTTGAAGCAAAGCCTTCAAATGCTTCCATTTCAGAGTCAGTGTCTTCAGTGAAAATCCTCTGCAGTTCTCCAGTGAGGTACCTGGACTGAAATCGAACCCCCTGTAAAAACACCAGCCAGTAGCTGTGAGAGACAGTCAGAGTAGTTGCAGAGTCACAACAAACAGATTCTGAGGTTCAAGCAGGTACCACCTATATGGCATACACTGTGAAAGCACTTGGCAGGCAAAGCCTATCAATAGAAATAAGCATGAGACATTCAGAGATTCAGCATTGAGTTATTTGAACTTTGGATTTTTTTTCCTTATTTTTAGCACAGAGCTTTAACTGAGCTCCTTCTTGTTGGGGAAATTTTCTTCATCTTCTCCTCCTCTTCTTCACTACCACCCAAAAATAATAAACTGTTTGCTTTCTTAGATGTAACTTATCATGTTGTTTTGTGTATTTCCTTCTGGAAGTAAAAAAACAGGCCTTGAATGGAAGAATATAGAAACCACAACCACAGTAAATAGAGCCCACCCTTTTATTCCTTAAGCAGTAGAAACAAAACTCTCCTCTGCGCTGGCTGCAGCAGTGCTTGAGGCTCCTGGAGATTGAGTCTGCTCCTTCTCAAGCTGTTATGCCATCACTGAAGTGACAGCTACCAACACAAAACCACAAGCTTTGAATAGCCTGACTAACATGCCTCCCTCTTCCAACTGCTTAACTCTCTGCTTTAATGGTGTGTTTTATCATTCAAACATGTTCTAGCACAGAGAGACCCCGTATTTCTGCCTACAGACTAGGAAGTAAAAAGCCCATGCAAAACAAAGATCTCATCAAAGCACTCCACGATATGCACATTACACACAAATTAAACCATACCAATGCTTTTACTAAATCAGAAATGTATTTCCATACTTCTAATCAGTATTAGTACAAGACCATCTGTCAATGTGTCCCTGTTAGTCTCCTGAAAGAGTCATACACAGCGGGAACAAAACCCATGTTCACACCACAGCTGCCTCTCGAAAGTCAGCAACACTCAAATTTGTTTCCCCAGTTTTCCTCTGCTATTTCTTCCTCCCACACGAGATGCAAAAATGACCTTCCATACCATGCACTTCTAAATAACTTTATTCTTTCTTTCAATTCCCTCCCTTCCCTGACTTTAATTACATACTTCTTTACATTAAGATAATATCTGGTGAAAAACAGATACAATAGATGAGTGAAAAAACTTACAGAGGAATGGGAGGGGGGAGCTACTTCATATGCTGTTTCTTTACACTTAAACATCTCCTACAAATTATTACGGGTAATTGGAATGAGTTTTCTCTAAGCAAAATTACTTTATTCTTTTGTTGATAGCTGCAGTGCAGCTGCTTGAGAAAGGAACAAACACAATAGGGAAGTTACTTTAAAGTTAAATTGCATTTCTTGGAGGGAAACTGAAGTTTTTATGCATTCTGTGTTTTCATGAAATTCCACAGTGAAGGTTGGGGGAGGAATAAACTGTTTGTTAGCTAAAGTGACTAAAAAGAACATGTTAGTGCATTTGCACATCAGCATCCAAGGGCATATCTGATGCACTAACATCCCATTCACCACTCCAGCAGGGCGGCTGCCTTGCCTCCTCTCCCAACAACTGCAATGTTTTTCTGAACTTCCCACCGGTTTGCTCTTCACATCAAAACCTTCTAGTTTCCTGCACAACAACCTATGGTCTTTCTCAGCACCAACGGTGTTTGGCATCATAAATGGGTTGAACTAAAGATTAAAAAATTGTGGTTTTAATGTACTGTTTAGTGGTAAAGGAGTTAAGCTCAACAGTGTTGGAAATTTAAATTAATTCTCAACCCACAGGAAACAAAGGAATGGTGAAGAAGGCTGCACAAAAGCTCTAAATTTGGAACAAGTCTCAGTAGGATTCCCAGCAATGCATGTTAAATTAACAGCACTTAGCTCTTCCATAGCATTTTTCATCAGAGGATTTTAAAATGCTCTGCAGCAAATATCATTATCATAACATCCATCTCACAAGCTGGGAAACCAAGGCAGAGAGAAGTAAGGTGCCCACAGTCCCCAAGCAGGCAGAAGAAGCAGAAGTTCAGGCTCCCACATAAAGTTCCCTTTCCTCCACCACCTCTCATTGATGCTTCTTCATGCTCCACACAAAGCCACAGATGTGAGAGCAAGCTAACTCCTGGGTTTTCTGAAGTTACCAGTACCACTATCTAGCAAAAAAATTCCACAGCAATTTAGAGCCAAGTACATATCATTACGTTTAAGCTGCTGTCTTTCTCCATAGTACAGACTTGAGGCTCTACTCCCAAACAGCTCCTGCACTTTGTACAACCCTCTCGGAGGCCATTCGCCTACAAAGGCTCAGAAACAGCACAGACTTGTACAAACCTCATGCTGTCTGTTCCCTTGGCTAAAACCACTCTCCTTGTGTTCAGCAACTCTTAACCAGGTACTGATGGACAGAGGAAAAATAAAGAAAAAAAAGTGGAAAAAAGAGGAAAGAGGAAAAAAAATGGCCGAAAGGGCAGGAGAAAATGCAGGAGAAAGAAAAAAGAGAAAAAAGACCTTTTCGATTTTTGTAATTAATGGAATGGAGGGACTATTTTGAGAGCACAGCTGAGAAAGGTATCTTGTAGGGCATTAGCCCATATCTAGCAAGTATATAATTACAAGCCTCCAAAAGACTAAAAACTAACTTTCCTGGCAGCCAAGACGACATACCAGTTCTCTTCCTTTCTTGTGAATTCACCTGCTATCTCCAGCTACCAAGTCAGAGAATGAAAAAACATCAAAATATTTTGCTGATCCAAGCTACTCCACCATTAAGAGAACAGACAACCAGCACATCTCAGAATCAAAGCAGGATCTAATGTTTTCTATGGGTCACCACCACTAAAACAGCAATTTTAGTGCAGAAAAAGCACTATGATACATCAGCGCAGAAACAGCATGGATATAAATATTTGAAATAAATACCTTTAAGCCTGCATACTCACAAAACCCATCTATTACCATGCATTTCCACTGTCTTATGTACTCAAAGCACACCAGCTCAGGATGGTAATTCTCTCTCTCCTGTTGGCTTCACTTACCTACTTCACTTAAACTCACCTTCTAATGAAACCCATTTTCCTTATATTATGAAAGAGTTTTTAAAGCAATCATCAGAACCTAAAAAGGATAGCAAGTTTGTTTACATTTATTTTTGATATGGGAACTGCAGATTATAGCTTTTGCTGTGAGTTATAGCTCACAACTCTGAGCCTTGACACAAGCTCAAAGTACTACTGCACCAAGAGAGCACAACAGGTCATGGCAATCCTTTCCTACCTTTTTTCCTGACTCCGGGGAATCAAAACCAGCATAGCTGTCCTCTGACAACACCCTCTGTCTGGATGCATCATCTTGGAACCCCAGAAAATCTTCATTGTCACTGGGGGCATTAAAAATGTCAGCGACTTCCTTGGGAATCTGTTTCTGATTCAAAACAAGATAGAACGAGTCAGAAACACCAACTTAACAGGAAAACTCATATTCGTAATGGTACAATTTATTTTTATACTCCAATGCAAGTACAAATTTATATCACAAAATACGCTATGCATAGCAAAACTGTACCTCATTTAGCTAAACTCTAGAAAATTCTGTATAGACAGTTTTAATCCCTAAATACAGATTCCAGATTTGGGGCAAGGGAAGGAATGCAATAAGCAGGGTGTTTAAGTCCACACACCACTGCTTCTCAGACATTAAAATATGTGTGCACCTCATGAGCACATGCTCAGAGCACTCTATCTGTCATGAAAGCCACCACTGCTCCTCCTCTTACAGAGCAATCCTTGACTTATGGGTGAGGAACACACCTTCAAATGTAATGCAGTGCTAAACAAGTACAAAGAAACCTTACCAACAGATCCAATAACAGTACTGTAACATCAGACACTTAACCAACTCCAAAAATAAAACAAATGCAACTCATTCTCTTCTGCCAGTACTCCTGCAGAGCTTTTCCTGCAGCATTTGGTAAGAACGTGAAAGCCCATTTTAGTCAAGAACATTTCCTCTTTGCCAGAATCCCACAATGTAGCACACCAGGAGGAAGCACTGCCAAGGGCAGACACCTTCTGGGGTGACCGAGGTCACAACTTCAGAGTTCAAGAAGTCCAGTCCCAGCACAGGAGACTCATGCCACCACATACAACCTTCCCCCTGGCCAGGTACGTTACCAAGCACTTCAGGTAAGCCTCTCCATGTAACAGGCCAGCAAGGGAGTCTTCAGACAGCTCCCATCTAGGCTGCTTTATTGGAGTGCAGAAGGATGAGATGAACGGATTCAACCTTAAAAACTGAGGCAGAAGGCATTTGGCCAAGTTTCAGAACACAGTCTTAGACATCCCAGTATCAGCTGCAAAACCATTCTGCTGTTCACAGAAATGCTCAGGGAGAAAAGTGTCCACATTGCTCACCAACACCCAGACATTTATCTTCTACATTCCCAGGACCACATGCACACTACTCTTACTTGAAGCAAGCCTCTCTGCTGTTTGCTGTGTGCTAAAGCCACACATAGATTTTTCCACTCCTCTAACTAACTCTCAGGAGGGTGAGAAGAACAGCTGCCTGGTGAGAGGAGCCAGTTCCTCGTCCAAAGGAGGAGGTCTCCACTCCTGTGCATTCCAGAGAACATCCCCAAAATGAACTCCATAATGGAAAGTAGGCTGCCCTTGTCTGCTCTCAGAGACAACTAAGGCTGCTCATACAGGACCCCATATAATTATTTTTTTTTATTATTATTTTACCTTTAAAAAATAAATAAATTCTTTGTGCCAAGATGAATGGGACAAAGGAGGCTCATTCTCCAAAAATAATGTTGCTGACAAAATTCCACTTCCATTAGCAAAGCAAGCAGCACCTTGACCAAAGCTTCACCCTCTGAAATAAGCTACAGTAAAGGGTATTCATGGGCTTAATTTCATTCTTGCTCTGCTTTTACAAACCTGATGTAGACTGATGCAAAACTGATTTATTGTTGCTTGAGCAAGAGGAGAATTCACCTCTGAACAACTGACCCTTGCAGGCACATAACAGCATGACTCAACACAGTGCTGCTGAAGTCATGCTGTCCGTGTTTGAAGCCCTTTGGATATTCCCTCACAGCCACCTCTTACAATGAACAACCAGACTCCGACTCCAGCGCTGTGACGGAAGCCACTCAGCGCAGAACGGCGTTAAAATGGAGTGTCATGCATTTTAATGGAAGAACATAACAGGAGTTGTGAGGCTTACTGCTATGAATAAATTGCTTCCAGGAGCTGCTGTGTGAGTTCTTGTGCTACTACTGTACAGCCAAGTTAGCCATTGCTGTGATTACTGCGTGCCTAACTAATTTCTTCTTCTTCATCTACTACTTCTGCATCTGCATCAGAGGAGCAATTACAGAGGTGCAATTACTGATTTTGAACAAGAAAAAAAAATAATTCTTTGCCAGTAGAAGACCTTTTTAGATCTTCATGCATTCCCAAATACTAAGCTACTGATTTAAGTAACTTACTGCTGAACTTCAAAGATTTTTAGTTTGTGACTTGCTCCCCACAGCCTGACTACAAAGAATCCCAGTTATTGATGAGTCCCCGTTTCACCTAAAGGGCTTTGGTTAATAACAGAGAAAACCAAAAAAATACAAGGTGATCATAGTCCAGGAGTTTAAAAAGAGCAACCTTGTGACCAAGCTTGCTCACTGCTGGTATTTATACACCTGAAATCCTGTATTTCTACACCTGAAGTCACAAGTCAAGTTTATTCCCAGCAGTCCATTGCCATCAGCAGACAGACATCAAAGACGAGCACCAGAGCCGAGCATTTTAATTTTATCAACAAAGTATAGCAAGAAAGAAAATACATATTTGCCTAAACACAAATGTAAAAACTTAATCTATTCTAGGCACTTGAAAGATGCAGGCACTTTAAGAGAAAACCTTTTTGCCACTGAAACCTCTAAAAAAGGAAGAAAGGCAGAGAGGCGATCAACATTTGAAGCCTGCTCAGGGAAAAATATTTCAATATGAAAAAAAACACAGGTTCAGACACAATGGCTTGCTGAAATGCTGCAAAGATGAGAGAAATACTGTCTTTTGAAGGTATCAGTTACAAAAAGTACCGAAAATCTAGTAAAACTTGGAAATAATTCACAGCTGATGAAAAAGTCAGTCTCATTTCTAGTAGGAAATTTTATACCTATTGAGCTCGGTTATTTTTGCACATAAAATACACTTACTTGTTTAAAACACCCACAAGGTACTTTTCGAACACAGCAGAAAACATTCCCCCACACAAACAGCCCAACAATTTCCAAAACAGCTAGCCCTAACTATGTTTTCTCAAAGAAGATCAAAGTTAAAGGCATCCCGATCTCTCAGTTCCCCCTTCTCTAAATTTGACAAAATACCACCAGTACACCCAGGAGCGCCCTCAAACTTGTCAGGCTGCATGGAGAAGAATTACTGCTCCTGCAGAACCAGGTACGGGCAGCTCATGTGTGGCCTCAGGGCTGACAAACCTGTCACCAAGGGCCAAAGGTGAGAGAAACAGAAAACGAGGCTGGAAGGGATGTCAGACCTGTTTCGGTGACACTCCTGCACTCACCATGCCAGAGACAGGTAAAGTAAGGCACTTGAGGTCCCCACCAGTCAAAACACAGTATTTCTAAATGCCATCCCCACGAATTCCACCTGCCACATTAGGCAAGAAGAAAAAGAAAAGCCTCAGGTGAGGTGTTTCCACATTAACAAGAAGAATTCTTGTGTCTCAAGTGAAAAAACAGCTTTCCTGATACCAAAGCCAAAACAGATGCAACCTGCCCTGCAAGGCACCGCTCTGGCAGGCTGTGAGGAGAGACCCACAGCTTTGGAGGGAAGCATCAGAGTTATTTCTACACCACTGTCAACCGCATTTAATTTTTTTCAAGAAGTATTTGTACAAATCACTTTCATTGCCAACTGCCACAGCAGTGTGTTCTCTGACAATGTATCAGGAGAACATACTGTGTGAGAAAACCAGTCTAGATGTAATTCTCTCTTTTTGCTCCTACCATTAAAAAAAAAATAAAAATCAGTTGGATTGTATTCCCCTCATTCAAGTTTGCACAATGTACAGACATTCCTATTTGAAGCAGAGGACAGATTATTTTGCTAACATTCAAACTTGCTGTTTATTAATTTCATTTATGCTTATTCATAAACTGAAATAATCCCAGTTTAATCCCAAACACGTACTCACACAAACCAAACTCGTGCAAAGTCACACCTACAACACACGCTGGAAAACTTCTTGGCTTGTCCTGGGCTCAGAACACAGGCAAGCCCCAGGCACACCACCCAAGGGTTACAGGCAGTGGATTTGGCTTGTAGCCCCAAAATAACAACCGAACAGGGAAGTGCTCCAAGGCTGACAATTACGGGCAGTGCTACATGAATAGAGGGCCCCAGCCAGAATGTCAATAGGTGCCAAACCAAAAACCCAAAACTATTTATAAGTTGAGATCCTGGTCTTTCCACTGGAATCATAAAGGCAAACAGTATTGTATGAAAGCTTAACTTTAAATATCATACAAGCATGTGAAAGACACAGGAGGCAGAGAGAGGCAAAGACATGCAGCATGGTGCAGAAGCATACAGCTAGATGCATGGTCAACAGGCCTGCCAACACTATCCAACCAGCCTGAGAATCAAGAGCAACAACAAATTCTATGAAGGCAAGGGAGATCCCAAATGATCTCAGCAATTTCTCAACAGCATCAGAGCACAAAACCCCAAAACTTTATGAACGGTGAAGTATATTCCTGGCACAAGTGGCACCACGGTGAAAGGTAAACAAGTGTTCAAAGAAAAGAAGGAACAAGTGATAAAATGAGTAGTCATCACACAGTTTTATGAACTTCAAAGGGATACTTTGATTCCACTGAACGTAAAGATGTATTATGCCTGAACCTGTAAATGTGTCACAGCCACAACTCCTGGCACTTTCAGGGTGGTTCTCCCTGCCCCTGCAAAGTAATTTTCACCCCAGTCAACCTACTGCTAAACCCAAGTACTCCATGAAATTTATGGTTGCTACATTACTTCATTGAAACTGATAATTAAATAAGCTAAAACTCATCAAGCTACTTTATCCTAAAATAAAGAATGCCCAACTATCATAATCACGTGATGGGTCACTGAAAATGTTACCTTCTGTAGGCAACATTTACCTGAAAACTATCCCCTGCTTTCCAAAAACGCTGATAATAATGTGAATACTAACACACCAGCATAGTCCAAACCCTCTGTCAACTGCTACTCTCTCTTCTTTTGTAATATCTAATCTCTCACTGATTCAAACAGTAGTAACAGCTAATTCTGAATTCTGCATAGTTTAAGAGCATCCTTTTAATCTGTGGTAGTCTCCAATTACATTCCGAGCCTGTTCCAAGCACAACACTTCAGCATAACACCACAGGCTTCCAACAGATGCCCTCTTTGCACCTGGCCTGCCACAGCATCCATACTTTTTGGGTGCAAAAGCTCTGTCAGCCAGCACCTCTTTAACAAGTTCTGTGTACTGAAACTGCTGTGCAAGGACCTGTTAAATTAGACCCTGGGATGGGAAATGGAAATGCAGGTCTGGTGACTCAAAACAATTCTGTACTGCTAACTTCCTTGGCCGTCGCTTTCAATGGAGGCATGTATTTACAAGCTAATTTACCTGTCAGCAGATGACCCGTGACTTCAGAGACAAGGAAACCTTCACTGCCATGAACTTGTGGCTCAGCCAGGACTGAACCCACTGCTCGCCAGTGTCATGCAAGTAGGAGCAAGAGCCTGCACAAGGCCTTGCTCAGCCAAAAACAATCTCTCACAAGAAACAGACTGCATCCTTGTTGCGGACCGAGATAGGTAAACACAATCCTTCTCCCCGTTGCTGAGCCTTAAAAGAAACATGATGTACACCCTTGCAGCTGTGCAGCAGAAAGGTGACTAGTGGACAGTAGGGGCCTTTTGTTATAGCACCAGAGGTGAGAAGTTAAGAGCCATTTGCTTCTATTGCACCACATCAATTAGGGTTCTCCCAAACTGTTTTACAGCACCCTTATCTCCACTTTGCTGATGCAGAGCCTGAGGCCATACAAGAGGTGGAAAATTCACAAAGTTCTGGAGAGGACAGAGATCCTAACAAACACCTCAGTGTTTCTACAGCTTAGATTAGACAGATTAGACATTAGGAAGACATTCTTCAGTATGAGGATGGTGAAACACTGGAACAGGTCGCCCAGAGAAGCTGTGGATGCTCCATTCCTGGAAATGTTCAAGGCCAGGTGGGATGGGGCTTGGAGCAACCTGGTCTACTGGGAGGTGTCCCTGCCCATAGAAAGCGGGTTGGAACTAGATGATCTCAAAGGTCCCTTCCAACCCAGACCATTCCATGATTCTATGATGTTTCAAAAGGGACATCCCGAGGCCCACACAGACTAATAAACCAACAAAGCCTCTCCCCAGTAAGCCACGCGCAGCCCATCGGCCTTTATTAGAGACGCCGCAGGACCGGACACCGTTGGAGTTTCCCCACGCCTAAGCCGAACACCTCGGGGCCGCCCCACCGGCGGCTTCCACCCGCCCACCCCCGTCCCCATCGCTTTGCTATCCGGGGACCGCCGCGCCATGTGGAGGGCGGCCGGCGGGACCGTGCGGGCCGCCGCGACCGCCTGGACCGTGCGGAGCGGCGCAGGGCGCGGGGGGGAGAAAAGGTCGGAAGAGCAGCAGGACCGGCAGGCCGGCCCCAACAGAGGCGGGCAGCTCTTCCGAGCCCCCCTCCCCCCCCGCGCCCCCCGTCGCGGACAAAGGCCGCGGCTCCGGCAAGGCGAAAAGCAGCAAGGCCGGAGCCCTATCCCCGCGGCCTGGCCTTGCCCTCCCGCTCCGGGCAGCCGGCCCGCCCGCGTCACCTTGCCACGGCTCGCCGCCAGGCCTACTGCCGCCGTCAGCCGCCGCCGCCGTCGCCGCCGCCCGCGCCGCACCATGGCGCAAGGAGCCGCCCGCTCTGTCGCGGCAGGAGGAGGAGGGAGGAGCGGTGGGGGGGGGTGGAGCCGGGCGGCGGCGGCGGGAACTGCAGGCTGGGGACGGGGCACCCCGTGTGGTCTGGCTGGGGATGGGGAAGCGCTGACTAGGTACATTTGCGGAGCTCCTGGTCCTCTGCCTGGGGTGCAGCGGGTGCTCCCCCGGTGGCATCCAGCACCTCAATGGTACAGTCCAAAGAAGGGCAACGAAGCTGGTGAAGGGTCTGGAGAACAAATCTGATGAGGAGCATCTGAGGGAATTGGGGTTGTTCAGTCTGGAGAAAACGAGGCTGAGGGGAGACCTTATCACTCCCTACATCTATCTGAAAGGAGCTTGTAGTGAGGGACAGGTCACTCTCTTCTCCCAAGTAACAAGTGATAGAACAAGAGGAAATTACCTCAAATTGTTCCAGGGGAGGTTTAGATTGGAGATTAGGAAAAAATTCTTCACCTGAAGGGTTGTCAAGCATTGAAACAGACTGCCCAGGAAAGTGGTTGGATCACCATCCCTGGAGGTATTTGGAAGTGCTGCTTAGGGACATGGTTTAGTGGCAGTGCTAGGTTAACAGTTGGACTTGATGATCTTAAAGGCCTTTTCCAAACAAAATGATTCTATGCGTGTATGATCATTATATGTGTCCCTTTATTAATCAAGGGAGGTGGTACTAGATTAGGCCTTTTATCTTACGATTACTCAGTAATTCAGTGAGAAAAGCAGCCCTTTAAGAAGCTATGTGCTTCCAAAGATGGCTGATCTGGTGGGGTGGAGACCCATGCTCAGCTTCCCTCATTCCCTCTGACACTGAATCTTCACTTCTCCAATGCCATGTGAAAGCAGGTCTGGCAGAAACCTGGGTCCATATTTTCCGTCTGCAGTACTGGTAATGGGATGGTGCAGTTTCCAATATCATAATTAAGTTAACTCTAGTGATTAGGGCATATATTACGAAGTTCCCTTCCCGTTTCCCATTCTTGCATCTCAACATTTCTCCCTTGATGGACCTGAGAAGTGTCCTCCATCTTGGCAGTATTGCAGGTGCACACCTCCTCTGATGGGGCTGTTGCCAACTGACCATCATCCATCTCAGCAGGATGGCATCCACAGTGTAAATAGAACACTTGATGGCTGTGTCTGCACCAGGCGATGTTCAGGATAAGGTCTGGGGGCACGTTCCACACCCAGGTTTCTGTCCAACAGCATATGGATGAGAAAGTGTCATCTTCTGCCCGCCTCTGAACAGTCACCCTGAAATGTGGAAGAAGAGGCTTTCTGCGTACCATGGTATCTGATCCTCAGTGTTAACACATTTAAATGTTACAGATTACTTGTTTAAGTACTTCCAAGACTTTATATTCCAGCCATATGGAGAGTATTTGTTAGGAGGGAATGAGAGGAAAGTAGTTACATGCAAACAAAGATCCATATAGCCAGAGCTTGCCATTAAAATACAGGTTTGCATTGCAATATTCACTATAGAGGCACCTGCTGTTGTCACTCAGGCTGCAGAAATAAGAAGCTTGGCGGATGAGGTGGGGAGGAGAGAATTCAGTAGAAGATAAAATATGGGAATTATGTGTAATATCAGCAAAATTGAAATGCTGACTTCTTAAAATATGAAAGAATAAAGATATCTTGTGTGATACGTTCCCGAAAGACATGCATTTTATATATTCCACTGCTGAGCCTGGGTTTGGTTCTTTCACTTGTCCCCAGCAGTCTACGTTATGAAGCACTTCGTTTGTTAAAGGCTGTCAAGATGCTGTCTTGGATTGCGAACGACAGATTTGAAATGACTGTTGACTGTCCTGTGTTAAATTAGAGTGACTATAATTGCATTCAGTTACAATAGAGATGTGCAGCTATTATGCTGTTGCAAATACATTATGAACTGTCTGGTATCTTCTGCTATTTTATGCAATTTGTTGCTTTGTTTCTCTTTTTTTCTGTTAACTTTACACTTCATTTTTACTTCCACAATCATTCTCCTTCCCAGCATTTTCAAGCCCTTCATGTCAGCTATTGCTCTTTATGTTGCTCTATTAGAAGTGTTGTTTCTTTTTATTTTGTTAATTTTTCTACAGCTGCACCTCAAATACTTCTCAGCGTGGATTTCCCGTCACTCAATTTCTGCCCTTTTTCTGTACCTATTTTCATAGTACTTAAAAGTTTGTTTTTCTAACCCCCAATAGTTTTTGTGTTATTGCCTTGTCAGTAGGATCTCATCAGCTGCTCGGGTGATGTTCAGCTGGCTTCCGGGTACTCTTAAACTTCAGCCTTATTTTGTGATGACTGGATCCAGAACAGTTTCTGACCTTACTCATCATCCTGTGAGAGTGTTGCTGATAATGTCTCTGTCCAGGTCTTTGGACTCTTAAACTGTACAATTAAATGTGTAACAATAAGTTCTGTCTTGGGCTCTGTGTGACAATTATAGCCAGATTATAAATTTCTGCATGGAATAAATATGTACTGAAGGAATAATGAGCTGCTCAGAGTAAGTACCAGGAATAGCAGTTTCATCAGTTTATGGGGACCACCTCGCTAAGATGCTGATGCACAGTAAAATTACAGGACGGGACCACCAGCTCTCAGAATAGCCTTACAAATGCAAAATTTGTTTGCCATTAGTTTCAAATGAACAAGTACCACTCTAGTTATAATTCTGGGCTTTAATGCTGTGAATTTACCAAGCTGGATAAAAATTAAAATCAGTCCTCTCTCCTGAGCTTGGGGTCCATTGTAATGACAACTGGGGGCTTTGCTCCCATCTTCCTGCCACCACATTTCTCTGAGACCTGTCAAGCATTTTAAGTAGCACGCACTTTCCCACACTTCTCAATGAATTCTGACATACCTAACTTAAAAGGATTACTTTCTGCTGAGAGGAATTGTAATCGTCTTTTCCTCCTCTGCAAATCCTCTAGTAAGTGAAAAAGAAAGGCCAAGATCTGTTCTGCTGTGCAGGGCAAATCACCATCTCAGAAGGTATAGAAGAAAACAACAAATCTAAGATTTACTTGTGGTCACGCTTGTCCATGAGCTGTGTCCCTGACTATTAACTCATTGGCATCTTCCATCACTATTTCTGGTGCTTTGATATTTTCTGGTTTAGTTTCTAATGGCTGTATGAATACATGCACAATTGCTGTGTGAATGGTCCTCAAGACAAAACACTTCTCTTGAAGGTATCTACAAAGAGCTACAGATACTGAGTTGCCTTAACCTGAACCCAGTTTTTAATATTATGTATTGTGTTAACAAACCCCAGAAACATACTTTTAACTTACATACAAAACCTAGTCATTTTTTCAAACTGCCTAAGGTCAATTTGAAGAGTATTTACAAAAGCCAGCACCAAAGATGCTGGTGGTGGTGGTGAGGGGTTGCGCTCCAAGGTTGGGGTGTCAGTGGTACCTGACATAACAAAAGCACAAATGTTCCTGCTACCTTGATTTCCACCAATCCATCTCAAAACCTTTCCTCACACATTGTGGCTGTTGCAACAAATTGGCTTCTGGGAGAGGCTGAGGGCAAAGTTTGGGTGATCTTACGCTACCAACTGAAAATGAAGCTATTCTCTTGCAATTACAGGCTGAATGCTGCCTAGGAGAGTCTTCCCCATGCTCCTTTAAAAGAGCTGCAAGGGGAAGGAGAGGTACCAATAAAGCTTGCATTGCTAAAAATTTAATTTTCTTTTTTTATATTGCAACTCAGTATTTTGTTTCCAGTCATTCATAAAGTAGATGAACCAGGATCAGTGTCCCCTTCCCCTTGCCATTACACTTATTAGACACCAAGCTGTACTTACAAGGTGGATGAACACCAGCTTTTTTCCTTTCCAGCACACTGCTGCTGCAGCAAAAAAATCCACATTCCAAATTTATGAGAGGTTTCTTGGCTTTATTTTCTTGCTATAGTTCTGCAAGTTTCAGGTGAAGGCAAACAGCCACATCTTTTGCTAATGAATCCTAAAATTCCTTGTTGGTATTTGGAAGTGTCATGTGTTTTTATTAATTCCTAGCTGTATTTCAGCCCACTCTGATGGATGGCTGCTTCCAAACTGCCCATGAGGGGGCTGTGTTAGTTTTAGCTAATTTCTCCTTGGGTAAATTCTGCAACATCAGCAGAGCTGGGATATTTCAGTTGGATTTGGGAAATGCCCTTCTTTCCCCAGCATTGCCAACCATTTGTGTAGGACAAGTGAGTTTTATTGTTTCAGAGAAATGAGCAATGAATTTACCCTTCAGAGGAAGTGGTTTTGGTATCCCATGAGCTAGGAACATCTGACCTTTCTGCTCCTGCTTTCTTTCCATGGAGCCTAGGAACATATGGCAATGTCCCATTTCATCCACATTCTTTAGGTTCCCAATTATTTCTCCTATTTCATCATTTTAATTTCTTTCTGAGGCTGATTTTGTCAGTTCTGTAGATCCTGCTGAAGATCATCATCCTTCACAAACTCCAGATTCACCAAAGTTTTCCTGGCATAAATTTCCTCAAAAATTCTGCTATGTCCGTACCAATTGTCAATCCACTTTGACACTTGGAACTGGGAGAGCAATCTGCTCTGACTTCTCATACCCAGTAAAGTCTTTGCATCAGAGCTCTTCTCTTGTATGAGAAGTCACCCTTCATGACTTCTTGGGATGCCTCTGGCTGCTATTTTCATTGCTTTTGGCAAGTTCAGTTTCAGTTATTAGCCAAATATTAGTCAATAGTTGAGTTTTGCAAATACTTCTACCTGACATAAGAGTTTCTTCAGTTCATTTATATCTTGACTCAATAGGTTTTTCTCCTGGGCTTCTGGATCTCCCTTAGAAATCACCTGCATTATTTAAGCAATGAGTTGAAAGCACAGGGAATCATAGCTTGTTTCATTTAGAAGTATAAAATAAAGGTACATGTTAGGTGTTTCTTCGGTGCATTCAAATTTACTTACAATGCACTTAAAGACCCTTTTCTGCAATTAAACCGGAAAAAGAAAAAAAATAGACTATTTTATTCACAGTTCCAGTACATCTGTTACATCCAGTTTTCTACCCAAAACTAGAGTTCACTTGCTATCTTTCATCTTCCATTCAGGCCATGTGTCCTCACTGCTTTCTACTTCTGAAACCACTCGATGCCTCAGTCTTGTGTTTTTATTCATATTCCTGGGAAAGCCTCCCTTCTTTACCCTGAGATAATTTTTGCACTGGCGTTTCATATGGCCAACACAATTTGGCAGGTGGCCTCTATTGTGTTAGCTCATTTAATCCATAAAAGGCTTAACCACTCCTTTTACATATATGCCTAGAATCCGGCTGGTGGACCCAGCAGCTTCAGCCCGTATTAGACACACTTATTAGCAGCTAACAGTATGTTTCAGCATCACACATGGCATCGCTTGCCATGTGGGTTTGCCTGTGAATATCCCATCTCCACACTGGTGCTAAAAATACAGTGAATGGAAAAAGGAAGGGTTTTTTTTTGTTGCCTGGGTAGTTCAAATTTCAGGAGCAGGAGGTGATGTCTCCATTCTGCAATCTGCTCCTTTCCTTCTCCAGACTGCCTATGGGAGCTCACACAGGAAAAAAATCTAAAGTATCTAAGCAGTCATGTAATATTATGAATGACCCTGCATACTAAATAACATAGAATAAACAGGTAAATCAGCAATGTCCAGAACCACAAGGGTGGAGGATCCAAAGACAAAATATAATGCACTGTGAGGCGGAAGTGTCAAGTTTTGCCCTCCTGTGACCCAAGGTGTTGTGCCATCTGGATTCTCCCAAAAATCCAAATTATACAATGTTCTACTACTTTTCAGCTACTAAACTGAAAGTGGAATTCACTTATTACCAGGAGTTGCTAACAATGTCCCATTTACCAGATCTTTGCAGCAGAAGGAAAAGGAGCCAAGACAACATGCCAGAGTGGATTGGACAAAGTGCAAACTGAAGCTGGAAAATCAGGCTACAGCAGCACAGATCTGGAGGTGAGGAAAAATGGGAGATGGAAGCACAGAAGCAGAGAACAGGCTCCTGCAGCCTTTGCCTTTCCTCCTCTCTGGCAGCCAAAGCAACACATCCCTTGGGATATCTAAAGATGATTCAAGCCTAGTCCTGACCATGCCACCATCCTTCTGCCTTACTATGGCAGCCAGCTGGAAAGTCAGGCTAGAGGCTGCACTTCCCTGTCTCAGAGGGGATGGCATGAGATGAGGACCCCCAGCCAGTGGGAGTGAAAGGTGACCATTATACTGACAGTCTGCAATACTACCCGCCGGGCCATGGCACGCAACCGTCCCAGGTCTAAAATGACTTAGGTAACACATTGCTTTTGCTCATTTGCCTGCACTTTATTTTCTGGCAGCTGTGTGTGAGAGGCAGACAGGCTTTTAGAGAAACTGTTTTATTACTGGCTCACATTTAATTCTAGCAACTGGGAGTAAGGTGACTACACTCAGTAGTAAGAGATTCTGGCCCTCACCCAACTTCTCATATATCTCTTAAATTAATTACACAGAGCACAAAAGTGGTACTTATTCTAAGGCACCTTCTCCTCATAGCCCAGACTTGTGGGAACAACTTTGTTTCCCCATTTCTCCTGGATGTAGTCTAAATTCTCAAGATGCATTCACAGCCTGCTGGCACTGGTCTAGAAAAGCACTATCTCTAACACTTGCACCTTTTCCTCCTATATGTTGGGCAGGATTGTCAAGTGACATTCTGCTAGCACCACACATCTGCTTGGGGCATCCTAAAACCTTTAGCTGTGTGTCTGCAATTCCAGCTGATCATCACACCCCAAAGAATTAGACAGTAGAAGACTACCAGCATGCAAAGGAGCTGTGTCTCGGGTATTATTTCTCTATACTTCAAAGCTGCTGATGGGTACATGTCCATAGACTTCTCTCAATCCACTACCAACACCTGTACAGAATCTGAGAGAGGTCCTCTCCCGCTAGCTTGATGAGCTCCCTGTGTGCCCTCAGTGATCCTATTGCAGCTCACAGAAAGTCTGCAATTATTTTGGGAACACTGCCCTCTTTTGCCACCTGCAAATGAGCCAAAGCAGTAACTCCCCCCCAGCAAGCATCCATAACTATGGGTTTAGCAGGTGACTTGCAACTTCCAAAACGATGAGCCTGGGACCTGTAAAAATCTGGCCAGACCTCTTCTCTTCTGGCCCTTTCCACCCAAGTCTGTTAGATCCATGTGGGCCAAAACAAGCTCCTCGTGCAACTCCAGAAGTACCATCTACTCATGCAAAATGTCTAGGCTCACTGCCAGGCATCCTACATTTTGCTGAGGGTGCAGTCTGTGACTACAGTGTGATGGGCTTTCACATCAGCAAGGAGTGTTGCCTACATCTCCAGCTCAGCAAGGAACCATACACCCTCCCTCAGGAAGAGTTAGCTGGATGCATAGCACTGAAAAAGTGTTTGCCACCATCTCTTGTGCCTTAACACTGGAGAGAATGAGACTCATGCCAATGCTTGGCATCTGGTAGACACAACTGCCCGTGTTGGATCTGTCTGTGTTTTGTCACTGCCTCAAGGCAACTGCAAACACAGTTAAAAACCATATATCTAGGTTGATTGACAGAACATGGAGAGACAGATCGCTGTGCTTAGATCTCTTTTGGGAAGCTCCTGTTACAAAAGTGGCAAATCAGTCACCGAATCCACTAAAACCCTCAGGACAGAAGACAAGCCCTTTGCTAACATGCCACAGCAAACAGCAACCTGACCCTGAAATTTTTCCATGGGGAAGCATGCCATGAAAAGGGTGGTAATGCCTGGCTTGGCCAATCTCCAAGACAGGCTCTGCCCCTTCCCTGCTCAACTAAAGCAAGGACCCAGGTGTAGGCTGAGGAACAAACACTTCTACCGCCTTTGTGGAACCGAAACACTTGGCTGACATCAAATATTTATTCTCAAATATTACCTTCCTTGGAAACAGGTAGGAACAAAAGAAAAGACTATTTACCTGTAGTAACATAGAGAATGCAAGAATGGGGGCAGGTTTGCAAAAGCACTAGCTCTCTGCCTTTCCCTCCTTTCCTTATGCAGCTTTGATCCAATTCCAGCTGGACTTGCCATCCTGGGCTTGGCTGACAAGGCAATAGCTCTCTCCCTTGGTAGGATGTGAAGGAAGTGGGGGCTGGCATGGCCTAGCTGGTTTTTCCTTCCTTTCTCTACTGATTACCTCCCTGCCTGCGGAAACACATCAGCCCCATGCCCCTTCCCCTTCTTCTCTCATGAGTTCTTGGTGGCAGTTCTCCTTCCATCATCAGGAGGGTAACAGCTGGACTGGGAAAGTGGGACTTTGGTAGACTGAGAAGAAGCTGAGTTCTCACATTTCAGCAAAGTTGAGGTGGTGACAGCCACCTCAGAAATCATACATCTCAAAATGGCTTGGCACCAGCAAAACTGTGATTTGAGGAAACAGATTTATCTACTGGGGTTGTTGTCCCTGAAAGAAGACACTGTCAGGAAGGAAGATTCCTTCAAGATAACTGGGTGGTGGGGCAACCATCACTAGTGTATACACTTTCCTTCTTGTCTTTGCAGTGCTAAGGTGCATTTTTACAGTAAAGTTTGTTGAGCAATGAGGGCACAAGGTGATCTGCAATGGCAAAGCATGCCATGGCTGCCTAAGACATTCAGCACAGTCCAAAGCAGCATGAATTCCAGCTCTGGGTTTTGTGTGTGCAACCTGCCAAATGTAGGCAAGCAAAAGGTTCTTTTAGCAAGATATTGAATAGATTAGGAGGCATATATTGGCAACACAAGCATGTTGCTGAAAAGTAAAGTTTCATTAGTATTTTGACAGAGATCCTTCAAGAGTCTACCTGACTGGCCATCTCTTAGAGTAACATACTCTAGCCATCATCTCCATCTTCCATCTCCTGCCCATTTCTGTGTGAGTTTGTTGAAGGGTACCACTTTTTTTCAGGAAGCATCATGTTTCACATGTTTTTGATACCCAGAAGAAAGGACGGTACATTGCAGTCAAAACACCAGTTGCACCTCCCAAGAGATGGCCATTTTGTAAGCTGATCCCTTGGCAGAGGGGTAGGTAGGAAGAATCCCTCCAAGGCTCTTATTAGCATGCTGTATTTCCAACATTATTACCACACAAATCTTTTACTGTGAAAAAACAGACCAGTCACCCTGAAGCCAGTACTGTACCTGTACTTTAATGCCTGTACTTTGCACCGGAACATGGGTTATAAAGAAATGTGAGCAAAGTGTGTTTGCTTGTTCAGTCTAGCAAGCAACTACGTTGAGCCAAACAAATAAACCACATTTTTTAAAAAGCCTTTTGCTTCCTGTGGAATACCGCTTTGTTTGCCATCATTGTTTGGCAAATAGGAAAGGGCTTATCTCTCCTTCCCAGAAACTAGTGCAGCTATAGAAGAGCTCCAGCAACTTGTCAGTCTTTACTAAGACAAAATTATTGGTTTAACAGCCTTTGCCAGGAAATTATCTGAACCTTCAGAAAGAGAGAAGGAGTAAAAATTAGTTCAGTGGCCTATGCCATTCTTTCCTGGTTTTTAGTGTTCAGTTCCAATTCAAGGATCTTATCAGGTATATTTTCAAAGGCAAATCCAGTAACATTTAGCATTAAAGTGTTCCCATATTAGATATTTCTTGGTTGGCTGCAAAAGTATAATTTACCCCGCCAGTGCAAAATGTGCCATATTTTTGTTTGATTAATTTGTAATTAAAATTTAAGCATGTATGTCTGGTTCCTAGCAGATGGAGGCATAGGCATAGCTTTGACCCTAGTTAGAGTTTTGTTTAACCCCCTCCAGAGAAACATAGTTGCTGTGCATTAATATACAGCCTTTCACCACCAGACCTGTTAGTGTACATTATGGACTAATAATAATAATTATATTGTCAAACAATTCAAACTACATAACAATACAAGTTCCTCTGAAATGTGAAGCACTACAGGTAATGAAATCTACTTTTCTTTATACAGTCAGCTCAAACCTCTTTTTGAGCAATCTGGTGTTAAATAAATAATGGGCCTGGTTGCCCCCTCCTCCAGGAGAAACCATAGGAGGGAGTAGAGTGGGAGGAAATCTCCAGGAAGTTTTGCCTTGTTGAGACTGCTTAAGTTTTTTTCCTGATGGTGAAGTTGCTCATTCCCTACGTTGCCCTCTCATCCCATGCATGTGAATGAGGGTGTAAAGAAACCCCACCTGGAGGAGCTTTTGGTCTCAGGCAGACCAGTAGAGGATGGGTGGGCTCTTCTTGGCATGGCCATTGTGCTTGTGGTTCACTGGGCTTGCAAAGGACACAGGGCATCACTACCACGGCAATAGCTGTACTTCTTCATGAGACCACAGCCATCTTCTTGGCTCTGGGGCTGTGTTCCAAGCTCTGTAATAGGACAGGGACCCTGCCTTGACTTGAGTGCTAGTTACCTTCTGGAGCACAATGTTGCAGTTCTCTATGCCACCAATTAACCCAGTGTAGCTATTTGATTTGTTCTCAGCAGCATGTTCTGCTAATTTAGTCCCTCATGGAAAACTGGATTTGTGAAAGCAGGTGAAGCTCAAAGAGTCCTGCAGTTTCAGAACAGTAGCAGCTGAAGGAATCTGGTAGATGCTTCCCCAAGATTCTGAGCATATGCTCATGCAGAATTAGTGCTATGAGCAGAAGACTCAGGGTACAGTGAGACACAGGCTTGCACATAAGTACTGTGAGAGGCTTTGTCGACAGCTCCTCATTTCCCACCTTTTGTGCAGAAGTTGTCTCCCCACAGCTGAGATGCTGCAATACTTACAGTCCACGCCAGCTCCCATAAGCCACTGCAGTCAGTGAGGGGACTTTGCCATGGGTCTGGGCAGGAGCACATACAGGACCTGCGATGGTGGCTTCTAGGATGGCAGCCTCCAGCAGCAATGCACTAACAAACAGGCAGAGGTAATAATAATATGTTGTGCTGCTTCTGCTGTCTTGGACACCACCATGTGATTGAGGACACTGTGGAAAGCAGACTCATGCAAACCATGATGGTTGTATCAGGAGGTATAATGAGGCAGGAGATAATCCATTCATCTTCCTTGTGCCTTGTGGAGTGACCTATGTCAGATAGAAACCTGCCCTTCTAGGTCAAAGCCATATGCGGGAGGTGTGGTACAAATTCCAGAAGATTTAACTGTTTTTCCACAGCAGTTCCTTAACCTTTTCCCTGAAACCTCCAGATCAGGTACACCCAGCTAAACTTGCCTTCATCATGCAAGGCAAAATTTCCTGTTGCCTGCCTTTGAACTTTGCTTCACCGCTTTGGTCTTCAGACTCATCTGAAAAAAACCTCTCAAGGAGGAGGAAATGAATCATAGAATCATTGAGTTGTTTGGGTTGGAAAAGACCTTTAAAATCAAGTCCAATTGTTAACCTAGCACTGCCTAGTCCACCACTAAACCACGTCTCTAAGCACCACATTTACATGTCTTCCAAATACCTTCAGGGATGGTGATCCACTTCCCTGGGCAGTCTGTTTCAATGCTTGACAACCCTTCTAGTCAAGAATTTTTTCCTAATCTCCAATCTAAACCTCCCCTGGAACAACTTGAGGTCATTTCCTCTTGTTCTATCACTTGTTACTTGGGAGAAGAGAGTGACCTGTCCCTCACTACAACCTCCTTTCAGATAGATGTAGGGAGTGATAAGGTCTCCCCTCAGCCTTGTTTTCTCCAGACTGAACAACCCCAGTTCCCTCAGAAGCTCCTCATAAGACCTATGCTCTAGACCCTTCACAAGCTTCATTGTCCTTTGGACTTGCTCCAGCACCTCAATATCCTTCTTGTGGGGAGGTGCCCAAAACTGTACACAGTACTCGAGGTGCAGCCTCACCAGTGCCGAGTACAGGGAGACAATCACTGCGCTAGTCCTGCTGGCCACCCGTTTCCTGATTTAAATCAGGATGCTGTTGGCCTTCTTGGCGACCTGGGCACACTGCTGGTTCATATTAAACCGGCTGTCGATTAACACCCCCAGATCCTTTCCAGCCACTCTTCCCCAAGCCTGTGGCGTTACATGAGGTTGCTGTGATCCAAGCACAGGACCCGACACTTGGCCTGGTTGAATCTCATACAATCGGCCTCATTTACGGGGGATCTCCCGCTTTCTGCTTGGGCTGGCGACGGTGAGACCGCAGACACCATGGCCGGGCTCCCCCCGTCCGGGGCGGGCTGCGAGCCACGGGCCGCGGCGGCGGGCGGTTGGGTGCTGCAATGGTGCCATCTCCTGGAAGGAACCCGAAGAGCAGGGTCTGGCCAGGCTTTCGGGAGGTGAGCTAGCAAACCATAAGTTGTCCTCCCTGCCATCGTTGCTGCTATCGTTGCTGCCACCGTTGCTGCCGCAGCACAGGTTTGCGGAGAACCGGTTTGCGAGAAGCCGGGAGGGTTCAGTGGGTACCGCCAGACGCCGGGCACAAACCGGCCCAGGGGCATGTCCTGGGGCTTGTGGTGCTGGAAACAGCCCCGTGCAGGACCAGAGAGGCACACGGAAAATGTTAGCCAAGACAGGTCCCACCCAGTGATGAGAAGGTGGGGTTAACCAGCCTGGAACTTTACTGAAACTCCCATGAGGAAACCTTGGATCTGAGATGCTCAGCTGAAAAACCCGGACAGCTGAACTCCACTGCCGTGTGCTGGTGTCACTCTCGGGGTTATGGTAGAATGGGTCCTCTGAAAGGGTCACGGGAAACCAAGAGGTGAGCTAGACCAGACTACTGGGGTCTAATTTATCACACTGACGATCTGGCTAAGCCATCCCAGCTGGGACTGGGGGAGAGAAGAGGTGCCTAACACCTGCCCTCTGGCCCCTGAACTACTTCTCCCTGCTCTCGGAGTTACCTGTTGCCATAGCAATACTGCTTCAGGAAAGGATGAAAAGCCTTCAGGTAATGGTCAAACTAGGCAAACTTTCACCTGTTCTCAGCGCTAAGCAGATAGAACTCTGATTAGTACTAAGGCAAGAAAATAAAAATCTAAGACATTCCTAAAAAAAAAAAAAATTAAATTCCCAAAGAGAACTATTAGTTCATTCTGTCTGCCCCCCAGCAGTCAGAGAAACAGTGAGCAACGATTTGTCCTGTAGCACACTGTACTGTACTGTGTGGGTCCAGATTCTCCTCCTACTTATATTAGTATAAATCAAGAAGCCAGTGGAGTTACCCAGGTATAAAACTGACGTTATCAGTTCCTGGGTCTTTTTAAATGTTACTGAACCCTACTGCTGATTCTTCTTTGTTTGCCTGTTAGAAATGATTGTTAAAAAGGCACATGCATTTATCCGCACACTGTACCATGCGAAGGAGTTCTTTTATTTGCTTTGGTCTTTCTTTTAACTTTTATTATTTCTTTGAAGAAATGCAGGATTATTACCTCAATCTAGCCAGCTGGCCTGCTGGGGCTCCCTTTGCTACATCAAGGGTTTCTCTTTTTTCTAATCCTCTCTTTATAGATAATCCTTCTCTACCTTCTAATGACTCTTGGCTAAGAAGTGTATTTTGTTATTACTACCTGTTGTTTAGAAATTCATTTTATTTGGTGTAGGTGTTGCTAATTGTTGGCTAATGAAAACTTTACTACAATCAATATGGCCAGGATTATGCTGGTCTTTGTGGCAATTAACCCTTTCTTCCTGTCTGTTCTGATTTACATTTCCCCATGCACTTTTCAATTTTAAATATCAAGCCTAATTCTGTTTGTGGAGGGGCCCAAGGTAGAGGTTTCTCTGCACTTCCAGGTAGCATAGGGAACCTTTAGTTCCAATGAGAGATTATAAAAAGTCGGAAGTGGGCATTTTGCAATCTGCAAAATGTTTGTACATGCAAATGCAGTGATGTCTAAGGTAAGTCTTGGACCAAAATGTGTAAGACTAATCTACAGTTTAGGACAAAGTATAGAGATAATTCTGTTTTATGGAAACATGGATCATCTCAATGCAAGGAAGACTGTATACTCTTCAGGACTCTTTGTATTCCTCTGTGTCACATGTTATTTAGACGCAGTATGTATCCCCTTTACACACAGAGAATGAAGAGTAAGCCCCATTTTGAAGAATTTACAGTTTAAAAAGACAAAGATCAACATCGTTAGGAAGACAAAGAACAACAGCTGCACAACATAAAAAGATTACAAATCTTGTCTGTTAGCTCCTCCCCCTTCATGCCATTACCTCAGCCTGGCATTATAACTCACAAGTTGCTTTACAGCAACCTCAGGAGAAATAAAGGATTCAGGGCAGGTGATGCCCCAGCCCACACACCACCTAAACTATAGGACCTCTGAATGTTGAAGTGTTTACCAAGACTGGGGCTTTAAGAAGGAAAGTGCAATGTAGGACATGTCCTCAGGCAGAGATGCCCAAGAAGCAGCACCCCCCCCTCTGTCCATGGTTTGGAGAGTGAACTTTTGTCTCCAGTTCCAAGCAATATTCCAGTTTGCAGAAAAAACAGTGAAGCTCTGGTGACATAAAGAGGAACTCACCTCTGCCACCCTCCCTCTCTTCCTTAGGAAGGGAGAGGGGAAGGAGGCAACAGCTGATGTGGCTCCAAGTGCATGGCAGCGTCCTGTGCAGGGAAAGCAGCAGCCAAAGCCCTGGCCTTTCAGCCTGGAAAACCCAGTGGACCCTTGCTGATTCATAAATCTGACTTCTGGCTCTGCCAAGGGCAATCACAGTTCATCTGAGGCTATCACAGTTCCTCATCCCATAATTCCATATCCTACACTGAGGAAACTCAGGGCCTTTTTGAATAAATTTTACTTCAAATATTTTGTTTTTAAAAACCTGAGCCTGAGTGTCTTCATGCTCTGAAGTATCTCCAGTTTGAATACCATGGCTCAGAACAGTCCTAAACTTCATGCTTTGTGTGCCATATACCGTGTTAGCTATTGACATGTGGGGAAGAATTCAGCACTGTGAGCGACCAAAGTAAAACCAACAATGTTCCGTTATTGCTGCAGGTAACAGCTGGAACAAGCATGAAAGAAATTTATATTGAAAAAAAAGAGGAAGAGAAAGGGTCATACCTTAAAGGTCTAGATAGCTTTTGTTTGTTTGCTGCTGTGTCATCCTGGTTGCTGAATACTAATAGACTTTAACTCTTTTTCATCAGAGCCTAAACCTTTCAGAGTTTCTCTGACAGCCTAGGCATTATGGTACATCACCAGAATGTTATTCAGCTAATCTTTCTATAATAAAAAGATACATGTCTTTATTATTTTTTCCAGTCCCCATTGCCAGTTTTGCAGGGTGCCAGACAACCCTGCTACTGTGTGACTGATGGCACCCAGCCAGTCTTGTGTAACCATATTATTCATTTGCTCATTTAGGCTCAAAGCAAAAACAGGTTGGTACTAGCTTTTCAAAGCTGGCTTCACCAAACACTCTTTTCTTTGAGAAACCAGTGAACAGAAGGAGAAAAAAGGAACAGTAGGAGAACTAAGGCAAACCAAGAATAAAACTAAGAAGCCCAGAGAGCGCCATCTGAGGTTACCTTTCTGCTACTTCTCTAGGAAAGTGAGGGACTGAGTAAAATCAGGTAACCTGGATGATACAACAGAAATGAGCCACTGTTGTGGGGCAGCTTGCGTGATGCCACTCATCCTCTCCCATACAGCTCATGCTTTTTGCCTCGGGTAGAGGCACAGCATCAGCACAGGTTCAGGGCCAGATGAGCTGCACATTCTCTGCAGTGATCCCAGGCTAAAGACCCTTCTCAGGAGCAGGACTGCAAAGTGGCAGCAGCCGTGGGGATCCAGCCCAGCCAGTGCTGAGGCTGTGCTGAGTCACCCTGCCAGGTTCAAGCACTGGCAAATTTTCTTCCCTGGGGTTCGGTGCCACACAACTGCAAATGATTTCTGGCTTCAGCAATAGCACCACGACATTTGCACAGCAGTCTCAGACCTAAGCTAATGGGTCTGGTTGGACCCAGGCTGGTTTGCCTAGAGTCATCATGAGCCTCTCTGCACCCATGAATAAGCCATTGTTGACTAAAAGGATTAAAGGTGTAGGCTGGGACAGACTTGTTAACATTAATTTAGAGTTAGAAGGGCTTTCAAAATCTGGCTAGAAGTTTTCTTTCATCTTTCTCTCCTTTCTCCACCATGTTCAAATAATGTTTCTCGCTCTGCCGCCCATTCAGCTCTTCATTACTGAGGGAAGATTCTTCTTCTGCCTTCAGCCCAGCTCACCTCAGCACAGTTTCAGGGTAAGCTTTGGAAACCAGACAGTGATCACTACTGCCAGCATGCCCTGAGACGAGACAAACATCCTGTTTCAGTCTAACTGCTCCTAAGAGCAGAGGGCTTCAAAAGGCTTGTGGGTTTTTTGGTCTTTCAGCTCGGTCGTCTTCACCAAACTCAGCTGCTGTGAGAGCGTGTCTGACAGACATCTGCAGCTGTGAAAGCTCAGTCAAGGGTAACCAGAAGATCTTTTTGATGCAGACTGGTGTTGGGGGAAAAGGGAAAGGCAGCTCAGTGTAACGGCAGGGAGAAAACAGTAGTGCAGAGAGCCAGAGGCAAAAGGCCAGCCTATGGCTTGGGTTTTAGTTTTGTCCTTACAGATTACTGAAGCAGAAAAATCTGTAGGTAGGAAGTTAGTTCCAGCCCAGCTTGCACACACTTCTGTGTTATTGAAATTCTGTTTGCTTGGTTGTTAACTATGGCACATGAAACTCGTCTCCTTACTCAAACCAGCAAAGCTGCAGATACATTTGGTTACCTCATCTCACCAGCTATACTTCTAAATACATACACCAGTGTTCTTGCAGTAGAAATGAGTTGTTCATTTTTACTGAGGCAGTATCTTGCTGGCAGGATGCTGAAATCTTTGGGATGTGAGTTTATTGTTTCTTCTTTTTTTTTTTTTTTTAAATAACCTAGCTTAAAGGCATTATATGCTCTGCAAAGTGGAACATAAACTCCTCACGTCACGTTACCACATATTTTCTTTTAGCTTAAGACAGTTCTGTAGTGTCGCTTATCACAGGAAAAGTTGCTGCTTTAGCAGAAGTTGGTTGATATGCTTCTAGCTGAGAGAATATGACCAAAATATTTTTCTTTGGATGCTCTCCCAGTGCATTTCTGGACTTGAGTCCTTTTTTGTGATTGATGGTGCAGAACAGATTGTGTCATACTCTACCTTATTCTGCCAGACATGAATTCTCATCTGCTGCTTCTACAATCCACAAATGTTCAAAGAGGTGTAATCCATTTCTTTAAGCACAAATTAGACCTGAGACACATGACCAGTAAAATCTCTGAAGCTTCAGCCCATGTACAGTGAACCAAGTCTGTGCTTCACAGGTTCTTACAAAAATCCATTAGCTCCTGACCCAAGCACATTTCTATGAACTTTGAAGACTGAACATGATAGATAACTGTCATATGCATTTACTTCCTTTTTTTTAATCCTCACTCAAGAACTTTGCAGTGCAACATTTTGGGATGGTCCTTGCAAGGTCCTTACATGGTTTTACACCTAAAGGTGAGAAAGATTTGTCCCAATCTCTATACTGCGGACTTCACTCTTACAAGAAAAATGTCATTTGGATCTCAGGAGCTGCCAAAAACACTCCAGAACTTTCAGGTGACACTTGAGCTAGTAAGTACCTTGAAGATTAAATCCCAGGACTTGGAATTTGACTAGGACAGATCAGTGGAGAGCGGGATGGGGACACTTACGATGTTGGCAAAGAGGTGCTGGTAGTCTTTTGGGTTAGGTCAACATCTTAAATCCCTCTTCAATCCCAGACCCCAGACATAAGAGATGAGGTCTGGAGAAAGGAAAACTTTCCCTCAGTAAAGGTGGATCAGGTTAGAGGCAACATCTATAAATCCATGGGCCCTGATGGGATGCATCCACGAGTTCTGAGGGAGCTGGTAGATGTTATTGCCAGGCCACTCTCCATCATCTTTGAGAGGTCATGGAGAACAGGAGTGTTGCCTGAGGACTGGAGGAGGGCTAATATCACTACAGTCTTCAAAAAGGGCAAGAAGGAGGACCCAGGAAACTACAGGCTAGTTAGCCTCACCTCTGTCCCTGGCAAGGTGTTAGAAAAAATCATTCTGGACATCATCACAAAACATGTGAAAGCAAAGAAGGTCATTGGGAGAAGTCAACATGGATTCACCCAAGGGAAATCACGCTTGACCAACCTGATTGCCTTCTATGACATCATTACTGGCTGGCTAGATAAGGGGAGAGTAGTGGATGTTGTGTACCTGGACTTCAGCAAGGCTTTTGATAATGTCTCCCATAACATCTTCATTAGGAAACTCAGGAAGAGTGGGCTCAATGAGTGGACAGTGAGGTGGATTGAGAGCTGGCTGAGTGACAGAACTCAGACCGTGGTGATCAATGGATCAGGGTCGAGCTGGAGGCCAGTAACCAGCGGTGTCTCCCAGGGATCAATACTCGGTCAATGTGTTTTGTTCTATGTGTTCATCAATGACCTGGACGAGGGGACAGAGTGTATCCTCAGCAAGCTGATGGATGATACAAAACTGGGAGGGGTGGCTGACACTCCAGAGGCCTGTGCTGCCATCCACCATGACCTGGACAGGCTGGAGAGTTGGGCAGAGAAGAACCTCATGAGGTTCAATAAGAGCAAGTGTAGTGTCCTGCACCTGGGAAGAAAGAACCCCAAGCACCAATATAGGTTAGGGGTGGAACTGCTGGATAGTAGTTCAGAGGAGAAGGATCTTGGGATCCTGGTGGACAGTAAATTATCCATGAGCCAGCAGTGTTCCTTGCTGCCAAGAAGGCAAATAGAATCCTGGGTTGCATAAAGAAAAGTGCAGCCAGTAGGTCGAGAGAGGTCATTCTCCCCCTTTACTCTGCCCTGGTGAGGCCACAGCTGGAATACTGCATCCAGTTCTGGGCTCCACAGTTCAAGAGAGACAGGGTGCTACTGGAGGGAGTCCAGTGGAGAGCAACAAAGATGATTGGGGAATTGGAGCATCTCTCTTATAAAGAGAGGCTGAAAGAGCTGGGACTCCTTAGCCTAGAGATGAGAAGGCTGAGGGGAGACCTTATCAACGTATACAAGTATATAAAGAGTGGGTGCAAGGAAGATGGTGACAGGCTCTTCTCAGTAGTTCCCAGTTTCAGAACGAGGGGCAATGGGTGCAAGTTGGAACATGGAAGTTCCATTTAAATATGAGAAAAAACTTCTCTACAGTGAGGGTGACGGAGCACTGGAACAGGCTTCCCAGGGAGGTTGTGGAGTCTCCATCTCTGGAGATATTCAAAATCTGCCTGGATGCAGTCCTGTGTAAAGTGCTCTAGGTTATCCTGCTTCAGTGGGAGAGCTGAACTAGATGAGGAGGTCCCTTCCAACTCTGGCGATTCTGTGATTCTGTGACCTCTTATGGATCAGTTTACTGCTCCAGCAAAGTTGGCAGTGTCATGAAGTTGTCTTCCTTGATGATCCCCTGTTTTTTCAAGTGTCTTTTCTTAACCTTTTGCTCATGTTGTAACACTATGGCAGAGGGCTGTCTATGTTCCAGGATCTGTTGGAGTAACCAATTTAATCTTGTCTACTCTAGAGGAACTATCCTAATTCATGAAACACTGAATTTTTCCATAAGGTCATCTGGCTTCACTCTTGCTGAGCTGTCACTATTTATTTGTTCTTAGTACAGTAGCACAAAATGAGAGATCCAGCCTAGGGAGTGAGAGACGTGAGTTTAAGCTCCAGTTCTGCTTAATGAAAATCAGCCCCAGGTCCTGATACTGGAAACAGGGATCATACTACTCCTCCCTTGCCTTGTCTATTAAGCTTGAAAACATTTGTGGGCAAGAACTGTTGTACTGGGCATTGCTGTGTCCCAAGGCTAGCAGAGCAGAAAGCACAGCTGTGGTAGATGTAGTCAGCTTAAGCAGCCATTTTGTTAAACCTATTTGAAAAGTGACATGTGCAGCATTAAGCTTGACTATGCATCCACCACAAAGGTGAAATTCAGTATGGATCTCCACAGGTTTTTCACCTTGGGTGCAAAATCAGGCATTCACAGAATGAAGCTGGAGATGCATTAATAAAATGTGACTTCCTGTAACTGCAGCTAGACATATAGACGAAAATCCTAACAACAGAGGTGCTGGAAATAAAATGTAGCTAATTTAAAATATCTTTTTAAGCACATAGATGGCTTTCTTACATTAACACAAAGGCTTCTGAATGGGGAGACTGTGTTTCCCATCATAGTAATTTTGTTTCCTATGATATTTTATTTTTTATTTTTTAATCTTTCTCTACTTCTGGACTAAATGAATGATGTGGAGACACATGACTGGCTTGGTGAAATCAGCCACTTAGCAATGCTAGGACCAGATGCCCATGCAATAGAGTGCCAAGGCAGAGTGCTGGCATCCTCCACAGCTTGGACAAATGTCTGGGTCTAACGATTCCATGGCAGCCCTGTCTCCAGAAACTTCAGGGGCACGATCACAGCTCCCAGAGAGGTGCACCCAGCAGTAAAGCCTTGGGTGACAAATTTGGGTGGCTAGTGTATATCATCCAACCATTATCCTGGCAAAAGCATTGGGAGACTTTTTTGTCCTGGCAAAAAGCACAGATTTTTTGTGCTTGCCCCATTTCACTAATGATGACAATCAACACACAAAAGAAAAATAATCCAAAAGAAGCAGTATGCCTACAGTCATACTGGTGACAGCAAAGGGGTTATATTGCTTGATTTGTGCCTGTTCCATTAATTCTTACCTCATCTTTGTGGGGATTTCAAAGTTTGCTCTGTAACAGAAATCTGCTTATGTCACAGCTCAGTAGCTTAATGTGATTGCACTGCAAACCACTTATTTAGACACAAAAGTAAACTTCCAGCCCTCCTTTCTGGGGAGTAAAGATTGAAGCTGTGAATAAATTAAACCCATATTTTCCAAACAGAAAGAAAATACAAAAGCTCAACAGATATTTTGTTTCTAAATGGATGGCTTTCATGGATTTTTGGTGGGTGAGAAATGTTTTTTGAACATTTGATGGCAAAACTTGTGTTCAGAGCTACATTTAGTGTTGAGAAAAATTGTCATATTGCTAAGAGTAATTCTTAGCAGCCAGTCTAGCAAACTCAGTATGGATGCTCTAGTTATCTCCTTAACTTTCACAAGCCCGTCTACTCTATAGTGACTGAAGTCACTTGAACTCTGAATAAAAAACCATTTCACAGAATCACAGAATCTTAGGGGTTGGAAGGGACCTCGAAAGATCATCCAGTCCAACCCCCCTGCCAGAGCACGATCACCTAGAGTACATCACACAGGAGTGCTTCCAGGTGAGTTTTGAATGTCTCCAGTGAAGAAGACTCCACAACCTCTCTGGGCAGCCTGTTCCAGTGCTCTGTCACTCTCACAGAAAATAAGTTTTTTCTCATGTTTACATGGAAACTCCTATGCTCCAGTTTGCTTCATAATCCAAGCAGTTGCTGACACTGAGGAGATCAGGGCTGAACTTCCAGAATCTACTTCAGATTTTCCTGCCTGTCAGTTAGCAAATCCCTGCATGACTGTGTAGGAAATTCTTCCCTATATCTCAACAACATGCTCAGTACCTCTGGTTTCTTAGACTCCATGAGGATACTTGAGTGGCTAAATTGTACTTGGCAACACTGTAGGGGCTAAGGACAATCAGGACCAGACTGCAACAGGCAGGGATCAGAACTGGAAAAGAGCTGAAAGCAGCAGCTCTACCGGAGCTGCCTACCATGTGGAAAAGATGATGGATCCTGAAGGTCAGGCCTTGGGTATGTGGGAAAAGCTGTGAAGATGCACATTGTTGGAAGCTCCCATTGTCACAAATGCTCATCTGCCACTTATTAAACTGTGAGGAGAAACTTATATTGCAGCTGAGTGGAGTTACAATGGCTGATTATAATAAAGAGCAAAGTATTTCTAGCAACAAAGGCCCTCAGCATATTAATTCATTCAGCTCATTGCATTTGGTGTAATTCTTGCTTACATTTGCTGTCATGCAATAGAGTTAAAATTTACAATCTTATTGATGTGAGAAGATATTTTTATATGTACTACTTTGTTAGCCGTTTCGCTTCCTAATAATTAATCAAGTCCCCAAAGAAGTATCATGTTGGGGAGTGTGGATTTATTTGCGTTACTGAGCTATTCTAGCAGAGCATTTCTGTGTGGTAACAGCTCTGTTACAATATGGCCCACTTGTTTTATGACAAGTTACAATTTTCTTGTAACGTTAGCTGCAATTCATCTCAATAATTATGCTAAATTAAGTACTCATGCACATATAGAAATAAACATTAAATATATTAGAATAAAGTGAGAAACATAATTTAGTCTCTCTCCAGCTAAATAGAGCAGGGATTGCTTAGCAGTCCTTGACTCACCCATCTAAACCTGGCTGAAGAGCCCCAAGACTTTTAGGTTTATGGAATGGGGGGGACACTGTGGGTCTGGGAACGACTTTGTGGGTCATTGATTTCTGCCACCTTCTAGCAAACTTGCAGCCCTTCCTGCTTTTGTTGGGATCAAGCTCTGCCCTTATCCAGGCCTGGATGTGCAGCCTGCAGCCCACAACCCCAGAAGAGCTGTCCCAGAACTTTGCTGCTGCACAGCTGAAGGTCTCCTTGAACTTCAAATCCAGAAGCTGGGAGATGTTATGGTCATGCCTCTGCCTGGGGAGGCTGCCTCTACGTCTCTGGAGAGGTGGGTCTGGGGAGAGCCCCACCCTGCAGCCCAGCAGCTGCTGCAACTCCTGTCCTGTTCAGCCAAGCTGAGCACTTGGAGTGGGACTTGTGAAAACTAGTAAGAAAAGCAGTGGCAGTGCTAGGGACTGACCTCATCATCTTGGTAGACTCCACATCTTCCGCCACAGGTCCATCCTCAGCTACTGTTTCCATGTAGTAGTAGAAGGTCCTCGGGAAGGCTGCTGGTATTCTGTTGGTGGGAGGAGATATTAAGAATGCAGGGGCTGTATGTTTGTTCCACATATGTGTCTTTTGTCCCTGATACAGGAAGTTGATTGCAGAAGGAAGAAAAAACTCTGCTTACTTTTAGCCTGCAGGGCTTTGGACAGAGTCCTCTTGCCTGGATTGGCTAGAAAAATAAAAAATGTTGTATTCTGTTGGGGAGAATTGTTTTGCTCATCATGTCCAAGGGCTGAAAAGCAAAGACGTTTTGTGCTCAGTGCAATGATCTTCACACTCCACTGGAGAGAAGTGGGCTTGCAGGGCCACCCAGGGAATGGACCTTCTGTGGAGCCTGCAATTAGGAATTACTACTACTAGGATGGCACTGACGACTACTAAGGCCAGTGCCACCATGCTAGGCTCTCTGCAAAGGCACAGCATGAAGGAAATCTCATGGAGTCTACAACTCTGGCATACACCCAGCAGCAGAGAGCATTAGACATAACCAGGAACACTCACAAGGCATCGGCTGTGCATCCAAGTCCTGGGAAGTTTGGGTACGGAGCACCCTCATCCCCTGTGCCTTCCCTTGTGGACACAGCACTGAAAGCTGTTTGACTGGGGAAAAGGGTGGTGAGGAACCTGGGAAGGAAACAAGAGGGAGGATATGTTATCATATTGCTTTCAGAAGTTGCTTAGCCATCCAAATAGGAACTATTAAAAAAACCTGAATGTAGTTACTGAATCCACTGTGTAATCCTTTGTAAATGGGGTGTATGCTGCTGTTTTTTTTCTCTTTCTTTTTCATCACTGTTAAAAAGACTTGTATTAAAAGACTTTCAGAGGGGATTATGTTCAGGATGGCATCTCTTTAAACAGGCATCACAAAGCACACCTCTGTTGAGGGTTAGACCTTTGAACCATGCACAGTCTTTGGAAAGGCTCCATTAATGCACAGAGCAACTCACCATTCCCCCACCCCCAGAGAAGGAAGGTGGTAAGGGAAATGCATAGAAGACCCTTACCTGAGGCAGGCCTACTGTGAGCCATTCTAATTAACAGCATGTTTTTCTTTTCTCTCTTTTGAACAGAGGTTTCCCTAGAAACCATTTTTCTGGTAAATAAAGTCACTGTTCATAGGCAGATTTGCCTAATACTGCTGTAAATGCTCTAAACAGCCTCAATGACAGGTTATGTGCCTCCGACTGTCACTGTAGAAAGGAAATGGTGACATAAAGAAAATAAGACAAAGACCACTGGAAAAGCAAAATATTTAGAGACAGAGATTTTCCAAGATCCCCTGCTCCATGCAGGTTTCCACTGATCAGTATTACCCATCTGGCCAGCACTATGCCTGTCCCCAGCACTAGCGAGAGTCACAAAGCCATCTGTAGTGACTACATAGTCACCAGGGACAGCAAAGCTGCATTGTCCCATAGGTATGGCTGGGACTACACTATTGTCCCAAAAGCTGCAGAAGGGAGTAGGGCAGCACATGTCACAATGCTCTTTCCATAATACAAGATCTTCCTCTATCCGTAATTTCAGGCAGACACATCGTTATTATAATTCCAAATAAAGTAGGGACTTTGGGATAAAAAAAATAATTTATAGTAATTCATTTTTCCACAAAAAAAAATCTAGCCAAATGTGTCTCTGAACCATCTCCCTCATTGCCCCACAAGATGAAATGACTGTTCACCTACTTTGCTTGCCTGGAAGCCAAATCGCCCCCTCAAAGTACCCAACACTGCACAATTAATTATGTATATTTATTTGCATTAAGATGTACTGGGGTCTTTTTCTTCTTTTAAGTGGAAAAGCCATTGCTGTGGCTAAAAAAGGCCTGTCTTCTTTTTTTTTTAAGCTATTATATGATTTTTATATATTTTGTCATCTAAGTACAGAAACACCATAAAAGATAAAATCTGCAATGACTTCAGGGCCATTAATGGACATGATGTTTGAGATTGCTCCAGCTTGTGAGTCTGAATCTGGGCTGCCTTACCTGATTTGTTCATCGTCACCTACAAGGAAGAGAGCAGCAGGTGTGTTCAACATCAGGGAATCATTCTTTGCTACGTGATTTTTGCTGTAAATCCATTTTCTGTATGATCTAAAAAAATAAGTAACAGCTTCTTTAAGAAACAGACAATTGCTTGGAGTCAGACTTGGTCATAAAGCACCAAGATGTCCATGCACACACAGCTTTGCCTACCGATGCTCTGTTGCCATGAGCATTAGTTTAATTGGGTTGAGGGTCAGACTAATTCAACACCATACCCAAAGCAAAATCCTACTGAATTCAATTTTCTGTCATTGGCACTCAACATTTTTAAATGTAGGAGGAGCTTGACTGATATCGGTTCACGGAATTGTCAGAGTTCAAAGGGACCTATAGAGATCATCCAGTCCAACACTCCTGCTACAGCAGGATTGCTTAGAGCACATTACACAGGACTGCACTGGGCAGGTCTTAAATATCTCCAGAAAAGGGGACTTCATGACCTCCCCAGGCAGCCTGTTCCAGTGCTCTGTCACCCTCATCATAAATAAGTTTTTCCTCATATTTAAATGGAACTTCCTATGTTCCAGCTTGTGCCCCTTACCCCCTCACCCTGTCATTGGGAACTACTGAAAAAGGGTCTGGCTCCATCCTCCTTGCACCCACCTTTTTGATACTTACAGGCAGTTTTAAGGCAAAGTTGAGGCAATGTACTGCATTTTTATTTATTCCACCCACCCTTCTCAACTCTTTTTGGCTGTTTACCCAGGTAAAGGCATAATCTTAATTAAGACTGATTAGGGGCAGAATGGATACCTGCAGGCTGTTATACAGCATGTGATATAAAGTAGCAAATAAACAAGCATGCTGCATACCGTGACTGTAATTACTGTGATCAGCCATATAGCGTAGGTGAATCGGCTTTGCCTTCCCCACGTCTGTTCTTTGCAGTATCCCTGCTTTCTCTGCTGCACTGTAGGATCTGGAAACTCTTCCCGAGATGGGTGACTCATTTCAGGGGACTCCGTGAAGACAGCTCCAGTTGAAAAGTCTTTCTCCATGATGACTGAATGCGGTGGGAGCTGGGTGATGGGCTGGTGCCAAGCACCAGCCAGCTAGGAGGACAACCCAGTCTGGCCAACAGGGAGAGCATGGGACAGGAGAACGTATGGCACTTGTACATCTGTAAACCACATGTCACTGCTCAGGGTGTCCCTTAGGAGTGCAGGTTCACCTACAGATACTACTGGTGCAACTGGGTTTGCTCCTGACAATGGGAACTGTTTTACTCTTGCAATTTTTGCACTCATCCGAATATGCTGTAAGACCAATACTCTCTCCCTGGCTGACAAGGTTTTTCCATTTCAGATTTTTGTGGGAAGCATAGGAATTGTCGTTTTTATCTTGACTACTTTTGGTACAGCACATACCACACACATATCAGTTGAAAAAGTGTTTTGTGTCCAATTGTCACTCCATGCTTCCTAAATGCAGCTTGGGTATTGGAAAGTATAGCAGTACCCAGAAATCCATATAGAATCATAGACTCATAGAATGGTTAAGGTTGGAAGGAATCTTAAAGATCATCAGGTTCCAACCTCACTGCTATGAGCAAGGACACCCCACACTAGACCAGGTTGCACAAAACCTGATCCAACCTGTCATTAAACACCTCCAAGGAGAGAGCTTCCACAACCTCTCTAGGCAACTTATTCCAGCACCTTACTACCCTCATGGTGAAGAATTTCTTCCTGATGTCTAACCTAAATGTCCCCTCTTTCAGTTTAAAACCATTATCCCTTGTCCTGTCACTGCCCTCTCTGGTGAAAAGTCCCTCCCCAGCTTTCCTGTAGGCCCCCTTCAGGTACTGGAAGGTTGCTATAAGGTCTCCCTGGAGCCTTCTCTTCTCCAGGCAGAATAGCCCCAACTGTCTCAGCCTGACTTCATAGGAAGGGTTCTACAGCCCTTTTATCATCTTTGTGGCCCTTCCCTGGACCCTCTCCAGCAGGTCCATATCTTTCCTGTGCTGAGGGCTCCATAGCTGTATGCAGTACTCCATGTGGAGTTTCACCAGAGCAGAGTAGAGGGGCAGAATCACCTCCCTGACCCTGCTGGCCACACTTCTTTTGGTGCAGCCCAGGCTCTGTTGGCCCTCTGGGCTGCAAGCACACACTGGTGGCTCATGTTGAGCTTCTCATCTACTACCACCCCCAAGTCCTTTTCCTCAGAACTGCTCTCTAGCCATTCTCCCCCCAGACTGTATTTGTGCCTGGGGTTGTGCTGACCCAGGTGCAGGACTCGGCCTTGCTGAACTTCATGAGGTTGGCATTGACCCACCTCTCAAGCCTGTCAAAGTCCCTCTGGATGGCATCTCTTCCCTCTAGGGTGTCAACCCACCACACAGCTTAGTATCATCAGCAAACTTGCTGAGGATACACTCAATCCCACCAGCCAGGTCTCCGATAAAGATGTTTAACAACATTGGTCCCAATACTGACCCCTGAGGAACGCTACTCATCACTTGCCTCCACTTGGACACTAACCACTGACCACAAGTCTCTGGGTGTGGCCATCCAGCTAATTACTTATCCACCGAGTTGTCCATCTGTCAAATCCATGTCTTGCCAGTTTGGAGACCAGGATGTCGTGTGGGACAGTGTCAAATGCTTTGCACAAATCCAGGTAGATAACATCAGTTGCTCTTCCACTATCTGCCATCTCTGTAGCCTCTGCAGAAGGCCACCAAATTGGTCAGGCATGATTTGCCCTTAGTGAAGCCATGTTGGCTTCATTTTTCCTTGAGAAGTTTAGAATGTGTTTCAAATGCAAATTCAATAAACAAAACCATTAGGTCATGAGCCTTTGCTGATGAGGCAGTTATGGATTATTCTGGTCTTTGGAGGCCATGTGCAATATCTCTTTCTCCAAACAATAAATGGCATGTCGAGCTGCACATCAGTAGCTAAGCCACCATACACTGTTCTGCTTCACCAACCCAGAATACAGGAAATTGATTATTTCCAGTGTTTTTGGAAATGATGATTGCTCATCGCACATGAGATACTGAAGTTTACTATTTTTGTCACAATTTTCTCATTTCTTCAAGCTTTGCTCAATTATTTTCATCCCCAGTGCTTGCTGATGTCCATTGTAAGGAAATGCCAAAAATGGGTGTCCAAATGCTCTTTCAGATACTGTGATTAACCCTACATTCACATCAAATACATTTGGTGTGCCATCTGTTGCAACACATATAGTGTTTGTTGTTTCAATATCAATTTGAAATGATCATGTGCACTATCGCTTCACAGGCACCCGCGCCGTTTGCTGTCCTCAGAAGTTTTAGCAACTTCACTTAAATTCCTCTTTCAGTTCAGTGCAACTTTTAGATGTTTTCACCTAGTCAAATAGTAAACAACTCACTTTTAAGTTATGTAATTTTTAATTCATCAGTCATCTGTAATTCTTTATATTCCAGCTGCATAACATATATTTGACACATTATCTAATTTTAATTTCCGTAATCGAAGTCTCCAGGTAAGGAAGGTAAGGACTTTGCACAAAACACGTTGCTTCTTTTATGTAATTGCTATCAGATATGGTTTTCCATAGAAAGCCATGCAGTGTGCCAGTTGATAGCATCCTGAAACAATATTTTTGCCACTGCAGACCTCCATCACTCAAGTAGTGTAATGGTAGATATGTAACATGACAGATATAGCTACGTGATAGAGAGAAATAAGACAGATAAGATCTCTATCTGTGATAGATATGTAACTAACTCAATATGTAGGTAAGCTGAATTTAGTTCACGTAATAGACTAGGTAATTTGCTTTTCATCTTACATTTTGGCATTTGACATGAAAGTTAAAAATAGAGAGAAAAACAACATTTGCACACAAGTTGTCACTAACAAAATTCACATTATCCACCTAACTTCATGTATTTTAGCAACACCTGCATAATATGCTGTTTACATCCAGACCTCAAAACTCCTTGGAGAACAGAGAAGTTTCATTGTTGTTTCCACAGGTGGTGCCACATGAGAGCACATTGACCAGGCCCCTGGAAGGCTGGTGGCAGAGCTACACACAGAAGTGACGTTTCTCAAGCCCCAGCTATACTCACCAGGACACCTTGTGCTCTACAAAGCCTGCAGCTCATCCCTTAGTATCTGCAGCAGGGAATAAAAGATCTGTCATTATGGTTTTCTCTAAAAGGCCCCTCTTCAAATCTGGAGTAGCTTCATGGATCTAAAAGCCAACTTGAATTTATGCTCAAACAAGTGCAGGTAGAATCAGACTTTTCTGACTCCTGCAGGGCCCAAGCAGGAGATGAAGACACTGGTATAAAAATCAATATTGACACTTTACAAGGCAACTACATTAGAACAGGATATTTGTCTGATATTTGGTGACTTTGAGCCCCCCACTAAAAGAAGGACATTGAGGTGCTGGAGCAAGTCCAAAGAAGGGCAACAAAGCTGGTGAAGGGTCTAGAGAACAAATCTGATGAGAAGCAGCTGAGGGAACTGGGGCTGTTTAGCCTAGAGAAAAGGAGGCTAAGGGGAGACCTTATCATTCTCTACAACTACCTGAAAGAAGGTTGTAGTGAGGTGGGGGTCAGTCTCTTCTCTCAAGTAACAAGTGATAGAACAAGAGGAAATGGCCTCAAGTTGTGCCAGAAAAGGTTTAGATTGGAGATTAGGAAAAAATTCTTCACTGGGAGCATTGTCAGGCTCTAGAACAGGCTGCCCAGGGAAGTGGTTGAGTCACCATCCTTGAAGGTATTTAGAAGACATGGTGCTTACGGATGTGTTTTAGTGGAAAACTTGGCAGTGCTAGGTTAATGGTTGAACTTGATGATCTTAAAGGTCTTTTCCAACCAAAACAATTCTATGATTCTGTGACTTTAAAACTGTCTTGAGGAGGAGGAGGGAGATTTTTCTTTCAACAGTTTCTTTAAGGTGAGAATTTAGACATCTGCGGAAGAAGGCCTTGTTAAATCAGCATAGCTCTGACTAATGAGCAAGAGTTAAGGAGTTTAATGACTGCTTAGCTCCTTGCAAGGCTCACTCTCCTGCTAGGCTGATTCACAACAGCAACCCACTAGGAAGGGTGCTGCCTCGGGGACCATTACAATGAAACCATGGGATTCCTACAAACAATTCACTCTGCGGGAAATTTCCCCTCTTGCAACAACTAGTCTTTTCCAGAGTCTTTTATGAATTTTCATTGCAGCAGCAGGGGCAGCTTTTTTCCTCTCAACTCTTTCGCTTGTGAAAATGGAGAGAATGTGGCTGCAGAGGAGGCCATGGATGCTGTCACTCTGCAGCACTGAAAGGGTTCCCGTGCTGATTGAGCTTTCTTTTCTGCCACTACAGCAATATAGTTTTCACCACGGTGGGTGTATAGGCTGGCTCCTGGAGTTGTTGAAGAGAGAAGAATGTTAAACTGATCCAGCTGAACAAATGCAGATTGGGACTATGCAAACAGATTATTTCTACTTGGATCACACTTCCTTATTTTCCTCTCACTGAAACAAACAAACCAAAAGTTCACCTGGCTGCAAACATTCCTTTCAGCTATTAATGAAACACCTTAGGCCCTTCTGAAAGAAAAGAAGGGATGGATTCACAAAAGAGGAGGAAACACTATCTCCTGTTTTCTCAGGAGCTCAGTCACTGGTGCACTAACCCCAGAATAAAGGAAACTCAATTTTAAAACCCTTCTCATCTCTCACCATCACACTTAACCCTATAGTATAAGGTATTCCAGGAGTGTGCAAACTTCATAACATTTTGCACAGCTTTATAAAAATACATTTATAATTTTAATTTAAAACAATTAAAAAACATTTATATGAGTAAAACAATTACAACTGTTGATTTGGCTTCCAGCTCCATTACTTATGGCTGAAGTTTGGAGGAGCAGCAGTTTTGTGGTTTGGGGGGTTTTTTTCTGGAGGTTGTGGTTGTTTTGTGTTATTACCAGGAACACAGATGCATGTCTCAGTGTGACCTGCTACAGAGGTATAATAAGCCTGTCTTGTCACCTACCTGCTGGAGTGCAGGCACTGGAATACAGTTGACCCATCACCTCTAAAAGGACACTGGGGCAGAGCACCACACTCCTCTTGTTTCATGACTGGTTTGTGCAAAACACAGCAGCTCAGGAGGGAGAGAGTGTGGTTGTCCCGTTCATGTGACTCTGTAGCTGTAACCCACCGGTACAGACAAGCCTAGGAAATGAGTGAGCAACTTCAACCTTTACACTGGCATGGACAAAGGAAGAACATAAATAAGTGGTGTTTTATCAGACTTGGAGAATCCTCTTCAGATATCTAAGAGAGTATTCCAATGTCCCAAAGAAATCTGACATTTCTTCTGGATCTGGTTCTAGTCATATGGATGGGAAAGTTCCAACTCTGCTAGACAGTCCTTCACCTCCTCACTTTTTCTTATTGTTAATTTAGATTTCTGAACTAATAAGAAACATGATTAATGACCACTACCTCTGTGTTTACTACCTCGGTCCTCCTCCAGATGGTACTGTAAGGACATCTTGGCTCCAAGAGCAGGGAGGCTCGGTTGCCTCGCAACACCTTGGACATAAACAGTTTATGCTGCCCAGGTTCTCTAGCAGACCACTGACTGACCAGGCTAAACAGTTTTTAAGGACTCTCCTGTGTTATGGAGTAAACAGCTTCAGTGACGCTGGCATTTGACCCAGTGTCTCGTGGACTCAGACTTCCCTGAGCTACCCAGTAGGATATATCCATGCAGCTATAGAATTGAATTGGATATAGAAATAGTATGTGTAATGACTTCCTATGGTATAGTATTTTCAGTGCTTAAAAGGTTTATTCAAATACCTATTTTCTTTCCGTAAAGATTTCAATTACAAGCGTACAGAATATAGAATAGATGCAAAATATATTAATGCTTTTGGCTGAAGAAAAAAAGCAGCTTATAAAAAATAAGATGTGGCAGGAAGCACTGAAAACCATGCAATTTGAGCATAGTACAGGAGTGCCAGCAACAGCAATACAATTGTTTTTTCCAGTTTTTGTTTGGTCCCCATGCTGGCTCATGGTGTTAATCTCTGTATGACTTTTTTTTCTGAATTCAAGTAAATAGAAGAAAAACAAGGCTATGGATGTACACACTGGTTTTACTTGTTTCTTTGTCTAAATGTGAGAGGAGTTTGGGTTATGGAGGGATATGTAATATACTGAAAGTTAATCTGAAGCTATTTTTCTACTATTTGTTGGTAGGGGAAAATAATATCATTCACAGTTCCCTGGTAAGGAAAGCAAAAACAAGTTAAAAGCCATAGTAAATGAAAACTTTCTTTCCTGCCAGAAAGCCTAAATTTTGCTAAATATTAACATCACTTTTGTTTTGATGAACAAAATATGGCTTTTGTTTTAGTCACAGCAATTGAAATTAAGAGAAATTATAATGTTTCCCTATTTAGTTTGTTACCCAGGTAAGTGTGCTTTTTCCTTTATACATCTCTTGCTTTCCATTTCTACACCCCCCCCCCCTTGTTATTTTTTCAAAATCCCTTTTTCTGTCCTGTTTTAATGAACTTCAAACCTTAACTAGCTCTTTTTTATCAGTTTAATTTTCATACTCACAGTTTTTCTCTTCATTATGATTCCTGAGAAACTGAGCTGAAAACCAGCCAGTTAGTTCCAGTGTGGCTACGTCTGCATTATTATGCCTTGATTGCAGAGGCCAAGCCCTGTAATCAAGCTGCAGAAATACATGTCCAAATTTTACAGTTTACACAGTGGCAGGCTGATCTAACCAGTAAGGCATATTTCTAACACCAACAATTTCCCACTTTGAACATTAAATTATTGACAAGTCTTAATGACTGTCTTTTAAAAGCAGAAGAATTAAAGGTAATTAAAATAGCAAGCCCTGAGAGAAAAATGGCAACTGCAACATTTTTTCTCATGTATTGGTCATAAAAAAATTTAATTATGATGTAGATACAGACTTCGAAGGCTGAACCAGAGACTAACATAAAAATATTTAGAAAAAATCCTGATTTCAATAGTGAACAGTTCCAACTGAACTAAGAACAAACCAGAAATATTTTGAGATCTGCTGAGTGCTTTGTACTGTTAGACTCAAAAGATGGGGATGATGCACTGACTTAATTTGAACTAAATTCAGATTAATTTCTGAATAGAGTTTAAAAAAAGAACATAAACATCTCTTTCTTTCAACTTTTTTCCCTCTCTTTGACTCCATATCATTTTTGGTGGGGAGTTTGCATATAGCTTTGGTTGCTTCCTACCTGAATTTTGATGACCATAAAAAGCCATGGAGGAGATCAGAAGGGTCTCTAATGAGGATTTTGAAGATGCTCTGTAAATTCTGCAATGTTTCTTTTGCTTGGTCCACTGCTTTTTTAAAGAAACTGCATTTTTTTCGAAGGAACTTTGCCACCAGAGATATTCTCAATTCATTGAGTAAATAAATCAACTGTAAAAACATTTCTTAAATATGACTCATTATACACAGGCAGCTGTCAGTGTGAGTTTGTCATCAATTAGGATGCAGAGACTGCACCTCACCATCTGAATACATGAAACTTGCAAACTCAACACGAGCCAGCTTCTGTTAAATATTTTACAACTTTTACAATTACAACATTTGAGTTAAGCTACTGTTCACTTAGCCAGATTTTATAGAATTCACCTTGCAGTATTTATGAATGCCTGTCTCTAAGACAGACTGTCAACACGTTGGGTTGTTTTGTTTTTTTTTAATTTGGATAACTGAACAGTTTTAGGAGCTGTTTCTGGATGCAATGTGTAATGCTACATTTGTTTTCCTGTCTCAACACTGTGCTGGTGAGATGCTGTTCCATTGCTCGTTAGAGACAACCGGTCACAAGCACATGTGAAGGGTTATGTGAAACTTCCCAAAGCAAGAAGCTGAATTTCTCTAGGAAGATCATGGTTGCACACATCCCTCATGCCCTCCAAATAAAAAATGAACATACAAGAATAAAAGACTCTCCTTCTTCATTAATATTCCTGCTTTGACTTCCATAGGAATGACTGGAGAACAGCTGTGTGCCAGATGAACATGTACTGCCTTTTATTTGTTTTAGAAGTCCTGTCTGAGATTGCTCCTGTATGGTGAGACATTCAGAGTAATCTGCATTGCTTGTGATCATACGAGTCTCCTATTTTCCACCTTTGTGTTTCTTTTCCCAAGTGGGTATCCTGTTCTTAAGACTGAGATATCTACTGCCCTTCTCCACACCTTCTATTGCCCTGTCTATGGTGGACCAACTTGGGAGCCAAACAGTGCCCAAGGTACAAGCACATCTGCAGTTTGCAAAGCAGCAAAATGATGGCTTCTGTCTTGTTCTCTGTTCCTCTCCTAGTACTTGCTAACTTTCCATCTGCCTTCTGAGTACTCATCTGTTGGCAGACATTAACTAGTCACTGTAGTCACCTTTCACATGCCATCATGTGTCCAAAGGTTGCAGCACCTTCACACTGAAGAGCAGATTGGCGGATTGCCAGAAAACAGAGCAATTTGGAGTACGTAGGTGTAATGAATTTGCACTGAGCAGAACAGAGAAAGCCTGTCAGTCTTCAAACAAGGGAAGCGTGGATCTGCAACACCCACTGAAAAAATTGACTCAAAGTTTATACTACCATTATCAACTTTAGGTGAAATTAACCTCCTTGAATATAAAATATTGCATACTGGGGTGAATAAATAGAGATCCAGTAGGAAAACAGTTCAGTGTGATCTCCTCCCAGGTAGGTGCAACTTGGCAAATCCTGGAGATCTGGCATCTACTGCACTGGAGGGCAAAAGATTGGTGGACTAGGACAATTTCTGTCCCAGTGTCATAAAGAATCCTGCACTGCTGATAAACCAGAGGATATGTTTAATGAAGTAGAGGCCTCGAGCTGACAGGAGGGTTGGAAACGGGTGGAGAGGAATGAGAAGATCACAGGCAGAGTTGGCAGACGAGGTGGCTGGCCATTGGCTGGGGGAAATAAAGTAGAGCTGAGCGTTGGCTGCAGCCAGCTGGTGAGGGCAGAAAAGGAGCACAAGGAAGTAGTAAAATCACAAGCCTAGGCAGGACAACATTTGTTGTAGAAACCCAAGTTACTCTTGAAGCAATAAAAAAAAAAAAGAATAACTAACCCTGCCAGCACCATGCATTATGGTAAGATGGTGCAACACAGAAATCCCTTGGCCTCCAAGTCCTGGTAAGTAAGCGCAGAGAAATAGAATTTTGTCCAGGAACAAAGGTCAGACATGAACAAGGAGAGAAAAACAAAATACTTTTACAGAAGGACTCTGGGCATGAGTTTTCCCTGATTTGACTTTTATCTTCAGTTACAAAAAATGAATTTTAGGTTCTGATGAACAAATAACAATGTGCATCAGCATAAACAGCCATGCATTTAAGAAATTATTTTGTTTTCCTTTTCAATGCAAAGATCCAGTCCTTCAGTCCAACATGACTTTCCTCAGTAAACTGCCACCAAAAGCATTAGAAATTACATAATTAAAAACTAGAGATTTTCCAGTATTTTTGAACAATGTGAAACTCTGCTGAAGCTGGCTGAAGCCTTACCTGGCTAAGAATGTGGATACTTCAGATGAGTGAATTTTTCCAAGATTTTGGAAAAAAAAACTAGTTCTTCTTTGGCAATGGTGTTATCTCATCTTGTGGGATTTCATTATTTAACTTTATAAAATCATGCCTCTTGTTGCTTCCTGGTTTTTGACTGAAGTAATCCACATGCTCTAATCTTGCTTTTTTACCAGTTTGAAGAGATGGGGTGGCAGGATGTGTGTGTCTGTGTGTGTGTATGCATGAAACAAAATGGATTATGAATTTGAAAATTGCCAATTATGTTGCATCACACAGCTCAGAGCACTGGCACAATGATGAACCACAATCCAGATTTTTCAGCTTAAATGGCTTTACATTCAAGCAAGCAAATTAACCATAAAATAAAAAAGGGGGGGGGGGGGTGTACAAAATATCCCAAGAAAGAATAAACTGCAGATAATAAGCACCAATCTGGTGTTGAATGCAGCCCAAGATACCAATTGTTTTAAGTCACGACAAAGACAGCTGAATGCTCATCTTGTGGATATAGAGCATGGATGATTGCTTGCCATGAGTATCTTCTCTCACAAATAACAGTTTTTTCGCTCTTAATTTTCTGCTAAATTGGAAGCTAACTGCTTCCCACATTGTCGTCGGAGCACCTGCAGCTGTGCTGGATTTCTGCGCACCATTTCTTTTAGGTAAAACAGCACTCCACTTCCTTGAGCTCATCATTATGTTTATGTCTTCCTTTCATTGCACTGCCGCACTAATGATTCAGGCAGGCTGGTCAGTCATTAAGTGACAAGCAAATGATACCATATGCAACGTGTGACTAATCGGTCTGAACAAATGAAATCACAGACTTGCTTTTCCCATCATTCATTTCACAAACAGTAGCAATGTGGTGCACAGCAGGTAGTTCAGTTAAAACCAGCCTTGTAAAACAAATTTCCTGCAGCAGTTTAAGTGCGCTGTGACGAATTCGATGCTTTAGCTAGTAGATGATGCTCAGGGGAGCTAAGGATGTTTTGGGCAAAAGGAAGTAGGGAGGAGGAGAAATGCTCAGTACATACATTGCAGTAATTAAAGGTTTAGTTACCTTATTGGTTCGGGTATTTTCTTTCTATGGATCACAGAAATGACTACTCAATTACCAAGCCCAAAACATACATAACATACACAATGCTTATCAAGATAGAACACACAGCTTTTTAACTAAAGTTTCTGCATAAGTTTTATGCAGATCTAAGCAAAGTTATCTGTGATAACTATAGTGGGAAGACATACATATGCAAAAGTAGAACTTAAATCTTTCTCTGTTTTTCACTGACTTTAATGAGGTTTTTCTCAGCAATACTTGCATTAAAAAAAAACAAACAGTATAAAAATTAGCTGCTTACCCCCAGTAAAGTCAAAGGTACAAAAATAATTTCGTCTGCTATCATTAACATTTTGCTAACAATAAATCAAGGCCTTGAGTATCTAAAGCAATTTCCTAAGTGGCTAGTTGAACTGTTTTACTTTTGTTGTGGTTCGATGCTAACTCAGAGTTACATGCTGTTGTTATCTCATTGATAAAATAAATGAAAAGACTTCTGAGCTTTTTATATTAACTTCTTCAGCATGGGCATGAAGGGCTCTCTGTCCTGAAAGATGTTATTTCAGTCCTTTAAACTATCTGTTGGAGTTAAAAAAACCCACACGAATAAAAAGATCTCAAACCAATCTAATTTTTTTAAGGTAAATCAATGAAGAAAATCCAAAAGTGTGATAAAAGACAGAACATAAATGCATTCACTTAATCCAAGTTGAGATTTTTGAGAAGTTGCAATTAATGCACAAGCAAGGAATCTGTATTTGTATATATAAACCTGGAAACAAAATATGCAGCATGTCTTTACTGAATGGAGTTCTGCTCCCACAAGACACTAACTTATGATAAAAGTCTGGAGGCCTAGTGGACAGTGAAAATGTACATGTCTGCTCAGCATACTACTGTTGGCAAAATGATTATGTGACCAGTGTGTCTACCAAGCAAGGGCTGTCACATAGCTGTAGAGAAGTTACATTCTGTTATTCTTACTGAAACACTGTCTACAGTTCTTTTACAATTCAAGACCCGCATTGACGCGCTCATATCACCCTGCAGTCCATTCTGCCAGAGAGCACCATCATATTCAAAGAGCAAAACAGATAAAACCCTAATGTGTTACTTAACAAACCTTGTAAATACCTATAGGAGAACTGCAAGAACAGCCAGAACTCATAAAACTGAAAATCAGTTCAAGTTAAATATCATCACTCCAACAGCACCAGACATGAGTGCCTGGAAAAGAGGGTATGAGGACAGAGCAAATTTATGATACTCCTCTTTAAAGTCTCCTATCCTCAAAGTATTTTTCATTCAGGGACTTGTCTGGGCCTTATGTTGTTTCAATGCACTGAAAAATCATCCATGGATTTCTCTCTCACAAACCTGTCCAATGCCCTGTAGTACAGCGGTAATAAACTAGCAATCAAAGACAATAATTTGATCTAAAAGCTCAAAGTGGAAGCTCAACACATTTAGATTACAGATTTTGCAGTTTGGAATGATATAATGAGGATTGTGGACTGTTAACAAATCTTACATAAATTTGATTAATTTCTGCAAAAACATACTCTAGTTCAAAGGGCTGTTTAGGCAACCAATACACCATGTACTGCTCCAGATGTTAGATAAAATCAATACTAAATCCAGGCAACAATCTTTTAAACCATTAAATTTACCACTGTGAGATACCTTGCTACTATTCTTCTATAGCAATTTAAAACACTACGCCTTCAGTAGTGTAAATTTTTGCATGCCTAAGAGTAGGAAAGGACTTCTTTTTTATATCATATTGTGGCTTACTGCATTATTATAACCTCAGTAGTCTCCACCTGAGCTAAAGACACACTGATTTTGTCCTGTTTATTAATGTCATTCTAGTACCACAATTTTCACAGGGTACCTAGCAAGTGTTACAGTTTGCAAAGATGCCTTTTAGGAATCAAATATTTCTGCAACAGATTGTTGTTTTTTTTCACCAGTGTTGTCATTCATTAAGTCATTGCAACAGGGGCAGGAAATATATTGTCTGTTTCTACTGCATTTTTTCCTCATCATGCCATAACCCAGCAGCTCTAGCTTCAGGACATCTCCCTCAGGTCCTTTTTCTTCAAAGACAACAAAGGCATGAATATCCCAATTGAAACAAATATGGAATTTCATAGAGGGCCACATGCCATTCAATATAATTCAGTGCTTATCTGAGTACACATTTATTTACTGATACCTAGTACAGATTTACAGAGTACGCCAGGAAGTTGCAGGACACATTAATGATGTACCTTTTCCATACATTGCAGATCTGAATAACTTTTTTAATTTTTTACAGAGCAGAGCTAAAGAAAAAAGGATGGTAAAATGGGACAACACAAGGTAAAAATTTCAAAAAACCTTCCTAGCTATTGCAAACTAAAGATCAATGCTCAGATATTCTCTAGTGACTTTTTTTTTCTATTTTCTTTTAAAGACTGCCAGTAAAAAAAAGAATTACAAAGGAAGATACCCCCCATGGCTTTCTGTCAGATACTATCTTATTTGTATATATATATTTTGTGGCTTAATTACTCCCTTTGTTGTTTTTCTTCCCCTGGTTAAAGAACAAGTCTCCAGATTGTTCTGCGATCTTTGTATCTATGCAGATTAGATTTGGAAATTAAGGAAACTTGCATCAGCTACATAATTAGGTGCATAAAGAGGTCTGCCATACTTTCTTGTGGTTTTTTTAATACTAACAAACACGTATAATATGAAACATTTTTTAGGATTTTAGAATTTAAAGAAATTTTTTCTGAGAAAGCCCTACCAACATCAAGTTGTGCAAGTAAGTAATAAATTGCCTTTTTAGTAGAAAAGCTTTCAGCCTTTACAGTCCCACCATTCCTGTCCATTTGGCCTTACACCTTCAGCCCTTCCATCTAGTTTAATGAAATATATAGCTATCTTCACTTATGGCTGGTTTGTACCAGCACCCCTAGAGTGTACTGTACAAAACTGAGGTTATAAACCAGAAAGTTGGAAAAGAAACGAAACAGACTGTACACCTGGGACAGGGAATGCCACATCACTTGCTCCTAACTGTTATGAAGCCTTTTAGTCCCTGCAGAGGTTTTTAGGATGGTTTGAATGCAAAGCTGCCATAGAGTTACTGATGTGCTACTCCTGCAAAGAGCTAAGAGAGCAGATTACAGGTGATTTGTTTCACCTTTCTTAATGAATGCTGTCTACCTACACAAGGAGGCTCAAGGATGGAAGTTAGCTTGGTCAATACGTAAGACATCCTTCTCTTACAGTGAGTTCAACAGGGACCTTGGCATGTGCCTCCTCTAGCTTGGATGAAAAGGTGTCTTCCCCAAAATCATAAACAGAACTTGTTAGCAATGCCAGGAAAGATTTTACAAAAACGTCCCCGGATTGAAAGCGAGATGAAAACCTCAGTTATTCCTACACGATTTCCCACTTGGGTCACATAATGGGATACAACCCGGGTCCCTGCAAAGGAGATGGGTTTTGAGGCCAGTGGCACTTGAATGTGAGTCTGGCACTATCCAACACATCCCACCTTCATTTTCTTTACCACCATGAAAGCACCATGCATTCTGCTCTGCCCGTACTCTGTTTTGGGGTTATTTCACCAAAAAGATACTGAAGAACTGCTTTCTAGATAGAGATAGATAGATAGATAGATACTGGAGCTCAGAAGGGATGGCTGTTTCCATGAATAAACTCATCCAGCCCTCACAGGCCAAATTCCCACCCTAGGAGCCCCCTGAGCCCTGGTATCTCCCACGGGAGGCAACAAAATGGAAAATCAGAAATACTTAGGACAGACTGAAATCCCAGGAAGACCCTGTCACTCTCTGACATTGATCTCACATTTCTTCCACTGCCCTGTCATGCCATGTGTCTCACTGTCATATTTCTAAACCACTAGTAAAAAGCTCAGGGCTATACCCAAGAGAGACACTCTCACCAGGGCTGCCATTTGAGAAGACAAAAGGAATGGCTCCACAAATGCACCTCCTTGAGGGTTACGTGGAGTTTTATCATTTCATCATTTCCTTGTGCAACAGTACAAGAAATTTGAAAGGCTCCAAACATGCTTTTAGAAATTAATAAAAAACAATAAATCCATGTGTACTTACAAATTATCTCTCCTAGAAGCTGCCTCCTGGTTTGCACTTCCATTGGGAAATTACTGACATTTAAACTGTGTGTAGGGTCATTTCAGTCTTAAAGACAACTCCAAACACACATACAAAAAAACCAGAACTTCTGGACAGCTATTTGGGGGAAAACTGAGTTCCTCTCCCATCCCTTATGCCACTACTTTTCACCCTCAAGGCTTTTTTCTGGGACACTTGTTTCCTTAGGCTTTGCTTATGTTAGCAATGTCTCACACTGTCAGCCCCTCAATTCACTCATCTCCTTTTTTCAGTGAGTATGCCACCAGCAATCCTCCAAATGGTTTTCACACGCTGATGTATCCACAAGGCTTGGGGCTTCCAAGCCATTTTAGACTGTTTTTTCTAAAGAAAGGAAGTGGATGCAATCATGTAATTAAATAACTGCTCAGTCCCCCAATTTTAACTCATTAATTCTTCAGTCAACTGCATTTGAACTTGATGTATAAATTTATCATAGATTTTCTGAAAAGCTGCAGCTGGAGAGAAGGGAGAGACCCAGGTTAACATCTTCTCACTTCCTCTGAAATACTGTTGAGTGAGGTTCACCCTGTTGTAGCCAGAGCCCAGCCAGGCAGCCTGGCCAGCAAGTGTCCACCTAAGGATGAGTCATGATGGATGTAGCCTCCATGGCCATCAGCAAAGAGCTGAGGGTGCTGAGCCCTGGGGGAGGACGGAGGGCTGGAAATCAGGGCCAAGGACAGAGGGAAGAGGTTGAAAATAAAATGGGGCATGGGGAAAAGAAGCAGGCTTTGGTGTAGGGGATGTGAAAGGATTGAAGGTATAGAAATTAGCATAGAAATTGCCAATTTAATTAACTGAAAAACAGGTTTCATTCATTTCACTGTTCACAGAACAATGTGTTTAACAAAGAAATTAGTCTTCTGCATCTTAGTTTTATAATGGTGGGCTGAGGGGAAACCGAAAGAAGTGAATTTTACTCAAAAAATTGTATTTTGCTAATGCAAACATGACTTCAGCCTTGTTAGCAGCATCAAAATTTGCAGCTGTATTTGTTAAGGAAACTGTCCTTGTGCAGAAACTGCAGGTAAAAGGTAGCACTGCTGCCTAGCTTTAACCCCAATAGTCAGTACTGTAGGTATGTTGTTGAAATTAATCTCTTGGAAGCAGAAACAAGAAAATAATCTGAAAAGTTTTGAAAAAAACTGCAGAGCTGGTTGTGATCTTATTGCACCCGCCACAAGATCATCTTTGAACCACTTTGCAAAACCTGCCATTTTGGGAAGGTGTGAGAGGCACAGCCACACAGATGGGGAAGAAAAAAAAAAAAACAAAACAGTAAGAGGAAAACAAAATATCTTTCCCCATTGCCCTCCTTCTCCATAGGCAGGGGAAAGGCATCTGGAGGGCTCCCCTTACAGCTCAGTTGGATGAGACAAGCACCGCCCCACCAGGTAATTTGGTGCACTCACATTTGTTACTGCTCAAAGGAGTAGTTAAATCCCAGGAATTTTTACTTTCTGGTTTACTAGTAGATAAACTTGTTTGTAGAACTCATACTGTTCTTTAGCAAACTTACTGTAATAAACCGGTTCCTGGCACTTCAAAAAAAACAAACCCTTCTTTGATTTTTTTTTCCCCCCTCAAAGACGTATACACAGGTATAAATTGCACATACATATATCTGCATATATATGAAATTCAGGTTTTCATATCATAGGATCTAGTTAACAAAAATCAGCCATCTGCTTATCTGAAAACAGCCATAATTTTACCCAAACACTGTTGCATCTTCCTGCAGCCATTGTGTCACATTTGTTGAGAGGAGCAGCTCAGATCTCAAAGCATGGTTTGGTGCTGTATTAAGTATAGAAAATAAATTAGAAGCAGGAGTTTGCTTTTCAGTGTTGTCTGCAAACAGAACCCTGCCAAATCGCATGGAAATGGGCAGAAGGTTTGACATGCAATTTTGAAAGGAAAATTCTTCCCAAAAATTAGAGGTGGCAGCAGAATACCTTTTTATTTCCTCCTCCTCTAAAAAATGTCGTCTCCTTTCATTCCCCCTCCCCTAAAAAAAAATAATAAATACTCTCTCTTTTTTTCCTCTTCTGACATCCTTTAATTAATGCTCTTTTTTTGGTGAGACTGCACACCATAGGTTTAGTGGCTGAGTGGATGCCTACCCCTACTGAGCAAGGGGGCACCCTGCCAAGCACCAACAAAAAGCCCAAGGCCTGACCCGGCTGGGCTCCTATGAATAGCTCACCCTTTTCTTTATTAAAAGAAGACACGTGCAAGTGCCTGTTCCTGCTGGATTAGAAGAGGGAGGAGATATATATTTAAGCATAAATATAGCGTGTCTCGTGGAAACTTCAGAATGTGGTAGACGTTGCTTAGCCCCAAATGGGATTTTATTCTTGCCTGTGAGGCAGTGTGCAATGTCGCTAATGCTTCTAAACAATGGGCCACCACCACTGCAAAACAAAATGAACAGAAAGTGCTGGAAAAGCCTTCAGGCCACTGCCTAAGGCCAAGCAGGTGTGAGACCTGCTGCCCAGGACCTTGCCTGCCCTCAGGGCTAGCCTGGGAAACCAGGAATATTGGAGGAAGTGGGTTGGTGCTTGGGCTGTGTCGGCCAAGGGGTGGCAAGACACTAAGTTTCAAAAAATGAATTTCTGCAACGAAAGGGTAAAATTCAAGAGGCACTGAAATACAGATGTGTCACTGATGCAACAGACTTGGCCAGCAATTTCACTCTCCTACACAAATTTTTATGGATTAGTACTTGAAGTTAATGCCATATTAAATTTCAGATAGCAGCCATCACAGTATCTTTCTCCTGACATTGCATCTGATATGCCAAACACAAAATACCACTCAAATAATGCTTTCTTCTCAGTTTTCTTTCAGCTTAATCCTCTTCATACCAGGTACACTCAAGGGAAGGTCATGGAGACAGCTAAAACCTGAATAAAATTGCCTGATGTGTGAAGTGACACTCATTCACCTGGGGCATGATGCAGAAGAATCTTTAAGAATTCTAATGCATATTGATAAAATAATTAAATAATCTGTTTTATTTTGCAAGCCTGTCAGTTCCAAGAGGATTATCTGGAAAGTAAACAGAACAAAAAAAAATCTGAACTAGCACTGTTGTAGTCAAGTTACACTGAAAAAATTTCCTGAGGACATATGATGAGGAGCAGAACTTTAGTTGTTAGTTGTGCTCTCTAAAAATATGGAAGCGGTGACAATCCTTGAAGAAGTTTTAGAGACTGTGGTCTAAACACTGACAAATTCTAGATGAAGAAATGGTGTTAACAGAGCAGAGCTGCCCCTGCCACTCTGATGCCTACCCAGTGTGTGTGCTGGTAGAGCTGCATGGAAAGGATTGTGTACACAGATTTATACACCCTGCAGTCCCATTATACAGCCACCCTGTATTGTACCTTGGGGTGTATTAACCCTGTAGGTAGCTGTGAAAATCTTAAACCCTTGTTTTAACCTAATGATATCTAATAACTACTTCACCAAATGTGGAGAAATCTGGCTGATTTTACACTCTCAGAGCTCTTCATGCTCTTCTAAGTACCCTAGCTAAGTGGCTAAGTAGCAGAGAAGGACATGCACTTGACTCAGAGGGTTATTTGGGGATGCAGCACTGCAGCTGAAGAGCTGACCTGTGGTAAAGATGCTGGTCTGAGGATCAGGGTGCAAAAGTTCAACTCCCAAGTCTTTTATACCCTGTAAGAGTGATTTGAGGCATGTCAACTAAAACTAGTACCAGTAAAAATCCCATGTGCTTAATAGTTAGAGCTTGCCTCCCAAATCAGTGCAGCTGCCATGCTGGCTGCCTAGGTAGGGTGTCAGGAACTCCAGGCACTGGAAAGGGCAGCTCCAGAGCAGTGCTGATGCTGACCACACACAGACCAGGAGGCAGAGGGCTCAGCCTCCTGTGCCCACACACCAGCAGCTCTCAGGCACCCTGCTAAAGAGCAAGCGCCACCACAAACCCCCACAGCACCTGTATCCCTTTTTTCAAATTAATAATCCTGATCCAGCAGTGCCAGCACTCTCCACCTTGCACCTGCACTGTGAGAATATAGTGGGTGGAGGGACCAAAGAGGAGATTTGGGTTTTGTCTCCTCATCAGTGGAAAAGAGATCAAAGCCGTATCTGCCACCTCCTTGCAGCTTGCCTGGCCCAAGTAGGATGCTCCTCTGCCACTTCCCTTCTGTCAGAGGGAAAGATACAAGATTTGACTTTGCTGTTCGAGTCCACGGGCACCACCATGGGCTGGAGTGTCCTGGAGACTTGACCTGGTGTCAACAGGCTGGAGTCACTGAACAAATATGGAAAGAGCCTGGGGCTCAGAGACTAAGCCCCAGGCTCCCCTTGCCCCTTCCCACACACAGCCAAGAGCCTTACCAGGATGCAGAGTCTGGCTCCCCCTTGTGCTCTCTCCTTTTAACAAATTAATTTATGAAATATGATGGAATGGAAAATTTTTGACAAGTCGTCTAAAAGCTCCTCTAATCTAGGGCTGCGGCCCTCACATATGCTGCTATGAGCTTGAAGCTGTCCAGGTAAGGAACCCCACTTCCCACTCATCTGGATAAACATGCTTTTGGACAGGAAAAAAAAGTGGATTAGGATTGCCAAAAGGGTTTTCACATATCCGATCTTTTTGCCAAAAACTTCCCATTATTGTCAAGCTGCAGCTTGTGACCTGTGAGCGTGGGATGCATTTTCACAGGCCAGTAGGAAAGCCACTTCTCTGCAGAGATATCTGCTTCAGAAGCTGCACAGGCAGCTCTCTGCCAGCATCTAGGGTAGAAATTTCCAAGGGCAGGAGCTGAAGTGATAAGACATGACATTTCTAGTGTTTTACAGAAGGTGTCATTGTTGCGCTATTCTGTTTGACAAATTCCCCACTGGTGTTCACCACACCGTGAGTCACTTCAGAAAATGAATCTTTTTTTAATTCTCATTCCATTACAGACTATCCCATATTAAGCTCAAGATTAAATATTTCCTCTCACAGAATTTAATTATGTATATAGGCGAATATCACAGGCTACTTCTCCACTTCCTTGTAAAGAAGATTAATCAATCTGTGTAATCTCACAGAATCTAACCTTAAATTTCTGGCAATAAAAGGAAATCTCTGCTTCAACCAGGTGCCAAGAAAAAAGCATGTTGGAAAGAGTGTGACCCTCATTATAGCATGTTATCTGCACTCTTTCTCCATGTCCAGCATATCTGTGCTCAGGAATGCTTTGATCATGACACATGAGCTGGGAGTACAGAGGCTCCTGAGAACAAACGTGGTCACACAACATGTCTAGCAGCCATCAGGAACACGCTGGCTGACTCTATTCAGAGACATCACAAAGAGGTATCACAAATATCATGCCTCTGAAGAATGCCCTACTTCTTGCTCACAGAACCAGAGCAGAGAAAATCATTCACGCATAAAACAACAAGAGCCTAAAATAGTTTCTGATGGAGTTGCTGAGGAGTGGCCCAGGATGCCAAATGCCCACGTCTTACTGTGATGTTATACACTTCTAGTTTAATCATCTGCAACCCAGACTCATCCCTGCCACTAACGTTACTACAGTTGTGTTTGATATGATACCTTGGTCCTACTACTTTTATTTCAATTGAACTAATAATATGGTGATGCCACTTCCCCAAATCAAATTCTGCCATAGACGCTTGCCTCACCCACAAATTATTTTTTACTCTCCACATGCTTTCAGCAAAGCAAATGTCAACCCAGGCCACAGAAACAAGAGCAGAAGGAGGTGAAGATGACATTTATTGGAGAGAAATGGACTAAAAGTCTGATCCAGCTCCCTGCCAGAACTAAGATTACCCTTTCTTTGTTTGCAGACAGATTAAGGAAATAGTAAATGCTGATCCACATGGTTTTCAGATGTTGAACTTACCCGAGATCTCCCAGGAACCGAGCATACCCACCTGTACCTTTTGACAGCTCTCTCCCATACCACAAAATCACAGAATCACAGAATGTTAGGGGGTTGGAAGGGACCTCTGGACATCACCTAGTCCAACCGCCTTGCTACAGCAGGATCCCCCAGAGCAGATTACACAGGAATACATTCAGCCAGCTTTTTAATGTCTCCAGGGATGGAGACTCCACCACCTCTCTGGGTAGCCTGCTACAGTGCTCCGTTACTCTCAGAGTACACGAGTATTTTCTCATATTCAGGTTAAATTTCCTGTGTACCAGTTTGTGACCATTGCCCCTTGTTCTGTCACTGAACACCACTGAGAACAGTCCGGCCCCATCCTCCTGACACCCGCCCTTTAGATATTTATAAGCATTGATGAGATCACCCCTCAGACTCCTTTTCTCTAAGATAAACAGACCCGGCTCTCTTAGGCTTTCCTCATCGGGCAGATGCTCCAGTCCTTTCATCATCTCCATGGCCCTGTGCTGGACTCCCTCCAATAGTTCCTTGTCCTTCTTGAAGGAGCCCACAGCTGCACACAGTACGCCAGGTGAGGCCTCACCAGGGCAGAGTAGAGGGGATGGAGAACCCTCTGTGTGATACAGGGAGTACTGAACTGATAACATCTTTCTTGGGACTGCTCTTGAACATAGCTAAAATGCATTGGCAGCTCCCAGCTAGTGAGAACTCCAGCGTTTGTAGCCCTCTCTCAAGGATAGGAGCCCCTAGATGGCACTGCGAGACTCTTCTTCCATTCACCAACACTGAGCTGAGATTTTTTTCCTGCCTGTTTCCTATTTATACAAAAGAAAAACCAAACCCAAATGTCAGTTCACATTACTTGAGCTCACTTCCATGTCATGTATTTGAAATCAAGACAGGAAACTTGATTTGATTCCTTCCCAACCTGCTCCAGCTAGAAATTCCTTTTTCTATTAAAAGTCAAACCAAGCCTTTGTCATAAATACACTTTTACTATTACCTGCTTTGTGTCACAGCAGTTCTGCCTTAGATTGGTGCCATCCCTATATAGTCAAATTATCTTGATTAGCCAAACAAGATTTATGACCTCCATGGCTTCATCATTCTGGGAGTCATAAAGCACTTTGCCTTTACTCTTTAAGCTTCAGAAAAGATGCTGTAAGGTAGTCAACCAGTGGTCTTTACATTGTAAAATACCCAGGATAGAAATAGGACTGATGTTCAACTTCTGCTCCTCTGAGCTACTCTCTTCTCCATACTGGAGATGAAAACCTAAAAAGGAAGCAAACAAAACTTACAGTACCACTCACCCATTAAATATCTAAAATGACACTGCTGTTTTACTGGTAGAAATTGGTTAGGAATGGGACAACAGTAACACTAGCATATCAGTGTCATGTACAGAGCTCACAAATGGTCAAACTCTCCTGCCTGAGACACTAAGAGACAATTCATCCTCTTTGCAGAATGTACAAAAAGGCAGGACTGGAAAAAGCCAGGAGGAAAGGACTATACTATGGAACAAAGGAACTTTAGCAGAAATTACTTGCCTGGGTTGGCAAAAGCAGGAACTAGATTATGGCCCTGGATCAATGCCTTGCTAGCACTGCCAGACATAGAACCACCAGGATGGAAAGCAAGGTGTACCAACAGTACCTTGCTCAAACGAGCCCACAGGCTGACTCCTGTGACCTGCAAAATTTCTGCTGGGTAAGAGCTAACAGGCATCAAGCAGGAGCTGGCTTTGCTGCTGGCTGCAGAGCATGATGGGGATAGGGAGTGGTGCTGCACCCTCCTGTTTGACTCCCCATTATCTTCCCCAGCTGCCCTGAGTTCCCTCACTAACTTACAATTAGTTCTGATCTTTTCATTATTCCTCCAAATTTGGTGAATAGAGTTTCAAGTATCTAGAAAGCTAGTAAGGTGGAACACAGGACAAGCAAATGAGACATTTTTCTTTAGAATCTGGGTTTTAAATGCTTCCTCTCTCTTGTCAATTGTACCAGTAGCAAATTCTTGCTCCTACAAGTACTGCCTGTTACTCCAGAAGTGACTGCTGGCATAAAGGAGAACGAAGCTCAGATTCCTTCATCTGTCAATTAACTGATGACACAACCCTGTGCACAAGACAGGACATAATTTTCTAGGTCAAGTTACCTTTTTTTTTGGTCACAGTATGCCCTTACCAGCATTCAGCCTGAGACACTGCAAGCAAGGGATACAAAAGTAATCCCCCTCCTTTCAATGAAGAGATTCATTGTAAAAACAGAACCAATAAATTAAACACCGATAAAGCCCAAACCATTTAGAGCTGGTTGTTATTTTGGCAGAGTAAGAGACCCAGGAAATAAACTACCGCTAACAACAGGCCATTGAGAAAGATGTTGGGGTCAGACTGGAGATTTGCCTGCTTGCAGTGAGCAAGAAGGCTCCTGCAGCAGAAACAGCTCCAGAAAGAAGTTGCTCCAAGAAGTTGAAGAAAGGTTCTGCACCTCTCCAGTTTCCAAAATACCACCTCCATGTCTGTGGTTGTTGACTACATCATCTACCTCTGTGCACATCACCACCTTCCTTACCCATAAACCAACCTCAGTTTGCCAGAGTACACTTCTTGAGCAGCTGCCAGCCAGCCGCAGGCAGCGGAGGGGGTTGTGAAGGAGAACCACCTGTGGGAAGTTCACTGGCTGGGATGGACACATTGCTTGGGAAGAAGGTCTCTAATTCAGGGGGGAACACTTTCCAAGTCATGCTGGTTTCCTCAAAATAAAGTGTGAAAAGCCCCAAAGAACACAGAGTAAACAGCCAGTGCAAGCAACACCACAACTGCCATGCCAAGCAGAAAACTGGGTGGTTGCCTGAAGACAGGGAGGCCACACGCTGCTGGCCAGGAGAAGCCATGCCCTATCACACTCCAGCTCCCTGCTCTCTCCAATGGGCTCTCACTTCTTATGCATTTATTGACTTTTTCTCAGTGTATAATTGATTTAATAAGCTAGCGTGGAAGAAGCCCAAATGGTCTGGAAGTGGTCAAGGATGGGTAAAAAGCAAGCTGGGTGGCATCCTAGCTCCACGTGATCTTGGCCAAGTCTCTCTGCCTCTCCCTTTCTGAAGTTTCACTGAAATAAGGACCTTCCTGAATTTTGTTTCTTTTAGCAAAATTCAACCAGCAACTTAAAACACAACTGACTCTCAAACGCTCTCCAGTCTTATCTATTTGCAGCTTCCATGTGTGAGAGCAAAAGGCAGCTCCAGCTGCTGGGCCCTGCTGTGCTCATGGGGGTACTGCAGATATGGGAAATTTGAGGCAGTTTGCCCAGGGTAAAGAAGATGTGACCCATGGTGGCACAAAGAGACCAGACCAGTCCCAAAACCCAGGGGGAGCACAGCATCCTGTGCCTGCTCCAGCCAGCACAGCCTTGCCTCATGCCCTGGTGACAGCAATGACTGAGAGCTTTCCACTCCAAAGCAACCCGTTTTCCTTTCATAGTGCAATTAACTTGCAGGACACAGTATTTGGGATCAAAGCCCAGCACTGTTACACAAAGCAGTTTAAGTTGCTCAGATCTCCTCCTTTTCAAAGACTGGGTGAACATAGGCACAAACCATCACCAAGATTGCCAGGAGCACATGTACAGAGAAAACCCATTCCTCAGGCTCATGAAACCACTCCTTTGATTAAAGTGACTTCAGCCTCACACCATGAACCCAGCAGGCAGAGGGTTGCTCACTTTTGTCAAATGCACCCAGACAACTCTGCAGAGTTGAGAGAAGCTGCCCCAGACCAAATGCTCACACTGCAGGCCAAGAGCTTTGGGTGAGACACTGACTCCAGAGCCTACTGACAGATGAGAAGGTAGCAGTCTTTATTCCCTTTAGCATCTGTCCTAAGTGAATGTGCACTCTCATCATAAAGCCTGAAAACTAAATCCATGGTGAAACATGCACAAAAAGGCTGAACAGATAATCCCATCAGTCCACTTAAATGGGAATCTGAGGCAACAAATCTAATAAACTGGGGCCAGTGGACCACACAGATGACAGAAGACCCTCACATTGCTGCATTATGCCTCACAGTCCCTTGAGGTCACACAGGCAATAATGCAATAAACTGTCTCTCCAGACATAGGATTTCACCACTAGATGTCAATGGTATCTGAGCTTTCAAAAGGGAAGGTATTGCTAAGAGCAAGTTAGCTGCTGGAAAAATTTATTCTAGCTTGCAGTAGCTTTTGCTACAACAAATCATAGCCAACCAAGCCCTTTGCTGGGTAAAAACAGTGATGTGCTCTTTGCAGAGACTCTTCCCATAAGAGCCCTGCCTGTCTTTTAGTAATACATGGCTCTGACAGTTTCTTTTTAGTTATTTCTGTGAAATGATACCTACCTTGGCCGTGTTACTATCTCTCAGTATCCTCTGAAAACCTTAAGATTGAGCCTAAGTTTTTCCTCATTCGCACTTACACAAAGCCAGAGCAAGTTCCCTGGAGTCACTCAAATTGCTCTGAGGAGTAAAACCAAGTTAGCAAAAAGCAGGAAATTTAATTTGATTCACTAAACTATATTATACTATTCAGCAGAAACTCTTATTTAAAAGTAAAGTGAATTACCTCACTTAAAATGAAATAAACCCCATCAAATAAGCACTAAACAAGGGCCTCTAAATGCATTTTAGACACATGTGAATTTTCTTCAGATTTGCATGTTATTTTCCCCTAACAGTCCTCCCCTGCTCTGCTTCTGCTATTTTAGACTTGTTAAAATCATTGCCAGCCATGCCTTATGCCTCTCTGCTAGCTCCTACATCACATTGCTATCTATTCAGACTCAAAAAGTGGCCTCCAGCCAACAATGTGCCCTGAAGCTGGATCATGTAGCTGTAGCCTCGAGTCAAGGTCAATGCTAGCAGCTGGTATCAGCCACCATAGTTTCATACCTGTGAGCCTGACTGGGCATCCAACACAAGCAGCCTTGCTTGGTCCTCTGCTGGTGCTGCACCATGACCAGAAGTGCTGGCCTTGTATGAAGCCCAGCATCAATAGCAGATAGAGCAGCTTACACATATTTGCTGCTTTAATGTGTTTCAAATCAGATTCAGTGAGTACATTCCATTTTATCCCATAGCCAAGGGCTCAGACTGACAGCAGACATTTGAGCACGCAGAGTTTTAAAAACCCAACAGAAATCAATAGGTCAACTTGACTTCACACAGTCTTTCCAAACAAAAGGGAGAGGCACCCTTATGACAGCAGCTGGCCTTGTTTTTATGGCAGTTTTGCCAAGCTACTTGACATAATGTGAAGACTTTGAACTTTTGAGGTATTTGTGGCTGAAGGACTGTCACCTAGAGCTGCCAAGCCCACACAGCAATCAGACCCACGTGGCCTCAGTAACAGCTTTATTTCTTATAAAGCAACACAAACCTTGGCATACCAAAGCTTACGGAGAGTTCTCATGAGCATTTGTCACAAGCCTGTACAGTTTATCAGGGAGGCATTTGATCTGGTGCTTGATCCTCACCATCCTTTGTCACATCTAGGTCTGAATCATCCCTGTTTACATTCGCTGGTAAATTCCCCTCCAGCACAACAATGCTCTTCACTTTCAAGCCATCTGTCACAGCTGACAGTACCTCTCTCTAGGGGCACTTCACCACTTAGGTTAAACAGGTGAGTTCTGCCAGTGCCACCTCTCCCTGTGAAGCAATACTCCTGTCCAACCCATTTCCCTGTAAAGGCAGCTCTGCACTCTGCAGGGTCAATGGCAGGACTTTTGCCTTTTTTTTTTAATTTTGTTCAGTTGTTTTTTTGTTATTGTTGCAGTTCCATTTACCTCATGCCTAATTATTGCAGCTTAAAAAGAGACTGTTTGCCATCAGTAATAATTTTTTCTTTATAACCTTACCTGGAGCACTAGCAGTCACACTCAACCAGCTCTTCCTGCCACTGCAAACAGGAAGGGACTTGCACTGGTGACAGCAACAGCAGAAGACCAAGATAAAAACCCAAGGTGCTCATGTTTTAGAAGCCCTCATAACTTCCTGCAAGAAAACCCGTTCCAAAGAATGCACAATCTATAACCCATTGCCTTGCATAAGCCACATTTAAAACACATCCATTCTAGGCAGGCTACCTCAGTGACTGTCCTTCAGTGTGGTTCAGCCCATTGGCTTCCAATTAAAAATGTCTTCATGTCTTGCTCACATGCTTCTCTAAATTTTCATCCTCAAAAGGCTAAAATAAGTTTGGTTTTCCAATCAAACTTCATTCTGACTATGCTGATTCACTATTTCTTAGCACCCCCAGGACTGCTCTGACTCTTTACTACAGAGAGGAGACCTGAAACCTCACAGAGAAGAATAGCACCAAGACCACACAGAGCACTAAAGCCAAACCACAAACAGGTGGGCAGAGAACACAAAGGAAGAGCTTCCCTCTAGCCTGCTGGGCTTATGTCACCTCCTAAATGGCTCTCCTCTCTCCAGACCCCAAAATGAGGTTCTCCCTGGGTTTTAACTACATGGTTTCTCTAGGTTTGGTGTGTTTTTCTCAATCTGTCTTGAGGAAGCAGGACTTGGAAAGACCCCAACAGCACACTTCAGAACGAAGGAAGTTTTCCAAGACTTTCAAGATTCCCTGTTTCCCTCCTTTCACAGTCTCCCTGGAACAGGAGGGGGATGGAAAAAAACATGCTGAATCCCAGATAGTTCCCAAAATGCATGAATTTGCAGAGCATGAGATGATTTGTACAAAGACCCTGGTGCCTTTACAAGTAAGTGACAGTACAGACCTTTTGGGGGGACAAACAGCTGCAACTGCTTACCAGAATTACAATGGGCAATGAAAGTTTAAAGAAAGTGAGCAGACTGTATCCTTGTCATTCCTTCATCTCCAAAACTCAAGCTCACCTTTGCTAGGCTTTCTGGACCTTTACAAGGGTCTTACGACCTTCCAGACAAGAGGGAATGCAGAGCAAAACACCTTTCTCCTTGCTTCAAAACTTGTTCATTTGGCCCACCTCTTCAGCCCTCATTTCTCCAGGCTTTATATTAATTGCACCATACAATTCTTTCAACTCTGATACAGCTACAGGTATTTCACAGTATTATTGTCACTACACATGTAGGGTGCCTTCACACAATGCTCCAGTGTGAAATGGTGGTTCTTGTAAGGGTACAGGTAGGCAGCACTTAGAGGCAGAGGAAGACTTACCTCCTTTGGGTTTTGCTCTGTGCGTCACTTGGCTGCCCTCCCCACAGCAGAAGACAGCAGGACTCCTAAACAGACGTCCTGTGCAGCATGAAAACCCACTGGAATGTGGAAGACAGAAAATACTCAGGAGGGTTTTTTTTTTTTCCACAGAGAGGAGGAATCTCCTCTACAAAGGGTATAGCACTTTTCCCTGCACAGGTCAGTCCCTCTCTAAGTGGAAGGTTGTGCTGGACCCAGAGCAAATTACCCCCATCTGCTGCCTCGCACCTTCACACAGCTCCTGCAGGAACAGCTCAGCACAGGCCTCTCTCAACTCTTTTAATTTCAGTGAAAACACAGGAGTGCATTGAGGAGCTTAAATGGCAGGTGTTAGCCATTAAAGCTCTCCTTGGCTGACAGTAAAGGAGGAGCCCCTGTCTGAATAGCTCAGCAAGACAGTCTGACAGAATGACATCTGGAGATCAGCTGCTGAGTGCAGCAGCCTCTTCTTATGGCTCTTGTAGCACAGCTGGAGCTGTAAGGCAGCCGTCCTCAGCCCTACACCTTCCCATTTGCAAATCATCTTAAAAGTATTGTCACTCTAGCTTCCTGTGACAACCTCCCAGGGAGGCTGATGGATGGAAGGAGAGCTCTTCAGTGCAAAGTTTGCTGCTTGCATGGAGCCACATGTGGCTGACCAGCTGCAACAGGTTAGGAGATACTCCCCAGGTCTCCTGGGCTACACTGAGGGGAGCAATGATCTCCAATGAAGGGGCAGTGATGAACAGCTGGGAATGTAAATTCTTCGGCTTGCACAGCTGGATCTGGAAAAGGATAGCTGGCTGCAAAGTATCTTTAAACATCATTATAGAGCTGTGTCAACAATTTGGGCTTTTGCTGTTTTAATTATTCCAGTGAAAATTCACCCTACTTGTATATTAACACTGACAGAAACACTTTGTAGGTCAGACTTAAGACCATTCAAGGCACAGGCACTTAGAGGATTAAGTACTGCCTGTTTGTAAAGCACTTTGAGAAGACATCACGCTGTAAGTACCAAATGTTATTTCTGTGTGAAATAGCCATGTTTGGCTTAGTGGCTCCCAGGGCTTGCAAGTGGAAAGGGTGGAAGAACAGGACAAGCCTCAGCTGCATTACAGCACACTTCAGCCCACCATGGGCTCTGCTTTCCCTGTGGCAGACCAGCTGAGAGGATGGAGAAGAAACCCCACTGGTAGGGATGCCTGGAGAAAGGGAAAAGGTTTGCTGTCCTCAGCAAAAGGATCAAGTGCTGATAAGCCGACTCCAGAGGATATGAAGATAGATTTACTCATCCACTCTCCTGCAGGGACTTCTCATGGTGGCTCCAGGCCCCTCTTTCGACTGCGCCGTGATGATAAGGCACAGCTGAAACCCCATTAACATCACCTTTGCTTCTGAAACTGCCTGGAATACACTGGCAGGTCCCACCAAGCAGAGATGAACAAGCAGCTTGGAATGGAGTCAAGCCCCTTAGCTTCTAACCAGGCACACACTGGTCTGCGTCCACCTTGCAAACACAGTGAGGGTTTGCAGAACTGAGTGACTGGAAGTATGAGCGTAAAATACGCCAGATAGGAACAATAGGTACATGTGATAGGCATGAAGGCACAGAGCCCAGACTTCATTAAGGTAGTTTTTATATTTTTGAAAAGCACTATTAAAAAACACTGGAAAATGCAAGATAAATGTTAACAGTTGCTTCTACAAGTTTTAACCTTGTATTGCTTGGCCATTTTGACATATAAATTATTGCTTACTAGCTCTCATAAATACACAGCACAATAATATGTACAGAGGCAGACAAGCATGAAATATTGAAAGGAAAACATTGGCAACAATGATTCTGGTAAATCAGATTATTTCATACATACCAGGTCTCATAATGGTGGATAACTACTAGCTGTAGTCCCTGAGAAGTTAGGTAAATACCTTGATTTGGGGTTTTCTATTTTATTACTTTTAATGCAAGCTGACAGCATTATGGCACTCAGAGAGAGTGGAACAGGCAGGTGTTCTTACCTCAGCTCATTGACTTCAACCCAGTATATCTTAATAGTGTAATAAGATGACAATAAATAGGCTATGCAAATAAATATTTATCTGCTAAAATGTTTAGTATTTACACCTTTGTAATTTTACAGCAGCACGTCTTACTATTTTGGATAACTTTTTTTTTTTTTTGCCACTGTCATGCAAATGCAATTTATTTCTATCCGCGACGGGGCTAAGAATCAAAAAGAAGTGTCATAGAAGCATCTAAATTTGATGCAACAAAATCCCATATCAAAGAGGTATAAAGTGACCCAGCTTTTTCCTTTGTTCTGTCTAATTACTCCTCCTAGCTACTTAGGAAAATATGCAGAGTATTTAACCCCAGGTGTGATTGTGAAAACCTGAACTTATAAAATTCATGGATCTTAGCCTATGCAACATAATTGCACTATTGAAGGATTTAAAACTCACTCAGTATCACCAGTGCTAGACCCTGGCAGAGGCTGTGTAGTGTCCCCCTCTTTCACAGGGTTTATTTCTAGTTGTCCTCCCAACCAGCACACCTTCAAACTGCTTGCCAGTCTGCAGCCCAGTTCTGTAGTGCTTCACCTGTCTAATGAAGACTCTGACAGGCCTTTTTTTATTAGCCATATTAGCTACAGATTTGAACTATTTGCTTTCCTTTATGGTAACTGTTATACTATCTGTATTTTCAATGTGAAATTGATGCTCCAAGTTGGACCCTCACACTAGAAAGTTATATACTAGTTATACAGGCCACTATAAAAATGAGTTTGTAAAGTTTTAAACAGTAGTCTAATTAGCTACAGCACAGTTAAAGAGGAAAATGCTGGCTATGTGCCTTCAAAGTGAGCTTATGCCAGCTGCAAGGGGCAGAAAACACTTGATTTAGTACAAAGTTACAGTGGTGCAGATAGCCAATACCTCAGCTGGCTTGAAGCCTTAACGGTACAAGTCAACCCATCCATCTACTTCAACCAGTTTGAATTGGCAGAGGAGCCTTGACTTCTGTTTCTTTTTTCTTTCTTTTTTTGCCCCCTTCTTTTATTTCCTTGTATTTTATTCTTCTCTGGCACTGCTGCTGCTGCTTCATCAGTGGTAACTACTACAACAGAGACAAACGTAGTGAACCAAGAAACAGGCCCACTTTCTCACCCTGCATACCTTCTCATCCTCCCTTTCCCACAGATTTCAAGAGAACAGCCTCGTGGACTAGGGCGTTACACCATATGAGATAAAGCATGCAGGCTGGCTCCTAGAAATAATGCCACAGTAAAAAGATTTCACAAGGGGGAGCTCAAAAACCAGCAAACCACCAAGGTAATGTGTCTAGGGTGGGGATTCAGCGAGTGCTATAGCCAAAGGGCTAACTGCAATAACGCAAGCAGCAAATTGTATGTAGTCTGTGTTCTTACACTGCAAAAAGGAGCCCACCGCAGCCAGTATCCTCATTTGAACAGTTTTGGTCTATTTGCACAAAAGAGTTATTTACAATATGTGCAGTCACATCTACAGAAGAACATAGGAAATTTTTACTCCATGGCCAGCAAGAGTTTATTTTTTTTTTCTTTTTACTGGGTAAAAAGAAGATCATTTTTTTCTTTAAAAAAAAATCATATAGTATTTGATAATAACGAAGTACAAGCAAATACATTTCTGAAACATCTGTTTCCTTTACAATAGATCTATACAATATTTCACAGATGGGAAAACTGAATGCATTCTACAGATTCCCCCACAGACTACTTGTTAAAGCTGCTTTTTTTTTTCTTTTTTTTAATCCCTTTAAATCAGAGATAACACAACGATGAAGAGAGCATGCTACTTCAGTATTCCCACATTTCAGTAAAGGAGCATTTTCTTGGAAGTCTTCCATATGTGGAAAACATACAATGGAGATGGGAAAGCAATGCAATGTCCTCCCTGCTCTGCAAAGGGACAGTTATTCAGTTACTCAGTTACTCAGTGTACAAACACATGCCAGAGTGCGAAGCGCACTGCACACCACCTGTGGTATTTGCTAGACTATTCTGGGGCAAATTCTTAGCACTGAAAACCAGGGCTGAGGTGATGGTGATGCTTGGATGTAGGTCAACTGTAGACAAGATTTTAGAAATGCTGCCTCAGTACGTGCCCAGAAGTAGTACTTTTAGCTACAAGAGAATTGGCATGGGAAAGGGTGTGAGAGGGACAGAAGCAGTAATGGGATCCTGATGCTGAGAGCACAGTGTGTATGCAGGTAATTACACTGGTACCCCATAAGGTACCTTTTGTTCTTTAAAAACTAGAGGCATGTGCAAGTTAGGTGAATTTTTACCTGATGAAACAGTATTTCCAGGAGGTGAGTTAGGAATGCAGGTGGACCTAGGCATTGCCTCTGAATAGACACCAAGTAGGATGTAATCCAAGCAGAAAACAATGCTCCTGCTATAATAATTTATAACATGTTAACTGCAGGAGCTGGTGTTAAGTCTGAGATAACAGAAAAGGAAGAAAATCGTATGTTTTCAGTGTACAAACAATCGTGTCCATAAATTGTAACAAAAGTGGATTGGCTCTTACAGTGTCTTCTATAAAGCAGATTCTTAAGGGGCCGTAACAGCGTGAACTGTGTACTGCTGACCTCCACATCACGACGCACTCTTGAGTTTCATCCGGTGCACTGTCTTTTTATATTCCCATTCCTGGTTGTCCGCACTGATCTCAAATAAGATGCTAAAAAGGACTCAGGGGAGCTGCATGAACTGCACAGCATTTTTGGCAACAATACTTTGGCAGCTTTGAATTAGTGAGGTACATACTGTGGCAAACTGAGAATCCTTGTGGCGTGTTGCTTGTTGCAATGTTTTGCTGCTGTGACACGACGTTTCCTTTCATTCTAATACTGGCAGAATCTGCATTGAAAGCTACACTGGACCAAACAATATTTTCACAGAAACCAAGCCCCCGAGCTCAAAGGACGCTGCTCTGCTCCAATCCTGTCCCAGTGACCAGGAAGGATGGCACCAAGCTTGCCCTGCAACTCTGTGAGCAGCTCCTTTGCTGGCTCTCGCCTGATTTTCCTGCGCATGTTGTGTGAGCTACTGATAAAACTCAGTAAACTGTTCTTACATAGGGAAGCAACGTGCTTGGCATAAACATTCACTTAATTCAAAGTGCTGCAGTTACAAGGTTATATGAAGCTGTGTATGCTCAGACTCGCGGCTCTATCCTGTGAGAAAGCTCAAACAGAGCTTGCTGGTTGTCAATGACATGCAGGTGATGGACATATGGCTTCAGCTCGTGATGTTCTTTTGAAGGAACTTCATTGCCTGCAAGACAGGAGAAAGGGGATGAATCACAAAGCCATGTCTTGCCTGCTTCTCTGTCCTGTATGTTACAAAATCCCTGGTGTGCCGGCCTCCCGGGTGCTGCACAGTCACAAAAAAGATGGCTAGTGATCCAAAGGACCTGTTATTCAAGTGCAATGCATGAGGTAACAGCTAGACACAGAAAAGGGGAGAAGAAAGAAAGGAGCAGGCAATCCTGGGCAGCCAGCATGCACAAAGCAGGGACAAGGGATGGCAAGAAGCTGATTCTTCCCAAGTGGAAGATTTACTCCTGCTGGCAGTGCAGGAAGTCCACCTCCTGTAAGGGTGGTTCAAGGTTTCCTTTGTGCTGCTCTGGCAGCACAACACAACCTTCAGCAGGGGTGGAAGACCCAGCCAGTAAGTTTTAAACAACCCTAACACAAGTACATAAGACAGCAGGCCTCCAAATAATTTCCTTCAGAGCAGGTGAAAGGTGACAGCACAGCAGACAGGTACAAAAGCTCTTCAAAGCTGCTCTGACAGGCCCCCATGTTTTTATCTGTTATGCTTTTGATTTCTGATCTAGTAACAGAGACAAGAGTCATGCTGTCATTTCATGGGAGTTTACACAGCAAGAGGAATTAGCTGTGTAACAGACAAATTTAAGGGAGGCTTGAATAGCAGATGTTTTCTGTTAAAAGCTTTACGCCTGACACTGGGCTGAGGGAATTTGCTGTCTGTGAAACTCTCCAGCATGGCTTGCGGCCAGCAGAAGTGGACAAGGAAAAGCTAAGCCCGTGGCCACAAGACCCATCAAGACAGGCACAGAAAGTAACGAGATACATTTCTCACGTTGCTGACTGCTGAAAAATGACTGAAGGTTGGAGAGCTCTGCTCTAGTCCATGTCCTCAAGGAATTTTTAATAACATTACCACAAATCAAAAAAGAAACCCCCTCAAAATTCCCTGAACCAATCAGCTTAACTCGCACGCTCCCTCCCTCTTCTTTGTTTCATCATCATCATCCTGTTCTCCACACTCTCCAGCTACATGAGAAGATTTCCAGGAACCGACCATCCACTTGTTTCTAAAGAGCATGGTTCGATGCCATGTAGGTACAGTGGGATGTTCCCATGCTAACAGAGCTCCTGGGCAGCTATTTTTAGGAGCTATTTCTGAGCAGCTATTTGACTTGAGAAATGTGGGAGAGAATAGGACAACGCGATACATTTGTGTTGGGATACAGAGATGACCTTTCTGTTCAGAGGGAATAGGATCCCAGCAGCTGTGCTGAACATACTGAAAAACATTTGTATTTCGCATGAACACCTGAAATGACAAAACCTTAAATTATGTTACGTGTTCAGGCTGCTTTGCCTAGTTTTGGAATTGCTATATTTGTTTTCGGGATTTGGGATATAAAAGTATTATTTCCATTAAAAAGGCATTTCAGTCTTGCTTGGAACCTAACCAGTTTCTAATCCAGAAAGACTTTGGCCTGCAAGTTTAATACAAATGATACCATTCATAAGCAATAATAGTATTCCTTGCTTAGTTTTCTTTGAATTCTTCCCTACAGTGAGATGCCTGCTTCTCTTAGGCCAATATGGGAATTGATGCAGTAGAATGATTCATGTTCCTGAGAGTAAAATAAGCCCACTAGAAAAGGAAACTGTCCATAAAGTCTCAATAAATATTCAGTGGATTCATTTCACGCCTAAATGAATTAAAAAAAAAAAAAGTGCCTACAGGGATGTCTGTATAAGCTGCTTTTTAAATGTCAGCTTCACAATAAATCAAGTCTGTGATAAAATAACAATCACATACTTCAAACTACTAGATTATATGATAAATCTCAGGTATTAACCTTGGATTTATGTTGTAACACTTACAAAACCATTTGGAGAAAAAAAATAATCAAAAACAAGAAGAAAGATTTGCAAAGAAGCTGAAAAAAAAAATCACATCATGAAAAGGAACAAATGCTACATTTTATAATGCCAAATCAGAGCCATTCTAATTTACAGAGTCATGGTTTGGCTTAATCAATATTTCTTTCAGTATCTGGTTTAACAGAGTATAAACAAACAGCACGTCCTTCTCTCCCCCTTTCCCTCGCTTTCATATGTGTGTATTCATATATAAAACTATACAAAACTAACACAAGAACCATAACAGGGAGCAGCCTTTGTTTAAAAAAAAAAAAAAGACTGTACATACACAAGGTAATTTTATAGAACAAATGGTGAGCAAAATTCTTAGCAGTACCTATCATTGTCCAAGGTACATGTATTTATACACAAAATTATTAGTAATTTTGTTTTGTCAGAATCCATGCTGACAGCTGCTGAAAATTTAGCAAGCAAAAATAAACTATTAAAACTCTGTTCTGAACTTTTCCTTGGAAAAGAGGTTTTAGTGGCTTCAATAAATGACATGTTTAGTGGGTTTGGCTTAAAAACTCTAACCACTTCCTAAAGTTGTGTTGTGTTTGTCCCCTTCCTGTGTTTAACCTCTCTGCAGAGAATGAGAAATATTGAGAAGGAGAAAAACAAGGTTTGTCCTCTGTGAGCAGAGTCTTGTGGAGTCTTCTGGCATGCTCCCATAGGGTTGGATTCTCTGGTGGCTAATAAGGGAGAAACACACAGAAAAAAACCAAACCAACCAAACCTCTTTCATGCAGCTGAGGCACGGGTAACTGTTCCCACCAGCATAGATCCTCCTTTGTCTAAACCAGGCAGAGCTCTCTTAGCAGGCTTTCCATAGCAGGGATACTAACACAAACCCCTCTTTTCTACCTAGTCAACTACTTTCATGAAACCCAGAGGATCTTGCTATCTTCAAGACTTCCTGTGAAATGTCCTTAAGAAACCAAACTAAGCAAACAATTGGTCTTGATGAAAAGCCAAGTGAAAAGCTGTGGTGATTAATACCATCCTTCAGCTACTGGCAGCCAAGACAGCTGTGATTCCATTACCCAAACCCATAGACTAGTGGGAGACTGAGGTAACTCTGCTATGGCTGGGAAAAGTGAGAAAGAGCAGTGTGCATCAGAGGCCCTCATTCTTAAGTGCAGCTGGAACAGATCTTACACATTATTTTGAAGAGGTGATTTTTTTTGCAGGAAAATAATTTATAATACATTTGGATGCTGTTTCTACAAATAACTTGTGAAGTAAAACGTCATCCAGCTGTGGTTTCTCCAATATTGACCTTCCAACAATAATGTCCCCTCTTGCCAATTGGTTAAATAATTGGCAATCACATTTTGTTGCTGTAGTAAACTGGAGCAAGTGAAAAGAAAGAAAAAAACCAAAACACAACACCATCAATGCTTACAAAGGCAAAATTAGTAGCAAATTTTGGCTACTCACCAAACTGGTTATTTCTGCAATGTCTCAATGATCGAACAGTATCTGCAATCATGTGCTGCAAAGAGAAGATATAGAATGTCAGTGCAAAAATCTGAGATTAATACTCTCATTAGAAAAGCCTGAAAAAATCTCCTTGTCCTATACCATACAGCAAAGCAGCTGTAGTAAGGTAAAAAGTTAAGACAGCGGGAGAGAGACTTTGCTCTTAGTGATAATACGTGATGAAACAGGTTTAGTCTATAAGGTCTTTATTGATATCACACAGATTAAATGAGAACAACTCTCTAAGAGTCCATGGAAAGTGGTGATGAAAAATAGCTAAACAATTGCTTGGTTTCGTTCCAGTGACTTTTAATAAACTGAAAACCTACAGCAGGAAGATTTTGTGGACTCTGTGGGTGCTTCTGGGTTCAACATCTGGTTTTAGTGCACTGTCCAGGGCGTTTGGTAGTCTGCAACCTCTCCTTCCATCTCCACGTACTGTCTAATTAGATTGTAAACCCTTTGTGGCACAGATTACACCTTAATGTATATTTGTACAAGGCCTAGCACAATCATGCACCAGTATCAGTTAGGCAGTTTTCTGCAGTAAGAGAACCAACACAAAAAAACAGCCCACGGCCTCAATGATGTAGAGCAAACTCCCTGACACCTCCGCAGACATGTACCAAAGAAGACTATACCATAGGCATGCAATTTTAGGTCAAGCTGGTGCTAACAGAGATACTGGATGTCCACTTAGATTAGGCAGAAAACATAAAAGGTTTAAGTTTGGTTTCTCATTCAGGCCCAGGTCTTCAATTTATAAAAACTGAAAGTGTTCACTACAAATGAGTGGAGTGTGCTCATTTTCACTAGACGTCACCCATAAAGTTCATGAGGCATTACTTATTTTTCTTTATTTGACTGCTTCTGTGGTATAAAGGTGAAATTGGCAACTCTTCACCAAATCAAGTAAGTAATTCAAGCAAATAGCAGCAGGAATTACGTACTAGCTCAGGCAAACAGCTGATGCTCTTCTCGCATCTCCTTCAAAAATAATCAGAGGTGGAAAGGATTAACTGTCTTGAGCAGAGCACATTTAAGCCCAGAATGACGCAGAAGAGCTCATTTCTCAACACTTAGAGAGTGGCTTACAAGGCTCCTCCACACACAGGAACATGTTTAATGGAAATTGAAGGTTCCTTTCATCAGTGAATCAAAATAATTCTTCTTGTTACCTGCTGTGCTTCATTTGCGATGAAATCATGCAATCTCTTGCACTGATTATAATTAAGTTCTCATGAAATGATCTAGATTTCATAGTCAATAGTGTGAGTACTGGGAGAGCTACAACTTCCACCAGTGCTGCTGCTTTGATGTTTTGCAGCTGATACCCTTTGCATTTGGTTGTTAGAAGAGACACCCCATTATCCTACACACTGTCATTCTTTGCTCTTTCTCCTTTGTAGTCTGTCAGTGTGGGGGTCCATCCCAAGACCAGCTTCTAAAGTTGATGGCCTGGTGAGGGAAGAATATCTTTGTGTAACACCCTTTTAAAGCAGAATCCCAAATCTCTCTTCTTTAGTAGCTTAATTAGGCATTTCTCTCTGTTCATTTGCAACTCTCTGAGATCCAACTGTAATATAGAAAAGTCAGCCAATTCATCTGCAAAGCAAATGTTATTTCCTGGCTGTTTAAACAGCTGCTTGCATACCATTAGTGTGATGAGAAACACACACTTCTTCTGGCCTTTCAGCCTACTGGCTACCTAGGATCATTGGCAATCCTTTCACTAAGGATAGCGCAAAAACTCAGGCTTGGGAGTTGCACAGGTATTTGAGGGGGTGGGGGCTGGGAACCTTCAGCTGCATGTACACAGACCTCACAGCTGAAGGCACTGGTTAAGAAGGTGTTCTCTAAAATGGTAATAGCCATTGACCTGTATTAGAGTTTGCTGGAGTGTGGCTAAGACATGTCATGGCTAAGATATGGGTGATGGCTGACTGGAGAAAAAAACTGAAGAAACATTTTAGTGAAGCAGCTCAGTAATACCATGGAAATACCTTGAGATGCAACAATAAAAGACCATATTTTCATGTAGTCCTTCAGGTTTAGTTAAGGAAGTGGATATGGTAATAAAAATTGATCTAACACCGTTCTAGATTAGAGTTTACCCAACGTGGAATTAAATAAACCAATACAATCCCTTCACCTTTTGCTAAAACTAGGTAACACTCCTGAGACAAAAAGATCATTTAATTTCCTTCTCTTTGCAAATTCCTTTCTTTACATTTGGAATTAACTTCATCTTCACTGCAATCATGTCATGTCAAATCAAGTTCAGTCAAGGTAGGATTGTTGAGGCCATGATGGTTTAAGAATATAAAAGAAGCAAGGGTTGGAGGGAGAGAGAATATCTTTTATTAAACCAACTGTTCTAATTGGAAAAAACAATGGTTCAGACTGACAAGTCCTCCTTCAGGTGAGGTGTATAATGCATAAATGAAATATTTCAAAATACTAATTGAAATGGAGACATGAGAAACCATCTTTGTTTTGAAATTCATAAGTGGGAATTCTATGCATTTATGACAGTTTCTTGCCCAAAGCAGTAACCTGCTATGGTAGAGTAATTCTTTTCTTCTTTTTCTGCAACAGCAAATTTGCGGGTGAGGTTCAGTGACTTGATCCAAACTAAGCAGGAGTCAATGTCAACCCTAATTTTTCTCAGGAGAGGCCAGAAAGTGCTCGGCACAGTATAGAACACCGAGGAAAATGTTATTCCTTGCGACAAAGCCCTTATAATTAGAACAGAGACATGAACTGACATAAACGTGGTTGTGTGTGATGCATCTCACTAGTAAGTTCATGCGCATTGACTAAATACCTTAGCATGCAAATGAACCAGTGTAATACCTACTGCCTGAGTTTCCACTACACTCATATTTAAATCTCTCCTAAGCCCCCACTTCCTAAGCTGCACTATTGCCTGCATTCATGTGTACACAGGGCTCCCTGAGACAGCATGCTCCTGAGGGCGTGATCTGACTAATAATCTAGAGGAAGTGTCAGTTTGAACAATCCTCACCCCACCACCATCACCTCAGCCTCTCCCCCCCACCATTTAAAATGCCCATTATCCATTTGCATGGAAAAGGTGAAATCTCTGGCTCACTGAAGTCAATTAGCAAAACTCCCACTGCCTCTGGAAACTCAGTGGTGACAGCAAAGATAGGAAATCTTACCAAGCAAACACAGCATACATTAAATATATACATGATTAAACAACAAACTAACAAGGTCTGGTTAGGACTGGAACGAGGATCAGATCCTAAATATTCACTAAATAAATATATAAGAGAATGGGGGGATTTTAGTAACAATTATTGTGCATCAAGGGCTAGTTTAATTTACATGTTAATTGGATGCACTTTCAAGGGGCAATGAAGAAGAACATGCTAATGAGTTTTATGCAAACACCTAAAGGTCAAACAGTTAATGGACTTGGGACACAAAAACCTTTCATTAAATGTGAATCAGTGTTCTTGTAAACTCGACAAGAAAAGGTACAGAAATCAAATACAAAACACATAAAGAGGAGCTCAGGTTCAAAAGTCAAAGTCTACATCTGCTTGCAAGCCAAAAGACCATGCACATTATGAGAGGATGTGAAAATAAGTTCAACATCTGTTTCATTAATAAATCCATTGTTGCATGTTCTTTCTCAAAGAAGTGTAAATGCATGGAGAAAATAGTTGGGAACGTTTCACCAGGTACAGCCATCTGGACTAACTGTCCCATGGCACATCTAAAGCAATTGGGAAGAACATTTTGGTTTCTTGTTCAAATACTTCAGGAAAAAAAAAACCTTAAAAAAATCAGTTTCTCCACTCCACCACCGTTCAGATATATAAACTGTAGTTTTCAGTGCTACAAAAATGTTATTGACATGGAAAATGCAAATTAGAGAAATCAAATCTCTCTCAGCAGTATCATGCCAGAGTAGATGTCATATGATGTCTAGAGTAGATGTGGCCAAAGATACAATGCCAGTAAGTGCCCTTCTACATAAAAGTTAGTATAGTGGTATTTACAATCAGTTTAATTCATATTTCAGGCATTATCTTCATCATCTAACCTAGATTTAAAAATTTACTTTCATTTAAGATCCCTGGAATTAGCATACCATTGGCAAGTGTTAAACTAGAGAAACCTTTTCTTCAGTGACTTGAGAAAAAGAAAGGAAACATAATTCAGAGAACGCTGAAGTAGGAGAATTTAACTGAGAAGAAATAGGCCAGGAGGTAGTGCAAAGGAGAGAAAACTAAGTGGACTGTGTGGCATTGATGCTGGCCATCACTGGCTTAGCCATTTTACACAGAATTGGGGGAGGAAGGATGAGAAGAGGAGCAGAGGAAACAGGCAGGGAAGATAAACTCTTGGCTGGTTTATACTGTTTGCTTTTTTTACCCCTGTTTACTTCTTCCCAATTCAGCCACATGAAAATGTTTTAGTCTTACAAGATAAGGAGGGGAAGGGGAAGAAGAGAAGGTGAATCTCTTTAAAAAAACAGGAAAGATAAAATTAGCTTACCAGCTTTTCAAAGTTAACAAGGTTATCCAGAAAAGTTTTATTTCCTTCATGGATGAATGTTACATCTGAAAAAAATAAAAGAAAAAGAGTTACTTTTCATGGCTTTATCTGTTGTTTAGTAAGAAGAAATTAAGTTACTAAAGGGCAACAAAAGGAAAATAAAAAAAAAAGAAAAAAAGAAAAAAGAGGAAAACATCCCATTCCAGTCTGACATAATACCTTACAACAAGGAACAAAAGCCTGGTATAATGACACGCAGAGATGATCAGATCACAACACTGTGTACACATCGTAACAAGAGGATTTTCAAGCGGGAGCATGGATTTCTTACTAAACCTGGTCTGTGTTGCTTCTCGGGTGTGTATCATACAGAGGATGGCTGGGAACAGGTGGGGGCATCCAGAGGGATGGCCCTTGCATGGCATGCCTGCTCTCTGCACCCTGTGGCACCGATCTGCCCATGGCTGTGCCTGGGCTGGGGTTGGCTAGTGCCTGAGCCCAGAGCTACCAGGCTCTGACACTCCTTTGTCTCTCTCTGTGGGACATCATGACTCTGAAGTCCCCCACCAAGATGCAGGCTACAGCAGTGGCCAGACAGGGAGGTTAAACACAAGCCACCAAACTAAAGTTCAAAGCCTTGAAAGAAACATTACAGCAAGGGAAAAGCACTTTAATGCACTTTGTTGGAGAAACTCTGTAAAGGCAACAAAAAGGTCAGTGAGAGGAAAAGGAAAAGGTCTATATTTGGCTCCAGGAAGGGAACTGAACACAGTGTAATGAACTGGAGGAAGGGGGAATATCAGGCGAAACAAATGTTGCTAAATTAAGATTTCAATTAAAACAGTAACTTGAGCTTATTTTCTTCATTTTCCTAATGCATATTAGGACACAAAGCATGACCTATTTTGGACATGAAGCACCAAGAACACGGACAGATTCCCCGTGGGGACTGAAGCCCTGTCTCCAATAGTGCATCCTCCAGGTCACTGAAAATACACGATCCCCTCTATCATCTCCTGGATGTGCAGATACCCTCAAGTACCAGGAGGTGACAACACTATTTTAATGAGACAGCACTCCGATACCATCACTTCTTAACAGCCAGCAGGGAAATGGCACACAGTAAAAGGGGTATGTCTCCCTCTCAGCAGAGGTGCCAATCTCCAGCCCATCAGTCTAACTGAACATCTCAGCATTTCTCCTGTGCTCATCCCTAGGACTTCCTCTGATGCCCACTGCTGCTGCTTTGTCACTTCTTCCACCACTCCCCTACCTTCATCCTCCCCTGAAACAGCCAACCTGATTTATTTCCTTTTGTTTCCAAGACTTGCTCTGTGTCCAAGGGGCATTTTATAATTGCTTAGAGTGAAAACGTTAACAGCTTTACATGCTGGTGGAAACCCGGGGCTTGGGCTCATTAGGCAGAGCTCTGTGTGAGGGGTGATGGAGAGCTTCTGTGCCTCCAGGGTCGCTGGGCTGGGATCTGCCTGGAGCAGGCCGGATGCCAGCCCGCCCTCTCCGGGTCCAGCCTGCACTCCTGAGTAAGTGAGGTGACCATGGAATAGGCTGGGGTTGTCTCCAGCACCTCTCTGCCCCAGGGCAGCATCCTAAAAAGCAGGGGGAAAGGAGGGAACAGAACCCTCTACACCTCCTCGGCTGGGCTGCTGTGGGGGACCAAGGAAAAGGAACAGGGAAAGGGCACTGCTTTGGGACACAGGCATTACTTGTCTCCATATCAATGCAGTTAAAAACCATCTGTCACTTCCAATGAAAAACTTACACTGAAAGCAGAGATTTCCACACAGCTTTTGAAGTCAATGACAGCAATGTATATATCTCTGAGGGTGAAAGCAACAGAAATTTGCTTTTCAGCCAACAACTAAGAGTCTAGATAAATACAGTGGAACAGAAAATTGCATCTGAGCTATGTTGTAAAATATCACAATATTTTATTACATATTTGAAAAATCTGCCTGATTTTCAAAAGCTGTGTCTGTGTGCTGTAAGAGAGCTCCACATTTACATTTAATTAACTTTAAAAGGACACTCTAAAAGTTATTTTTCATAATTAAAGAAGGGTTATTAATAATTTGCAGTTTTTTCTTGAAACTGTTGTTCCTTTTGTGTTGAAATACAGTAATTTGTTGAGTGACTAATGATTTCCATGCTATCAAAGTTTATTTTACTGGTCTTGGAAATAACTTTAATACAAACATGCTTGACATGGAATAAAGTCCTATGTACTGTGCAATACTTTGGGAATTACCAACCTTGGCAACGTTTCCTTAGAGATCACTGTATTGAAGAAACTTATTGTATTATTTTGCAAAGTCTCCTTGCTATCTCCTATACATTTTAGATTTAGCAATTTGATGATCTTCAAGGTTTTTTCCAACCAGGTTGATTCTGTGATTCTGTGAGACATGAATGCTGCTTATGTTCATGTTCCTACACAACGCACTGTAGTGCTGCGCAAACATCATTGCTACTTATGTTTGCTGCCTTTTGTTTGCAGGCAAGACATACTTGAGAAACTTAAAAAATATTGATTTTGAAGCCTTGATAATTGTATCCAGCTGAATAATGCAAACTCCTTTGATGTGTGCAAAGAGGGGAAATGCCTGATGGCTCTTGAACTGTCACCGACTGATCTGGAGAACTGCCTTCAAACATTTTAAACTTGCAGCAGCAGCAGGTTGGAATACACAGCCTAAAGAGAACACTTTCAGAATACAGGAATAATCAAATGAATTTGCCATGTTCAAAGACAAGGCGATTAATAATTAATTACTCCAAGACAATGGAATTTTTTAAATACCTGCCACTTAATTAGCTGTCTAGCTCACTACGTTAAGGATGTAGTTTTATTTTAATAGATTTTTCTACAATTTTTTTGTTAATGGTGAGATTTTTACTTATTTCTTTCAGACCTGTAAGAGACTCCTCTTAGGATAGACAGATGGGGCAGGTTCTGCCTTTAGGATGACACCAGGTAGTTTCACCCCAGAGAGGCAGGGCGAGCACCTCAGCCCATGAGTGTGGCCAAGGCCACTCGAGCGGGAGCACCCAGCGCAGCCAGGCAGCCCCCAGCAGGGGTTTGCAGGGTTTCACTTCTCCACTGAAGAGGATGTGACCAAAGCAATGGCACACTGCTCTGTCCACACCTGATGGGAAGGTACCGAAGTCTGAAAACCTGTGTGAAAATTGCCATCTTCCCCCTCTCTTAAAAGGCAGCTGCTTATTATCCAGACCAAGTGCTATCTCTACATCTGCCACATACTTATCATAAGGCCACCTGAAGGAAAAATCACCTTACACTTATTTTAAATAACCACAATGAAGAGGAGCAGCCAAGCTTTAACATTACCTTTCAGAAGTAAGGGCATGAAGGGAATTTTCGGAGATTTCATTTTCTTGAATGCATCCCTGTAAGCTTTGTGATTCAGAGAAGGGTCCTACAAAAACCATTTGGGTAATAGAGAGAAAAATCAATAGGCTATAAAAAGAGCAATTCTAAATCCGTTACAGGCTTATGATCTGAACATGATTTAGATATAAAAGGTTTCTTTGGGAAATGAGGTAGATAAAGGTTTTCTAAGCTAGGTGACTTACTAAACTGAACAGGAAACGTAAACAGTGAGAGGAACAAAAGCAATTACGTTCCTCTAGATGAAGCAGTGCTAAAATGGGAGTAAGCGGCAGAACAGATTCACTTGGACTGCTCTGTAATTTCCCCACAAATTTCTATTAGCAAAAATCTCTTCAGCTTACTATCTAACACAAAATGTATCCCATTAATATCCCATATTAATTCATTCTTAAAAAAACCAACACCAAATAACAACAAAAAAAAATCCCAACAAAAACTGGTCTCAGATCAGTAGCACATTGGAGATTTTCAAAGAAAGTAAGAGTACATTTCAGCCTTGTGTAAGTAATCCAAAAAGTAATCTCAATTTCCCATATAAATGAACATTTTTGTACACCAGCTCACACACAATCTTGAAAACAAATTAATTTGTAAAGGACTCTAAGTACAGAAGCACGACAGTCGTTAAAGGCTGGCTCTCAAGTTCCCTGCACCAGGCAGTGATCTCACCACACATGCACTCCCATGACAGCCAGAGGAAACATTTGTTTATTAAGCTTTGATAACAGTGACAAAGACCCTTAGCCTCAGATTTAGATTTTTTTGTTAAACATCAGTTGTCCTCCTTTTCTCCTGATCCACAGCACGTTGCTTTGGATAAAGACTGATAAACCACCATGGCAAAGGAACAGCTTTCAAATTGATGCTGGGAAACCAACACTACATTCACCTCTCTGAGCCCTTCCTCCAGCTGTCAGGAAGATAGCCTTTTTTCTTTTCATGTTTGGAGACCACCTCTGAGCTCTCAGGGGCTGTGTGGCCTTTGGCAAATGACAGCTCTGACATGAAAAATTCCAGCTTGAGACAATGACAGGCAGCCTCCAATGAAATTAGAAAGAAGGAAGGCAGGTAAAGACAAGCAATGCTGGTCTGCTCTCAACACTGTACTTACAGTTAAACTTTCAAGCTCAGTGAAAAGTTTCTTGAACTTCCCAGGAATTTTCTGAAGCGGGGAAAACAGAGGAAAAAAAAAAAAAAAAGTAGTTTTAAAAAACCCAACATAGGCAGAAAAATGCTGAGGCATTTTTTTCCATGAGACTGCCATGTGTGAAGCACCTGCTACAAGTACCAACAGGCAGTTAACCTCTGCTCCTCATCTCCAAGAGCCCTAATTACAGACCAGACCCTGCAGCCTCTCCTCAGGGACCTGCATCAGTCTTCTATGGAAACTACTTGTTAGCAGGTGTTTTTATTTCATTCCCTAGCTTTCACGTCTGCTGCATTTACCTTAATAACCATACCAAGTTAGAAACAGAATCATAGAATCATAGACTGGTTTGGGTTGGAAGGGACCTTAAAGATCATCTAGTTCCAACACCCCAGCATATGTAGAGACACCCCCCACTAGACTAGGTTGCTCAGAGTCCCATCCAACCTGGCCTTGAAAGCTTCCAAGCATGAGGCATCCACAGCTTCTTTAGGCAACCTGTTCAAGTGTCTCACCACCCTCACAGTAAAGAATTTCTTCCTAATGTCTACACCTACCCTCTTTCAGTTTGAAACTGTTAATCCTTGTCCTATCACTACCTGCTCTTATAAAAAGTCCCTCCCCAGCTTTCCTGTAGGCCCCCTCTGGTACTGGAAGGCTGCTATAAGGTCCACCTAGAGCCTCCTCTTCTGCAGGCTCAATAAACGCAACTGTCTCAGCCTGTCTCCATAGAAGAGGTGCTCCAGCCCTCAGATCATCTTCGTGGCCCTACCCTGGACTCACTCCAACAGCTCTGTTTCCTTCCTGTGTCAGTGGCCCCAGAGCTGGACATAGTACTCCAGGTGGGGTCACACAGTAACACAGGCTGAGAATTCAGACACTGTAATCGCATCCAGATTAAATCATTTGTTGCAATCTTTCCCTATGTCATCTAGAAATTAACTTGCATCGTGCTTGGTGCCATTTGATACACCACCCCCAGTGCTGACTTGTTTTACTACTGACATAAGCTGGTGCCAGCAAAAGAGGTCTTTCCTTAACAAATTATTACTTCATCTCTGGTATCTCATCCTAATCCCACAAGGAGGTGTACAAAGCCCAGACAAGCTACCTTCTTGTCCCTCATGCTAAGACCTGCAGTTTGAATTTTGCTGCTGGTATTTTGGACTCCAAGTGTGGGGACCTTAAAGCCTGTCTGTTTTTTCTGAGCATACTAGTCCAGTGGAAGATATCTCCCCTTAGTAAAAATCATGTCTTTTCTTTGTCCTTAGATCCTGACAGCTACAATGACACTACCAAGAGAAAAGAGATTTAGAACAATTAAATGGATGTGTTGTATGATCAAAATGCTAAAATAACTGAACATGGTATTGCAATTGCACATTTTTAAGATCTTCAATCAGGGAAAGTTAAGCTCATTAAAACACTGCATGCTGTAGGAAAAAAGTAGAAGAATATGCTTGGGAGCGTACTACTTGTTTAAGAATTCAAGTGCAGAGCCAATGTAATTTAGCGTCTAAATGGTCGCTTAAATTTAGGTGGCTTCATTTACATGTGTAAGTAATTATAATTAATTTATAAACATTGTTCTACTTTCTCAAATTCACATTACTAACGAAAATAACCTTCTGCTTTTGAAATTTCCAGTGCAGCAAAGTTTTACAAATAAAAAAAAATATGCATGTGACTTCATAAATATTTCACACACAGAAACATGACATGTTTACAACAATACATATGCAGATGCACTCCTTTTTCCCACAAGCAATATATTTTGCTTTTCCTGAGAGAAGTCCACCAGCAGCAGATGATCTCCGGAGGTCTCACCGCTCAGCAGAGTTCTGTGTTTCCATGCAGGAGAGATTTACACCATTGCCACCAGGTGCCTTTGATACAATATTTAGTCCCTTTCACTCTCCTACCAAAGCCCAGAGAAATGAGATGAAGGCGACCCGTAAGAGCAGGCAAGGGCAAAAGTTGCCTTAGGGAGTTTTTTAGAATTAGAGAGAGAAAGGGTTTCTGTATTGTCATCCTCAGGTATGTATTTTTCTCTAAAACTTTTGTTTTACCTGTTATTTAAAGTTAGCTCCTGCTTGCCTATCCAAGCCCCTGTCAGCTCCTCCCCATAGAAGCAGTCACTGCCCTTGTTTCTCTCCATGCTGAAGCCACTGACACAGGTGATGATGTTTCCATGGGCATGATTTCAGCTAAGGGGAAAGACTTTTCTCTGGACAGTGTCAGATAGTTTTGTAAGTCTCGGATGGCTATTTGGTTTCAGCTGCTGGTGCTCAAGAGTATCTTTAAGGCAGGAGATCACAGATGTTCTGTCACTTTGTATTACAGGTTAATACTTTTGGAGGACTGCCTGCTTGGGGTGTTAGGGCCCTGGGGGTGGGATAAGGCTTCACCCCATCGCACTAAATTACCCCCTCCTCAATTTTTGGTTCATCAGCACATGAAGTAAACTTGCATATGCTACCGCTCAATAAATTTGGATGGAAAAAAAAAAATCCACAATATAAACACAGACCCTCCTCTAAACACCCCATGCTTTATCTAGCTACCAATGGCTTCTTTAGAGATGTTCTCCAGTTTGCTCCTTATTCATGGCCTGTTTCCTAACTTTGTCATTCAAGATGAGCAGCTGAAAAAGAACTGATCAAGAAGAATTAAAGAGGATTTAATTCTACTTTATATATATTTTTTAAATGAAATTATTCCATAATAAGGTATTGCTTGTTTGGAGCCACCTTTATAAGACTTTCTATTCTCACGTCTACTTAAAGTGCCAGAATAATTTACCCAACTCCTTTTCTTTTTTTTTTTTAAGGGTAAGATCTCCTTGCTCTGCTCTTATTTAAAAGCTCTGAAAGGACAAACCTAGCTTTATTGGAATAGCTCTGTATCTAAGATTTCAGGTCACAGAGGAGTTGCTCTACAGATATCCACTTCATGTTTGATTTTAGCATGAAAAATCAATAATTAGAAAGAAAAGGTAATTCACCAGTATATAAATTTTGTGAGAAATGATTTTGACAGGGTCTAAAAGATACAAAGATGCATCTTACCTCCCAGGTCTGAGACAGCCGGCTGACAGATGCAGTGTTGAGACCCATAACAATGGCAAAAAATGAATTCAGATTTCTTTGGGCTTTACAGCTGTGAAATAAAAATAGCAACACTGTATTCTGATTTTTTTCTACTCAAAATCAAAGATAAATTGAATGCACAGGTATCCTAGGTTACTGAGTCCCATTTCAATCCTCAGCACCAACATACAATCATCTTCCACATAATGAACTCATTAAATGTCCTGTCATGACCACCTGCAGTCTAGGTGAAGGGGTCTCTAAGAAGTTTTTTAGCAAACATTCCACTGTCTCATCAACTCTGTTGTTGGCAGGTTATTTTTTTCCCTTTGATGTCAAAAGTAATTTTCCCTTTTCAATGTTCAAGTTACTCTCAGCTGTCCTTTACCATACAGAATAATTCATTGACCTCTATTCTGTTGTATTATAAATATTTTCATCTCCTTTTTCATCTTTTCTGTAAATTGTACATCATTGGTTCCTTCAATTTCTCTTTGTGGTCACGGCCTGCAATCTACTTTTCCATACTGTTATTATCCTTCATTGAATTCTTTGTAATTTCTTTTAACTTTTCTCTCGTGTTTCCTCCTTACAAAGGAAATGCAGTGAGACAGTTGGGAGGGAAGGAGAAACATAATTACTGCTTTGTGCCTAAGTTTTTACACCTTTCTCCCGTGCAAGTATAAAACAAATATCAAATTATTTATTTGGAACAGCATCACACTTTGTCCTTGCCTTTAATTTGTCATCTATTATTACCCAAGGACCTCTGTCACTCTACTGTTCTTTACAATCATGCATTTATTTCTTCAGCTCAGTATCAGCATTCCCTGGCTGAATTACTTTGCGTCTATCTAAATTAAATCTTACCCTACTGTTGTTTGCACATGCCACTAGACTCCTTAGATAATTTTTTTTTTAATATCCTCCGATGCATTTGCAATCCCTCACCATTTTTATTGCCTGAAAATCTGATTAATGTTCAATTTACATACCCCTATAAATTAGTTGCAGTTAGCACTGGTTCCAGTATAGGTCCCTACAGATTTTGCTTGATACCTCTGTTCTTTGACATTTTACTACATATGATGAGACCCTGCTTATTTCTAGTCCATTGGGAAACTTGAAATCCTGAAATATTGAGTCCTTTCAAAGAAAAAAATGCCCCTTCTATTGCAGATTCTTGAAGACCACTATAAACATGCACATGTGGGGGACAGTGAGATTCACTGGGATTTATCATCAGGGAAAAGTATGCGCCGAGGCCTTAGGCTGGAAACTCACCAGCACGTGTTACAAGTTTTACAAAGCTTGCACTCATTCTGTGTACTACCTTGAGACTGTGTATTTCTCACTTCACTTCAGCTGTTTTAAAGTTAATCCTAACTTTGTTGCTTAGACTCTTTTTGACCATTAAAGTCAGGCAGCCCTCAAAGGTAACTCATTCCAAAACAAGAAAAGTGTCCAACACAGCCTGAATAAACTGTCTACGGGGTGGGCCCATTTCACACAAAGAACTGTAGAGAAAAGGCATGACTTTTACAGTCAGCCACTGCTAGAGGAGCAAGAAGGCTTCATTTATTCTAACCCTACATTGACCTGTTTCTGTAACTCCTCAGGATGTTAATTTCTATCAACATACTAATTCATTTTTTTTATAGAATCACTCATCTTCTATTTTAGACTAGCTATCAACAGAAGCATGTGCGTCTGTTTCAAAAACTCTGTCTGCCTTTCATGTGCTGACACACTTGTGTAAAAGCCATCCTTCCAGCCTAATTGTTCCTCTTTCATCACCTCTTCCAGAATTGATGAGATATGGTAATGTCTTTAAAAAGCTGCTTTTCTAATTAAAAACAGATCCTGAGCAAACTACACACTCACTTATTTGTGTATTCATTATTTCACCATCTAAATGCTATGAGGATGGGTGCTTCTGCAATGCTGTGGGAGAGTCTGTTTACTGTTTACTGACAACTATATTAAGTCTGCACAACTTTAGCTTTTCACTTAACAGAGTTGGAGTTAATTCAAATACAGCAACATTTTAATCTAGTGACAAATATATCCCTACTTATATGGGACAGACATGACTTTCTTCCTGGAAGGCAAATCAATGTTACTGTGGTGTAAGCAAGACACACAGAACTGACCACTTTTGATGTAACTGGACCAAACCTGGCCACTGATAAGGCAGAAAATGAACATATTACTGGATGCCACACAACTTGCAAACTAAATCAAATCACATTATGAGTTACACTAGATTAGAATAATTCATTTTGCCAAAGGCACTGCTTCAGCAGAGAGCAGTCCTTTGTATACAGTACTTTGCAAATTAAATCAACCCACTTGATGAAGGAACAAATTATACATTTTCCATGAAAATGAATATTCAAATATTGCAGAAGACCAACAAGTGAAGAGAGAGGCAAGGAGGATGGTTGCATGTATTTAAATTGCTCCATTTACTTGGCTACTAAAATAAGAGTGATTACAGAGAAAAGAACTCTGTGTATTTGTATTCTGTCCATAAACAGCAGCACTATTTAGTAATAGTGCAAGAATAGATGGTCAAATCTAACTCATGAAGAATCCCCTATTCAATAAATAAGAGTACTCCAGAGGGGATTACATGGGGCAACAGCTTACTGCAGCTTGTTTCCCCTCTAGAAGTAGGACTTTCAAGATTGTAACACATTTTTTTTGTTTCTGCATGGCCTTTGGTGAGTAATTCAAATAGTTTTGTAATAAGGTCCCTAGGTTACCTCTGCTAAGAAAGGAGATATCCCTGCAACATCAGGGGGTTTGCAGTTGATGCTGCAGATAAGCAGCTCAGGTGCTGGGTAAGATCTGAGCAGCACATACTCTACCACGTCTAGTTTTGGGCAGTGTTTGCTGTTGTTATTAATGGACTGTTTTATCTGGGTATGCTTACTCCACTATTAAAACACAGGATGACAGATCAGTTTTCTTTCTTGGCTTTTGCACCTACTTCTCACCAAATATAGCATGTGAATTCAAGGATTTTTGTTGCAACTTTATTAACTTACTGGGCAGCAATCTTGATGAACTTTTTGACTAGCTGTACACGTTTGCAGAGCTGGCTGCAGAGGAGTATCTCGGTGGCAACCCAAAGCTGGACCTCATTGCACCTTTGAAGCAGAAGACTGAGATTCTCAGTGTTTTCAGCACTGCCCTGTCTGCTGAACGTGAAGTATATGAGCTCTTGCTGGAAGACATTTACAAGATTATTAGTGATATAAAAACAACGTACAAGCTATGAGTTATAAATTATTTAGAAGTAGGTTTTGGAAACAAGACCTGATTACAAACAATTATTTTTTCATTATCCATGAACCAGTCACAAGTAATTCAGGGTCCACGTCTGGCTTAGCAAAGTCTAGAGTCTTATTATAGTAGGCAAGTGGACTGGAAGTCCTGCAGGACATGCTTTTCTTGTGAGATTTCCTGCAGTTCCACTTCTGGATACAGCCAGGTACAGGACATAAATAATCTGCCTCTATCTGTATTTCGTCACTTCTGTTCCAGTATGAAAAAGCAACCGTGTCAGAACATTGCAGAATCTTAAAAATTTTACATTCAAACTTCTTCCTAAAAATAGCCATGTTTTCATAAGCAGAGGCGTGAGTATTGATTTCTGTGAAAAAAAAAACCCAAACCTGACCAGCTCTAGATTTTAAGTGTCTAACCTGAACAAAAGAATCTGAAATGAAAGATCAAGGAAAGCATCTGATTAAAACCAAAGGAATTTCCCATTCATTTTCTCAGAAAGCCAATATGCTTTTCATTGCATATTTTCAAGTGACTTTTTGAACTGTTAACTGTCTCTTTTACTCAGCAGCTCACTCCAGAACCTATCAAAGTCACTGAAACAAACCAATGGGCACAAAGTGGGCCATTATCCCATTTAAAAAATCCTGCCCAGTACTTTTTATCTCACTGAAGCCTAACAGAACAGTCATGTGACCCTCTAAAATGCTGAAATTGTGGTTTTTTTTGTGGTTAAAGTGGTATCAAGGACACCTACTTGAGGAGTCCTGTATTTATTGGAACATTATCAAGTGTAAAGGACAATTTTCATATATAACATATTCACACAGTTTTTAGAAAATAATCATGCTCTTCTACTGCCTTAGAGGCAAATCTCAATAAATCCCACCAGATATACAGGGAGCATATGAGATGCCTCAGCACAGGGAAGTTACAAACCTTTAGCAATTTTTTTCAGTATCTAGGACTGCAACACATCACTCGGACCTGATTCAATGCCACCATTACTGAGAGCTGCCAAATCCTGCTGTCATGATGGTGAAGTGAGCATTACGGATCACTGATGCTCCAAAATGCATCAGAACGGCAAAATGCTGCATGAGAGCAGTGGAAGTGGATGCGGTGCTTCTTACCTCATGAATTGCATTGAAGAGGCTCCAGTCAAAGTTTGTTAGTTCTAAGGCAAGATCCCAGGTGTTGATTCCCAAAATTCTCACAGACCTTTGCTGCAATTCCTCATTTTCAGCAAATGGGTTCTAAATCAACAGCCAAGAACATAAAAAACCTCAGCAAATGCCAGAAGTTCTGCAATGACACAGCTACTAGACCAAGGTACAAAACAGAGCTGAGTAAGTAATCTTCTCTAAGTGCTCTCTGAGGATTTTTTTTTCCCCCCAGTAATCAAAGTCAAAGAGTTATAGTCTATTTAATAAATAGCTTAAAACAGGAAATGGGTCAATAGGATCAATGATTTCCTATTGGATTAGGCCTTCTTCCTCTCTCTCTCTCTGCAAAATTTGAATACAAAACACCAACGAAGCAGACAGAATAATGAAAATAAAATCTCTGAAGCCATCAGAAAATAAAATCTGAATTAAGACACCAGGAATTTTTTGTATTATAAGATAAAGGAATCCTTCTGCAAAAACACTAGATTTAGAATAAATACACACATGTTGCCCAACAATCTACCTTTACAAATAACATAAAGCCATATATCTTATGATTAATCTATTCCAAATTTAATCACCAACAAACAGTAAAACACTGTGGATCCTGATTCATAAAAGTCACTTAGCATATTACTGTGGAGTGCACTGGTACTGCTAGTGTTAAGGGTCACTTGACATTTCTATTATTAGCTTGGATTTTCAAAGGTTTCTCTTGGTTGTTTGTTGGGTTTTTTTACCTCATCAGGCTGAAGCTTGGGATATAAGCCATCTGCCTAGATGAAAGATTCTTCTTATCAGTTAAGCCATTACTTTGGTGCTATATTTCTGACAGTTACAGCAAGTTTTGCAATTTTTATTATGTCACTAATGAAACTCGATAGGCTGTCACCTGTCTGCACTGGAAACCTTCCCTTAATATTCACATTTTTAGAGGTGGTTAGAATGCTGGAGATAACGGGATGACAGATTACAATGATAGTGGCATGTCAGCTCTCCAGGGCACTTGATCCAATAAAATGTAAATAGACATTTCTCATCCCTACGATAAATGCACAGATCCTAGCAGTACTGACAACATGTAAAAGTCAGGAGGGATACTGACCCTGTGCTTTCCTCAAAACATCTATATAATTAGCAGAAAACTATTGAAAAAGTAATTATTTGAGTGCCTGACTCTTCCTGCCTCACTGTGATTTTGGGAAATCACAGAGGGAGAGTGCTTGCAATCCCAGTTTCTAAGGACATGGGCCCTGAATAATCCTCATCTCATCCACTCCTGTACAAGCACAAGTCAGCTTGTCCAGCCTGATGTAGACTGAAAGATTTAAGCTGTAGAGAAGCTTTGGTCTATTTGAAACAAATTCTATATGAACAAATTCCATTACTGTTCAGTCAAATAACTGCTGCTAATGCAAGGTTTGTTTTTTTTTTCAGCTACAGAGCAGCTCAATAAGCTTTACTAAGTAAGTGAAAAATAAATTATGTATTGAAAAAGCCCTCAGAGAGTAATATTAAGTTCTTCATCTGGAGTCAGACAAATAAAAAATGGGAAATATAAAATACAGATCCTTACCAAAGAATCAGTCAGATCTTTTCGGTAGACAAACATACGACTGGATGACTCAAAAGATTTTGAGATAGCCAAGTCATTTGGTTGTAGTTCATGTTTTTCTGTAAACACAGAAAACAAAACACAAAAGCTTCAGAAAAGGAGTAAAAGCTCTACATAAATGTGAGAAAACATTACAAATATATTTGTAAAGCCACATCAACTTCTTAGAATGTAACTACGCATCAAATCCAGTCCCTACAGGGACCATCATCTCCACACTAAGAGGGACAATAAAGGTGAGATGTCCTTGATGCTGCACTAGAGCACAAAAACTTCCAGCATCTGCTTTCAACCTGGACTTCACACAGGACAGAACAGAAAGAAACGCTCAAATAATCTAGTCTAACCTCCTATGCATTATAGAACATTTCGTTTCAACCCAGTGTATCAACTGTAAATGTTAGTGACTTTTGTTAGAGCAAAGTGCCTTGGCCTCTAGAGGCTGAGCTGTCACATGTCACTGGCAGACAAGAGTGGTAGAGATGCCATCAGTAGCCACAGCCAGTCGACAGGAAAAGAAGTTCAAAAGATCCAAATACCGTGAAATTCATCCCACAGAGCAAAGCTGAAGAGTCCTTTTTAGTACAGTATTTACAGAAATTCCTCTAGACCTAGAGTAAACCATTTAGGAAACATCTGAGTAAAAGAGCAGGACCATCCAATCTGGTATCAAAAAGAAAGGACTTTTTTTTTAGCTCCCCTCCAGCATACTGGTTCAGCTCTGGCCAATCTTGGATGCACCAGAGAAAGGTGTGGGCAAAAATAAAGCAAAACCCAGAACACTGCTAAAAAAACTGTCCTAGGAAAACTGTGTCTTCCTGCAGGCTCCAAGTAATATTCTAGAGACCTGACACATGAGATTTTATTACAGTGACTGTATTAATAATGTAGACCCAAAAGCACTACAAGCATGTTGACATCTACCTTGGACTTTTCATTGCCCATAAGGGAGGAGTAGGACCAGGAGAAGTCTGAGAGCCAAACATCATTTCAGATTATTCTGCCTCTTACCCAGGCACACACACTGACACCAGATACACTTATGTTAAACTACCAGTATGTTTTTTTCAAGGTAATTTTGAATAAGTAGAGCTTGCTTGTCCATTTCAGGAGTACAATACAAGTGCATTCTCCAATGGTGATACTGCTGCCCTCCAAGTGGTCAGACAGTTCCAAGTCATGCAAATACCAAAAAAACAAAGGAAAAAGAAAGCATGGCAGGCTGCTGTTTATTGCTCAGAGCACAGGAATGACAATGTACAAGAACAAAGATACTGAGATTGTTTTATCTCCAATTAATTCAGGTAACTTGATTAAATAACGTTTTAGGGGTTACAGTGGTCATGCACCAATAACAGTCCTATTGTACCTGCATTTTAATTATTGCTTCTTATTGAACATCCAAGTGGCAACTGCTTTTATTCTGTGGCTTTCTTGGGAACCAACGTGGTCTAGTGATAATAGTGCGTTTCATTATTTATGAATTGTTGGTTCTCTTTAGCTAAGTAGGCAGTTATCAACAGATTCATTGCTATCAGAGAAAAACTTGTCCTGCTCTTGAACAGGAGCACAAGACCTGAAAAACAACAGCAGCACAATGATTTTGCAGTGCTGCAAAACACACTGGAGGCAACTTTGGGTAAAACGAGTCTGCCTTCAGATGAAGTAACCTGTCTGTCTGGTCAGGGCGCCTACATGCACTGCTCCCGTGAGCCTGTTCCATGGCCAGGCTCTCAACATCTCCCTGCCACCCACACCAGCGGTTGCCCTGCAGAAAAATGGTTATTTAACAGAGCTTGGTGTGGGGGAGAAAAATGTGACCTTCCACTTCTGAATCAAATAAATAAACAGAACAAGCCAGCATTTGTCTATATTTCATTTAACGAGACTAACAAAGAATTAAGTGTGCTATATCTTTAAGGGTGCATCCTTTGTCTCAGGGGGCTGACTCCAACAAACATTATCTGAGAATATGGCCAAGATGTTTTAAAGTCTTAGACCCTTTTTTGTAGACACAGCTTGGCATTTCTATGCATCCAGCTAAATTGCTTCCTTTGTATTTCCTAAGAGCCAAAAGGCACCACAATGAGCAAAACAATCTGACCAAAGTCCTTGAGACCTGAGAGACACCAAAGCAAATCTTGAGTGGTCCCTAGTATCAGTTCATGATCTGGTCTTCCTTAAAAAAAGGCACTAAGCCTTTGTGTTCATAGAAAAGCACTAAAATAATAAGCATTAAAATGTCAGGTTGTAAGCACGACTGCTTACAAAATATTGCTTAGATTGCATTAAGTATCTCAACTGTGCAAATACATGTCTCCCTCCTTTCTGCTGGAGAATATTCATTACCCATGCTGTAAATGAGGAAACAGCCACGCGTGCAGTATTTGCTATCCCCTTTTATATTTTTAAAGCAAACCATGCCTCATTGCCTTCCAAATTAATTTAAATGAAAAAGTAGGAGATTTATCTGTGGGGAAAAAATAAAATCTTGCAGTACTGCTGGAAACAAAGTCTCTTGCACTCCCTTCCCAGTGAGGAGATGCTGTATCCAACAGTACCCAAGAATGAGCTGTTGCCATGGAAACGACTCTCTGGGAAGCAGCTCCTCATTGTTCCCATGGTCATCCAGCTGTGGGCCTGCACAGGAACAGCTGTATCTTTGCACAAGAAAATGTCAGCCCTCCCTTACATGATGCACTAAGAAGTAAGTAATCAGATGAAGGGAAGTTATTTACCACCAGAGAATGTGACTGTCACCAGCGCCAACTCCTCCTCCGGGTACTGGATCTTTTCTGCTACAATCTTCAGTATCTCCTGAGCTGAAGTGGATACTTGAGCTTTCACACTGACATAGGAGTGCTCTGTTATATACACACGGCAGAAAACTGCACAAAGGAAGAAGGATACGCTCAGCATTAGGAAGAGACAGCTGAACAGAGCAGAGGAGAATCTCGCAGACCCAACCATGGCAATGCCCCAGCTGCCTGGCTGCTTCAGCTGCAGGGAGGGCAGCTGCTGCAGCCTGACCTAGAGGGACAGGAAACCAAACACAAACATCACCATTTTCCCCCTTCCCAACTCCTCTCACTAGGAAATGAGTGCCAAGAAAATAGAGACTCCCATGGCTGCATTTCAGCAATGCCTATTTAAGACTTCCTACCATGAGGACTTGTCACAGACAACCACATCCACTGCCTATCTTCTTTGCAAGCTCAGCTGTTGCCATCTTTTCTCCCTTCCTTTTAGGTTCAGACAAATCACTGCCCTTTCAGTATATTTCATATCTGCTGCAGAAATTATTTTGAGCCTCCACTTCCACCTGGAACAGAAGGCTTCTCTAGAACAGCACTCCCTGGTCTTCACCCACTCCTGCTAGCTTATCTGTCTAGACATCTAAACTGCTTGCATTGCTAAGGTATTTTAGCATCAACAGAGGCTGTCCAAACAGCAATGCAATTAGTTCTGAAAACTCTTCCCCTGGATCACTTGCAGCACACATAAAAGGGACTGGGTTTGGAGAAATTCTGTGGGCTTCATCACTTCCACTGAAGCCCATGAGTTGGTTAGGCTCTTGGCAGGAGATTCCCAGCATTAATGCTGTGGTCAGCTCAGGTAGTACTTTGTTGCTGCTACAAAACGGGATGTACACTCTGATCCTTCTCCTTGCCAGAATTTTAGGTTTACATCTTTTGCCGAGTATACTGGAGCCAGTTCTTTGAAATACAGCTGCCATACTTAAAAGGGAAGAAAAAGAGCTTCAGACTTGCACAAATAAACCTAAAATTACAACAGCTGCTAATAAGAACCACCACAACTCTTGGTTTCATACTCACTTCAGTGCTTAATTAAACTTTCAGTTTCCTTCTAATTTAGCACTTCTTATTGCAGACAGGCTGCTACCATGTCAGTATAAGCCAAACTTTTCTTCTCCAGAATTGCTGTATTTTTTCAATTATTTTTACTGACAGATGTATGTAGCAATAGCTCTTCGCTCGTTCTACCAGTCTTCATGGCTTTGAGGCACTTTCATTAACTGAGACCATGCCAGAAGCAGCTAAGAACTCTATCCTCAAAAATGTATTTTTTTTGTGTTGTAGTAAGGAAAAAATGAAGGTGAGAAGGAAGGAGGAACTTGAAATTTAACCTTGGAGAAGAAAAGTAATTTCATTTTATAATTTTTTCTTAATCTGTCTCTGCTGACAGACAGTAAATCAGATGCTGATCCTATGGCAGAATCTCTCTTCAGGACAGATATAACTCATTAAAAGATAGAGACATCAAACTGCACTCTAAACTACTAGGTAGAAAAATAAATTTTAAAAAATCTGACAGACATACTTAGTCTCCATTTGCAGTGTGCAACACAACTTGCCTACAATGAATTTGTTTGAAATCACATCTCTGTCATTTGGGAGGGGAGGATGACAGCAATATAATTTATAACTGGAGTACTGACATACTCTTTGTTCAACATTGAACAGGTCAGGTCCTCAAGCACAGCCATTATTTTGATTCTCCCAAAGCCTGCTCCCTCACACACCCCTCAAACATCCTGTCTGCAGTATCTATTGGCATGGACCATGTCAGCTCTTCCAGGAGCCTGTGTTGATCATCTGTGAGACACAGGAGGGAATGCCAGTAGGGCAAAGAAGCCATAGACTGTAGGTCACCCTGGTAATGCTTACATTAGGAGATAACGTGCCACCAGTCAAGTGGCTGGTGCACCTTGGACGCATCCTCCACAAGTGCCATCGGTCAGCAGCACTCCACCTCACTGACTTAGATGTCCACCCTCAGCATCTGTCTCTCCTCTCTCCAACTCCACCTTTGCTAGTTCATTCCCTCAATCCCTTAATCTTCCACAGCTCATGCTCTCAAGGAGTGACATAAAAACAACTTAACCCAGTCAGGGCTGGCCTTGCCTGGGTGCTGCCCTTCCTGTCCCCACAAGCCATGCAGTCTGTCCCCTCTCTGGTGCCAACACACTTCTGTCACCATTCACCCATGAGCTGTATCCAACTTTTTAAGAAGAAGAATGAGTGTGGAGGTTCTCATCCAGAAATGACATTTCTAGAAGCAGCCTTGGCAACACAAACCTCAAATAAACTTATATTTGAAGCATGGAAAGAGGATATCCATCAGCAGCATGTATTGCACAGAAATACTTGGCATTGAAGCAGCTCAGTTTTTATTCTGTTACAAATGAGCACTAAAAATATCCTCACTCCAAGTGAACTTCCGGAGGTTTGTGCCCAGTGAGAAACAAAGTCTCTCCAAGGGTGAGACTTCCAGGTAGAAGGTCCTTCTGCCTGTTCTCCACTTGTGTACATGGTGTTATCCTCCTCTTTGCCTCCTTCAGGCAGTACAGGAGGGTGACAGCCTTGCTGTGTTACTGCAATAGTAGCAAGGAAGGGAAATTGCATTTTGAAATGGTTGACATTAAAGTCAAGTGGCACCTTGCACTCCACACGGGGATGCTATCAGGGAGAAAAGGAATCAAGGCAGGTTCCCAGATCCTGGCCCATTTCATGTGACAGGCTTATGTATTCGCCTTTTGCAAACAAGACCTAGGTCAAGAGACCAAGAGCATGAAACAGGCCAGCAATAATGCCCAGCGAGGCTGCCAGCACTCCTGGGACTCCTGCTACTTCTGTAGCACCCCCTGTTACAGGGCTGCTGCAGGAACCTGATGGGGACAAAAAGCCCTTGAATGTCATATCCCTGTTGAGCAAAAGGTGGGAAGGTAACCTTACACAGTCAAATATTTCTTCTTTTGTAGCCCTAAGGTCCGGTTCAGAATCTGTATGTCAGTTTTTAAAAAAATGTACATCATGGGCAGCCCTTGAGAAACAATTTTGTAGTTCTGGAGTTTTTTCTCTACTCTTTCAATCATACTTACTTTCTTCTGTTTCATTTATGGTTCCTCTGTGCTGCAGCCAGTTCTCCTTTAGACTGAACTGATGGAAAAAGGTTTTATTCTGTGAGGGAGTGTGGGAGAAAAAAAAAAAAAAAGAGACAACAGTGACTTTCTGCATCCCTACCCTTTACAAAGTAGTAATTCACACAACACAGCATTCAGTCCACATGTCTGGCCAAAAAGATTTCTGTATAGGAAATCCACCCACCCTTTATTGGATCAGTGAACTGAGAGCTGCCTTAGTAAATAATGGCCAAGGTGGGAATTGTGGAGGAAGCAGAACATGCCTAGGCTAAGTGGCCTACACAATTCAGATTTCTCTGTAGCCATGTTCAGAGCCCATATCTGACACACTTATTATACACATTTCCTATGTACCAATCGGCCTATTTAACAATTTCACTACAATCTCATGTTCTGCCTTCTACATTTTTAGCAGTAGCTTTTTAAGCTTATTACACATTTCAGCTTCAGCCCAGTAAATCTGACAAGCACAGCACTTCACCTCTGTGCAGTCTGTACTCTAACTTTCCCTGGCTGCATCTCCTTCCTCCAGTTAAATAAACAGATTCACGTTCCTCTCTTTCTGTCTCCCCCCCCGTCACAACAAATTCCCCCTTTGGTCTGTCTACTTGACAGCTTTAGTCAATGCCTGTGCTCAGCTTGGTTTGCCCAGGTTGCTGCATCTCTCCAGCCCAGTGGGGACATGCTTCCAGGCCTTCCTGAATTCTGACATCTCAGAGGATCTTGTTAAGGTGCTAATACTGTCACAGCCACTGCAGGTTAGCTCATACAGCAGATATCCAGGCTGCACAAGCTGGAAAAAAAAAGTCCTTAAGTAACACTGCAGGTCTAACCTCATTGATGTATCCTGTCATGTTTTTGGCCACCAGTCACTTTCAATTGAGAAGCCAAGAAAAGAAAGTAAAGTGGGCAGAGGGGAAGAAAGTGAGATGATGAGTTAACTGGCAACCAGCAACTATCAGGTTTGTGTTACCTTTCGGTGAGGTGAATACTCATCTACAGTGCTGAAACAAAAAGGAAAATGCAAATTATTCTTTCCAGCCAAAGATTAGGGAAAGGAAGCTATAACAAATTTTACAACATCAGAAAGTTTTTAACATTAAATGGCCACTGCAGAATGCCTGCAGAGCTCCTTCAGGGAAAGCTAAGGCCACCTGGCTCAGACAGAAAACTTTTCTGTGGCTTGCACAACTGATGTAGTGAAAAGAAATGCTGTGAGCCTGTGGGCTGCTGCAGAACACAGACACTGCTTGGGCCCTCAGGGTAAGCAGCCAGGGTCACCCTCAGGGATATGGCTCTTTCCACTTCCCCAACAGTCAAACCATGTAAACAAACTCCATTGGTTGGAAAAACAAGCCAAGGAAGTATCTTTTAAAAATACCATAATTATTAGTAAAATAATAACCCTGAGACAGATATTGCAAAAGACACTTGCTTCTCAGTACTGTAGAATGAGAATGAAGGTGTCATCTGAAGTCACAGCCTGCAACTCCTGAGGGAGGCTTTGCCAGCTTTTCCACAAACTATCAAAACTGATGGGAGTGACTGCTAAACAACACATAACCCAACAAACATCAGAGAAGATTGAATAATATAGCTTTAATTTAAAGAAATATGATTTGTAAAAAATGGGTACGGTACCTGCATCACTCATCACTTTATCTTTACTGAATTGCAGCAAGATGACAACAAAATAAATTACACTCTAAATAAAAGGAGATTTGATCATAAATATAATAAAAACTTACTGGCGACGATGCATCCCAAGTATCTTCTGAAATTCTTTCAGTTCCTTCTCAAGAATGGGATATTCATACACATCATCTAACACATTCCTGTATATTGTCTACAAAACAAAACAGTATCTTGGTGAGGCTGCATCTGGAGTATTGTGTCCAGTTCTGGGCCCCTCAGTTCAAGAAGGACAGGGAACTGCTTGAAAGAGTCCAGCGCAGAGCCACAAAGATGATTAAGGGAGTGGAACATCTCCCTTATGAGGAAAGGCTGAGGGAGCTGGGTCTCTTTAGCTTGGAAAAAAGGAGGCTGAGGGGTGACCTCATCAATGTTTACAAATATGTAAGGGGTGAGTGTCAGGGAGATGGAGTTAGGCTCTTCTCAGTGATGACCAGTGATAGGACAAGGGGTAATGGGTGTAAATTGGAGCATAGGAGGTTCAAGGTGAATATCAGAAAAAACTTCTTTACTGTGAGAGTGACAGAGCACTGGAACAGGCTGCCCAGGGAGGTTGTGGAGTCTCCTTCACTGGAGACATTCAAAACCCACCTGGATGCGTTCCTGTGTGATGTGCTCTAGGTGACCCTGCTCTGGCAGGGGGGGTTGGACTAGATGATCTTTCGAGGTCCCTTCCAACCCCTAGGATTCTATGATTCTATGATTCTATGATCTGCAAATATCTGATAACTCAAGCATAAATCTACCATGTCAGTTATCTGAATTAATTCAGGCACTAGCCTTCTAAAACAAATGTCATCATTATATTTATGCAAGACCCATAAGGAGAGAATGTTTCTGTTTGAATTTTCAGACTAGTCAATATTCAGCTTGCCTTTGGCAAAACACTCTTTGCATCAGTCTACAATGGGAAGATTTAAAATGGCACTTATAGCTGTTACATGAGACCTGGGTTAGGTCAGAACAACCCATTCTGAAGCATGAGAACATACCACACCATCACTTACCCAAAACAGTAACAAACAGGTCCATTTGATTAAGAGTTTTAACATGGAAAATATACTCTTCTACTATTCTTCATGTTTGCATATGTTTTAAATTGAGTTGATGTCTCTCACAAATGAGTAAGAAGATCCTCCTGGTTTTTAGGCCAATAAATAAATAAATAAAACCCTACTTCTTATGTTTGGGGGAGGCACTGTCTGAGTATCATCAATCAGGAACCTCAGTTAAATGCAAAAGACATTACCTCAGATAAGGGTAAATAAACTGGATCAGCTTTAATGATTGAAATTCTAGGAAACATTTTCTCTATTATTTTTTAGAACCTGCACATAGATCTTCCTCTTTCCAAGAAACTGAGGATCATACGTATGAGCTGAATATCAAGTTTGCTTTATTCCAATTAGCACTCCTATACTCACAAATTTCAGCATGAATTATTCTGGCCTACAATCTTGCTCATTGTTTTTGCATGCATGCATAACTTCAAATAACATTAACATTACAGCTGTTAAATATTGCCCAGAAGCCTCAAGCAGAGAAACCGTGTGACAATACGCAGTCAGACACCTCCACGGCAGGAAAGACAAGCCCTGCACCCAGAGAAGTGCAACACAGCATAACCTGACAGCTGGAATGATGCCCCATTTCCAGGACAGCACTACACATCTAGTACCAAACAGCAAGGATCTGAAGGTCTCTGCTTCTGTATGCAGTGCTCTACTCCAAAACCAAACCAAACAAACAAAAAGGAAGTCAAAGACTTTCTCCAAATTTAGTTCAATGCTCTATCCTTTTTATTGAGCAAATGATTGAAGAGAGCAAAAAGGCCCTTAAGATCTCCAGTTGCAGGCAAAGAGTTTCATCAGGAAAGGTGGAAGATTCCACACAGTCTCTTAAATATTTTTATCTTTCAACCAGCAGGGGAAAAAAAATATTAAAAAATCAACAATCAGATGGATCTCAGGTCACCAACAACATCAGAAAGATCAGAAGATCCTATCTAATAAGCAAGGACATAATTTTATTTATTAAAAATACATAAGCTGTGCTGCTCTCTCACTCTCAAACACTGTGAAATAGCACTTCACTCCTCAGTGAAAGTATCATCTTTTACAACGACCACAAAACTCTTTGTCTGAGATCCTCTGGATACTGACTGTAGACCCTGTTCTGGCAGACACAACCAGTGTGTCCAAGGAACCTCCACATCTCTGTAGTTTTCTTACCTTCCTAAGTTTTCGCATTCTCTAGAGGCCAGGGAGTTCTGTAAGTTTTATACCTGAAAGTAATGTTTTTGACATCGAATGTATTGACATTAGAGGTTTTCTGTTCATACTGATCATCTCTAAGGCATTCAAGGAAGACACGTAAATAATTTTCTACTCTAGATTTCATGGAGAAAATTTAAATATGGAAAATCATGCTTTGTAGGTTTTGCTGTTGGGGTTTTTTCGACACAGTATGTTAATTAAACAATGCTGAAATGCATCAGAAAATGCTTCAATACCTTTAAAAATTGTTTTAAATGCTCATCTTCGTGTAACCAGTCTTTGTAGAGAGAAGTCCACTGAGACACCAAATGCAAGACTTTTCGTTTCCTACAGGACACATCAGAGTCATCTTCTTTCCCTTGCTGGTTCTTAGCGCAATAGGTACAGTAGGTTAAGGAACAAATACTAAAGGTCTGACTGAAACATAAAAATTAAGTGATGATGAAAAAAGACTTTGCAATCACCTCATTTGCTAATGGAAACATTTTTCACTACATTGCTCAGTTTTAAATGTTTTATGCCATCTGGAGCTTTAGGAGTTTTAAAAACTTTTTGGAATGAAAGTCTCAGTAATAGAAATGTCAGTTCATCCTCTGTGCCAACAGGATTTTTTCCTATTATAGATTAGAGAGGCGAGTCTATAAAAGTAAACTCAATTCAAAAGGAATTATACCATGTTGAGTCATATCTTTTCTGCAGAACTGGGAATGAACCTTTGTCCTGCACACCAATGCCAATGTGAATATCTGAGGGAAGGAGGACAGTGTATCATTTACAACAAGGAAAAACCCAGGCAGAGGAAGTCAGTTTCTTTTTCCCTGCACAAATTACACTATTGGCAGAAATACCACTATTAAAAATTTTTTAAAGGTGAAATAATCTATTTTTACCATTGTTCTGTATTCACAAAGAAAAAACACCAAATGACAAAGGATACCCACTTTGTACATTGTTCCTGTCCTTCTGCTATTCTTTCTTTTATTAGGTGAAAAGATTATGTGTTCACCACAAAAGGTAAACAGTAAAAAAAAAAAAAGGAAAAAAAAAATAAAAGCAAGTTCATATTACAGCTACAAGCTCATTCAAACAATACTCCATAGCTTACTAAAGTAATTGGAAATATTTATCACACCATAAAAGGATCAGAGATTGTAAACACTTCATTTTTTCTCTTCACATATTCTGGAATTTATTACACAGATACAAGTATTCTAAGAATTAGCATACAGGTCTGGATAGGTTTTAATCCTCAAAGTGTAGAAGTGTTGTTTTGTAACAGTTATAAAGATATATACATCTTTAAAGAAAAGCAGCAGACATAAGATTGCATTGCTGCTGTGACTTAGGCACCTGTCCAATACATCTTTCAAGCATTCTTGCGAAATAAGTATGCACATACACAAATGTGTATGTTTTGGATACAGATTTATCCAGAGGCAGCTTTAGCTTTGTACAGTCAACTTCAGAGCAAGAATTTTCTGTTTATTGATTCCTCAGCTATGCAAATTCTAAACATTTTAATAGGTGAATATATGTATGTGTGTGTGTGTGTATATATATGCAATATCTTTTACAGGTACGTGCCAATTAGGGGAACTCATATCCAAATGTGAATTTCATGTTTCCAGTTTGAATCATTTTCTCCACAACCTATGTGAGTTAAGAAAACAATATAATGTGAACTTTGGGCAGCTACAGATTTTAATTTAATTCCGAGTATCATAAAACCTTAAGAAAACTGGACTGGAGAAGAAGAAACCTTGAAAGGTCAGCTAAACTAGTCCATCCAAGTCCACCCTAACTCTTTGACCTTAAGAGAGGCTCAAGTATATCCTATTTTATCCTTGGAATATATCTTCTAGTTTCTTCTTGATATTCTCATATATCGAAGACTCTACCATGTCACACATTTTCTACTCCAGTGTTTCTTTTCTTAATGTACAAACAATATTTCCTAGCATCTAACATGAAACTGTTTTATAGCAATTTAATCTCTCTGCCTCTTGTCCCATCTGGCATTGATATGGGAACAGATTCTTCCCTTCCTCTTTAGGTACCTGAAAGATTGCCCCATTTGTAGTTCCGCTTTTTCAGGAAAACAATCCCAATTCTTTCAATCATTCTTTATAGGTCTTTTTTCCTAGAATAGTGGTAATTCCCATTGCTCTCATCTGAAGACTTCATCATTCATTCATTCATTTTTCTCATTTCTCCTGTTTGTTCACGCATTTCTTGGGGTGTGATGCCAAAATCCCAGGTGTGACCCACCGTATAAGCATGCCACAGTAAATATTAGACAACTGTTCTCTTTTATCACCATTTTTACATGCGACCCCAAAATAATCATGCAGGGTTTGTACTTCAATAATATCAATATGCAAAGAGCAAAACTAACAATCCCAGGCATGCGACTTGCTACTTTTGGTATAAGGCTTGGCAATACCTAAACTGAAGTGTAACACATAATGAAAGGATATTGCCTCAGAAGTGCCTGGCACAAGTCATCAGTCGTCATGAAGACTGTGTACGTGAGAAGGAAGTCATCCAGGAGAGTTTCTGCAGAGGAAGATAAAAAAGCAGAAGCAAAAATACATTAGTGAGAGAAGGAAGAGAGGATCTACTCTTGTTGGCGTGCATGTCAGGAATAGGACCCTCTTCCAAAAAAAAAAGGGTCCAAAGCACACAGTTTACATCAAACTTTAAGTTGATAATATGTTGCCACTGCAAAGATTAGATCCTTTATTTAGCAAGCACATCCTCAGCTCTCAAAAGAACCAACAAGCACAAATATGTACACAATAAGCCACAATTCAGGAAACAGCAAGTGAGAGTCCTTATCACAAACACCACCATCCTGGTTGTCTCTGCTGCATGCACACAACCTTTCCACCAGCTAAATTGTTCTTGAAATTGACAAGAAAAGCTTTTAGTAATAGGAGAAAGAAAGGTGTGATTGCCATGTACTGGGATTAACATCTACCACACTAGCTGAGAACCATGAAAGAAATACAGCTGGACAGTCTTATGGGCATCACTGTAAGCACTGAGAAGTTCTCTCTAAGGTTTATTTAATTGTATTATGGGAGGTTTTTTCCTCCACCTGGTTTCTATCAGCATTAGAAAAACAGGCTGAAGGTATTTGCTGGCAGACCATCACTACCTATTGCAGGTTGTCAGGACAAATGGCAGAGCCAGTTCAGATCCCAGTGTAACTTTCTCATTCCTCATTCCTGTGTCGCACTAGTTTTCGGATTTTTCCAAACCATTTTTTTTACTGCACACAGAAGGAGGCTGAAAGGATTGGGTTTGCTCTAGGATGAGAAGGCTCAGAGGTAATCTTGTGGTGGTCTCCAACACCCCAATGGCAGAGTAGAAATAAGACCAAGCCAGACTTCTCCTGGAGGCGTGCAGCAAAACGATAAGGGGCAAGCATCAGAGACTGCAACAACGGAAAATGCATCAGGATACAAGGAATTTTTTTCCTCTCCTGTGAGGAGAGTCAACCATTGGGACAGGTAGCCTAGACAGACTGTAGAATCTCCTACATCAAGTATATTCAGAGCTTGTCTGGGTAAAGCTCTGAGCATCCTGGTCTTACAGGACCTGCTTCAAGCAGGGGTTTGTCTTCACAGACCCCTTCCAACTGAAATTATTCTACAATTCTTCAACAAATTTGCTTCCAGTTTTAGTAGATTAGTCATATATGAGGTGTGATCTAGGAAAGAATTTGTATTTGGCTCACAAACATAAAAATCTTTCATTTTCTTAAAAAAGAGAATTATATTAGTCTTTTTAACTCCAAAAATAAAAATATTTGTGTTCCCTTTTGCTTCCCAAAATGGTAAGGTTTTCCTCAACTTTTGAGGAGCTCCTGTTCAACGTATTTCTTTGAATTCCAGCAGACATATTATGTTCCCTTTAACAAGAAAACAGGTTTGCACCACCTGCTTTATCAGATAAGAACAGGAACACAGACAGAAGCTGAACAACAACAGATGTAATTCCAATTATACTGCAGCACAAAAAAAACTTGACCAGTATAACTAGTTGTTACTAGTTAGTATGCAGTTGTAATTTAAGTGATGGATTTACAACTGCAAAGACTGAGAGCCAAACCATACCTCACATGAGAAAGCTAAGGCTGAGCACTGATTTTTGTATCCCAGTTTTCTCACCATTCATTTGTGATCTGTTCCAGTCCAAGCTAGTGCTTGTGTACTTGTGTGCAGCTGAAAGCATCCCAGCAGCTTTTCATGCAAAGGCTGCAATTTCACAATAATTTAGACCAATTTCAGTTACAGCTGCCTTAGACCTCCTTGTCAGTGAATTATTGACCCCATAGCTATGGTGCAGGATGACAATAAGAATTCATCCATATATCATTCAATGCCAGACACCATGTGGATATCGCATGGATGGATAGCTAATGACATCCCACCCTGTGAGCATGGGATTCAAAATACCTCCATTGTCTTAAAAAAAATATATAATAAATCAAGCTAGATCAATGCATTTGACACAGCTGGTCTAGAAACAGTCCTGAACCGAAGACGCGTAGCTGAAACTCCTTGCATTCAGAAACAAAACAATTACGTTCTTTATATTTCACTAATATTGTTAAAAATGGTGGAAAGTATTATCTCTGTATAAAAAGAATATTTTGTCTCAGTAAATGAAAAAACATTGTGAACAGCTTGTTCTCTATCTGAAAGGTCATCCATTCATTCTGCTGCACATCTTCTGGGTGATACAATGCCGCTATTAAAGTTGGAGGTTTCACAAACACTTATTTGGAAACTGCTGTGCTTGGAGTCAACAACTGCATTTTAGTTCTTGACTAAACTATGTGACTGTGCAGTGATGCTCAAGAAATCAAAGATACCCTTGCAACAGATTATTTCCCCAGCTTTCAACTCTGCATAGGTGATCATTTGAGTGTCAGCATTACATAGTCATGCGTTCAGAAAATAAATTAAGTACTACCTGAAGGAAAACAGGAATGCTTATCAATGAACTTCTGCAATTGTTCAAAATAGTGTGATTTTTATCTTACTATCTGGTGTTAAAATACCAATTTAAAAGTTAATTTTTAATGCCTGATCATCTGTTTACAGATGTCTACAATTCTTCCAATATCCCAAAGTGCTGGGTAAGAAGAAAGGCTGGTTTTGCTCTGATTTGAAGTTTTTGATTATTTGCTTAAACTTTCTGCAAGAACTATGCTACAGATATTACTAATACAATTCTTTCAAAAAATTAATTAAGGGAAAATCAAAATTGTATGTTGATTCCGATAGCTTATAACAACCTTTTAAGCTCTCTGTTTATCTCACTCTCTCTGCATGCTCAGTCATATATCTATCTGTTTAGTCTCTGGCTTCTAACAACCTTCTCAAAACAAGGTGTATCAACTCAGCCAACTTAAAGTTGCACATATGTATACAGAGTGATCTCCTTTTTCTTCTAAATGCAGAGGAAATGCTAAGAAGAAGAAGAAAAGTTCACAAATTATGATTCCCATAGCTTGCATATAGGCTAGATCTCTTCAAATTGCCTCTGAACTTGTTTAGAAATTTAAACCCTAAAGGAATGTTTTGAACAAAAAAAGTCTGGTTTCTAAATGTGGTCCATTAATAGCACCACTCATCCATTAAATTACTTTAACAAGTAAGCAATGGAAGTGCTTTTGCTAGATTAAATATCTAATGCCAGACATCACCTAAAGACTTTATAATAACATTAATATGTTAAAATGCCTGCACTATCTTGCAGGTATTTCCCTAAAGTTCTGCTGTTCACTGTAACTATCATCTGCATTTTCTTCCTAAATGCACTCTAATTAAAAATCATTCCAGAATGTTTTTTCATGCCGTAGCAAGGACAGAAAACCTGAGGGTATGCTGATTGTTCAAAAATAATTTGTTCAAAACAAAAAATTGCACACTTCTCAGATACTTTTGGACATTAATACATGTTCACAAATAATGATTTGCTGGTCTTAACCTGCAAACAGACAGAAAGGCTAAGTATCAGAGAATTTATTCACAGCAAGTTTTTCATTCTGTGTTAATAATAGCCAATGAGAGCAGTAAATTTGAGTGAGAAAGGGCTCTACGTTGGGCTAATAATTATGAACATAAGTCTTTCTGGGGCTTTTCTGTTTAGTCATAGTTGATTTAAGAGTTTAAAAAGGCAAGCCAAGTCAAATAATTAATTATTTACAGTGCACCATACCCCCACTCAGAATGGCAGTGAAAAGCATACCTTTACTTCTAAATTTTACTCTGTGTCCCAGCTTCTGAATAAATTTGTGACCACTGTTCCCACAGAAAAAGTTTTTTTAGTATTTTTAGTAAACAGGGAGAATAAACTGCAAGTATTAGTTGGCAAAGAAAAATTGCCATTGGAAATGGGGTCTTTGTGCAAAAGCCTGTGATGCTATGCTATTTTTTTTAATTTCTCTTCTTCATGAATTTTTTATTTAGTCATTTTCTTCTAGCCATCAATCTAATTTTTCTTTGTTCCTCATGATTTGCCTTTATTTGGCTAAGCAATTATTACAAAGTATGCAGTTAGCTTGCAGCTACAGAATATTTCATTTCAAAGACAATATCAAGCATTTTAAAGCTTCATTAAGACATGCAACAAAACCAGCACGAGTTCAATGGGCTCCTGTTCTTGCAGCTGTTTGAGGGCAGCTTTAGGCAGCAATCTCACTGCACTGAATGTGTGCAAGTACTGTAGGCATAAAAATAATAAAAAAGCAGGCACTGTGCTTGTTTCTTATTAAATAATCAATTCACAACAGCTTCTACTGAGACAGTTTCTCATGGGCTGCATGTACCCTCTCTTTCCCCAGGTGAAATAAGGCTGTGTAGACACCAACTTATCACTTAGTACTGCTCTTCCAATCTTTCTGTGCTATAAAGTCCTTCTGCAAGATACACACAGTGGCTGGGGGATGGCAAGAGCAGTATATAGACGTGAGATGTTCTGACACAGATGAACTACACAGGGAACATCTGCTTTCAGCTGGTAACTAAAGGACCCAGCAATATGTCTACAAGAGAAGTTGCAACTATACTGCATGTGTAAGGTGATGACAGCCAATGGCAACAACTGTGTATTTGGATGGGGAAATGGGATCTTGAGTCCCAGAGACAACAAATGGTTATATATTTGGATAAACAACACACTGTATATTCCCCTGTACTTCAACAGAGAGTTCCCTGCTGCTTTCCATGTGCCCACTTACCTCTCTAACCAGATCAGTCCCTTTCTCTCTGAGAGGGCAACTCTATAAATATTAACTCAATGTGAGGGCATGTTTTTAAATGCCAGGAGGGTAGAAAGGGTTTCTCACAAGAGTTTACACACCAGACTTCATTTTTCAATGGTTTCTTTTCTCCTTTCTCTACATTCTTCTCTAGGCAGGTTATCAATTATTAAGCCTTAGGACAGAAACAAATAATAGATCTATCCATGACACACATTTAACAAATCAGGACAGGCAGTACACTTCATGGTGTTGCCCTAACAGCTGTAAGCTCTTCTCAAACTCAAGCACCTTTTTAAACTACCACAGTGGTATAAGGCATCAATGGAGCAGTCTCACATTAATAAATTTTTACATAAACATGAAAAGAGACTAAAGGAAATGCCTTTACAAATGGGGTGAAAGTTAATTATTGTTTATTAAATTTAATATATTTGCGGATAGTTTTTAAAAAGCAAGTATTTCAGTTAAGCCATCACATAGAATAGGTAAAGAAGGAAAAGTAAAGAAATATTGCAGTGTTACAGACAGATGCACCTCTCTAACGTATTATTTACTACCATGCATGTGCACCAACCAGTGTCTTTAGACCACCACAGCTAAAACACAAACATGCTCAATTGCTCAAACTGTATGCAGAATAAACCTGTTGTGCTAATATTAGACACCCTGTCCAGCTAAGCCAGACGTAATGATTTCTAATGCCAGCACTGAGTCTTTAATCCCTTTATACCCACAAGAAGAGACAACTTGAAGACAAATTCCAGTTTGTCCTGCTTTTCTTATCACCCTGTTATATCCCCAGTACTTCTTGTTTAGCTGCTTCTGAATGGCTGCCAACAGCAACAAAACAAAACCAAACTTGTGAAAAATAAGCCAAAGTCCAGCCACTTTCTGTGACAAAACTGATTGCCACGATGACAAGAACAGTTCTCTTTCTCATACTGGACTTCACAGGCCAGCTTTTCACACTCCCCTTTTTCCTCTCTAAAGAATTTTGGTTTCCATGTTCTTTCTTTGCCATTACATGTTTATTTAAATATTAAGAAAAAACAAAGCTACGCAAAACAAGGTCAACAGAATTTTATATATGCAACACATAAACCTTTTTCCTTATAATTAGATGGTTTACAAAAGATAACTTCCTATATACAGAGGAGTATAAACATATAGATACTGTGTATATAGACTTTATATTCCTTTACCTGCAGTTTGTCTGTGTCACGTACTGTTAGTTGAGCAGAGGGTACAGATAGTGAAATCTGTTAAACTGCAAAGAAAAACAACTCATCTGGGTTCGCTTTTTTCTGAACTTATCGCCATTCTGAACCCAAACCTCTTCCACTTTGCACTGTATAAATCCATTGTGAATGGCTGTGCACGAATTACAGAAAGATTTAAGGATTTTTCAGACTTTTATTCCACACTAAATCGGCTTATAAGAAAATACAGATAAAGTACTGGAATGCAAGTTTTTTTCCACTTTATGCAAAGTGGCTACTCAGCCTTCTCCAAGGATTTGCTGGAGGAGGCCAAACCTGGATGGAGATTGAGGGGGGCGGGGAGGGGAAAGAGTGCCTGAATGAACAAGCCACAGAAAGTCACAGTTAACTTGTAGGTTAAAACTACTCCTAGAGCAATTTTGTAGTGGCAGCCCTTACTGTGCTACACAGCAGTTGTGGCTTTCACTATGAGTATGAGAGAATTAAACTGAGTAAGTAAATGAAAACTCATGCACTGAATTTATAATATTACTCTCTAAACTCTGTGCATTTCAAGCTGAGGAAATTGCTAAATGCCTTTACTGCTCAATTTATCTTTCAGAAACATACCAAACAGAAGGAGATCATAAGATCACACTGAAGCATGTTAGAACCTAAGTATGATGTATCAATGGGCAGGGTGTAGGAACTCCAGCAGCATGAAATGTGGATGGGGTTTACACACACATTTTTCAAACCAGCGCAAACTGAGTTTTGAGCAGTAATGACACTTCGGAGCTTTGGGGGCCGATTTTTTGAGAAAGATAAAGATGGAAAGAGAAATAAGTGTATTTTGGACAACACACAACAAATTCTAAAAATCTCTGGCTATGCCATTTACCATTTGTGATCATGGCAAAAACGATGGGATGACCATATGGTCAGCTCCTGACATCCCCTTTTGTAAATACACTTTCCAGTACTAGTCAGAATTCCAAATTTAAAAACCACCAAAAACCTCAAAATTTGATCTCATCTACATTCACTGTGTCCTCCCTACCTTGCAGGACCAGCCACTTCTCTTCAACATTTAGCTAGGCTCATTCTTCAGAGTATACTTGGGGGAAAAAAACTCCAAAGCCAATGGAATCCTTTGTGGTTGTTATCTTCCTCTGTATGACTGAAAAGCTGAGCTCAATAATGCTAATGTACCTTATGACTTCAAAGCAAATACTGGAAATATATTTTTTAAAGAAAATATTCACTGGTGGGGTTAGGAATACCTGCTCAGAAAGAGTTAAAACTTGCACTTCTCATCATCATCAAGAAAAGCAGCCCTGTGAGACAGGGTTACAGCTGGGCACACAGACAGATGAGCTCCTTGTGCCTGAGTAAAATGGATACTGATTACTTACTATTCTATAGGGAATAGACTTTTTTTTTTTGCTATTTTAAATATTCACTCACCAAGTTCAAATTAAACTAAATGAGGGCTACAGCATTTTCAAGTTTTTCAGCCTCTCAGTGCTGAGAGCTCTTAACACTAAGAACATTCCTCTTGCTCCTTTCTGTAAAATGAGGAAAATTATGATCACAGACACTCAAGACAGACACTGCTACATGTAGAATTTTTGCTTGTTTTCGTTCACATCATACTATGCAATGCTCTGAAACCTTTCAGCAATGCAAATGCATGTCTAGCCAGTTGTAGTTGTAATCGGAAAATTGCTTGTTCTGTAGAAATGGAAAAACGAGTTGAGAACAACTCTTTCCAAAGATAGGAGTTTCTCATAATCTGTAATTCCACAGCAATTTACTAAAAATGTCAGGATGTCTCTGAGTACAAACAGTACATGCAAACTGCTAACATTACTATCTGATCTAGCAAGATATTGCTCATGTCTGAGAGGGTGCTGAGTGGTCTGAGATCTCCCTTGCATTCAGCAGATGGCAATGGCACTCAGGACCTTGCAGGATTAACCCTTAATCCAAAATTAAATCCTCTAAAAATGCTATGCCAGCATGGACACAGCACAAAGAAAAGATGAGAATTATATTGAAATAAAAAAACTTAACATTGGAATGGAAATGGAAAAAAGAACATTGATATATAATTTGTTGCTAATGTATTAAAACAATTATAGTAGTTATGTCATCTAACCTCCAAAGCACTGAGAAATCAATGCACAAAGGAATAAAGAGCAAGCCATTAATTTCAGGCATTAGGTTAGAAAAAGAATATACAGAAGGGCAAGATATTTAACCTGTACAACCGGAATTTTTATTACAGCACAAAACTCAGAACTAGGAATAATTTCTAAGGTCATCTCCCAGAGATTTCTGGCAGTATTTTAACATCCGCAGAATGAATCAAATGCATTCTGTCTGGTAAGGTCAAAGATCCTCCTAAAGTTGCATTCCAGCTGCTGCTATCACATGTATTGGAGCAGTTTCATATTTTGTTTGAGGGACAAAAAAGCCCTGAAAACACAGCCAGAGAGCAAATGTCACACTTGTCTAGCTTTAATGAGGCACTCATTTTTCTACATAGAAATTTGAAGCGCTTTCCCCCCAGGTAGGAGAGAGCCCTGGCGATTAATGTTCAGCTATAATGGTTGGGGTTATTTGAAATTATTGAACAAATCCACTAGGCCTTATATATTTTGAAGTATTAGAAATATTGCCAATAGCAGTCACCCTAAGATATTGACACTTTTTGTTAAAAAAGCCCTTGACTACTGCAGCCTAAAACACTCAACCTTTCCTCACAGTGAAGCCTCACTTGACAGTAAACTGAGGTATCTTAAAGCACAGGTGAAGCCCTCACAAAAGCTTCGCTGCAAAAGGCAGCCACTCCTTGTTCACATCAGGCATCTCCCAAAGTGCTTTAGGAGAAAAACCCATCCTCTCTTTCCATCGATTGTTTAAAATAAGCCAGCCAGGCCAGGATTGCCTGGAGCAGCAGGATGGAAGATAAAAGATTAAATGGTTCCCTTTCATCATTCTGCCTGGGGTCCAGCTGCCTTATGGGGCAGAAGAGAAGGACAGGCACAGCAACAGCACAGCATGCTGGTCTGCCCTCACTGGTTTTCACCTGCAACAGGCACACTGCCTGTCACCCATGTCACCAGCGTGTCTCGGAAAGTCCTATGAGCAAGTGCAAGGCAAGTTTCTGCTTTCCTGCCTCTGCCTTGCACCAGGACTTTTTTGCATCCCACCCATCACCCTCTCATCCAGGAGCCTAAAGAGATGCAATGCTCTCCAGCCCAGACCCCTCAATGATACAACTTCCAGGTGCCACCAAGAGCTGTCACTGCCTCAGTGGGGCCATTCAAGACCTTTTGCTGCCTGGTGGCACCCCAGTCATCGCCTACAGCCGTCCTCAGCAGCAGACAGCAGCACACATGAAGAGGCTTCCTCACCTGTCCCCTCTGCCACTGTGAGCTGGGCCCTACTAAGTGGGTGCTCAAAGGTGCTTATGGCTGCTCAAACTTTCTGCCATGACCACTAGCTCAGCACACATCTGAGTCTAAAGGGAACTTTAAAATTAGACTACACATTAGACTTCCAGAAAGCTAAAATAAAGGAAGATGCAGTTAGTCTACATTCTTTTCATCTTTGCTGTCCAACACTGGTACAGCATTGAAGAAGAACCAAGTTTCAAGCTCAGCATGCCTCTCTCATCACCGAAATGGAAAATTATCTCCTAGGAAACAGTAACCTTCAGAATTAATGTTATATATAAATATAAAAACATCATCACAATAATTAAAAAATTAAAAAATAAGATTGTGAGTTCTTCATTTTTGGGTCTTCAACTTGAGATATTTTAACTTTTCAGTGACATTTCTAAGAATATGAACCAAAAATTTGTTTACAACCCAAAAATAACGTCTACATGTATTTTAAAAAATCTTAATTGGCAATATTTTCTAATACATTATAAGACTATTTAACTTCACTTCCTAATGACAGGCTCCAAAATCCACAGCATTTGGACAATATCCAGTCCAGCAGATGATGACAATTACTGTATAGTGACCAGAATACATTCCATACCAGTACATAGCATGGATAAAGGGCAGGTCAAACTACATGTGGCAATGCCACATCTAAAGCTCTGCATGTTCAACGCCTAGACTTCTGTGTGTGTTGTTAGTCCCATCACCTGCTGCTAACTGCTTTCCATACCAACCAGAGGGATAGGTCCCTTCAGAGAACAGAAATGTATGGATCTGCACTGTGTATTTTTAAAAGTGTTTAGCAAGAAGCTTTGATCTGGTATTTTCCCCCTACAAAGCAGCAAGGGGAAATTCCTTTGTGCTTCAGCCCAGGGAAGAAGATATGAGAAGAATCCTGTTTGCCCCTGGGAGCCAAATTATCATAAATATGCTAAGCAGTGCAAGCTCCCCAACATGTGGCACCGGAGCATGTGCAGTAAACATCACAGCATCTCCTCAGGGAAGCCAAGCATGACAAAGCCTCCACTGGCAAAATGCTCCTGGCTTGTGTAGATTTGGCAGAACTGCCTGCAAAGGGAATGATGGCATTTTCATCTGAGCAAGAACTGTTGGATTTGGTCCAAATCTCTGCAAAAGATGGCAATAACATGCACTAGACTAACATACAGACCACTGAATTCTTCCAGTGCATGAAACAGCAATGCATTGGGTCAAGTAGTGGGACACTTCTGGTGTATTGGGTCACACAGACTAGGTGAGGGTCTTGCAGCTGTGGCCCACTGTCATGTAACCTCAAAAGCAGCGACTCACTTGCCAACATCTTCTGACATATGAAGGCCAAAGGCTCAGCAAAGGTGCTGCATAGATGCAATGTGTTACAGGCTCTGCTGGGCAGGGGGCAAGGGGGAGGAGGAAGAGAGAATACATCTTGCAAACCCCACTGGAGACCTGATAGGCTTTTTAGCATGCTGCAATCTCACTGCAAGGCTGAAGGACGCACTTCCAGCATATTGCCTGAGGTATACAATAGTTTAGGTTGATGGACACAGACTCCTTAGGTACCTCTGAAATAACTTATCTAATATCTAAACACCTACAATGCACAGCAGTGACTTCCTTGCACTGGGAGGGGGACAGCGGGAAAGACGCGACACCCAAAAGAACGCTAAAAACAAACAGGGCCATATTTTATACTTGTATCTTACATTTCCACACCTGCCTTCCTCCCTGCTCCCCAGACAGTGAAGCACAGCCTCACAGCATAAAACCAGAACGAGTGTCAGAGCACTCATAAGGCAGCTGCATTTTGCTTCCCCTTGTGGTGAATGAGTTCCAAAAAAAACCCTAATGCGTTTTGTGATGGTGGTGTTAAAACACAATGTTACACTAATTGCAGACTTATTTACATGATATGTGTGCTTTTATTATGAACCTGAAATTGTACTTGCTATACTGAGACATCCAAATCATTCCAATGACAGGTTAACAAGTAATTAAAGACACTTTTTCTCATTATTACAATGTAATGGAAGACAGCAATAAAAAAATGCCTTGTACACAGTCTGTGTATGTATTAAGAACATCTAAAAACTTCAAACTACCAGGTTTGTTAGTACAACCCTGTATTGACAGCAGAATTAAAGAAATAACAAAGATTCTTGCTTGCACAGTTTAAAGATCATACAGGGGTAAGACATGAGGAACATACATTATCCAGAGTTCAGCTGCTTGTGAATATTAAAATACCTGCACGGGCACATTTCCCTGTGGCAGGAGGACCATGTTCTTGTGCAAGGACCTTCAGCTGATTGCAATACACAGTGGTTCAACATTACACCTTTCTATTGATAATTTTCAAACTATTTTCACTCATCGGAGAGCTCAGCATTAGATCCTTGATTCAGATGTACTGTAGTTACACAAGGATTTTATTTGACAGTATTGCTTATTTCAGTTAAATAAAGCAGAGATATTAAGCAATTACTGGATGGAAACCCGGTGGGTAATTTTCTAAAGGTGTATATTCTCTGTTGCCATTATTTTGGATTTTTAGTGCTATGTATTGATGTAGTCACAAAAAAATACGTGCAGAATAATACCTCTCAGACAGGCATAACTTTCAGATGGTATAGTCCAGCTTTTTTCTTTTGTATCTTTCTTTTCCAAGTCTTACAAGATCCTATATCTTTCATGTACACACTAGAAAGCAGCTAATCCAAGAGATGTGTTCCCTGTCTTGTAGAAACTGTTCAATTTTTACTCCTCACCAACACTGCTAGCTGTTTCTTGGACTTTCCATGGGGCATAGACCAACCTCCTTGGTAGAGTTGTACACCCTACCTTTCTGCAGAAGCATACATGAATCCAGTGCAGTGTTTAGAATCAAGGTAAAAATAATGAACTGCAGTAACACATAGGATATTGAATTAAGCTGGGCTTCTTGGTTCATCTGCTCCATGACCACGTTTCACCACTACTCATAACATTTGGCTGTGAACAGCGCTTGCTGCTATCTTTCATTTCTGTCGTTCTTTTTGGCCATAAATGCCAACACAGTTTTTATAAAATGTGCTTTATTTTTTCAGTGTACAGAGATAGGGAGGCAGACAGGCTCAGCAGAGGCTGGAGGTATCTGCCAAGGCTGAATCCAAACCCAGCGTCCTCCCTCCCATTCTGCTCATCTCTCGATGGTCCCATAAAGATAAGTCCAGTGCATTTGGCCTCCTGCCAGCAAGGCCAACAGAACCGAACGTGAGATGCAGATGGTGATCCCACTGCAGATCACCTTTACCTATCAAATTTCCAAACCTTCTTCAAATTAAATAAGCTATCAACAGCATACTTTCCTTCAGCATTTCTTCTTTCTTGTTCCCCAGAGGAAAATGGCCTTTGCAAGTGAACTGTCCAACTGTCTGTCTTGCTCTCCATCACCCGTGTAACCTTTGATTCTGTTAACAAATTTCAACCAAATTTGAGACAGGGCAGCAAATACTCAAAGACACTATGCTCCTGTAAGTAATGGGAGTAAGTGCATCTGTAGAAAAAAGAAAGAGACAAATTATTGTCTCACTGAAGGAAAGGCTGCTATTAAGCATAGCTATGTTTGTAGACAAAATAACTCAGCCAAAGGAGATATACTGATAGAACCTCAAGTTGTTGCTGATAGGGCTGGGTTTTTTTGATTAAAAGATACAATCTCAAACACTGGGACTACAAGCATCGCTGAGATCGCTCCTTATTTAAAATTCTGCGAGCTGTGTCCATACCCAGTTCCCTAACAAGGCTTCCTATCACTGCTGTTCCCACTTCTCTGCTGCACCAGGTTACTGGGTCTTCTCTTAGTGGACCCTATACATTCCCAGGGCAGAGCACCATCTCTTACTCTGTGCTTGCATAGCACCAATCACAGACAGTGTGGCTTCTGAATGCCTGTATCTATGTAAAAATGATAACTCGCTTATCTTCCCGCATTTTTTTTTTTTTTTTTGCAAATAAGGTTTTTTTCCATTAAACAGCTTTAGTTATTCTGTTAGTCATTAAGGCCAATTATAAAAATCCATATTTTTTTTTCTTACTAAGAAGCAGTATCTTTTCTATATCATCCCTGACTAGTCTAAGGAAAATCACTAATTACATGATGACAGTCTCACACTGCAATTGCTTGTCCATGGCTGCAGCCTGGTAGACACTTCTGCTACATGTAACTACTTACACCTACTTTCAAGTTACAAAATAGTGAGCATGTATTTATTTTTACTAAAGAGTGCCTGTCAGAAAAGGTAGCAAAGCATCTTAAAGGAAGACTCTGTGGATTATGTACCACTCTTTAGTTAGCTACATACTTCCTACATAAGAATAGGTATTTAAAAGCAATCTTCCAAATCAGTTTTTAGAAACACATCACTGATTACAGTAAATATATAGGAGCTGGAATAAATTCCATTAGGAGCTGCTGTTTTAAAGACACAGCAGCCAACATCCCAGAAGGACAATGAAGTATGATATGCAAGCTCATTTAATCCCTGTATCCAATTACAAGGAGAAATAAATCATCACACACATGCCTATGTCTGAATTTTAAGAAGTAAATAAATCATGAATAGTCAAGCCAAACACTATGAATCTCTGGGTTCACAGATTACCAGGGGAAATGGTGCATTCACTTCCCATTTGAAATGAAAGCATCCAAAATCTATTAACAATATCTTATTATTTTAACATAAATACAAAGCTACTCTCTTTTTTTTTGTTGTTCAGTTTGGCACTTGAACATACAGAGCTGCCATTCTCTACAGTAGGGAACGCAAAATCCTAACAAACACTGACCTCAACGGAGCTTGTATATGGTCTAATGACAGACTTTGTCTCTCTGCCCTCTCCCCTAAATTACAAGGGTTCAGAAGAGGAGCTGGCCACCTTGCTAACACTTTGAATAGCAGAACTCCAGCCAACTGCTCCTGCCCTTTGCTGTAAACTCCCATATCCCATACCTACATGACTGTACCCTCTAGAAGGATCGGAATATTCTTCATTCATTAAGATAACCCAGTACAGCAGTTCCTTGCAAAGTTGGTAGCACTTTCTGTTTTCCAGACACTTTAAGAAAATTATTATTAAAGATGTACTGTCCTTTGTAATCAAGAACATAGTTGTAACTTCCCAAATTGCGTCTTACTAACCTTGATTCCCTGAACAAATTTCCAATCCTTTAAACTGAGATGCTAAATCAAATGCCCAGGGGCCCATCTGCTTGTCAAAACCCTCAACCAAGTAGGAAGATCAGATTATCATTAATACTAACACAATCTGTATGCACAGATCAAAGAAAAAAACCTGTTTAAAATATTTACACTAGCTGCACAAGCTACCCATGAGATGTGCTGAATCTTTTGCCTAGAGAGATGGGCCATCACACTGGAGACTGCAACAAAATTTTCCTCAACCCAGTGACACAGCACTGGGCTAGACCTCAGGAAAATGCTTTCTTATTGCTTTGCAACAGAAGAGAAAAATTTGGAAGAGTACTGAAGGTCTGGGGAACACTTGGGAGAAGCCCAGCTTCAGCTGGCAGAGACCCTCCTCCCCTGCCTACATGTTTAGACTTAGCTTGCCCAACATGCTCAGGTTTCTGAACTGACCACATCCCAAAAATCTCCACAGGTATGGCTTTGGAGCTTCTGCCCACAGCAAACCCCAGGGGGTCCAGGAGGTCTCTTCTCCCAAGTAACTGGTGACAGGACAAGAGGAAATGGCCTCAAGTTGCACAAGCGGAGGTTTACACTGGACATTAGGAAAAATTTATTTACTGAAATAGTGGTCAAACATTGGAGCAGTCTGCCAAAGGAAGTGGTGGAGTCACCATCCCTGGAGATATTAAAAAAAACCTGTAGATGTGGCACTTCAGGACATGGGTTAGTTGGCATGGTGGGGTTGGCTTGGCAGTTGGACCTGATCTTAGAGGTCTTTTCCAACCTTAGTGATCCTATGACTCTCTGAAGGCAGTGGCTACCCAAGGGCTCCCTACCCATCAAGCAGCTCCACTGAGCAGAGTACACAGCCCCAGCACAGATGCCATCTGCAAAACATTTGCAAGCTGTGTGTGACCCAGGAGCCCTACAGCACTGTTATGAGGAGCGCAAGGAGGGAGCAGACAGCATCCCTTCACCTCCCAGGCCTGCTTGGAGGGACAGCCCTTCGGGGTTGGGGGAAGAGGACAGGGAGGAGCCTGCAGCACGGCCAGGGCCAGGGCTGCTGCCTCACAGTCAGGCTGGGCTCTAGCAGGCCAGACGTTTGCTTCTATTTGCCCAACCTAATAATTAGTCAGAGGCCCCTACGCAGTCTCTTTGTTCCTGCCCGTGGCCTGACGGTGGAGGTGTGGAGGTGTTTCACTTGCCAGGAAGTGGGGTGCGTGTCTGTGTGTTGAATATCTAAATCATTCAGTTGTTGCCTCCCTGCCACCGCTTGCTGGCACATACTAGTATGGAAATTTTCCACCTGCCCTTTAGAGACTTATCTCGACAGAGAGCAATGCAACAGTAAGAGGAGAAGCCGTAGTCACCATAATAGGCAAAATGTTTGCATCTGCCCATTATTGGCAGTTTCCATGCTTTGTGGCAATGCTGCACACTCACTGCGGCTTTAAGACTTTGAATGAAAATGCCCTGACAACAGGGATCTGACAAACGCTATTTGTTTGTGGCTGTTTTTCCTTGTTGCTTGTTTGCTCCCAGCTTGTGGCTTTGCATCCCTCATGATACGCTAACAGTAACAACAAACAAAATCCCATGGACAAGGCTCTATCGGAGCGGGGAATGAAACCCAACAAGGGTTTCATTATTGTATTGATGCCAGGGCTCTGAATTCACAACTGGGAGAGAACAAAACCAGTATCTGGCTTTCGGTTTTGAGCTGCAGTGGTTCCTAGAGAAAGGCGAACCAGCCCTAAATCCTAAGAAACAGGGGTGGGAGAGGGTTAAAGAAAGGCTACTATGGGAATCCAGAGTTGTGGGCAGAAGGGGGAGGAGGAAGGATAATGGCAGGAAGGGGATGCAGGGCGCAGAAAAAAAAGGAAAGAAATTGAAAAGCAGTAGAGGGTGAGGTATAAAGGCCTCTAGCAGTCCCAGGTCAGACAGCATGATTTCTCCATGATTACATCCCTGATTCTGGCAATTTATATCTCCATCAAAACTCAAGTTCAAGCAATGGAATAAAATCACAATTCATCCCAAATGCTGTCACAAGAAAGCTTAAGTTTTTTATTATTAGCTTCCATCAAAATTACATCCATCAATGCTGCCATTTTATTTACATTGATCTATTTTCCCCGTCCTCCCACCCCCCATTTTTTTTGACCTCAGTGTCCTTGAAAACAAGCCGTTACATTTTCACTTCAGAGAGAGTACTGATGATTTCAGAAGGATCTCACAGGCTTTTCTGAACTGAGACAAGGTCATCTCATGATCTCAGCCTGGCTCAGGAGACAGCAACGTGAGCTGCTGCCACAGCTACAAGTCATATCAGTATTTTTCACCTTGTCTAAAAGATGGGACAAGCAATTTACTTTATTGCAGTAACTGATGCAATTCGGAAGAGCTCTTTCTGCCAGAACCAGCTATACCTCGTGAGGATAGCTGACATCTCAAGAGAAGTCTTTAGCTCTCAAAGTGGTGTAATTCTATTCCTATTTCAATCTCTCAAAGGATCAAAATTGACTTTTTTTTTTTAAAGAATTGTCTCCAATGCCGACCACATAGACTCTCCTAAGAGGTGTTATATACCCCAACTGATATCAAACTGAATCAAGCCTTTCCTTCTAAAAAAAGTGACAGCAATTTAAAGATTGCATTATGAGCTTACCAATGGAAGTTAATGCACAAAGCTTCTGAATTTATACCGAGTGTATTCTGCTCCATTATCTCCTTTTTAGACAGGCATCTCTGCTCTCATATAAGTATTCCTACTACAACCATTTATTCCTACACCCAACCGCTAATCATCTGACTTGGCCACTAAAATCAAAGCCCAGCAAGATAACATAAACGACAGCAGAATTCCCTGCCAGCCTCATCCAGCACATAGCACATCTGGCCTTCAGTAGCTGCTGCCACAGCTGCTCTTCTCTTTTCCCCTTGAATAGGACAGAGGAGGCAGCAGCCAGCGTTAGGGCAAGGCAGAGCTGAGCTCCACTGCACTTGATAATCCGGAGAGTGTTGGCACCGGTTTGCCAATGCCACAGACAGGCTTTCTCAAGAAATAGCATTTATTCAACTACACAGCAAGCAGAGGCATTCAGTACTGTAATGCAGCTCAGAGTTGGCAGCTATTAAAGGGAGCCTTAAGGGCCCGCAGAAAGCCTCATCAGGAGGCTTTGCATTGAGAAATAGGCAGAAATCTATTACAGTTAATGGTTCAGAAATAGGTCTTGGGCTGTGGCTTTTTGTTCTTTACTTCCCGGGGTGTCCTCTGAGCACAGGATTTACAGAAAACAGTAAGGTGGGAAACAACACAACTGCATCAGCACTCTGTACAACAAAGTATCACCTAATGGTAGTAGCAGGTAGCATGATAGGAAGCTTAATAAGGTAATGATATTTGTAGTTTGGCTAAAGTCAAAATCAGCCACGCTTCTGCTCACAAAAAGACAGAAGCTGCTACTTCCATAATACCGTGAAACTGTTTGAACTCGAGGCCTGTTAAGAAGGATTGCGGGGGAAGGAGGAATTAACAGCGTGAGAGTAAATTTAGTTCACAAGGGGAAAAAAGCAGCTTTGAAGAACAGATTTCTTTCAGTTTCTTAATATACAACCTCAAAGTACAGGTCTTTAGTGAATCCCTCCTTTCACCCTATAGGCAGGGAATGAACACACTCTTTATATTCCTCCAAAAATGTTCATCTCACAGAAAAATAATTGTATTATAGCAACTTTGAGCACTGGAAACACTGGAATTCAAACCCTGAACACAGAGTATGAAACATATTCTTGGACTCAAAGATGTGGCAAGCATGTCAAGATACAGTTTTATGTCAGCATTCTCACATAAAAATTCCATTTCCCCCCCCCAATGAAAGCGTCTTTCCAAAAAAAAATCTTTCAGAGCACCATCTCCAAGTTTTATAACATTACAGAGTCAGCTCTTGGGAAGGAGTGCTCTGCTCTGTTCTGAGAAAAGCTTTTCAGTTATCAGCCATCTCACTAAGCACTAATAGCAACACAGGAGTCATTAATGGCCAGACACCTCTCTTTATGTTGGCAGATGGTGAATGTCCATGTTGTGGAAGAGGAACACAAAAAGAGAGTACTGAAGACACTGTCCACTTTCAGAACAGTCTGCAAGTCAGGAGTTGACAGTAAAAAGCCGTAAGAAAGAAGGAAAGGAGAACTGCACTAAGTGGTGAGGATGAGTAAAAACCAGTAAAGATGGGAGATGTGTTGCTATTTCTCTTATGCTACTCTCTTACAAATTATGTCTCACTTTTCCCCTACTAGAAACAGCAGCTTGGAGATAACTGTGTATATTTTATAGTTAGTCAGTTTCAATGAGCCACATTCTGCAAAAACATGAAGACAGGGCTGTATCTGGGGGCTGAGAGGATCTAGAAAGTTGGGTCACCTTCACAGTAAGGTTCGTCCTCTCCCTTCATACAGTTCACACTTGGTGGTTGGATCTCACTGCAGCAGGGGAATGGATGATCTTTAAGGTCCCATCCAACTTTAACCATTCTGTGACAGAAGTCTTATAGAGCTACCACAGTTTAGACTCATTTCAGAATTCGGCTGACTTTTTGCTAGGCCCCAATGAATGTTGACTTCCTTTGCCTTTGACATTCTTACAGCTCACCAGAACCAGTACGACATTAGTTGCAACACAGAAAGGGTCTGGCCTGCTTCACCTCCAGACCCTCAGCTGTGGAACTGACCCAACCTCCAGAGTAGCATTTAAGCCAGTGAGGGAATTGACCCAAGTTCTTGTCATACTTCTAAGATTACATCTCCTCTGTAGAGTGATATCTCTTTGGCATGACCACTATGTAGTACTTCAGTTTTCCTTTTTGCCTTTATAGCCCTCAGTCCCAGCCTTCCAACCTTGGAACACTACTTATTTCTGCTAGATTTGGCACTAACCAGCCATACTCAAATGATTAGAAAAGGACTCCGATGAAGGTAGAAACTAAGAGGCAACCTCTACTACTCTTTTAATCACTAAAATAGAAACATTTTTATAAAATAAAACCTTCAAAGTATTTTTTATCCCTGCCATACTCACTTCTTGGCTTAACACAACCAAACAACTGGCAATTATCAAAAGCACCATTCTGAAAAAAGTTCTACAGATGTATTTCTCAAATATACAAACATGTAACTGTATAATCTCAGCCATATAATCCATCTGTTAATTAGAGATTATATGACCATATATTCTTTTGTATATTCAAAATACTTACGCTATTAGTTTGATAATTCATATCAGCTAGACTTCCAATGTTATTAGGGTGAAAGTGATTTTACAAGCAAATTATTAAAACTCTTTAGGGTCACATTGGCTTTTCAGAAACCTTATCAAATTCCTAGTGTCAAAACAACTTGTCTCCCAGGTACCTCATCAAAATGTTTTTATCCCCCAAGTCTATCCTGCAGTAAAACAAATTATCACATTTTGCCTTTTACAACTTAAAAAAAAAAAAAGGCTTTTTCACTGTCAAAAAATTCTTCGATCTTCACCCCTAAAAAAAGTTCTTCTACTAGACTTGCACTTCCCAGTTCCTTTCTGCTCAAACCACTAAAATCATCAAAACGCCTGATACTGTCTACAATGCGCAACTTCATTATAAATGGTTTCACAGTAGGCTTTCATGATGGCTCCTTATGACTTTCTCACATAGCAAAAGGTGACATCTAGCTATAATGAACGACAGAATTACAGAGAAAACACTGAAGAACTAACCATACTATGATCTAATTGACTATCATATATAGTATGTAGCTTTTTCTTCAGCAAATTTGACTAATACACAGAACACATTAAATACGCGGGGTCCTACCATCACTCACCAAAGCTATTCTTGCACAAGGGAAAAAACAATTTATTTAAGTGCCTGAGCTGCCAAAAGGAGACTAAGTGCTCCTGGGTGCACTGAAATCATGGGTTTGCCTGATGGCTACCTCACATATTTTCCCTCCTTGAGAAAGTCTACTTTGCTAGGTGTGCTTACACCATGAACAGTATTTGTGGTGATGAGCTGAAAAAATACCATCAGTATCTACAGAGAGAGTGCTGACCATAAAGACAGAGCCCTGATCACTAAGGATGTTCATCATTCCTTTGACTGCCTCAAGTTTCCCAGCCATTGGATATAAAAGTGAGACAATCCAGAAGCAGCATTCCCAGACTCTGCCTTTCTGAAAGTTTGCCCTAGACAAGCTTTAGTGCCCAAGTGCAAAAAAAACCCTTTTTCCAGCTCCGACTCCTCATTTCCTAGAAATAAGGGTCCGAGCTCCTGCCAGGAGACAGTAATTTAGACATATTCCCCTCGCTGGCATTTCCTATTAGCTTAGGCACCACGGTGTGTGACACATTGTCTGTAGTGAACCCAGACATGGCTCTCATTCTGAGAGCTGATTCAGCTCACTAATGTGTCAGAAATAATCCTACCGAAAAAAAAAAAATTAAAAAAAAAGTTTCCTACTAAGTTACTTAGATCTACTTGGCACAAGGTCAAACCAAGTATAGCAGAAGAGAAGGGGCTACAAGGCAATGAACAGAAGGACAACTAGAGGATGTCAGATCTTCCCACCTGAGCAGAAGCCAGTGTCACTGCCGGCAGCCTTGGTCCCAACCTCATGATATCCTCAGTACTCCTGGTTCTCTTGTCCCAGCTCCAGGCCCCAACACACCATTTGCAAAGCCATTCAGCAGAAACCTGCTCACTCTCTGCTGCCAACTGAACACACGCAGTTGCCCTACCAGAAGGAATTAGTATCTTATTTATAACCTTAGATTCTGATTAATTGTTTCCAAACTGCAATGTGCTGCACGCGATACACTCGGTCAGATCAAAGATGCCCATAAATAGAACCAGGTCTTTGATGCAGGCCAACAGAGGATGCCCTGGGGAATAAAAAAAACTAAGAGAGAGATTTATCTTTCTCTGGTACACCCTCCTAGCTTCCAGCAACTGGCAGTGTAGACTTTCCAAACGGGAAGTTTTATCAATATCGCTGCAATGATGGAGTTTTTGCCAAGATTTTGCCAAGATTTCGCCAAGATTTCTTTTTAAACCCTTCCAATCTTTGGCTTCTACAAAATCCTCACAACAATGAGTTTCACAGTTTAGCTGTGCATCGTATCAGAAAAGACCTTCTCTTTATTAGCTATAAGCCAAATAATTTCACTGTTACAAAACACTCTCGCAACTCAAGAAACAACGAACATTCTTTCCACAGCCACCTTCCCCACACAATTCAGTTTCATAGATCACCATACACCTCCTTTACAGAAATTGCTTTCCTATCACGACCAGACCTAGACTATTTATTCTTAGATGTATTTAATCTAGACTTCTGATGACCGTCACTGACCTTCTCAAGTTTTTTTGGTCTGTTTGCAACCTTTTTGATCTGAGGGAGAAGAAAGAACCATATTATACATACCATATTACACAGTTATATAATGGTATACCTATGGTTCTTGCTTGTCCACTTTCCTAATTGTCCCAAATACTGTTTGCCTTTTTGATCTATGCTGATCTAAAATTTCCAAGAACTATCCCACTATCTCCAAAGACCTAATTTCTGCATGATATTACCCAATTCAGCACCTCTGCTGAATATGTATAATAAGGATTTCCTTTTCTCCGTGTTAGAAAATGCATTACTTCACATTTTTCAAACTTGGATCTCATCTGCAATTTTGTCACGCAGATTTTTATTCCTTTCATCTTTCTTCAGCCACAGGCCTGGTCCAAGGGGACCCACTCCCAATTTATTTTCCCAGTCCTACAATGCCCTGTTCTACTACTTTCATGAGGCTATTTTTGAGTTGTCTCAGCTTCCTGATCTAACTCACCTCACAGAGACAACTAAGCAAAGTTTGTCAGTGTGATGACAGGACAACACAAGAGCTCAAACAGGCAGTCAGAGGTGGGGATAATAGGGTGCACAAGCACATAATCTTGCATGGCCACCAAAGGTGAAACCATGGGTTCATTTATCAACAGACCCTCAGCCATTTCATATTATCAGCACGTGCTGTTACCTCAGTCTTTCATTCCACACTCTGCAGCATCCAGTCCTTAATGATGACTTCTCTCCATTTTCATCACTGACAATTTACTCTTACCTTCCATTTTCTCACTTTTAAGTAGTTATCAGTCCCGAAAAGCATCTTCTTGCCTATCAAAAGGATCTTTAAATTTTTCAAGGGTTTTTGGCAAGGGACTTTATCAAAAGCATTCTGGAAATACAAATATAAGATATAGGCAAAGCAGACCATATATGCCCTCATACTCCTTCAAATCTTTAACAGCTGTACAGGATACACAGGATCTGGCTTATCGCTAAAAAAAAAAAAAAAAAAAAGAACCATTTCCCTTCTCTCAGTACAGTATTTCTGCAGGCATTTTTTTCCTTTTACTTTTACTGTACTACAACCCAATTTCCCAGCACAAAGTCATAATTTTATGCTGCAGTTTTGTATCTAATCAAACTCCTGCAAGCAGGTCTGGCTCCTAAAGGCATTAATCCTCCTCTCCTGCTGTCTCACCCATGCATCTCCCACTCTCAGAGTCAGGGAAGAACTTTCTGCCACTGACAGATTAAGTGGATCAGGAGTCTGATCCACCTTAAAACTAATAATTTATTATTTGCTAGATTAGTCAGCTAGGACTAGCTCCCTATGCAGATCTGCTACAGAATCCCTGGACAGGCTGTAGAGGTACAGAGGGACCAATGCAGTGTGAGAAATGAGTGCTCAGGGAAGGCTGAGCTGCTGCTTATCACCAGCGCCAGTTTATGTGGGAATAACGTATTGGTAAAATGACAACCTTATTGCTTAGGTGTTCCCTAAATAGATCTATTTCTTTTAATTGGCATCACATTTTTCACCTTCCTCTGCCACTGAAGCCGATTTATATGATAGATTACACAACTCTGTTAGGAGTTCAGCAATTTCATATCTGAGTTCCTTTAGAAGTCTTCAGGGAGTAACATCTGATCCTGGTGATTTGTTACTATTCATTTTATTGATTTATTCTAAACCTACTTCTACTGACACTCCAATTTGAGACAGCTTAGGCTCAAGCTGCACGAAGCAACAATCCTGTGCAAGAACCTCCCCAGGTTCTCTCACACTGAACCCTGAGATGAATGATTATTTTAGCTTTTCTGCCATTCTTACACTGATGTTGCTCCATGCACTTTGCTAAATGCTCATTCCCCTCCTATGGGCATGGCAGTAATGTGTATTTAGCCCAGTTAGCTCACCAAGTTTTCCTAAGACTTTGGGGAAAAGTTTACAAAAAGTCCCTCAAAATTATTACAGGAAGCATTTCCATATAAAGGATTGGTAAGAGGAAGAGCTAGCAGGTATTTATTCTCTCCATCCTGAAACCCGGAAGATAGGATCACAAAGTGTTGGGCAAATATTTATTCTCCTTGGCATCAGTCCACACGAATCAGATACGCTTATGTTGATTGTGTGGCAGTCACAGGAGTACATTTTTTAACACCTTTCACTCATCAGTAAGCACAGTGAGCGAAAGTCCTAACAACATCCTTTATAACTAAGAAACAAACAAACAAATATCAAAAAGCAATCTGATACTATTTTTCTTGGATTAATGAACAAAAGACAACACCTAAAAAAGGCAGAGCTGTATCCTTTTTTTGCAACATCATTTAGCAGCTGACTACAATCAGCTCATGCAAGGCAGTACCATTCCCCTAAAGGTCACCTACAGATCTGCAGAAGGTGCCACTACCCAACAGCAAAGCAGCGCCATTGGTGCAAGTGTAGGAACAGGATGGATTAAACAAAAGTAACCCTTACTACACAGCACTGCTAGGACAAACAGGCATGGTCTGAAGACCTCTCCTAGATCCTAAAGCTAAAACTGCTTCTGTGTGACAGGGGAGAGTCCCAATAATCCAGGGATCATGCGCAGTCCCAGATAAGGTGACAGGATGATACAAAGGTCATCCTGTCTTTTCCTATTCCTAAGAAATCCAGACCATACTTACATCTTTTTGCACCCGTTTTAGCTACATCACGAGGATTAATCCTCTTTTTCTGTCCTGTTAACCCTTCTTGAGGCCTTTCACCATTTGCCATCCTAACTTCCACAATAGACCGTTTAACAGGCCTCACCCCTTGCCACAAGCCCTTGCAGCCAGTCCACTAAAATGATACATCAGCTAAGTCCAATGCAATCACATTGCTCCAGTCATACTATATTCCTCATTTACATCCTTTCCCCAGATCTCCACTACCCACTGCTTCTTAGTCTCAAGGACCTTCACAAATCAATCCCTTCTTCTCCCTACTCATTCCCTAAAATTAATCCCACAGTAGGGAGGTAAAATACAAGTAGTGTCATCAGATGTGATGAGGGTGGTTACATTCTGATCCGGCAGTGTTCTGCTTAAGCGGTCTCAGAAGCTTCAAGTAAATGGTCTGAGGAATAAAGGCAGGCCTGGAGAAGAAGAAATGGCTGTTATGATCACTGTGTCATTCCAGAGGCTGCCAAATATTGAATGCAACCACTGCAAGGCAAGTGTATTTGAATATAGACCAGTCAGAGGATACTCCAAAGACTAGATCAGGATAATATCCAGAGAAGGAAATGCTGCTAATGCCGAAGAAATAAAAGCTTTTCCAGAAAAGGACAATTTTGAAAGAAATGTTGTAGTCAATGGGAAGGGATTAGAGATCCTGAGATGACAAGATTTGGCCTCTTGGAGATTAATTGTTCAAATCCCCATCCTTAATGAGGATTAACCCAGGAGGTATGCCTTGCATTTTCTGCCTGAATATTGATGTATTTGAAGTGTCTCACTCTGTTGAATTCTTAAAACTTCAAACTGCCCTCTAAAGTACACACTCAGCAGACATCCGCCAGTGGTTCCAACAACCTTAGAGATTACTCAGAAAAGATTACTTGGAAATTTTTGATTTCTATCCATCTCATGGTAGGAAACAAGAATGGTCTTCTTGGGGGTTGGGACACTACGGGTCATAGTAACTCAGCAAGATGAAAACATTCTTCCTTTGAGATCAAAGGCTGCAAGCCTTTATTACTGGCAAGCCCAATGCCACAAAGAACTCGCATATACTCCCTGACATAGTAATTAAAATAAACCACCTCAGTCATTAAATAGTTATTAAGTATGTTAAGCTTAAAGAGTTTTACAAACTTGGGCTTGAAAGACTTCCTTGCCTACAGAAGTCTTCTGAGTAGTAGACTAGTCTAGCTGTGCACACTGCAGCATCCTCTTTAGTGTCCTCAGTTGCTGTAACAGTGTTCAGCCATGTCATAGACAATGGGACAACTCTTCAGGTTGGGTCCCCACCTGTTCATTATAGCAGAGGATGCCACAGCAGAGTGCTTATGGTGTCTTGCTACAGATTTAGCAGCAGCTGAAGGGAGTCTTGAGGTCTGGGCTGGGCCCCAGTTAAATTTATTCCAGAGCAGCTCCAAAGCTTCCCTTTACTCTCCCAGCTGCAAGTGGTACCTGATGACTTGGCCTAGAAAATGGAGGATGGCTGGGAGCAATACATGGTGTATCATTCAGCCATGTCAGTGTTTACAAAAAGTGATGCTCCATGACCACACTAGCCCCAGGAGATAGCGGATTTTTTTTAATGACCACAGAAGGTTGCAGTTACCATTTGTTATACAAAGGGCAGGGATGAAAACATGTAGAGCATCCCTTCTTAGGGTGCAGTGCAAAGGGTCAAACAGAACAACAGCCCCCTGCCCTCCAGAGTATGTAAAAGCAGCGTTTTCTCATGTTCTCTACAGACACAAATAAGCAAACCAGGTTGGGGGCTGCAGGGAAAGCAGGAGGCCAAAGAAGTCATCCTGGAACTGGCAAACCAACAGCAGGAGCAGCAGCTGGGTACAACATCATCATCCTTTCATGTTCCGCAAAGCTGTGCCTGCTAAAACACAAGCCTGTGGGACTCTGCAACTCAACTGTCCTCTGAGATGGGCCAGACTGGAATTACAAAAAATACAAAGAACTGCAAATCCAAGCACACAAACTGTAGAAGGATGCCTTCAGATGCACACACAAAGAGGTACGTATGTACAGTTGATATCCCATATTTCCTCACGCCAAATGCCACTGAGTCTGCAAAACAGACTGATAAAAACCATTAGAGGCATCTGCCACATAAAACATTGGGAAACATAACTACCAGAGTCTTTTATTTTAATGAAATTCTACATTACCAGATTAATAAAGTCAGAAGAAAACAGTATATGATGAAGTACCCTTGAGGAAGTGAAGGGCCCCAGGGCAAGGTTTAGCCCACTTCTTTGTGATGGCAAAAACCTGAAGCCACAGCTACTTTGTTCTGTCCCTGGGATCCAGTAAGCCATGGTTACAGGGCAGAGCTAATTGATTCTTTCTAAAAGGAGTCAGGATATGGCAGAAGAGGTGAAGGGAAGCCAATCAGCCTGTAAATACATTACCATCTGCTAGCAACCAGGCAAGCAGTGGTTTAGCATTTGTTTTGAGGGCAGTTTAACAGTCCCTCTCTATGAGAATAAGAACAGGTTTATGAACAGCCTCCTGATGATGGGGGGAAGAGCTAAGAGGAAAGAAAGACAGAAAGACAGAAAGACAGAAAGACAGAAAGACAGAAAGACAGAAAGACAGAAAGACAGAAAGACAGAAAGACAGAAAGACAGAAAGACAGAAAGACAGAAAGACAGAAAGACAGAAAGACAGAAAGACAGAAAGACAGAAAGACAGAAAGACAGAAAGACAGAAAGACAAGGTATTATACAGTGAGGGTGTATGAAGCATCTGATACTTTATGTAAGGAGTGCTTTCAGTGCAAACACTGAAATATAACGCATATCACTAGTAAAAATCTCATTATTTTCCACTAAGATTGTGAGCTTATAAAAAAAGATGAAGCAGACTACAGACAGACAGCTAATGTCCCTCAATCTGCACATGATAAACATTAGCAGGGAAACTTATTCTGGATCCAACATTTGACCTTAAAGGGCCAAGGAAGGACCCTCACTACATTGCCTAAGAGCTGGCTCAAGTAAATTAAACCCAGAACTAGTCTGAGGGCATCTGTGGAAGAAAAACAATCACAGCTTCTCTCTGCGCTAAATATTAATGTCTAGGCAGACAAAAGCAGCACTAGGAATACCATAGTATCATCACCAGCAGACACTCTATATGTTTCTTTAGGCACTCACACATCAGCATTAGAAATACGCCTATTGTCCCACATTAAACTGATGATTTGTTCCAAGAACCCAATCCTGACATTCCCCTGGGAATTGCAGATGTTATTTATATTTTCAGTCACTTAAAAGGATTAAAGCGTGTTTATTCTCAGTAATCTCATTTGTAGAGAGAGATATATAGAGGCAGCAGGAGCATGCGTTTTAACCCCATTGGGAATGATCAAATGCACAGCTCCATTTACAGCCATCTGCCTTCCTCAGCTCTTCAGTATTCGGGACCTCCAAAAAGTCTCACCAGCCTAGCAGCTTTCACTAAAACTATCTATGACTCACAGGTTGCAGGCACTTCTGCTAAACTGCCTCCGGAGCTCTTGGTGACAGCAAGCTGTACATATAGCCAAGAGATCCAGCTGAAAATTAAACTGCACATCAAGTAGCCCAATCAATATAATAATTGCTCTAGGCTGCAACAAACTACAATCTATGGTTGAAGACACACGAGTACAGCATCAGGCTATACGCTGTGCCCTGGGTTACGAGGAAATTTATAAGCCGCGCTCATGAAACAGAAGATGTGCCAAAGTACTGGGGTGGTGGCAAAACGAGTAGTCAGCCAGAAGGCTGAGGCGCACAGCAAGTATTCTGATCAATATAATAATAGCTGCAGGCTATGAGAAATGGCAGCCTCTGCCTAAAGAGATACAGGGTGCTGTACAAAGCACGCTGCTGCTTGCGCTACCCCAGCAGTCGCCAAAGCCGAATATAAAAAAGGCTCAAGTTGCCGCGAAGTATGTGCGGCTCCGGAGCGGCTCCGCTAATTGCCGGCATTCCTGCCCCGAGGCCGGGGAGCCCCGCGTTGCCACCTCCCGGCTGCCGCAGGCTCACGTTCGCTCCCCACGTCGCCCCGCGGTGAACATCACGCTGGCAGCCGGCTTTCGGTCGGGGGTGCCCGGGAGCGACCCCCGCGCCGCCTCGCTCTGCCAGCACTGGGAAAGGCAACACTGGCACCGGGACCTCTCCCCCATTCCCACCCCGGGCCGGGGACAGCCGCTTCCCCAGCCGCCGCCTTCCGGCCGGGTTCGCCCCTTACCCGTCTCTTTGTCCTGGGCGGCTTCCAGGTGCAGGTCACTGAGGAGATGCTCCAAAATCTTCTCCGGCGTCCCCGACACCACCACGTATCTGTCGGAAAGCAAAGAGTCCCCGGAGTCATCCTCAGTGGAGGACTGCGAGCGGCTGCTCCACTCGTCCTCCTCATCCTCCTCGTCGATGTACTTGAAGTAAGGCACGTCGAAGGTGGGCAGCGGCCGCTCCCCGCCGCGCCCCGCTAGAGCCTCCGGCACCCGCACCCTGCCGCTCCCCATGGTTCCCTCCGCTCCGCGCCGCCACCCCCTAGGCGGCCCCTCCAGGGGCCATCACCCTGCCGCGGGCCGCCGCCCCGCCCGCCGCCGCGGAGCCCGGCCCGGCCGGCGCAGCCCCGCGCTGCCGCCGGAGCCGCGGAAGCCTTACCTCCCGCGCCGCTCGGGGGCCGGGCTGCGTGACCACACCTTCCGCAGCACCAGCGCTGTGCCGGCCTCCTCCCGCCACCGCTCGCCGCCGCCTCCTCCATCGGCCGCCTTCCGTGCGCAGGGGAGCGCGGGGGAGAGACAAGAGAGACATCGGTCAGTGCCCGCCGCAGGCCAGGGATGCTGCCCTGCCGCCCGCTCTGCCCGGGCAGGTCTCGCTGCCGGAGGTGAAAATCGAGGAAGCGGCAGAGAGGAGGAACAGGCTGCCCTTTGAGAGCGGCATTCGGCATCCTCCGTTGGATTTTAATTCGCCGGAGCCGGGGTCGGGTGGATGTGGGTTTCGTGTCCCCGAAGTGATGGCTTGTTTAATTCCCAGCCAGTCAAATAAAGCAGGGGACAGGGAACAGTAGTCAGAAAGCCGCAAGCTCTACAGAAGCAGCGTAACACCTTCTGTAAAGCTTCTCTTCTGTACTTCAACAAAGGCAGTAAATCCAGTGGGACAGGCATGCAATGTTTGCCTCTGATTATCTCTTAAAATATTCCTTCTACAAATCTCCCTTCTTTTTAACAACTTTTTAACTTGGGAAGCAAACATCCCCACACAAAGTTAAGCCCAGTGACCACCCCATGCGTGAATCTCAGCTGAGCTGTGATTTGGACACTGACTTTGTCCCTCTTGGCTCCCTGAAACAGAAGGGAGCTGAGCGATCATCCATTCCTGCACAGGCAGAGCAGCTAAAGCCAGCTGAGTGAGCAGGGTGGGAGAGGAGGGTTTGCTGCTGACTGAGCAGGGCCCTGCATGGAAACACGGTGACTGCCAAAGAGCAGCTCGCAGCCCCCTATGAGACCCTCCTGGCAGGTTCTGTCACCAGAGGGTGAGTGACACAAAAGAGGCAGCTGTTTCAGTGGAGTATATCCAGTAGTTGCTGTTCCTCCAGTTCTGGCCTGGTTTGGTTACATCTGTCAGTATGTCAAACATACGTATGAAGGCAATACATGGACAACTTGAAGGAGACAAAACAGTACTTGTGCATCAAGTGTACAGTATCCAGCAGTGACAAAGACTTCAGGTGGGCTAAAAACTGCTGAGAACAGATCTTTGCAAAACAAGGGAGAGAAACCACTTTCTGATGCCGTTTTCTATTCTTTTATTTTTATTACTCCAAGACCTAGTGAGTCTGCTTCTGGTTGTCAAGTGTGGTGCAGGCATATCCAAAGATGCAGCCCCTGCCCCAAATAAGTTTTCTTTATCAGTAAACAACATGTAGAATTGATCTATTAAATTTCTGCAAGGTCAGACATACAGGTACTCAGCCAATTAATGTCAGATATTCAGTGTAACACTCCCAGGGGACATTACTGAGCAGCCGTGTTACAGGAATACTGATGCATAATTGTAATCTTCCATTTTGCTGGCCCTGGCTTTTTTTTTTTGCCTACATATTTGAAAAACAGCAATGAAAGAAGCAGCAAAAGAGAAAGAGCACCAGAACAAGAAACAGGTGCAGCATTAAAGCAATTCAGTAATAGGGAGGTTTATCCAAACAAATAAATCTCTCCATTTCTCTGTCCTTTCTCTGGCATCCTCTAAGGGAGCCCTGATCTTCATTTCCCTGTGCTCACTGACATACTGCAGCACACATGGGGCATATATGTGATGTATAGTGCTGTATCTGTACAAACCATCCATTTCCACATATATGGGAATGGATTTTAACCATACCCATATATATTACATACATGAGCAGCTGCCAGCAAGTCAACAGGGAGCACTGGGAGGGTGAAAGCTCTCTCATACTGAAAGGACATTAACAATGGTCTGTTCTGGAAGACAGAGTTCCCACTTCAGCATCTCAAAAAGCAGAAACATTTTCAAAAAACCTTTGGGGTACTTGTATGTAAATTAACTGCATAAACTGCCCCAATGGTGAGATTTTCATGAGGCTTTTCCTCTTGTCCTTTTATCCATGTCCTCTTGCCTGTTGTATCAACTTCAAAGAAGATAAAAATCAATCTATTTAATCAAGGACAAAAATTGTGCACAAGCAAGACCGATCAGGTTCAATTTGTATTTTCACTTCCTAATTATTTCCAAAAAAAGGGGAGGGATACAGAATTTATTCTTTCAAAAATAATTTCACTTTAAGGGAATAATTATTATTTCATTATAATCTCACTTATGTATGGCTTAATTTTGTGTTCAGTCAGACCCTTAAATGATAGAATCATAAAATCATAGAATTACAATATCACAAGCAACTACAATTAACCTGAACAAAGCAAAACACAAAGACAAATCCTATGTATTTTTTTGATTTTTACAAGTTCTGATGTCACTACAGATACTACCCTAAAATGACATCAAGGCACGCTTCATTTATCAGAATTTTGAATGGTCCATGAAATAATAAATTTTCTCTGAAAAAAAACCTGGGCTGCTCTCAGCATTCTCCATCTAAATCCAGTGGCCGAGGAGGATGCGAGGGACCCCCAAATGACAGCAGCGTGTACCGAAGAGCAAGGCAACATCCTAGCTGAGTCCCTTAAAGTCAACAGACTGACTCAAGAGACATTCTCAACATATGGCAAATTAATTACTGACAAAGCCTCCCAGTGCTTTTTTTTTTTTTAAGCCCTTGCTTAACCAACCAGCAAAGGTGGAACAGGAGGGAGTAGAGCACCAGAGATGCCCCAGAGGTGAATCACTGTCGCATTTTGCATGTGGCCTTGGGCAATTCACTTGTGCAGATTCTCCCAGTCTTAGTTGCCTCCTCAAAAGCACCATTCATGTCCTGCTTGGATGTTATCATCAATCCCTAGTCCACATTATGCATCACTAGGAAATTTAGTGGGTGTCCAAGAAGCACTGTGTCCATCAACCATTATATTTCACATTTATTATGGCTTATAATTAATCATCTCTTGATAGCAAAACTCAGCACTATCAACCTCAGCCAGCAGAAGTTCCAAGTAAACAGTAAGATCCTTCGGACTTGGTGGATCTTCTGACCAATATTACGTTCAATTTTCCTCTCCTCTCATCCATCTTCCTAATACTGACATAAGCCATTTATCTCCCGGGTAATATATTTTAACAGCAGATAAGTGCTACCTTTATTTTCAACATGAAAGGAACCCTGGGGTGGTATAAATATTTATATGCTTATAGGAATGAAACAGCTGGAAGTCCTTGCTTAGCGGGCCTTAACTTGTGCAGGTTATGCTTTGCATAATGACCCTCTGAATTACCACTGGGGCAGAAGAAAGCAGAGGTACTTACGATAGTGTTGAAAACAGCTACAGCATGCTGGCTTCCTTATGGAAGACATTAGATTTCTGGGTTATTTGCAATTGGCAGGGAAGAATCCAATCTCTGGCTAAAGCAACTGATAACTTTTGTATCAGTCAGGGATATTTCTGTGTCTCTCAAATCCCTGAGTTGGGCCATTTAATTAATTAAAACAGGAACCAACACAAACAATGTGCTGCCTCCCCTCTTCCTACAAGAAACATCCACTGCTAGAAGTAACATTGAGAAGTTGCTCTACTTTCTAACAACTTTCTAACAGGAAAAAAACAGTAGGCTTCGCAATGTATATTCAGATGCCTGCTTCACTGAAAAGAAATTTCATTTCCACATCATCCCTTCATGGGGCCTCAGGACACCTGTGCAAAGATTTATTTCTTTATGTTACCCATTACTGAAGCGCCTGTAAGGTTGAAACTCCCCTAACTCGCATCACAAAGTATGTCCTCCCCAATGACAGAATTCTTCTCCAACAACTCTCCACCTCCTTTTTAAAAAAAGACCAGACTCAGAGCTACCTTGGCAAACCCCAGATCCAGAGAGACTCTCACATTGCTCGTTTCAATAGGTAAAGAACTAATACGGTAATTAAGAGATAACCTGATTAAAGGCACCTATAAACTTAATGGAGCATTGAAAATCCAGTCTGCAGACAGATCTTCCTGCTGCCAAACAAATGAGCAAAGGCAAAGAGAATTTTCTTTGGGCAACGCGCAACAAAGCAAACTTTACACAGGCTATCTGTTTCAAAATCACATTAAATAACAGAGAAATTGCCTCCTCTAGGAGTTATGGAGGGCAGGAACATTTTGTTTTCATTGCATAATTTGGTAAAACTGACTCAACGCAATCAGATAATGCTGATCACTTCTGCCTCCATGTCTTTTGATGGTGGTGCCAGGGCATGCCCTTGAGAGGTACGGGAAAAGGCATACACAAATGATTCCCAGGGCTGTTGGTGTTCTGAAGAGGAGATTGCTTCCCTCCCCCAATGAATCCATGGAGCTTCCTTGCACACACAGGAGTATTTCCATGTTAAGTGGTTTGAAATCTAATAGCAGAGGCTGGAAAAGAGCTCAGAAGCACAAGTGTAGAGAGGTTTCCACTGAAGTGCAGGGATGGTGCTCAAATAGGTGACAGAGCAGGACAAAAGCCCCAAAACAACACAATCTTTATTGCAGAACATTGATTACTTTCCTGGGCAGGTAGCTCTTTCCTTGGATGTTATAATCAATCCCTGGCAAATATTACCCATGGAAAAGAATAATTACAAGAGCATGATTAAGACAGAAAAATCAAGTCAAGTGTGAAAACTGGGAAATATTGACTGGTATTCTTTAATTTAGCTCCTTTGAATAAAACCCTTTTTTTGTTTGCTTTTTTATATATGTCCTCTGTCATCCCTACAGCTCTGCTTTGTTCAGCGTATGTTGAGACCTTGTTCTGGGACTGGGTCTAAGCTGAGACAAAACCTCCTTGTCTGTTACGACCCTGCTGTACCCACTGCAAAGGCTGGTAGCACCTGCCTCTGCAGTGTGACACTGAGGTCCCCAAACCTGCCCACTGAGAACTAGCTTGGACACAGCAGAAGTTACAGAGTTACAGCTGTTTAGCTCAGAGCTCCATCGAGGTTCATTACATCCTACAAGCAGATCCTGGCCATAACAGCCGTGAGCTACAACTGTAAAGAAAACCCTTCACAGCTCAGGCTGAAGCATGCTCAGAGCTTACCGAGCCTTCAAATATTAACCTGCAAAGCTTTAGAAACTCTTTACAGAGCATGTACAAACTGCATTTTTTGGCCTCTAACTTGGGCCATATTTGGGCAGATATTTATGAAGATGGCAAAAAACCAAAGAGTCTTAACCAAAGAGATTTCAGATCCCACTTCAGAAGTATAAGGGCATAAGAGAACTACTGCCAGAGAACTACTTTTCAGAGAACTACTGCCAGAGGTTTTTTTTTCAAATAGCGAAAACAGTATTTACCCCTAACCTTACTCCTAGCAGCTTCTGAACTATGCTGGCTGCGTTTTTCATTAAAAAATTAAAGAGGCTGAGACAGACACCTTTCAGAATAAGCAGGAAAGATGCAATAACTCTTAGAAGCCATGTGAGGCATTTGCAAATGCTAGTAGTAGACAAAGAGATGAATCCTGGCTATAAAATACAAACATATTTATATTACAAATATGAAAGAAAGTAAGAAAAAAATAATCTTTTAACAGCTCCTCCTGTAAGAGACACTCTTTCAGACAGCATCTGTCAAAGACTAAAGACGATTGCCTGCTTACACTTCACTGTGTTTTTCCATGGAATCTGTTATTGTGGAAACCACAGTATTACAGTCACCAAAGTACAAACAGATGTACAAAAATGACTCTGTTCTTTACAGGCTATTCCTCTTTATTTGACAAGAAAATGGAAATGAACATACTGCAATTAAAGTGGAGATGGATGACAGTATCTCTGATCTCTGTGGATAATCCATCTCAGAATACGTTGCTGTATTTCACAGGGGTTTTGGGAAAGACCAAAATCTGCATTAAGAGGTTTGATTCACTCTCAACTACAGCAGGAGAAAAGCATCTCAAAGTCACCAGCACAGCTTAACCCACTGATATAAGGAGGAGACTGATATTTTTTCTGCAGTGGTTATGCTCTCTTTATTCTAGAAAGACAAAAATAAAAAATAGCCACTATTCTACCTCTATTTAAAATATCACAGCACAAAATGTTTACAGTGGGACTGCCTATTTTGTAGTCAGTTGCATGATCACCACTTTTTCCAAATATCAAGGGAAAAATTATCTTACAGGACTGCTGGAACATCAACAGCAGCTTTTCATATAGCAATTCTTAAGAATAAAAAAAATTCTTAACTAAGGCTATGTTATTTTATTTCACTATAAAACAGTGCTCATAACATATATATATATTACATTTTATTATTTTTCTCATCTCAGGAACCGTTCTTCATTTCTTCTTTGTAGTCTAATATTTTTTGTTTCCCTCTGCAGCTATTAAATCTGCTTTCATAAACACATGCTAATTCACAGAAATCCACTAATGACATTAAAATGCCTTACACGGTTATTTTGTTTTGGCTCTCAGCAACTTCTGACCAGTCTATGAAACACTTTAAATTATTTGACCACCACCTACCCCAGTAAAGGGCACACAAGGAATGTACCAGAACTTCCTGACGGTCTCAGACTGACCTATTTGCCTCAGAGATGCAAAAAAAAGGAGCAGACAATTGGCTCAACACAACCTGCTCTGAATTTATCAGCTTCACAAATGGTAGCAAAATGAGCACAAGACACATAATGGATAAAAAAAATAATCAAAATCCTTTGTTGCTGAAACCAATTTTGAATATCACATCGGATAATGCACAGAATAAGCCCTTTTAGAAAAAACTGTTGGTGCTGTCATCTGCATACTGAGTATTTGCAGCAGAGGCAATGTTAATAACAAGTTACCCTTGTAGAGGGGTCAAAAGGACAGTGCTGGTAAGACAAAGATGACAGACAACAGGCATCAGGGAAAAGATTAATATCCCTACACAGTCATACATCAAGGAACTCAATTTTTCCCTGTAATCCCAAAACTGCTGAGAGTAGGATTATTTCTGCTTTCCCTATTACTAGGAAGAAAGAAACCGCTCATGGGAATAGAGTACTGCTAAATGTGAGTCCTTATGTGAGCAGAAAGGCTGTGGTGAGGTCCTAGGGCAAAAAAAAAATAGCTCAGTCGCATGATGTTCCTAAGTGGTGGTCCCACCACTAGTGAGGTTGGGGTTTTGTTGTGAAGGCCACTTAAAAACCATGAAATATTAATGTAGTTCAAGAAAGACAAAAGGAGAGAAGAGGAGCTTCACACAGCATTTCACAGCAGATTAGTAGTAAGAAATGCCCTAAATTGAGATAGAATTGTCCATAGCCCTGACTGGTCCCCAGTTACCTTGAAATATCATCTTTTAAGGTGAGAGTATTCTTACAGATCAGGCTTTAATGAAAGGAAGGAATACGTATAACATGGGGAAAAGGGCACACTCCCTAAAATAACATGAAAAAACCCCATTACTGATGTCACAACCACTGAAGTAGTTATATCATAACCTTAACACTTCACAACTCTGTCAGATAATGAAAAAATGTCTTTTTAAGACAACTGAAGGCTACGCATTTTGGTTTTTTCTTTCTTGGAGCACAAGCTCTTCATAGCTATTAGTAGCTAAGTGTGACAGCCTGACAGAGAGCTACTACCTTGGCAAGGGCAACCTAGGAGACCTTCTCTCTGTAACCGTACAAAAGCAGAGGGGAAAAAGAAAGGGGGAGGGAGTGGGGAGAGAGACAAAAGACGTGAGGACAGTATTAATATTGTTATCATTCTTTCATAGCTGGCAGGGCAGCACTTCCTTCAAAAACACCGGGATATGGAAGAATTGCAGGCCTAGAGCATGTGTGTTTGTAGAAAAAGACCTGCACCACACCAGGGCAAATTAATGTGACTGTAAAACAAAAGGGGCATGTGCCAACCATCCCTGCCAGTGGCCTTGCAGTTGATGTGGCAGGGTGTGGAGCTGGTTGGATATTTTCCAATGCAACTTTTTTTTCCGCTGAAATAATGTGTATTTTCTACAAGTGAAACAGCGCCAGAACACGTCAGTTTGAACAGAAAGCAGCCTGGCCAGGTTCCCTCTCCACCCCTTGCACATACTGCTCACCCTGGGCTGGCAGGGCTTCTGCATCCCCTGCCCCCCAGGAGCTAATTGGACCTGGAGGTCCAGGTTCCAAGGTAAGTAAAAGGAAAGTTAAATTTGTATTTCTGCCCTCAGAGAGATTTGCAATTGTGTTATTTTCACCAGAATCATAATGGAAACATTTTTGCCCCCAAACATGTAAAGTTTCCTATAGGACAAACATTCAAACACCAGCAGCAAGTATCTCCTTTGCAAATGAATGGAATGGAATAGACTAGACTAGACTAGACTAGACTAGACTAGACTAGACTAGACTAGATCAGATGAAGGAATAGTTAGAACCCCCAGCTACCAAACAGTGTCTTCCGGTGATGTCAGTAGCAGTGATCAAGCCTTAGCTGCAGTAAAAAGCATGAGGGAAATTATATAAAAAACTGCATATTTATGTCTTGGCCAGGAAGGGGGTAGGAGTGTTGAGGATTTGAGAACTACAGATGTAATCCAGATACCCCAGGACTGAGAACACATACTACTATTGCCATATGCTTTAGGGAAAGAAAAACAGAAGATGATTGACTAGATGTACAGAAGTTACACTTGAGAATAATCTTAACATCAGAAGGGTAAAAATCAAGAAATTACTGGGATATGAGGGAAACTAGATAACAACTTGATTAACATCCAACAGGGCTGGAACTTAACTTCTAGGGCAGCCCCCTAACTAACATTAGCAGATTTAATTGTAAAAAGGCCTTGCAACCCTTACAGTGGACATGGATATAAATAAGGTCTCCTGAAAGAATATATGACAATGTCAGCCTTTATATAGCTCTAATTAACAGCACTGGACAGATACAACTTTTTAAGTTAAATATACAAGACTGCTGATCCCTTTTTTTTGCCTTTTACTCTAATTAATGCCTGTGAAGTAAAATATAATTTTTAAAAACTGACTTATCCATTTACTGTCAGAGAAACCTTTGCCTCTTGCCTTAGGTCCATAGCACCTCTCAACGCTGCCAATGCCATTACTCTAATAAAAACAAAATAAAATTATTCACATTATAAGCCACAATTCTGAACTAGGAAGACTAAAATGTGTCTATTAAACTGAGGTGCTGCTCATTACATTTATCACTGTAAGGCATATACCTTTTTGTTGAAGCATTATGCTCTCAGAAGGATGAAGCAGATTTTTCGTTTCTGGCTTCGAAAAAGGCTTAAGATAAACTCTAAAATCAATAACACTGTAGAAAGCTCAAGATCATTCTCAGGAACTCCAGAATCAAACTCTCAAAAGTAGTGACATTTAAAATGGTCTTCAAACAGCAAGTGTGAAAAAGCACTGAGTAAAGGAGTAAAAAAAAATAAAAAAAATCAAAGCTAATGTTTAAAATAAAACCAATTTATTTAACTTCTAGCCCATCGGTAGACATCACAAATTAGAGTTTATATCCTGTGTTTTAGTGGTTGTTTTTAACTAATTTAGATATAATGCAGTGATTTCTTTTGAGAAAAGCATGAATCACTGCGACTGCAATTTTCTTGGGTTTGGATGATGGTTTTAACTCCCTCCAAAATAGCCTGAAATGACCAGCCTTTTTACTAATGCTTTCTAATGGTTCTTTTCTGGATAATTAATTCATGCATCTAAATCATTCAAAAATAGATAAGCCACTAATCACTTGCAGACTTGATAACATATACTAAGTAGACACCAATGCCTAGAGAATGCAATAAGGCTGCCAAAAAGAAAGGAAAAGGAATTAGAAGGAAAAATGGAAGTCACTTCCATCTAGTAGCAGGAGATTTGATTCTGCATTTATTATGTAGGATAAAATGCTCACTGATGTCAATGAATAGTCTACGACAGAAATACATCCTATACAGGATACTTCTTTCGTAACATTACATGCACAGAAGCAAATTAAAGGCTCTTCTTTTTTGTTTGTTTGTTTGGGGTTTTTTAGTTTTTTTTGTTGTTTTTGTTTCTTTTTGGTACAAAGTTTATTGTCCACATCTAGCAAAAGTAAAAAAGAAAATAATAAGAGAGGTGGGGAAGAGGAGGCAAACAATTAACCAGCTGTTGTCAGTGATAATTCATTCAAAAGTGGAGGTTACAGTACACAAGAAATAAAGAAATCTCATTGCAATATTACAACAAAGAAAAGTGCTTCCTTGGATGCCTTTGTAAAAAGAAATACTATAAAATGATACATTTAATTAAATTTTCATGTATTGACGAGAACCAAAGTGTCACAAACAATAAAAATTACCAAAAAATATACAATCGTGAAGTAACATTTTATATTTCTCCTATTTTATTATTTTAAATAATCATATATTCAGTTACTTTTTTTGTTGTTGTTGTTCCAGAGGGAATCAGATACCTGCTTCTTAACTAGCTCCATGCTCTAAAAATTTATTTCAGTATGAATGTTGTCAGTTTCCTCTGAGCTTTCTTTAGATAATACAATCATGCCCAACTTTACCAGGGAGGTAAATTAGTTATACCAAGGGCAATCTCAACATTTATTCAACTTATGGAATGAAAAATGCATCATTACCATGGCAACTGGTAAATCACATGGTATCTGCAATGAGATGCAAGGCATCTTGAGTAAACATTCATCTGTGAGCTTGTGTGTCCTCCTCCGCACAGAATGGTTACTTTGTGGAGGAACATGTACAATGTCACTCTCTTCTACAAAAAGTTGACAGAAGTAATCCAAAATCTTTTTTTTGCATGGGGTAATTTAACCAGATCTATCATTAGAATAGGAACAAATACTGAAAGAAAAGATTAGACATTTAGTGTTTCGCTAGGATTTGCCCCAAGCGAGACCGTGAAACCCTACCAGTGAGAGACCATACCTCTCGAACTCACTTTGTACCCTGGCATCAGAAGACCATTCATAACAGCACTAGAAAAAAAAAGTCTTGCTGACAGCGTGAAGAGCTGCCAGACATGCAGCAGCACATCTCAGTGGGGCAGCTGGAGCTGTTACTGCCTCCAGCCATCTGCCCTACGCTTCTGATGGATGTTGCCGCCCCCAAAACAAGGACATCTGATCTATCCTTGAATCAGCCTTGAACCACGCTGCTGCACGTCTGGCTGGGCTCTGATATTATCAGCAGCCAATATACAACCTCTCCCCAAGAGGGCTTCCCCTCCTCTGCTTTATTAATGAAACAACTCTCTCCAGAACAACCCCCTCAAACCATATTGCTCCACTCCCAGTCCCATCCATAAAGCATCAAATATCACTCAATCACTGGGCTTTGACTGTACTTCCCTGCTGCCCTTATCTACCTCTTCTTCTCCAACCACTATCATGCCCATACCAGGCTCCTTCCCCAATCTTTTAATTCACCACAAGAAGCAGCACCTACACCAGATTCCTGAGTAATCTCCCTTGGATCACTCTCTTTCTCCTCCCTCAAAATATCTCCTCCTTCTTGACCTTAGCAACCTGAAGCAGCATTAATCTATGGGAAGAGATAGAGAGCCACACCACAATGCCACTTGCCAGCTTCCAATATCACACTGTATGCACAGTGGTTTCTTTGGCCAGCAAGGGCTCCACTTGGGGATGCAAATGTCCACTGACACGTATTTTCTCCTGATTCATTCTCTTCCTCTCACCACTCCCAGTCACCATCAGACAGCATAGCACAGACCACACAGACCCTGCCAACAGCTATGATGTTACCAAAGAAATATCAAAACTCTCTTATATCTCCAATCCTGATCTTCCTTCCCTCATTTCTGGCTTCAATTCCCTCCTGACCTTCGTAGCTTTATGCAGGTTAATACACTTTTTGTGTATAAGCTTGAGATCTCATCTAACCAACTTCTTCCTCTTTACTCAGGAAATTATTTTTATGTCCTAACTCTCAGAAAGTCCCCCTATCTCTTAAGTCCTTTCAGTAATGACTTCATAAGCCTGTTTACTTTGTCATTGCTAGGCTTTCCACCCAGTTGGTCATTTGCTATTTGACCTGGGCTTTGACAGGTCAGGAGATGCTGTGGGTGAAGAAGAGACACACTCTGGTATTCATCAGCTGTCACAGAGCATTTGAGTAAAAGAAAGATAAAATAAGATGTGTGAACAAATGACCAGGTCTTAACTCCCTAATAGAACCCTGTGGAGAGGGTTACAATATCCAAGTACTCCAGGGAAATAACTAATGATCCTTCCTTCAGTTCAGTCATGTTTCAAGAAGCAATTGCCTGAGTTTCTAAGTGCTTGAGACTGCCTCAGTAATTGCAATGATTTATTTTATGCATCATCATAACTCCAGCACTAGGTCAGAAGGACTTGTGCCTTATGGATGCCTTGAATTTTAACACAGGCATTGGAGGATTAGGAGACTGTAATCAGAAACACAGAGACCTCAATGATTCGTCTGCAGGGGAAAAAAAAAGACAAAATGTTTAAAATCCTAGGTATCTAAACATTATGTTTCTGTCAGACTTTTAAATGAATGGTATTTTTCGGTGATTCTAAGCAGAAGTTGCTTACATTTTCCTCTGGTCCCTTAAAATGTAAGGGATCACAATCTAATCTGAAGATCTCCGTTAGGATTTTTTTCCAGTATAAGTAATAAATGTGCAGTTCACAGTGTAACTACCCACTTAGTAAAGACAAAAAAAAAAAACAACAACCCTGTTATCTTTGTTTTATACCTTTCTCTATTTCAGAGGAAACTCGCCCTGTGCAAAGCATGTTTCTTCATCTACCCTTAGTCTGTATTGGTGCAGTGGCTGCCTGTTAATTACCAGCAAACAGGGGGACCAGACCTTAGGCTCACGAGCATTTACTTGACATAAGACTTAAGTTTAAACTTTACACGTAGCTACTCATCTGACCTACCAAAACAATGATGCACCAAAGGATGTCTTGTGAAGACACACATCCACGGTGCAGGAGGATATGTTTGTGCAGCAACAAAAGGGTTTGATTGGAGGCTTCTCAGGTATCCCCATCCTCCTGGGGTGACTTAAACCCCATTCCTCAGCCACCTTTCCTTGCAGCTATGTGAGGCTTCACTGGCACAGAAGGACATTTTTAGGACAATGATAATCTGAAGTGCTGTCAACACCAGAACTTCAGGGCTATCTGAAGATCTTGAAGACAATTCCCTTCCACCCCCTTAAACTTCAGCCTATCCCCATGATAACTGAAATAAAACCATTGCTAACCATTAGTACTGGGGTTTTTTTCCACATTTACTGTGTTTCAAGTTTAGCAATACTAACGGAAAATACTAAAATAACCCAGTTTTCAAGGTCTAAATACAAAAAGCACCAATGATAGTCCAGTGTAACTTTCATACATTTGGTATTCAGGGTGCATTCTCTCTGAATATCAAATCACAAAATCATTGCCAATTCATCAGATTTTAAGCTTTAGCTCATTAAAAATTAGACTACGCTAAAAATAAAATGCAGCTTTTTATTGGATCTGATTAAGATGTTTCTGTACTACATGATCTTTTAATTATCTGTATCTCTGTATTATCTCAACTGTTATTTCCATAGAAGCAAATTCATAGCAATGCATTTTAATGGAAAATATTCATATACTAAAAGGTGCTAAAGCTACAGAAGTCAAAAAGCTGAATGTCAAGTTGCTAAAAATGAAAACTTTTCTCTACATTGTGTGTGCCAGGAAAGCAAGAGCACACATGACATTTGGCAGTGATTTCCCCTGGTGAAGCAACTCTTTGAGGCTTTCATTTTCATAAAAGCCCTAGTCTATTTAGAGCTAGCTCCTAGCTTCTTGCCCTTAACAATGCAGTACAGGTAACGTTCATTAAATATATTGTCTTAGGTAGGAAAGTGAAGAAGTTTCGCTGTAGCAAGCACTTAATGTGTGCATGGCAAATCAGAAGGAAAAAAAAAGTAAAAAGGATTGGAACCAATTCTTTGTTATAAAAGCAAAAGTCCCACGGGTATATTGATATTACATGTTGTGCTGCATTAGCAAAATTGCCCAAATGAAGAACCCCCAGAATGGGAAGTATTATTAGATCTTAATCAATAGGATTTTTTTTCAAGCAGGCTGGGCATCCAACCATTTGATGCAGATCTTTTCCATGCACGAGAGCACTGGAATACTGGAAACCAGGGCGTTAATGAATTAAAAGGAAAATCGAAAATGTCTTTGAGATTATAGTTTTCACATTACAATGGTCAAGTAACTTCTACAGCTTGTTGCTATTTCTGCTGGAATGCTAAACCTTTACTTCTTCTTACAGCAGGTAAGACATGAATTTCTACAGTAATTAAATCAGTAAATTGCCATTTCTTTTACTGTTTCTATTCTTAGGGGATCCTTAGTGCATATTGAACACCAAACAAATTAAAAACTAATAGCATTTTAAAACAACAGCTATATGCATGATTTACTGTATAGCTTTTTTCTAATGCAAATATTTACTGTTTACTTGTCACTGAAGTGAAAATAGTATGTGTCAATTGATTAGCCAGCTAACACGAGACAGAGTTTCAGTGCATTGCTGCAACAGCTGAAAACGATAATGTTGTAGCAGAATTGTAGTCTTTTTTGCTGCATTGTACGAAACTAAGTTTTGCACCAGAGAAAAATAGTCATATCTGTATGTGTATGTATATGTATTTTGTGTCTGTGTAACAGCTGAGGTGGGGGAGTGAGAACAGACGAATCACAGACGAATCACAGGGAGCATACAGCCACCCAGTGCAAGAACAGAGCAACTTGCAACTCTGTTCTACAGATGGCTGCAGATCCCACACAAATTAGCACAGGTACCCACAGCTCTGTTGTAAAATTGGAGCACGTTGCTTCAGTTCATGTGTAAGTTCCTACAATGAAATGTCTAAAATGAAATAACAGAGGCAGATTTTTAGGGGTCTCCTGAAATGAAGGCTATAGCTGCTCCTCTGAGAAAAAAACATTAATAAGGGCCACCTTTAAGAAAATACCTGATCTAGAGGTCCCACATTAAAAATCTGTCACCTGAAGCAATCTGTTCAGACTTCAAAAGTGAAGCTGCCTCAACCTATCTATAGCATCCTTCAGACAGCCAGTGCACCCTAACTACTCAAACACCACATCAGTGTGGGAGATCATCACGAGAGCCCACGTTCACGATGTTCCTGAAAGCAGGAAGCAGCATTTCCATGGACAAACAAGGATCTGAGGCACAGAGACATTTGGTCATTAGCCCAAGGTCTCAGAGGAAGCCTGCACAGGACAGGGAGCTCCTGAGTCGCTGTCTGACACCCCAACTCCACAGCACACCCTTCCTGTACCCTCCAGTGAACAGCCAGCATGCAGGGGAAAGGTGACATTCTCAGCCCTTATGTCCTCTAGATAAGAGCACAGAAGATTGTGGGGGTCTCAGATGTGATGCCTGAGATTCAGATTTTTATCTGAAAAACTGAAAAGGAGATTGAAACTTTTCAAAACCTGCTAGATGAAAACCTAATGCAATCTGAAGAGAGGAGGAGTATTAGAACAGATGGGTCACCAGGAGAAAGCAGCTTCTTTATGTTACCGAGACTGTGTTGTAAATGACTGGTTAGTTCTACAATGTGGAAAAGGTTCCACAGTAGTCCTTGTAAGTGATCAGTTTTGCTTTTAGCAAGGTTTGCAATCTGCTTAATGAATAAATATGTACAGCACATGCACACATAGGCAGGTATCTCTACAGAGGGAGAACTGGTGGACCATGAGCACCCCAAGTTCCTTGGTAGAGAAGCTTGGTGACATCCTGAGAAAGGCTCCAGATGCAGGATGCCATCACCTACAATGTGCAGGATTTGATGGATTCCCAGTGGGGCACTGCTCAAAATCCTCTGGAAAATCTTGTGATGTCAATGATAACACAGGTAGGATAATCCTCTACCCAGGTTTAATTTCTTTCTTCTGCCTCTGTGGGAAGTAGGAGTAAAGAACTCACTGCAAAGGTAGTTTTGTTTAGAAGCTATATGCTTCTTTTACATGAGTTCATCAAATCTAGGAAACCAAAAACAATATAGCTCAATGATTAGCTCGCTATAAGTACTGTATACAGGCTGACAGATTATTTAGACACAGTGAATCAATGTGTTGATTCCACTGAAAAGATTCTGGTTTCACACATGAGAAGACAAAGCCAGAGTGTCAGTACACTTTCCAGCCATGTACCATCCACACACGCAAATCCAGGCCCGAATATGACTGGTTTTTAGATAGAAACCTGAACAATCAGGCTTTTCATGTCAGAACTGAAATTCTGTCTGCTTCACTCCAGCCAGTTCTGATTAGTGTCTTCTCCCCTGACCCTGAACACATCAATTCACTCTATTAACCTGCTAAATATGGCCAAACAGCATATTTTGCAAACACTAAATCAATGTAACTGCTGTAGTTGTGTCCACATAGATGTTTTAAAGGTTCCTGTGGTGAATAATTCCCTACCTGCAATATCAAAAGTATTTGGCAAAAAGGCCTATAGTGATACTGTATTCATTTGATAAATATTAGTGTCTCTAAAAAGGGAAGAGACACTGTGATACTGCAACCAAACTGAAAAGGTGATGCATATTCAACATTCTGTGCTTGCCTCCTACTCCACCAAAAGAGCAGGTTCTCCTTTGTTCCTCCCAGCACTGGGCTAAGTGGAAATGCTGCTCCTGATAGAACACACACAAGTCTACTCCACTCACCTCCCAGAAAAAATAGAGACGAATTAAGGGATGATGCTCTCGGTCCAGACACTCCAGGTGAGACAGCAGTGACAGCCAGGCTGGCAGGGTTCAGAGCTGATGCACAGCCAACAAAGAGATGTGAGCTGACTGCTATTCCCTTGCTCTAACAGGGCTGAAAAGTTCAGCATCATCCCCTGATCAGGGCTTACTTGAGTTCAGAGTTTGGAAATCCATCTAAGGTCTGATCTCCAGCAAGCTGTTAAAGGAAATACCACCTGCTATTCATGCTCTTCCTGAGTTAGGTCATTCTATTATTTTCCAAGTCACTAAGTGAGGCTAAAGTACTTTTTCCTGCAACCAGCAACTGCTGCCGCTCCCACACGTCAGAGACTTCCCCACTCGGATGTGCACGTTCCAGCCAGTGACAAAAAAAGCTGGGAACAGCCTGCCACATAGTATCAGAAAATATATTCGAGGAAGGCCGCAAGGTCATTGCTAATTTCAAACCCTGTTTCATGTTTCCACATTAAACATCTAATTAAAACTTTTCACTGGGTAGTTAAAATGAACTTCATGCCTATGCACTTGAGACCTCATTTTCACGTGCTGTGAATTAGAATATAGAAGGTGCCACACACAGCAGCAGGAACAGTAACAGAGGAAGGAGAGGGGAATACCTGCTTTGATTTAGAGGAAGACAGTCAGCAAAAATACCACTAATCGCCTGGGTTTTCACTCCTTTGCTCTTTGAGCTGCCACATACAACCAGGAAAAATGAATGCAAGTGGTGTATTAACTGCTACCAAATCAGCATTCTCCACAGGTGACCATGTGTCAAGCACATCCTGCAAAATGCAGCCACCTTCCAAGGCTATAGCACGATGGAAGCATTTAGACCCTAAGGGCTATACTCTGCTCTCACCAAAAAATACCTATTAACATCAGCAGGAGCTGAATTAAGCTTTAAAATGCAGGTACAGTGAGTGACAGAATGGCAAAAGGACAACATTTGGAGATTTAAATGATCTCATGATTAAATCATAATTAAATCTCATAATTATCTCATTTAATCTCATAATTAAAACAGATCTCGGAAAAAAAGAAGAATGCAAAAAAACCCACAAGGTCAAGTTGTCCTTTCTTTCCTGCTGTGGAAGAGGCTTCAGCAATGTAGGCAGAGACAGACACTTTAAAGCTGCCCCTTTTCCAAAAAGCCCTCAATGCAACTAGGCTGACTCTGGTACAGGGGAGGCAGCCGAATGCATAACTAGAAGTTTATTGAAGTCATAAATCAGAAAAAGAAGAAAAGAACATTCAGAACATCATCAAATGTATTGATTGTACAAAAAGAGGGACAGAACAGTAAATTTAAAACTGGAAAACGTTAGGGCAAGTGCTCTAATTCATAAAGTGGTAATTTCTACTTCTCTAAAAGGAGAAAATTATAGATTATTTTATGTAAGCCTTTGGACAGTCTAGAAACATAAGCAGGTAAGTGGTTCAGCACCTGGAGAGAAACTCAGTGTCGCGGATCGAGATGACAGTGACAGAGGACAGTGACTTACTGGCAGATGAAAGCTTTATGAGAGTTTGTCTACTTTTTCAGAATGATATGGGCCACAGAAGGCAGAACCACGGAACCATGTATTCAGTGCTGGTGCTATCAGAAACCGTACAGTCCCAGCGCCCATGTCCTCTCCCTGCTCCTGGATCCTGACCCCAACGCATCATTCAGCCCCTTGTCTTAGCATGTAAGCCTTCATGAAGCTACATGGTGAAACACAGGATCTAGATTAAAATCATGCCAACCAAAACATCCCAAAACACAAGGACATTTAATTTGACCCAGCTCAGTTTCTGGATTTGTTAAGTCACAAGACTTTGGGAAATAAAGGGAGAAGGCTGTGTAGGCAGAATAGGTCTTGCCAGAGAAGGTCATCCCTGACACCACATCTTGTTCCCACCCCATACCCATACCATGAGGGAAACTGATCCAGTTGGAAAACAACTGCTCAAGAAAGGTGGATTTATTTTATTTTCAGTTGAATTATTTCCTGTGTGTCTTCACAAATCAGCACAACATGGGGAAGCCCAAGGATGGAGACAAGCAGTTGGGGTAGGGTTGCTGCCAACAGCACAGCAACACCCAAGGACCTAGAGACTGAGAAGTGACTGCAACTGCTTGGCCTTGCCTCAGCTATGCTCAGGTTTTTAAAAAATATCCCCCTGGCCCTCAGCAGTTCAAAGTCCAATCAAATTTTAGCTTGCTGGGACCCCCAAACCACCTCTCAAGGATCTCAAAACAATTAATCAACATTTATTATCCACTGCAGGTTTTATAGAACCCCTTCAAGGTCCTACATGTTTAAGACCTCATTTTATATCTGGGTAAACAAAGGTGCAGAGAAGTGATTTGAAGAAGGTTACATATTAAATAAGCAACGGAGTAAAAAATTAAAATTCCATGTTCTGGCTCCCAGGTTTTAGCCTTCTAAATACCACATGCCCTTTTTACCCCTTTCAGCCCAGTAGCTAAGGTATTGGTTGGATATCAGAAAAAACTTCTTTACAGAAAGGGTTGTTAGGCACGGGAACAGGCTCCCCAGGGAGGTGGTTGAGTCACCATCCCTGAATGTGTCTAAAAGTCATCTGGATGCAGTGCTTGGGGACATGGTTTAACAGTGGGTCATCAGAAATAGGGTGATAGGGTTAGAATAAGGTTGGACTCGATGATCTTAAAGGTCTTTTCCAACCTGAACAGTTCTATGATTCTATTTTATGATACAAGAATGAATCACTGTTCCACACTAAAGAAAGCCAAGCATACAGAATGTGTATGTGGAATTTCCTTCTATACAAAGTTGTTTAATGTTACAGAATAAATAAAAAAGGAGCAAATAAGGCATTCTTTTATTTTAAACAGTAGGCCAGGCATCTGGAGGAAAGAAAGTATTATGGGACTGTGTAACTTGACTCATTTGAGTGAGCTTCCCACTTGGCATGTTCTTAGACTGTGCTTAGAACACATCATGTGAATACAAGCATGACTCCTCTCACGTGCTTTCTTTTTACAGGAAGAAGGACCGTAACATCTTGCCACTGTTTTGCATTCCTGGCAAGAGGGCATCTTCCTCCAAAACTTCAGCCACGTTACATAGACGCAACAAAAGGAATAGTAAGTCCTCTTAAAAGTATATAGTAAAAAAAAGTATTTCTCTTCTAATTTTAACAAACATGTTGCAAGGCTCTGAAACAAATCTTTTCCTGGCAGCCAAACAATCCCAGTCCTACATATGAGCAGGAGGATCCCTGTCTCTGGCAAACTTTTTCTATTTCAAAAAGATGCCTGTGCCTGTTCTGCACAGAAAACAAATCCTAGAACCTGCAGAAGTCTTTTCTTCTCAGAAGATAAAGAGTTTGGCTTATGAAGAACGAGTGATCGCCCGGGGCTATGCATTCATTCCAGCAGATAAAAGATCGACCGCCTGGAATAGGACACTCTCTCCAGAACATGATAGAACTAGATCCAAGTCTCTGTTCCTCCTGATTCAGACCAGAGACTTGAACTTCACATTACCTCCACAGCAAGCACGTATCTACCTCTTAATTAGTAACTCTTGCTCAACACATAACTATAAACTTGACAACCTTATTGAGAGATTCAATTTCTTTGTGGCTTATAGTTGAAGACTAAGTCAAGAATACAAACTATCATCTCACCCTAGTACAGCTCTCTCTGCTAACACTGGCGGACCTAAGGGGTAGGAAGGAAAAGAGCAAACTCCTGTGCTAATGTGTTAAATCTGTTCTGTTTTGATGACTTCAGACATCTATACTATTTCATGGCTATTCAAGCCATGAAAGTTTCTGCAAAAACTATTATTATTATTACTATTATAGTTGTTACGTCTATTCGATCCACAATTCTGCAAGAGATGCAGAATAGCCTCCAGAATCCAAAAGCAGTAAATCTACACTCAAGCTACCCAACAGATCTAACCCAGACAGAGCAGATACAACAAAAGCAGTGACAACTTTTTTAAAATGTAAAGCACAGATTTCAGTCAATTACTATATTCAGATGTCACTTAACATCATCTTTTTAAATAATATTTTTGCATCAGAGTCTTGATTACAGACCATCAGTTCAACAGTACATCAGTGCAATGCCACGGCTTTGTCAGGCTAACAGAAAGTGCAGCTCCAGGCACGTCCTGATGTTCATTCTTGTCTCCTTGCAGGCATCCAGCTGGACAGGTAGATGCACCCTAAAATAACCTTGATGACTCATGGCTGGAATTTCCTCAAGAAATTCCTCAGTCATGAGTAATCTGTACAACCTGAGGCTCTAAATCATTAATCTTCTTTTGTAAGCCTTTTAACAGCCCAACCACTAACCTGCTTCAATGAGCAAATCATCTGTCTTCTTAATGAGACCACTGATTATGAATTTTAGTACCCAGTAAATTAACAAAATGTTCTTCAGGACCCATTGTCCTTCTGAAAACACACCTGCCCCCTATGACATAACTCTTTCATCTTGAATTAAGTCACAGCATCCTTACATTCAAGCTGTTTGTACTTAAATACTTGTCAACAATATGTAACTTTAATTAACATATACATTATAGAATCACAGAATCATAGAATCACAGAATCATTAAAGTTGGAAGTGACCTTAAAGATCATCAAGTCCCAACCCCTCTGCCATGAGCAGGTAAACCCTACCACTAGACCAGGTTGCACAAAACCTCGTCCAACCTCACCTTAAAAACCTCCGGGGATAGGGCATAATCTATAAAGGAATTAGAATGTGGAGTTAGGAAGCATTTCCCTCCCCACTAATGCACGGAAGTTCTGAAAGGGGCCCAGCCTAGAATATAATTTATATAATTTAATAAAGGAATTAATATTCTTTAATTCTCTACTGAACACATTACAGAATCTTTAATTTCCTTTGAACATTACTGTCAATTTGCAGGGCGCTTATTCAGTTGATCTGACTATGGAAACAGTACTGTAATCTAAAGAAAATTTTCCTCATGTTGCTGAGGTGAAAAGCACTTGTACAATTTCGCTAAGACGATGACACCATAAACAGACGTGATTTTCTTAGCAGTGCAAACCTTCATTGAAATAATAACTGGAAATACTGTACAAACTATCAAATTTATTACAAAGGCATTATTTATTTGAGTTCCTTGAAAGGAGTTCCAAAAAAATAGGGTTTAGTGTAGCTTTGCCTCAAATGCATCTCAAATATATGCTTGAGCAAAAAAGGCTATGAGAAACTACATCAAATGTCTTTACATACAGAGCTTGCTTTCTGTATTATAATTAATGCCAACAGCAAGCAAACATCCCAAAAAAGCAGACTCGTTCTATAGCTGAGTATTTACACGCAGATTTTTCATGTATTTTCTGTGAAAGCAATTGTTTTAAGGGAATGAAATATTCAAATAATATAAAAATACAAATATCTGGTTTTACATTTCCCTAGGATTATGAGTGTGATTTGCATGTAATGTTAAAATTAGAACTGCAAGTTTGCAATTTATTTTTTTCAAGCCCACTTTTGATATTTTAATGATTTCTATGCATTTTAGACAACCATTTAATTTTATGTGTTTTTCAGCACATTGAATCACATTGTAGGAATGCAACACTGCAGAGAACAAGTTTATCTGCCTATTTAGAAGCTTATTTACTGCTATTTACTTTCTACTCATTAGCAAAACCGAAGTTTTAGGAAACCTAACACAGATGGTAGGTTCAGTGCCTTAATTAAAAACCTTATTCCAACATATTAGCAAGTGTGAATGGGGAAAAAAAAAAATCACTGTTATTGTTTTCCTCTACAAGTCTGTGAGCACCATTGCAGTTAGAGCACTTTGCAAACATTATACTCACTAGAAGGGAGCCTGGAACTGTGTATTACAGAAGAACAATCTCAGTTCCAATACACCAATCTAACCTGGCCACAGCAGGCTTGCAGTGCCAGAAACAACTAAGTAGCTCACATATAACAGAGCTTGTGTATAGAACTTTTTAAATTATAGGACTTTTTCAGAACAATATTTTTTATCCACACCATAAGTCTTAAAAAAAGTGATAGCATACCAGAAACCTGAAAGAAAAGCAGTATGGACTTTCCAACTTGGGTGTTTAAAGTATGAAGTAAAAATGTATGCATGTACAAAATTGTCACTTGTCATGTATATGTCACATATATGCCCCAATTTAAACCCTCCAGAACACATCCAAGATGAAGGAACCCCTTTTCTTTGCCACCACAGCTCCAAACTGAGCTGTTTCCAGTCTTGAACCACCCAGCTGTCATATATTTTCCTTCTTCCGGACCATGTGTTTTTTCTGAGAAAAAAATTATTACATTTCATCTCTTTCTGAACCAGCAACTCAAAGCAATCCATGTTTCACCTGCCTACTGCAGGCCACTGACCACAGTCTCCAACACCACACCTTGAACTATACGATAAGGTATTTTATCTGCCCAAAAACCTCCTGAAAACCAGACTCTTGTGCATCCACATGTCATTTACCTTACCTACCTGAGTCATAAAGTTCTGTTCTCAAACTCAGATGAAGATGGTCACTAGTTATTTGAATGATAGGAGGGTTCAGCAGTCCTCCTCACAGCCTAGCTCCCCACCACACTCAGAATGCTACCAACACAAAGAGGGTAATTTCTGCAGGCAGCTCCACAGCTCATTCACTGCACAGGAAAAAAGCTATAGGAATCTTTGGTTACCAAATTCTTCAATTAGGCTGACACCTCTTCCTTCTTCAAAGGAAAGTACAAGACTTGGCAAAGCCAAATCCTACATTTGTGTTTCCTGTTCATGCTGAAAAACTGTTAAATTGGACTTAATATGAAGATACCTGCTTTAGAAACAAAGTGGGTAACACCAGAAGTGCCCTGACTCTATCTCCTATTACCTGCCACGGGACACAGTACACGTAGAGAGAAATTATGTATGTGGACAATTCTAACCCTGTGTTCAAGTTGAGGATTTTAATTTTTTTGCATATTCCTAAAGGAGAACAAACCAGAACTCTGCCTCAGGCAAAACTTTCCTCTTGGCCATCTTAGAAAGAGCAGTTTTACCTCCAGGCAGGGTGCAAAGCCTCCAGCCTCGAACAACAACACTGCCCTGGGCTGCCTGAAACCCACACCCAGAGCCCTGCAAACCAGCAGCATTTCTGCTCCGAGATGGGCTGCCGGGAGGCCAGCCTGGCTAGCCAGCTCTCCCAGTGCAGGGAGGGGAGCCTGGCATGGTCTTCAGGCATCTCATTTACAGACTGAACGCCATCCCTTTGAGGAAGGCAGATCATCCGTGAAAGCACAGTTGGAGCTCCTCAAGAGGGAAAGCTGGTGAAAGCTTTAGCACAGGGATATCTCCTGAGAAATGAGGGTCCTGTGGAGAATGTGCAGAGCAGCTCCGTTTCACTGCCTACAACCAGTGTCTGTTACCCTGTGTTTCTCAGAAAGTAATGTAAGAGTAAGCTATGCTTTTAAAAATAAAAAAAAAATGAAGAAGGGAGGGAAGGAAGGGAGGGAAGGAAGGGAAGGGAAGGAAGGGAAGGAAGGGAAGGAAGGGAAGGGAAGGAAGGGAAGGGAAGGAAGGGAAGGAAGGGAAGGGAAGGAAGGGAAGGAAGGGAAGGAAGGGAGGGAAGGGAGGGAAGGGAGGGAAGGGAGGGAAGGGAGGGAAGGGAGGGAAGGGAGGGAAGGGAGGGAAGGGAGGGAAGGGAGGGAAGGGAAGGGAAGGGAGGGAAGGGAAGGGAAGGAAGGGAAGGGAAGGAAGGGAAGGGAAGGAAGGGAAGGGAAGGGAAGGAAGGGAGGGAAGGAAGGGAGGGAAGGAAGGGAGGGAAGGAAGGGAGGGAAGGAAGGGAGGGAAGGAAGGGAGGGAAGGAAGGGAGGGAAGGAAGGGAAGGAAGGGAAGGAAGGGAAGGAAGGGAAGGAAGGGAAGGAAGGGAAGGAAGGGAAGGAAGGGAAGGAAGGGAAGGAAGGGAAGGAAGGGAAGGAAGGGAAGGAAGGGAAGGAAGGGAAGGAAGGGAAGGAAGGGAAGGAAGGGAAGGAAGGGAAGGAAGGGAAGGAAGGGAAGGAAGGGAAGGAAGGGAAGGAAGGGAAGGAAGGGAAGGAAGGAAGGAAGGAAGGAAGGAAGGAAGGAAGGAAGGAAGGAAGGAAGGAAGGAAGGAAGGAAGGAAGGAAGGAAGGAAGGAAGGAAGGAAGGAAGGAAGGAAGGAAGGAAGGAAGGAAGGAAGGAAGGGCAGGCTACACATAATTTTCTAAGGACACCATACCCTGAACACGTTGTTCCTCTAACACTGATAGTGAGCGTAAGGGACTGGGCCGTAAGCCGATGCCAATGAATCTGCCATCACTTGTGAAGCAGCAGGATGAGAAGGGAAAGTCTGAAAGCCTGCATGCGAGTGGCACTCACTATAATCCAGCCTGCTGCGTTTCTCCTTGGAGAAGAGAGGGAGCAGCAAACTCTGCCCAGCCAGCCAAATCCTGCCACCTGCACATGTGGCAGAGCAGCTCTCAGACCTCAAGGGAGGAAGGGAGGGAGAGGAAGGGATGGAAGCTCACAGCTTCCTGAACGTATGTGATCCACCGCACCCACCACAGCAAAGCCTGGGTTTTTTCCAGTGAAAGTAAATTACCTGAGTCAGCTAAACTGAGAACCCTACGACAGACCTTGTCCCTGTTCACTAACATCTTTTTGGTAACTATTCCTAATGAAATACGGCCACACCAAGGACTAAAAGTGTCTCTGGACAGTAGGGAAGTGCCACATCATCCCCCACCCTACAGCAACCAGCAAGGTGCAGAACAGGGCAGGCAGGAAGCACATCATAACTTGCTATTGCCAGCACTAGCTCTAAGATATTCCCCATCCAGAAATAAAGGGCACATGAGGAATGACCTGGGCTTCTGCAGCCTCTCAGGTGGTATTTCTGTTTCCTGTCATCTCCTAGGTCTAAAGGCACATCCTTGCCCAAGAGCAGTAACTGCTGCGTTATGCTGCTCAGTGCGGGTATGAGCAGCTTGCTCTAGCTCCTGCTAAACTGAAATAATTCATCCGTTTAATAGCAGCAATTGCTAAGTACCACACTTTTCAAAGGCAAAGAAAAGCTGAGCACTTCTTTCCTTTCCATTTTTGGAACTGTACTGTAATCTGTGCAGCTACAGAGCTGCAGCTGACACCACAGCAGTCTTTGCAATGATGGGAGTAAGCAGCAAAAATAACCACTGAATTTTTGGAGTATCAGTCCCAACACTCCTCTCTCCCTTGCACCCACAGCATCTGTAATCTTGCTTCCAAATCCTGAAACACAATTAGAAACCTTCCCTGGCTTAAAATCTTCTTTACTTAAGCACCTAAACTTTTAATTGCACTTTGGTGATACGGTTTAAAGATGTATCGAAATGCTGCCAGATGTCCATGGCTAGTGGATCAGCTGAGGAACAATTCAATCTTGGGGATTTGAGCCTGGCTAATTAGTGTCCTCCCTCATGCACACCTACTGATCCAATTACATATTTAACTACACCAGACTAGACCTTATATGCTGCCAAACAGAACAGCATGAAGCTCTGCAAAAAGATTTCATCTTTCTCTTTTTCTTTGTGCAGCCTTACTTCAATAGGAATGAGCTTGCAGATGAGCTGAAACCTATTTATTTTCTACTGCACATGCCATTTTTCTACTGTCCAGTGAGGAGAAAATGGAATAAATTACATATATATTATAGCTAGCCACATGAGGGCTAGCTGGGATTTTTGTTGTTTCTTGCAGCTATTATCCTGGCCACCTTTAGATGAATATGCAATCAGAATATAAATTTTTACTAGAAAAAAATTTGGATAAATTGTGCTACAAGCAGAGCAGTCAAGTCTTAGTGCATCTTCAGTTCAGTTATTAACATCTGAATAAGTGCTTTCAGAAGCATTAAATAAATGATGCTTTCTTCAGTGTAACTTTTGGTTGAAAACTGAACTTTTTTTAAAGAACTGCTGAACCCAGACTTCTTTTTAATTCACACTAAAAACCTCCAGCCAATACTTGCATCCGAATATACCAAAAGCAAAGTAATTTTAAGACAATTTAAAGTAAGTACCTGAAGCACTCATGCACCTTATACATTATTTAAATACACCCTAAAACCCAAATATTTCATGATCGCTAACAACAATTTAGTTGAAAGCATCCTGAAATCATCTATTATTTTCCATGTGTGTAAGATATTAGTAACAGTAGCTGAAAGTTAATGACAACATAATAATTTTACAATTATTGAATTGAATGCACTTCAGAGAAATGTAAATGCCAGAGGAGAGCAGCTACAGCTCCATGACTAATGTGTGCTCTGGATTCTGACCCTCAGTTTTGCTATTTCAGTTTTGTGACCTAAATCCCCCCCCCCGCTACCAGAAAGAAACACCAAACCCAAACAAGAAACATCTTACTTGTTCTGCCTTCTCCGGTGGTTTTCTATCCGCCTGCAAAAACTGGCAGTTCTCTCTCGCCAGCTTCTGGACCAGCTCAATGCGTCCGATGTCATCTCTTCCCTGAAGCTTGCACAAAACCCCTGCCTTAAGGGTGGGAGAAAGAGCAAACAGATACTTAAATCCGCAATCCCAGGACATGACACCACCACGGATTTCAACCCTAAAAGAAATGCATCTGTTTTCTCATATTTGCAGTGCTGTTTGCTGAACACAAACAAGTCGCTGCTTCCCGGGAAACAACTGGAGAGGAGCTGAAGCACATCTGAATCTCCAAATGTGTCTACTTTGGAGGAACGAAGGCAGGGGCTAACTAAATCAGCCGCTCCTCTGAGTGTGACTATCAGATACACTGTGTTTTATTTGTTCCTGTCAGCCTGTTTCCTGTTACATAAGAGAACAAGAGCAAGAGGTTAAAAACTCATGGGAAAGTTAGCCAGGATCAGCCCTGGAAAAAGAATGAAGCGCCACACAAGGCACTCCTAAAAATAACAGGCTACAACTCACTCTGCTCCTGCTCCAGCCATTTTTCATGTATGCAAGCCTCAAGAGTTAAAAGACAATTGTGCCACGTTTGTTTACTTATTCTGTGTATAACAAATCAGTATCTCCTGATTTTGTTTAGGGAAAAAAAAATAGGATTTGCTTTAAAAACTACGTTAGAACCATTTTTTTTGGCTAATATTCTGCCAGTTATTCAAGCTATGTCAATAGTGTTTCATCAAAACATTCAGCACTGGTTGCTTTATAAAAATGCTATACATGTATATATATTAACAGATTTGTGCTCGCACACAAGCATACCAGACCCATCACAAAGTTAGCTCATCAGGGCTAAATTGCTCCCTGCAAAGTCAGTGGCTAATATCACTGTCTGTTATTTGGTCACTGATACAGCCTCTGCACAACTGAGACCTGGCTTGATGATACCACATGGCTTTTATGAGTCCAGATGCCTCCTGATGGGAATAGCATATGCCTTGGGAGGGCCAAGCATGTGGCATGGCTATGGTATTACTATACAATTTAAAAGGCAATCTGCAAATAAACATTTCCTCCTCCCTTTTCTTTCTGCTGTTCATCCTGAGTTACTGAATCATGTATTCCAAAACTCATAAAACATCTTAGGAGTCAGGACTAAAAGCCAGGGATGCCCTGACCACTAACCCTTAGTGCCATGCAGGCTCCACTTCTTTGGCCTGGAGAAACTCCCGCCCATGCCAGCTGAAGGTGGGAGAGTGCCCACCCAAACCACCCTACAGTCTGCTGGCTTCTCCAAGGAAAAGGAACATGTGGGTTGAGCACATGTGGGTTTCAGCTGAGGAGAGTAATAAATCCACCTTCTGAATAAGTGATTTCAAGCTGATGGAAAAAAACAGGTTCCATGATCAAGTCCAATGAGTCATCCTTACTGAATTATTTGAAAGAAATTTTTACATTCCTACATCCCTCCAGTCTGGATGCAAGCACCTCTTCACAAGCCTGCATAAGGCACTTTGTGCTCTGGAGAAGGGAAGAATTTCAGATACAGCCTGTGTTCTGCATGTCTTATGCTTAGCCCCCAGCCTCCTGAGAAACCCAGCTTTCCTACGTAAGGAACCTACACACTGGCTTTGAAGGTCAGAAATCCACCAAGAAAACAAGGAATTGCAGTACCTTACATTTTCTATAGATTAGCTCTTTATCTCCTAAATCAAGGACATAGATTTATAGACAGTTCTGACACACTGTTATTACCTGCAGATCAGGAATGAGACTGACTTTATCAGATGTGAAAGAATATACTGAAATAGCTATCCAGAGTTGTTTAATCAATACCATAAAAAAGAGGTACTTAAGAAGATAGATTTTTATTTATTTTTTTTTTACTCTACAGTAGACATTTAAAAAAGGTCAGATGAGTTGTTTCCTAAAATTCTACTTTTTGTCCAGTAAGTTACACAGGGAACCTAGGCAATCACCACAGGCTTGGCTGAAGTCTGTTGTCTGCACTTCACAATGCTTTGATGGCTTGGGGGCATCAGCTAGAGTCAACCTGCTTATTACGTGGCTTTGGGATGCTTCCGGCAAAGTATAACGTCTGCGCACCATACTCCCCCCCAGGCTTGTAGACTAAGGACAACTCAAAACGTTATGGCCTGTTAGGGCCTTGGGACTATAAAGATTTACAGTCTCTCTGGATCTGGGATCTTACTACTGTGAAGGCACTTTTCACACCTTCGTGTTGCACCCAGACAAGTCAGACCATGACCTATGTGTGGCATAGATGGTTACGAGTCCTTGTACGTCAGATGGACATCGACAGAAATGCAGTGTTCACTCTGTTGAACAAATACTTATTGATCGTCAGTGTATGAAGTAAAGCCCAGCAGTCAAAACTACTTATGTTAAGATGAGGAAGGGGGCTTTCAGTTTTGGGGTAACAGCTGGCTTCAGTATGTTCAAGTGGAAGAAACATCCCAGAGAAAGACAATTTTTGGAACTCCTGAGCCTCGCGCTCTTTCACCCCTTGCCCTCTGCCTGTGTTCAGACAGAGCATATTATTGCTTTCTGCATGGATGAGCACCCCAGGGAAGAAGTAACTCTAGATGCAAGCTCATTAGTCCTGCCAGGAATATGGTCTGTATTCAAATTGGCAATTTCATTACAGAATCATACTGTCCTGTTTCAAATGATCACCAAGGAGAAGAATTACATTTTAACACATCCCCTCCTGCCTAAATTATTCTTTACTTTAAAGAATTGCATTGAACGTGAAAAATATATTTATTTTATTGGGTTTCCAGACTATTATAGGTCAACTAAAAAATTTCTGGGAAGGCTAAGGTATTATTAAGTTAATTGTACATGCTTGGCTCTGGGAGTAAAGAATGCACTAGAAATACAAAAGGCTAAACATGCCTTTTCATAATTAAGAAAAATATGAACACCTCATTTTTAATTCTGATTTCCTCAATTTTGCTGACTTTCCAATATAAATCTTCCTGCTAAATATTCCTAAGAAAGCACCCAGTTCAACTAATTAATTGACAGCAGCTTCTAGAAGCTGGTTGGGAAATTATTGACAGAGTCTACTATTACTGGTCCTTTTCACTTGTCAATATAAACTTAGTTTTCAAGCAATACGTTTAAATCTGTTAGTTAGGTGAAAGGGCAAAGGAAAGCTACCCTACTTGGAAAGTGCACTTTCCATGTGTATTTTGTACAGTCACATACTCTTCCAAATCCCTCCTGCCTAGATGTTGGTGCTTAGTCCTCTAATTCAAGTAAACCAACAGAGATACAAGTACTAACTTATGTGAAGGTGAAAATCACAGAGTTGCATATTTTAACTCGCTTTAATTTAATGAATGATAAAAGAACTACGAGCTTTATACTAAGGCTTTGCTACCATCCACGGCACAAAATTACTACAATTAAAGGTGTTTATGCAATTTTGAAATGACATAAAAACATTTAGTGGGAAGGAAAGCAAATTAGTCATTACTGAGGTTGGAAAAGCAAAGATGCTGACAACACATTTTCTGCTTCAGCACATCCATTGAAAAATACTGCCTCTGCAGAGGTCATAAATTAATATGGTAGCGGTGACACAGAGGTGAATTAAGACAGTCCTAGGCAGACAGGATGGGATTTTTTTTATTTACATTATTTTTATTTACATTATTTATATTGTTTACAGTATGCTCGCTTTTAAAAAATTCCTGTAATTAATTTTTTCCACACTTCTACCAGTTTTCTTCACTAACTCCAACGCAAGTCAAAACGCCATGCCCCTGAACAATGTTGAGAGCAGGCACAACTCCCTTCACCTCTGCTAACAGATGGGGTTTGTGGTGGTTTGTTTTTTTTCTACTGCATTTCTGTCTCCTTCTGAGTCGGGTGAAAACAACAGAACTATTACAGGCTTCATCTTTCATCAACCTGAAAACTTAAAACCATATGCTACTGCCTCAAAAGATCATTTGCTTTGCTCCAGTCACATGCATGGTCTCACTAAAATGAAAAAATAATAATTCCCACCCTTAAACCAAATTGTATTTGGTGTTTGCAGGATGGTATTTTTATGGCACTGACAAACAAATAGGAGCAACAGCTGCTTTGATAGCTGCTTTGCTCTCCTCCCAGTTGGGCACTTGAACACTTTTAACTTCTCACTTAGTAATTGTTTGATTTTAAACGTGTTTTGAATTGTTTCAAATTCTAGAAGCTGGTTTCCAGGCACATAAAAGCTAAGTGAGTCAATATCCCAATAATAATTACTTATGGGTTTTTTTTAATCTGCCCATGTAATCTTATTAGCTGGCTACTTAAAAGCTTTCAGCACACATGTTGTAGTCTTTCTTCTTACATCTCTGACAGAAATGTGAACAAACATTAAAAAAAAACCAAAACTACAACAATCAAGTAGAACTGAGCATATATGAAACCCAGAAAGGCAAACAGCCAGATATTTTGTGCAGTGAGGTCAGTATTTCCCTCTGGGTTTTTCTATAGCTCTTTAATGCACACCCAACCTTTAGAAAACCGACCCTCAACCCCACAATTAGGAATCAAAGTCAAGTGGCAAAATTTACAAACATTAGGGCTCCTTTTTTTTTTTTTTTTAGTAGATTTGAAACTGCGCAATTAGGAAAAGAGAGGACCATATCTGAACGTCTTGTTTGAACACAACTCTGAAAACTACACTAGAAAAGCCCAGATACACACAGATGCAGCAGGTGCATCTGCATGGTCCCCAACTCTTTTGCCTGCACCCTCTGGGTATCTGCCACAGCCCAGGTCTGCTGCCAGAGCTGCCTATAGCCCCTCCTGGGCTCTCTGTGGTCAAGACAGCCCATACCCTCGGAAAGATATAGCTACTGCTACCTTGGGTACATGGCTTGTACCCCTTCAGCCAGGCTTGCTTGCAGACATCAGTGCAAATCCTGACTTTAGCACACACAGCTTTTTAGTGGGCAAGGTGTTAGGAGATAAATCAGAGACAGGAACTGCAAGTTGCATATGTGGGAAGAAGAAAAGGTGGCAACTGGTGGGGAACGTAACATTTGCAAGAGGAATAGAAGAAAAAAATCAACAGTCAAGACTGGGAGAAATCAATTTTAAACCAAAAGCAATTATCAGTACTGATACAATGAGCGATATAGTTACACTTGCACAGTTTGAACGTATGAACTGGATGATTGCATGAACCGGAGATTAATCAAAAAAGATTCTCAGGATTAAAAAGGGTAAGCAATTCCACAATAAAATACACTAAAAAGCAGTTAAGTTTGTTCCGAGCAAAATCTAGCTTTGGTTGAAAATGAGGGCAGTTAGGAACGGAAGGAGAAAGGCTGTTGCTTACAGTCGAGTGACTTAATAAGTATCCTCACTTCACTGCATGTCTACTTACAGTGATTAAAATTCAATCAAAATGTCACATACCCTTGCCCACTTGCCTCCTAAACACATTTTATTTTCACATCTGGTATATGCAATGTGTATTATCTAAAAAGAGCAGAGAGATACTTGAAGAATGTTGTTTGATTGCCACATCATGGGACTAATTCCCAGAGTAATCATCAATCTTATTCTAAACAGTCACATAAGACAAGATCCAGCAGACTCTCTCCTTCCTACAGGCTCCTTGTGCAGAACATCGACAAAAAGCCATTTTCCAGAGCTACCGAAAGCATATCCTTCAACTTGTTGATCTGAAAAAGTTCCCAAGATACCATTAATCTTACATATTTACCTGAGCATCAGAGGTATCCTTGAGGTCTTCTAGTCCCCTTGACTCTTGACTGCTGCTTTCTTCATTTTGATGAATTGCTAAAAGAAGAAAGAAGGAATGTACTGGAAGCAGGTAGGTTTAAATCACAAGAAGCAGCAAAGCAGCATGGCCCTGTTTAGATCAGATAGGATGACCATTCAAGAAAACTCCAAAGCTAAACTTCCAATTTAGCTTTCTAGTTAACTCCTTGAGTGGTTTTGGGCAAATCCTGTAAGGCATATCTTACTCGTTTTGGACAAATCTTAAAAAAGGTATACCTTATTTTTCCCAGGCAGTAAAAAGCAGTAGTAAATACTTGTATTTCTGCTGCCATCATTCCTGATAAAACAATGACATTTAAGGAAACTCTACTTTTCCATACATTATAACAAGACTTCGTGACTAATAAAGAATTAAAAAAAAAAAAAAAATCAAATCTCCAATTACTTTCATTATATTGCCAAAGGTCAATTCAAACTAAACAAAATAAGCAGTTTTATCCCTCATCTCAAACTTGGGAAATTCTTTGTAAACAAAATGATCTCTAATCTTAACAAACTGCACCACGCTCCATGAAAGTCATCTCCAGGAAAAAATGGTAGCAGGAAATGTTTTATTGAAGATCATTTGCTGCTGACACAATAAGAGAAACCAGTAACTTAGCTCAAGTAACATTACTTAATACCAGCAAGTTTTGCCAGATCTCAAAGAAAAAAGTTTTGGATCAAACTTGCAATCTTCAGAAGGGTCGAAACCAGAGTTATCAGTTTACCTAGCTAAAGAAACAAGGACCACTTTTGAATGGACACATCAAACTTCTGAATCACTAACAACTGTATCTATAGGTAGTTTTACTATGTCTAGCCCAAAATAACCTTCCAGTCAATACATCCACCTGCTGTATTTTGGTGGGGCTTTAAGCCTCAGATGTTCTTAAACTTGACACATGGCAGGTTAGGAGGGTCAGACCTGATGAAACACATGTGAAGTGAGTGTACCTTACACTGTACTCATTTACTTACAAGCAGCATACTCAAATATCATCGATCTTGTGTAGACATCAAATGATTTATCTGTGTAGCCATAGAAGTTGTGACAACAAAAGCATCCTTGAAGTGCTAGAGCTGGGAAATCAATTTCCTGAACAACACCAGGCTCATGGGTTTGATGGATGAGCAAAAGGGTTCAGCCTGTGTGCTTCCTCCTGTCCACCTCCTCTCTCCTTCAACCCTGGGCACCAGGGCTGGTCCTCAGGCTGCATCTGAGCAGCCACAGCCCACAGCACAGTGTTTTCAGACAAGGATCACCAGTTCTGTTTTGCCTTAAAACCATGTCTGTGAGCTGAGGCAGCCCAGGATTTGATCTCTCAGCTGCTGAGCGAGCAGGAGAAAGGCTGGCAGGCAGCAGTACCACCTTCACCAGCCACCCTTACCTAAACTCTCCCCAACCTGAATCTCTGGATTGGGTGCGCTGGATCTGCTGCAGACAAAATGCAGCCTAACCTTTAGGCAGCATCCAGCAACTTCAAAGATGAATAACTTTAGTAACTTCAGGTCAAGAACTCAACTGTTCTTGACCTCTAAAGTCAAGCATATGGATTTATTTTCTTTCTACTGCAGGATTTCTGATGATATTGCTATACGATATACAGTAAAATTCTTCTTTCTTCCCCCACAGTAATAAAAATATAATTATAAAAGGGGAAAAAAGCAATTTTGTCAACTCGGTTTATTCCATTCAGGGATATTTTTAATCTATTATCAAAAGAAAACAGAGGTCTGATATAAATCTTCAGTAGTTCATTTGCTAGCATCACTTCCCCAGTCAACCTCTGAAACTCCAGGTGAATGTTGAAAACACAGGGTCAATCTATAGCTATAACAGGAAGTATGTACGTTGGGGGTTATATCCCAGCAGTATTTGAAGTTAGGCAAAATCAAAACATGCTGGGGATGTTGTGGCATATCTCTGCCCCAGGATGGAAAAGTAACAGCCTAACTAGAGTGATTGCCTCAACAGCCCCATGTGGCCCCTGCTTTCCCAGCACAGGTCAGGGTTTCCCAAGGCAACTTGTTCCATCCAACCAAGCTGGGGGCTCTATGCAGTCCCTCCCCTTATAACCCACCTCCATGCCTTCCTCCCAAGAGCTGTCTCATCCTCTTGCACACTCCCACACATGTAACCCCATTCTACCCACTGCAGGAGACATAGAGCACTCAGGACATCCATTTGCCAAATCCTATTCAGAACAACCGGCATGAGACAGGAACACTGCAATGCCAGAAGGCATTAAGGAATAATAAAAAATAGTTGTTCAGCCACTTGCAAATCACTTAAGTTGTGTTCCTGCTAAAGTAGCCACAGACATTTCCCCAACTCTCTTTTCAAGTATTTGATTTCTCCTAAATGCAATTTGCTGGAGCCACTGATGAGCAAAATATCCCCACAGATGCTGGCTATTAATCACGACATTTAAAGGAGTGGCACCTTGCTAGTAACAAAACCACGGATCCAGGTTTAAGTGATTTACATTGATCCAGCCAGCTTTTCTAGCAAGCCTGAGCAGATGGGTGCTCTGCAAACAGCTGTGCCAGGATAAAAAGTGAGTGCCAACAGGCTTCTTGTCACCAGCCTCTGTTACAAGTGTCTCCTCACCTGCCCAGTGCCAGGGCAAGCACCCCAAGGCATCTTCAACCAAAGTAAACAGGCAGGCCTTAGAGCAGCAGAGAACCCTGTTGCTAACCTGGCTGGGCTAGCAGATTAGTGAGGGGATGATATCTGGCTGGGGAGCTAATGACAAGCAGCAAACATCCAGAGCTGAGGGCAGTAATATATTTTACCTGGCACAAAGGGAAAGAGGGTACATGTCCACCACCCTGATGGATACAGGTATCCTTGGGTGTTGAACAATTTTAGCATAAGCAATTTTCAAGATTATGAGAAAGCAACCTCAGTTTAGAGGTACACTAAATGAGCAGCCTGAGGAAAAAAAAAAAAAAAAAAAGATGGTTTTATTAGCAATTTCAGAGATAAACTCTAAAAATGCTGGAAAAGTTCATAATCCAAACCCAGCACTCCTTGGCTTCAATGTTGTTTAGACTGTGTAAGGAATGTAGAAAAGAACTAGTAAATATTTTCTTAAAGGAAAAAAAATAAAATCCCCTACCTCACAGTGACGTCTTTGCAGCCCTCTTGGGAAAGAGGGTGCAATTGGCCTCTTTTTTATGAAATTTCCATCACAAACTTGATTCTTGTGTTGTCTCTGCCTCTTACCCAAACCCCTAAGAGCAGCCACAACTGAACCATTTAACTACACCCAGGGAGCAATAGTCAAGGAATCACACCATCTCATACAATTTTTTCCATCACAAGAACGTAGTCCCTTGAAGGCTTAAGTGGCCACACAGATGAATAGCAACCCTTAATTATATTTTCTTGGTTTCTGTATGAAGAAGTTACTATATGTTTTGTCTATACAATAGAGAAAAAACACTGATTTCTTAAAATATTCCAGTGTATTCAGAAATTTATTTTATTGGGGATTATCACACACATAAGAAACTGACTGTTGCATTTCTATACACAGTATGCCTCCCAACACTGCAACAACTCTCAGACACCCCTTGAATTGGCCTCAGCGCTGCCCTTGTGGGCTCTTGTGCATACAATACAAGTTCTGTCATAAAACATAACAATTCAAGGATAATTTCCCACTTACCGTCAGTAAGGCCTTTATTTTTTAATAAAAAGGCTTAGCATTGCAAATTCAACCATAGGAAAAGTGAGCAGCAGGTTAGGGTGGGATGGGAAAGTCTCCCAGGCAAGTGTTGATTCTGGGACGGTTCCCTAAAACTGTAACATGCACACAGAAAATAGCTGTGAACTTTGGAGCTGGGCCAAACCCTTCCTTCTCTGCCCCCATAAACACAGCTCTGCTCCCTGATAGGAATACTCCAACAGATCTTACAAAGCAGCAAAACCAGGGAAAGACAGAGGTGGTTTACCCTGATCTACATGTATCTATTTTATGTTTGGGTAAAAAAAATGCAAACAAAAATAGTCTGACCAATTCTCTTTTCTACCTGCAGCATTTGTCCTCCTTTGGAGAAGAGGTCGCCACGAATGAAAGGAAAAGATGTTAACTTAGCATTACCTTTCTAATGTGCAGTTCAAATATGTCCATTTGCAAATTAGCCTAGGGAACTCAGGATGTGGATTTTTTTATGGTTGCTTAAGGATCACAAGGGCCATCATCTGATCTGAGCTGCTTGTGCGCCCACGGACCAGAGCTGAGATTTTGCTAGCAGATTCTTCTAGAAACTAATGTTGGAACAGAGAATTCTTGTAGGGGAGAGCCCTGTCCTTTAGTAATCCTATTTAAGCTAATTAAATCAGCAGCAAAAATAACAGAGAAATAATAAACAAAAGTGCATTGTTTTGTACTAACTACCTCAGCCGACTCAGCCACTGCATGGGGGTGTGAAGGGAAAGGGAACATAACTGTTGCTCACACTGGAACCAAGCACATCCTTTGTGTCAACACTACTGACCAACAATGCTCCCCTGCTTTTGCTGCCATGCTACGAAGTTTAACATAGATTTAAGACATTGTATAGGATTTGTTTCCTTGGCAGCATGGAGCATTACAGGCATGCAAAAGGGCTAAGCTTAGACAGACAGACTAGAACGCAGGCAGGGTCACAACAGCCACCTGCAGCACTATGGACCTTCTCCTGCCTACAGAAGAATCTTGCCAAGGGTGTCAGGGTTACCCACAGAGAGGTTATCCTGAGAGCCTCCACATTATCCTGTTCTGTATCCACCTAGCTTGAAGATAAATGAATTATGTTTGATTACTAAGATTTTTTAAAGTCACATAATACAATGCACATTATTTCATTTTTATATTGTATCTTATTCAGCATAGCAGAATCTTTTACTCAACTTAAAGTGGAAAGGACAGTTAAAACCACAACCAAAATTCACACATAAACCAAGTCCTGGAACCCAGAGCATTGCAATCTTCCCAGAGGCTTTGCTGTATTGTGCTTTCTTCCTTTTCTATAGATGAAGTTTCTTCTTTCTACCCCTTCTGGCTGCAAAGATAACCTTCACAACACAAACCAAGGCACTAGCGTCATTCTGCTGCTGCAGCCAGCCAGACTGGAACAATAACACCAGGAGAGGTGTGAACTTCCTCTCTTTGGCTTAATAGGGTGTCAACTTTGAAAGATAATTATTTAAACGCTTAAGCGAGGACTGCGATCACAGTTAACCATTTTGCTGCTGAACAGCAGGCAGGGACATCTGTCCATCTCACTCTGGGTGGCACCCACATGGCCATTCCAGGACACAAAGACAGCTTAGCTTGCCTTCTCTGCTGTCTGTCCCACACCTCCTGTACTTATTATTCCCTTTCTATACTACCATAAAGCAGTTAAGGTTTGTGGATGGGCAAAGGATTACATTTAACCTGGCTGGGTTTGATGACCTGGTTGGGAACAAAGGCCACAGGCAGGGCAGGGGACAGGGCACCCTTCAAGCCAGCATTGCTGCCAGAAGCCTTGTGCCACATAGCTCTAGCTTCAGCCCTTGAGCTTGCTGTGAAGTCCAACTGCAGGAGCAGAACTGTCTGCCTTTTGGGGGTGACACACAGTTTACCTCTGTGCTGCCCTAGGCTGCTCCCAAGGCTGAACCTGCTTAGAACGTTGTGAACCCTCAGGCACAGCCTGGGGATCAACCAGAGAGTGCGGGATTCCAGCTGCACCCACACTGCCAGGCTCCCCAGCACAGCCTGTGCTCGGGCTGGGTGAGGGGTTCACCATCCCCACAGCTGCTCAAGAGGCAGCTCTGCTCACCATACAAAGCTTGGTCAGCCCTTAGGCTACATCCCTCATGTTTTCAGTGATGCTCCTTCATTTCAAATGAGGATGTTAATTTATTATTTAGTGTTGTTCTTTAACCTGCTAACATCCTGGAACATCAAACCACTCTGCCCTTCATAAGATTTCAATCCCTTCAGGACTGTGTGATCAAAATTTATGTATGCATCTTTTTTTCCTAGCCAGTAAGCAAAAGGCACCTACATGCCCTCTACAGATAGGAGAGACACACCAGCTTGGAAGTGGTAAAAAGCCTACTTCTGAAGAGAAGAACTTTGTTTATTTGACAAGCCAACAGATTTTTCACTGTCTCATCCCTGCTGGATGGTTATAGCCTGTTTTTTCTGTCCCTGTCAAACCATCACTGTTGAAAAGACCTCAGGCATCTGCATGAATATTCCCCGGGGGAAGGCTCCAGTGCTCTGAACTGCCAGCAAGCCTGCAGGAGTTGATTTATCATCAGCTGCTGGGAAGCTCACAACTTCTAGCATTCTTCTTATACCCCAAATTTTTTAAGAGGCATGTTTATTTTCTGGGTTTTTTTCCAAAGGAAGTTGCTAGCATGAAGCTTTTCAGAAACAAACAGCAAAAAAACCCACAAAAACCTTTTTTTTTTATCACATCATTCTAAGCTAATTTCATTATTTTTAAAACTTTAGTGTTATTTTGAACAATGGAGCTTGTGCTATTCCTTATTCGTTGTGGAAGGCATACAGCGAGCTCTAGAGAGGCTGGTTACTATGGCAGCTCTGAGCTGTTTGAAAGTGTTATAATGTTTGCTGATGCTTATTAATTTATCAGAGTGGAAAAAAATGAATAGCTCATATTGATACCACTGGGGAAACTAAAAGCCAGATCCTCGAGCTTATATAAGGCATTAGTGCTGAGCAGAGGAAAGGAAGATGAGCAGCAAGTAAACACTTTAGAAACCTCAGATTTGGGGACCATTTTAAGACAGACTAGGTCCTCATGCATGCTCCTATTTCCAAATTAAAGGGGGAAACCCACAAGCACTGAATACCTCTGAAATCCCCAAAAACTGCATGTAAGACACAGCGATAATCCCAGGAATAAAACCCCCCAACAGAGAATTGCTTCCTTATGTACCATGAAACTGTAATCTTTTCCCAGAAATTACTGAAAAGAGAGAGCTTTTTAAGCTCATCCTTAACATGTTTCCTTTTATTAGCAAGACAAAAATTGCCTTTGAGCTTTCTCATTCCTTCTCACTATTTCTGCATATATATATGCAAATTATTGTAGAGATTTCCCTTCACTGAGTGCACTACATATCTCTGAAACAGTTGGCAGGTCCCTGGGGGGGTGTTGCCCAGACAGCTGTGCAATCAGCTGAGTAAATCAGCTAATTAAAGAAACAAAGAAAATGCAAAAAATATTAAAGACAGACTCCTGCTCACAGCCTTGTTCAGCACTTTGGTATCTTAAAAAGCACAGCAAGCATGGGATGGAATAAAGGTACTTGTAAATTGAGGAAAGAACTATCGCACAAGCAACACTGATGCAATTTTCCCTTGAACACTAATCTGGGATTCATTTTATTTATGCTTTGTAGTTTAAATCAATTTAATATCAATTACTCCAGAATTTATTTCATTTTAAAATGACAAAAGCATGGAATGTAATGTTGGTTTCGTAACTGATTTCTGTATGTAAAAAATGGTCATTAACTTCTGCTTGACCCTAGGTGTAGAACTAATATTGAATTTGTACAGAGGGTACTCATTATGCTGGTCTAGTTTCCACGCAGAAAAATAAGTTCCCAAGGGTCTTAGTGCGACAAGCCATTTCTCAGAACTCACACAGGAAACAGGACTCCTGAAAATGATGCAAGAACATTTCCTCTCATTGCAGGGTTTATCAAAAGGAACAGATAACAGCAAGGGCAAGGAATGTGCAATCTAAACAGAGCAAAGCCAGTGTGGTAAGAAAGGAGGCTGACAGATGTAGATATAGTCCTGCTGATCCACACACCATTAAGGTGCTGTTCCTTTCCACTGCATCTGAATGACCACAGGAAGGACAAACCTCAGTTTAAACAAGACTCAGGCCTGCCTACATTATATAGCCATTGTAAATAAAAAAATAAGTGTACCAAGTAAAGCCACCAATGTTCCCCAACTCAGGATGATTATGGTGTGAGAGACGGACTCTATAATGGCTCAGAAGCCTTTGCTACTATTCTTTTGACGTTATGGTACAACTGGTTTTGTTAGGAAGTTCTGTTTCTTTCATTTGTCAGAACTAAAGCCTTTCATCTGCATTTGAAGGCCTGTGTTTCATCCACAGCAGTGATACATTAGAAGAACATAATTTGTAAAACACCTCTGGCTAAACAAGGGGTGCATTTTAGAAAACATAATTAACTGTTGTTGAATCATGTGGCCAGGGAAGGTTTGGTTTTCAATGCCTGGCACTTTGTGATACACAGAAAGGAAAAGCCACATTTTATACCTACTTTCTGAACCCATGAACTCATAGTTTAAAAAAAATAAAATTAAAAAATCAGAAGCCAGTGAATGTATCTATAGGAGTGTTGCCTGAAATGAGATGTTGGAAGGGTGGAGGAGAGCCCATTACATGATGAGCACATACAGGGAGGAGAATGATTGCTGGGAACTGATCAAACGAGGAGGTGCTGGCAGTTGCTAAGCGGACGGGTGCAAAGTGAAACACCACTCTCTATTTCATGGAAACATCCTCCGGGCATGGGCAGGAAAGGAGCAGGAAAAAAAGAGGACTCTGAATAAATAAATTCTGTTAACTCTCTGTAAATGCCTCTCCCAAAGCACTGGAAACAAAACACCTGGGAATTGTTTTTTTGCACAGTTGCTGGCTGTCTGTCTGACTTACCATGCAATCCCTTTTTGTACATGTGCAAAACATCTGTCACTTACACAGCTATTCTGCATTGCTCATTTCTTCTATACAAGTGCCTTATGGATCACACAGAAAGAACCATGCCCAAAGTTCTGCAACAGCTGCAAAAAACAGACCAAAAGCTGCCAAAATCCCTCTTGGCTTAATTCCCACCTAAGAGCTCTTCAGAACTCTTTTCCTTCCTTTTCCAAGGCTCAGAGTCCATTCTGCTTTACATCAGCTGTTGAGTATCCAAAGGCTGGTGAGTAAAGCTGTGTAGTCCATTCACTGATGGTGTCCAGAATACTTCCCAGCCCCAGTATTGCCCAGGGCAGGCACAAAGCAGGTGGTCACCGACTCAGCCACAGCACAGCAGAGCTACGTGTGTTGCACATAGTGTTCCGGATCGACCAACACAGTGAGCACCATTCCCCATGGCTAGAAGTGGTCTGGTCCTATCCTTCTGAAGCACTGCTGGTTTCTTGGTATGCCTGATCTCAGAGTAATGGAAGAATCCCATGTGATGCAATAAGACATTTGTCCCTAGGGGTGGGCATTCCCTTCAATATGGTGTAATATGTTCAAAAAGTATCGCTCAAAGAAGCCAACATGATTACCTCCCTTATTTCAATGCATTAAATCCTTAAAGCACAATATAACTTTAAAAATACTCCTAGCTATGTTTTCAAGTGCAACTTTTATTGTGAGCCACATTCCAATGGGCAGAGGAATAGTAAAGTTACCAAAACCTATCAAAAACATGATGCTCCAGCACCTTTACTTTGAGTGGCCACTTCTCCAGGATGGACGCTGTTAGTAATATTTGCAGAACTCTTAATCCAAATACTTTGCTAAGTTTGACCTTTGCTTTAAAGAAGTGGGTGCTTGGAGTAATTGAAAGTTGTAATGAAATAAGGTCTTACATAAGTCAATTAAATAAACCCACTGAAAAGAGACATAAGGGGACATAGAAAGGGGACATAGTAAGATCCTACTGATACTAACTTTTTCTCACCCTTCAAACTTCCTCAATGTTTCCACAAGGAAAAATAGACACCCCTTTAGCATGTGACTGTCACTTCATTCTGTAAACAAGAGCAATTTTTTAATCCTCTTTATGCCATTTTTTCAGTGGCATAAAATCAGTGATAATAAACTGTGCACATTTTACACCAGAGACATCATATATCTGCTTGTTTACAAAGCCTGTAAATTCAAAGAGTACTTAATATGTTTGAGATTTAAGCACAATACTGAACTGTGCCATTCTTTAATGCCCTTTGATCATGTATTTACAACCTCATTTTTCAAGTGTACAAATCTAATTCAAATTTGTAATTATTTCCATTGTCTAAAATAAATAAAACTAATGACTTAACATAGGACATTAATACAGCATCAAACAACAAAGTTTTTGCTAATTATTGTGGAGTAGTTACCAATAAGTCTTGCAAGGATCTGTGCTGCTTGGGGAAAAGGGCTGAACACTAAAGATGCAGTTTCCTGAGATAACTAAGTTGATAAAACAGCTTAATGCTGCCAAAAGGTCTTATTGTGCTCCTTCCCTCCACCTCCCCACCCTGATAAGAAGCTGCCACCCTCACTTTATGCCAAGTCCAGCACATGCTGCTGCAATACTGCATGCTGCTCTGGCTGCCCCATCTCAAAAACAGATGTGGCAGAGATTAACAGATTTAATGGAATAGATTTGGTACGAGGAATGACTAGTGATTTAGCCTGGAAATTAGACAACTCCCAGGGGTATTACAGAGATGCACAAAATCCTGATTAGTATCATGATGAATTGGTGAATGATTATTCACCACTTTCCATCACCTAAGTGCTGTATCACAACAGAGTGAGGGTCATGGGGAATGAGCTTAAAACAAACAAGAAAAAAATACACTTTCATATGCCACACACATGAATTGCAGGACTTGCTGCCATAGGGGATGATGAAGGTCAGGAGTATATACAGGCTCAAAAAGCAATGTGATAAATTAATGAGGAACAGGTCCTCCAAGGGCTACCTAACACAACAGTGTGGGTACAGCAAAATCCCTCTAGCACAGATAGACGCTGAGTATGCACATCAGAAGGACTGTGTACTTGCTCTATCTCTCTAACTCTAAGCATCCCCTACTCATTGCTTACAGTAGGATTGAAGCTGCATGGACTTTTAACCTGACCCAGCCTGGCTGTTCCCATGTTTTTAACCGGGCTGACATTGCCTGGAGCATGTTCAAGTCGAATCACACAATCAACTCCGACAGCAGTGCTGTAGAGGTGGTGGCGCAGTGGCTGGGAAAAGGAATAGCTGTTCACAGCTTGCTTTTCATTCATGATGGCAAAGCTCAAGCCCCAGTGACTGCTTCTTCTTGAATTGCCTGGCTTAAAATAAAAATAGTAAGCAAATCACATAGGCAGTTAAGTCCTGACAGTAGCAATACAAAAGAAAAGGGGAAGAGTGAATATGCATACATATGTGTCAGAATTAGGTGGAGGTAATCCAGAAGATCTCAAATATAAAGTTATAATGTTGCAAAAGTCATATTATTATAAATAAAATGTAAATCACCCATTACAAAAAATCAATAGAGCTCATTGATTTAAGAATTACTAAAAAGTATCTAAGTATATTGTGGAAAACTGAGTATCATTCCTAAAAGCGAGAAAAAAACACACATAAATGCTTTTGTGGCTGCCCTGCCCTTCACAGTGTGAGGGAGAAGCACCCACAGCCCTGCTGCTGCTCCTGCAGTGCCTGAGGAGAAGCTGCAGTCACCCTCATCCATGCTCTGTGAGCTACTATCTTAATTAGCCCCTGTATTCAGAAGCACAAACACCATGGCTCTTTGCAGGATTAAAGTTATAGAAATTCATTTAGATACAAAATTAAAGGACTTTGCTGCGTGATGCCAAGGGGTGCAGCTAGGTTCCTGCACAGAAATGCAAGACATCTTGTTTGTGGATGGGATTAACACCAATTCAGAGCATCTACATGACAGATTTTGATCAATTCAGATGTATCTGTGTAGCTACACCACCGGCTAAAGCCTCCAGCCTTAGGCTATTTGCTGTTTTTCATCGTTGTTTTAGCTACCATCTCTTACACCTAAGAAACATGTCATGAGCCATCACAAGCAATTGAGATAAATGCCAACCCTTGTAAACCTTCAGAGAAGAGGCTGCATTTTTGCTACATTTCAGCACATCTGCTCAAGCCATCAAAAGCCAGCAAGGTATAAACAAACACAATTTCAATGCCAAGTATCTACAATTAAAACCGAAGTTGTCTTCTGCTCCAGCTACTTGCTTCCCTGAGACCTTTTATCAAACCAAGGAAGACAACATTTAATCTATTTATTTCTAAGGTTAAGAAAGAACAATTTTAATGCTTTTTTTATAAGTCACAGAGAAATACACAAGCTCATTTCACCTTTATCATTAGAGTTTTCTTCTAATGAAATATAAATGTGCTTTCTAGTCAATAGAGTTACTGAGGTACGTAGTACTAAAGCTTCAGGATTACAGACATTAATTTTAACCTTTTCTTAGGTTGTTTGGGTTTTTTGGGGTTTTTTTGCAAAGAAGCTAAAAATGTTGAGCTCCCTCTGCATGAGGGCTCTCAACACCTTCCTATCAAGCTAATACCTTGCAACAGGAGTGGTATACTTGCAGTACACCCCTGAAATACGAATGCAGAGCTTTTTTGCACAGCACAGAAGTTTTTCATTCTTCAGGTTCTGCATTTTGCCTTCAGTCATCTGTCACTTTTATGCATTTCTCTTATTCTTCCACCCCACGATAAAAACAGAACACCCCTTGGGGAGAGGCATTCTCCCCCACACCCTACTGACTTTTTATTTCCTGATAGTCAGACATTCTCCCTCAAGCTCCATCCTGTGGCAGCAAGAATTTGATACTATGCCCTACCCCACGGCAGGCTGGAGTCTCTAGGGTGGTTTTCAAAGCATTTTGTCATTGGTAACAGTGTCTAAATCTCTGAAACAGCCATTCTGGCCCAAGAACTGAAATGGTTTTAATTACTACCTCTCATATATATATACTAAGTAGCAAACCTAAGCTTCATTTTAACAAAATAACCTGTTTCACGCCGGTAACCAAAGGCAATGTTTCCCCATCTCCAAGCACAGCAAACTTTCCTAGTCGGCCTCTCTTCACCTCTTGCAGAAAGAGCTGTGGTGCTTGTGTGCTTGAATAGCACTTCCCACGCAACAAAACCCAGTGATTACTACAACAGTCCTAGACAAGTAATATGAAAGTTTTAATTAGCCAGCTTTTCTAGTACAATTAAATCACTGTGAACTGCCTCTCTAAGGGAAGAGGTATATCCAGACATTAAAATAATTCAGGAACAAATTACATAGTCCTTGCATTAAGCAAAAATACTCTGGTTTTGTTCTTACTGGTAGGGTTAACCAGCTATCTAGAGGAAATATTTTGAAACACTGTAATTTAAAAAACCACAAAACCATCAAAACCAGTACAAGAACTTCTGCACAACAGCTTTGGTTTTGGGGATGCCAATCTCTAGGAAAGCTTTTGGTTAACCAACCTCTTACCCACCGCAGGCAGGTTCTAGCCAGCAGGTTAGGACAGTGTCCATCACCTGTACTTCCCACTCACAAATCCCAGGGCAGAGGAGCCAGGTGCCCACACAAGTCACACCAGCCTGGAAGCCACCCAGGGCAGCTGGCCCAGTAGCCATGTTCCACACTTTGCATGCCAAAATAAACTCCTTGCCTGATCTTTGTTGGTTTATTTCCTGGAATTATATGGAGTCTTCGAAAGGGTTAGAAGAACAATATCTTCAAAAGATACTGTGGCTTTTCATTCCAGAAGTACTTTCTCTGAAATACACTTCACCAGGCACAGCGTTCCATAGCTTGATTGCTAACAGTAGCTGCTATGCTGCAAATTTAACCATCAGCAATAAAATAAAAAAAGCATAATCTACCACCCTAATTTACTCTGCTGCTACTTTAGTAAAGGCATTAACTTAAATTAGACCTTACAGTTACGCCTGATCGTGTAGCCATTTTTTACAGTAGTCAAAGATGAGGCATAAAGAAATGCAAATTTCCAAAACAAGCATGCACTAGTTAAACTGACTAAAGAGGTATCTTTTGTCCAGATCTAAATTGATATTTTAAGGGTTTATATTAATGCACTGAGAAAGGCTGGTCAGCACTTCAAAGCTCTATAGGGAGCTTTGTTTATTTAAGGCTGTGATTTTTAACTACAATATTTCTACCTGCTCAATGTGGGTTGCAATTACGCTAGTACAAAGGAGACTCCAACAGCTATCCTCTGTTCCCATTTCATCTCCTGCAGCTCATTCCTAATCCAACCCCCATCCCATTTTCTACTGACACAACTGTTTATGTAGCCATCCACCGAAAGGAAATGAGAAGCTAATTCAGGCTAAAATCAACTCTTTTGGGGAATGGAGTTTTTATTTATTGCCAGTAGCAGTAGCAATATTTGCTGACACAACTACTGAGAAGCAGGGAAAGAGATTTCTTAGAACTGTATAAGCACCAAGCAAAAAGGTACATGGCACCATACTCTTAGCCCATTCCTTGTATAGCAAAACAAAAGGTTACCTTGAGCCCTTCCTTAAAATAGCCTGTTTTCCTCTGCACCGAACCAGAGCAGAAGCATTTCCGTGTTCAGCCAGTCTAATTCAGGTGGGACTGGAGCGATACCAGGCAAGGGCAAGCAGCTATGGAGTGTTAACATTGTAAACTACTACAGCAGTTTCAGAAGCAAAGCTATTACACAGAAGCAATTTAGGTCTGAATTCACACTTCAATTTCTGTTTACTTTCTGCAGGTTTACATTTACAGATGACTGTGTATATAACCTAAGGGTGCTTCTATTTCCAGACAAAAATGCATCAGACTGTGCCTAGAATATTTTTGTAATGCTTACATTTTCACAAAAATATTTGCAGAGTTGCCAGCCACATCTTCTTGGTGCCTCCAATTTAAGATATCAGGCTGTGTGTACTGCATGTGTCGTAATTACTTTTGTGCTGTACTTGTTGGCCACAGATAGACAGATACAGATTCTATGATGCAATATTATTAACTGGTCAGAAAATAGCTCAAAAAGTGCAAGATCCATGATCCCAGTTTCTAGCAAAATCACTGAATATCACAAGAGGTGCTCAGTGAAAACGCTCCCACAGACTGCAGTGGTTTTAGGAACACAACAGTAATTTAAGGCCATTCCACCTCTCTTTTACTCTAGAAATATATTCAACCCTCAGTTCACTAGAAGCAGTTGGCCCTTGCTGTGGATTAACTGAACTGTACATGAAGACACCAGAGAGTTAACCCTGTACAGAGTCAGGTCTGACCAAGTAGGTTTAGTTAGTTCCCCTGCAGTGCCCAGAAAACACAGCTCCCTTGCCACCACTCAGGCTCAGCAATGCAGATGCCTTCTGGAAGTGGCTGCCCCACCAAACCCTGCCGGGGCTGAGGTGACCACATATTTCAGTGCCTTTGCACTGTATGACCAGCACTTGATTAAGTGCTTTTACAGTCAGATACTTTCAATTATCTATTTGCCTTTCCCATTCTACTGCCCTGATAACAGGGACTTGCTTCTACAGCCATATGGATGTATAGATAGGTCTGAGGAAAGAATGCTTTCACGCATGTAGTTGTCCTTTTGCTTTAGCATAAAGAAATACACCTGACTGGGCAGGTAAAACACAGTGAAGATGGCATGAGATAGTGGGCCATAAAAGAAAATATAGGAAAATTAAGGACTTATTTGTCCTATATGTAAGTCAAATAAAGACATTAGTTTCTTTTACAAAGTGCAAGTCCAGAGAAAATAGTGATTTTGACCAGAAAGAGACCCAAGTTTACATTCAACTGTAACACTCCTATTTTATCAGCTAGGTCATCAGATGTGACAAGCTAGGGGAAGCAAAGCTTGACAGTAATAGCATTGCTATATACAGAGATTCTCCAATGACAGAGGAACAAGGTCCATTATCTTTGCTTCCCCACATTAATAAGACAGCAATGACAATTCAAATACTTCTATAAATGTACAGAAGGGAACAGTGTTACAAAACCCACTCTAAAGTCCAGTCTGACTCACCTGACTTTCTTGCTTTCAAGGCAATGACAGCAGCCAGTTCTCTTTGTACCTAAAATACCAGGAAAGGAAAGGATGGTTATAGTTACTAGCACAGTCAAACAAAACAAAACAAATGCAACACTGCTTAGATACTGGCTATCAATCCTTTGGAGCAGTCAAGTGCATGTGGAACTATGCAGCTACTTGGTTTTGAAACTACAATCACTTTTCCTAGCAAATCTATTTCCTTTCCAGCTGGGAATTCTGTGACAACTATTTTTTAATTTTTATTATTTTATTTTCATGTAAATACTGCACATTCCTTAGAGAGTGGGCAATTCAGTAGCCTGACCTGTAATTTATTTGCATAGCATCTCTCTTTCACAAGCACATACTTAAGGCTTCTTTCTTTCCTTGTTAAATGTCTTGCCTCTGCTGAGCGCACCGTAATGCTGGATTTATTGTGTGACTCCAGGATAAGCGAGTTCTCCATGCTGAGGTTTGGCTGAGGTTCTGCTGAGGTTCACATATATAACTGCCATTTGCTTTTTGGAGCTTCCAGGAGGAAACAGCCTCTCCTAATAGCATGGCTGAGCATTTCAGGACCAAAATTTACCTTGATACAAACATGCAGAAGTATGAGCTCTGATGTCCAGATTTACAGGCTATCTCACCAGCTTGTGGTGAAACAGCCCTGCCATGCTACCCAGCTCCTGCATTCTTCATATTTTCCCTACAATCTCCACGCAACCAGCTACTGTCCCAGTAGCCAGCTCAAGTCTACATCCACTTCTCTCCATAAGTCTGTTCCTTTTTCTATCAGTAAAATTGTGTGTTATGTATTATTTTTATGCTTCATACTCACTGCCATCATCTGTCCCAGTGCAGCTGCTTCAAGTGCCCTGCACTTGACCTAAAGCACCCCAGACACTCTGTTGTATACACCTTAGTTCTTCCCTTCCTCTGCCCCATCCACATTCTCAGACTCTTCTGTACACCTCCAGCTTCTTCCAGTTTCCCTCATTTTCCTCAGACAGCTTGTCTTTAGTTTAAAAACAAGATTATGGGACATTCCACCCGTTTTTCTAGGGATTGTGTTACCTCCCTGAACAAAGCCTCCTGCAGCGCATGCTGGCCATCTTGTCTGACAGACCTATGCAAAGCTCAGGGCTATTCTGCAGTGGGAGTTTTGACAACCAGTTGCTGAGAGCGTATGAAATTTAAGACACCTCAGTACAATGGTAACTCCAGTATCCACTGATCGGATACTCAGCAGCCACCCAGCAGTTTGCTCCACATGTGACAGAAGGTAGCCATACCAGAGGCCACATCCTTCCTTCTCTCCTGTGGCAAAGGACCAGGGAGATTTTTCTGATGTCCTTGCAAGGTACAAGGATCTTTTCTACTCCTTGATGCTGCCACACTGAGAGAGACAGAGTTTTCTGCCACTCCAAGCAGGAAACTATGAAGGCAGTGCCATAGTTTTCTTAAATGTCATCCTGTTTCGAGCACAATTGTGCAAGCTGGCAGTGTTACCTTCCTTTCCTTCCTTCCTGTACACTCGTTCCCATGTCTGGAGAGCTGTTAATCACGGTTAATGTAAGCATAAACTTGCAAGTAAGATGGGAAAGAACAGTTCTTCTGTGGAAAAACAACTTGTGTGCTTGTTTGTTTCCAGCAATTAATATACACTAGTAATAATACAAGCTATCCAGAGTTAGAGCAGGATTTTCAATAAAAGTCCAAGCTGCTTCTGAACAACACCACCACTACTTTTCAGGTCTAAACTGCTCAGACCCTCTCCCATTGCTAAACTCAGCAGGAGATACCAACATCGATGCCTTGATCCTCCTCTATTCTCTCAGGTTACAGACAGTAAGAAGCAGCAAACTGATGTCTCATCTTTATCTTTTAGCATTTAATAGATACATTGTCTCAAGATTAGCCTTAGGAGACACCGCAATCTGCGACAGTTGTAAACATACCAATTAACCTAATCAAACAATTGAAAAATGCAAATCTTTCTCAGAGAGTAAAGAAAAAGCCATCTTAGAAGAAAAAGCAGGATTGTGGTATCCTGTGGTTAGAACAGCGGTATTACTTTTGCTTATAAGGTAGCATTTTTCAAGTTTGAAAGACAGTGCTAACAATACAGGTAATAAAAAGGCTGGTTTCTTCTGTATTTTGTCTATGTTATGCAAAATATTGTATTGTTTGTTGTGTGTCAAGAATGCAACTTGCATATTACTTAGCCTGAGCTAAGTTAAAACAGGTTCCTCTAGTCTTAATATTAAGCAACTATTCCTTCATCAGAGGGTTTCACCCTGGTGGTCTGAGCTCCCTCTCGCAGCACTCATTCAAATCACAAAGAATTGGTACTGCTGAGCATCCTTCTGGATTTGCCTGGTGTACAGATTTCATCATCTATATGCTTTTCCAATTTTAGCATAAATGCACTTGACAACTCTGCTGGACATGCAATTCCTATGCATCATTACACCAATGGAAATCCATGTATAACATTGATTCCTCACTGCACACATGCTACACATTATCATACTTTTCTTCCTAATAAGATTTCGGTTACTGTCTGCTTGAGAAAATTGATAGTTGCACATCACATTGAAAATAATAATGTGGATTCAAAGTAAAACACACATTTGAACAAGACCTATGCCTACCATAATAAATTGAGATATCAAATACAAAAAATTGGTTTATACATATACCTTGTTACTAAAAAGCTAACACTAACTAAATAGTATCTCATTTTGAGTAGCATTGCAGATGGCAAAACTGATTTAAAGGCCAGCTTACCACTCAAGATTTACAGAAATATTATGAAAGACTGAAAGAGAACCATTTGAGTGTGTTATTAGCACGTTACCACATCTTAAATCGGTTTTCTTTTTGCAATATAAAAGAGCAGGACTATGCATACAGAGTACTACCCACATGTACTTCTAGTTGATTAAGTACAAACGGTCTATTTATATGGTGAATCTTCTAATCTTCAAAGGACAGAGGTAAAGATTTTTCAAAAATAAATGACTCTACTGTTCTTCTCTTATCTATGCATCTGGTCTTTTTACCATAGAAGGTATAACTGTGCCTATTGTAGGCAGTGCAGACCACTTCTACTTTTTTCTTCCCTCTCTTTTTTCGCATATGATACTAGCATATAATGTGGCAGACTTTAGTCATTTTGACTATTCTATGATGGAAGAAGCAGAGTCAAAGAAAAAGCAAGATCCCTCACAAGTTAGCTTTTTATCTTTTATACCTAACTCTGCTCTTAAAAAAGGTTACACAAATTAAGATTATTAAGAAACCTCTGCAACTTTTTCCCCCTCTGACCTTCTGACTTGACACCATTCACTGCTACTATCTTCTACCATCTCCATAATCCTTGTTTAAAACCAAGAATGTGTTTCCCTACTTTATCAGTTCTAGACTGCCTGAATCACCAAAACAAACAACACAAAAAACAAGCCACTCACAAATTGTGCAGTGAATGTGAAAATTTAAACTCTACAGGAGAAATAACACCTGGTAATAAAAAGTAGTAGGGAATAAATACTAAGGGAAGGGCCAACAAAGGAAGTCAGGCTACAGTCAAGAAACAGAGGCAGAGAGAAGAATTCACCAACAGATCTGTGCTAGTCACTCTATAGCCTCACCAGAAGAGCCTAAGGTATAACTGGTTTTCCCTAAAGTAGACTTTCAAAATTAATCATACATTCAGCATCCTAAAAGTCCCTATTTCTGCACCCTGGCTGTGAGGAGTGCCTGGAGAAGCTAGCTCAGATGTAGATGCCTGCCATATGGCCACTTATATTTAGGGAGGTGAGTTTCACCCTCTACAACAGCAATAGCTTTTATAGTGTTACAGAAATATATAATTAGACCATAGGTTAATGCATTCTTACAGTTTTTCTTGTGCTTTCAGATGCTAGAACAGTGATTTATATTTTAGGCACAGAGATTTCTCCAGTGCTGCTTGGGCTGGATCTTCACAATCCGTTTAGGTTTGAAAATTTGGGAATACAATGCCCAAAAAAGAAAAGCTGACACAGAAGCATCCTTCTGACCTGACACAAAATGTTTGATTCCATTACAAGAAAAGCAAAAAGAAAAGCAGAGGAGAATGTGATACTGTGAACACTGATGGGATTTGAAACTCTAAACCTAGAAATGTACAAAAAAAGTCAACTCTAATCTCGGACTGCTTTAGTGCTGGACTGGAAGTAAGGTTTTTGTGGGTTTTTTCATTTCTGAAACACTAGTCTGAAGAGTATTATGAACAGGATTCTAAATTATGAATTCTTCAAGGAAGACTAATATGATTCTGTACAAAATCTATAAAAACCCAGCTAGCCAAAAAGCAAGAAAAACACCTCATCCTGGTGAGTCCAGCCTCTGCTGAGGGTTGCAAACTGAGGGTTCAGATTCCCCTGGAGCACATAAAGGTTCTCCATAAACTCACAGTGAGTACTTTAGATGCCAATCTACCGTATGGAGGAAAAGCAACATTCTGGAGGGATAAGAGGGAGAAGTTAATACAGATGTTAATATTTGGAGGATTGTGCTCTGGTCTTACATCTTTTCTCCAGAGTTAGACTAGAAAATCGTTATAGAGAGCCTGCAGTTTTGTGGAAAATCGGAAAACGCAGGTGAAAAGATCAGTCTTTTTGACACCACCATGGCAATAGACGAGTCTCAGGCCATCTGGAGATGCAACTGCCTAATTTTTCTTTAGCTAGTTAGCTATGGCAATAAAATGGTTCATTAAAAAAAACCCTAAAAATAAAACAAACAGCACAAAACACAAAAAACCAACAACACCAGCAAAAAAAACCCAACAACAATAACAACAAAAACAGAACTGTACATGTGCCCTGCTGCTGGAATCACTCAAGATGTCATTTGATTGTTTGGACCTTGCAAGGTACATGTGAAGCTCTCTGAAGTCCCTGTTAATTGCTGAAATGTTTAGGGATATGCCTTTTATTCAAGCATATCCAGCAACAGTTATATCCAGTTCCTAAACTCAGAAAGTCACTTTATTTTGTTGAGTGCGTCTATTTTTTTAACTTACGAAAACTCATTATTCTTCTACTTTTGAAAGGCAAAGCTTTTGAGGGATACTGGCAATGTAATAGAGAGCTGGCTGGTTTGTGGGTTTTGGTTGTCTTTTTTTAAAGACTCAACATTTCAAGAAGTATTTTATGGTTTTCTATTTTTTCTCAGAACTAAAAATGGAGGATATTGAGGTTCCAAGTTGTCCTTTCAATTTCAGTTAGGAAAAAAAAAGGTAGAGAAAACAAAGAATTTGAATATAGATAAAATATATATAGAAAGATAAAAAACAATTTTAAGACACAAAATTTATAATGTCTTACAGTTCAGATTATTTTTGGATAAGGTTGAGCATACAGAACCACTGGCTTTCCAAACACATTACAAAATGTCTTTTGTAAAGGCATTTGTCATTAGAAAATGTAGCACAAATTCTCCTTCGCTTCAATTTTTCAGCAATTTCACGATAGCACTTTATTCATTTTACTTAAAATAGCTCTTATCCTCATGCTTTTTTAATGACACCTTCATCCTGCTTGGTTCACTTTCATCTCTGTACTTTCTCATGTACCCAAAACAGAACTAGCACTAATTCCATGTTTTGCTGATACCATGATGTAGGTGTGATGGTCACAGAACCGTGCGATCACAGAATGGTTGTGGTAGGAAGGGACCTCTGGAGGTCATCTAATCCCAAACCTTGCTCAAAAGTAGGGTCAGCTGGGAACAGGTTGCTCAGGACCACGTCCAGTTGCATTCTGAACATCTCCAAGAATGGAAACTCTGCTACCTCTCTAGGTAACCTGTTTGACCACACTCACAGTAAGCTACTTTTTTCTTGTTTAAGTAGCATTTATTTTTCAGTTTGTGCCACTGCTTCTTGTCCTGTCACAAGATGTCACCTAGAAGAGCCTGGCTTCATCTTTTTTTATTCCCTTCCATCAAGTATTAATACATGTTGATAAGATACTCCCATAGCCTTCTGTTCTCCAAGCTCAGCTCCCAGTTCTCTCAGTCTCTCTTTGTCAGAGAGCCTCTCTTTGTCTCTACTGCTCTGATCACCTTCATGGTCGTTTACATACACTCCAGTACATCCACATGTCTCTTGTACTGGGAGTTCAGAACCTAAGACCCCAGATGTGTCACACCAGTGCTGAGGGGACTGATCATCTCCCTTAGCCTGAGGGTAACACTCTTATTAATGCAGCATAGGAGGCAGTTTGCTTTCTTTGTCTCAAGGGCACATTTCTGGCTCATGTTCAACCTGCTGTCCACCAGGACACCCAGGTCCTTTTCTGCAAAGCTGCTTTCCAGACAGTCAGCCCCCAGCCTGCATAGGAGCATGAGGTCATTTCTCCCAGATGCAAGACATTGCATTGCCCTTTGTTCAAATTAATTAGATTCCTCTTGGCCCATCTTTCCAGCCTGTCAAGGTCCCTCTGAAGGGAAGCACACCCATCTAGTGTACCAACCATTCCTCTCAGTTTTGCATGACCTGCAAACTAGCTGAGGGTGCATTCTGTACCACCACAGAGTTTACATGAGACCGAGTGAATCTACCTTAATGTGAAGTCCTGTCTGTCTGCTTCTTAGAACAATGATCTTGCAAGATGAACAAGATGCACCAAATTCTAGCACAGCCAGGATAAGCTGTTGTTTATTAAGATCGAGTTTATTGAGGCTAAACATAGTTGGGAAGGCAGATACCCAGGCTTCCCAGGTGGAACTCCTCAAAATCTTATGATAATCTAGACCGGGGCTGCTGAGGCCCTTTCTCTTCCTTTGTCCCCCACCCCATCATCGTCATGACACTGGTGTCCACTTGACCAAGAGGATCTGAATGTCTGCTACCTGGCAGAAAAATCACCATGCTCCTCCAAATTGGTGTATCCTGGGCCATGAATAACATGGATTGTAAGAGAACAGGCTGCAGCAGTCCTTGCTTGGACTGATTTGAGTAGCTTTGGAATTGCACACTAAGACCTCAGTAAAGCTTCCTGCTTTCAGAGACAAAAAAAGAGGTTTGCATTACAAACACCTGCTCACTCAGTCTGTATTTGAAAGGATCCAAAACATGACAATATTTCAAACGTGATCAGTACAAACTTTCATAGAATCATAGAACTTTAATGCAGTGACCTTACCGCAGACGTGAGACGAGCAAGAATTTCAGCATTGGTTTCTGCCGTATCTTCCATTTTTTGATCAGGCCTTAAAAAAATAAAAATAGGATTTTATTACTTCTTTCATTCTGTTCCGACATCTTTTGATTCCTGGAAAGCAAGGAACTGTGTAGCCACAGGCACTAATGTAAAAGGGCTTTTGAGATTCTACATGAAAATGACGACTGCAACATGACAATAATTAATTGTGTCAGTAACGACCGAGTACACGCTTTGTCCCTTGCTGTCAAGAACTCTTTTGATTGGACTAATGTAAAAGAGAATTCCACTGAGGGAGGAAGCCATACGGATACACCCGTGGTGCTGGGCCTGGACCTCAACTATCCAATGTAGAGCCACTACATATTTCTTTACACAGGCTTTACAATCCCCCTACAATGCCAATAAAAGACCCGTGGATACCTGACAGCTTTTTGCATTCAGCAAAAGCTTTCCAGGAGCTCCATAAGTCAGTAAGTAAATTAATATCCCATCCTATTAAAAACAAGTTACTTTTAAGAATGGTTACTTTTCTGAAATTAACGAAATGTAAATTATTTCAGGACAGAAGATAATGAATACAATGTGACACTTCTGAAAAGAAAATAACAAACAATATAAGACAGAAAAAAAATCCTCTGTTAACATCTCTTCCAATAATTAAAAAAATATTATGGGATACATTTCAACAGTCTAAGGTACTCAATGCATTCTTGAAATGTTCATTGAGTCTAACAGTGGCTCTGGGAATTAGGTGTTGTTATAAATACCCCCATTTATAAAGAGGGAAATAGAAGCACACAAAGATGAAAAACCCACTAGAAAGCCATTGCAGTAACTGGAAAAGAATTCAGGAGGTACTGGATGAGAGCCCAAGTGATCATTCTGAGTTGTAAGGAAGTCCATGGCACAGCTTTCAATACAGATCTTTTGTTCCCAGATTATTGCAATGTTCACTTCTTTTCTATTCAAGCAGAATTGGGTGTGATTAACACAGGGTGTTTAATGACCCCAAGAAGCCTCTGTATCAGTCCCATCTCATTGGACAACATTACAGGGGCTCAGTCCTGTGGAAAACAGTTAACAACATTAGCCTTCAGTTTAGTGTGAGCTGCTAAAAATCTGCTGTGTCCCATCTTGTTTTCTGTGGTAAATTCCCACCAATGTTTAATGTAGGGAATTTGCCAAGATCAAAAGGCAACAGGGAACATTTATTCCAGAACCTTATACACATCTCAGGCTTCAGAAAGCTATTTTTTCATTGTAGAACTTACTATAGTATTGTTTGGTAACACTGCTAGTACTGACCAGAAACAAATAAAAATCCACCAAAAATCTGTACAGCAAGTCAAGACTGGGCCGTGTTTATTTAATAGGGTTTCTAGAAGAGCTGCTGAAGGAAGTCCCCAGAGCTGCTCCTGCCTACTCAGGTCTACAGACTCCTTCTGGGAGAGCAAATCCATGGTGCTCCAGACACCCACTGATGCACACAGACCAGGCAAGCACAAGGCTGCTGCCCACCACCTGCAAAGGAGACAGAGCTTGTCTGGCTCCTGGGACCAGTACGAGGTGTTCAATGTTGCTTTCTGGTGCACAAGCAGGCAGTCACTTCTGATTTTATCAAAAGCAGGGAATCTAACTAATAAGTTAAGAGTTTCTCTGTCCCTGTGCACATACAGAATTAATGTCATCCATACAGACTATAAGAAAAACTCAGGAAAACTAATACAAAAATATTAAATTACAAGAAAGACTATGCATCTCATGGTATGCAAAATAGTTGATGTATTTGAGAAAGGACAAATATCTACTGCAAGGAAGAGTTTTTAGGATTGCCCTCTTTCTTCATGAGAAAGAGTATAGGGGTTTATTTAAAGATGGTCAGATTAACTTTAACATATACCTCACCACATCTATTCCCTTTGCATCAAGCATGGAGAATTTTGAACCTGGAAAAGCCTCTTTTCCCTTTAATATCACACTCCCTGAAGAGTATACCATTTTAAAAATTTTATTCCTTCAATATATATTTTCTAAAAAGCACCCTCACAATCTGACAGGTAAAACCTCCAGAAAATAATTCTATAGCGACAATGTTCCCAAAAGGAATCCAGCTCCAACTGAAATTTGAATAATGTGAGCAGGAAGGAGCTGGAAATGTACATTAATGAATAATTGTTCAATTCACATGACAGGGATCATCCTCCACTAGAAATGACAGTTGCACTGGAATGATAAGACTGCAAAGCAGACTGTAAAATAGTGGTACTCTCCAGCCAAGGTCAGCATACAGGACACGTTTTTAACTTCAAACCTAAAAAGCCTTCAATCCATTTTCCTACCCAGCATCCTTCATGTAACTCATCAATATGACCTATCTGTTCTGTCTTTGTGATTCAAAGCCTTTGTACAAATAGTCAGGAAACATGAAAAGCAGCCTGATTTGCAGCGATAATGAGGAAAAACCCAATTCCCACCGAAATAGAGATGAAATTGCCCTGATATTTAAGGGGCAGTCAAACTGCTTAGCACCAGAGTAGGCTGGAAGACAAAAATTTCTATTTGCAAAAACATGCAAAGGTTTTCTCCTATAGGAGTAATCTGCTTGGAAGATCACATTCAGTCAGCTGCTCTAGCCAATTTGGGGTCCTCGTCACTTGGCTACACTCAAGCTGACCAAATACATGCATTTTCAAGGGAATCCCCATTACAGAACTGCCAGTCTCTGCTTGGTGAAGGCATGATAAGATCCAATAGTCAGGTGAAAGAGGAGACATATAGGAAGCTAAACTCTTAAAAGGCATATTCTGAAAAAGGAATCATAATGTGAGACTACAGAGCTGTGACAAATATGCAGTGGCCAACTAAAATCAGATGACTGAAGCTACCACATTTCTACCCATCCTCTCTATCCATCTGATATCAGATCCTGACTCAGCACAAGGCCATCTGATCTGCAAGTCAATCAGTTCCACAGAATGCCTGCTGCCAAATTCTTGCCAAACATCCAAATGCAAGAGGAGACCAAAAAAATGATAAAGTCATTTGCCCAGGTAATATAGCAAGCTAGAATCAGCAAGCTAGAGCATAAAAACCCCAATACGCTAAAAACCCCAAGTGGGTACCTTCATTACCTACCCACACTGACTTTCTCAGATGAAAAGTCCATCTCTACAAACCTGGTAAACCCTGAAAAGAAAGCTGACTCTTTTGCATAGTGGTTTGGGGGTAAACAGTGTCATTATAAGCCAGCCACTTACAAGACAGTCAGCGAAAGTTGCAAACGGCTGTACACGCACACTTACAGATTACACACGTCAATCCCAGGAGAAGACAAGGGCAGTAGCTGAAGTAGAAGCTTAACTCCATTCTTCCATCCTTCCTCTTTCTCAAATTCACAGAAAAGGTAGGTACATTCATCTGCTGAGAACTGGTAGAAGGCATGAGTGTCTTGAAAATAGAGTTGTCTGTCCACTGTTAGAAAAAAAAACAACGCTTGATTGATAGCCTTTAAACTTTTACCATGTAAAGGTTCTGTGTCCCTACCACCTTCTGTGTTGCACTTGACTTTAATGCTCAGTTGCACCACCACACAGGGCAAAATGATCACAAACTCAGCATAAAAGCAATCCTGCTGTCTTGCTTTAATTAAGTACATCCAAACAGGACAACCCCAAAAACCTCAAACTGAGTATCTCCAGGCTCTTGAAATTAAAGCCCTAAGACTGCTGAGCATTTAAGCAATTCTGGAATCAGTTCAGAATTAGGGGATAAAAACCTTTCACTTGTCAGAGTTCTAAGCCTCAGTTTCCACTGGCTTCTAATCTGTTCTCACTAACAGCCAAGCACTAGTAAACAAAGTTCAATAATGGGGATGCAGCTCCTCATTATCCCAGCTTCTCTTCAAACTCAGGGCTACTGCATTTGTAGACTAGACCTGGGTAAGATGATATGATGAAAAACAGAGAAAATGAAAATCACCGATCACTAGAGTAGTCACCTGGTGAACTCATGATCTGCAGTGACTAAACAGCTGCTATCTCGTGAAAAACCTAAAAGAGCTTGACGAAAAAAAAGAAATACCCTGGAAAAGACACACATGCTGTCTGCAACTTGGTAATAGACAATTACATTTGCAAAAGCAAAATAAAGGAAATTGCCTAAAAAGATATTCATCCTTGGTATTTATGAAATGAAAGGTCACAGAAGTGAGCCTACTGAAGAGAGAATAAAATCAATAACTGTCAATAAAAATAGATCAATCTGCTTTTTTTTCTTTCCCTCTTCTTTTCCCATCAAAAATGGGAGTGTTATCCTACACAGGAGAAACTATAGCCTTCCTCACACTAGAAGTACTATGAAGACTGACCTGACAATATAATGCCCATATCCAGGAGGAGCTGCCACACTCCAGCTGCTGTAGATCTGCACTTAACAAAAGGGCACTGCTCCAAAAGCCAATCTACCAGTTCTGATCCAACACAGCTTCTCCTGAAAAATAAGCAAAACATCATTTCTTACACTATAGGAATGTTAAAATGCTCTTTTATAATAAAGAGCTATTTTTTAAAGCTATTAGAAATGAATGCTTTTGTTCAGCAAGGCAAGCTCTTTGTCTCAATTACTAATTTCTGTAATCCTATTCATTTCAAGGGAATAAATTATTCTGGCAAGTCTCAGGGGATGCCCCTAGTTACAATGTGGGAACTTGTGTTAAATGAGTAAGTTCCCTTACATACCTAATTCATGTGGTTCACTTTACAACATGTAATATTGTTATCAATTTGTGCTGCATACAGACAGTCATCCAAAGTCACTGAGTACTGCTCTAGGATGTCCTTCATCTGTCATATTATTGGTAACTTATCTTTTAAAATAATTTTAAAAAAAAGTGGTGCCTTTTTCTTAAATATGGATATGAATGGATGGTGCTATAATAGAGACCTGCACATTTTGGCTTAATTGAAAATAGGAGGAAGCATTTATGCTGTAATGCAATACAAATGGAAAATCCCTTCATTACAGACATATTCCATAAATTACATGCAAAAATTCCTGTGTAACTACATCTTAGGAATCCAATTAATCTCTTTTATAACTTCAGACAAGGGCTGAACTGAATACTCTTTCTTTCCAAGAAAATAACAGACAAATAACTGCATATGAAATCATAAGCAATTAAATCAATGGACATACAATCAGGACACTGCTGCTTTCTGACAACTGCCAAAGTAACATAAGAAAAGCTATTAAAATACAAGAGATTTTAAAGAATTTTTTTTAGAAAATGTTTTCAATTCTCATCAACACACACTAAATCTCACATTCAGAATTTACTCTCGTTAAATCAAGGCACAGACAAATGCAACTAAAATGCATTCAATTAATTAAAACAAATAATCTTGGGTTACCTGCAAATGCCAGTAGGGTACACTCTATCTTTAATCAGGTCAGATGCTTGTAGAGTAAAAATATTCCTGAGAGCTCTCCCAGCACAGGAAGAACTTTCTCCATAAATCTGAATGAAAAGATAAATTGAAAACTGTGACAAACAGGGATTTATTCCTGCTGTAGTAAATTGCCTTGTCACTGTCTGCTCCCTCCCTCTGAGCAATGCCTTGCTCCCATCTAAACAGTCAAAGCCTCACAGGCTATGCACCCCAACTTCTGCCATACCCAGTTGTATTATGGGCTGCAGACGCCTCCATGAGCTGGACAGCTTTTAAGTTTGCTGCCTTAGAAGAGCAGAGGTTTTACTATCTGTCAGTGTACACTTAAACAACAGACAAGTTCAAGTGAAAACAAGTGTTAACTCTAACAAAGCAAAAAGACTATTTAACCATTGCAAAACCACACAGTGAAAATTAAACATCATTCCATATGTATTAGAGTTAAATAATTTAATACAAGCCTCATACACATTGAAACACCATTTCATGATTTGTTTTGTTTTGTTTTTTTCTTCTTATTCAGAAACTTTGAAGGTATCCTATGATAGCTACAGGTCAGTTTCTCTGTCCCTTGCCAAAAGGACTTTCATGAAGAGACACACCTCTGACTCCCCCCACACCTGATTTCTACCTTACACCTCAAGGCTGCAGATATTCTATCAAAATAGGACCCAACTCCATCTTCCAGGAAATTACAGACCAGTCAGCCTCACCTCCATCCCTGGAAAAATGATGGAGCAGCTCATTCTGGAGGTCATCTTGAAGCACATGGAAGATAAGAAGGTTATCAGGAGTGGTCAGCATGGATTTACCAAGGGGAAAACATGCTTGACTAATCTGATAGCCTTCTATGATGTTGTGACTAAATGGATAGGTGCAGGGGGACCAGTGGATGTAGCCTACCTCAACCTTAGCAAGGCTTTTGACACAGTCTCCCATAACATCCTTGTGAACAAGCTCAGGGTATGTGGGATAAAAGATTGGACAGTGAGATGGATAAAGAACTGGCTACACAACAGAGCCCAGAGAGTGGTGATCAATGCTGCAGAGTCCAGCTGGAGACCTGTAGCTAGAGGAGTCCCTCAGGGATCAGTGCTGGGTCCAGTCCTGTTCAACATCTTTATCAGTGACCTTGATGATGGGACAGAGTGTCTTCTCAGCAAGTTTGCTGATGACACAAAGCAGGGAGGATTGGCTGATTCACCTGAAGGCCATGCGGCCATTCAACAAGATTTGGACCAACTGTGGAGAGCTGGGCAAAGAGGAACCTAATGAGGTTCAACAAGAGCAAATGCAGAGTCCTGCACCTGGGAAGGAACAACAAAAGGCACCAATACAGATTAGGAGGTGATCTGCTAGAGAGTGTGTCCAGCAGATCGAGGGAGGTTCTCCTCCCCCTCTACTCAACCCTGGTGAGACCTCACTTGGACTATTGTGTCCAGTTCTGGGCTCCCCAGTTCAAGAGGGACAGGGATCTACTTGAGAGAGTCCAATGCAGGGCTACGAGGATGATCAAGGGACTGGAACACCTGCCTTATGAGGAAAGGCTCAGAGACCTGGGGCTTTTCAGTCTAGAGAGGAGAAGACTGAGGGGGGATGTAATTCATGTCTATAAATACAGGAGGGCTGGGCCTAAAGAAGGCAGGGACAACCTCTTCTCACTTGTGCTCAGTGGTAGGATGAGGGGCAATGGATACAAACTCGAGCACAGGAAGTTCCACCTCAACATGAGGAAGAACTTCTTTACTGTGAGGGTTACAGAGCACTGGAACAGGCTCCCAAGAGAGGTTGTGGAGTCTCCTTCTCTGGAGGCTTTCAAGACCTGTCTGGATGCCTTTCTGAGTGACCTGCCTAGTTTTTGGTCCTGCTCTGACAGCGGGGTTGGACTTGATGATCTTCATAGGTCCCTTCCAATCCCTAACATTCTGTGATTCTGTGAATGTTCCACCTGGACTCTTTATACCATTCCTTACTGATGAATTTAACTCAGGCTTCTGTTGTGATGCTTCCTCAGCACTCCAGCAAAACATATCAGTAGTACAAATAACTTGAAAGAAAATGCTGCCATTTCACCTTTTTGTTTGTTTGTTTCCTATGTTTAGGAGCCCTTCAAGGAATATAACTTTCTCCTGAGACAGTAAAGTCTTGAGAGATGCAATAATGGAGCTCTCATATCTTGCAAAAGTAAGCTAAACAGTGACAATTGCTTAAATGGCTGGAAAGTGAGAATGCGTTGGAATTCACAACAAATTGGGTAATAGAAGTAGACAATTTCTAACACACACAAATCGTAATTTGTTAACTGGATTTAACTGCAGGCCAAAATCAGAAGTGTCTTCAAAGGTAGGATTAAGAGGTTGAACCAAAGCAAAAATTATTCCCAATATGTTGTTTGATGAAATGGAATTAAGAAGATGTTTGACAAGTACCTTGTTTGAAGAAGTTTCCAAGTAGGGATTCGATATTCTTCTGGACAGGGTCTGTAAGAAAAATTGGTAGCTTTAGTTTTGGTTTTGTTTTTTAATTAAAAAAAAAAAAAAGTAGTAGCAATCTAGGTCTTTTAGCTGTTGCAATCTAAATAAAAAGAATTTATCAAATCATCTGGGTAGTCTAACTGAAGCCTCCAAATAATTTTTTCTTCACAAGACGAAAAAGGTTTGATAAACTCAGTTCTGTGGTTTCTTCCACATTTATTTTTTTAACTGGAAAAGAAGATGAGCAAATAAGTGGCAAAGTCTGTAGACAACACACAATTGTTCAGGTCTGGAAAGACCACAAACAACAGCAAAGAATTTCAACATAAAGCTAAAAAAAAAAAGCTAAGCGATAAGACAGTATCATGATGAGCTCAACACTAAAAGCAGCACGCACCCAACAGAGAAAATGTAACTACACAGGCTCTAATACCTCCTAAAACAAACTTTATCAATTCAGTAAAGACACCTCAGGGTCAAAGAATACTTCTCAAAGAAGATCACTCTTCTAAATGTAATTCTTAATTGTAGTTAAAAAAAAAATATTAGGATAAATGAGGAATAAAATGGTAACCAGCAGGGAGGTAACATTGCTCTAATGTAGATCAACATTACCTCTGCCGTGCCACATGCTGCACTGGTAACAGCATCTCAAAACATGAATGCTCGAATGTTAGAGGGGATTCAGACAATAATGCTAGTGGGAATAATGAAGGATTTGGATAAATTTTAATATGAGAAGCAACAGAAAAGACTGACTACCTTACAAAGGGGAGATTACTGGAGACATAATGCAATTATACAAAATAATGAAATGGCATAGAGAAAAAGCGGACTTTCTGTGCTCTCTTTTATGTTTCATGAGAATAACCTGTCCTTCAGTCTGTCCTTGGCTGCAGGAGGCACTTCGCTGGCTTGAAAGGCATTCCATTGTGTGGGGGGAGAACTAGTCCATTCCCCACACCAACCACTCAATGAAATTAGAGAGGATTCATACTTGAGAAGATAGAAAGGAAAATTACACATAACTCTTCACAGCAGGGAAATGCAAATGTCAAAACCTTACTGCTGCTCAATAAAGATCGGAGATTTAAAGTTGTAAAATTAACAGTGAACCAGAACTCTGGAAGGCAAACAGAGACAGGATAAACATCTCTGAGAAGAGTCAGGTTACCCTACCTTTACTCACCATGACACTTCCATATCTTGTCTATGTTAAAAGACAAGATATTGTCTACTCTGATGCTTACTGGCAACTTCTATCTAACTACAAGCCCCACAAGACAAAAATAAGCATTGCCTAAAAGAAGTCTGGAATTGGAACAGAAGACATTGTTCAGGTGCACTGGCAGCACAATGGGAGGATTATGTGATGCTCCCTCACATTATTCCAGCTTGTAGGCAGCATAATGAAATTCTCAATTTGAAAAGGATCCAATTCACACTTGGTATATTGTAAAAAAAATTAATTAAAAAACAATTTTTTTAATTGTCCTTCACACCCTGGAAGAATTACAGAATCTATATTTCAGTAACACCATCTGCTTTTTTTCCGCCCTATATTCTTGTTACTGTGTTTTTAGAAAGGGAAGGGAAGCGACAAGGAACCACAGAAGCATCTGATCCTGTTTACCCTTCCACACTTGTCACAAATGTTAGTGTAGTTCCATGCCTAACAGTAGCTCCATATGTAAATAGTATAACATAGAAGCTTAATTCCCCTCTCCCATAGCCAAAAAAGATGCAGTAAGAGTGCAATGTTGCCTCAGATCACACTTACTCTTCCTAGCCAGCACGTGGCTAACACCTTGGTTCTGCAGCAGCCCTACACGCCACCACTTCACTTGGGTTCTGTCCAAGTCTTTCATTCAACAAGCCTCACTCACTGCAGCAGCACAGTCAAAGCTTGTACATCGATTTCCCCCCTCCTCTCTCCATTCCCATGCTGGCGCTAATGACGTTATCCTCAGCAAGCTAATCCCAGCTATGCCGGTGGGAACTACAGCCCCTGGCATTGCACTGGCCCAGTCCCCAGCATGCAGAGGACAGTTAAGCATCAGCCAGGGAAAACACTGCTACTGCAAGGTGCAGTTACATGGCACCGTAAGAACAGACTCAGCAATAAAGGACAAATTTTTGGCCTTCTACAACAGGGTTACATCATTGTTGGATAAGGGAAGAGTGACTGATGTAATCTACCTGGACTTGTGCAAAGCGTTGCATACTGTCCCACACACATCCTTGTGTCTAAAATGGAGAGACATGAATCTGACGGGTGGACCACTCAGTGGATAAGAATTGGCTGGATGGTCACACTCAAAGAGTTGCAGTCAATGGCTTGTGGTCTGGGTGATGAGTGGTGTCCCTCAGGGGTATGAGAGCAGCATGAGTTAACATCTTAGCTGGAGACATAGACTGTGGGATTGAAAGCACCTTCAAAAAGTTTGCAGATGACACCAAGCTGTGTAGTGGGATTAAAACTCTAGAAGGAAGGCAGGCCACCCAGAGGGACCTTGACATGCTTGAGAGGTGGGCCTATGCAAACCTCATAAAGCTCAAGAAGGCCAAGTGTAAGGTCCTACACATGGGTAAGGGCAGTCCCAAACATGGATACAGGCTGGGCAATGAGTGGATTGAGAGCAGCCCTGAGGAGAACTTTGAGTTTGAGTGAATGAGAAGCTCAACATAAGCCGGTAATGTGTGCTTGCAGCTCAGAAAGCCAACCATGTCCTGGACTGCATCAAAAGAAGCGTGGCCAGCAGATCAAGGGAGGTGATTCTTCCCCTCTTCTCTGCTCTCATGAGACCCTACCTGGAGTACTGTGTTCAGTTCTGGGGCCTCCAACATAAGACCGACATGGACCTGTTGGAGAGTCAGAGGGGGGCCATGAAGATGACCAGAGGGCTGGACCACCTCTCCTACGAAGACAGGCTGAGAGAGTTGGGGTTGTTCAGCCTGGAGAAAGGAAGGCTCCTGAGAGGACAAAACAAAACAAAAGTGGAAGCGGCGTTCTGGAATAGAAAAAAAAATAAATCTCTTTCCTGTTGATGCTAGTGCAGCCTGTGTAATGTTGAAACACTCACTGCAGTTATGCTGAAATTCATACCAATTTTAAGAGTTTATGTCCTAGCTACCAAGCTAGATCCCCTTTTCTTTTCCTTCCCCACCCCTTCCCTCCTTTTTTTTTTTAAACTTGTCTCAATAAACTTTAGCTAGCACAACATCCCTTCCTTTTTGTGCTGCTGAGCACACCTCTGTTCAGCAAAGTCTACTTTGGCTTTTGGGGACAAACTGGGCAGTTCTCTTCCAGAGAGAGGCAGAAGACAGAGTGGATCGAGGGTCTAGGCTTTGTTTGAAAACCTCAGCCTTCGGGCTGCTGTGTGGGGGTAGTAACCTCCCTGAAGTTATTTGGTAAATAAAGGCTGCTCCTCCTAAATAATTTTTACACACAAATTCAAAATACAGTTCCTAATAACTCTTTGAATAAGCCAAAATGTGCTTTTAAAGCAAATTCTCTAGTCATCAAGCAAAGAACTCATCTCTTGTGAAAACTACCTTGGAACAGCTATTGCTGCCCACACAGAGTGCTGCTTTCCAGGCATTGCCACCCTGGCATGTCCCTGTGCCTCTTCACCAGCTGGAGGAGCAGCTTTGCCAAACCATGTGTTGGGGAGGAGATGGGGATGTGCCAGCACATATGGTTCTGTGACAGGAGACTATATGTGGAGTAGATCTAAAGCACTGTGTGTCCTCCAGGAGGGCTCTTCCATTGTACAAAAGTAGGTGTGCATAGGTGGCTTCAGATTCCCTGCTGGGGATGCAGAAAGAAAAAGGCAGGCAGCTGGTGCCTTGGGCTGGGCGATCAGGAGCATGAGGTATGAACGTGGCATGGGATGGCATCCTAGTTTGGGCACATGACTTGCATGTGACAGGAGAGAACAGCTGGGACAGGTGGCCCAGTAGAAAGTTTTGCAATAGGACTGCTAGGATTCAAATCAGAACACAACAGAGATAAATTAGTTTGAAGTTAGGAAAAATCATAAAGGAGTTCACTGTGGTATTAAAGCCACTAGAAATGCAGGGAGTAGAGCAATGGTGTTAAAAGACTGGTAGGACTGTAATAAAGTGACCAGCAAGTAATTTAAAACAATCAGAAGAAAATACTTCTTTAAAATCCATATGACCAGCTGATGCACTTATTAGCCAAGGAATCAAATACTCCAGCTAGATCTTTAAAAGCAATAGCTACTTCAATGTCTGGTACTACTATGCAAGGTCTATATCTGGGTTTAAATTAGTATTGCTTCAACTGGAAAACTAACTTTAAACAAGCTGAGAATCTCTGCCATCATTTCAAGCTAAGCATGCAAAGATATTTATGATAATATTTTAATATATGACTACAAACTGATTTTTGAAAGGTCTGGAAAGAAATTCCCCCTCAAAACACTACATAACAAGCAAAGTGTACTAATGAAGGCCCATTTTGGTCTCCATTGCAAAGATCAAGCTGTATCTTACAGTGAGATGCTGACTTAGTTCTTTATACAGCAGAGTATTGAACTGGCTCCACTATAGCAACCCCCTATGCACTTACTACAACCAGGTCAATGTTTTAATCAAGGGCTAAAGATACTCTAGAGAATGTTTTTAGTCATAACTTTTGGAGATATATTTGAATTTTCTCCTTGGTTTTAGATCTGGGATTTTGCTTTGGCCTCATCTCAACTTCAGAGGATGACTTGCCCACAAGTTGCTTGTGCTCTGCCTCCTGCCCAAGCTGTTCCAACAACTGCTGATATTTCTGCCACTGCCAGCACTGCAGTCACAGTAGCATCAGCAAGGCTTCATACATCTGCTAGCAATTTAATCACCATCATGCTCAGAAAGAATCGAAGCAAAAGGGCTTGGAGCTCCAGTTCAAGTGCTTTCCTCAGCTGGGATTTAGTATGGTGCTAGCAGCCAGCAGACTGTCTACACTAGAAGTCATGCTGTAACACTACAGAAGATGCTGCAGAAATTGCAGGAAAATAATCATTTCAAAAATGGGATGCAACCGTTTTGCCTTTCTTCTAAGAGCTTCTGATATTCCTCTGCAGTTAGCAAGAAAAAACAAAAATTTTTTTTTTAATTCCTTTTTCTGGATCTACAGTGGGATTTAGACTAAAACTAACAGAAACGAGAGAGGCAGAAAATCAGGGCTCTTCTCCCCCAGAAAATTGTTTAAGTTTCCACTCCAAGATTTTCAAATAATTAGATTTTTAACTAGTTGCATTACCAATACTTGGCATAGTGCTGGATTAAGAGTTTGTAACGTGCAATTAAAATGTACCTGTTTTCAGTTTACAACACAGTCATCGATATTTGTCTGTTTGATCAGAGCTTAATTTGCAAACATGCCTATGATCAACTCCACACTGCTAAGCATTTCTAGGGACATTTTTGGTACAAATATAGCAAAACAATTGTTCATAGTTTCAGGGCACTATCACTATGTCCCTAAAGAATTCTGTATAGCACTTTTGCATTCCAAATTGGATTACTCAGTATACTTAAAATTAAGCAAATGCTTCAGTATTGCGCTCTATCAGGGCTTACTCTCTAAATATAAATTGCCTGGAAAAAAAAAAATCTCATTTTGAAATGCACATGGTGTAACACAGACTAACTGGTGATGAGATAGTTTCTATCCCCTGACAGGGGGATTTCTGCAACTACTCAACACCTGAATCCTAAATTGGTTAATGTGACCACAAAGGAAATTATATATTCAGACAGATTTCCAACACGCATCTAAGCATGCAAGCCTAAAATACACTTTCACAAGTATTCATGCTGAAAACTTCTCACATTTCAACCATGAGACAGTGTACAGAAAAGGATCACAAATAAACCTGACTCCAAATTCACTCTCAAAAACAATAATCTGTTTCTGCTTTTCTCTCTTTACAAATTATTCAACTCAATACAGTGGGACAGGAAAAATTTTTAAAAAAATCCTACCAGGGGTATTTACTTAATTTCCCTCAGGCTTCTCTCCCACCCAACACACAAATCAAAAAGTAATTATTTTTTTCCTGGACAGATTTCTTTCCCTCATTAAGAACCATGACAATGATAATGCCAAAACAGCGATAGAGACTACTGCAACTGTTACAACTGATGGAGCCTTGTGGGGTTTTTTTCTTCAAAAAGATTTGCTGGGTTGCTAAAAGCCAGCTGATCTAATAATTAGCAAGTTTCTACTCTAGCCCTGATCTGAACATGAATCTTGGAACAAAGCTGGGCTGTACCTGTGCAACACACCCTCCTCAACCTGCAACATAAGAAGGCAGCAATTTCTGCAAGACTAAATGCTCATTTATTCACACTGCTTACACATGCTAGGTAAGGAGTGGGGGAAGGGAGAGAAAATTACTGAACAATTTTGCTTATTGCTTTGCCCCCTTCAAATTTTTGCATTTGACATTGCTTGCTACTGTCTAAATTACAGGGGTTCTAAGCAGAAATAAGACATGGGTGCTGTGTTTAGTAGATGAAATGCTATCGCTGTTTGAGGGTGACTGGGTACAGGGAGTGCTGTCATGAATCCCAATTCATTTCCATGTGGCAGCAAGATTTTGACTCATGGTTGCTAAGGCACAGCAAGCAGAGTTGGTTGGGAAGCTAGCTGACTTTCAGCAGATATCATTCATATGACACTGTAGAATATGCCTGACTTTCTGCCAAATAATATTCATAACAAACACCACCCCCACCCCCCCCCACTGCTCCTCTTGAAACCTGCTGTCAGAATTCATGGATAGAACAACCAATGGAACAGTTCTCTGCATCAATATTTAAGATTTAATATAAAACTCTTTATAAAAGAGCTTCTTTATAAATTGAAGATCTTCCCCTGATCATTTTAAATCTCATATACTTAGGTGTAGCACAAAATAGTCAAAATGCTGTAAGAGGAGAAATCTATATTCAGTAGAGCTTTCAACATAGGGTTCCCAGCTGAGCCTGCAAAGCTCTCTGGAGAAACCCAAATCAATCATTAGTGAAAGTAAACTGAAGAGTGTATTCTCACCTGCTTTCTGTATAAAAAGAAGCTGCAATTATTCTGAGTAAGTTATTTCACAAAAGGGAAACCCACAACTCAGGGTTCATCCTCACCTCCCACAAAACACAAAGGGATCTGCAAAGAAAATGGCTGCTCTTTGTAAAGACAAGCAGTGCTTTTTAGGTTTAAAGATTTATTTCTGAGACAACAACAGTCAGGAAAGCAATGTTGTCCTGGTTTGGAAGCACTGCTGAATTTCCCAGTACCTACCAAACTAAATACAGCTGAATGGGTTTATGCTTCAAACAAAACCCTTTTTTAGTTAATCTGGCATAAGCCAGCCATTTTTAAAGTCTCCATAGCCTAGCAAGGAGTGTAATTTAGTGTGCAAGAGCAAATTCTGTTTGCAATGCCCCTTTTTCCACCCAAAAGAAGTTAAGAATAGAAAAGAATATAACAGAAGACAATACAGCAGGACTGGCTGCTTGCTCTCCTCCCTTTTCCCTAGTCCTACCATGGGCAAAAAGCCCTGGGTAAATGCAGTTTCAAGAATGCACCAACACAGGCTCAAACCTCCTCTATCCTTATCCTGTGGCTCAAATACAGCTGTGGTGTCCTGCCATGGGAGAGAAAGGGAGGAGTGTTGAGCTGGCAGAGGGGGATGCCTGGGTTAGAGAAACTTCATGTTCCTTAAATAAGGAGACTGCCTCTCTCCTGCCAATGATGCATTTCCACAACCAGATTAAAGTACCATAAAATGAGGCTCCTGACAAGCAGGTCAAGTCCTTCCTCCACCTTATACTTCACCTTCCCATCCCTACCACTCTTCTGCTTTGTGCTTCCACGAGTGTCTGTGAAGCCACGTCCTGAACCAAGCTGGAGGACCGATCGCTTCAAACTGGCTCGTTAATTAATGATTCATTTTAATCCTCATTATTTCCCTTGGTCAGGTCACTGAGCAGCCATACAAACACTATCACTAGCAAGGCAGGGGCACGGGTGAAAGCCGTGGGACGTGGAGGGAGGCAGGAAGGGACAGCTGTGCTAAGAGGAAACAGTTGTTTATGCCGAATTAAAACTATCCAAGGAATGATGGCATAAAACACGCCTAATAAATCCTCCGTGTTTCTGGTCTGTCAACATAAAAAGGAAGTTTAACTATACCCACAAAAAATGACAAGCCAAAATTCAAAGCCGTCAGTAACGAGGAACTTCACCTCTCACCTTCGTGTTCACATAAGTGCATCAGTTTATGTAAAATAGAAACCTCATCTCATTTAACTCCATAGATCAACTGTAGGTTGCATGGGCCACAGCCATAGTTTACCATAAAGAAACAGAGCTTAAAGAAGTTCTCTTCTCTTTCTTCTAAAAATATTATGTACTTTTTCAAATCATATGGTAATACAATGTTTGCAATGAGAGTTCATTAGATATGAAAAGAAGAAAGAATCAGGATTTTACTGCTTTTTATCGTCCTTTATATAACACTAAGATATGCAAAGTACACTTAATTGACTAGTCATGTCGCTACATTAATCTAACTTTATTGCAGCATTTGTGCTCTAGTTTGCCATTTCGCTATATTTTTCTTAATACTACCTTAAAAGCTTCCCAGAGCATTTCACTCTTCCTGGCTGTCAGCAACATTTCACAGGAAAGCAGCATCCTCCCTCTTTTTCATAAAAAACAGGCACTTCACAGACTGTCACTGTAATAGATTAGAACACTGCTGCACTTATTTCACTTTAAAACCCAGCACCTAATAAATGCAGTAGATGGCCGTTGTAACCTACCATCCTGTTCCTGACCATCAGCATCTGGTTTAGTTTTGATGTGGAGGGTGGCACAGGAGAGCAGGTGGGTGGGGCTTTTTAGTGACTGTTAAAATTTTATGCAACAATTAATGTTTCTTATGATGCAAGCTATAACTTAATAATACATTCTTTGGAGCTTTCAAAAGAATGGGCACTGGATATCTCACGCTATAATTAAAAAAATATTCCCAATGACAGGTTACCATTTCTTTTCAGACATCAACAAAACAGTGAAGAAAGCGATCAAGAGTAGGAAAATGCAGATTGTCTGCATACGTAAAAGCTTTTCAAAGTACCTCTGTTCACACATTTCTTGTGTTGCCAGCAAAATACCTTCTCACGACCTTCCAAATAAAAAAAAAAAAGAAAGCAGGATGGAACATCAACTTGGCAAAGACATTTCTGCCAGCCAGCCTGACTCACAAGCATACATTAGTAAAAATAAATTTCACAGGGAAATTGTGTGTCAAACACAAGAATTAATGCCAAGGCTGTGCAATCTCCTTCCTGTAGTTTTCATAATTGGACCAGACAAGGCCCTGCACAACTGCTCTGGCTTCAAAGTTAGCTCTTCTCAAACCAGGGGCTGGATCAGACAACCTCCAGGAGGTCCCTTGGAACCCAAATTATTCTGTAATTCTCTCCTGCTCTATCACTTCCAGACACAACTTACTTTTGCTTCTCCAACCAACTGCTTCAGGCATGGGAGAGAAAGTCTGTAGAGCTGCGGAGCAGCCAGAAACACTTTTTTAGATTCACCTTGTGTTAAAAGATGGCTCTTAAAAATCACATCTTTTCATGTTAGCCTTTCAACAAAACTTCTCCCCATCACATTACCCAAGGTGCGGGGTCTCAGCTGCTCAGGGGCTGATGTGCCTCTGCTGTCATTACTGCAGATAATACCGGTGCAAGAACTTGGCCTTCAGCAACCCCTACTTGGCAAAGATTGACTGTAATAAAATTTTTAAAGCAGACAATCAATTAAATAGTTGATTCATCTCACCTGTCACTACCAACCACCCATCACGTAGATGTAAGTTTAAATGATCCCTCTCTGGTGTCAGACAAAATCAGCATGGTTAGGTACTAGATTTTCTCCCAGTACAGGCTCAGGAACTTTCTTGTGAACTGCCCCCATGACCCTGCTGCAAGGATGCTCACCTCTGCTACAAGAATTGTACCAAGCAGCAGAAGGGAAAAAATAGCCAATATTGCTGCAGTTATTTCAGTGAACATAGATGTGGAAGCAAAACTTCAGCTGTTAGCAAATATTCATCAAATCAGCGGTGAACTATGCTGACAATAAATAGCTTAAAATGTCAATAAAAAGTCTATCTATTATTAAGAAAATCCATTAAAATCTTAATTTATTCAAAAGCAATTTACAAGTGAAGAACCTGTTTTATAGAAATCAGTAACTACAATATATTTAATGTTTCAAGTATCACAGAATCACAGAATGTTAGGGGTTGGAAGGGACCTATGAAGATCATCAAGTCCAAACTCCCTGCCAGAGCAGGACCAAAAACTAGGGCAGGTCACTCAAAAAGGCATCCAGACAGGTCTTGAAATTCTCCAGAGAAGGAGACTCCACAACCTCTCCGGAGAGCCTGTTCCAGTGCTCTGTAACCCTCACAGTAAAGAAGTTCTTCCTCATGTTGAGGTGGAACTTCCTGTGCTCGAGTTTGTATCCATTGCCCCTCATCCTACCACTGAGCACAAGTGAGAAGAGGTTGTCCCTGCCTTCTTTAGGCCCAGCCCTCCTGTATTTATAGACATTAATTTCATCCCCCCCTCAGTCTTCTCCTCTCTAGACTGAAAAGCCCCAGGTCTCTGAGCCTTTCCTCATAAGGCAGGTGTTCCAGTCCCTTAATCATCCTCGTAGCCCTGCATTGGACTCTCTCAAGTAGATCCCTGTCCCTCTTGAACTGGGGAGCCCAGAACTGGACACAATAGTCCAAGTGAGGTCTCACCAGGGTTGAGTAGAGGGGGAGGAGAACCTCCCTCAATCTGCTGGACACACTCCTCCTATTGCACTCCAAGATACCATTGGCCTTCTTGGCCACAGGAGCACATTGTTGTCCCATGGATAACCTGTTGTCTACCAGGATTCCAAGGTCCTTATTCACGGAGTTGCTCTCTAACAGATCACCTCCTAACCTGTATTGGTGCCTTTTGTTGTTCCTTCCCAGGTGCAGGACTCTGCATTTGCTCAACCTCATTAGGTTCCTCTTGCCCAGCTCTCCACAGTCGGTCCAAATCTTGTTGAATGGCCTTCAGGTGAATCAGCCAATCCTTCCAGCTTTGTGTCATCAGCAAACTTGCTGAGAAGACACTCTGTTCCATCATCAAGGTCATTGATAAAGATGTTGAACAGGACTGGACCCAGCACTGATCCCTGAGGGACTCTACTAGTTTCAGGTCTCCAGCTGGACTCTGCAGCATTGATCACCACTCTTTGAGCTCTGTTGTGTAGCCAGTTCTTAATCCATCTCACTGTCCATTCTTTTATCCCACATACCCTGAGCTTGTTCACAAGGATGTTATGGGAGACTGTGTCAAAAGCCTTGCTAAGGTTGAGGTAGGCTACATCCACTGGTCCCCCTGCACCTATCCATTTAGTCACAACATCATAGAAGGCTATCAGATTAGTCAAGCATGTTTTCCCCTTGGTAAATCCATGCTGTACAAAAAGTCAGTTAAAATTTATGATTTATGATTTATGAAAATACCTCACAATAAATTGCATCAGTTTCATTTACTAGTTGAAAAATGCCTATATTCTGGCAACCTTTTTTTTTTCCCATGAGCTGCACACAAATAGCCCATAAATTGCTTTACAATTGTGCTTTCAATGTCCTTGTTCTTTAATGTCCCTGCTTTCAGAGGTCTCCATTTGTGCACTGCCTGCACAAAAGGTAGGTCACCCGGTTCTTTCCCAAACCTTATTCCTAGAAGTAGAGCACAGTTAGTTACTCTTTTTGGGCACAAGACATTGAAATTCTTTACTCTTTGTTTCCAAGAAACTAGTTTTCTGATTTTCCAGAGACCAACTGACCTGCTGGACAAAGCACCAGGCTGTTCAGTGTGCCTGGCTTTATTCCTGAACCTTGTGTGGTCACAACCTTCAGCAAGTCATTTCACTTCCTGTGCAACGGGAACAGCCATGACTGCTCTACTCTGCAAACCACTTTGAGACCTACTGGAAAAAATCAGCTGCCAGCTAAGGGCTAGAAGCACCCGCTCTCTGCCACGTAGCCAGGGTGGCCCCACTCTAAGTGCAAATACATACAGGACATCTAAAAGACAATGAAACAATGAGCAGCCTCCTAGCTGGGTGAACAAGCCCTGGTTAAAGAAGCTGTGTTACAGCTTTCACAGTTTGAGAATCTGCAGCACTGTTGTTTGTGTTGGCATCACTCTGTTATGTGACCTCTTGGGAACAATATTAATTTCACTGACAGTAGCTCTTGGCACAAGCCAGTGCCAACCTACTATGGACTGGATAGTGGGAGTTCTTAACTACTTACAGAAGAACAGCTGTAATTTACTTTTTTGTAGAAAAAACATTAAAGTTTAACTATTTTAGTTTCATGATATAGTCACAGCCTCACCATACAGACAGCTTAAAAAGCACTCAATGCACAAGGAAAGAGAAAACCTGTTCCCTTGGAACACACAAGCAATTCCTTGGCAAAGGAATTCCTTGGAACTCCTCATTTGCTCTCAGCAGAGACTCATCACTACTTGCAGCTCCGCTGCCGGCACCTTCAAACACTCTGCAGAATGGAGTCACACTAACCCTGATAACATCTTTTTTTTGTGCTTGAAAACCTTTGGGCTGGCTGTTGAAGCAGGAACAAATGAAAACTCAAGTGCACTCCATCTCCAAAGGGAGGTCTGTTACCTCTGATATGGTGAGGAGTTGAAAAACAAGTCAGTTCAAAAGTCTGTCAGTGTGTCAAAAACCACTGCAGGCCAGTCATTCAGTCCCGATTACTTTGCACACAGAGTAACATGGGAAGTAGTGTGTAATAACCACTAGATATGGAATAGGATTAGAACATGAACAGGAGTTTAGCATATACGAACAACCACTAAAAGCAGCTCAGGTAAATTTACCTTTTGCTAGACTGAGAAGTTACAGAATCAGAAAATATCAGAGATGCAAGACACAGGCGAGCCTTGTAAATTTTTGAACGTGGAAAAACCACTCAACCACCAAGTACCCAACAGATACGAGTTTTACTTCGTATGATAAGATCATAACAAAATGAAATAAATGACATATCTCATGCAGATTAAGCTATGCAGAATGTAAAAGATGTGCTCAGCACCCCCATAAGGTCAGAAAAACAATTCAGACATCTTCAGATGGGAACCTTCTACATTAGCACAGGTTCAATAAAAGAATGGAGTCTTTGAAGTTAGGCATGACTTCCGCCCTAAATTAGGCAGATTACCTTACTGATATTCTTTGCCCTTAATCTTAATTACCTGCCTTTCTTATGATATATATCTTAATTTTCATTCTTTATTAATATAACAATTGTTTGCACACAGTTGATATAACTAAAGCACATGGATATGTCACATCATGCCTATGCTGCATTATTCTGAATTTACTCCCTCAAAACTAAGTCAAGTCTACAAGTCCTTCTTCCTACTGCTATGAAGTTTGATCCCTCTGTGTGAGAGCTGGAGGTTTCTTTATTTCTGGAGATTTTCTAGCTGGTACCAGAGAGTTTTCTTAGTTTGATCTACAGTTTTGAAGAGAAGGACCTTGCTCCAATGAGAGACATTTGAAAATGTCATGAGTAGAACTGGTCCTTATAAGGATTCTCCACATTCATAATTTATTTTCAATACAGCATGTGTGAGATAAGACAAGGCCTGCATAGGTCATCCCTGCAACTTTCTCCAGGCTTAGAATGCAGATGTTCAACCAAACTCAGTATAAGCAAAAAGCCACAAAATTTTACAAGCCGTTCGTGTGAGACTCATGCCCGCTGTAATGATACCCCACACAAATTCACAGAAAAAGGAAGTATTAAACCGTGTTGCAATAAACCCTTTGCAGAGAATGTATAGCTGAAAAAAATACCCTAAGCAGCTTAACTAAATAAACAAACAAATTAATAAATATTCCTTCAGTTTGTCCCACATCAGTCTCTCGTCTCACATTAGGTAATTAATCCTGGTACCTTCCCATCCCTCAGAAAAAAAAATCCTCACACAAAACTAGATCTGGTATTTAAAGCATAAAGTTCCTATGCCTTTGTTTCACTCCTTATTTGCATTACGAGGCCTTTAAACACTTAAAATGGCACATTTTTTTTCCTTTGCAAGAAAGGTACTATTCCTTAACCAGAAAAAAAGACCTCACAATATGAGAGTCAAAGAATTTGAAGATTTTTCTATTTTTACAACTGATTAAATTATCTGAATTAATTAACCTTTAATTGCATTTGCAACTATTATCTACATTTGCATCCCAGCAGAAGTCCCACCATATGATGTCTATATCTAAGTCAATCTTACTCCCATATTTAATGGCATAAGAAAAAAAAAAAAAAAGTGTTATAGTTTACATTAGCATCAAAAATGTGTGTAGTGGAAAAAAGAAGTCAGTAGTATTACAGCAGTGCAGGGATCTGAGGTGAATTGTGTGTTATGAAGTTTAACATACCTGCCTGTGTAAGATGTGTCTCATGACAGAGAGATTAAATTCTCCATTATTTCAACAAGATCTCTGTACATCAGGTGCTCTAAGGAAGATTACTCCTCCAGAAGAACTGTTTGAGGGTTACTTATCTCACCATGGAACAGGCCAGACATCTACCAGATCTGAGGACAGTCCAGAAAATATGTACTAGATGATCGTGCTAAGAGTGTAACTATAGTTGGCAGTGTCGAGTGAAACTCTAATAAGCAGCCTTTCTACTCAACTGATCTTAAGCTTTTATTTTAAAACAGAAGTCTTTTGGCTTGAAAGTTGTGGATGACATGCACCTGCAGAATCCGAAATAACAACACAGAAAAGCACCTCATCCCTCACTGAAGACAGCAGCGGTAGCACTGTAACTATTTTTAAAGAAATACTCATTAGAACACGTAAGAGAGAAGCAGAAGGACACAACGTGACCATAAGCACGCTTATCAGTTGTGTGAACCGGGGCATATGAAAGAAAAGTAGAATAGCCTGTGCATTACTCACAGCTGAAGTACAGCTGAGGGCATCCTGAACACAGCAACCTCAAAGAGCCAGCAGAATGCTCTGCTGATGTTGTAGTACAATCAGAGGAAAGGACTCACACACCACTGCCCTTCCACAAGGTCACATTTCCACCACCTGAGGACAGTCAGGCCAGGCAGCCAGTGCTAGGAAAAAGTACATTTGAAGAGCTTCTGACCATCAGACTAAGCAGCATCTCACACCTTCCTTGTGCTACTTCCTTGCCCTGCCACACACACACCACTGTCCAGGGCTCTTCCAGGATCCTCCTTTACAAATCTGTGTAAAACAGTAAAACAGAACTGAGCCACCACCTTCTGCCTCACTGAATTGAGTCTTCACCCCAAGTTCCTTGAAAGGGTGCTTTGTCCCATGAAAAGAAAAGGGCTATAGGTAAAGACTGACATGTTCTAGTGGCCAAGGTTTGTTGGTTTTTCTTTTTTTTTTTTTTTTTTTTTGGGGGGGGGTGCGGTGGACAGTTGGACTCAGTGATCTTAAAGGTCCTTACCAACCATGACAATCCTGTGATTCTGTGGTTGACCATGACAATCTCAAAAGTCCATCCAGCTTAATAGCTCATTCTGCAGCAAGGATACCCAAGCCATTGGTTAAACTCTGGCACTAGAACAGATTGATGGCAAATCACCACTTACTGTAAGAGACCTTCGTTTTGAGATATACTGTCTTCAAGAACCAGTTCATTCTCATCCTGATCAGCTCACTCACTGCTCCATACTTTCCCACACCAGCTTTTTAGAAAATACTTTTTTCTGCAAAAATTCCCACTGACTGGAAAAGGGGAAACATAACTCCTATTTTCAAGAAGAGAAAAAAGGAAGACCCAGGGAACTATAGACCAGTCAGTCTCACCTCTGTGCCTGGCAAGATCATGGAGCAGATCCTCCTGAAGGCTCTGCTAAGGCACATGGAAAACAAAGGCTTGATTTGTGACCGCCAACACAGTTTCACCAGGGGCAAATCCTGCCTTGACTAATTTGGTGGCCTTCTACAATGGGGTCACAGCATCAGTGAACAAAGGAAGACCAACCGGTGTCATCTACCTGGACCCATGCAAAGCTTTTGCCAGCCTAAGCCTATAGGATAACGTATCTATTTGGTGACCTCCCAAGAGCCAAAAATAACTGTGGCAAAATTAAACAGAGTTCCAGAACCTTCTTGGTACCCAGATACACGCAGAGAGACTTCTTCAAAAAGCAAAGCTAGCAAAAACATTAACAATAGTTTTTTCACCTCTAATCTATTTGCTGCCTTTTCTCTATGCAATGCTATAATGTCTGTTGTGGGCACTGGACACCCCAGCAGAAGTTAACTGGAGAGGGCCTCCAGAACACCATTCCTGGTCAGTAAACCCTTGCCTTGGAATTCACCTCCCTGCACCCTTCACCAGGGTATGGGTTCATGAACAACAGAGTAATGGGAACAGGAATGCTCTGGGGTTCAGAAGACTACACGGGAGGTTTGTTTGCATGTTTTTAGCGTGCCTCATGCTTGTTGATGTTTTTAACTTCTCTACTTGTGCCAAGAGATAACTGACTCAGGAGGGAAAAAGTCGTGGTATAAAGAAACAAGCATACACATACTGAAACTGGAGTTGGCTCAGGCTGAAAAGATGATGACTCACAGACCCTTAGCATTAAGGTTTTTTTCTAAAAGTCAGACAACACCAAGAACTGCTAAAGGAGGGGATGCAGGTTTGGGCTGTTTTCTTGCTTAACTCAAATAAAAAAATTTAAAAATCAGGGTTCCCATTCGGGAAGTCACACAAAATTTACCATTAGCTCTTCAGTGACGGGACAGTTTTTAACTCAAGTTTATAAAAAGAAATTATTATTACTTGTGGATAGCTTCTTTGGAATTATTTCAATTTACAGAATGGAAGAATGTAGTATTTCCTTATCTACTCCCACCATCCCACCATAAATATTCCTGTAATGTTTTTTGCTATTAATAAGCAACTGAAGTACGTCCTTTTCTATAGGCACAATAAATGGATTCTTGAAGAGCATAAGTTTGCATTGTTTTTAATAAGACTACAATTTGATTTAATAGCAGTGTTGCTCTGTTAGCTACATGTTGTGTTTAAATGCAAAAGTCTACTGCAGGGACATTTTCTGACCCTGTTTTTAATAAAAAACTTTACAAGATTAGAAAGCAGTTGTCTAATACGACACTCTTGGAAAATCTTTGGTAGGCACTTTGCCTGTTAGATAGTTTTGCTCCTAGCAGCAGTTTTGCCATAAAGTTGCCTATGCAGAAAAATATTTTTAAAAAAAAAAGAAAAAAAAGAATAAACCACTCTCTTCCCTTCCCTGTTCCTTCTTCTTTAATGTATTGGTCAGGTAGCTACTTTTTAACAAGCATATTCTCTACTTCAGCCCTGCAGTGTTTAAATCAAATATTGATAGCAGCAGAGTCTAGAGATAGTCTTGTTGAGCCCTGCTCAGACAGTTGTTAGTGACTAGTCTGTGTGGAAACTTCCAAACAGTTGTCCAGCCACTGATCAGCAGCTTCACCAGCCACACATATTCTTCTCTTTCTTACAAAAACAGGAAAGGTTTTTACACAGTATGTTGTAACCAGGTCGACTGACATATTAGCTGGTTTTCTTGTATGTTCACAGACCATCTACACAGCAATGCTCTGCCACTGTACCTCCAACTCCAACATAGTACAGAGTCACTATAACACACAGAACTCCTCCAAAGAAACTAAAGCAGTGTTTCCTGGAGAGACAAAATACTGTAAATGATCAAACAATAGCAAAGTAACAAAGGACAAGAACAGGATCAAACAGGCTGTTTCTGTTAAGACAACGAAAATATGAGGATGCCGCAATGTTGTATTTTGGGCTGAATGCCATTTTACTAAACACATATGTGATGTCAGGATCAAGATAAGCAAATTTTGCTGTTACCATTTTGGTTAATTGCAACCAGAAGTCTATAAACAACTTCAGATGGACTTAGTCAAGGTAGGCGAGTGGACAACTCCATGTTAACTTATGTTTATCCACATCAAATGCAAAGTAACACACATTGGAAAGAAAAAATGCTGACCACTTACACGGTTTTATATTAACTATATCAAATTAAAGAAAGCAACCTGAATGGCTGTGGAGACATTTCAGTGAAGAACTAATCTTTGCCACCAGGAACTCTAAAAAGATAGCAAATTGCTAGGATGAAAAGGCTACATATGGAGAGAGGGAGAAAATTGCATGATTTATATAAATCAGCAGTGCAGTCTCATCAAGAATATTACATTCAGCACAAGCCATCACAAGTTCAAAGGGACATTGCAAAACCAGATAGAGTTCAAAACAAGGTAACAAAAATGATTACAGCATGAAAAGAGTCATCTAGAGAGACTGGGATTGCTTGCTTTGACAACAGCTGTATAAAAGAATACATTAAAATACATTAACGGTACACAAGTTGGAAGTTCCCTGCCTCATAAGAACAACAGAAGGGTCACTGAAATTAAAGGTAGGGTATTCAAAATTGATCAAAAAGAAATGCTTTCATTAACAACAAAAGGAACCAAACCATATTTTCCCTTAATTTGTAAAGTCATTATCCCCAAACCACACATACAAGGTCTGTAAATGTGAGTTCTAAGATGACTCTGAAGCCAAAATACTAGCCAGATTAATTAAAAGGCTGGATTTGTATAAGGGTAATATGAAAAGCTGTAACTACAGTGGCTGACAGTACCAACCTCCAAGCATCAAAGTATAAGGTATTGCTGGGTATCTTAAACCAGAAACAAAAAAACCCTAACCACACCCATGTGGAAGTCAGACTATACAACATTTGCTCACACATTCTCTTGAAATCACAAGAAACTTTGTATCTGTGGCTAAAACAGCTACCTGTTAGATCAGCCTTAAAACTTATGGATATAGGACTAGATGAACCGTCACCTCGACCCACAAAGTGTTTTATATCTGCACTAGCTGCTTCTGAAATAACTGGTTTGGTTTTTTTAATTAAACTTCTACCAGTATCATGTAAATGTTTATTGCCACATTGAATTGCAAATTATCAACTCAAAAATGGGACTATTTAAGCAGGACTTCAGATGAATTCTCGGTTTATGCAAACACTACATGAACTGAGGACAGACATCTCAATGGAAAAAAACAAGAGACATTACTCCTGGTATTTGGCTTGGAGACTCACTATTTTAATGCATGCCCTGGCAACCTAAGAGACCTATTGATTTGCAGCCAGTCATTCAAGTGCAGTGAAAGCCATAATTAGATAAATAGCTTTTGTAAAACTAATCTGAAACTCATTTGTTTGGGGACTGTCTGTTTAATGAGATAAAACAAGAAATTAAGTATCTGCTGAATGTTCCTCTTTGTATCCTTCAACACAATAATAAAAACATAACTAAAGAGGTATTCATTTAACTACCATGATTTTTTTGCATTTTAGGTATTTTATTCCAGCAATTGCTGTCAAAGACAATTACAAAGACAATATTTATGAATAACTATGTTCTAACAGGCTGACCAGTTTTATCAATCTCTTTCACATATGTGGATACTGAGGAATAAAGAGAACAGGTCTTTTAATAATTTGAAAACACTGCGAGCTGACAGAGAAGAGCTTTGTGATGGCTTGTATGGTGTATTTTAAATACCCACATTAAATTTTTGGACACGATTACACCATTCTTTGTGAACAGAAGTTAAATCGTTACTTTTTCAAAAGTATTTATAACAATTAATCGAGCACGATTATTATATTTTGTACCTTAACTAATTTTTTCCAACAAAATGCTGAGGAAGACTACTTTAAATAATTCCTATGCATAAGTCACAGCTACCATGGACAGATGTGAAATTTCTTATGCCGAAACACCCTTAAGCTTGGGACATACTACGTTCTCACCTTTCCTCTTTGGCAGCTAACTACTAGATTCTTCATTTGTTCCTTTAGAACTTGCATTTCCCATGAGTTTGGCCTTCCTTAACAAACAGCACAAACCTCAGTTCATCCTGCAGCACAGATTCAGTGGCAGACTCACAGCCCACACCCCCAGATTTGCTTTCACTGCCAAGAGGCTTCAGGCACTGCAGAAATTACAAATGGCAACAAAGCACGGGATTGTGCACGAGCTGGGACCCAGATCTAAGGGATCCTTTTAGCTCATTCCTTCAGCCATCCAGTAAACAGCTTTGTGACTTTCAGAACTAACCATGTATGTGCATTGTTTCTCTCCCCTTCTTCCCCTATTTTAAAAGTCAATGTATGCATCACTGAAGTGCATTCACCTATGGGATGAAATGGAGCATCTGCTTAACACTATGCTGTAGCAGTCTATGACAGCAAATTATTACCACATTCATCTGAAATTACAAAGTGGTTTAGGATCACTGAGTTTAACTCTGGACAGAACTTGGTCAGAAAACCACAATTAAACACTTATCTTAAAAAAAAAAATAAAAAAAAATAAAAATGCAAACACCTGCTCTCCCTCCTCCTCCTTACCCCAAGCAAGTAACATCATCTATTCTTCATGATCGCAGAATCACAGACTGTTAGGGGTTGGAAGTGACCTCAAAAGACCATGTAGTCCAACCCCCCTGCCAGAGCAGGATCCCCTAGAGTAGGTCACACAGGAATGCCTCCAGGCAGGTTTTGAATGTCTCCAGAGAAGGAGACTCCACAACCTCTCTGGGCAGCCTGTTCCAGGGTTCTGTCACCCTCACAGGGAATAAGTTTTTCCTTACGTTTATGTGGAACCTCCTACGCTCTGTTGTTTTGTCATTGTTTTGGTTTTTTGGGGGGAAGGTCTTAATCCAAAATGCAGACCTGCAGACTGCATACCATTTACAGTGTCATGAAGGACATGGCTCGGCATAAATTGCTTTGACCACTGGTATCAGTGTAAGCAGCCACAGCCCCTTGCTTGGCGCTTCTTTTTCCACAGTCCCAGTGATGATGCTGACACACGACCTGCAGAGATGGTCAGAAGGGCCAGCAGCAGAGGAAGCTACCAGCTGATCACAGTAAAGCACAAACATATAAAATCCACTCCATAATTAAGCAACAAGACTGCTGGAGAGCCTCAGAACTATTTCTTTCCCTACTGCTCTAAATCACGTAGTACATGCGTCTCTCAGCCATATAAATACTTAAAGTATGAGGTTCAGGAAGCAAGGAAGGAAAGGCACCCCCTTCCCCCCAAATCAAGGAAAAAAATACAGTAGCATTCTTCACAACCACTCTTTTAAAAAGGCAAACTAAAAATCATCCACCATTTTAAGTTTAATGGGTTAATTCAGTTCTAAAACTGAAGGCAAAAAATGGTTATCGATGCTATGAATACAGCTCTACTGGTATTTATATAGACTGAAGAGGTTTTTTTCTCCATAAGCAGCAGAATATTTTCTTTTTGCACTATAAAAAGTATAGGCACTTGTAGTCAGTTAGCTGGCTGTGTCCTCTTCAGGAAAATATCATGTGAAAAAGGAATTCACCAGAATAAACTGTATACTGTAGTATTTAAATATTAATAATTGATCTAGCTTAATACAACAGACATAGGTAGATCACTTTACAAGGTCAAACTAAGCCAAGTCAAACCATAAGTTAACTGCAATGAAAGACACCGTGACAATTACAAATAGCTACTGCCTTCTACACCTGGAACTTGAAAATACTCAGATACTGCTTCCGTGGCTTTTAACTTTATAGCCCAAATGACTTCATTTTTATCCTTAAACTTCTGCCAGAATGCAGATATAATGAAAAATGTTTAAATCAAAAGGTGTGTATGGATAAAGGTTATACAGCAGATATTAAAACGGAACTTAAAATACTCTACTGAAATGGATCTACACACATGGACCCTATGGGATCTGCAAGGCAGCCTGACAGGGGGAAAAAGAGGTTTTGGAGTTTGTGCACAAAGAGCAGAGCAACATACAGATGGCCCAGCAAAGCCAGCCCTGAGGGACCACAGAAGAACATGGCACTCTTGGTCTGCCCAGAGTTAAAAGGTGTCCCATTTTAATTTCAGTCCTACAGCACCATGCTGAGCTACAAACACCTACAAGGCTCTCTTTCAGGTTGCCCAGGGAAGTCGTGGAAGCCCCATCTCTGTAAGTATTCATAGGCAAGCTGGATAGGGCTCTGAGCAACCTAATCTAGTGAGAGGTGTCACTGCCCATGCAGGAGGGTTGGAACTAGATGATCTTTAAGGTCCCTTCCAACCCAAACCATTCTATAATTCAATTATTAATATGAACCCCTAGTAGAGGATGGCTTACATCCCACGGAGACAACTGTGTGACCTGGGTGTCTACAACACCTGCGTGCCTGGTGATCAGGCACAGGAACATGATGAGACCGACCTAGGGTCTTGAGTAGCTCAGCATACCAAACCCCATGGCTTCATGCACTAGCTGTCACAACCAGCACCCATCTGGGGCCAGGTCAGAAAACATGGGTGGACAGGATCACCACAGCTATAACTGAATAAGCAAGTTTTGCAGTATGAAGTTATCCAGTATAAGTATCAGGAACAAGCACCTTCCTTTCCCATATGTGAAATATTACTTTAATTGTTATCTATTAAGGATAAATCTGTCTTATTACAGTGGCTTTCTGTGAGTTAGGTTGAAAAGATGGCATCTTCTGCTTCTCTTTTTTTTCTTTTCCCCTTTAAAAAGCTATCACCAACTATTTTCAGCATTCTCATCAGCATAAAAATGCACAGCTTGTTTTGCAATTTCCTCAAGGCGCAAATGGAATTCAAACCACTGGGGCCATACGAGTTACGACAGCTGAATACAAACCTTAACGGAGTTTGTCACAATTGTACAGTGTGCCGTTGTTCATTCACCCTGGTGGCTGGGAAGTCTAGCATGAATGAACAATAATGCAGGTTTGCAACCAAGCAAATTTAAGTATACAATTCCACAAAGTGAATTTTGTTTATTTCTCTTTAAAGATATAACTAAGGGGACAATTAGCTCACATTTAAATCGAGCCTTTCATCAAGATGTAGCACTAGCAGAAATTCTGCAAATACACAGCCATTCCTTTTAATTCCAATGGAGTTGATCTTATTTTCTACATCAATTTTCCTGATAGGTTTCCAAGCCACATGTGGCATCATCACATCTGAGGATCTGCAGGCTTCATCCCTTTGAAATAGGTGCAAAACCAAAAGTGAAAGTAGCGAGAACCTTGTTTAACCAGAATTACAAAAAGATCCAGGGCTGATCAATATTTTCATTAGGAATCCCTAACTGAAGGTGTTACCAGCTACACAAGAAGAGCAGCACTTAAAGACTGAGCATGGGCAAAATTGGCAATTTCAGCTTGAACTCAATTTGCAGTGTGGGCAAGGGGTTGAAGACAAGACCCTGTTTTATAGCAGCCAATTGTGGGTCAAAATGTGACTCACCAGGACATGCTCTGGCCAAAACAGCAAAAGGAAACAGAACCTGTCCCATAGCTTAGAGCAAGCTGCTGCATTTTTTATGCATCAAGGGGTTGATGTCAATATCATACACCTTCCGTGAGCCTGAGCCACATGATGGCACCTCTTCCCTATGCGTTGACAGTGGCACCTCCTAGTGCTGCACCTGGCCCTTGCCAGGGGATGCTAGAAAGCAGCTGAGATGCCAGTCCAGGCTCTGCCAGCCTCATACCCTGTGCCAGTGTAAGACCATAGGCAGTGGGCTTCATCCTGGCAATCAGATTAATCCCCAGCCTCTGGGAGAAAACTAACTTTGCATTCTGCAAAACTCATTAGGTTACTTCCTAGGGCAGAAGAGTGAGTTTGCCTTACAATTCATTCAACTGTACTTAATCAAACCCTGGCATAATTTCTCAGATGTCATAACACATGGGCTAATTAAGGAGTATTCTCAATTTAGTAATTCACTGAACACTGACTATGAAACAAATTATTATGCAAATAAACACAAGAGACACTGAAATTCCCCATCAGCTACAGTGGTCACTGTCGCTAAGCTATTTTACTCATTACTCAACATTTCATGTGTCACCAGTCACAGACCTGACAAGTTAAAGGATACTGTGAAAGACAATTATCTTAATCAAATACGTTTAGTAGGAATACATAATAAGCCTGATTACAATAGGAAAAATTCAAGACTACTTCGCAAGACTATTTTTAGTCACATCATAACTGCCAAAGTGATGGGGTTATTAAGTTATTGAGTAGAACCTCTATGGCAGGCTTTAAAGCAAAATGTCACCAATATCAATCAGTCTACTTCAATAATACTTCTGACAGTAAAACTTTTGATTCACTCAGTAAATCCAGTATTTTTGTGTGCTGATTGCAGCCAGTACAGCATCTACACACCACACACATCCATCTTTTTAATGCAGGAGAAGCTCCAAAATTAAAGCCTCTATAGTATATATAAACACAGGTATGAGAGCAATTGTTCTCCTGATTTTTTTTCCTCCTCATTAGCAACACTGGTCAAATGAGCATAAAGGTGTTAATGAAATGTGTTGATAGCACAAAATTTGAGGCATTGTCAAAACAATTGTAAACAGAATGGTATACAGGAAAATTAGAGGGCTTTGAAGACTGGAATATTAGGAAAAGAGTGTAATTCAGCAGCATGAAAGACAAGGTCACTCACGCACTATGAAGATGAGCAGCTGCCAAGAAGAATATGGACTGCTATAAATGTCAGTCATTGGTGGGAAGATTACCTGACTAGAAGGTCAATCTATATGCTTGGCTCAATCTAAATGTAACTATCAATGACCAACATAACGTAGCCATAAAAACAAATACTGGAAATTCTAAGTATTTCCAAGAGGGAACTTCTAATATCCTGGCAAAACCTCATCTACAACACTATGGCTTCCTCAATCACACGACGAATTGATTTGAGGAAAGTAAGCCCAATTACATAAGCAACTGAAAGCTTTTTATAAGAGATAAATAAAAGTTGAGCAAAATGTAGGTTGAGAGGTTCGGATACTTCATTTAATTAAAACAGATTGCATGTAATTTGATGTTTTTCCCCTGCCAAAGAAGAGTTGTCTCCAACAGCATGACAGCTGCCAGTGCCAGAATATATGATAGATATCTCTAATACACTCCAACCCTTCAGCTATTTTCAGCTTGGGAACCTTCTATGCCTGATGAGGATTCTGTATGTTCAATACATTTATCTTCCATTAACTTCTCCAGTCTCATTCTGAATTAATGTAAACTTTTAGCATCCATACCCTAACTCCTGTGGTTTATCTTTAGCAAGTAACCCTACAGTCCATTTATAACCTGACATACACATCCAGCAAGGTTGTTAGTCAAAACACAGCTAAGGTGAAGACCTAAGCCTGAAAACATTTGCCTAGCTGAAGACCTCTAGGAACATCACAAAAGTCATCACAGACAATAGCCATGGTATCTCTTCAGCTACCAGCAAGCCAAAAGGCATGTCCCATGATGAAGGTTTGTGCAGGCCAGCAAGTTCTTTCCCAATACCCAAGTAATGAGGTTTCACATCATGACATCCAAAATATTTTCCAGCTCCACTACTGTGACAAAGAGCAACATCTGCGCTCACGTATAACAACAGTATTTTGCTTGTGTGTAAATGTGCACCTAGAAAGCACAGGAGGTCATAAAAAAATGTGTGTGCAAAATAATTCCTCCTTGGTCTTCCGAACGCTTCTCTGTGCTCCCATGAAGCACTCAAGAGTGGCATTAGCTCCATCAAGAGTTAAATTGACTGTTGTGAAAAGGATTTTTGGCATGATGGAGTGACTGCTGCACTGATGTGCCTGGAAGACCTTGCTGCTGGAGTTCCTGGTGCTTCCAAGGACTGGGACCCATATTTCACCCACTAATTACCAGAAAAAGGGGAGGAGAGGAAGACATCTTTGGCAAGCACCAGGAAGAACAGCAAAGACAGTTCATAACCAAAGTGTACATGTAGTAAACATGAGTATTTAACACATATCTCAAAGAGGCAAACTACAAACAGAGGGGTCCCACTTTCCAAAGGTTTTGAGAAAGCAGATGGCAGAGGGGAAGAGTTCCACAGGGCACAGTGACCCACTGCAACAGATCCCTCCTCTGCCACTGCACAAGCTCTGACACACACAGAGACACATACACACACGAGTACCACAGCAAAAGAGTGGACCATTTTCTGCTGTTTTATCCAGTAGAAACAAAGCAGCACCAAGCAGAGGATGAAGAGTAAAACCCACACCTTGCAGCTCACTACTCAACTGCTCAACTGCAGCCTTACCCCCAGTGCCACCTCAGACACCTGTGCTGCACCTGCCCTAAGACTGGATTTAAGAAAAATCACTGTCAGGGACAAGACCAATGTCCAGTTCAGAGTCCAGGAGCTTTAACAAAAACATTTGGATTCCCTACCAAAGGAAGTGGAGGTTAGTATTATTTGTTCTCAGTCTAGTGCCAAGGGCCGGGGACTGAGAAGCCTATATAGATTTTTTAAAAATTATTCCATCCCTTACTAGTTTGGAAATTTTTTTCCATTTTTTGTGTACTACCCTCTACTATACAATGCTTGCCTTCCCCCACGCCACAGGAAGTATTTGAACAGCATGCAGTGAAGTATATCCTTAAAACAATTATAGCACCCCTAACACTTCCATTATACTTTATTATCCATAGTCCCCAAGCAAGCATACATGCAAATTATCCCTGCTTTATAGATGAGGAAGCAAACTGCACTGCAGGCGGTCCCTCAGCATCAGAGGCAGACCCCCTGCTCAGGGGTCATAATATTTTTCTAGGAAATTAAGCAAAAATTTCAGCTGGTCAGCATTTACTTGAAAACAGCTCACCTAAGTGAGCAACATTCCTGATGAAACCAGCTGGACAAATAAGACTCTCAGCTCGGTGTTTGAACAAACAAAAAAAGCACAAAGAAAAGTCACTGGAGAGGAAGATCAGACTAAATTCTTTTTCAAAGACATCGAGGGAATGGAGATTTCATAAGCAAACAAAACCCTCCAAAAATTAACTTTGGATTAACTTGAAATATTTTGTTGAGGTGAAAAAAGGAATCTTTGTTTCATATTTGTGTTACTGGCCTTCCTTGAGGTTTATTTTAAGGTTTTTTTAAGGGAAAGTTTAAAAAGTATTAAAAAAAGCTGCATTGTATTATTCTAACATAACCCCTCCCTCTCCCAAATACTGTAATGTAAGGGTTGAAACTCTCCACATTATATAGAAATATGTGTCATGCCCCTAAAATTCAATTTTTGTGAGGAAAGGTGTACGCACAGGGTGGACAGGAATCAACAGAGGGCACTACTAAAAGAGCCAGACTGCTCCCTGCTGAACAACACATATGGGAAAGACTCTCCATGCACCCCAGTGTTTCCAAAAGGCACAACTGACATTAACATCACTACTGGTCTCCTAGCACTACCTGCACCTCAGATCAATTCTAGCTGCAGGAGAATCCCTGCAACCCAGAGACATCAGAGCACAGCAGTCCTGTTCTCCACAGGATCAAGCCACCTGCCAGAAGGTCCTACTGGAGCCATACAGCATCTTCCCACAACATCACCAAATGATCCAAGATCTGCTGAGCTGACTCCAGACTGATTTACAAACTCAACATCCTTCTGCCAGCCTTCTTCCTACCAGGGTAGACAGTTCAAGAAAAGCTTTGCAAGTTGACCCACAGGGTATTGGGAGGCAAAGCCACAGATGACACCACCACTAAATCTGTCACACTGCGTTTGCTGGTCCGTAACGCAGCATAACAGCAAAGCCAGGCAGAGTCTCAGCTGGGACTGTATGAAGCAAGACAGGACCAAAGCTTCAGCAAGCACAACTGAGGAGCTGCACAACCCAGGAACTACCCAGGCTCCTGACCGGGGTATTAACTCACCCACTCCAAATATTTACAGAGTAACTGTTTGTACCATTCACTTGTAAAACACTTTCAGTAGCGGTGAGGAATAATCATGAGGATAAACCTGAGCCTGCTCTTCATGGCATCTCCCTGAAGCATCATGGATTTGTTGTGCTAACACAGTCTTTTAGGCCTGCCTGCAAATGAACACTGTTACCAGCTGCGGTTCTGCACTGCCTCTTACCTCCTCACTGCACACTTACTGCACTTCTCTGGTATTATGCTTTTAAAGCACAACAAATTAAACTCAGTTTGGAACAGGTCTCATCTTCACTGGAAAATAGATAACTGTTGTAAACATCCTGTCAGGGCAGAGCAAGACTTAGGTATTTAAAATTACATTAATTCCCTTAGGCCCGTGTTCGTATGGACACTCGTCAAGTGGATTACAATTTCACCTGAACAATAAAAATCATTAGGTATCTCCATGCAGACTAGTCTTAATTCTGTGGGTTAAACTCACTTGGTGAAAGAACTTAATCTCCAACAGAAATCCAAATCAAAACATTAGTCAGATGTAATTTATATACTACCTTAACCCTATTTATCTTCTTTGCATGTATATTTTCTTATAACAAAGCATTCACCCAGGAAGTTTGGTTTTAAATTCACACCCTACTATATTTCACAACTTCCCCATGCAGAGAAAGCATTTGTTTACATGGGTAAAGTACTGTGAAGTTGATGAGGGTACAAATACACACCATGCTGACTTCTCACTAACTCCCTGCACAAGCATTTACCAGTGCACCAAAACCACACGGCAGTTCACTTGATTCCCCACGTAGACAAAACCAACGCCACGTAGGTAAACCCAGCCTCATCATTTCAGCTCCTCAGATGATGGGATTCAGTCCAGATTTGGACTGCAAAGTCAGGTGTGCTGTGACCTGATGTCAATCTCACTGCCCCAATAGCACTCCAGTCACAACTGGGAGACACCAAAGGTGTGAATGGCACTGTGGCTCCCAGCTGCAGCTGTGTCGCACTATGCTTCACCAGGGTGCTGCTTCCTACCAAACCACCCCTGCACCATCAGCCTTTCTAAAAATGATTTAAATTTGGCAAGGGATTTCTACAATGCCCACCTGACCCCACGGCCTCAGTCTCTTGCAGTACGCAAGACTGGGGGACCAAACATGCCCGTAAGGCCATTCTAGCTTGAAAAGCTGGAGCGCACATGTGAGCTCACTGCTTACCACAAGTGTCCGGGCACACCTGTGCAGCATCTCCTGAGAGATGGGCGTACGCTTCGGCCCACACAAGTTCTGCCACATGGGAGGAAAAACGAGGGAAGAGCAGAGCCACAGGAGGAACATGGAGACTGGGACAGGGGCACACGATCGTCCTTACTGATATTTCATTTTTCTCCTGAGCTGGCAGAGGCGGGCCGAGCCCGAGGCTGCCTGCGAGCACCCACGCCTGGGGGCCACCGAGGTGCCACCCGATAGCTCTCCTTCCCTCCCTTCCTCCCCGCCGCCCGTCCAGTAGCCCCCGCCGAGGGCCAGCGCCAGGACCCGCAGCCACCCCCCACCGAGGCCCGGCCGCGGGCGCTACGGGCACCGCCCCCCCTCGCCCCGGGCACAGCCGCCCGGCGGGCAGAGTGGGGGCCGCCCCAGCGGGCAGGGCTGGCCGGGGGCCTGCCCCGGGCCGTCCGCTGGCTCGTTCACTCACCCGGCCGGTGGCGGCAGCGCTCTTCCTCCGCAGCGTCAGCCCGCTCCGCAGCAACGCCGGCAGCTCCCGCAGCTTCTGCCGCAGCTGCACCGGCTGTGCCGGCTCATGGGCTCCGCCGCCGGGTCTCCAGCTGTGGGCCAGCTCCGCGCCTTCACACGGCGACGGCATCTTCACGGAGCCCACGGCCATGCCGCATCCCTGCCGGGCTGCGGCGCGCAGACCCGTTCGCCCGCCCGGTCTGCCCGCCCGCCTTCCCCTCGCGTCGCCCCAGCCCCGCTCGCTCCCACCCACAGGCAGGCAGGCACTCGCACACCTTCCCTTGGCTAAGCCGAGCGCGGCCCCCGCCACGCCACGGCCCCGCCGAGCGGGCAGCCCCGGGCGCAGGAAGCCCTGCCGGCCCTCCACCTCTCCCGCCCCGCGCCGCGGCTCCGGCAGTGATAAAGGGCAGGTAATGAGGAGGGTGGAGGAGGCGCGGGCGGGAAGAGACAGAAAGTCCTGTTAACTCCTTTGCGCTCAGGGACCGCCGCCCGGGCCGTGCTGCTCTCCAGGTGGCCTGCGCCCAGTACAGACCCCCTCCCCACGCGGGGGACACGGGGAAGGAGCGGCGGGTCCGAGCTGATGCCAGAGGGGTTCAGGCTCCTCCAGGGGCTGGGCGGTCTCTGCTCGCTCCTGGAGGTTGTCAAGGCCAGGCTGGAGAAAGCCTCGAGCTGAGCCTGCCTGGGCTGGAAGCCCCCCAGGGTCCCCACCTGCCTGAGTCACCCTATGATCCTCAGTGCCGTAAGAGGTGAAGCACTTCCCTGCTCCCTTCCCAGTGGATTCTTGACTCAGTGAAGTGTTTTGTCCTCCGTGCCAGCATTGATCCTGGAGAAACCGAGCAGTTTGTCACTTGTGAATGTCTTGCTTCCATCACTCAGGTAATCCCTGGAAGGGAACCCTTGATGCCAGAAACCAATCCCTTTACTGTTTGTATAAGGAATAAAGATATGTTCAACGCATTTGTCTAGAATTCAGTATCTTGAATTATGGGGGCTTTATTTAATCTCCGGCATCTGCCTTTTCTACCTCAGTGGTACAAGTGTTGCTTCCTTTCTGCCGGACTCTGTTCTCATCTGTTTAGATCACAGACCTGAGTGTAAGGTGAGGCTCTCTTTACATCTGTCTTCTGCCTCAGAGCTACAAATAAGGCTTACCTGCCCTTCCAGGTTAAATTTACCAGCGCCTAAATGCCTCGGTAAATGACATTATAAGTAAAGCCAATCTCACAGAAATGTTATGGGAAGCTGTCGCCCTGTCCAATTCAAGAGGTCCCATTGGTTTCAGGGTCTGACGTTAGTACTCATTCAGTCCCTCAGGGAACTGACTTAACTATGAAATTAACCTTGCAAAAAGAAAAAAGGAATTATTTTTTTCCTCACTTATGTGCCAGCTCCTTTGGAACCACAGAGGCACCCATAGTGAAAGTAGATGGCAGATGTACCTAACCTGTGACAGAGTCCTGAGACACAGAATGGCCCCTTCCAGCATCAGTGTGTCACCTGAATGCAGTAGCCTGGCTTTTCAGCTGCACTGACCTGACAGCAGGCTGCTGTGAAAAGGTGATCCTGCCTGCAACCCATGGATGTGTACTGCCTTCGCATCCCTTACATGGGATCTGGTAACTGACTCCAGTCAGCTGATCTATCTGGTGGAAAAATACACTTCTGAAAAAAAAATTATTTTCCGTTGGCCAGACACCTGACTTGATCCACTTTGTGACCACACAGCTACAGGACTGAGGAAGGCAGAAACCTCAAAGGAAAGAAGAACTGTTCCTTTCAGCAGCTTTTTGTCATGAAATCAGTTTAACTACATTCTATGCACGTGACTTCATGAGCAGGGCAAACTGGGCCAACCCAGGGACTCGTGTAAAGGATGGGGTTTGCTCCAGCCACATTCTGCCACCACCTCTGTCCTGCTGCTACCAACAATCACTGCCCATTACGTGAGCTAAATCTGAAGGGTTAAGTGTAAAACAAAACAAATCAGCTATTTTAGCAAAGTAATATGGCCCATCACATGATGCCTATTTGCTAGCACAAAAGACAGAAAAGGGACAAGAATGTGACAGTGGTAACTTAGATGAAAAGTGTGATGCAAAGACCTTAACCCCAAAACACCAGGGAGATCTGTGAGCCCCAGTTGGCAACATCAATGCCAGCCCTTTTGAAAGGGCAGGTGGGATTGTGCCATAAAGATGCTTTATCCAAGGCTGTGCTGCATAATCAGGCATGAGGAACATGAAGAGCACTGGCTGTTCTGCGCGATGCCTCGTGTCCCAAACATTTCTATTATTTTACTTGATTTGTGCTCTCCAGCTGCCCTGCAATGCGGTTTTGACAGTTGTGTTGCCTGACAGCCACTCTGTCACAGCTAAGGATGTAATTATAAGAGGTATATCTGCACCCAAAAAAATAATGGATCCTTAGCGTATGGGCTTCACAAAAGGACCACATTCTTTGTCTGAGTCTTTAGTTGCTGCTACAACACAAACAGTGGTAAGACAACTCAATAAAGTGTGACTTGAAGTGGTAGACTAGGGTATAACCAAAATAATGTGATTATGTGAAGTAAGGGTAAAATTATGCCAGTGCTCAGAATTTGTTCTTTCTTTTTTAAGTGAGCAAGACAAGTATAACTTGTGAACAGTGTCAAAAGAGAAATAAATATGCTCTGCAGTGTGTTTAAAATAATCAGCTGCCAGATGACATAATTTGGACTAACAATTGTCAGGAAAATGGATTAGATAGCTGTTAGGTCTTGCTATTTCTACTCGGGATCATTCCAGTTTTGGGGAAGATCATGATAGGAACTGTTTAAAATCAAATGTTACGTTGCTTTTTTTGTTAAGTCACCAAAGTTTTATCTCAGTGGTACCTGTTCTTTTTCCTCACAAAAACAAAGAGAACAGGAAGAGCAAAAGTATTCAGATTCATTAAAACAAACAAACAAACAAAATCAACAGTGTGTTGCACCCAAAATGTTGTGTTAAGAGCATCTTGCTTTCAGTGAACTGTCACTGAAGAGAGAGCAGGGCTGTATGGGAACAGGGTCCCTATTCTTGGCAGGTTTGGCCCCTGGCTGACTGCAGATTTCCTGCCCCTCACAGGCTCCAGCAGTAACACAAAAAGATATCAGATCCACTGACTGTGTGCAGGCACTGGAGAACTTCCAGTTCTCCAGACTATACACTTTTAATTCGGTCCAATATAAAGCAAAACCAAGGAGATAACTCTCTCCAGTGATTCTATCAAGAAATCTATGCTTGCATATACTTCCCAGAGTGGAGTCTGGACAAGGTTTTGTTCTCTCACTTGCAAGGGACTTCATATAAATATAGAAACGTGTATGTTTAAATGGATACAGGATGGAGTCTGGAGACCTAAGAAAGTTTACTGTAACTTTACAGATGTAGGGCCTGGGAGTGTCTGCTTTTTTTTAATGTGTTTGTTTTTCTTTCATGGTGTAGAATAATCAAAAGAAATGCAGTAAAAACAATACAAGTTGTTTCATGCCTGTATGCGTTTCATATCAGGGTTTAAGTAGATCATTGCAAAAAAAAGAATTATCTGGAATCGTACATTTCCTGAAACATTAATTTTGGACTTAAAGTATTAGGAGTTCTTGACTCTGTTGGAATAATCAATAGATGCCACTTTGGTTTTCCCTGCATGAGGTGCAGATAGGTAGTGCAGAGACAGAATTGCGAAGTAGTGGGGTGCAGGAGCAAGATGTGAGAAAGCCACCAACAGGCAGTGATCCCCAGCCAGCTGCTTGCAGCAGTTCTTTTTGAATATTTGCTCTCCCTGACCAGGCAGGAGGCATTCAAAAGAAAGCAAGTTTTTTCCAAAGCAACAACACTCTGCTGTACAACCAGCCAAACATCACTTCCCCTTCCCCAGGCGGTCCTGCTGGAGTGGGGAAGGGGGAGCGATGCTCTTCTATTCTTTCAGAAACTGAGTTGGATTTTCTTCTTCCCATCTCTTCAGAAAGAAAGCAAGCAGGTTCTTCTTCATAATGCCTTTTCTCCCATGCAGGAGGTGAGCGGTGTGCTGCCCACCTCCCCGTACTACATCTGGATGAACCTCAAATAAGGTCCCTTTCTGCAGGACTCGTCCTGTGCTCTCAAGAGAATTGTATTCTACAAGCTTTAACTTGCCAAATGTTACTCCAGGCCCAATGTATGGAAATCCCAGATGCATCTGTCATACTCTGAGACCCTGCCAGCTCTCAGACTCCTAACATGAGGTAGCCTGGCCTGGCAGATTTTTATTTCTAGCTTTAAACACACTATGTGCAATGACCCTGTAAAAGAGAAGGGCTAAGGAAGGCTTTGCACCATCCTGCTGCTTTGGTGCCTCACAGGACTTCCAGGGCGCATTCCCCAGTCCCAAGAAGGGACATGCATGCCCCACATCACTTCACCCACAGCACAGGTGTGGCAGGTGACCATTCAAGCACCACAGTATGGGCTGGGGATACACTGCTGAAGTCTAGGCACCTCTCACCTTCTGCTTTCGCAATACTCCATTGGTTCATCCAACTCCAAAACAAAACCAACCTGTTGACCCTCAGAGCTGTTAGGAATCTGCTTTTTGGATTAATAACTGGTTTCAGGCTTTTGAGTTGTAATCTCCCTTCCACCCCATCACAGAGTGGGATCTCATTTGCATTTTACATGTTGGGTATCGCCAACTTACTGTGGGTGTAAATAGCATAAATCAATTATCAGAGCCCCATACATCAGGGACATGTATGTGGGTCATATGCATGTTTTGTGTTGGTTTTTTTTTTAATAATTGAGTTAGTTTCTCAAGTCTTTTACTTTTTTTTTTTTAGAAAAATTTCCAGCTGGTTTATTACCATGTCATCACATACACCAAATATTCAGTGACTTAAGCTCAGAAGCACTGCCTGCAGAATTTCTGAGATGTGAAAGGCCTGCAAAATGTAACGTATGCTCAGCAATGGAAAGATACCAAAATGGGAACGGGGGATGAGAAAGCAGGAGATCAGTGCAGGGTGTGACTTGAAAGACAGCAGAATAGGAGAATAACTACAAAAAAGAGGGAAGAGGTGAAACATAAAGGGATCGTATGAGTAGGTGAAATATTTCAAGTAGTTTCATGACTCATAGCTGGAAAGGCTTAAGCTGCCTCTCTACTCATTCAATCCCCAGTTTTCTTCTGATGGCTTGTGAACCTCTTCACTTCAGCATCTGACACTTTCCCCTCTGCATTGCACCAACAGCTGCCCACCTCTTTGCCCCCAGCACCTCTTCAAGCTTCAAAACTTGAGGCATCCTCAAATGGCTGCTCAGCCTGTGTCCTACCTGTGATTCATTCAGGGAATCAGGACACTGTCACTGCTATTGACTCATGATTACTTAAAGATGAGAGAGCTCAGGAGCATCAGGAGTCCTGGGTTTGTAGCTGTCGTTGTGTAAACCAGAATTATGGCACTGGTCAGAGGACGGGTGGAAGGGGGTGTGCAGGAAGGTGTTTGTAATCCTAAATGGACTTCTTTTTGCATTCATCTTTGGTCATTTGGTCCTTTTTAAGAATCACTGGGCCATGATGACAAGGGCAAAACTAATGTAAATATAGCCAAGGGCATTGTTTGGTGCATAGCAAAACTTTTTCTTTAATATAAACCCAAGGAAGAATGCATTCACTGTGGTAATTAAGATTTGCCAGAGCTAATGAACCTGTCTCAGCTCTTCAGTTTGATTTGTCTTTTCAACATACTTGGAAGCAGGAGACCTTATGACCCCTCAGGGAAATTAAAACTCTTAAAGCTCTCCTATCTGGCCTTTTCTATCAAAACAATGTTGTCATTGAGCTATTGCTCTTTCTCTTACAGGCCAAAATTAAGCTCCAAAGCTAGTAAGAGTTTGTTCAGTTTTTTGTTGTTTGGTTTTTTTTAACTAAACACAGAAATATCAACATTAAAAATCAGTATCTTTTAATTAAAAATATAAAAGAAACACATATATGGACCTGTGGAATCAGGAAGTTTTTCTGACACCTTCAACCAAAAGTCAAGTTCATTTACCTCCAGGCACATGGGCGTATATATTATTTAAAAAAAAAAAGTCCAATGTGAGAAGCTTTACATATATTTACAGAAGAAATTGTATGGGAGATTTTGAAGGAGACAAATTGGTACTAGGTGCTAAATTCTCACCAAAAGTCAATGGAAAATCTCCCCTGTGTGATTGATGGTTAATCTACATTGTTATCTTTTCTTCCTTAGCTGTTACATTCCATATTTATGTTTAAATTCATGTTTTCTGTTTTAATTTTTATTTTATGTTTCTTCTCCATATGTGTAAGTGCAAGGATGATTCAGCCTGATTTTCTAGAAACCGAGTTTAAGACACCACACTGCCTCTTTGTGTGTCGGAGACCTCCCTGTGATTCTTCAAATGCTTAAGCTTGTCAAGCACATTTGACAGAAGTATTGAAATCCAAAAACTATTAAGTCTTTAAAAGTATTCTGAAAACAGCCAGCCAGTTAAGAGCGGCGGTTAATGCTCCACTGAGGTTAAAAGTGCAGCATTTCATATGAGACCTTAGAAAATACAGATACGGTCTCAACCTCAAGACACAAATCCATAGAAAATCAGGCTTCATTGATCTCCCTGCTCACAGAACCACTATGGAACTGTGAGACAGGTATTTATAGATATATATATATACACACACACATACACACACACGTTTCTGTAGTGTGTACATTCCTGCAGTGTCTGCTCAGCTTTCATATGGGCAAGGTACCATAATGTAACAGTTATGACTTTCTCATATGATTATATTATCATTTGCATATATGTGCATACATATATACAAGGTTGCCTTTTGGTTTAAGTACAGTGTCAGTATCTCTTGCTGCCTCCATGTGAACAGACCTTAGCCCCACATAATCTCTTTGATGAAGGGAAAATACAAAACCACATGCCAAATATTTTTAGTTTTCAGCATAAACCTGGATCCATGTTGACAAGCTTTTCCCAGGGATAGTAACATCAGTAAAATATTTTCATTCCAATTTCTTGAGAGGTTGGAAAAATCAACAAAAGAATAGCATGAGACCTATTGCCAGGAATAATATTGCCATTTTAAACATAAAACCATCTCACAACATCTTGTGAGCAATCAATTGCTTTAAAACATTTTCTTTTATTTGGTTTGTTTGTGTTGTGTTCTGGCTTTTGTTTTGTTTTAAATGTGCCTGATTTTTTCCCGCTGAATAAGAGCACCACAGCTGTTGAACAGAAGCAGAAGACAGATGACTGCAAGAGAAAATCATGTCCAGTCAGGGGTTCAGAAGAGAGTCTCCACTGTACAAGGGATGGTGTAGGTTTGCTCAGTGACTAGATAGATTTCTCTGGTTTTGTTAAGGGTATCGTTTCCTCCTGGGATAGGTTCAGCCACCCTAGCACCAGCAGAGGTAATTAGGCTGTGGACAAATTCATACGGCTTTTTGCTTTCCATTTGAGCAGTAGTAGAGCAGAGAAAGCTCACTCCAGCAAGTCTGCTGGCATAAGCATATAGAATCATAGAATAGAATCATTAAGGTTGGAAAAGACATCTAAGATCATCAAGTCCAACCATCAACCCCACATCTTCCAGTGTGGGAAGACCAAGTGCTCTTGTAGTGAGCATGTGCCTATGGTCTAGTAAATGGCTTTTGAATGGACCCACACATGGGCATTGTCACCTCTGTGTCCAGAGTTATGGCTCGATGAGCCCTCAAGTCTCTTTCCAGTAGCCTTCCTGGGATTCCTACTGTTCAGTTGTCCTGTTGGACAACTGTTCAAATGGGCTGTGATAAAACATGATGAAAGGAATCTTGTAATTATTTTTGTAATGGTCTAATCAAGGAAGTTGTAGACAGCCCAGGCAGAGGCAGGAGAGATGGCTGACCAAAACAGCTCTTCCTGTGCTGAGATATCCACCACACCTGGAGAAAATAAGAAGTTGGCTGTGTCCTGCCTACTCCAATCTTTTCCCCCTTCAGCCTCCTCTAACTGCTTACAGACACCCCTGGAGACTTCTGAAAACCAAAAGGAGTTGCAAAGTTAAAGAAACTGGGAGAGCAAGCCAGTTTGCCCTAGGATGTAAACTGGTGGGTCCAGCTGAGACAATCCATGGAAGATTATGAATGCTGACTTGTAAAGAGGGGTGGGTTTCAGTGAAAACCTTGGCTACAGAGGCTGAAAATGTTTATGATTTTTGATCTTGCCAGGTGTGAGACCAGTACTAGCTGTGGGGTGTGCATGCATTTAACTGTCTGAAATGTGTTTAAGTTACCTGAGAGCACCCAGAACTGTAAAACGAGACCCCTGTGGTCCAGTCCACTGACAAGCCACATCAGCAGCCACGTAAAACCTACCAGAGGACAGTTACAGTAAATGCACAACATTTTTCTGGACCTATGCATGAGAAAGTCATAAGATAACTTTTTCTCGTCCATGAGAAAAAATTGTTCCCTCTCACTGAAGCCCTGGAAAAAGATCTTTTCTGTACTCTGCCTGCAGGACATTTATGGTATTTTCTGAGACTTGAATACATTACTATTGTAAACAATGTTTAATCTGTGGCTCTAATGAAAAAAATTTATAAAGTCACATAAAGGTTAAGCTACTTCTAACAAAATACCAAACCAAATTAATCTAATTAACAAGTTGTTATTGAACATATTAACTTACAGACAAGCGATTCCTAAGCTATCTAATGATGTATTGAGCTAACAGCCCAAACAACAGCATGTATGAAAGGAAATTTAAGACAGACATTCTGCCAACTAGAGGACTTGGCTAAAGTAATACATTTGTAGCTGAGACAAATTTCTGAATTAGAGCTTCAATAATACTCTTATGGCAGCCCGCCTAGACTTTTGTGGTTAGAAAACAGCAATTCTTCCCTTTTCTTCCAGTATTTTAATTCATTTGCAACACAACTTTTGAAGAATATAACTTGAAAGCCAGCCCAGCATCCCGCATCAAAATCAACAGTCAAACCTTTAAGATAATTAAGATATACGTTATTGCTTATATGTGCAATATAAGCAATATGTGACTTCCTGCACACAGTCAAAATGTTTGCAGCTAGACATTTATTTCTAAGCATTGTCCTCAGTAGCAATTCTAAGATACCCCTAACAGACACTGAAGAAGGAAACAGAAACATTTAATTACACGTTTGAGTTTCTGCTTCCCAGTTCTTGCAAAACTGCATTTGTCTCAGGGAGACTGACTTGCTGTTTAACTAAGACCCAGGTAACTTTTTGGTAATAGTAAACTAATGGACTAGTAAGCTACTCTTATTGGCTTGCAGTGACTCAATTTCTAGTCTTGTTTGGTTCTTCTGACTTGTTAGATAAAGGAGAGAGATTCTAAATACCTGTTATGAATCTTTCAAAGGTTCAAGCGTCTCACCTCCCATAGTTTTTCAACAAGCTAATAGAAGGCACCTGGGAAAAAAAGGAATGTAAATGGCTGGAGAAGGCTGATAAAAATAGGAGTAAATATAGCAAGTCACTCCAAGCTTATATTAGGCCTGTATTACAAACCAAGAATATCTTCCTATCAGCCTTCACTGAAGCTGCCAGTCAGCAAGTACTGATTAAGTAATTCATGAAAAATTCTATTTTGGCAAGCAAGAATGCTGTCTGTGTTGGGAAGTTATTAAAACTAAATGGGTTACGTAAAATCAGACATTTTGTCTTGTGAGCTCCACTGACAAAGCTGAGCCAACTTGGAGAATGGCTGAGAACTTCTTATTCTGTTTGGGAACTTCAAAGGACATCAGATCTCATTAAAGACAAAATAAATGCATTTCAAAATGGAGAAAAATGGAAAGGAACCATTTCCTCATAGTGATTCTTCACCTTTGGGTTTTGTTTATCTACAATGTGTCTACATGTAAACCAATCAACCACACCCCCTTTCCTGTCAATGGAGAGAAACAGGAGGGAACATTTACATTATCCTTGGCCTTGTACATACTGTACAAGGAATTTTAAAAATCGACTTTATAGGCCTGCTCCACAGTCATTCAGTTCTTACCAAAAGCTGCACAGCTTTTTGTTAAGAGCAGAGCCCATCTATATTGCTGCTTTGTTTAATTTTTTTTCCTTTCCAAAGTCCAAAATCCACACCACTAATTCCTTGTCACTGAGTTCTCCATAATACAAATCCACATGTGAATGAGTTTGTTATATCTAACAAGAGCTGTATTTATTTCATACACATTGTACAGTACCTGTGATTACCAGTTTATCAGTATATCAGTTGTTGGCTTGTTTATGCCAAAAAAGTGTTTTAATCACTTCAGACAAAGTTAACAAACCTCTCAGGTAAACACATACCATACATGCCCTACACATTCATTGTCTTGGATATCAACTACATGCCTTAATTAAATAAATAGGACTTATCTTTTGTTACATTGCAAGAAAATTAAATATACTTGCCTGCAAAACTATTTGGTAGGATCTGCAAGATGGACTCCATATCTGAAACCTTTGTCCTACCTAAGTTATAGGGTAAACACTAACTTAAAGGTAAGCCATATACAAACAGGCCATTTGCTGTTTAACCTGTTCTTTGCAGGCTGTGTTGCTACAGATGAGTGACTTCCCAAGCTTAGTTGGAGGACGCCATTCAGACTCCCTGTGTTTTCCAGCTGGTAGGCACAATAGAGGAGAGGAACAGTGAAGGAAAGAGGAGTAAAATCCCATGTTTGCACAGTGCCACAGATTTCAGCATGCATAAAAGAAGTCACTGATATTTTGAAGTTAGTAAAATAGTTCACAGAGTTCATCCAGTTTCAAGTACACTGTGGTGAGACTGGTAGAGTAAAACCACCAAATTCTTCCCTCTTCTTTCTTCAGGACTGTCACAGATAATCTCTGGCCAAGTGTCTACTCAGATACCTCTCACCAGCCCAGCTATTGAGATTATGTGCATCACAACCATCATTTCACTGGGACACCAGCCATGAGCCAGAGCCTCTGACTTGGCCACAAAGACTTCAACAGCCACCAAGGTTTGCTTAAATGCAAGTATCTTCTTCGTCAGAGGAAAACATGAGGGGTTAGTGAGTTGTTACCACTGACAATCAGCACACTGTTTACCAGCTTTGTCTTCCTACCATCTACATACGCCTCCCTAGCTTTCTGGCATCGCATGTGTTCCCTCATCAGAGGCTTGAAACATGAGTGCCAAGTGGCAGAAAATAAAAGCTGAAGCTGTCCCACACTACTACAAAACCTTCCTGTCTACCTCCCTCCACTGACAAAGCCAAATCTCTCCTGAAGCCTTCCTGTGATTCACAGATTATTTAATCAGCTCTGAACAGATAGATCTTGTGATCAAACAAGCACCAGAAATGCAAGGGACCATAAAAGGACAGCACCATACACATCAAGGCTCCCAGTGCTCATTACCTTCAGGCAACACAAAGTTTTTCATGCTGAGAAGATGGAATGAAAAAAAACCTTGAATACAACAGTTGGTTTTCCTCCATCATGGTAAGCAGGTGCCACTTGACAAAAATAGCTGACATGGTACCCACAAGAGAAGGCTCTCTGCTTCAAAGACACAATTTGACATGCAAACTGTCCTGGGTGTATGGGTTATAGTCTGCTATTAACTATGGTCAACCCTTCTCCACTCTATTCCTAAGCAAGCTCACAATTAAAATAACCAAAGACTAAGTGTAGCCATGTATAACTGAAGCTTAATGTCTGTATTCAGATCCAGGAATTGGATGTGAAACCATTTTAGCAGATGCAAAATCTCCTCTAGTTAGTGGGTAGACTAAGTAAACATCCTTTCTCACTACTGGAACTGCCTAAAACATTTGATGCTGTCTCAGAGACTCAGTTCCTTTTCCTGAGAAAAAAGGCAAGGTCCAGTGTAACAATATGAAATAATCTGAGCTCTTTGTGCAGCAGGACACTGTAAAAGTAATGAGAGAAAACTGCAGCTTTATCACAAACTTTCACACAGCTCTTATTCAACATCAACAAGCAATCATTAAAGACAGCAAGGTCTTAGATTCCTGCAAGACTTGTTACTTGGAAAGTCACTTGTATTATCTTTCTGAAATCAAGGCCTTGCACAGAATCATTTAACAGCCATTCCTAGATGGCTGGGGAACTTGTCCCTGCTAGATTATAATCTGGTTTTAGTAAACCATGCCTTGATCATCCATTGTCTGACAATAGCATGCAGTATATGTTGGCGGGAAATGGCAATTACGGTAAAATACTGCCAGGTGTCTTCTCAGAAATGCAGGCTATTACAAGCATGCCAAACTTTCCTGTCCCAAGAATTCACCCTATTGTACACAGTTCTCCCCTCTGGAGGAACACACCGTGAAGCACACCATGGACCTGACTCAATTTGCTCTGCACATTGTGAGAATGTGCGATACAGTAACAGCGTAAGAACCCCACACAGGCAGGGGAACAGATACATTTATGAACATCCACACTCAGCTGAAAGACTGTAAGTGCTGACAAACTGAAATTACTTTTGAAATTTATTCCAAGTTAATTACTCTCACAGTTGAAACGTTGCTTTTTAGAAAGATATTTTTTACAAGCATTTTAGTCATCTAATTAAAATATGATTCAGAACATGCAAGCCTGAGAGCCCAACTTCCCTGCATATCCAAAGGGAAAGATACGGATGCTAGCACATGGCTCAGAGCACCTGAATAGATGCATACAATCAGACAGTGTGAATATCTATCTTTGCCTTCGTTAGTTTAAGATCACCTAAAGCCATGTTCCAGTTCAGGTTTGTCACCTTCACATAATTACTTTTGATATAGCAGAGAAACATTGAAGCAGAGCAAATCTGTTTGCGGATGTAGTGAGAATTGTAATATCACAACACACAATCAGTAGCACAGCTGGAACTTCAGCCCACACTTTCTGCTCCTTGCTGGCTTGGGATAGGCTTAAGTACGTACTTATGCCCTGCTCAATGGGGCCTGTAGAAACAGATTTCAGCTGTTATAACAATGCTTTTGTCTCTGGCATGCATCCACACGGGGGATTCCAGCTTCTCTGATTTCCTGAGTATTGCTCGTTTCCTGGAACATTTGGAAGCATCGCAACTGTCTTCCCCATTTCTCTGCCAACCTGTCTTCCAGGGCAAAGGGTCTTCAACTGGCTTTTTTTTTTTTCTAATTAGGTGTAAACAAATAACCAGGAGTGCCGGATAAAAACAAACAACCCCCTCTATGCTTAATTTCTTGTCTATTGTCCCATGGCAAAACTAAGTGTTGTGAAAGATTTGCCTCATGTTTACCATCTACTGACTTCAGTGGCTACTCCTTCAGTCATAAAACTCAGTCTGTGCTCTTCTTAGTAGTTTTCCAACATATCCAATGCTGAACAACTTTGGGACACCTCTGCACGCTGCTCTCCAGCAATGCAATGCTGCTCTCTTCTCATAGCAGTGCAGCACTGGCTTGTGCTCAGAGGGCCAGGAGGTGTTCAAAAGCTGCTGAGACTCCCACATTGCTGACAATGACTGTGTCCCTTCGTCCCACACCCTCATCATTTCTCCTGTTTTATTCCAGCATGAGGCTCAGGAGAAGGAACAACAAAACTATCTCAGGAGCAGAGCAGGCCCTCAAGGTCACTACTTGATTTTCCTCTGTATCAACGACAACATGACTCTTTCAGTTTCACATCTCACTGGCAAAATCAGGAGCAGAACAATGTGGGGCTGCCTTGGCTTTCTGAATGATTGAGCATGTGTTGTCTCTCTGCTCCCAGGTGGCGTAAAGCACAATCGCTGTCTTTTGTTGATGGTGTTTTGCTTTCTGAAAGATTGAATTCTACATCCTGGCTTTCAAAAACCCAGTTCACAGCATTCTGTGTTTGTCTGCTCTAGTGAATACAGGGGCAGTAGTAAAATGCCAGGGGGGGAGTCAGTGCAGGGCGACTGCTGCAGTTTTTACACTCAGCCATGCAGAAAGCTTTCGTCAATACAGGAAATAGTTTTCTAACCCCTTCACATACATTTTCCTGCTGAAAAGTCTTTCCAGGTTGTTGTTTCCATCACCTGAAGTTTTACGAATTAATCACAACAAATCTGACTCTCTTTATGCATCTTTTAAACAGCCCAGCCAGAAAATGTTTGGTATTCAAGAGAGTGTCAATAGGGAGAAGAGTTAAAATCTAACCTCCATTGACAGATATTTAGAAAATCATGTTGTACTACAATGTCACCTTGCTTTTGCTCTTGAGGCTGAAGTTTTGAGAAAATGTGCTATGAATACACTGATAATGTGCAGATGTACTCACACAACATATACTCTTTGAAAGTGTGTTGCATTTTGTTTACTCTTACTTGACTTTTTTTGGCATGTCCCTTTTATGTAAACTCACTACGTGCATCTCTATGCATGTTTGCAATGGTGTTAAGAAAGTATAATTTGCAAGGGTATCTCTAAATCATTGAGCAATCTACCTCTTACTGCCCCTATAAACTGCCTACAGAATATATAAACACCCTGCCTTTTATATATGCATCAACCTGGATTATGGCACTGCCATCAATTAACCTCCATTATAAGATTTTTTTTAAAAGGCTATCCAGTGCAAAGCTTTATATAAAAAATTGTATGGATAGAGGCTCTCCATTAAAAACAACTGGCACAGGCCATCCATCAGCTGCATCACAATAATCGACCATGTGAATGTTCTTAGCATGCCCCAGTTGCAAAGTCAAATGTGTTAGTTTAAACCACCATGAAGGTGCCTGCACCCTCCAACAGTCAATAGGATGCAGTGGAGCTATTACAACTTACAGCCCTCACCACTTCTTAGGGCAGGCTTCACTATCACCTTGGTATAGCTTGGAAGTTTCCATTGTTACATGCCAGGCAACAAAGAGCCAGAAGAACCGTTCATTATTATCAGATTATGGTACAGAAAAAAACAGGGACCAAGAGCTACCCATCAACGCTGCTTCAAGCAATGAGACAAAAGATATCTTCATCACCTTTGGGCTGGTCAAAACATTGCAATCTCACCATGTAATGACCTGTGAGTCTTGGAAGCATGGTTCAGCTCAGCTCTCAGCAGTTTCAGAGAGGTATAAAGCTACCTGAAACATAAAACTGACATTTCAAAAGCTCTAAGGAAACACTGTTTATTGTTGACAGTATAAAAGTGTTTCATTTTCATAACTTCTTTATCAAATGCTGTGATTTTATATTACAATAATGCTCCTACTGTTCCTAGCATCCTTTAATACAGTCCAAAAGGATGCTTACTTACACATTTAGTGAGGCAGGTTATTTGATTATTGAAAAATCAGCCTAATATTGATAAAACAAGCAAAGCCGTGGGATTCTTTTCAACCTGATAAAAAAAATTTAGCAAAAGCCAAAGGCTTCTGTGAAAATGTTAGATTGGAAAAAAAAAAAAAAAAAAAAGAAAAAAAAAAAGGATGCACTGCTGTGGGGGAAATGTCTCCTTCCTTAACCAAACAGTGAGACTACATAGAGTGAGTAGTAAGAGTGCTTATAGTGTCTGCTAGCTACAAATACATTTGTGGCAATACAGGTCTTATCCCTGTACAGGTCCCTGCTTTGCTGGTCTTGGCTTCAGACCCTTCACTTTATGCCTTAGTCTTTCCCACAATTCCTCAAAGTTTTCTTGAAACCCAAAGGAGATTTAAACAACAAAACTAAACTCCTATTAGTCTTCAAGAAACATAGGTACTATCTAAAAAGAGTCTCAAAATGGAAAGCAGGCTGAATAATCAGAATTTTATTTTATTCAGACAGCTGGTTAAATTCTGCAAGTCCTGAATATTCTGCTCCAAGTTATCTCCATCACAGGAGAAAGAAGCAGTGGTAGAATACAGGCATAGTTCTGAAATAACTAACATGAGATGGATGAGAAGATGGATGAGAAGCTGTACCATTTGGTTCAAAAAACAACATTCAACTTTCAGTCAGTATAATTAGTATCCAGTTGTGAGGGGTGATACCAGTGCTGACACTGTTAAACCTCTGCATCAGCAACCCAGAGGATGAGATGGAGTCCACCCTCAGCAAATACACAGAGCAAACCAATATAGTCAGCATGTGGAAGGAAACAATTTTTCTCCTTAGTGTTTGTGAAGCTACTGTGTCCAGTTTTACATCCCCTAGAACAGAAGTGAGATTAAAAAAATGGAGTGAGCTCAGTGGAGGGCCACTGAGACAGCTGGGGCTGCAGCACTTGCCCAGTGAGGCAAGGCTGAGGGAACTGGGCTTGTTCAGCCTCGACGAGAGACGGCTTCAGGGGCACCTAACAGCAGCCTGGCAGGGCCTTTGGGGGACTGCAGAGAAGATGGGGCCAGACACTTTTCAGAGGTGCACAGCGAAGGGATGAGAGGCAACAGACACAAGTTTCATGACAGGAAATTCTGACTGGACGAAAGGAAAAAAATTGCACTGTGAAGGTGGTTAAGCAGTAGAAGAGGTTGTCTGGAAAAACTGTGTGGTCTTCATAGAGATACTCAAAATTAACTAGACAGGGCTCTGAGTAACCTGACATAACTTTGAACCTGGCCCTGCTCTGGGCTGGGGCTAGGACCAGATGACCTCCAGAAGTCCCTTTCAACCAGGAGTTTTTTTGTGATTCTATTACTCTTTTCAATTTCTACTTTAAAATGCTTTAAATGAATTTATAAAAAAAGGAAAGCGAATGCCTTAAAATGTAACCTTTTAATTCATACAATCAGGTAAAATGAAATTATTTATGATTTAATGTAGAAGCACTACACAAGCCTTTAATCATGCAAATGACAACTAGTGCTTTCCTTCTCTACAGGTTCATAAGCTGCACTCATCAACATAATATCTGATCAACTTCTAGTAGTGCTCTAAGCAGCATGACTAACATCTGGCATGTAGTTTGTTTCATGGTTACTGGCATCCTCTTCTATCTGTTTAGATCTTGACTCCTTTTGTTAGGGACATTCACATAAACAGGATGTTTCTCTTTCTGCCTGGACTGATATCATGTTGATGCGAGTTCTCCTGCAATAGCCATTTTTAGCAAGGTAACATTAAAGGCTGTGATTACCAGCAAGCAAAATCAAACCTGCATTCAAAATGACAAAATAAAGTGGAAACTTGTCCAGATCCTGCTAGAAAAACTGCTCTCTGTCTCCACTTTATCAGATAGCAGCAAATGTAATTTGCACAGCTGTTCTTCAGGGACTTACACAAAGGCTTCAGGCCCCGGGAAGATGTAACCTTTGTTTCTTTCTGGGCTGATTCTATCTCATTTTTATAAGGTCATAAATCAAGGCTAGAGAGAGAGAAAATATATTTGGGCTTTTGAATGCAAAATGAATGAGAAAAAAAGCTGTCATTTAAAGCAAAGTCCTCCCTCCAACCCTTTTGCTTCCCAAGTGCAAGCTCCCTACTGTACAAATCAAAAGTATGCACCGAGACAGTGCCTAAATCTTTCATGAAATGGGCCCTTCACTTGCACTTCAATGGAGCTTGCTTTGCATTAATTTTTTTTTAATGGTAGGAGGAAATAATTCTGCCGTTAGGGCAGAGTGCTCCCTGCTGCACTTGTTATTTGGGCTGGATGTGGCGTGGGTGAACTACAGAAGGGAAAGAGAATTGGTGTTAGTGCCTTTATGCGGTCTCCTCATGGACCACAAGACCTGAAGTTCCCTACAGTTGTGTAAGTGTAGAAAACATACAGCATTTGAAATCTGTAAGATCCCTGTACATAGACCCTGCATTGTTTTATGGCCACTCTATGTCGGCTGACCTGCATTGTCACCCATCCTGCAGCAGGCAGGTGGTAGCAGGGGGATAGTTAAGCAATCCAATTCCCAAGCCAAGGTGGGAAGTTAGCCAGCAAGAGTGGCCAAGGTCAGCATAGCTGGGTTGCCCAGGGACCCAGCTGCATGCCAGCACTCTCCAACAGGGACCATGTGGAAGTGCCCCTGGGAAGGTACAACTGCCTTCCTCAGATGAAGGCCTCCTGGCATTCCCTCAGCCCTCCAGTTTACTTATCTCATCGCTTGAGAGGACATGGGGACTTTGACATGAGGAAGTTCATGGACATGCAGCAATTTGCACAGCCACAGAGAAGTGGATTCCCTCATGTTGGACATGCTCTTTTCTTACTCAGTTCTCTTGCTTCTTCCCAGTCACTTGTCACCTGCACAAGTGTCCCCCACTAGCCACGAGGCAGAAGATCCAGGAGTACTACCTTATTTTCCCAAATGCTCCCTCTTGCACAATATCCTTTATGCCACAAGAGGCATCTCTCCAGTTCCTCACCGCAGTGCTGACATCTGAGGTTTGAAATAATTCATTATTTTCTGAAGTTGTTGACATTCAGATAGCCCAGGAAAGACTAACTCAGATCAATGCAGCTCACAAGGGTGCATGCTCACAGACATATTAGCATCAGCCTTCAAAGAAACCCCCTCAAGCCCAAAAACAACAGAAAAAGGAGGCTTCAAAGGCTACGTCTGCCCCCTCCACAACATAACGTCCCATGCCTGCTGCAAACAATAGTAACAGAAAAATCTGCCCTAACAACATTAGAGGAAGGCACTGAAGTAAACTCGGCTGGATTGCCTAGGAAGAAGAGACTCTTCCAACATGGAAAAGAGATTTTTTTTTTTTTCCAAATGTTAGGTATGTTTAATAATACAAAAGCTGCAGTACCATTGTGCAAATATTTGTTTTTATCTCTGAGCAGGCAAGCCTGGCTCTGTTCAGCCAGAGCCTTCTTTATACTTCTAGTGTGGAATCCTTCCCTGCATGTTTTTGAGTTTTATAAATACTCGTGCTACCTCTAATGCAGCCTTAATTGGATTATTTAGATATAAACTCAAATTATAGACTGATGAAGGGAAAAGCCCTCATTTCCTTATACTTTAACCCAGCATATTTTAGTGTCTCAGCTGTTGCTTTGTTTTTTACCTGGAATCAGATATGAGATATAAACTGTGCTTGGAATAATTTTTCATCATTGCTTCTTGCAGCTGCCAGTGAGTTTATTAAAACTGAAAAGGTAATACCTCATATTCTTTTATGTATGCTGGTTTTTCTCTTCCAGGTCCTTTTGTCTGCACCAGAAATCATTGAATCTAATCAGTTTTTTAAACAAAAATTTAAGGAAAAAATGCACTAGCGGGTTTGGTTGTTTGGATTTTTTTTTTGAGAACTAGAAGCACAGCTATGATAAAAATATCTTCAACATCATGTTGCAGTATGCTACATTTCTGCCTCTGCTGTCTTTGTACATTCTGTATCCTATTTTATTTCAGCCAGTTTCTCTGTGTTCCGAAGCAAATGGCAAAGTGTATCAACACTGTATGTTCTCATGAAGGCTTGTACTGAAGTATAGAGCTAAGATCAAAGTTCATTCATGCTTTCTAGGTGTTACTGAAACGAAGTATTTTGTTTGCTACTGCTAATTGTAGGAGATGGTTGAGAGAAAATCTGGTTTTATTCTCTTTCTCAGTCTTTGTTTATTTGGAATATTACAATAAGACACAAGACAAGCTGTTAGAAATGGCACTGAATATCTTGAATTACAATTTGTTCTAATCTTGTCTACATGGGTTTTGCCCAATCATGGAAATTTCATTTCCTTCTCTGAATATTAACAACAAAGGACCATCACATAATCTGGGGAAGCTACAGGCCATAACTGCTTCACGTGGTCATCCTCCATTCTCATCTTCTCAGGCTAATTTACCCCAAACTCTAACTGCACATCTCAGTAATGACTACCCCACATATAGGCAGATAGATGAGTAGCCCTCCCCAATATCTTTTTGTTTCCATGTTTACCAGATTAAAGGCTCACTATCTGGAATGTCCTTTCCTATGAGCTTGTTCAGTAAAACATCTTTCTTTCTGTTCCAACTTCAAAAGACAACAAAAAGGTATATTTTAATCTACAGTGACTGGCAGATGGCCATTACCTACTATTTTACTTTCCTTCAGTGTATTTATCAATGCTGCATCAATGCCATTCTCTCTTTGACATTAGCAGACTTGAGTTTGCACAGTGGGTTAGGGTTTTTTTCCCAGAAATCACATTTCATTGTCTCTGCAATCATTCTCTATTCTCATTTTCACATAATTGCTGCTTTGTCAAGCAAAGTATTTAGAAAGTTCCTCCCCAAACCTTTACATTGAGTGCTCTTCAAAAATTAAATGCTAACAGAACAATTTCTCTCCCATCACTAGAAGAATGTTAATTAGCGGGGCTGTTTTTTTCAGTCTGTATGTGATAAACACCATACTGATGTGGGTGGTGTAAGAACCAGAACAGATAAAGAAATATTAGAACAACACAATATGGAAGACTAAATTGCCTGTCTTAGTGAAGGTGCACACAAATGAGAAGAAGTCATGGTGGGAAAGCCAAGTGAAAGAGGAAGTGAATAAATGAAGGATAATTGTTATGGTTTAATTTGGACCCAGTCTTGCATATATCTGCTGCTGAGGCCATACTCTGTGGACCTGACTGCACACTTTCACATGGCACAGAATCATATCAGAAGGCAGCAACAGCAGAACTGAGCCAATACTGGTGCTGTGTCAAGTACACCACAGGAGAAGGTTCACTTATTCAAAACTATTGCTATATTTCATGCAGGCAACAGAACATTGCAAGATGGACTTTCACAGACTTTGCTGATGGTCTAACTGTTTGCTCAGTTTTAATTATAAGCAGACATGGCAGGAACATGCATGAAAATGAAATCTTGGTTGCAGGGGTGCTTGGAGAGCAACTGTTCCAGCAGCAATCACTAGCAAGTGACAGCCACAACTAGAAAGATTACACCTTTCCAAAGAAGCTGGAACCAAGAAGCCAGTAGGGTACATTGCAATGGGAACATGAGCATAGAGAAACATGTCCCTTTTCTCCACACAACTTATTCCTGGTGAAAAGTCAAACACCGCTCTGGGAGGAAGGTACCTGAGAGGGAGCCCAGGTAGCTCAAATCTGAAGGTCCACTGAGCCAAACCAATAACCTAGCATCAACACTTGATATGTTAGTAGCTATTAACTGGTTTGCACAACAGCCTTCTAATTGTGTGTGCATTGCTTTTACTGTTTCCCTCTGCAATACTACCTAGTAAATAGGCTCTGTGACATTTAGCATGTAACTTCAGGTTTTGACAAATTGAATTCTCCCAAACACAGAGACAGTTCTCCTGAAAATGTACGACTGTGTCCATTGAGAAAATTTCCTTGCCATTTCTGTGGCACAGTGCAGGCTCTGCTGGAGGGATAGAGAGAGGGACATGCACAGCATCCCAGGGCAGCTGTCACATCAAGATCACAGAATCACCAAGGCTGAAACCTCAAAGATCAAGTCCAACCTATGACCTAACACCACCACATGAGCTAGACCATGGCATTAAGTGCCACATGCACCGAATCACAGAATCCTAGGGGTTGGAAGGAACCTTGAAAGATCATCTAGTCCAACCCCCCTGCCAGAGCAGGGTCACCTAGAGTACATCACACAGGAACTTGTCCAGGCGAGTTTTGCATGTCTCCAGTGAAGGAGACTCCACAACCTCTCTGGGCAGCCTGTTCCAGTGCTCTGTCACTCTCACATTAAAGAAGTTTTTTCTGATATTTACATGGAACCTCCTATGCTCCAGTTTGCACCAATTGCCCCTTGTCCTATCACTGGATGTCACTGAAAAAAGTCTGGCTCCATCATCCTGACACTCACCCTTAACATATTTGTAAACTTTGATGAGGTCGTCCCTCAGCCTCCTTTTTTCCAAGCTAAAGAGACCCAGCTCCCTCAGCCTTTCCTCATAAGGGAGATGTTCCACTCCCTTAATCATCTTTGTGGCTCTGCACTGGACTCTCTCAAGCAGTTCCCTGTCCTTCTTGAACTGAGGGGCCCAGAACTGGACACAATACTCCAGATGCGGCCTCACCAAGGCAGAATAGAGGGGGAGGAGAACCTCTCTTGACCGACTAACCACACCCTTTCTAATGCACCCCAGGATGCCATTGGCATTCTTGGCCACAAGGGCACATTGCTGGCTCATGGTCATCCTCCTGTCCACCAGGACCTCCAGGTCCCTTTCTCCCACACTGCTTTCCAGCAGGCCAGCCCCCAACCTGTACTGGCACATGGGGTTGTTCTTCCCCAGATGCAAGACTCTACACTTGCCCTTGTTGAATTTCATCAAGTTTCTCCCCACCAAACTCTCCAGCCTGTCCAGGTCTTGCTGAATGGCAGCACAGCCTTCTGGTGTCTCAGCCACTCCTCCCAGTTTACTGTCATCAGCAAACTTGCTGAGGGTACACTCTGTTCCCTCATCCAGGTCATTGATGAAAATATTGAACAGTACTGGTCCCAGTACTGACCCCTGAGGGACTCCACTAGTCACAGACCTTCAACTAGATTCTGTCCCATTGACCACAGCTCTCTGACTTCTTCCTTTCAATCAATTAATGATCCATCTCACTACCTGATCATCAAGACCACACTTCCTTAGCTTATCTACAAGGATGCTGTGGGAGACAGTGTCAAATGCTTTACTGAAATCAAGATAAGCCACATCTACCTCTCTACCATCATCTATCCACCTAGTTACTTCCTCATAGAAGGCTATAAGGTTGGTCAAACATGACTTCCCCTTGATAAAACCATGCTGACTGCACTTAATGACCCCCTCATCCTTGATATGCCTAGAGACAGTGCCAAGAATAAGTTGTTCCATCACATTTCCAGGGATGGAGGTGAGGCTGACCGGTCTGTAGTTACCCGGGTCCTCCTTCTTGCCCTTTTTGTAGACTGGTGTGACATTTGCTATCCTCCAGTCCTCAGGCACCTCTCCTGTTGCCCACGACTTACCAAAGATGATGGAGAGTGGCCTAGCAATGACCTCCGCCAGCTCCCTCAGCACCCGCGGGTGCATTCCATCTGGACCCATTGATTTATGGATGTCCAGACTGCTTAACTGATCCCTAACCCAATCCTCATCTACCAAAGCAAACTCCTCCTTTATCCTGACTCCTTCTGGGGCTTTAGGGATCTGGGACTCCTGGGGAGAGTCTGCAGGATTAAAGACAGAGGCAAAGAAGGCATTCAGTACCTCTGCCTTCTTTATATCCTCTGTCACCAGGGCACCCACCTCATTCAGCAGTGGGCCTATATTGCCTCTAGTGTTAGTTTTATCTGCAATGTATTTGAAGAAGCCCTTTCTCTATTGTCTTTGACCTCACTTGCAAGATTAAGTTCCAAGGAGGCCTTAGCTTTCCTAATTGCCTCCCTACATCCTCTGACAACAGTGCTATATTCCTCCCAAGTGGCCAGCCCCTCCTTCCATGATCCATAGATTCTCTTTTTCCGCTTGAGTTTGTCCAGCAGTTCCTTGTTTAACCATGCTGGTCTCCTGGCTCCTTTACTTGATTACCTACCCATTGGGATGCTCTGATCCTGAGCTTGGGAGAAGTGGTCCTTGAATGTTGACCAACTATCTTGAGCCCCTTTCCCACCTAGTACCCGTTCCCATAAGACTTCCCTTAACAATTGTTTGAAGAGGCCAAAGTTGGCCTGCGGAAGTCCAGGGTTGTGGTCTTGCTAGGTATTCTGTTCCTCCCACACAGGATCCTGAACTCCACCATCTCGTGATCACTGCAGCCAAGTCTGCCATTGACCATCACCGCTTCAACCAGACCCTCCTTGTTGGAGAGTACGAGATCCAGCAGTGCTCCTCTCCTAGTTGGTTTGTCCACCATTTGCATTAAGAAGTTATCATCAATGCACTGGAGGAACCTCCTAGACTGTGAATGGCTGGCTGTGTAGGCCTTCCAGCAAATATCAGGGTAATTAAAATCCACCATGAGGACCAAGGCCTATAATTGTGAGGCTGCTTTCAGCTGCCTGTAGAAAGCCTCATCAACTCCTTCGTCCTGATCAGAAGGTCTGTAACAGACCCCCACAACTGTATCACCCATGCCAGCCTGCCCCTTAATTTGTACCCACAGACTTTCCACTTGCTCCTCATCTGCCCCTGGACAGAACTCAATACATTCTAGTTGCTCTCTCACATAAAGAGCAACTCCACCACCTCGCTTCACTGACTTGTCTTTCCTAAAAAGGACATAGCCATCCAGGACCACATTCCAGTCACGCAAGCTGTCCCACCATGTCTCTGTAATTGACACCAGATCATAACCTTTAGACTGCACACAGACCTCTAACTCCTCCTGTTTATTCCCCATGCTGCGTGCATTGGTGTACAGGCATTTCAGGGAGCAAGCTGAGCATGCTGGTGGCACCCTTGGGAGGTGGGAGACCTTCTGATCTTCATTAATAGTAGAAGAATGCCCCACTAGTTCAAATCCAGCTACAATCCACTCCCACTTTGAATCTAGTTTAAACCTCTGTGAATGAGCCCTGCTAACTCTTGCCCTAGTACCCTTTTTCCCCTGCAGGACAGGGTCTTCCCATTCAATGCCAGCAGGCCCGGTGTCCTGTACATCAAGCCACTCAGGAGTTTTGTCCCCTACCCCCTTCAAGTCTAGTTTAAAGCTCTTTCAAGGAGTCCTGCCAACTCCTGGCCAAGAATCCTTTTCCCCCTTGTTGATAGCTCTATGCCATTGTTTGCTAACATACTTGGTGCCCTGTAAACATCTCCATGATCGAAAAACCCAAAGTTCATCCGACGGCACCAGCCTCTAAGCCAGTCATTAATCAGTTGTGTTTTCATAGTCCTTTCAGCTTTTCCTGCCATTGAAGGAACTGAGGAAAAGATCACCTGTGCTCCTGATCCCGCAAGCATTTGGCCTAGTCCTCTGAAACCCCTTTTCATCACCCTGGGACTTGCCTTGGCAACCTCATCAGTACCCACCTGCATGACCACTAGTGGATAGTAATCAGAGGGCTGCACCAGGCCTGGGAGTTTCTCAGTAACATCGCTAACCCAGGCCCCAGGGAGGCAGCAGACCTCCCTGAGGGTTGGATCTGGCCGGCATATAGGGCCCTCAGTTCCCCTCAAAAGAGAATCTCCCACAACAATTACCTTCCTCTTGTTCTTAGCAGAGGCAGTCCTGATGCATGGGGCAGACTGCCTCAGCAACTTCCTCGACGGACGTTTGTCAGTAACCTCAGCTACCTGATTATCCTGATCCAGGGCCATATACTTGGAGGTGAGGGAAGCCTGGAGCGGGTTCGCCTGTTGCCTCGAGCAGGGACCCGCTTCCAGTCCCCCTCTTCTCTCAGGTCCCCTACCTCTGCCAGGTGACAGGAAGGCAGAGGATCCTTTACTTCTCATGAAACCTCTCTCTTCGGGCTTTGCCTCAAGGATGGTAGGGTGTTACTCCACCAATCTATTTCTCTTTCACAATCCCGGATACTTTATAATCTTTCTACCTCCTTTCAGCTCAGCCACTAGGCTGAGTAAATCATTCACCTGATCACAGAATACGCAGGTGGTCTCTCTGTTATCCTCTGATATGACTGCCAGGCTGAGGCATTCTGTGCAGCCAGAGCCTTGAAAACCTCCAAGGGCAGAGATTCCACAGCTTCTCTGGCAACCTCTTCAGCTATATACATTTTCAGTTTTATTCTTTTAAAAAAAAAACACACCCTAAAACCCCCTAACTTTAAAAAAGGCTTTTCCATTCTAAGCGACAAAAAGCATTTGTTCTTCTGATTTGCTGAAATGGTTTCAACAGACCTGATCTGACAAGTGTCAACCAGTCAGGAGGAAATTCCAGCAGCAGTTACATAAATGCCTGAAAACAGGGATGTTTCAAGAGGGAATGCTGATGCTGAGCCACGGCTTTGTCATTGTAGGTATTACTAGACTTAAGAGAGACAGCACTGCGTTAGTAACCCTGATCTGAACGACCCCAGGTCAGTTCTAGTTGGATGAGATGTACATTTAAATATCTTCCCATCAAAGAAAATTGAGATATAATTACACCTACATCCACCACTTGCATTTTTAAACCAATTCTTCCATTGCAGTTGTTTCTAATCAAAATGCTACCTCCAAAAAGACTTTGTACCAGATATATATATATTTATAGAAGGCAGAGCAATCCCTTCCTCCTGTTGTGAAAGAACAGATCGTTCAGGAGAGGAGCCTGGGCTGTGCTGAAAGCAGTTAAAATTACAGCCAGTTCCCAAAATAGATGTCAAAAACCCAGCAGGCTCCTCTTCCTTCCATGGCTGCCCACATCGTGGGAACTGTTCCATCATCGTTAGACTCATTAGACACCTCTTCTCCCTCCTCCCCAGACCCAAGGAGGAGACACTGCCTTCTGACCCCATGCTTAGTCTGGCCCACACATTCCCTGGTCCCCCAAACTGGCTGGCTTTAGCTCGAGAATTTAGCCCTGGAAAGTGTCCACAAATTTGTATCGTTAATTTGAATAGAAGTAAAGAGTAAAATTTCTATCTGGCTGCTTTTTTATTTCCAGACTATGCATGCTGAGAAAAAAAAAAACAGCCCTATGTGGGGAAGCAGATTTTAAGCCACTGGCATATGAGCATAGAGCTGATGGAACAGAGATTCCCACATTCAGCAGATGGCAGGTGAAATACCCCATGCGCTCATCCAGGATGGTGATAAACAGGGAAGCTTTCCTCATCCTTCAGTGGGCACAACTTGTGTTGGCAGAGCCCGCAGGCCCCACAGACCCATTCCCTCTCCCCACCTGCAATATTCCAGCAGGACTCCAGCCATGACGTGTGTAACAGCTTTTCCTGGGTAACAGGCACCCTTTGGCCTCCAGAGATATTTTGCAGCATCCAAAGGCTCAGCAATAATAAACATCTCCAGGGTGAAGCACAATGCAGGCAATTGCAACCTGGACCTTCCCCTGTGGTCTCCTGAGTTATAATGCCATGCCCATAGTCACCCAAGCTGGCAAAAACTGGTATGATGGCATTGGCAGGAGAGAGCAGAACTTGCAATGGAGCTTTCTGCTTTGTGACTCCTCCAAGTCTTTCACTAGCATCACACAGCTTGGTCTGAGGACAGAGCTGAGAGCAAGTTCTGGCCTCCCAGGCCCAAGGACCCTTCAGGTGCTGCAAGTTTGTCTCCAGCGGCAGTTTGTTGCCAGGGGAGCTGCCCAATTCCTATCACACTGCAAGAAAATCCCAATCTCTCCCTGCTCTTTTTCAACGTGTCCAGAGAGTGTTAATACTGAGGCAACCAGTACCCAGGCTTCTTCTCCCAGCCCCAAACACCACTAACAAAGCAATCAGGACAGCTCAGCAATCAGCATCTTCTTCTAATCCTTCCTCTTTGACAGTCAGTAGGAAATAAATCACGCTGGAGCCCAGTACACATACAACCCAGGCACAGATAACATCCCTAAAAAAGGATGTGAAAGACAAAGACTAATCAAGGATTCTGCAGCTATCAGAGAAAGGTAGTTTCTATGGTAGAGAAAATACCGCATTTTCCTGAGTATTTCCTATGTGATTTTACCTTCATGCAAACTGTAAATGTAGAGCCTGGAACCCAAGACACCTGTAGAGGTTCTGTGAATTTGCAACATCATTAAGCGTAGGATTAAATGAAATTGGAAGCAAAATACAAGTGAGGTGAAGGAGAGAGAGAAGTGGCCAGGAGAAAGGCTATGTAAAATTTCATCTTTTGACATCATCTAAATGGAAAAGCTGGAATGGAAATAAAAATATTGAAACAGCAGCCTCAAACCACTTATTGATAGCAATAGGCTTAGCTTAGAAAAGTATTCTTATGCTCCAAATGTTTTTGTGGGTATTTTGCTGGTAAATGCAGTACTTGTTTTAACTTCCTCCACTTCTTAGGAGAGGATGAAGCTTCCCCTGATGATGGATCAAACCACACAGATCAGAATTTGGGAAAATACAGATTTGTGTGTGTGAGGAATGGACTAGTTCTCCCCCCACACAACGGAATGCCTTTCAAGCCAGCGAAGTGCCTCCTGTGACAGTGTGTGTGGTTTTTGAGGAAGTGCATTACCAATTCCTTTTTAGCTATTAGAGAAAGCTATTAGAGCTTGACACATGCATATTCACACTTGAATTCCAGATCAGTAGGTTTAGAAATCTATCAGCAGAGTGCTCTGTCCAAAGCATGCTGCCTGTTGCTGGACATTTCTGAAATATGTATTGATATCAAAAAGGTAATAAATGTATTTTTCCTCCAACATTTAACTGCTTCACTCTTCAATTTATCTCATCACTTCCCAAAAAAAAGCTGATCAGACTGACAGCTCATTATTATTTTTTATTGCCTTTTTAGTGACGATAGCATTAGAATTCATCACCTTGAGAAGACACAGGGATATTCAAGTTGCAGGAACTTTAAAGATAAAGTTATAATTTTGCTTTGAAGCACCATGTCCTAAGACTTCAAAAAGAATTTTCCTCTGCAGTAAGGAAGGGATGTAGGAAAAAAAAAAAAAAAAAGAAAAGAGGGCTGTAACATTGCAAGTTATGGTAGCTGAGTTCACCATATAAAAATACCTTGGAAGCTGTACCTGAATTTATCTTACTATTTACTGAAGCCAAACCTTCTATTACCAAAGATTTACTAACTGCAATTTGCAAATGACTGACCATACTTCTTCATACTTTTGCTGGCTTACCTTTTTGCACACCAGGTATTAAACACAAGCCAATTGAGACATTATAAAAGAATTTTACAAGTCTTTCTGGTCCCTGGGCTCTCTGCTCTTATTCCCATCAGATGATTAGTACACAAACCAAAACCAGTCTCTAATTATCTAAGCTAATTATTTCCAGTAAAAGAAGACCCAAACCTTTTCACTATTGTAGGAAAAAAAAAAAAAAAAAAAAAGTAGTTTAACTTCCCACTCCTTGTCTCCCCAGGTAAAACTGATCTCATCTCCTGGTATTTACACACCTGATAGCCTGCCAACATTCACACACCCTGGGAGATCAACCGAATCAAGGAAACAGGGAAATCCATGGGCATAAAATAGGCAGCAAATATTGAACGGGATGTTCACCTTCCTGACTAAACCATGTACACGTGTCTGTAACTCACCTATTAGTTGTTTCTAATTCCTTTGGATGTAAAATGTGTTACTCTGATATTATTTTTGCCAAAACAAAGCCTTTACTTTTTTTTTTCTTGCCTACATCAAAGAAGATTGGACGTTCTTAAAAACTGAATCTTATAATCCTATCTTTCATTCATCTCTAAGTAGTCGATTAAAAAAAAAAAGCACAGAACATCTGCATTCCTTGGGAGCTGTCTTATCTCCAGTCATGTATGTGTGATACAGACTGGGTTATACCAGTTATTCCCCAAGACAGCTTCCACCTTCCAGTGGAAAACATGTGGAGGGATTAATGAATAACCCAAAACTCAGTCATACCCAAGACTGCTATTCAAGGAGAAACTCTGAGCTGTACTTGGGCAGACACCAGCACGTGTAGCAAAGGCTGGTGTGCAAGGGGGAAGGCTGCAAATGTGGATGGTGCCAGGACATGAAAGAGGAGAGGTGGGGAAGGAGCCTGGGAGGTACATTGCATAGGCCCACATATCCCACTGCTGCAGGAAGGCTGTGCTGAGACTGCAAGAACTGGGTCAGACAGGGCAGGTGAGTGGACCGAGACTAGAGGAATCAGACAGAAGATTGCTTGGTTGAATGGAGATACCGATGACACCTTCAGAAATGCTGGGGAAGGGAAGTTCCTAGAGCAGCTGAGCTTGTCCCCAACGGTTTCGTCCCCTTTGTGCTCCCTGCTGCAGCTGGGTGAGGTCATTCCCCTTTCCTTTTCCTCTCCTCTTTTGTGGTGAAGTGACATCTTTGGCTCCAAACCGGACGAGGGCAGAACAGACTGTGTGATTATTTCCTTTCCAAGGCAGATCAGGTCTCCATCAGGGTTGTTGTAAGACTTTTTGAATCCACCGACAGAGAGATGATGAAGGACATGCAGCCCTCAGTAGCAGAGGAGCTGCTGCGTTCCTGCTAAGCAGCCTAGGCAATTTCTGCATCCAACACACCATTCTGCAAAAGAGGAAATGGGAAAGGTGTGTCCACAGGGAAACACTGCCCTGCGGTCAGGGGCTGTCCCTGTGGTTCAAAGAAGCAGAAGGCAAAGCTCTCCACTACACGCAAAACGACAGCTCAGTGTTTCCTCCAGTTTCCCTGGTTTCTCTTCAAATGTTCATTTGGAAATCCCATATTCCTGACACATGCACTTCACACTCAATAAAGAAGCTTTTACGAGATGGAAAACAGCAGCCCAGCTAGCTGGGAGATTTGTTTAGTCCAGCAGAAATAGGTTGGTGATTTCAGGCCAGCTTTAACCTCAACCTGCCAAAATCTGCTGCTTCTGTTTACCGTAAACCCAGTATTGTTTAGGCTTCCTTGGCTGTGTGTTTCAGGCTGTGGTCATAGCACCGAGCAGCCATGCATCCCCATGTTCATCCTCATGGGGAATATTTAGGTGGTGTTTGGGGAGGTGGGAGGTGCTTTGCTGGGCATGGACTAGGTTGCTTTCAGAGGAAACTTAACCAGGTGCTGTGATCCAGGTGTGCAAAGAGGAAAATGTACTTCAAGCTTGCTGGGAATGCAAAAGCCCAAATGAATGACTGGGGGCATTGATCTGAAGAACCACACTAATCCTGTCTGTAAAGGAGCAGAGGCCTCAGCACTGAGGTCTTCAATCCATGGGTCCGCTCCTGTTACACACCCCCCCCACCAAACCAGACAACTCAGAGAAGAAGGCAATGGACAGAAATCCCCCTCTCTCCTTGTCTCTGCTTTGATTTCTGGCCTTGAGGACATATAAAGGGCAGTTTAGGGAACCTCACAATGGTGCAGTTCAGGGGCAATAGGTGTGATACAGGCAAGCAGAAATTTCTGGTATATGTGGCTGTGAAACAGCCAACTTTAGTCAGTACAAATTCAGTGTAAAGCAAGCAAAAAGGAATAGCGATTAAGGATAGAAACAAGGACCTTTTGCATCCTGTAAACAGTGGTGCTAAAGCACATGGGACAAACACTAAAACCATCATATGAAAATACAACTGCTTAAGCCAAAACAAGACCTGACAATATATTTGATATACCAGAAAGAAGCCTTCTAGAGAGTTAGTTATGAGAGGCTAGAATAAATTATAATTAGCTAATATACAGTAAGTGAATGTGGTGCTGCCTGCATCAAGAAACATACTTTTAATCAATCTTCCCCTTATTACCCATTTATAAAGCTTTTAAAAGTCTTAGCAGTTCAGTGGTCTTTTATAACTATAAATCACGAGCTGTGTCAGCCAGTGGCACTGCAACTTCATAAACCAAAACTCGGCTGTTAAATGAGCACAATCCCAACTGATCTGACGCGCAATTTAACTTGTCTGGTGAAAGCCTCCAATCTGTCTTGTTCCCAAGTCATCTGGAGGCTGCAGCCAAAAACCGCGGCTCTGCGTGCGCAGATAAAAAGGTGACTCCAAGCAACCCGTAAAAACGGATGCCTGCCGAGCCGCCTTTCCTGCTGCGTGCAGGGTGTCCGCCCCTCGCCCAGCTGAACCCAACCCCCGGAGCAGGATGTGAAGCCAGCCCCAAGGTCGGACAGACGCCGGCAGGCACCCCGCCGTGGGCCGCAGCCATTTCACCCGAGACAGCTGCACCTTTCTTGCCAGTGCCAAGGATTGTTGAGACACGGGCAATCAGCTGAGCCCCAAAGTGCTGCAGGCAGCCTCCCGGGGTTGTTCTCGGTGTCAGGTGAGGACTGTGTGCCGGCGAGAACAACAAACCTCGAAGGCCTAGGCAGCACTCAGAGGAAGGACAAAAGATTCAGCCTGGAGCCAAAGCTCGGCTTACATCTAGCTGTGTTTCAAGCATCGGAGCCACTGTACTAAAATACCCCCCACACCACAGCAAACTGAGCCAGAAGACAGGAGACCTTTTCTAGGACTGATGGTTTTCTTAGTTACTACTTTCTTTTTTCAATTTCCGTGAGAATTTATGGAGTTTAATGCACCATTTAAATAGAAATGTCAAATACTAGCAAACCACGTCATGGCACCTAGCACAATGCAAGGTAAAGCTGGTTCTCCAGCATGTTGCTACATGAAAACCCTAAGGCACTGTAGGAGCAAAACAGTAATCAATAAAATACTATTGTGTGTGGTGCTTAAAACAAAAGGTGGTATTCTTCAGAGGGAAGCATTTAGAGAATAGACTTCTTACGTGAGCGTGCTAGTACTCAGACCTCATTAAATAAAAGCACTATCAGATTAATTAGTTAATGTCTGTTAAGCCCTTTGAAGAAATATGATATTGTGTACATCAGTGCCAGCTGTTATTTATTTCAAGGATAGTGGGGCATATTTTGTATTTGTGCCAGTGTAATACCCTTTGGTTTCAACCATGAGATCTAAATAAAAACAGGGTGTAAGAGCAGAACAGAATTTGGCCTTTAAACTTTAAAAATGCTGCTTTTACCATCTGCTATCTCCTCCTGGCATTAAATCCTACCCCAAAGCAGAGAAAAAATTTTCTTATACAAACAAGAGGTATATTACACCCACAGAAACAGTTCTCCATTGCCTACAATGTTCACACAAGCCGTTAAACAGTAAGAGATACTCCAGCAGAGAAGCAAGCTCAGGCAGCTCCGAGACAGACAAAACATGGAAATGGCAGAAGTACTACAGAATAGATGTATGGACAACAGGGGGGTTTTAACACTATGAAGGACACACACAGAGACTGTGCTGGGTCTTAACAAAAATCAGAGTTATACACATCTGTGCCAATGTCAAAAGGTGAGGTGGACAAACACCCTAAAATACAGCCCATGCAGTCCCATAAGTGTACTTGAGAGGATTGTGTTGAGGCAGGAAAATACTAGCTAGAAAGTTAACAATACATATAAATACTCCTAGAAAGACAGTCTAGTCATCCTTATATTTATACTCTTCTTTAAACTGGCACGTTTCTTAGACAAAAAACTGAGTGTAAAGCTCTCCAGTGTATCTATACAGCAGGATGCCTACAGTCTAAAACAAGTGAGGCATCCCTAGATGCAAGGTGAGCTTTGGATTTGGTTTTGTCCTCCAGAGAGATGCCTGTAAGGGTGAGAACAAATACCGCCTGCAAGCAAACATCCTGTCACCAGTAGCAGTCCCTGGCCACATAGTTATGCCTCTGCACTGTAGTGAGACCAGATGTGCAATTTATCTAAGGAGGACACTACCAGAGCTATCCATTTAACATCTGCACACAGACAACATTTGGATAGCTCAGCCCTCCCCTGACGTTTCTGTTCAGACAACACACAGCAAGCATCTTTCTGTGCTTAGAGTCAGTACAGATCTCAGTTCTTCAGAGATTACACAAATAATTACATATATAATTATGTGCATATTGTCTAATCATAGTTATAGATGATACCTTTATATACTGCAGGTTATGTCAACTGTTTGCTGCTTAGAGCTTGCCTGTATTTAAAAGACTAATGCATAAACTGAGAAAATTAAATCAATTAGTATATGCTGCTAATTTTGAATTCTACTCTTTATTAACCCCAAGAAGGGACAATCTGACACCAGAGAAAGAGGAACTTATTTCAAGATAAGCACATATTGCTGATTCCAGAATAAAGATTGGCCCTGATTGGCATTAAATCTGAATAACCCAGGATTGATAATCCTGAAGGCTCTACCTGCGTGTAAATACACCTATGTCTATTCAATTGCATTAGCACTCCACAAAACCTCAAAGCAAGCAATTTTTTTTTTTTTCTGAACAAATGCGAAACCAATCTGATAACTCAAAAAGGCCAAACAATGAAAAATAGATTTCATTACTGAACCAAAAGGTGGGCCCATTCAGGAAATTGGAAGCATGGATTATTACCTCAGGAGACTCAAAAAGTCTTTCTTTTACTGTGTTAACTCTCCCAACCCATTATTCATCACAGATGCCAAATCAGAGAGTTTTCACATCGGAGCACTCCCAGGCAAGTCGCAGCAGCCCACCGTGCCAGCAAGAGGCCAGAAGACAGTGGGGCTGGTGCAGCACAGCTATGTGCTCAGGATGAAGGGCCACAGCATCCCACCTCCACCCTCTTGAACAGGAGAGGTTATCCCAGGTGAGCAGGCTCTAGGGCACAGCACATTAGGTTACAGTCTGTGGGAGCAGGGACAAGTTTTGCTTCTCCCTGAAAAATAAACTCTGTCATTTCAGGTCCCAGTACTTGCCCACTGTTACAAAGAACAAATCCTTGTATGATTTTATCCTAGGCTTCTTCATCTTCTTGCACCACTAAGGTGTCTGGAGAAAACTCAGGGAGGAATAGGAGAAAATAAAGGAAGACAGCAGATTGAAAGGTTCCAAGGATACTTTACTATTATGTCAGATAAAGGTGTACCCTAACACCATGCCTTCTACACATCCCATCATCTTGACTCTGCCCCTATAGCCTTGGGTACTACTTGCCCCATATTTCTTCTGGTGCCCACACCACTTCTCCCTTCCTCTCCTGGAAGCGATTGTTCTCTTTCTCCCCTGCAAAGGACTTAAAATTCCCCCCCTTCATTATAATTCTCTTTCTTCTTTTCTTCCTCTTTCAGAGCATCATTTTTTAAAGGCTGTGCTGGGAGGCCAGGAAGAACTAAGACTGTATCTGTGTGTGTGTATACTCATATGTGTACACGTGTTACATTCTCCACTCTCAGGGGCAGCAGAAACTCATCCTTCAGCGCAGTTTGAGAGGGTAAGGAGTAGAAGAGCGCACACTCTTGGGACATACAAGGTCCCACAACAGAAGCAGAGGAGCAGCAGTGGTCAGTGACTGAAACCTCTGGTGAATCCACTCCAGCATCCCAACAAGTCCCATGTCCCACAGTGTCAGTTCACAGCCCAGTACCCCAAATGGTGCCACTCTGGGAAATAAGCTGAGCAGGACACACATAGGCCAGCCCGTTTCTTTGCTACTGGTATTTCAGAACCTACATTTCCCAGGTAATTTTAGTTTGCTTTACCAGATGATCCTGAGAGCCAGGGGAAATTCTGTTTTTTCTCTTAATGCTGTTATAGAATATTGTGTTGCACTGCATGCATACAGCCAGAAGAAAAACTAGGTTGAGCAAGTACTTCTTTTTTGGCAATCAGTTTTTAAACAGATGTTCAGCTGTCGTAAGATGTATTGTGGTAGTGGGCTGGGCCCTAGTACAATGTGCAGCCAAGGATATAGTGACAATTGTACAGGATTAATTAAACTTCCTGAATGACCTCACTTAAAGGCTCTGCAGAGACCAGATAAGAATCACACAGCTTGGCCAAGAGCCTTAAAAGGGAAAGGAAAGGGAGGGAAAAAGACTTTCCGTAAATATGCACTTCTTTCTCCGGTTCAGGTGTGGAGCAGCACCTGAGGGACTTGGCAGAGAGGGGGGGCACCACTGTGCCGCTCTCTCTGTTTAAACAGAGCTGAACGGGTCAGATGTGCAAGCAGATGGCCATGGGCAGCCCTGGGACCTTGCAGCCCAGCAGAGCAAACTCCCACTCCTGCTTCCCCAGCGTTCCCGCTGCCCGCACACTTTGTTGCATTGTGCTCACATTGAGATTTCTGTCTGCTCCAGAATCCCAGAGCATGGAAAGACCCACCAACACAAAGCTGGGGGCACCTATGCTGCAAATTAGGAAAAATTTGTTCACTGAAAGGGTTGCCAGAAGCTGGAACAGATTGCCCAGGGAAGTAGTCAAGTCACCATCCCTAGAGGTATTTAAGACATGTAGATGTGGCTCTTGGGGACATGGTTTAGCAGTGGACTTAGCAGCACACTCCCTTAATAGTTAGACTTGATGATCTTAAAGGTTTTTTCCAACCAAAACGATTCTATGCTTCTAAATGTTATTTTCTATCTCACTCCCTCAATCCCCTGATCACCCACACTACATAAATGCAAAAGCTGGCTCAGTTCAGCTGAGAGTAATCATCCCACACTCTGAAAGCATGAAAGAAACCATTAAAAATTTGGCTTCTTCTTTCTATATAATCTTCCAACATTATTCTAGCTGGCTTTGCCACAGGAAAACACCCCATGGATGCCCACTTGCCACATCCCAAGACATACAAGCTGTACAGCCTGGTGGCATGCTACCTAACCAGCATCTGGTAGGCTGTGATGCAGCACACATTCAGGCACTCTGAACTGCGAATCTACCACAAAATAATAATGACATCTTGAGTAATGAAGGAAACACATACACTATGGAGCTGAACAGGGCCAGAACACTAACTTGAGCACTACCCCTACTGCTGAATGTCCAAGAGAATCCCTGGCCCAGTTACGTAGCCCAGGCAACACCCAGGCACGCTTCAGGAGACACCAAGCTACAGTGACTATTGTTGAGGGAGAAGATGGCCAAAACTACCTCATTCTGGAGAGAAAGAGCTTATCTATCAGCTGTGCAGCATCCCCTTAGGATGGCCAGGGCATAGCACATTTACTTGCTCATTAGGGTGACCATGTGAGGCCTGGAGATGTCCTCTGGTGCTATTCTCTGAAAATTAAACACTCCACATGCCTTCACCTGGGAATGAGGGATTGCTTGTGAGGGCAGATACCTCAAGTAGCATAGATGTAGCCAAAGGTATCCAAGTGCTCAACTTCTTTTGACTTCAGTCACATAAGTACCTTGAAAAATAGAAGCTGAACTTTACAATAATGCTATGAACAAGATTTCATGTCACAGAACAAGAAATATTCTCCTACACAAATCATATTACTCAATGTAGGAAATACCTTTGGCCTTTCCTACACACAAACCTGAACAGAAATTTGGTGTGTTAGGAGAGCGATTGCAGAGGAAGTTTGGTCATCTTAATGTTTTTAATATGACACACATATCTAATGTATTTACATGTTGTTCTTACTGTCTAAGATATAATACAAAGGGCTGTGAAATACTACCGAAGAAGGTAAAAAACTAAAAGAGTTAAATAAGTTGCTGAAGTCCCACAGAAAGTGGCTGATAAGAAACAAGAACCCATGTGAAACAGCAAAACAGAGCAGAATCCAAAAAGAGAGGCAAGATGCCTATCGATTTCAAAGGGACCACAATTTAATGCCTAGAGTCTTGACTTCTAACCTGCCCTTCTTGTGGCACAACAGATTATCAGCTGAGAAACTGCTGTTTCAGGCTGATCAGCATGATGATGCACGTGATGTGCATCTTGATAAACAAGTTATTACAAATGATAAGCAAATTATTACAAAATTTTTTAAAACAGTTGAACAAAATAGGTCTAGTAGATACTAGAACCACAAAAAATATGATGCAAATGTTTTCCTAGATTTACTTGCTTTATCTGATCCAGGATCCAAGTCCCTGCTATTCTTACACAGCCCGAAAGTCCAGAAAATTTATCATTTGCTTCAGCAAAACACAGTAAGTTTCCTTCCCAAAAAAGGACTTCTCCCCATGAAATTTAGAATAGCACATTCAAATAGGGTTAAACACTTCCATTTAATGTTTAACATGGGTTTAATTACTGTGTGGCTTGATCTCCTTGAGTTTTCTCACCACAATTAGGCACCACAAGGTGATAATCAAGGACAAGAAGAAAGGAAGAGCTGTGAATGACACCATGCTCGTTATGGGGTATCCCTCCTAGGTAAAAATAGTAAAGAAAATAACCAAAAAGTTGTGCTGCTTCTGTGGCAAAACGAGATGAAGAGGAGAAACATCTGTATTTGGCAACATATAGCTTGTAGGAAGGCAGTGGCTATTCTGGGTACCAAAACATCCCAGCCCTTGGGCACCTCTGAAGCATGGGTAGAAAAGCTTCTCTACCATCCTCTCTGTCCCAGATGGACCCTTCCTACAGCAAGAAGCAAGTGCAGAACTGACCCTGGCAGTCCCAGAGAGCTGCTTGCTTCTCTCCATGCCCTGGGCCAGCTCTGGCCCCACATCAGGAACTTGTGAGCTGAGCTTCCAGCAACACAGAAAGCTGTCTGGGGGCACCAGCAAACACTGAGCCCTTACTCGGGGGAACTGAGGAGCAGCACTTGTTGTCTTTGCAGGATGAGGAAATAGCAGTATTGCATCCTTTGCGTGGTCACAAAGTAAACATGTTTGCGCCTTTTCTTGTTTGCTGTTAAAAAGATACTGTTCTTGGAAAAGAACACAACAGAATACACATTTTGTACTTTGTTTTCCATGTATAGGGCTCAATTTAGCTTTAATTCCTTTCAAAGCACACACACAAGCACACTTAGTGACCTTGTGCAGATTCCCAGCTAAAGTCTTTCTGCACAATGCCCAGGTTTTACCCATAATAACGTCTCTTAACTGCAAAAGTAACAATAGGAAACTAAAATTTTTACTAATTAAACTATGAATCAGTTGTTAATATGAGTACATTAAACTGCTTACAGTGGAGGAGCAGAGCACACTCTCCCATGGACAGGGGGGACCTGAAAGCAGAGTCCAACTCCTGAGCAGATGCATGTCCAGCAGTGTCCATACCACTGTAAATTAATCCCCTGAAAACCTAAGGTTAAAAGGCTGATCTAAGTCCTGTGAGAGAACAACAGTTACAGAGGCCCTTTTCAGCCTAGGGATTCAAGCAGAGACAGCCCCAAGGCTCAGAGGTCCTTAATTCCAGCTCAGGCCTGTGATTAAAAATCAAAACAGAAACCTTTATCTTACTATTAAAAGTGTCTACAGTTTAAACAATTGTGTTTTGATCCATAGGACTTAGAGTGTACAGAGATGATCTCTCAGGATTTATTCAGACAAAGCTCTCACAACCTCAACAGAGGTTTATACCAAGTGATTTAAGCAAATATTTTCCTTCATTATGGTTTTAAATTTATATTGATAACAAAACAAGCAACAACAAAATACACTGAAACCTCATGAAAAATTTAGGTAAAAATCAGCTTCAGTGGTGCTCAAATTGTCTTGGATGAGATGAGACTTAGAAACCTTATAATGGCCTAGAACTCAGCATTCTCAGATTTAGGAGGAAAAAAAGAAAATCTAGATGAGCTTCTTCCACCATTGTGTTTTAGTTTTTATTTTTCTGAGCTTTTTTACTGTAAAAAAGACTAATTTGCTCAGGAAAAAAAAATAAAAAATTTTCTTAATAGAATTCTGTCCCAAATCTGACAAGGCAATTTTGATGCTGTTTTGGACAAGTCCCTATGCAAAATGAGTTCTTTTCTGACATCCACCTTTAGGTTTTTCCTTCAGCCTTCTGTTGCACACCAACATCTCTGCCACTACACAAGCACACACCTTCATGTGGTTCCTGTGCTGTGAAGCCCCAGTGCCAACCCCAGGCACTCTGATTTCCAGGCACTGCCAGCCACCCTTGGCGATTGCCCATCTACGTGCCACAATGCTCCTCTTGACTGATGCTCCTCCAGCAACCCCAGAGATTTTTTTCAGTGTTGTGTTCAGACAGGAAGGCAGCTAAACTCTCTGGCAATTGCCACTGGCACCTGCTGAGCAGCAGCCTCTCTGGGGCATCCTGTAGATTTAATCTATCATTAGATGTGACTGGACCCATTCCAGTATCGAGTTCACAGCGTCAGCATGAGATAAATTAAACATTTCTAGGTTTTCTTGTGGCTGAAGCAAGGATTCTATTATTCCAACACTTTGCTTTTGTAACCTAGAAAGCAATTATTTTATTATCAAAGCCCAACATTATATGTATAATCTGTAATGCAGAAGGCAAATTACTATGAATAGGTAAGATACTGATGGAACAGATACTCTCTGCAGCCAGGTGTGTATGCTGCTCAGAGTAGCTATATCCTTACCTCCCCCCAGGAAGCTATATTAACTGCTCTGACATGTCTTCATGACAGATAATAACCCCACTAACAAGCACCTGACTGCCTAAGTACCTGTTAAAAGTGTCACTGTCACTCCAGTGGGAGCTCTGCTTAATGGTCCTCCGTGGGTGAGCAGAGCAGCTCAGCACAGACAGCTCACTCCTGTGCTGCAGCATTGTTGCAATGAGTCACATACTCCTGCTTTTCCAAGAGTCCTCCAGTGTGCTTGGTATTTCTGCCACATTCCCTAGAGATGCTGGCAGGATACAGTCCCAGTCCTGAGAAACCAGGAAGCCCTCTCACATTTGCCAACAGAAGGTGTGGAATAGGGTACCAAAGATTTGAAATCAACATTGCATAAAAATTCCCAAATGCTTTTGGTATTTCAGTTAAAGACAAGAGGAAGATAGCAAGTACACTTCAGATACATTTCTCAAGAAGAGGCTGAAAGAACATTCAGCTGCAGCTTTTCTAGGGTCTTCCCTCCCTTTAACAGCACATTCTGCCCTGCAGGACTCAGGTTAGCAGCAGTGCCCAGCTCAAGAAACTCAGGTGCAGTGCAATGGACCAGTGAAAAGCTGAGATAAACACAGTGTGGTGTGGGGTGAGCAAAAGAAGGTAGGGACCAACTGCATTTTTATTCTGTAGATATTAGTTCTGCCAGCTAGCATAAATTTAAAGAAGAAACAAAACAGCAGTCAGTCAGAGGAAAACACCTGCAGCTCTTTGAGAGTTCCCAGTTTTGAATCTGAACCTCTTTGTTTCACCAGTTTAAATTAAGCAATTAGTCAGTAACTTGCTGCCAATTTTTTTTAACTTACCTCCCAAACAAATGTCACCCATGAGCCTTTGATAAGACCATGGTACAAAAAGGGCACATAGGAAATTGCTCCAAATTTGTTATTGTCATATTTGAGGGATAAAAAGCCTTTTCTCTGCTGCAGGGTGGGGAAAAGCAGAGTACTTGAATGAAATTAGCCAGCTGGATGCCCAAGAAAGTTAAGTGCATGCAGAGTGTATTGACCCCATACTGTTCATGCAGGGGGTTGATAGGGAACATATGTGAAGACTTGATGGTGCTGGAAGGATCTGAAGAATCCCTCCTCCCTCCCTGCAAGTTTTCTTTTGGCTGCACAGTTTGAACCCAGTGCAGTCGCTCTATTCCTGTCATCTCCACCACCACGCCTCTGCAACCAGTACTAGATTTCCCTCATGAAAGGAGAAAGTTCAACATAATTTGTCTCCTGGAAACATTCATCTCAGCAGTGTTTCTCCTCCCGTGGGTGTCTTCTCTAAATCCTGCTGCTCTCTCTGTGTACATTAATCCCCCAGATAATTCTGCATGTGCTTAAATGATGCCTGGGAAAAGGAAACTTTCTCCAGTGGGAAAAGGGAGAGAAAAACAGAAGTTAAACCTTGTTTTACAATTTTTTTGTTTTTTTTTTTAATGTCTAGGTGACAGATTCCACAGAGACAGCATTGAACTGTATATTTCTTAGGCAGTAGCTAGCACCAAAGCCTCAGCTCTGTTCCCTTTTGACCAAGGAGCTTTTTGAAGTAGAAGGCTTTTCCCAAGAGACTTCACTTCTTGGGAAGTTTTATTTCCCCACAGCCTGAAATCTGAGACCAAATGCCTGGAAGAGGAGAAAGGAGCCTTCCCCTTTGTGCCACACAAAACACTAACCTACAAACATCCCTGACCTGGCGTGTTTGCCCCAGCTGCACATCACAATTTCCAGGACTCTAGAAATGCCATGGGAACATTTTGTGAACATTTCAAGGGCATGTACTGTGCTGTGATGTTTATGGATTTGAGCATCCTCAACATCTCACATCAAGAAGCTAAAATGGGCCTCAGTCACAGCGTGTACTGTATCTTACTACATCACAATCCCCACAGGGTCCACACAAGTGAAATCAGGCCTATTCAATGACACCTACATCCCTTTGACACCTACACATCAGCAGAAGTCACTCAGTCTTCTGCCTGCATGTAATCCACTGGGTTCGTTTTAAAGCTGTCTTTGAATTAACACAACACAGCTGCAAATGCAAAACCTTACACTTCTCTGCTGCAACTTTAAAGAGGGCAAATACAGCAGAAATATAAGGGGAGTGACAACTCTCAGCAGAAAGGACCTTTTAAAACCACAGGTAGGTGTACTTTTTGTAACTTAAATTTTTTAAGAGCACATAAGCCAGCATCACATGCAATCACAAACAAAAACTGGCTCAAACCCACCAAAAACAAGGCAGAGGAATACAAAGCTATATCTCTGCGTGTCTAATTTACCTCCCCAAGGTGGAGGAGTCGCCACCTTGCTCCACTGCCTCTGCTCACCGGCAGGAGACGGCAAGTGCAAGCAGGTTGGCAGGCCGGGTCAAGAGCAGCTCCTGGCAGCCTCAAGTGGAAGTGGCAGACACTTTCCCCTGCCGTGTCCTCTCCTCCATTTCCCAGCTGCTGTGGCCTTGCATTTGGGATTATGCCCGTAGACATGCCAGATTAACTCCAATGCCCTGGAAAGGCCAGGCTGCCATACAGCATCACGCCTAGAGAACCTGAGCCAGGGAGGAATAGCAGGGGGAAACAGGTGTTTTTTCCAGAGGAAAACCCCTACAAACAGCCTGTCAGGAAGAAAGCCAGGCTCAGATTTATGTCTGTGATCCTAAATTGAGAATGAAGGGAAACACCAAGCACTGTAAGAGCGACATTTACAGGGTGAGCACAGTGCACCCCTTGTTATGCTGCAGGATAGCAAAGTCACCTCCATGGTAACATCCCTGTCATCTGCAGCTCTCAGCCCACTGCCGAGAAACTTTGGTTCTCCTTCACCTCTTTCTGCTGGCCTCTGCCTTAGGTGAGACCAGTCGTGAAAGCATTAAGGCACCATGTTTCCCCTAGTATTCTCTCGCTCCCTTGTGCACTGATGCCAAAATGCCTGTCCAGTTTGCATGCCCCAGAAGCCGGATGCTTCCCTTCATGGTCTGCACCAAATTTCATCCACTTTTGACAGTCATCTACAGGATGAACATTGCATAGTTTAGCTGGAGGACAAGATTTCAGCACAAAAAGCACAATCATTCATAACTGAGCTGCTTTGTACTTACCAACATGTAAATGGTTCAGAACAGCTACACAGGTCTTCCTCAAAACTGCACATGGCAAAGGGCTTAACTGCTTGAAAGCTTGTCTTTTTTTTTCCCCAGCTAAACTCTGGATATTGCCTAGTATTAGAAAAATGTCTTTTCCTACAGCTCTGGACCATATGGCTATGTTAGTATTATTACTGGGATTAAGAACTGTCAGCCATCTGCTGAGCCATCACCGCCCATTCCCTGCCTGTCCCCTGCCCCAGCTCCACCACCACAGGCTTCTCTGGGAGCATAGCCTGTCCCCAGGAGAGGAGGGATTTCCCTACCCAGCCTCAGAGCTGTGAGCAAGGTGAGCTGGCTATGCCACTGATGACTGATTCAGGGTGGGACAAGCTTCCCAGGAAGCTGAGAAACCTCCTCTCTCTGCGTATGAGATGTGGCCAACAGCAAAGAAGGATAAAAAATGTGGCCTTGTTAGTAAAGATGCTGTTCCTCTCTCGCTCCGTTAGTGCCACTGTTCCTGAATTTAAGGCTAACCACAAAAATGTGATTGTTTGCAAAGCCTCTTTTATTGTATTAGAGTGCATCATGTCACCAAAACACCTTGAAATCTCCTAGAAGTATAAACTTCTGACAAGGAGAAAAATCAGCCATGTGAAGATTTTATTCTTATTTTTATAAAATTCTAGATTGCTATAGTTTACAGGTGAAGAGTACTCCAGTTTGCACATGCAAATCAGGCTATTGAAGCAGTTATTAAATAGATTGTACTCAACACACCCTGAATACACCTGAATACAGTCCAGTCAGCATTGAAGAAAAAAGTTGCTAATGAGGTGAAGCAGAAGTACCTCAGCATGGCAACACAGAGCACCACAACTAATGAAGCACCAACACTGCATCTTGGGTGATCAATCTCTGTAACTTTTCAAACTCTTCGTTCTACATTTAAATATTTTAATATTAATTTATTCTAGTGTCATCTCAAGCGAATAATGAATGATATCAGAATTGTGGTTTAAAAAAATCCTCCAACAACAAAAAATACCAGACGCTTATAGATCAGCCTGCCTCAGTTATTAAAACACAGAACACCAATTTTAGGCAGAAAACCTATCTATAATGCACTCCCCAAAGGCTATTCAACCAACTACAAGAATTTTGTATTTAACTTGAAAGCAGCCATTAGTGTAGGCTAATGATATCCAAAAACATCCCTAAAACCTGTGGTTATGGAATAAATAACTTCTGTAGTCTATAATGAATTAGTAGGAAATGCTGTAGTAAGAACAAGAAGGTAATAAGCAACAACTACCATGCAGGAAAAGGCAACAAAAGTACAGATAGGGTAGACTATTTCTGCAGGTTTCTGCATCAGTGTTTCTGACTGCAGTGATTCTTCCCACCCCTCCAAATTAGAATAATGGATGTTTCTTGGTGTTTCTTCATAACTCACTTCCAAAGCAAAACCAACTAACAAATCCTGAACTGCTGTTTTGGATTTTATGAGGCAGTCAGAAAGTGTCAGCCAGTTCTTATGTTTGACCTCCAAATGGCATTTCCACTTAAATTATCTTATCAAACCATAGGGCAAAAATTAGTATTTTCTTTTTTCAGCCCTTCTCAAACACCTTTACTCCTGTAAAAAGCAACAGCAAATTAAAGTTATTTCCCCCTCTGCAAAAGAGGTTGAAAAGAAATTTAGAAAACAAAGCTAAACAATTTTCATGGACTATTTCAATTACTGTCTTGCAGAAATGTCGTGGTTTGAGCCAGGACAAAACCAATTTTCTTTCTAGTAATTTTACTTTTCAGTTAAGTCTCTTATAAGTAACTGCACTTGCTGAAATTAACAGCATGTTTTTCAGTCAGTGCCTGCTTCTGGGACTGATAATTCTCGATGTTTGCAGTTATTGCTGGAGAATGATACATAGAAAGGCTCTTGCTTATACTTATTCCTATAGAAACAAAGGTCACTGCTTGGTTCTGCTAAATTTATGTGCTGGAAATTAAAGGGAGGAAAGGGATCACACTTGCCACCCTCCTGTGGGGAGGAGCAAACCAGACAGGTGACCCAAAACTGACCAAGTTAAGTATTCCATCCCATACTCAGTATAAAGCTGAGGGATCACAAGGGCCTAGTTTTCTTCATCCATAGCCAGCATTCTGGAAGGACTATCTGTTCCTCTGCCTTTGATCTCAATCCATGCATTCCTGAATCCAGTTTCCATCTTCCCCCGAGTCCAGGACCCCTGTCCGGGACCTCTCGAGGGCTGCCCTGCAGCCTCCGTGGTGAAGGGAGCATTATTAGGGAGAACTCAATAGTGGTTTTGTAAATGTTTGGACATATTTTATTATTTTCTTTTTCATCACTATTATTTCATTAAAGCTGTGTAGTTCAGTTTCCAACCAGTACATCTCTCTGCCTTATTCCCTTTCCTTTTCTGGGAAGGCGGGAGGGGTTAATTCGTTTAATTGCTGGCCCAGCATTAAACCTTTACAGGAAGCTATAATTATACTGGTTTAATTAGGTAGAGGGCTGGTACTTTCAGGTACTAAAATGACTCAGCATAGTATATACAACACTTTTAATACAGGATTTAGCTCACCTGTGGCCATCAGAAGCATGTCATCACAGGCTCACAACTCCTTAGACTGACATAAGCTGGCACAGCCATGAAAGGCGAGTTGGACTCCCCTGGATGCTGCTGTCACCTCTCTGCTGCCAGCACTGCCATTCGTGGTGGACAAGGCTGAAAAACTGATCCAGCTGAAAATTTACTAAAACAATCTGTCCCATAACCATTACATTCCCCCCTCCAGCCCAATGGCATTTGAATTTGACCTTTTGCTTTTTGCACACCTCGTCCCTTGTCATTCATGGAAGAGGGCAGGGTCTCTGTTTCCACTGTGAGCTCCGATTAAACGTTGTTGTCTGTACCACTCATCTCTCCTTCCTCTCAAAGATGCTGTCAAGGGTAAGAACTGTTGTGTACCTGCCCTAAACCTTCTCTCCTAATTCTCTCTTAACTTCATCTACCAGTCTAAGAAAAATATTAACTTTTCCTCCAAAGTCTGCTTCTTTTTTTCTCCATGGCCAATATTAGAAGAAAACATTTTTAGATGACACATACATACAGTAACAGAGATTTTAGCTCACAGAGCAGTACCACCACAGACAAGATTTAAGATACCATCATTTCATAAAAGCCTGATGAAATCCCAGTGCTGAACAACTCCAGACAGGAAGGGCTGCTTGCTTTTGGCTTCATGAAGGAGTGAACAACACAGGAAAGTATGGACAACCTATGAAAAGGCCATGAGTTACATTTTGAAAAGAGTAGCTTAGTGAGGACACTTCAACTCTGGAGAATCTGGGCATATTAAAAGCTCCACAATCCAGCACATGCAGTTCCAGTTCAGACAATGATCCTATTGTATGCATTCCTAATATTCTGTTTGGCCAGCTTGATTTCTTCCTTGAAATCAGGGAATGTTATTTTTAAAAGAAAATTAAAATAAACAACATCAACAATATTTCCATCCTTCACAGCAGTATTTACTTGATCTTAATCCAGCACTTTGTGGGTTACAATTCTTTTTTTTCTGTATGTATTTCCAACAGCCAAACAAGAAACAAGGCAACAAGAAACAATTTTAGGGAGATGGAGGGAGTGAGAGGAGGTAGGAGTAAAAAAATATATATTCAGACAATAGGAAATCAGTCTGAATTTGGTTGTCCCATCAGGTAGCAAGCTCTGTGGGCTGGCTCCTCATGTGAGAAGTCAAGGAACCTGCTCTTAAGTGTTTTTTTTAATGTCAGTTCAGTGCATGAAGTTCCCTTGAAAATGTTTTATTTTATTTATGAGTTCACAGTATCTTGGCATCAGTATTTCCAGTCCTGTGTCAACACTGAGACTACAAATCTTATCCAGGAATCTCTGACAGCTCCTTCTAATGAGCATTGCATTTGGTGGAGAGAAAGCAACCTGGTCCAGGAAATCATCTTCATTTATGAACTGCTGCCTCACTAAGGGAAGAGTTGTTTCTGGTTTGCCCTCCTTTGTGGCTGTGGTGGAAGACTGTACGTAGTCCTTCTATACCAGCCTGCTTGTCCAGCTACAGTGTTAAACAAATCACACATTTTGGGTGAGGCCACGGGAACTGCTGGTTTGCATCGTGGCTATTGCTGCTGACTGTCATGTAAGACAGATTTTGGCATGGCAGCTGCTCAGGTTCTTTAAGAATAAAGGCAGGTTTCAAAATACAGGTCATTCAGACAAAGCATTGTCAATGCTTTGCTATTCTGAAAGGTGAACAGAAGTGATCAAGGAAATTGAACCAAGAGACAAAGGTCTGCAGTCTGGCTCTTTTCCTGAATCCAGCTGAAACAGCAACACCCCTAAGAAATCAGTATTCAGTAGTGCAACCAGAACTACCCAACACAACAGAATATCATTAATATCCAATGCATAGATGGCTGAGGCCTTACTACTGCAACTCTACTTCTGCAAGGATCAAAGCACTCTGAAATGAATCAAATGAATAATTAATAACCATTGCCTATACCTCACCACCATGAAATTGCTCATTTAATTCTAATCAAAGTTAAGTCTCAGTTTTTCAAGACCAGGCTTTTTATAAACTTTACTGCAAAATCCCAGTGCTCTAAAGATGTTTTTCCAATGCTATTTACAGTTTGGTTTTCATTACACCCTGAAAGAGTTAGTTCTCTGCGTTGCTTGTCTCACAGAGGTGAATTACACAGCAGTAGCAATCTGCAGGATACACGACCATAAATGTAGCAGTCAGAAATGCAATAGCTGCTGAGCAACTTGACATAACAGCACCTGCATCTTCAGACAGGAAATACAGTAAGTCAGCCGAAGCTATAGGAAGACACACACAAGACCAGAAAGCAAGACAACAATGTGTAGTTCAGAAATTGATTCTCTTCACAAATATTAGTTTTCATCTCTTCAGACAGTCTTTCCTCTTCCTTTCTGTGCATTCCCCCTGTAGAGGCAAAGTTAACAAGGACTGTTCACAGTTTGACCCTTTTCACCTCCTGGCACTCCCCCACGGTCCCTGTCTTTAGCACTCTCCACCACCAGCCAAACAAGGCTGGATGCCACTCTCCAGAACATGTCGAAGAAACACCAAAACTCAGCTAGAAGAAGTCAAACAAGCCAGAAACCAGAAGGTATTCCAGAGGAATTATCTAAGGGGGTGCCTGGTTTATCTTAATAGCTTTGTTGGCTTAAACACAGTGCACAGAGTTTGGTAGTTCTGAGTTCTAGCTCCCCAGAGGATGACCATAGGGACCTTGCTCTCATATTTTCATTGCTTTTTTTACTTTGATCCAAGGACAGTGCCATCTAGTTGATAGGAAATACTAGGTTCACAGAGCAGGCAGAGTTGAAGTTTTTTGAACATGGTCCTTGGATTTTCTGTCCGGGGAATATGGCAACCTCCTATCATATCACAGTGCCCATCAGTAACATAGTTGACCTAAATCTTAAGCTACTCTTAATATTATCATCTCAACATCAGAATGAGTTCTAGCACTAATCATACATCCTTGGAGCTTCTGACCTTTCAGAATTAAATTATTTGAAAGAACATAAAACCACAGAGAAAGCAGAAATATCTGCTTTTCCACCTGACACAATCTCCAAGTAATTTATTACATGGAGGGCAGCTCACAACTGATGCAAGAAAAAAAAAATGTTAAAAATTGAACACTTTCCTGAAATAACCCAACATATAACCTTAAAAGTCCATTAAGATAAGCAAATTACATCAATGATGAACATGAGGAGAGAACATTAGCAGGATCAGACCAAGAACCTGGCCTGTACCATGAAGCACTGAAGAAGCATTTCTGAGGGCTGCAACCTTCCACCTGCTTCTCCAGGAGTCTGAGCACCTAACAGGTGACTGCAGGTGGGAAACTGCACTGACTAGAATCAGAGAACTTAGGACAACAATAACAGTGATGTTTTAGTGACATGGCCAATGCTACCAAAACTGAGAACAAGTGCCTGTATTTGTTTGTATTCCACTGAAGGCACACAGTACGTTATGTGGCACATTAGCCTTAAAAGCTCCCAGTGTATACAATGAATTATGCAGGAGTGTTTACTAACAATTTTACTAATAAAATTTAAATAATAAAATTTTGCATGTAAGACACACAGTAAAAATGAGTCATGCATTCCAAGTGCCTGGAGGAAAGCATACCTTCCTTAGCAGGAGGCTTATGGGGAGCGGACAACTGAGGGTTTATCAGATCTGCAGAAGAATGGGGACAGAGGAACAAGATGCCTCTAGCTCCTCCTGCCAGTTCTGCCATCCTAGATCCAGCCTTGTGGTGGCAGCTCACGACTGTTAATATTACAAGTGTGAGATTTTACCGTTGAGTGTAACTAGAGGCCTTAGCTGGCACTGCAGATCCTTCTTTTACGTACACGCACTGCTAAATGTAGCCAGGGATGAGCAGAAGCTGATGAAAAACAAAGGAGAACTGCTGGATGGTGAAGTGACAACATACAGATTTGGGGATTTTGGTCCCATTACATGGGGATCACCCAAATATTCCAACAAGCCTATCAGGAAGGAAAACCAGATTTTTCCAGCACTGGTCCACGTGCTTTAGGGTCTTAATGACTTATGTATTAGTATAATACATAACAGCATAATTTGCCACAATCATATAATTACAGCAATATTACAAAATATTATAATGAATAAAATTGGTATCATAATGCTCTAGAACTGATTAGTATACTATGTAACTATATTATAACACTACATTCTGGTATTTCCCATGGTGCAATTGCAAATTGCCACTAAAAGCAGCCTTTTAAATCCCTATCCACAGCTCACTTGTGCTTTCTGTCTACCTTAATTTCTTTTCTATCTTCATCACGTAGTTTCTGCCTAATCTGGCTTGCTCACTAGCTTGTGTTCCACCACAACATTTTTGCCTTGGCACATGTGGTATTCAAATCTGGTCCTGGTGGATTATAAACCATTCTGAAGTAATGCTGAATTGCTCAAGAAAGTAATCATGAAATTACAGAAAAATAAAGCTTCACCATCATTTAGAGTCTGGCTTTGTGTTTTCTGCTAACTAGAAAATAATAATCTTTTGGAACTATTAGTGGAGCATAGAAACATCCTTTAGTTTGAATAATATACTGTAAATCAGCATATCTGCATCCTGATTATTAAGCATACCTGGAACCAATGGACCAGCTACAGTCTGTAACAGTCACCTTATCAGTCATGATAGCAATGAAGCTGCCACCAGACTACACTTATCATCAAGCACTGCCAAGGACTCCTGAGTGGCTGAGCCAAACAACTAGACAGGGTGATGCCATCCAGCCACAGAAAAAAAACAAGCCAGGTATATTTCCTGAAGAATTTTCAATGTTTTTGAAGTTTTCCATTTCAATTTTAAAACAGAAGTAGTATTTTACATAGAATTTTATAATACTGTACTGCTTGAATATCTTTTCCCCCACCAGCTCCAGTGACTTCTCCTAGCTGAAGGCAAATCAGGGAGCTCAGCACCTCAGGCAGTGCTTGGCCAAATAAAACATCAACACTGATCATGTATGATTCAGCATTTGACTAAAGGGCATAGCTAAAAAGACTAACTTTGAACTTATCTCTGCTTAATTTAATTTGCATTCAATAACTTCCTGTTGGTATCTGTTAATCCAGGCTACTTGCCATTTTTGTCAAGTAAATCTTCCTAAGTTTTTTCCCTCCTCTGTCACTTATACCCCATTCATCGCAAGAGAAATGGAGAAAAAAAATGTTTCTTAATTAAGCCAGAAGGTTTCTTTCAATACTCTAACTCCTCTTCCCTCTATCTATTAGTGTAGCGTTCTACAAAGTTTGGCCTAGATTTTTTGTCTGGATCCCACCTTTGAAGGGAAAGATTTCCAAAGGCCATTTGTGTTTCAGTGTGGGAGCAGAGGCCTGCCTTGCTCACTGTGCACTCTGGGAAGCTGTGCTCACCCCATGCTAATCACCTTGGGTAACCTGCTCTGATGAGATGGGAGATTCTGGGTTCCAACCTTGAACACTTTAAAGAGGATACATTATTGTATACTACTGAGCAGTCATCCTGTGAAAAATCAGACCCTGGAGATATGCCTGACCAAATAACTCAATTCATCAGATACCTGGGAAAATTTTGGTAATTATGGGGTGGTGTTTTAAACAGTGATTAGCACTTAAATAAGGCATTATTTATAACTGTTTAATATTTAGATTCCTATCTCCTCACCATAACCTCACTATCTGCTTTCTCTTACCTAAATGTTTATTATTCTTGTTTACCTTCAGCAATAGGTGGCATGCTCTGGTTTTAATTACACTACATCTCCTCCTGAAATCCATTCGGCTGCAGGAGAACTAAACCCCAGGTCTCAGGGCGTTATTGTGTCTGGAAGGCAGGGGAGGCTCCCAGGGTGTTTACCCGCCACCCCGGAGAGCCCAATCCCTTGCCACGGGGAGACCTGGATGGGGAGGCGGCACCTCCAGCGGGCAGCCCGCCCGGGATGGCGGCAGCGGGGAGCGCAGGGCGGCCGGCGGGCTCCACCTAGTGCCGGCCGCTCCCCGCCGCGGGAGCGCGGGCGGAGCGGGCCGGGGGGCTGTGGGGAGCGGGCCGGGGGGGAGGGCCGGGGCTTGCACCTGGTGGGGAGAGCCGGAGGGCGTGAAAAACTTTTGGCCTGGCCACGGCTTGCCCTCGTTCCAGCGTGAACAGTACAGGGTGGGACAGAAAGATGCAGCTTCTCAAACACAGAGAAATTATCTACCACTAAATAAAAATAATAAAAAGTAGAAACTTAAAGTGAGAACAGAACTGACTTAAAGATTTTTAAAATTAAAATACTGTTTCTAAAACTAGGGCATAAGGAAAGTATGGTAGATTTAGATTAGACATTAGGAAGAAAGAGCAGATTTAGATCAGAAATTAGGAAGAAATTCTTCATTGTGAGGGTGGTGAGACACTGGAACAGGTTGCCCAGGGAATCTGTGGATGCCCCATCCCTAAAAGAGTTCAAGGCCAGGTTGGGCAGGGCTTTGAGCAACCCGGTCTAGTGGAAGGCATCCCTGTCCATGCAGGGGGGTTGGAACTAGATCATCTTTAATGTCCCTTCCAACCCAAACCATTCTATTTGCTACTTCAAAAAACAAAATCCAGAACAATTAAGTAGAAGACCACTCCTCTGACAAATGCTAGGGGACTCTGACTACAGTAGCACCAAGCTTCAGGGGGAAAGGGAGAAGAAGCCTGGAATTGCAGATATGGTGGGGCTGGAAAGCAGCTGCCACACACAGTGCTGACAGTAATTGGCAGTACTGGCTCCATTAGCCACCTGCTCCTGCACTGATGTATGGATCCTCTTACCTGGGTGGCTGAGGTTAAAAGAGAGCTGATGACCCCATGAGGAGTGGGGCTAGAAAGGTCATGTCAGAAGGCACGTGAAGGATGTGATGTAATATAAAACCTGCTCTCCTCCTTCTCGCTAAGGACACCTTTACTGACTACCATTTGGAGGAAGTTCTGCAGTTCAGCTTTGGGAATTTTTTCCCGCCATAATTACAGGCAGCTATATTTTTAGCCCCTCTATTCAATACATATTAGCTCTTTTAAAAAAATCTTAGAGGATTTAATAGATTATTAGAAGTTCTTTTAATCCTTTTTTTTTTCTTTAATTAGCTATTATTTGCACAAATTTGGCTAATACCAAATGAAAAATATTTTCATGGAACTCACCACAGGCAGATGAAAACACTTTTTGTCATTACTTCTGTGAAATTAGTGCTATTTTGTCCTCACTCTCAGTTGCTTTATCATCTGAACTCAAGTTTGGCCTGACACAACTTTAGTATTCCCAGTTCTACCTAACTGACACCTGAGAGACATTGCCCAGCAAGTCCTTATAACAACATGTGGACGTGAGGGCCCTAGGGTGCACCATGTGGTAAAATCAGTCATTACCCCAGTCCTCTCTTCTGAATGCAGCTGAGCACATCGTGTGCTGTTGCCACTCCCACACCACAAAAGAATTTGTATTTTCTGTAACCAGTATTTTACTCTGATGTAAAAATACATGTTGAAAAGATGTGGTGGTATGTATGTAGCTGTACAATATGGAGTTTTTCCCCTAAAACAAACACTGGGTCAGTCTCACCATGTTCAGAACTGGAGGGTCTCCATTGAACAGAACACGGGCAGGAAATCTACATTACCTCATATCTTTCTACCAATCAAGGCTCCTACCTTAAAGTTTTATATGAAATCTTGCTTACAGGGTGGGATTTGTATAAAGCTACTAAGGATCAGTATGCCAGCTATTCCACCAGTTAGCAGAATTTAACAAGCTTTTGACAAACCTGTTGTTAACACTACACTGCTGCAGTCCACAGGCAGGTCCAGCAGAGAGCGAGCAGCTGCTGCTGGAACACCCGATGGTGAGCTACAGCAGCTGTACCAGATAGCAGGTCCGTGCCTGGGAGAAGAGGGTTTGAAGCCCTTGTCCTCTGCAGCAAGCACTGTACAGCACCAGCAGGAACTTAGCATGCAGAGGAGCCACTGCCCGGCTGCTACATCCCAAGCACCCCAGCTGGCCACCACTACATGCAGAGGCAGGCAGTAGGGACCCATGCAACTCTGCCCAAGCTTCTGTCACCCTCAGCTTTCCCCTGGAGAGCTATCCTGGCAGTATGGCTAGCAGCCATGTGGTTTTGTGTTAGAGGATGAGTGAATTGAAACTACTGAAAATCTACAATAATCCCCGCATGTAAGAACGCACGTTGCAGCTCTGCTTGCAGATCAAAAGAGGCAGCACTGGGCAAGATTAGGATTTTAACCATAGGATTGACACTGAAAGTACATACTATGAATTTACATTCATATTTCTGTCCACCACCAGTTCCTTTATCTCTTTGTATCTTTTACAGTGAACTGATGTCTCAAATGTTCCAGTTTCTGCTTAACAAGGGATGTTTATTTTACAGGGAAGCCCAGAAACAAATTTGGGTTGCACTGAAATGACTCAAAAGCTCCAATTAACCTTAACTAGAGTTGAGAATTCTGAACTATGTGAAGCCCATTCTGATATTCAGGAACCAAACACAGGAGAAATGGCCTATGGAAGAGTCAGACAGCTCTCAGGTGAGCTCAAACACAAAAGGAAAGCACAAAGAAAGTAGAAGTAGAGATAGGCTACCCAGGAGTAACACAGAAACTTTGTTTGAATTTGCAGGCATGAAGCTAGGAAGGCCTGAGCTCAGCTAGGTTGGAACAAATACAGGTCATATTGGTCAGCAAGAAGGACTTCTATAAGCACACTGGCAGAAAAATGAAATTCAAGAAAGACACAGTCCTTCTATGTATTGGGCAGGGAGCCTTGTAACAAAAGACATGGCATAGGCTGAAGTACTCAATGCTTTTCTTTCTGGCCTTTGGTTTAAACAGAAAGATCTGCCATTTGGTCTCCTATTTCCCTGATCCTATTAGTTTAGTCTGTGAGAGCATGTCAGGAGGCAACAAAGGGAGGGCTGCTCCAACCAGTGAGGGTGAGCCAAGGGTAAGGACAGCACAGGAAGGGATCTTACCACTGGGGCACAGTCCCACAGCCCATGAGCAGGAGCAGTAACAGCAACAGGTACCATCAACCATCCAGTGATCATCAAGCAGAGGTAACGTAACAAGTCAGATCCAAGGTCAACCCAGGAAATCCAAATGACTCATGACTGCCAAGAAACAGGATTGGAAATAGGTCTGCAGCTGCAACATAGCTGAGGAAAGGACTCATAATGCAAGCCTGACCTTAAGAGAACTCCTGGCCCCATGGTCAGCAGATGTGTGGGTGGAGGTCCCAGGTGAGGGTGATCAAGGCAATTACAGGTTATTAGTGCACTCACGCCCCCAGCAGAGTGAAGAGTTGCTCACAGTTGAGGAAGATACAGTTAAGGAGTACTGGAGCCAATTGGATAGTCCACAGGACCAGATACGATGCACCTGAGCGTCCTGAGGTAGTTATTGTGCAGGTTCTCTATCCTCTTTGAAAGGTCATGGTAATTGGGGAAGATGCCTGATGTTTAGAAAGAACACATCACAGCTATCTTCAAGAAGGATAACCCACGGAAATGCAGCTTTGTCTTAGGTCCAAGGAAGGTTATGGAGCAAATCCTCCTGGAAATCATTTCCAACCATATGAATGTCAAAAAGATGGTTGGGAGAAATCATCATAGATTGTTCAAAGGACAATCATGGCTCACTGACCTGATCTCTGACAAGATACCTCATTCTGGGGTTAAGGGCAGGGCAAGATCCTGAGCTCTGGGTCTCAAAGAACCTTTTCAAGGCATACTGTTTCCCTGACACAATGTAAACCTGTTGAAAGACTTAATCTATGTTCTGTTTAGATCAGCTTCCATAGAACATCCCAATTTTACTTGATATATACACTCATAAACTGGATTTCCTGGTCCTGCAGCATAGATCTTTCTGTGTTTCCCCTTGAAGGTCTTCTGAGGTTTTATTTCTTGTTTAAAATAGTAAACTACTTCTGCCAGTTTTTTTTTTACTGTCTTTATCTGAGCAGCAGAGAGAGAGGCTTGGGCCAGGAGGAAAGACTGTGGGAATTGTCAGTGCTGAGACCTTGGGTTTCACACAGTGTATGTGGCATCAGGAGCATCTTCTTTCAGTCAAATACAGTTAGTCTCAAGAAAAGCATAGTCTCATTTTGAAATAAATTTATGAGTCAACCTTAAATATTTTGTCACCTGAAGACAGGAGCTTGTTACAGGAGTGCAGTTCAGTGGTAATATCTTTGGAGTAACAGAACAGGTAGTTACTTCAGGGTCCACTGCTGAGCAAAGGAGTCACTCATGGGAGTGGGCCCAACTGGGACCCCATCAGTGCAGAATTCCTCTTTGTTGTGCACAGTTTTGCTCTAAGTCCTGATGCTTTTCCCAGGTCCATTTCTAAATCTCACCAATGCACCACAGACCCATAACAGATGGAGATAATGCATTAAACCTATTGGCTTATTCTTCTAATACCAATTAAGATCCACAGCAGAATCATAGAATCAATGGTAGGGGTTGGAAGGGACCCCTGGAGATCATAGAGTGTAACCGCCCTGTCAGAGCAGGATCACCTAGGGCAAGTCACACAGAAACGTGTCCAGATGGGTCTTGAAAGTCTCTAGGGAAGGAGACTCTACAGTAGATTTTCAGCAGCTTTGGTAGACCCAAAGAGGAGGCAAGAAGTAACTTCGTAATGTGCATATCTGGGCCCTGAAATCAGATGGCCACTTTGCCAAAGGACTGAGATTTTCATTCATTAAATAAAACAAAAGAAATTTTGTTAATGGTTCACAGCACTGAGAAAAAACAAGTAATGTCTAGACACCATTTTTCTTATTCATGTACTAACATTTCTCAACTCCTTAAGTGTGATGAAATATTTTCCTTCACAAGCCACATGCTTTTCAAAATGTAAAAAGTATAGCTTCTTATGGAATGGCTTCAATGTCCTCCAAAACACAGAACACACAGGTTCCTTGGGATAGTATTTATTTTACATTAAGGTGGTATTTCCTTCACATTCAGGTTGTAAATAGGAAAGGCGAAATATACCAAAGTGGCAAATTATTTAACTAACAAAAGGCAGAAATTACAATGGATGGAAAATAAAGTCATACTTAGTTCTGTAAATGAGGAACTTTTATCGAAGTGTTTCCTGCATATAGTACTTTGCAGAAGAAAAATAATTGGGCTATATCTAAAACTGAACACATGTACACCACTTCCTGCACAGCTCACACATGACTCAAGTGAGGCTCAGTGCTATGACTGAACCTCTGATTCCTAGACAGGCTCTTGCAACTACTCATGCAAGAAGTTTTAGCATCAAAATATTATCCCTCATGAAGTCTGTGGCCTTGGATACTTCTGAGAAATACACGTCCTTAATCTCATGGGACCAGAACAAATGGGCACTCCCTTTGGTTTCTGTGGTGATCTGGGGACAGACTCTGTGCTGACACCAGCTCCAACAAAAGCTGGAGGTCTCTGTAGCCTGATTGACTCTGGCCAGTTACCATTACTCCTGGGGACATCTGCTAGCCAGGAAAGGTTGGTGTGCTGTGTGATCCATCTGTGCCCCCCACCAATGCCACAACACACTTTACATGGGGACCTTTCTCTTGCCAGTCTGGAGTGATCAGCTTCTTCAACTCCATGAACTACCATAAAAGTAGTATGATCAAAATGGGGCCCTCTGGGGTTTTTTTAATGAGTTGTAGAAAGAATGAAATTGTGATGATGAAAGTGCCATCGGAGTCATACTTATTGCACTTTACTATTCCTTCCTCTACAACTGTATGCAATTTCTCCAATAGGTTTTACTGAGAGGTGATGTAGGCTGTTGTTGTTCTCTGGTGTTTAGGGAAATCCCCAAACTAAAATTATTCCATCACCAGCTTCATAATTCCATGAAAAGTTTCATAAAAATGCCATTCATATCACTCCCTGAAGTCACCCTTGCAATTGCGTGATACGTGGTTACAGTAGGAAGAGGACATAGTTTGTTAAAATACATATTTATATTTATAAAACTTATAACGCATGATTTATAATAATATAGAATATATTATTGTTATGTTATACATTTTATATATAAAATTTTAAAAATACACATGTTTTTGAGTGTATATATATGTATAAGCCACAGTAGTTGGAGCTATGTTAGGCTAAGGCCTAGCTCTTACTTTTTGGGGAAATTAGTAGAAAAAAATCCAGACAAATAAATGGATGAAAACAAATGCATATGACATACCGAGAAAGACCCAGCAAAGCTTTTCCAAATTTGTTCCACAAGTCCTTTGAAAACTCTACAAGCATGTAGACTAACTAGGTGGGTCCAGTTGATACAATACACTCAGGTCTCCAAAGAGCATTTGACATTGGCTTTTAAGGAAACAAAGTTTCCATGGGATAGGCGTGAAGGTGTTCGCATGATCAAAAGATAAAAAACCACAAATAACAATAAACAGTCCTCTTCACAGTAGAGGAAAATCACTAAATGAATTCCACAGCCTTGTGTTAGAGCCTGTACTGTCTAATATATTCCTTTATCGTGCAAAAAAGGCTGACCACTGAAGTAGTGATGTTTGCTGATGACACTCTTCTACTTCTTTATTCTGGAAAGTAGTGACACTCTGGCAACTGTTGCCATGAGAAACTGCCGAGGCAGAGAATATCAACATGTTCAGAAAAGGATGAAGCAAGTTCCGGGCCAACATGTCCATAAATCAGGAACTGACAGGGCAATGAAGGTGCATCACCTATTTTTCATGTTGGAGGCAAAACACCAAACTAGGCAGACCATCACTCTGACTTAGCAGAGGGTTTCTTATATCTTATGTGCACTAACTTTTTCAGGGTAGAAGAGATGCAGGCTAAATAGGAAGCACTGCAGAAACAGTCCTGAGTCACTGAGAGATAAATAATCTGTGGATTAATGTGACTGTGGTGCACATGAAAATCAAAATGCCAGCTTCTCAAACTGGGTGATGACCTCTAAACTAAATATTATTGCTTGGGAATGAGATCTCAGGATCATAACAGAAAGTGCTATGGAAATAGCTGTTGAATGTCCAGTAGAGATGCATAAACAGTCAAATTAATTGTTGGGGAGAGTGTGACAAAAACCATCATTATGCCATCAATTACATTTAGAGTGTGTCTGAATTTTGAATGCTTTCCTAGACCTCCAACATGAGAAGGAAGTGAAATTACTGAAAAGGAAAACAGCAAGGACTAACAGGGACATTCAAATGTATGGAATAGCTTCTAAATTATTCAAAAGACTAGGACTCTTCTGCATGCAAGAGATGCTTGAGAAGGGATTTTTTTGAAGTTCTAGAAAGCCTCACATGGTGCAAGAAGGGTAAAACTTTGTATCTTCTAGTACAAACTCAAAAGTGAGGATGGTCTAAAAGGTGAGTAACAAGCAAAAAGTTCAACATAAGCAATCCCAAGGATAGTCCAGCCTTGGCAAAGAAGCGCAGAGGCCCCATGCTTGACATTCTCTATAAAACCTTCAGCACCCAATGAGTGTCACAATATGTGAGGTGCACTGCACACTGCCACAGGTGGGACAAACAGCAGAAAATGGGCTTGGTGATGCCCTAGACATTCTTAAGAAGGATCTTGGTACCTCTGCTCCCCACTGTTCACCTCCTCCTCCACAGCTGGACACAATATATGCACAGCCAGGTATCTCCAGATCCTGAGCTAGACGAAATTCTGTTCTTGTTACCCCATCTCAACATCTCCTTCCCACTTCAACATCACCCATGGTTTATTTTGCACTGTTGTCTACCAAGCTCTGTTGTCTACCAAGTTTTCCACTCCTGTCCACTACAGACAAGGAAGAAATAGGGCACACCTCAATAAATGTGTGTACATATCTAATTCCCATTGAAATCATAGCCATGTTCACTAACCATCTACAGACTGGAAAAATGTAGTATTTACATTACATTTAACACTATAAGACTTCGCACAGCTCCAATAGACATTTAATGCAGAATAATAAATTTAAGATTATATTCCAGATGCAAAAGTCACTGGCTAACATAGTCTAGCTTTATTTCTCTACCCACAGTGAACTGTTTTCCTTCTTGTGGATATCTGTCTACCATAGATAGATACTCTGAACAGCCATTATCAGCTCTATGTTTTTAAACAATGTTCAATTTCCTTCCAAGTGGCATGTAAACTTTTATTTTTCTGTTGTAGATGGTCACTATATGAGTGTTGGTGCAACTTTAAGAGTAGGAGCAGCAAGCTAGACCAGCATGGGTCACTGTTACCATGAAATTCTGTATCTGAGCAGAAAAGACCTGGAAAATAGAGTGTTTGAAGTGGTGGTGGCCATTGTGCACCTCTGCTGCTATTGTGGTCCTGTAGCAGTAGAGCTCAACCAGGGCGAGGGCACCAGAAAGAGATCCTACAAAAGCTCTGTGCAGACAGCATAGACATAGCACACACATGACACAGTTCAGGGGAAACAGGGTCCCACCATCATGAATTTGCTACACAGAGAAATGTCTTCAGTACCAGCACACGCTGTCTCCAGTATCTGCACATGCTTCACATCCGCACACTGGGTACCATTTTCACACTGATGTAGGCAGAAACTGTTCCTGTAACAAAGGCTGATAAACAAAATCGTGTCTCAGAAGGGCACTGAAAAAAGTCCATTTTCACCAGGCTAGAAAACTTATTTCAGTGTATCATGCCATTGTTAAAACCAGAGGAAAAAGCACTTGAAAACAAAGTTTTATGATCAAAGGTTTCAGACAACTAAAAAGGCATAAAGTTTATAACAGCAGAAGTTCATGGAAACAAATCTGATTTTGAGTAGTAGAGTCTTAGAGACAGCTCCAGTAGTCTGGCAAATCAGTATAACCCATCAGCAACTGGATATGCAACAAGGTACTCTACCCTTTTAAAAATCCTTTTAGAATAAGACATCTTAACAAAACTAAAGCACCAGGCAGAGACCTTTTTTTCAGGCTAACCTGTGGTTTTAATTCACTGTTGCTTTCTTGAACTAATTGCAGAATCCATTACAACATATCTTGCTTTCATTTTCTTATATGAGCATGTTTTTCTTGCCCCAAGTGAAACAGGATATCCATCTTTCAGAATTTCTGTCCTACCTTTTGCAATACCATTTATCTCTGTGTGGCAAGAGCATTTAGCAAATCACTTTGAGGTTAAAGGAAGTTTGCAGCTTTCTTATTGCAATAGGATAAAGCTTTTGTTGAAAAAATTAAGGATTGACTAATGTGGGACACTTCCTACTTCCCCCTACTTTGATGTCATATGTTTGGAAGAACAGCAGAAATAATAACTGTGTCTTACTGTTTATTTTTCCAGCGTAATCCACGTAAAGATTATGCCTTCTCCCCAGTAATGATATATAGTAATTTTCTTTTTTAAAGACAATGCTAACAGTTAAATGTCTATGCTGGATGGTAATTGTTAATAAAAACTAGCTAAAAATTATGAAAAGACCTTGAGAACACCCTATGAAAAGTAGCATTTTAGGGCCTGTTTGCTCTAGGAAAATCCATGATGAAGAGAAGGAAATTAGGGACCTAGATACTGCCAGTTCAAAGTGAAAGTTAAGCAACTGAGACTTTTTTTAACTAGGTTGTTTCTCCTTTTACAATTTTCAGCTTACCAACTTTTCAGCTTCACTAGCTAGTTAATTTTTGGGCCAGAGGAAGAGCAGAAAGACGTTGGCCAGACCTCTGCCCCTTCAGCATGAGAACTTGCAACGCCTGATCTCGGAAATCTTTGGAAAATCTTGGCCAACCTGCTCCATACAATTAAGGTAAGGAGTGAGAAAAAAGAGGATGTATATGAAGAGAAATACCAGTTTTTTCATATTCATTAAAAAAAGGATAATTAAAATGTAAAGAACATTAAAAAAGACATGGAAACCAGTATCACTGCTTTAAAAAAAACAACAAAAAAAAACAAAAAAAACCCACAAAAACAAAAGCAAAAAAAAACCCCCCACACAAAAAAACAACCACAAAAACAACCCAACAAAACAACAACAACCAAGAACTTCCAGCTGTCTAAAGCACTTTCTTTACTTGTAAAGGGACTTTGATTCTTCAAGTGAAACTGCATGCGTATGTGCCCTTAAAAAAGTATTTTGTAGAGATGGTATAAAGGTCCATTCACTTCAATCCGTGGCTGCTCTCCATGATAAATATTACATACTTCTTCAAGATAAGTGAGTTAGAAGGAGATTGCTTACTTAGAAGCACGTTCCATGCCTGGGTCACGCTGGCTCCCCCTGGGTATGTACATTGTGAGACATTGTGAGATTGCCTTTACTCGTAGGCATCTGAACTATTTTCTCGAGGGGATTCCCACCTCATGCTGAGTCCAGGATGAGGGCTGCTCAGGGACAGCTGCTCAGCACTATCATTCTTTGTTCAACAGATGATCCCTCTCTCATCTATCACTGTCTGAGTCTTTCCTAAAGTTTTCTACTCCAGGAATGGTGGAGAGGTACTAACCTCAACAGGATTTCTACCACAGCCTTCCGAAACTTCAAAATTACAAATTTATCTAATGGAAAAAATGGCATTGTTATTATTCATTATTCCCATGGGAAACTGAAGATAAAGAGCTTCTCCTGAGGCTGTCTATAGATTGGACCAAAAATTAGCAACATTTTTCTTAAAATGTTTCCTTCACAAAAGTTGCCTCATTTGTGAAATAAAATTATTTCAAGATGGCTTCAGCTACATAGATAAATAATGGCAGAGGTATCAGGTCTTCCTGCCTTCTGATATTTTCTCCATTCCTCCTGATATCACAGTTTCTTTGAAAAGATGCTGAATGCTAAAACGACTTTGGCTTTAGGTATCTGGAAAATGAAAAACACTGCTGTTGTTTATGCTATTACAGCCTGGTTATTGTAAGTGGCCTACAGGGGCTTCTTATGGCAACAAAGAAATCGCCAGTGGTTCACCTCATGTGGTACAGAGGTAAAAAAAGGTCTCAGTCCTTTCCTACTGGTGGTAACTTCCAGTGCCAAGAAAAAAAAGGGAGCAATCATAGGAATTAATGCATCTCTACAAGTACTTCAAACTAAGGTCTTTCATTATTTGGGGGGTTTATGAAAGGCAGGCAGTGCTTGATTAACCTGATCTCCTTCTGTGACAAGGTGACCCACTTAGTCAATGAGGAAAAGGTTGTGGATGTTGTCTACCTAGACTTCAGTAGAGCCTTTCACACAGTTTCCCACAGCATTCTCTTGGAAAAACTGGCTGCTCAAGGCTTGACAAATGTATGCTTCACTGGGTAAAAAACTGTCCGGGTGATTGGGCCCAAAGAGTTGAGAATGGAGTTAAATCCAGCTGGTGGCCATTTACAAGTGCTGTTCCCCAGGGATCAGGGTTGGTGCCAGTTCTTTTTAATATCTTTATCAATGATCTGGATGAGGGGATCGAATGCACCTTCATTGTATGAGATTTAACAAGGCCAAGTGCCAGGTCCTGCACTTGAGCTGTAACAACCCCATGCAACGCTACATACTCTGGGAAGAGTGGCTGGAAAGGTGCCTGTTGGAAAAAAACCTGGGGGTGTTGGTCAACAACTGGCTGAATATGAGCCAGCACTGTGCCCAGGTGGCTAAGAAGGCCAATGGCATCCTGGCTTGTATCAGAAATAATTTGACAAGCAGGACTAGGGCAGTGATCATACTTGGCACTGGTGAGGCTGCATCTCAAGTACTGTATTCAATTTTGGGACTTCCACTACAAGAAAGTCGTTGAGGTGCTGCAGCATATCCAAAGAAGGGCAACAAAGCTGGTGAAGGGTCTGGAGAAAAAGTTTTATGAAGAGCAGCTGAGGGAACTGGGGTTATTTAGTGTGGAGAAAAGGAGGCTGAGGGGAGACCTCATTGCCCTCTACAACTACTTGAAAGGAGGTTGGAGTGAGGTGGGGGTTGGTCTCTTCTCCCAAGTAGCAAGTGATAGAAAAGGAGGAAGTGGCCTCAAGTTGTGTCAGGGCAGGTTTAGATTGGATATTAGGAAAAAAATATTCACTGAAAAGGTTGTCAGGCACGGGAACAGGCTGCCCTGTGGCAGTGGTTGAGTCACCATCCCTGGAGGCATGTATAGATGTGGTGCTTAGGGACATGGTTTAGTGGTGGACTTGACAGTGTTAACAGTTGGACTTGATGATCATAAAGGTCTTTTCCAACCTAAATGATTCTATTATTTTTCATTTTGAACTAAGCATGGTTCTCAATACAAAGTTTCGGGTTCAAATGGAATGGATCATTTTGAACAGATTCATTTTGCATCCTAGACCTTGGAGGGTAGTTGCTGTATCCTAACTATGCCATGTATAAATAGTACCTAAAGGGTTATAAAATACTTCATGGAAGGTGACATTATACAATAATCTGAGGACTTACTCAAGAAAAGAAGATACAAAAATAAAAAAAAAAGTTGTCAATGTTGTTTCATTGTTTTTAAAAGGGTTGAGACCATTCTGCAGAAGCAAATCAACCCTGGGGACCCCTCTTCCAGTGAAGGTAGTTACAGAACCAGCAGACTTTCAGACAATGCCACCTCAGACCTCATTCCCAATACGATTTTTTCCATTTTACATATCATTTCCAGCAGTGAATAAATCCCTGTGGAGAAATAAACCTTATTATTTTTACCTGGCCCCCCACAGTCTCCTACTTGATTGTGTCAAGCCAGGCTCCTTCTGCTGATGCACCTCCCACCAGCTGCTGTACAGTATAGCAGTGGCTCTCTTTCCCTCACTTTACTTTCCCTCTCCACTTGGCAGAGGCACACATGTGGGATTAGACGGGGTCGTCTGCCAACTCTGAAATGAGAGATGTGTCCAGCTACTATTGGTTGCTCTCAATTTGTAAGGGCTAAAACAACATTATTTGAAGCTTCAGACAAATACCAGGAAGGAAAAAAAAATCTCTGCTGATGATTTACTGGAAAACGCTATCACAGAGGCTTGAAGGGAGGGAATTTAAAAGGAACAAATTGCACGGATTGCACAAGCTATTAATTTTATAATTTGATGAACAAGCCCAATTACGTATGCCCAACTGTGAGAGCGTAGGTAACAAACACCACAATTTACAGCTGTCATGTCTGTCTTGAACTGATCTCTGCATAACTTCCCCAACTAACCACCTACTATGCTTTCTCAAATAATAGCTGAATTTGCTCCCTCTCCTCTGTCTGCTTCTCCCTAAAGAATTTCCTTAATAGTCAGAACACAGCTAGTAAGGCTTTTAGGGATTAGACCTGACATCATTACAGTATGCCTAAGCTTGCAATTAAATGAATATTACCATAGAATCATAGAATGCCAGGTTGGAAGGGACCTCAAGGATCACCTGGTCCAAACTTTCTAGGTAATACTTTAGTTTATATGAGATGGCTCAGCACCCTGTCAAGCTGAGACTTCAAACTGTCCAATGTGAGGGAATCCACCACTTCCCTTGGGAGACTATTCCAATGTTTGATTGTCCTCATGGTGAAAAATTTACCTCTTGTGTCCAATTGGAATCTCCCCAGGAGCAACTTGTGCCCATTACTCCTTGTCTTTTCCATGTGACTCCTTGTACATAGGAAATCTCCATCTCCCTGGTAGCCACCTTTTAAGTACTGGAACATGGTAAAGAAGTCTCCCCTAAGCCTTCTCTTCTCAAGGCTGAACAAACCCAGTTTTCTCAGCCTCTCCTCATATGGCAGGTCCTTCAGTCCTCTGATCATCCTTGTGGCCCTTCTCTGGACCCTCTCCCGCCTGTCTGCATCCTTTTTGTAGAGTGGGGACCAAAACTGAACACAATACTCCAGGTGTGGTCTGACAAGTGCTGAGTAGAGCGGGATGATGACTTCTTTATCTCTGCTGGTGATGCCCTTGTTGATGCAGCCCAGCATCCTGTTGGCTTTCTTTGCTGCTGCAGCACACTGTTCACTCATGTTGAGCCTGTTATCCACCAAGACCCCCATGTCCCTTTCCACAGGGCTGCTCTCCAACTAGGTGGATCCCAGTCTGAGCTGTGCTCCTGGGTTATGTGTTGACAGGTGGAAGACCTTACACTTCTCCCCATTGAACTTAATTAGGTTCCTGCTAGCCCACTCCTCCAGCCTGTCCAGGTCATCCTGGAGGGTGGCTATCCCTTCTGGAGTGTCACCCTCTGCACTCATCTTGGTGTCATCAGCAAATTTCATCAGGGTGCTCTTGATCCCAACATCCAGGACACTTACGAAGGTGTTAAACTGCACTGGGTCCAATATCGATCCCTGGGGAACCCCTCTTGTGACCGGTTGCCAGTTTGAGGAGGAACTATTTACTATCAGCCTCTGGGTATGGTCTGTCAGCCAGTTCCCCACCCACTGCACAGACCACTTGTCAAGTCCGTTTCTTCAGGAGGAGGCTGTGGGGGACCATATCAGAAGCCTTGGAGAAGTCCAGGTAGACAATGTCCACCATTCGCCCTACATCAACTGAGCGGGTTACTTTGTCATAGAAGGTGATCAGATTTGTCAAGCACGATTTGCCCCTGGAAAATCCATGTTGGCTTTTCCCAATCATGTGCTTCCATTGACCTGTGACAGTCCCCAGGCTGATTTGCTCCATGACCTTCCTAGGGACTGAAGTGAGACTAATGGGTCTGTAATTACTTGGGTCCTCCTTTGGACCCTTCTTATAGATGGGGATGACATTAACCTTCTTCCAGTCCTCAGGGACATCTCCCGGTCTCCATGACTTCTCAAAGATCATGGAGAGCAGCTTTGCAATGACATCAGCCAGCTCTCTCAGCACCCAAGGGTGAGTGGCATCCGGGCCCATCGATTTGTACGAGTCAAGGTCCTGTAACAGTTGACACACCAACTCGTCCTTCACTGATGGCTGGTCAGTGTCTGCATCAACCTGGACTTTTGTTCCTATGGCCTGGAACCCAGCAGCACTGGTAAAGACAGAGGTGAAGAAGGTGTTGAGGACCCCTGCCTTTTCAGCATTGTTGGTGACTAGTTCACTTCTCCTGTTTAATAGTGGGCCAACATTATTCCTTTGTTTCTGCTCGTTGTTAACGTATCTGAAGAAACCTTTCTTGAAGTTTTTGACATCTCTGGCCAATGTCAGCTCAAGCTGAGCTTTTGCTTTCCTAACTGCATCTCTGCATACCCTGGCAATGCCCTTGTAATTTTCAACAGGTAATGTTCCACTTTTCCATCTCTGGTACATGTTTCTTTTGGTTCTGAACAGACCCAGAAGCTCACAGTTAAGCCAGGGAGGTCTCTTGCTCCACCTACTTCCCTTGCCTTTAGAGGGGATGAACTGGTTTTGCTTATTAGAAGAATGTTCTTGAAAAACTCCCAGCACTCACTAGTTTCTTTACCCTCCATGAAGGCTTCCCATGGGATCCCTTCCAACTGAGCCCTCAACAACCTGAAGTTTGCTCCTCTAAACTTTGTCTTGGAATTAACCTTCATTGTGCTCAGCAGCATCCCCAACTCCACAATACTGTGGTCACTGCAGCCAAGTCTGTCACTTATGAGATATTATAGAGCAGGTTTTCTTGGTTACTGAGTAGTCAGTCCAGCTGTGCCCCATTTCTGGTTGGCACATCCAACATTTGTGTGAGGAAGCAGTCCTCTACACATGCCAGGAACGTGATGGATGTCAGGTGAACTGCTCTGTTCTTCCTCCAGCAAGTGTCTGGGTAGTTAAAGTCTCCCATAAAGACCAGGTTTTGTTGACCGAAAGCTTGTCTGAGTGACCCGAGTCACATTGGTCACATTGTCTTGGTTTGGGGGTCAGTAACAGATGCCTACTGCAAGGTCTCCCTTTGAGCTGACTCCTCTGATTTTGACCCAGACACATTCAGTAGGGTTACCACAATTACGATAGTTGACTTCTATACATCCAAGGTTTTCCTTAACATAGAGCGTGACTCTTCCACCTCTTCTCCCCTGCCTGTCTTTACAAAACAGCCTATGTCCATCTATCATGGTCCTCCGGTCATGTGAATCATCTCACCATGTTTCAGTTATTCCTCTGATATCACAACTATCTGACTGGGCACGGAGCTCCAGTTCCTCCTGTTTATTTCCCAGACTGTGTGCATTAGTATATGTACACTTCAGGTGGCTGATCTTTTGGTTGTCATTTTGGGAGACAGCTGAGGCACATTTTACACTTACTCTGGTTGGCCTGGTTTATTCCCCAATCAGTTGTAGTGGTGATGGTGGTGTGATCAATGCCATTTTGGATCCTTCCCCCTGGTATCAGTGTGCTTCTCCCAGGCTCCCCTCTAGTAAGCCCATTTTTACCCCTGCCCCCCTTCGAGTCTAAAAAGACCTTTCTATGAGTGCTCCTCAGTCCTGACCCAGGATCCTTTTCCCCCTTTGGGCTAGGTGTACTCCATCATTATACAAGCCCCAACAAGCACAAAACCTTTTTCAAAAAGTAAACTCGAGGTAGCATTTCCCATATGATGTATCTCCCTCCTTAATATGATGTTTCAGCCAGGGCATCTTTTTCAAGATTCATCATAGGATTTTTGTGGGTTTTCAAGCAGAAAGAACAAGATACACATTAAACACTGCACCTCATGCTGAGCAACAAAGCAGGAGTTTGCACAAAGACTGAGTGAGAGATGTATTCACCTTGCTCATCAAAATTAGCAGCCAGAGAATTCACAAGATGTTTAAAGTACATTTGTAGAACAGAGACTCTTTCTAAAAAATTGCTAGACAGGTTTTGGAGCAATATTTTGCAAGGTAAACAAGTACAATAACTCATCAATATCTTAAGGTAAGAAAAATGGTTCAACCATTCTGCCAACAATGAGTTCTGCTATTTAAATAAGACTTGGGAAATTTTCTTTATTCTTAGGACTTCCTTGGCAGTTACCACTGAGCAGCCAGAGAGGATCTCATATAAGTTTGATGAAAAAGAATTCATCCTGGCATAAAAGTACTGATTAGCTGTTAGAAAGGTAGTAGGAGTCAATGTTGCTATTTTTAAAATCCTACTCTGTTGATCCAAAAAACCCCACGCCATTCCTAAGAAATGCAAAATATTCTGAAAGACTGATAAACATTTTTTTAAAAAAACATTTTGTTCCAAGTGGTTTTCCACTGCCAAAAAATATTTTTCAAACCAAGTAACTCATTTGGGGATAGTTGTTTTTGCATTGTATCAGAGACCATTTTAAGTTCCTTGTACTCCAGATGGTCCTAAAAAGCTACCTAGCACAACTCTTCTACAGCTAAGAAACTTATCTTGTGCTTGTCCTCCAAACAGCTCCCCTGCCTCCTGGGAGCCATACATTCTGGAGAAAATACATGCATTTGGTGGGGGAACTGAAACTTAACTGCTTGAGAGGACCATTTGCCCAGTTCTGTAGCAGAGGAATAAATTAAACTCATGGAGGCCATACGCAAAGATGGCTGCTGGTCTCGGCAGCCTTTCTGCACAGCAGTCCACCACAGACAGTTTAGTGCTCGGTGCATTTTATATTCCTTTATTTTGTCCATAAATGTCAATAAAAAATACTATTAGTACCTAAGACTGACTGTAGATTTCCACAATAAGGATGTTGTCATGTGCTTCTCCATTACCCCCTCAATGGAAAGACTGCATACAGTATTGCCATCCTGTTCTAGCAGCTTTTTTTTAACATAAGGTGTATGTGAAGAGTCGGATTTCAAATCCCAACAAGATAAAGTCGATATTTTAGATAAGTATATCCTGCTACACTTAAGCTTTTAAACTAATCATGGCCACACTGAGTTTAGGATAAGTACTCAATTTACTCCCGAGCTATCTAGGAAAGTTTTACACTCTCTATTGAACCTCACATTACCATGAATATACTGCCAAAAGATGCTCAAGATAGCTGCTTCAAATTATAATTACCTCTAGTCGCTACATTTACAGCAAAAACCACCAGTACGCGGCCCCGGTGGAATCTTTTAGTTATTGCCTTTGGTTTCCAGTACCGTCCATCCCCAGGGCCTCGAAGGCAAAGAAATGGGAGCTTTTTACCCATGCTAGGCAGAAGTCAAAGAGAGTTAGTCTGCTACTCTCCTGGCCTGCCCACAGATTAGAATATGAACATGTAGCATTCTCAGCCCTCTCATTTCCCCGCAAAAAGTGCTGAACTCCCCTTCCAGAACAGGCACGCACACAGCATGCTTGTAGGTGACTAACACTGTATTCCATGTTGCCAATGTGCTTTATTCTATTGTCATTATTTTTTCCACTTTTTTTTTTTCCATTTTTCAGCCCAAGAGAGATCCTTGTTCAATTTTATCTCATAGTAATGGGATAGTTTGGCAACAATATCACTCACCAACTGTCAGTGAGTTTTGCTTTTTCTCATTCTAAGAGAGGAAACATTTTTCAAGTGTCCGTTTTCCAAAAGCCATGGAGTTGAGGGGGTTTTGCCAAAGAGATGGGTGAGTCAGGCTGCTAACAGATAGTACATGCAGAACTTTCAGAAGTGCATTAAGCCGTTCCTGGGAAATAGCTCACATCTGACTTCACAGCCTGACACAGCCAGCACTGTCTGAGCAGAACGCCCGTTAGCACATGAATCATGGCAGAACAACAGGTAGTTCCATACACAACTGTTATGTCACAGTTACATCAATGTTCAGCATAGCGAGAGAATGAAAATTAGGAGTCAGAATAAAACTATTATTCAGCCAGATTAGAAGCCAAAACATTGTGATGAGCCAGCCAAAAAGGACAAGTGCATTCACACGCTCATATTTCCGCTGGTGCCAATACTGCCCAGTGGAGTAAAGCCCAGGGAAAGGTAGTAAGTCAGAGAGGAAGATCACAGCATCCGTAGCCTTTGTAAACCTTCAATCAAAGAGACACTATTCACTGGAATTTGATTCTGCTACACAAGAAAAAGAAGGTTGGAAAAAAGACTGCACATAGGAAGGGACTAAGGTAGCCTTTAGGGAGCATTTTGTTGTCTGTAGACTGAGAATTACTTTACTCTATACATGGAATGAGGACACTAGGAATGCTTGAGAGCCTTTCCATGCCCCATGCTGCCTTAGTGCATAATTTTCTCCACTACCACTCTGATGGAGCAACTTACTTCCTATCTGCTTGCAGAAATACCCACCTGCTTTCTGTGTGCTAAAATCAGCCAGATATCTGAATGGTGACTACATTGAGTAGAACTACCTGAATGTAATTTATTCCAGAGAAACATCACAGTATATTCAGAAGTGGAAAGACTTGCTTGTTGGTTGGGAGTCCAGTGACCAAGTCTCGTAATGTTTCTGCTGGATCACCATTTCCAGAAACAAATTTGAAGGTACCATTTACAGAAGAGTGGAGTGAGAAAGCCTTTCCTAAGAAGGTGACTCCAAAATAATGTGGGAAGCTATTGAAAACATTATTTCTGAGGGGTAGCATTAACTGGAAGAGACACCGTGAGATTTCCAAAACTGAAGTCCAGGATGCCAGAGTGATGTTCTTTGCCACAGTTAATCTGACAAAAAAACTAGATATCTGAGAAACAGTTATTCTTGTGCACCAAATTCTGCACATTTTATTTCAGAGTCAGAACAGGTAAAAAGCAAGAGTTGTACACAAGCTATGTGTACAGGATACTCTTAAGGTCACTGAGAGAAGAGATGTGACAAAAGTACATAGCTTTCAGACCATTGCAGAAAAAGGTCATCCTATTTCAGACAGGATGTTGGTGTGTGTAATTTGTTTTTCATTTCAACTGATATTAAGCCAAACCTTACAGAAGACTTAGTGATGGGGTTCTTTCCTCCAGCATACTGCTGGGAAGCTGCAGTATTTAGAGGCTGTGATCTCACTGGCTCCAAGGAAATCCAGCAAGAGCATCAACAGCCAAAGAGATGGCAGTAAGCCAGGACAATTTCACTCAGAAATTTCTTCTGCTGTTGTATGCAGACCTGTCCAAACCAGGATGAAGTGTCACTGAGCTGACGTGAGAACCAAGGGAGTTTCACACCACTGCCCAGTGCTGGGGAACCATCATCTCCCCAGCCCTCCCACTCCAGAATATGCTTTACCGAATTTATTTTTCAATTAACCCTTGCTGTTGGCCAAGAAGAAGAAGAAGACAGATTTTCTGAGATTACACATGAAGACAGAAATGTTAATGTTTCAGCAGCAAAGACCAGCAGTGCAAAATGCCAGCCAGTGCTAATGCAAGGCACTCCTGGATGTATAAGGAAATCAGGAAAGACGACAGCTTCAGTGAAAAATGAAGAAATAAAACAACTTTCCTTGCTGAAAGACCCAAAGCCCCAAAACCAGTCTAAAAAGCTGTGGTTACATAGCGTGGTACATGGTAAGGAAATACGAGGGACACTGGAAGAAGTGATACTGGGATGAAGTAATCAGCCACACCCATAGGAAATGGCCATGTTCCACTTTCTTCCAAATAAACCCAAAACACTTGTAGGGCCTTGTCCAGTTTTTGCTGGTGTCTATGGCCCGGTTACATTGCTGCAAAATAATAATTACCAAAAGAAAACAAAAAGGCAAAAGGTTTAGACTTTCACTGATAGACTTCTGAATACACAGCTGTAGAGGGGAATGTGATGGTGCTTGTGAGCAGCAATATAGGCTAAATGTCTTCCCACTGCAACTCCTTTAACTTCTGTCAGAGAGCACCATCTCCATATCTGTTCTAGTGTGCAAGACCGGGAAATTTATTAAAGCTACGCTTTCTGAGATACAGCCTATGTCAACAGAAAATTCACAAAGCTCAGTATTTTTCAAAAGCTGTAAAAATCAAGTTTGGCTCGTCGCAAATCCTGAAGCTGGAAGAACGGAGAATAATATTTAGTGCAATGACAAAATGCCTAACACAGTCCTAATGAATATATGTTTAAACTCCAAACATCTGTCAGACAGAGTGGTGTGAGTGCTGTGTGTTTTCGTATAGTGCAATTGTAATGAGTCCTGCTCTGGGTGATGCAGAAAAACCTGCAAAGTAGTTGCAATGTGCTCTACTGCTTTTCTGGTTAGAGCTGGCTGGGATCTTTCTTAGCCTATGCTACCCAGGGAAAATCTGCATATTCACGTTCAGCAGATGAAGCATCAAGGGTATGGTTATTTTGTTAAGAAACTGTGGTCATTGAAACACCATCTCTAGAAAACAGACAGCAAATGACCCTTAGGTTCAGATTCATTGCATTTTGTGATTAACCTCCAGGTCTGAGTTTTTCTTACTTTTATTTCTAACATGAGACATATAAATCTAAATTGTAACAGGGCTTAAATGATCAGTAAAGTTGTGTGCATGCAAAACATCAGTTAAATATTTTTAAAGATGTATTTAACTGATAACGTGTGCATTTGAAATTAGCATTGGCCTCATGGATTTTAATGTGGGCTTCCATGTGGGATTTCATGCTAATTCATTAGGTCTCTTTGGACAAGACAGCTTCCTTGCACCTTGAATTCCCTGCCTGTACAATGAAGAGAATGACTGTAGTTAATCTGCTAGGGACTGCCAGTTTGATTAATTATGGTAATACCGCTCCAGCTAGCAGGCACAGAGTCAGCCAGGTGTTGCTGTTTCTTCACACACAGGAGGCACCATGGTTCATCACAGCCTCCCTCACAGAAAAAAGAAGCAGGAGAGGACCCTGCACAACCCTGGAAAGCTTTGAACAAGAGCCCTTGCTCTCGGTCTGGCAGAAGTCACTGCCGTGTTCTCTTGTATTTTCCCTGCAGCGGGCTTGTTGTTATACTGACCAGCCACAGGTTTCAAGAGGCCCCGAACACCTCTGGGTCAGTTATTCAGTGAGTCGTCTTCAGCCTGTGAAAAATCAATCATTGAGCTTAGGAAACTGGGAAGGGAGATAAGGGGATAACATTCCCTTTTTTATATTCACTGGCTTCCCAGGAAAGTGCATCTTGCATTTCAGCCACCTGCAAGGCTTGTGGCTTCTCTGTTTCATTCTCAGAAGTTACATCTGGTTTCTGGTCAAGGCATGGCCCTTCACCTTCCTTTTTTCTTCTGAAATGAAACAAAATATGGACATCTGCAAAGTAAGGAGAACAAAACAACTTCATTCACTTTCAGGGAGATTGAGTGAGGTTTCCCAAGATGTAACAGGATGTGAAAGCAGCAGCAGCACTTCGAGCAGTTCTCCGAGAGCCTCTGCAGCAGCAGCAGCTTATCTTGCTGCAATGCCAGGCTGCCCAGGAACTTCTGTTCATTCAACACGCATCTTCCAATGACATCTTACACCAGTTAATTGCTTTGAAGTTATTGCCTCTGACGTTCAATGTTTGGCAAGGGCTGTCTCATGTGGGGAAAAAAAAAAGTTCCAAAAATCAAAACTGTTTCTTCTTCTGTCCATGCTTGGGATATTTGGAAATTTCACAATGTCAATTCCCAAATTTCACTCACATTTCCCTCACCTTCCTGAGCAGCTAACTTTACTCCAGACCTCAGATACAGTAGATTCAGCTCACATCCTGACATCCACTCATCCTAATGTTGTGTTGGTGGCAGTGTTGTGACAGCTGTTCCTTGGGTCAGGACCGGCTGGCTGGAGAGAGCAGGGGGATGAGATAAATACAACAAAAGGCTGTTGTGACACCAACCTTGTACAAAGGAAATTAGGGATTGTGTTTCAAATACTACTAAATCATGATGGCTCTCCAATGTACATACAAATGCTTACTGTTTGAAAACCATGATTTTCTACTTGCACTGCTTTGCATTTTCTAAACTTTTTATCAAGCCCTGGCTAAAAGTCTCTAACTGCAAGTAACTTTGCATTCCCTCTCCGGTGTCAGAAGTGAAAATGCCTTCCATGAACACAGGCCTCCAGACTGCAATGTTTGGCCAAGCTGTGGTGCCTTTGGGTGCCTGACGCACACTGATGTCCTGCAGCATTAGCAATGTTAGCTTATTACGGGTGAACTCACAGGCTTAGCTGGATAGGGTTTCTGCAGAGCCCCAGCCAAAAAAAATAAAAAACCCAGCTCTTTTCTCTCTGAAACACATGATAAATAGAAAAATAAATCACTTCCCCATAATGGCACCTGGTTTATTAAAAGCTGGATTTGAGTCTCACGGTTTGCTTTTCAAGCTGACCAGCTTCAGCACATACTGTTTGCTGTAGCTGACAATAGGTGCCTCGAGCTCCGTGCCTCCAGAGGTCGATGCGCTCCTCAGTGACCTTGTTCTGCAGATTAAGTAAGGTCAGCCCAGAAATGTCATGAGTCCAGAAGTGTTTCATAAGATTCAAGTGAGAAAATGCAGCTCAGGACCCATATTCCTGCCTTGGCTTGGTCAAGACTGGGCTGCAGGCTCTGGAAAGCTTATCTGCTGATGTCAAGAGTGATTTAACATGTGACAGTGCATGGAAACTGGCTGTGTAAGCTGTTGCAACATACAGTAAGAGCAGCAAAGGCAGCAAGAGTGCTACAAGCACTTTACTACCACAGTAGTTCACGCTGAAGAAAATCCCCACAAAAAGCACTTATAGCCATCCTCTGGCAGAGGTTGGTTAATAAGATGGATAGTAAGCGGGATAACTGGAGGTTCCCTAAGGGAGCTGTGGAGGTTCCCATGCACCAGAGATAAAGCTGGGTGTGAGCAGGAGCCAGGAAAAAATAGGAAGGTGATGTAAAACAGAGGAGAATCCACATTTTCCGTGACCTGAGCACTTTCCCCAGAGGAGAAGAGAGCAGAAATCAGATGCAGGTTTGCTGTTTCTTCTCTGGGTTAAAGAAGGGATTAATCACAAGGGGAAAATGCTTTGTAATACTGTGACTCAGCAAAAAACAGTACTTGCTTGGAAGCAGCTGGAGGACACAGCCAGGACACAGCAGTGAGTCATGGAAACCTGGGATTTGGGCTGCTGCCTTCACCCTTCCCTCCAGTCTTCAGTCAACAATCTGAGCAACTGAGAATAAGGGGATCACTTCTGAAGAGATACCTCATGTTGCCTTGTGTAGCCCGCATGGATTTAGACTGTACAGCACAAAGAGAACTACAGGCAACATTATTACCCTTTTTCTGAAGTGCTTTTGGGCACTGCTCTTTCTACGGCAGCTCCTGTGGCATGGTCCTAGCAAAACAGGATGGTGAAACACAGATAAGCCCTCCAGCATGTACAGTAGTCTAAATTCATAGTAACACAGACCTGCATCACCACCTTGTTCACAGGAAAAAAAAAAAAAGTGAGGAAGAATACCTCGTATCACCTCAGACCTATACTCTGTGGTGGTTTTAGGGGAAGTTCCCTCAGAAAAGAGGATATACTTTCTAATAAATCATGTGTTAGGTTTTCTGAGAACCACTGCAAGGGTGTTGCTACAATGCAGTGTGTTTCCAAGATGGTCACCCTACATGACCTTTCATCTCATGGAGTCAAAAGAAGATAGGAATAAGTCTCATGCCCAAGAAAGACACTGAAAGGGTAGGATGCAATCCAACAGCTCTCTCCGGTCTGATTTAATTAAATGGTGCTGAAGACCAATGAATGGTGTCTGAGTACCTGAGGACTAAGTCAGAACATGACTTAAAGGAGGTTTTCAGACTTCTGGGCCATCCTGCTCACCTTTTAGAAAATGTTATTTTTTCTTAAACCCTTCAGATGGACCTACATGGTGTTTTTCTTTTCACTATTTGATGTGACATGACAGTCTGGAGCCTCCAGCCAAAAGTAAATCTCACAGTCAGTGGAGGTCTATAACTCACTGGGAAGCTGTCTTTTCTCCCTGGATTTTATAACCCAAGATACAGACAGTAGGCAGCAGATAAATTGGAAAGGAAAGCTAGGTAAAATAAATAGCCTAAATAGAACCTAAATAAAATTAAATAGCAGACAAGGGAAAGGTGACACACGGTGACAGTGAAGGCAGATGTGATTACATGACCTAGTTAGCACAGAGACCTGGGTAATTGCAAGCTGTTTCTGGATCATTTGTGTGGCAGACAGTATGAAAAGGTAGGACCTGGTGAAGATAAAATACTGGTCTCATGAATTTGAAATAGTGCAATATGCAAAACTGTGAGCGTTTTTTTTACTGGATGGATAAATGGATTTACTACAAGTCCATAAAACTCAAGCTGGGATCTGCAACATTATTTTCATCAGTCATGGCAAACAATCACTCTTTCCTTGTCTCTGTTCTTCTCTTCTAAGCCTCATTGCTCAGCACTCTGACCTCTTTGGAAAGATTAAAATGAGCAATGCTGGTGGGATTTTTTCCCTAAATTTCTGCTGACAAACCCTGGTGACATGTTAGAATGCACTGTTGCTGTTGGGCCCCTGCCAGAGGATAAGCTAAGAAACCGGCTGCGGGAAGCATTACAAGTCCTTACAGCTGAAACTACAGGAGAGTTAAATTCAACTTTGCAATCATTAGGCATGATTGCATGCTCACAGATGTAGCTAGGTCAGGCTCCTGGCTCAGGCTCTGGTTTCTGTCCTGCCTGAGGAGCACAGTTGTCAGGCCAGGCAGCCAGAGGTCATCCAAGGACCACTGTGACTTCACTGGTGTCTCTCCTGGGGACAGCTGTGCATGTGAGCTCAAAGCTGCCCATATCTCCTCCTCCTAGGAATCCTTTCTGAAAAGTAGCCCTCTCTTAAAACAGAAGCTACAGCTTACCATGTGTTAAGGAAGGGTCTATATAAAAAAAAAAAAATATAGCAATAATCCCTCCAGTCCCACGTTGCTTAGTACCATCCCTGTTCATCTTCTTCCCTCTCCCTTTTGCCCCCTCTCCATCAGCGGCACAGGCACGAACCAGATCTGGAAACTGTTTCATCTGAAATCCGTATCTCACCACGTGTTTCTGTTTGTTAAGAGGTTTCTGTTAAGTTGAATGCACATCAAAATTCAGTCTAAGGAAAAACTTACAAGACTATTCACCAGTCTGCTGACCCACTTGCATTGCCATTCCTTTGCTTTTGTTCAAAAGTGCACAACTGCTCCCCAAAACTTCAAAACAAACTTCAAGAAAATGCCAAGGGGACATTAAGAAAACCTGAACATCTCTACACAGAATTTTGTTTGCTTGCCATTTGAAATTCACATCCCTGCATAGTTTTCTCTCTGTCACCAAGGCCAGTGTATGCAGTATATCTTCACAGGCTTCACTGATGCAAGTGGCTACTCATAAACTCTGAGAAATGTGCCAGGCTGGAAGAAAAAACTGAAAAAACACCTCAGAGGCTGCTGGGCTGTAACAGGGCGACAAGGAACTGAAGTTACACCAGATGTCCCAAATACCTCTACTCATTTCATATCACAATTTGATGTGAGAGTCAATCCTTTGAGGTTTTTCCTAAGCACAGTATCAGCTCCTGGAGAACAAGTTTGTGGTCCAGTGAGGGAGGGACATAGACAGAAAGGCACAACAGTAAAGCAGGAAAGCCATAATGCTCAGGCATTAAAAGGACAAAATCTGGTGAGATTACGCTCCCAGTCAGCTCCGAGTCTCCTCCTGAGGGCAGATCACCCACACTTTTAGACAAGTCTCTCATCATCTCTTCTATGAAGTTTGTGATGTTTATGAAGTTGTGCCAAGGAGAGTACTAAGGAGAACTGGGCTCTTAATGCCAGGAACACGGCAGCAGCCTGGAGAGGAGTAAAGGAAGCATCCTGGCTTCAGAAATTTGACCAAGAACAGTTATAACACCCATGGAAGATGTTATTATTATTTATGCTTTTGAAAATCTCTCCCTACTCATTTACAAACTCCCAAACACACTAGTAACATCACTGAATGGAGAATCCCAGACTCCCTCACATAACCAAGGACACCGAATGCAGCTGAAAAGCCAAATTATACTTTTCTTGAGAAATTCTTCATTCCTGAAAGTTATATAACTATCATTAATCCTTACCATGTATTAGTACTGATGAATGGCAGAAAGACCAAAGAAACATTTGAGATTTTATGGAGCAAAACCCAGCAACACTAGAATGATGCCAGCAAAGATGTTTCCTCAGTTGAAGTCCTTAAGCTTGCTTGACAGGGCGTTTAACTTTGCTGTGTCAAAGTTAAATTTTTTGTTTTGAAATAAAATAGGAAATCCAGTTGCCTTGTGTTTTCCTCCTTAGGAAATTTATTTTCTGGATGTATGACTACAAGCACGCTGAAGGCAAGCATTTCTTTACAGTCTCCTTTACTTTAAAGCCTCATGAGCTCAGTACTTCATTTAGAGTTCCAGTATGAGTGGTACCATTATTAGAGGATTATTAGCTTCAGATTCCTAAAGGCTGATTGGATTTTAAATATAACAATAATAACAATAACAATGATGATGACATTGTCAAGCCTTGTGTTGATAGATAGGATCTTGAAAAGCAGCTTTATATACCCTAGAGACTCAAACCCAGAGTAAAGCAAACGTAGGAAGAAACAAATACTTAGCATATATTTAGCCTCTTGCCCTATGGAATGCTTGTTTAATGCATGGTGTGTAAGAGTGGCAATGCTGTTACTGTATCCTTCCCACAGGATTCATGCAGTGAAGCCACCTGCAGTACAGAACATAAGTTGACAAATGGGATTAGCTAATTGAGTTCCCTTCTTTAAGAGGCTGGGAAATAGAGCAGAGAGGTGGTGAGTTTGTCTGAGGAAGCCTGAGAGAAGGGGGAGAGAAATGAGGTGAGGATCCTTTCACTCTTCCCATCTTTAGGCAGAGTCCTCCCCTGGCAGCCCCCTTCAGCAGCACTGTGTGGCCTGGCACCCAGGCTGGTGCAAAAGCCTGCACTTCCACTACCATTTCTTCCTAGGGGATGGGGAGGGTATTTTTCTTTCCATTTTGGAGCAGTAGTAAAGACAGCATTTCCTTAGCTGATTTGCACTGTGGTTCCTGTATGTTATTTGTATTGTTGAGACCAAAGGAGAAAGCAATGAAAATGTTCACCAAGGTAAGAGCCAATCAATGCAGGGAGTGAAACAGATCTTTTTTGTGGAGTGAGCCATGGAGGGATATGTTTCAACAACTCTAAGAAAGTCTGGGAAATAGTTCCTGTAAACTTGCCTGTTAGGACAGCAAAAATGGAAGAAAGATATAGCATTTTAAAATGGGAAAACTTTAGCTACTTCACTTGCCAAGTTCCTCTTTTCTAAAACTACGTAAACAGCCAGGCCAAAATGAGAATAGGGTTTGACTGAGTTGTTTGGAGGGATTTTTTTTTTTCATTTTGTTTTTAAAGTATGCATTAAATTATATGTTTAGATGAAGTGAAAAGAATAATATGTAACACTTGTGCTCTAAAAACACGCACATAAAATACAAGTGAGTTTGTTTCGGGTTTTGCTTTTCTAGGACGGGGGCCTGGAAATTGCGTTTTCTTTTCTCAGAAGACTTAGAAAGCAATTCACATTCCAAAAGCAGTTACCAGCTACAGTTTATCCTGTCTGTTTTTCAAGATAATATGAAAAATACATTTTTAAACAGCAGAAATAATTTACCAGCACTAACCATTTAATTGCCAGACACAATCCATAAGCTGGTAACACTATTGTGAAGTCTGTAAAATGGCCAACATGAAAAATGAAGTAGTAGGTGTCTCATTTAGCTTACAGCTGTTCTGCATTCTTATCAAGCAGTATTCTGTGTCAAAGAATGACAGTTTTAATTTCCTTTGCTGATTGCTCTGTTTAGATCAGTTTGACGCAGATTATTGCTTTTACAAGAATGTAGTTCAGCTGGAGGGCAAACATCTCTCCTAGTAATTTGTCTTTTTTTTTTTCTGTTCTTCCTTCACTGTGTGTAGTGGAGGTGCAAAGCCAACTTGTATAACTTAATTTTAAAATAACTAATTTAAACCCATCTTTTTTTTTTTTTTTTTTTTCATTCAGGTGTAAAATCAGGTCCCTACATTACAGGGCTGTAATCCTAGCTTAGTTGGGAGATAATGGTTTCATGAGGTAATAAATGAAATGGTGACTGGACCAAGCAGGATCAAGAAAACATTTAAAGCGTGGATCTTGGGCATACACTTTAATTTCTTATGAATGTAATTGTTGTCTTGAATGGAGGCAGCTGAAGCACAAGCATCCCTGACCTTAAGCCTATGAAGTCTGCGCTTGCTGGATCCTATGCTTACAACCTAGGTAATTACACTGAAGTGACTGGTGTTTCTGTCATAACATCTGTCACCCAGAAATTGACACAGCAAAATCTGACCCGGAAGCTGCAACACCCTTTGAAACTTCCACACCTGGCAGCATATCCTTGACTGACCCCTTTTACAAAGGGATTTTGGTAAAGACCTTGTTCACTATGTTCCATCTCAGACCAGACTCCTGAAAAGACCCTGTGCAGCCAGGTGATTCCAGCATTTCAAGCCCCACACCATCCCCTGCCTTCTTGTGCAGTGAGACCATCCTGCATCCATTATCACATACACTCTGAGAGCTGGTCAAAGCAGAAGAAAGGACCAACCTACCACAGAAACACCGCTGGTGTTTCTCCAAGAAAAATATGGCCTTTGACTTCTTCGGTGCAAGCACGGGATCATGCAATGGAGGATGCATCTGGCACATTAGGTGATGTGACTACACCTCTGCTGGGTTGCAAGAGAAGGGCAGGTCCCAGCACCGGGTTGCAAACATGGACTGTGCCTTCTGGTGGTGTGCCTGGGCTATGGGTCCTTGCTAGACCACACCCTTTGGCTGCTGCGAAGTGCCACAGCTCCATTTGGCACAAGCAGTCAGCAGAACAGGGAAAGGCTGTGGAAGTGCATAGCAAAGGTGGAAAATAAAGTCTGGTTTGGGGTGATTACAAAGTATGTGCCAAACAAGTCAGGTTATCAATCGGTGCAGAAGATGGGCTCAGCAACTTCATGCCCAGGCTTTCCCATTTCTTAGACAGTTTGACAAGGATTTGTTTGCTCTAATTTAGGTGCCAGGAACTTTTCCAAATATCTACTGCTACAACTTTGCTAGAGGATTAAGTGTGTCTAAAACCATTTCCAGGCACTGGAGCCCATTGTTAAACCATCTCACCTTCCAAAATAGGATGAATGCTCACTAACTGTCAGGAGTGGTCACTGGTTGTTCCTAACCTTCAAACCATGCCCAAAAACTGTTTTGGAGAGTGATAGTTTCCCTAGCCTGGAGTGAGGCCAGGTGTATTTTAAGGACTGAATAACATAGATGCCTGAGTCTCCTTGCCCAGGGAAATTCTGGCGGCCTCTGTCATCTTCACTAGTAGAGAGACAGCCTGCCATTGATTTATTTCACTGATTCTTCTCCTTCCCTCAGTATTCACACCAGCCACATTAGTAGGCAACTACACTCAGACAACTTCAGGTCTCTCAGTACATCTGCTCTGACAACTTAGGTAATTACTCTACACATAAGTCCTTCCTGATGTCATTTCTAAACATACCTGTGTAAATACTGCCCTCACTGTCAAAGGCATCAGGCTTAGATGCATTCAGATTATCCTCCTATGTGAGCTGCCTGGAACCTGGCTTTTTCTTGAAGCTGTTTCATAATTTATCAATATTAAACTCTGATCCCACCACATTGGCACCATCTCTTGAGTGATCATTTATTTCACCGTTTCCTTTGAGATGCAATCAGACAACACAAAAAAATAAATCACAGCCATCAAGTCCTTTCAATCTGTGGCCTAACTATTGTTTGGTATCAACCTAAAACAGCTGTTGAAGCTCTCTGCAAGCACATCTGTAAGTTAGTTATTCTTCTGGGGAAAACAGGGCCATGTGTACCAGCCACCACTGTGATGTTCTCACTGAAGTACTTGCATGTAGACAGCAGAGTCCTGAACATCTGGCAAATTACTCCTTCTCCTGAAGCAATGTTGATCTCTCCCAAAAATGAATGCATGTCAGAAAGACAAATGCTACCTGTAGCAATTACCCTGTTTGTTAGATGTGTCTGATGTTCCTGAGTTCCATCCACTATGTAGCCCACATGAGGCTGGTGACTCTGCCAATGGCTGACTCTTCATATAGTGCTTGGATGAAGCCTCCCCATCCCTGTGAGCTCTCTTCCAACCTGATCCTCAGCATCCCTTCCCCTTTGCTGCCTCTGCGATCACTGAGTTCAGACCAAACACATTCCTCTCTCTTCCTCTCCACAGAGGACTGTGCACCAGCAGTGATCCTTAACTCCTGAGTCGGCACTAGCCTTTGCAAGGCAGTTGTAGTCAGGCCCAGCACTGGATTTAAGCCCCTGTAGAAGAGTCCTTGGCATTCTGGAGGTAGTACAGCTTTCACTTTTTTTGGGGGTATGCTGCAGCAGCATTGTCTTTAAAATATATTGCATCCTTCACTAAGATGGACAAGCCACAGACAGAGGGTGTGGGGGTAGAGAAGGACAGCCAGTCTGCCTGGAAAAGGTGGATTAAATATGAAAAGCTCTTTGGGATCCAAAGCAGGAGATAGAAGCAGAGACCACACCACAGGAGACGGATCCAGGGACCACTTGCAACTGAGTGCTCCAAAATCTGAAAGAAGATACTGGAACGGGCAGTAGCAAGGATGTATTCAAGAGCTGATTCTCAAAGACCAGAAGATTCAGAAGAGGACACATAGAAAAAGCTTTTAGTCACTCGGAGTGTCAATCCCACTATATGATAATTGTGGTGAGAAAGACATATCTTGACAGGAAATGTGTACGATTGTAAAGACATTATCAGAGGGAAACATCTGCAGCTGACTGAGGTTTTTGCTTATGAGACAGCTACTCTGTGTTGGCCATAGTGGAAAAGGGAAAAAAGGTGTGTGAGAGAAGTGGAAGAAAGCATTTGAGAATTCCTTTTCTGTACAAGCACGGACACATTTCAGTTTTCTCTTGGCCCCTCCTGCAGTGTCCAACTGCCAAGGCAGCATACTTCTCTTCTGCCGTGTCCTTGGATGTCAGGCAATCCAACCGAAAGTGCCTGATGCCTTCCCCAGAATGACGTGTCTTCCTTCAGCATATGCGTAACTGCCCTGGGTCTCTGAGCCAGCCCATGTGCCACAGTCTGCCTCTGGGCTATGAACACAGGGCATTTCCAAACCATTGAAAGATTTTTTTCCTGGGGAGGTTTTTGTTTCAGTGCTCAGACCCGTGTCCCTGCTCACGACTGTCCTGGGAGAGCAGGGCATCTGCCACCTCAGCAAGCAGACCCCTATACACAGACACACATACACATTGTTTATGCAGAGCCCGGGTTGCAGGCTGTGAGCAGCAATACTGGTGTGTGCACTGCAAGCACCATGGGCCACTCTGAGCCACCCAGGCAATGGAGACAGTCACCTGGGAGGCTGCAGACTGCAGGGTAGAAGGAGGCAGAAAACCATGCCCTGCCTCTCAGTGCAAGGTTGAAGCACTGGCTCCACATGCGAAAAATCAGAGAAAAGCTACAGTGAGAGGGTGCAGGATGGTACAGGTCTTGCGTGTATAGCTGTCTTGCACCTCGCAGATGCTGAGACTTGCAGCTTTTTAGGGTACATCCTATTGGCCATACCAGGAGAACTGCACCATGACTCAGTGAAGGTTTATACTTATATTTTGGATACATAGCTTAGGGCGAGCTGAGCCTCAGTTGCTGGAAATCACGCAACTCTGTGTACTTCTGTAGCATGAGAAACAACAGCTATAGATCAATCTACAGATTACTGAAAGCATATGAACTTTTTCCTTTCAGATACAAACAAAAGCAGTGAATGAGATAGTCTTTCATATAAAAATATCTTTTAAATAGTCAGTTTTCCCCTTTCATGTCTATTTTTTGCCTGCCACTTCAATGTAAAAAAAGAACTATTTTAAAAAATATGTTTTCCTGGGCATCCAATTATAATATTTCTATTGAGCTAACTAAAGGATCAGCCTGGTCCTTGTACATGTGTTTCTATGTTAACAGTAGGTCTACTGGACTAAGAGCCAAATGGCCTGCATTTATTTCAGTGGAATGACAGAAAACTGAGTTACAAACACAAAAAGGATCTTTTCCTGCTAGTCTTTCTCAGAGGTAAGCCTCATGTATCAGCTGCCACTTCCCCCTAAAGACAGTCCTACCAACTCAAGTGTGGGCTCACTCGGGAAGACAAGGAATTAGGGAGAGAAAGATGAGTCAAATTGTTTTTGCTGACTCTGCCATGGCTAGTGCCCCATCTTTCATAAGCTCTGTAATTCAATTATTCAAAAATCAAAGCCAGGTTAAGTTTGCTTCTTCATTTCATTTCACTTTCTAAATGATTCAGGAGAGACTGTGCCATTTTTAGCAAATCTGTACTTGTCCTGGCCTACTCTTTCTCCTTTTTCCCTTTAATACTCTTTTGATTGTTTCTTTTTCCCCCCACTCCTTTTCTATATCCTCTGTTTGCCTCTGCTGTACTCTTTTTCATTGAAAAATAAGATTTTCCCCAAATCTCAGCACTTTTTGTTCACTACTTGGCCATTCTCAGCTCTCCTGCAGAACACCCTGAATCTTGTGAAAACTATTGAGGAAACGAGTGATAAAGACAACCAATCCATTTTTTCCCTCAGTCCTCTCTATCAAAACATGCTTAGAAGGCACCATTGTTGCTGCTAAGCTGTGAGACCCAAATCCTAAAAGAGATGGCAAGACATGTTCTGTCTTGTCCCTACGAGTCTTCCCTGTAAGGCTGACAGCACAGAAACAACAGCCTGATCCTCGGGTGTCTTTTCTGCCTACCATCAACATACACAAAATAATCCTGTTGGAAAGGTCTCGCCTTAACAGTATTTTGGGTTTTGAGAGGTTTTCTTTTCTTTCCTTTTGCTTCTCACTAATATGCTGTGAAAGTTGCCTGACAGCTTCTTCGTTCTAATGGAGCATGGGATCCTGAATGGTGGAAGGCACCTCTGGAGGTCATCTAGGCAACCCCCTTACTTAAACTTCCAGTTCAAAGCTGAATCAAGTTGCTTAGTTGTCCAATCAAGCTTTGCACACCTGCAAGGATAGAGATTCAGCAGTCTCTCTGGGCACCTGTCCCCATGCTTGACCAATCTCACTGCAAAACTTTTTTTTCTCGTTAGGAAATTTGCTCCATGGTTAAGAAGCACCTTCTCATTTGAAACACACTTTTCTATTCACAGCTAGATTAGATCCATGTGTTCATTAGTGTCCTCTCTGGTATTTGCACTGCTGACAGGAAGCAGCCTTGGTTCCCTCTAAAGGGTTTGTTTTGATAGGCTAAACTAAGCATCCACTTCCCAGCACAAAGCTCTCCATCCATCTGACCACTCTGGGCACATTTCCGCCTCAGTCCATCTTTGTTTTACATAGGAGATCAGAAGCATGAACAATATTTAAATGAAATCTCACAGACATCTTTGAATCAGGGCAGTAAGCTTCCCTCTTTTCTGGTGGATATACCTCACCAGACCACCCTAAGACCACATTAGCAGCACACCTACCATGAACAGCAGGGTCCTTCCCCTCCATAGCTATTTGCATCCAGCACATTCATTGCCATTGCAGCACCCAGCTCATTAATTCCTTTCTCAACATGTACTAACACTCAGCAGTGCCCTCTTACTTTTAGCAGGCTCTGTGCACACCTAATCCCTGTTTTCTCACAGCTCCTTCATCACTGCACCCCACAAGACTCCATTAAAAAAGGTTTAACTGAAATTCCCAGGAAAGTAACACGTATTTCCTTTGCGTAGAAAATAGTTTCTCAAAGAGTCTAATAGCCTGGCACAACCCAACGTTGTAAAGTCATGTTTCATTTCATCCTGTTCACCTCACAACCTCTATTTGCCCTTTCATTCAAAATTTTCTTGAGATCTTTGCATACTATTGTAGCCAACCACTTCAGACTGGAGGTCACCTCCTCTCTCCACCTTCTTAAATAAAGGGCCCTGGTTTGCTTTTCCTCATGTGTGTGTTATCACTCTCATCCAAGAGGTCTGAAACTAAGAATATCTGCTAGCAAGGCTGTGCTTCCATGTACCAATTCCTTCAAAATTCATAGGCACACTTCGCCCCACAATAATCCAGGAGTTTTCTGGAAAAATGCTAGAGTCACGGTATCTTCAACAGTGGAAGGGGCAGAAAAAGGATGACGTGCTTAAGATCCAAAATGATTTATTATCATCCCAAAAGTGTGCAAAAAGACAAACTGAGCAATAGCTGGCAGTATGGTCATAGTTGCAGAGGTTAGCAATTTCTTCAACTCTATCTCTATTGTCAGGGTTTATCTGTTGGGTCACAGGGATCCAAAATGCTGCCATAGCTCTGCAGTTTCTTTTCTGGAGTTACTAGGTGAAAAAACAGTGAGGAGAAGAGATGAAATCATGGATGAGGAGTTAGCTACCAGTAGGTGAGAGTTTAGTTTCCTTCTAATCTCTTTCTTTGTTGAGACATGTCCCTTTATCCCAGTTGTGTTATCATTTTCAATCAGCATTCTCAGCAAAATTCTCAGTTACCAGCACTGCTATTATAGTACTATTAGATAAAATAGTTTTGCAATATGGGGAATATAAAGATGATGGATTTTGTTGGCCTCCTTTCAATCCTCTTGAACTCTTCTTCAACACTCTTGAAGTGGCAAAAAACCCTTGGTACAAGAGGTGCTTGTACAAGAAAATCTTTTCTCCAGTAACCTTTAAGAAATCTACATTGTAGAAATAGATTTTTAAAAAAATTTTAATGTGATACTCCACATTTTAAGTTTCACTTTCTAAGTTGAAATACAGTTGTGAATAAAATCCCTGATCCTCTGCTCAAAGTGTACTATAAATGTCCTACCACATGTTAAGTGGAAATTCTGAAATTTCATCCTACAAATTTAAGCCAGACTCTTTCATCTGCTAAAGCCCTTACATAACCATCATTAAAAAGGCTCTGAAACATCACACAAGAAAAAAACACCAACAATAACCCCAACCTTCTGTTGCAGCTCAATGGTAAGAACACCAAGCTTAAAAGCTAAATCTTGTGGGCGCTGCTATTTAGTTAGGAGAAATGGTGCCTGCATGGTATGAATTGTCAAAAATTAGATTTACCAATACTGTAAACTATCTGTAATAAATAAAATGCAGAAGACTGGAAAGTCGGAAGTCAGCAGGGAGAAATGACGCAAATCACACGAATGCGAATGGTTATTTGTAATAGGATAAGACTACATTATTTACATAAAGCTGACTATTTACTATGCCTAAGAGTGACGTTTTATGCCAGGATATCACATGTCTTTTTCTCCTGGTGCTCTCTTGCTTTAATTTAATTTCAGGAAACATTTAACATATTACTGCCATGTTGCATAAAATTCTGCCTGAGAGAAAGGTAACTCCATCTGCCTGGTGAGAAATGTGCGCTGAAACTGAAGGCTTCAGACATCATACCTCAAAAAGGGCTTGGTCCAGCAGATATCCTCATCTGTTTTGCTACTGTGTGGGCATCACGTCACCACCAGTGTCAACAAGGTTACTCAGAGACATGGGGATAAGCACCTATTTGCAGATCTTCCACATCTAAGACAACACTGTGAAAGAAGCTGGAGAAATGGAAATGTGAACAAGAGACACTTAAATATCTCATGTTAGCATTCACAACACAACCCTTTGGTGAACGTTCAAGAAAAATTCCAGGCCGTGTGGAGTGCCTGAGGCTGTCACATGGCTCCTTTCAGAGCCAAGGCTAAAATTTACATTGCAGATCATCCCTCTACCAGAGTTTCTCCACTACAAAGTGAAGCATGATCATAGTTTCTGACTGCCCCACAGCAAGGAGAGGAGCCAATTCCTCATTATTCCTCCTTGCTCTGGGTCTGTAAAACACTATGTTGAGTTCTGGCAGCTTTGCTGTGAATCAGGTGGAGGAAGCTTGAACCCAAGGGGTGGGAATGCCCCCGGATGGCTAACAGTTCCAGCTCCCTCTCACTCCTGTCACTGTCAGTATAGCTGACATTTAGTACAGCTGGCTTTACTGCAGCATAGTATAGTATAGTATAGTATAGTATAGTATAGTATAGTATAGTATAGTATAGTATAGTATAGTATAGTATAGTATTAGTACAAATCACAGAATCATAGGGTGCCTTGTCAGGCACTGGAACAGGCTGCCCAGGGAAGTGATTGACTCACCATTCCTGCAGATATTTAAATTATGTGTAGATGTGGTGCTTAGGGACACTGTTTAGTGGTGGACTTGCCCATGTGTTAGGTTAAGAGTTGGACTTAATGATCTTAAAGGTCTTTTCTGACCAGAATGATTCTTTGGTTCTATGATTCTATGTCACCTAATATACAATAAGTCTCTAAACAGCCACCTCTTCAAATGTGGCCAAATTTAGCACAAAACCAAAAAATTCTAGGCTCTCGTTTCTAATGTATTTCCTGATCAAGACAAGAAAGCTGAGCAGCTATTGCAGCTGTCCTACAATTTGGAGAAGCTTCTGATTTTTTAGAGCATTCCCAGCTAAAAAATAATATTTTCTATTTCATGTAAATAAATTCTGATCTACTAAACCCATTGCAGATCTGAAGGGAAGAAAACGAATGTGATGCAAATCTGTCACTGATATTTCTTCTGCAAGGCTGCAGAGTAGCCCTGGCTTGTAGTAGTGTAACACAACAATGCTTTTCATGTGACCCTTTCTTCTGGATACACTCTTGCTTGAGAATGGCAGGTTAAAAGTCCTAAAGCAAGAGACAAAAGAGAAAAATAAAATAGTAAAGAGCAGCAGAAGAATAAAGACCTGCACAAACTGTTTCAAAGGACTTTGCCAGTGCTTTACCAAGAAAAAAATATCCTCTGATGCTGAGTGAGAAAAAGGCATTCCATTATTTTTTTCAGTCCAGGCCAAAATTAGGGCTACCTGAAATTGTCTATACTCTATAGTGTGATGCTGTAGAAACACCAAAAAGAAGCCTATCACATGCACAAAGGCACACCTTGGGCAACAGCTGATTTAGGGAAAGACGTTTTGGTGAAAGAGAACCTAAGTACATGGGAGTTTTGTGGATATAAAAAGTGTATATATCAACAGGGAATTAAGAGCAAACTTCAAGAGCACCAAGGGACATTGCACTGTGGAATTACAGGTTTCTACAGATGTCAGGAGGAGCCAGTCAGGAAAAGGTCCTTGCTGTTTCAACATTTTCTTTCAAATTAAAATATAAATTGTCTATTTCAAAATCTTTGGAAAAAAAGGTGTTGCTCTGGCAGGGTGCCACAGAAAGTGTATTTCAAAACAAAAAGCTTGTCACTCCAGAAAACCTGGGATTTAATTTTGGAATAATGAAATGTCATGGCCCCATTGTGTACTTTGTGACATTTAACCATTATGCTCTTCTTGTTACTCCAGGCTATGTCAAGATTACTAGTGCTTCAGGGGCTAACTAAAAGAAAGAAGTGGTAGAACAGGCAGAGTGACTTCATCCCCTGGCAATGGAGTGTCCTGCATCAGTGGTAAGCAAAGGATTTCAAGCACTTGTCATCTAAGGTTTGGGACCAATAGTTTCTCCTTTTTTAATATGATCTGACTTCTTCCTTATGGTAGCTCAAAAAATTAGATACATTTCTCACTGGGCTAGCCTTTGTTCAGTGGTACTAAGTTAAGAAAAATTTTCTCAAAGCATGATGAGAAGGAGCTGAGGCTCAGAAGAGGATGAACAAATCGTACCGAAAGTAGGAGGGAAGGTAGAACCATTTCCCACTTTATTCATTTGTCTGTCTTTCCTTTTACATACAAGACAGTGCTAGATTTATTATGAATTCAATAGAAATGTTGCAATTGAGTTCACCCTTTTACAGTAATTTTACCATAGCACTGAGAAAGTTTTAAAACAGCTTTCCCTCTGTTTGACAATTATCTTTCCCTTTTGAGAAGCTGTTCTTTTCCTTACCCCTGTGACTCGTTCTCTGAAACAATATATAAAAATTTGCTCAATACAGACACACTAAGGAAGCTATGAAACATGAAACAAAAAGTAATGGAATTTTAGAGATGTTAAAGGAGCCTCCCATGCATTTCTTAGCATCGTTAGAAGCCAGAAAACTTTAGCTTTGATTTGATGACTGTTTGCAGGCTTTTGCAGAGGTTCTTGGTAGACCCAAGAGCATTGGATGCTCTGGCTACACCATCTGTCTGCACACCAAGGCTCCTTCCAAAATTTCTGCTTTCCAGAGGTTAGAAGCTCAGGAAATTTGCAATCTAAAAGAGTCTAGCAACCCCATCACATTGCTTAGTAGAAAAAATTGATAGCTGTGCACCTACCTATTTGGATGGCAAAGCATGCACCGGCAGTGGTCCATGGCTGCAAAACTCTTCAGCTTGACTCTCTTTGCTGTTCCGTCAGGAAAGAGGAGCCCTGTCAAAATCAGTGGAGTTGTAACAGCACAAAACATGTGCAATGGCTTTCCGTGGGTAAGGAGGTAGGGCTGGCTAAAAAGACCATTCAGGGAACACCAAATACGGTCAAATTATAATCTGAAGCTGGAAGCAGGTTGGGAGACAAAGTCCACATGAATTCAAATTGAATTTAGCTACTAGCTTTGTCTGTTAATAAAAAGTTATCACCAATCAAAGTCTTAAACTTCCTCTTTTCATAATCAGGTTTCAAGACTACGTGCTGCTTTGGAGATGTGAGAGGTGAATATTATTTTGAGATGTGGTAAAATATTTTTCATTATCAACACAAAGCCACAGGGGTTTTAATTCTTTGTTATTGGTACAGTCCTAGGAGTCAGGCATTGCAGCTGGCTCCATCACATTGACACAAGTGCTCCAGCAGACATGCAGTGCCTCAGATAATTGAATGGATTCTGATGAAAACCAGTTATTATTAAATTCCTTTGGTGACTTAGTTTCCAACTAGATCTTCTCCCCAGTCTGACACAGCTGCTCAGATGCCAGCCCTGACACACATGGGAGGTGGTGAGAAAAAGTGACTCATGATGGAAGCCAAGTTACAGACTGACAGTAACACTCTTTTTGGTAGCACCTTTCCCGCATTGATATCAGCTCATTACAGTTGTGGAACCATGTGCTAAATACCGGGAAGAAAGCAGCAGATTTCACTAAATAGGCATGTGACACCTGGGGTAAACGGGAGACAAAGCATGTAGCTCATAACTGCTACCCAATCTCCAATAATATCTTCTATATCACTTTTAAAAATTCCTTTTTAAAATATAAATTGGTAGAATATAAAACTTTAGAAAGTAGCAATATGTAAAAAAATGTATAAAATATGCAACTTTACACCAGAAATATGACATAGACTGTTAAAAGCACGTAACAAAAATGCTGTTAAATGAAACATAGAAGTGTAATTTATCTTTTCTTAAAAGTGTCTGTAATTCTCACCAAAGTCTTTGCTCTCTCTTTGTTTGCCAAGAGTTTCTGTATTCACAGGGAACACAGGATACTCTTCACTGCATTCGCATAGGCATATTTTGAAAGACTAAGCATTTCATCCTGACAAGTCCAGATAAGCCATATCAGAAAAAGCTAGACCATAGACAACCCAAGATTTGAGTATTACAAATAACCATAAAGAAACAAGGTAAGAGCAGCAGGGAGTGACACAGCAGAGCTGAAGTACAAAGGGAGTTACACAAACTGTCCCCTCTCCATTGCCCCATGTAGCTTCCAGCACAGGGAAGAGACAGGGGGTTTTCATATCAGAGTGGTTCAGCTAGACTGCTTCTGGTTTTTATTTTCAACTTTTGGTTTCACATGTATTTTTAACATCAGCAGGGGGAAATGTACAGCGGGAGTACATTCTGCATTGGGACAAGCAATACCAGGGGACTTTACAGCAAGCAGCACCTGACTGGGGCAGGCAGAGCCACGGTGTTCCCCTGTCAGGCATGGGCAGAGCCCCCTCCAAGGAAGGGGTAAGTGAGAGCCAGTTTGTTGCATGAGGAGCTCTTGCACCAGCCCAAAAGAAACTCCAGAGAGGTGAACTTTTCCCCCTCAGAAAGCAGACATCTCTCCCAGCTAGCCAGGATCCTTTGTTGGGGAGGATTCAACACCCAAAATCCTCCTGGATTTCACCATACAGACCAGCTCTTCCTTCACATGGAGGAAGTGAGGCCCTCACCCCTGCCCAGGCTTACCCAACAGCTCTGAGGTCAGAGCAACTCCCTAGGAATCACTTTCTATTTCTGCCCAAGCGCCAAATTTCTTATACTACCTATTTGAGCAAACACTTCCTTGAATCCAGGTCAACCCACTGAGGTGGCACACAGACTCCCAACCTTATCTTTCTGACAAAAAAAAATGGTTCACTTTAAGAGGAGGGATTGAAAACTTGTTGGCCAAAATTGTTCTTAGAAGTTGGGGGACTTTCCTGTAAAGTAGCAAATCTCTGTTCATAATCCCTTTAAATAAGGAAGGGATATGATTCAACATCTCCCACATCCCGGTTAAGTAATCTAAATAAAAAGCACCAGTCCATCTAACTGGCCATCTGAAGGAAAAATCTAGTTGCACCTAGACCACTTGGATCCTTCGGTGATGAGATCAAAGTTCTTACAGATGGTCTGGCTCCCAGGATACTTTTACTTCAATAACAGCAGTGTGGGATGAGTGAGGATTACAAATCCAACATATTAATCTTGTTATGATGTGCCAGCATGTAATTAGAAAGGTCTACTGCTATTGTAAGCAGGTTCTCTTTCACAAATTCAGTCTAGAACCATAAAGAAGTTTGCTAGAACTCACCCAGAAAGGAAGAAAGACCCAAAACTCCCTATATGTAAGGCACTTGCTGAGCAGTGATATGCAGGTTTCTCAACAAGATTGTAAGGCCAAAGTGGCAAACCCCACAGCAGCTCCACCATGTCAGTACAGGATCCTTGACCTAGAAAACCTTCATCAAACTGCACAATAGTTGTTGCAGGTGCATGAAGTATTTTGGTTTTCCTGTCACCCATCTCCTAAGGAAAAATTCCAACACATATCAACTGCTAATGAAATGTTATCTCCCAAAAGGAACGCACTGAAGCCTTGCATCAGATTCTGGCGATGGAGTTACAATACTTTTATCAGTGGCTCTGTTCAGCAGTGCTACCACATTATAGCATATGTAAAAGATAGCCCTCCAGTTGGACAGTCTACATGACTCATTACACTCCCATGGGATATAAATTACATCTACCCGCATTCAGTTCTATTTCCCTGTTCTAACCTCTGGTGTAGAAATAAAGCTTTCCGAAGCATGAGAAGTCCTATCGCTTGCGTCATCTTGCATACAGTGGCAAAAATAACAGCTGATACCACCCAACTTCTGTTCTCAGTGCAGAAAGAAACTGCTGCTATCCAGGAAAAAATACAAAAATATTGTTGAGCAACTTGGGTTATGTGTAAGTAAGTTACCACGTCACAGAAAGGCAATCACCAAAAAAAGCAGAATGAGGATGTACAGCTAAGTGTCAAACTGAGTGAGACAACATTCTAATAAAGAGATTATGAACACCAAAAAATGAAGCATGAGTGAGGGTAAACACATTTAGATCTACAGATGTCTCATTGAGCAACACATCAAACTTTTACATAAGCGTGAAATAGATCCTATGGTTACTGAACTGAACTACACTTGGTATGCATTCAGGAGTGTGATTACTTTATGAGTAAACATTGACACCCCTTCAGTTTCATTTGGCATTGAGCAAGCTCCTCAGAGAGAGAACTTGCCTTTGGATCCTAGGTAGAACAAGACCTACGCCTAATGTACTGCATTAAAAATAGCAAACAATAAAGACAGAAAATACTTAGACCATTCAGTACCTTCCATACACTCAGCCTCCTCACTGTGTTCTCTTTTTTTGTCATCTTCCATGGTGACTGAAAAACTTCACTCTTCTTGTCATACAACTTCTTTGAATTTTCATTTGTCATGCTCAGAAGAGAACTCAAAGGGAAACAACAAGTTCCTTAAACACCAGTGGAATTCGCAGTCATTTTATTTTTAAAAAGGGACAGAGATATTCTATAGAAGTACAGCTCAACAATTATTTAAAACACAATACTCATAAAACCGGATCCTTGTCAAAGCAGTGGGTGATGGTCACCAACAAGCTGGATAACAGTTAGTGTGCAGGTATGGTGCTTGTGAAAGACAAGGGTCTCTGGGGTATTTCTAGCTCGGCCAGTTCTCTGCTCTGGTTCTTCATGCAGCCCTGCAAAAGGCATCGCCCACCACACCAGGCACACTGCGCCCTGGTGGAGACAAAGCAAGAGCTACCCGCCTTCCAGAAGAAAAGTTTGTGGAATTGCTTCCTGGTGTGGTTTTATCAGCGCTGCCACAGCAGCAAAGTGCTCATAGTGCAAATCCAGGTTCACTGGCAAGTGTTATAATATTACCATTCTGGAGTTAAAATGCCTGCAATTATTTTGATTTGAAGATGTTAAGTGACCTGTGGCATACCAATATTCTCAAGAATGGTTATCTCTAGGACCTCTTTCACTTAAGACTGCATACCTGCCAGCTTGGAAGTTGACTAGAGAAGACCACACCATGATTTCTCTTCTCAACACTAAGCAGCTAAAGCTGAAAAACAGGACATAATTTAAAGCTAACTAAGAATTCTTCCTCTAAACCTCTGATTTAGCTTAAGGCATGGAAATTCATGGTATTTGCATATGATGCACTCAAGAAAAAACATTTGAGTCTATTACTACACATCCTAGTCCTGTTTAAAAATTATGCAAGTCTGTCTTTAGGGAAAAAAATGAGCAATCCCCAGAGCTTTTCACAAAAAAATCCCCAAAATCTCTGTAGTTCCCTGGCAAACAACTGACAGAGAACCAAAGAACTTCTAAAACCACAAAAGCAAAGGGCTGTTAGCCAAGCGCACCAGCATTCTTTGGTGACATGCAGCTTCTCAAAGCCATGTTTGCTTAAGAGAAACATGACCACAGGGTATCAATGACCTGTTCAACCTGTTCCCTTCAAACACATCACAGGGCACCTTGGTTTAACACTCACACTTTCAAGCTCTTAGCAGAGCCAGTGGTAACCCTTTATTTGAAAATGCACAGGCAAAAAAAAAAAATTTCCAGCTTCTGAAGCTTGGGATTTTTGATGAAGCCTGTTGAAGATGATACTACTTATTCTTTGTACCACAAAAACTCCCAGAAAATATAGAGGAGAGGCACATAAACATTTACAGACCCTGTAAGGCCAGTGAAAACTCAACATAAAGATCCTTAAAAGAAATGAGCTCTAGGATGGGTGAAGTGTTTGTATCTCGATAGACTACAAATAACTTATTTGCACTTTTTACAAGATCTGTAGGAACTCAAGATCCCTCATTGCAAGTTTTGAGGGATTCAACCAAAAATATGTCAGGGCAACTGGACATCAGCTTTCCACCTCATTCAAGACATTTGGAAGTTACTGGTTTAGTCATTGTCGCGATCTCAATTGAACAGTCTATCGATGATCGACTTTTTCTTCCACACACAAACTAATATTTTAGCGAAGACCACATTTTTAGATGTATTCCTTCTCTTATTGTAAACAATACAATCTGAAGTCATAATCTCCAAATAAACATTAGAATAGTTAAGCTTTTTAGAAAGAAAAAACAGTCAAACCAACCACACAAATAAATCTGCGTGAAACATACCGCAGCCCTAGTAATTCTCCTACTTCATTAAAATACCTTATTTTTCCATCTAGGAATGCCATTTAAATAGTCATTTAGTTGACTCAGCGCATTCTGTAAGCAAGGTCTCCTGCTACTGCCAGTAGCACTGGGTTTTACCTCAGCCCATGGTGGGGGTCCTTGCAGACATGTGCCTGCTGGCTGACAGAAGAGGAGTCACAAGCTTTGACCATGGCAATCCTGCAGTCTGTAGAATTCTTCAGTGGCAGTAGCATTTCTCAACTCTCCCAAAAACAGTCCCCTGTCTGCAAATCTCCCAGGTTATCAGGAGCAAAAGTGGCATGAGCTTGCTTCAAGGCAAAGTGATTCTAGAAAAAAGAGAACATGCTCTGGAACAGGTCTGCGAGTTGCCATACTGATCCTAGAAAACAGAGTTTTACACATGGGGTTATCCTGGATTGGTTTCCTGGCCATAAACTCACCTTTGACTGTAACCAGGAGTAATTTTCATGTGTGGATAGTCTGAGAGGAGATATTTTTTTACAGCATTCAGAACTGGCCCCTCTCCTCCCACAAAACTGTACAAAAGTAATACTCATTGCCCAGAAAGAAGAAAAAGTTAGATAAACACAGAGAATTTCTGAAATCCCATTTTAGAAAGGTTTTGTATGTCAAGATGTAGGCATCTGATTTATAGTATGACAGGAAAAAAAGAACCTGTACAGTGAAGTGAAGAACAACAGCAATAAAAGGATACAAGAACAGTAATCTGTAGTATTGCAAAGATGCTATGCAAGAAAGAAATTCCTCTGTATCTAGAAATTACACCTTAAAGTCTCAGTAATACTACTTACACATTTCAAAGTACCAGCAGACAAATCTCCTGACCTGTAGCTAACTCATGAGCAAGTGCTGTTTGCCCACAGCTTACTACATTTTGAACAATGTGGCTACTGATGAATCAGTGTAACTCAGCATAGTACAGTGCAGATTAATTAATCCCCTTTAAAACCTCCCCAAACTTTAACCATCATTATAGACAGATCAGCACAAAGCATTTCTTTTATGTGCAGTACCAATTTTAAAAGTGGTTTTCCATAAGAAACTGCCCAGAGTAACAGCAGAAGTATTTTAATGCTATTGTGTAAATTTGAGTTCCTCCTTCCCTTGAATGCTATGCTTTGTCCTTGATTATCAAACTGAGTTTCTAAGGCATTAATGAGCAATTTCCACTGGAGCATGTAAGTATACATTGTATTTCTGAAAAGTCACATGGACAACCATATAAAAGAGTAAACAAAACTGCAAAATGCAAAAGGAGACAATAATAACTGAAGGCTTAGAGACTTTTAGATCAGGAACAACAGTTGAAATTGGCTTTTATTTCATTCTGAAGATGTAACTACACACATTATCAAGACTGATCCCTGTATAACAGTGATCGGTTAAGAAAAAGGTTAATTGGAAATTGCTAAGGAACAGACATTTTCATGACACAAGGAGAAAAGGACAAGTCATAAACTAGGTTACAAAATTTTAAAAATTCAGACCTACAAATGAAAGTAACTGACAGAATGCCTGCTAAACAGACATTTTTAAGGAAATGTAGTCTTCTACCAAGCTTCGTCTATTTTAGGATTAGTCAGCATTTTCACTTGGGTTTAGTAAAGAAAACTTTGGCTGTCTGCAGTGAACAGCCTATGGAGCCACCTGGCAGTGGAAGGAAATCCCTCTCTCAGACTTTTATGTCCATATGATACCAGGAGTTCCCATCCCTGCTGTATCTGCCCCTGATGGTTATCAGAAGGCATCTACCTCAGGCTTGTCAGGAGCACTGAGCTCATCTGGTCTGGTTGTTTTAATCCTCTGGCTTCTTGCATTGGGCCAGTTCATTCGGTACTAGCCCCACATACCGTTAGTGGTATGCCTTATTCTTACACCTGCCACCACAGAGCTGGAAAGGGAGAGCTAAGGTTACAGAAGCTCATTGCTACAGCTCCCCTCAGCCACATTCAGGGAACCAGGCAGGGGTGGACTCCTGCTGTTGAAAACCGCTCTCTCACACTTGGCTTTTCAGCACTAACATCTTTCCACCAGACAAAATTCCTGCGGCTCCCTTTCCACTACTGGCAGAACAGGACATTAATTTAAAAAGCAGTGGTTCCCTGCTTCTGTCCTGAAGCTCTCTCTCCAAGCTGTTCTTAGAAAATGAATTATCAGCATCCAATTTTTTTTTTAAAAGGGAGAGTCCAAGTGAGGACAGGCAAGTTCAGTCACTGTATCATCTCTCTTACACCACATCTTCTGTTCTTTTCTCCCCACTCTGCACCTCCTGAAGCAGAATCAGGTCTTTCTCTAGTCTTTCTTAGATGAGAAAACAGCATAGATTTACTTTAAAAAAAGTCAGTTTTCAGTTTCGCCAAAATTAGTTCAAGACATTCCAAAAGTTCAGTGTCAGCATGCCTTGCACAGTTTGACTCAGCCCACGATCTACGGGCACACTAGCCCTGAGTGAAGACTCCCTCTGTGAAAGGTTAGAATTCCCACCACACCTCCCAGGTAGGCAGAAAAAGATGCTGCTGCAGATAACAGGGAATTTCGTGGAATTTCCTACAGCCACCTTCCTGATGGAACTGTAGGAGCTGACTTTGGTCCATTCCCTTTGCATTTATAGCATATGAACAGGATGTATTTCATCCTGCCCGTACATAGTTCATAGGGAATTAAGAGGCAACTTACAACTTCTACATACCCAGCATCTAAACACGTGTTTAGTTTCACACATATAAATAGTAAAAATACCTGAAATATCATAGAACCATAGAATCACAGAATGGTTAAGGTTGGAAGGGCTCTTAAAGATAATTAGGTTCCAACCTCCCTGCTATGGGCAGGGACACCTCCCACTAGACCAGGCTTCTACAAGTCCTCATCCAACCCAGCCTTAAACACCATTAAAAAACAAAAATATTAAAATGCAATAGAATATACACAAAGATATAAAATATATGAAGGATGGAGGGAGGGAGGTATGATTTTATAAACTTTCTGTGCCGCTGGTGCTGGCACGCTCAGAGGCTGGCGGCAGCGGGACGGAGCGGCTCCCACCCCAGCCGCAATCCCAGCTCCAGCCTCGATGCCAACTTCGCGGGGCCAGGTGAGACGGCGGCGGGGGAAGCGGGGGTAGCCAGGCTCTCAAGGAGTTACGGTGCTGGAGCCCGATGACTTCATGCTCCTTCCGACGGCTCAGGGCTGCCCCCCCCTCCCCCCCCGAGCACCGTTTCACAATCCCGCCGCACTCCGAAAGGGACAAGCTCGGCAGCGCGCACACACCCCCGTGTTCTAACGCCGGATTTTCCCGGGCCATGAATAATCTCGAAGCCCCCTCGATAAATACACGTTCAGGGATGCCCGGAGCTCATTCAACCCGCCAGCCTCGCCGACGAGAAGGGGGTCAGGGCCGCAGCCAAGAAGCCGCACAATGGAGTTTCCCCAGTGCTGCCAACGCGACCATTCCGGCAGCCGCCGCCGTCCGTCCGCTCTCCACCCCGCCGCCTCTTCCTCTGCCCTGCCGCCGCCGCCGCCTCTGCTGCTGCTCCTCCTGCTGCTGCCGCTGGCCGCCGCCGCTCCGCTGCCCGCTGCCGACTCCTCGGGGGAGGCTGAACTTGAGGACACGGCGGCGCGTCTGGCGGCCCTGCCCGACTGCGTGCGGCTGGCCCGGCTCTTGCACACTCGGGCGGCTCAGCTGCAGGAGGAGGTGGGTAGCGGGACGGCCCAGGGGATCGCACCCTCGTAACACACCACAGCTGGCCTGAGGGTGGCTGCCTCTGGGCAAAGTGCGATCAAACCTCTTGGTGTCTCTCCCCAGATGTGCGAGAAGTTTACCGTCTGCGAGAACAGCATGGAAATGCTCGTCAGAAACAACCTCAACCTCCCCAAGGTGACGGAGGAAGATGGGTGTCTGCTCGCCGGCTTCAATGAGGCAAGGAACCGCTCTCCTTTCTGGTCTGATCCTATATCTGGAGCAACTTTTTACCTGCTCCAACAGAACGGCGGGAAGTTGACCTAAAGATCTGTGCCTGCTTCAGCCGCCTTTGGCATGGCAGACATCCCACGCTCTGTATAAGCATCGCCCCCTTACCTGCGCTGTATACGTGATACTGCGATTGAGGCATTGCTGAGCTGTAAGTGACTTTCTCACCTCTCTCTCATTCCAGGATAAATGCTTGAGGAAAATCTCCAGCGGGCTTTATACGTTTATGACATACCTCGAATACATACAAGAAACTTTTACCAGTGAAAAACAAAACATTGAATCGCTGTGCTATAGTACAGAGCACCTGGCACAAACCGTAAGACAGATGGTGAGTTCACTCTAAATTCACTCTGGTAGTTGTTATGGCTTAGCACTGATGTGTAGTCAGAGAAATAAGATGCAATGTGAAGCTGAACATTTCCCACTTTCATTTCTCTCAGTGGAAACAGGTGATGATGGTTCCTTATGCTCAGATACTTACCCTTATGACTAACTTACAGGTTGCACAAGGTTTTGTTTTCTTTTCTTAAAGAAACAACTCTTCTTCCTACTTTCTATTGTAAGTTTTAATTTCCAAACCAACAATTAAATGCACCATCCTGTTTTAAGAAAAAAGCTAAGAATTCTCAGGGAGCTTGTTCCTAATTGTGGAACTGCAGTTCGGTTCAAGACTTCTAATGTTGCAAAACCCCCTGAGAAGTAGAAATAAGTATATTTTTTTTAAAGCCCACACAAATAAAAGCATATACATTTTTACCGTATTACTAATCTTCAAAAATCTCCAAACCAAACTTTAAAGTTAAGCTGTATGATACAGAGATCTCAGTAGCTTAAAAACCAAGGAAGACAGTTAAGTTCAAAAAAGTTAATAACTTGACTAAATAAAAGGTGCACTGCCTATTGAAAAGCACACATTTTGCTTGTAATCATCATTTAAAAAAATCTTCTTTACAAATAGCCAATCCTCTTTCGAGTCTCCATGTGTTAATTTCTGACAGTCATTTTGGAGTCATGTTTTGGAGAGCTCTGAAAGATCACAGTTCAAAAATTCACTTAATTCCTGCAGTTCTTACTCAGGTTAATAACCCTTAACATTAATACTTCCTTTGTCATCAGGGAAACTATTTGCTTGAGTAAGAACCACCCAGGTGAGTAAGGACAGAAATCTCAGGGAATTATTTCCCCTAAGGTGTTTTTTGGCATCTGAAAAGCCCATTGTGTGTTTGCCATACCTTTCCTAACATATTTGTTTATGTCCGTCACTCTCTAAGTGAAAGGGAGCTGAACTGCATTCTTCAGACTGTGCTAGGTAATAGTCCCGTGATAAGATGCCAAGTGACTGCTGGCTTCCAACTTGATATATTAGTTTGCAGGAAGTTTTTCATAACTGGGGGGAGACTTTTTTGGAACATTAGTAGGATCAAGGTAATTGGAGCAGGAAGAATTAAACACAGTGATCAAAAGAAAAACTTGTAGAAACTATATAGACTTTTTGAGAAAGAGAAGAGTCTTGATCTCCAGATTGAAAATTTTTCTTTACAAGAGAAATCTATCTGCTATTTATGGCAAGGAGAGCAAGGACAGAATCTGTCACTTCTGGTCAGGTAGATCCATCAGCACAATACCTGTCTGGATATCCAGATACAAACTTTTACAGCATGCAAAAAGGAGTTGGATATACCAGCAATGGGGTGTGTGATCAGAGTCCACTGCCAAGCAGTCTGAACAGAAAGAACATTCATACCTTACTAAGCTTAACAAAAAAGATGTTCCAGAAGGAGACATGCATGCATTTGTCACTTGTTAAAGGGTAGAGGAGATCCTAAAATCAGGATGAAGCAGATACTTTAAACTTCTAGACCCCAAATAATCTAAAACAGGTCCATGACTTGGATGAGTGCCTACCATTTTCAGAAGTCACCTTCCCACTTTGTAAGACAAGTTCTTAAAAGGTATTTGGGTACTGGGTGCCCAGCCCTGTCACTCAGCATTAGGTACATACCTCCTTTTACTCATCTTGCAGTCAGGATCCCACACATCATTGAAAGTTGGTGATAATTCATCTCCCATGTGCCTCAATGCCTGGAAAGTAAGACTTAAGCAGCTAAACAAGCTTGACACCTTTGGAAACTGTTGCTCTATTACAAAGTGTGAGAGTATTCCAATGTCATCTACTTATGACCCAGGAGGTAGCAGCCAGTACAGGTTAGGACAAATCATGATCAGCATCTTCCCAGCTAACCACAAGGTCAGCGTAACGCAGGAGAGGTGTATCGATCTGTTCAGTGCAGCGTGTTGGACCGTGACACCAGACTTTGGACAAACAGTATAGATCAGATGAGACCCTCCAATTCTTCCACAGTAATCGCAGCAGGCATCCATGTACCTCACGCCTCAGGGCAAAGGAAGGGCTGTAGGGAAGCACAGGTCCCAGGGAGGTCTGTTGTCTGCAGTACAAAAAAGGTGGATATGAAGCTGGTTGGGAACATATTATACATATAAACTGATGCTCTCCAACAAGCTCCATTACAGTGTTTTAACCGGGGCACCCCAATACTGTCTTTTCCACAGGTGATCAATCCCGAGGAAGTGACCATCCCAGACTCAGCTACCCAGGAATCCCTCCGTGCAAAGCTGAAGTCAGATAAGACCTGGATAGAGAAAATCACCACCCACCTCATCCTCCGAGACTTTACTTCATTTATGGAGAAAACCGTGAGGGCTGTTCGCTATTTGAAAAACACCAGGAGTTTCAGTGTCTGAATGTTTTAATTCAGGCGCAATCCTTTGTCACAAATCTGTCATGTGGCAGATGACAGTGTTGTTCTGTTTTAAGAACCAGGAATAGTAACAATGGTTTGCATTTATATATATGCTCATTTCCTTCTAGGAACCTATTTATTATATTTAAAATATTTATTCGTTTCTAATGTTTCTTATTTATATTTTTTATATTTAGAAATAACTTAAATGAAGGACATACTTTCATTTCTAATGGTACCATTCAGAATATCAACTTATTTAATATGTATTAAACAGAAAAATATTTTCAAAAGCCAGAAATTCTTTTTATAACTTATGATTTTAAAATATTTGAGATTGTATTTATTTCTTATTTATATTTTTAAACAAATAAAAGCTGATATTTAAAAAAGCCACAACTGTGTAACCTGTTTGAACTTTAAATAAGACTAAGGAACTCTAGTGTACCCAATTTTTAATAACTGCAATTATCAAAATAACCACTTTCAAGAATTTAAATTTTATATTTATAATTAGTTCAGTTTTCTACCTAGCACATACATATGCAGTCAGCTTGATCAACATGTAATTCTTAAAATGGGATGTAAAGGAACCAGATGCACTGAACATGACACTTAAGAATTAATACAATAAAGCATCATCACTCTTGAGGCACCAATGAACAACTCTAACTAAGGAACTTCACAAAAATTTTAATTGTTCATAAGCATCTGCTTACAAGTCAAGCAATCTCTTTCAAACAAATAAAATGGTAAGACACCACATTAACAACTTTGACATGAACACTATCATGTGTTTAGACTTACTGCTATCATGCAAGGGAATTTTCCAAGTTTGATTAAATCTCTCACCCCTCCCCCAAGAAGCAGGAAAAAAAGTATCTTAGATTATTTCCTAACAGGATATAAATCAACATACTGCTGCAGATCTCAATGACTGTTGATAATTTAATGCATTTGCCTCATTTATATTCCACTAGCACTGACAGGCCATGTAACATGAATGCACATTCTTGACTACTGTAGAAAAAAAATAAAACAAGTCCTTAGCCTGAGTACCAAACCACAGAAACGGTTCCTGAGCTGTATCATCTGCCTCAAGGTGGCTGTGAAGTTACCTCCTGAGGAATTCAGAGCCCACACAAGGGGTGCAAGAAGCAGGAGACCCTCGAGCTTTGTTCCTACAAGCAGTGAAACAGTAATTACCCTCTCTCTCTTCTTGCGGCACAGTGGTGCAGATGAGGAGATGAAAGGCAAGCCCTGGAATGTGGATAAGGATGTCAGTAAATGCTCCTCTTCCTCTGAGCGATCCGATTGTCCACACTTGCATACCACCACTGGGGATGCCAAAACAGTGACCAGTCCACCCAGAGCCCACATCTCAAAGGCTCAAAAAAAACCCCAAAAAACAACAAACCAAGGCTTTGCCCAAAATGGTAAAACCATTGTCTGGAGTTGTGCAACATCTCAAGAAGGAATGAGGAGACATCAAGGTGGTCACTGTCAAGATGTCTGTGGTGAATGGGCATTTCTCACAACACAGATCATCTCAGCTGTCCTGTCATGCGCTCTAGAGGACACATGAAAGCCTTGTTTAGCTTTTTCACAGCTTATCTTCACAGATTTTCTTAGTGACCATTTGGTTAGAGACCATTCTGGCTCTTACTATGTCCATAATAGTGGTGAGACTCAAATGTGGATTCCATATTGGACCTTTGAAAGACTTTATTATTACTATGTGAGAAGGAGGGGGGAAGACAGACAGACAAACCAAAAAGGCATCTTCTGATCTCACATCTCCCAATAGTGGGTGGCTGCCTGAGTTGATCATTAGTATGTACACTGCAGGTAAACCAACTCACACTGCTTTCTTCCTTGAATGCCAAGAAGTATCTAAGATACAGAGTACTGAAATCTCATGCAATCGATAAACAAGCACCCACACTTCCTGCTGGCACCATTCAGCTAGTGTCCACCACAGGTTGTCCACATTTCCAGTAAAGATGTAAATGCTACTACATTTTAGGATGTGGATGATGAGCAAAGATTACCACTTGATGGGTGGGGATGCTAACTTTCAAGCCCTTCCTGGAGCAAAGGGTATTGCTGCTGCTGCCGAGCTGCCATCATTTTACCTGTGGCTCCTCCACACCCACCCACAATTCTCAGGGTACTTGAACCAGGAAGCTGCCTTGCTGGGCATTGTTTCACTGTCACTGTGCCAGCTCCAGGGACTGTCCCCAGCATAAGCACCACTTGCTGAAATCTACACTCCTTGGTGCTTGTGGCACATGAAGACATGCAGTGGGAAATTCATATGGAAGCCAGGGGAGAACTAAACACTGTTGACCATGTCATGGGGCCTCTCAAACTAACCAAGTTACTGTCCTGTTTCCAGTTTGTTGTGTAGAAACTATTTTACAATCATCAACAAACACAAAATGGACACTTATTTTTGTTGGCAGACCCCCAAACACATAAAAACCAGAATAATAATAATGTTCCTAACTCTTATAAATCAATACTCAAAAATAACTGTGCTACTTTAAGTAACAATGAAATACCTCAATGCTTTTCTTGAAGAGAGCTCCCCCTAACTGACAGCTAACTCACTAAGCAAGGCAAAAAAAAAAACCAACAGACCCAAAAAGGCCTGTTAATTATTGCCTATAAAAACTAGGAAACTACCCAGCAAAGAAACATTTTGGCTGCTGCTGTACAGGACCAGCCTCTCCTCACAGATAGCAGCTAGCCTTTCACCCTGTTCCTACTGCATCCTTATTCGTTAACCTCAGATTTCGGAATGCTCCACAGATTACTGATTCCTTTCATCCTGAAAATTAGCTTTCCTAATGCAGGAAGAGGGTAAAGCTATGTTACAAAGCATGCATACACTCTACAGTATGCAAGAACATTAAGAAATGGTATTAAGAAACCGTGTTAAAGATAAGAAACAAAATATTCTTTGGTGCTGTGAACATGACACAAACGCTAGACAATAAAATGCTAATAAAATGCTAATAAAAAATCAGAGACAGAATGCAACTGCATACTAAAGTAATATGTAATGCAAAATTACTTTTCTGTTGGTTTTTTTGTTTTTTGGGTTTTTTTGCAATGACAGTCTCTGAAGCTTCATTTTTCTATTTTTTTTAACCACATGTGTAAGAAACTGTAAAAAACAAACATTTCAGCCTGATCCACTTCACAGGTTGTGGTACTACCCCCCACCCAGTAAGCCTACGTACTGACAGAAATGCTAAATTTTGGCAGAAAGAACAACAGCTACTTTAAAAAGACACCCTGCATCTCTAGTACCTTCACAGATTTTATTAATGGCTGATGGCAAGTGATGTTAGCAAGACAGAGCTGATGTTACAAGAGATGGAAGAGTTACGCCACCAGTGAAGCAAGGGAAGCAAGATCATCAGCAGTAATGAGCCATTAGCTTGGCTTAGTTTGATGGGAAACTTCCCCCTAAGTTTCCCACTGTTACTTGTGAGTAATAGTCTTTTCCACGTTCAACTCAAAGGATAAAATGGTGGAAAGGTATACATCAAGGTCAGATCCTAAAGTTCAAGAAGTACTGCCTATATACGTACTACTACAAACCGCATGATAATGGGTGGGAAGCTTTCTGTAAAACCTTCCTTCTCAAGTCCAATTATTAGACAAAAACTTCTGATCTCAGTGGATTTCTCTCTTCTTCTTGGTAAAAGGAATAATAAAATCCACCCTCACGCCCCCAGAAAACACAACCTCTGCAGGCTACAACACTAAAATACCATTTAATCCCTGAACTTCTAAGAAGATCAACTGATGTCTGTAATCTAAATATATTTAACCAAATCTTGGTACACTTTCAAGACTGACTTTGGCAGTCATCAGAAAATGCACTACAGAAATTTTGTTAGGTGAATTTCTATTCAGTGACCAGAATCTAAGATTCCATCTTCCATGAGAAAATCTATTTTTAAAAAATTAATACATCTTCAGATTCAGAAAACTAAAATTTTGTTTGCCCTGCCATACTTACTTCTACCAGACAGTGCTTACCTAACACAGTATTTTCAGGGTTTTATTCCATTTCAACTGTACCAAGGGCAAAATTCTAACTGGTTTCATTACCATCAAGTGCATTTTTGATTCGTTTCTCTATCCCTTTGAACTTACACATTAATACATGCAGTTATATATGCTGTACCATATAAACATGGACAATATGACGTATAATCAAATTATATTAACAGTTTTATTACCTGAGATAATCAATCAGAGCCATCATGTACACACTAATGTAAAATCACCAAGGGAAAGCTCCCATCCTCAGCTCAAGAGAGAAAAATTAGCTACTACATCACCACTGCTGCACAGCAATAGACTTTGTCTCCTCTTCCACTTCTAACAATCTGGGAAGAAACGTAAAGGGAAAAGGGACTGTATACTGACTATGCCTGTGGGTCCCACATTACCATGCATTAACAAGCACTATGAAGTTTGCCTATGAATACCCTCAAATTGCAAGACCTATACCCCTCCTAATCATAGAGCTCAATGACCTGGGATAGGATTATAAAAGAAAATTGAATTTGTTAGAAGAGAGGCTGTTTGGGATGAGGCAGATGGACAGGTAATCTTCCAGTCTGACTAAAAGGGGGCTGCTATCAGCTTGCACTCTCACAAACTGCACCATTTGGGGGGGTCCCTATGAGAATAAAGTGGACCCAGAGAAATAGAATTGGAACATAACTAGAAATCTGTGCTTATTTCACTTCTCCTGCTAGTAACTGCTCCCTGCTTTGCAGCTGCTCAAAACTTAGTTTTGATAGAAACTTGGAATTTATTTCTTAATCAGAAGAAATAATGAGTGTAAATACTCTTTTCCACTTTAGCAGATAAGCACCCCTGCTGTTTTACCCATCCCCTAATCCTTAATTAACACAAGCATAACCAAGAAACAATGCATGTAAACCACAAGCTTAACCAAGAAATGGTTATTGCATTGCACGCCATCATGGAAAAAGATTTAGAAATTGCAATTAAGTAGTCACTTGTAAAAATTAAATTAGTCATATGACATTTAACCAGGATGTGGTCTGTACTCCTGGGGTGAGAAGAGATGTAATGAGTTTTTATTTCCAAAGATATCATCAGGGTCATCATAGCCTAAATTCCAAGTCTGTAACAAAATATTTCCATAAATATCCAGGGTATATAGTTTGTTTTAGCATTTTTTCCTGATAAAAAACAATCTATTTCACTTACAACACACTGCAATAAAAATAGATCTTAACAAGCACTTCATCTATGGCCATTTTGGAAGGCAACTGTACAAAGAAGCAAAGGATAGGGTTTATACATTGCCAGCACAGGGGTCTGTTGTCACAATTTTATGAACGTTGCTTTGGTCTGCAAAGTTTGCATGTTTGAAAGCTATAGGTTTAGTGTTAATGTGAGCTTTGCTGATTAATTAAAAAAAAAGCATGTACCCTCTGTTTTATAACTCTGATGAGATACACTACAGCGACTTTCTACCAGCTGTGCTTATAATTGGAATTTGAAGCAGAATTAAATACTTGTTCCAAATTTCCTATCAGCTTCACTTCTACGCCACAGCTAGCGAGGCCTTAAAGAGTTTTTAGAACAATCAAGTGGGTTCCTTTGTAATTTAAATTATTAAGAACAAATTTAGACTGAAAGCCAGTTATCTTTTTTGCTCCCTTGTTCAGTGATGACACTAAACAGACCAATTTTTCACACCTGTTACCAAGCGATCCACATTCCACACAAGATCAAGAAAACCAGCAAACTCACATGACTCCCTCAGCATTACACACCAAGTACCATAGGGCTCTGTGGCTTCTCCTGTCATCTTTTTGCTGTATTTACACCTTTAAACACCTTGTCCGTATTTCACACTCCTTTTCCTGACTGACCCTGCCTTTATTCTCTTTTCGGGACCCTAAATTTCTCCCTACCTTCCTTCCACCCTGTCTCTTAGCCCAACATCCTTGCCCCCCTTTGCACTGTTGGCTATGCCCACACCCACAGGCAGCTCCTCAAAATCAAGCTTTCAGGAGATGCTTTGCTAAAGGGGCTGTCATAACTGAGGGCTGGCAAGTTGCTGCCCACCAATGGTACCAGGTTGTAACTGATCTTCTGACTCCAGCTGATTACAATGATGGGAGAGGCAGTTTTAAGAAAAGTGATAGAAAACATAGAAATTGTTCCTGAATGGTAAAGCCACCACCAACTGTTGTAGTCAGTGTGCTAGTGACCGAGATATGCAGAAGGCATCATATTGTTCCTTGCCCATCATGACCTCCTGATACTTTGCTAGCATTTCACACACAGCCTGGCCGGAGGAGGAGAAACAGCCCATTTCTTCAGTCCTTGGTTAAGGACAATCCCTTGTTCAGAGTGAGCCTCCTTGGAGACCAAAGTCATTGCTGCCATTGTCACCACTGCAGAAAGCAGCAGACCAGAACTTTGATAAGGAGAAATGCTGTCTTCCTGATGTGAAAGGATCATGGGCATGGGATTGCAGGTCACTAGAGATGGAGAAGGGGGCATTCTTCTTGCATTAAAATCCTCAAGATGCCTTCACTTCTGACAAACAGTGTAATGAGCATTGCAACCTTTGATCTTCCTAGGAGCAGTCCAGGTGGAAACATTCCCCTTGGCCTCTTGCACAACTGTTACAACTGTACAAAAGGCTCCACCAACAGCCTCCCACCTGGAGTATTTCCCTGACACCGTGGCAGCCACAAGCACACTGCACCTCCACCTTGCAGACAATAGGCACACAGTGCACAGCCAAAAAATTCATCTCCAGATAAGATCAGCTGAAGAGACCCTAAAGTTAGTACAATCTTTACAGCACACAGGAAGGCAACAATTATTTTATTTCACACATCTCAGACTGTGGCCTTGAGCTCAGCTGTGGAAGTCACAGCTTGATTTTCAGTAACACTCACTGACTTTATTCTAATACCATGAGTTCATATGTGGTCTCACAGAACTGGATGGATCACAAACCCCATTACAGGAAAGAATCCTTATTTGGCTGCAGATGCTACCAATTTCACTTGACAGAGATCAATACAGTGAAGCAGGGGAGCTCATGTTTGTTCTTTTATAAGTGTCTCCCATCTGACAGTAAAATAAAACTCTCTCAGGTTTTACTGGGATAATGAAAAAGCAAAAATTAGAGATTAAAACACTTGAACAAGTAACTCGTAACTTCAAGTCCTTAACCCATAGCACCTTGACAACCATGAGAGTTCCTTCATTTTACTCCAGAGACCTGACCTCTTCTTCCTAACACCACCAAAAAGAGTCTTGATAAAACGAGCATCTTTGCATAAGTTATTTTAGGGAATTAAGATTCTTTATAGGAAACTATTATATAGCTTCACATTGCTGCCAAACTTTTCTTTTTTCAAATTTAAAGATGAAGAAATTACCTTATGCTGGTTTTTGCTACCTTACAATTAATTACCAAGACTTATTAATGCTTATTCTGGTTGGTTTTGTTACAGAGAGAAAGATAGATATACTGAAGGAAACACTGTCTGGTTGTACAAATCAAAAATATTACATTACATATTGGCATTCAATTTCACTTGACTTGGATGTACTATGAAAGACTTTTTTTCTCCCTCAATTTGAAACCCAAAGGTTCAATGCTAGTGACTTTCCTGAGCCATACTTCATTTTTTTTTTTATTAAGAAAACAGTTTCACTTATTTCCACAATAGCAGTGAATTACTAAAAATTTGCTATCCGCTGTGAGTAAAATGAAATTTTAGAAGTAAGAATTGCATAGGCATTATTTATCCAGTAATTCCAAATACTAAACAAACCTGAGCTACAGCTACTTTAAAGGGAATTTTTCTGCATAGCGAGGTCACAAAATCTGGCCTGTGCTTGATATATCCACGCTTATGTACAACTTCTAAAAAAAAGAGACAAGAACTTCCCTATTTCTCTACCTCTTGCCAAATACTATTATTCTTGGAAAGCAGCCAGAGCAGCCATGTGGTGGTTAAGACCCACAAACCACATCCCCAAATGTCTGACACATAGTAAAGCACTTCCGCAGGTGTTTGGGTCCACCCACTGCTGCATTTTGGGTACTGTATACCCTTGGTGGAATGCAAAAGCCTGATTTTGAGAAATCTGAGTTACTTTACACTGAATACCACATCTCTTAGTATTGAGTATCTCTGGTTATTCCACTAGATTCAACGCAAGCAGGAAGTTCCTGATCATGACTAAAGCCACTATCAGGTACCAAGAGACTATTTCATTACTATTGTAATTAGGTAAGAAAAAGGATCAGAATTTTAATTCCTTTCATAATTTAAGACATATGAATGGTTACAACCTCAAGCTACCATTCGAAAAAAGGCACTAGAAAAGCTGCACTAGCAACAAGACACACGGTCACAAGACAAGTGTTCTGCATTCAATCCTTGATCTACTACCCTGTCAGTGGTCTATTATCATTAGCCATGCTACTATTTCATGGCATTTGATTTAATTAGAGCAATTAATGGAACTTTAAGGAACATGCTGGTTTGTATTAGCTCTTATAAATGTTTCCTACGTTTTTTCCTTCCGACTTCTTATCTTTCAATTTAATTTTTTTCCTCTTGGCTCATTTCTCATTTTCTTTCTAATCACATCTGCCTTTAAACACAGTAATGTTTTACCATTGATTTTCAAAGCAGATGAAACACTGAGGAATCTCCTGTTCCTTAAATACTTGATGTCAAAACTGCCTGAAAATCTATAGGTAAAAAAAAGTCTGAAATCTGGAATATTTTTGTTGCAATGATAATTTGGAGCAAATAAAGAGTATTATTTTTTAAAATAGCTGCAGGGATACAAACTAGCCTGTGCAGTTATAAAGAGGAGAGTAATCTGCCCAGTGCAGCCTCTATTTAACATAAACAAAGTAGTTGTAATTTCAATGCCTGAATTCTAGTGTTAAAACAGAAAACCAACAGAAGTCAAATCAACAGTATTTCAAAGAACAAGACTTTGGGGTAAAAATAAAGCATATAGCTTGTTTAGTGTGTGTTTTCTTCCTTCATTTGTACATTAATAACTTCCTCTTACAATAGGAGCAGTATATAAGAATACACACACACGTACAGCACTTCTGTTGTGTCCTCCCACTCCATCCCAAATTATGGAAAACACAGTGTTTTAAGGTAAATTTGGCAGAAATGTGTACTGTTTACTATCTGATAATGTTCAGGAAAAACATATACATCGCTCAATCCTTAAAGCATCTAGAGATTAATAAATCCAAGCAGAAGGAAAAAAAAACACAACAAAAAAAACCCTGTAACACAAAAACCCGGGTCAGCAGCGACAAGCTGCAGAGGCTTATCAACACTTCAGGCAAGAAATCTTTGAAGAATACTGAAGTGTTTAAAACATGAGCTCAATTTTCTCGTTACCATGAAGAGGAATCTTTACCCAAAAGATCACTTAAACATAGATAAATATAAGATTTGATGCCACCATATTGTGGAGGAAAAAAAAAAAAAAACAACAAAAACCCCAATAATGGGTTATCCTTGCTGTGATAAAGAAATTACTACATCATACTTATGTAAAGACTTAAAAACAATATGTATTCATTCAAATTGTATTTATTTAATTACACTGTAATGCAAATAAGTTAGGTCCATATAAACTCCATTTTGTTGTATGTACAACCTATGTCATTAGGAAGCTGATTGAGCCAGCTGGGTAAGTGTCCACCTCATCCTCTGGAATGTACGTATCTTCAGACACTTTCTCTGTTCCTCGGCTGCTTCTAGAACAGGACGGCCACATCACTCATCCCCAAAGTAGACTGGAAGGGGAGGGGGTAGGAAACAAAAGTCAGATTTGCAGCATGTACTTGTTATTAAACGGATATTTGTAAAACACAAGTCTGGAGGAAGAGCCCTGTAAATGTACAGAATAAACACTACCACCCCAAAAAAACCCTCAAATAAAGCCACCTTTAAAATAAAATTTAAACCTACAGAGCACATACATGTGCCCAGCAAAATGAGCATCTGTAAGCTTCACGTTCCACCCAACCACATGCTTTGGTATCTATGTTCATACACTGGTATGAAATACACACTTTATGCTGTGCAGAGACACTCAATGGACCAAGAAAAAAGTCTCAAACTGTTAGTGAAGCTAACACAGAAACACTGTCAGCCAACAAAAAACTCCAGCAAGTTAGCTCTTAAGACAGCAGAAGATTTTACTGAAGTTATACCATGATCTTGACAGACGTGTTTTTTTTCATATTTTCTACTGTTAAAAGTACATTACTTGAATTGTTGAATCCTAAAAACTGGATTTCTATACATTGTAACTATGTGAAGCTATTAGAGTTAATATATGACTTTGAAACCAATACCATCCATCGATTATTTGCCTTAGGAATACCTGGTTCTGTGCAGTAACCAAAGTTATTTCAAGAAAAATGAGAGTCACATTTTCTTCACTCTAATCAGCTTGACCCACAGAAGCTCTCCAATAAAACTCAAATACCAGAAGAATTTGAGTATTACTAATGCCATGATATTGCAGCACTAACAGTCCCGCAAGAGAGAAGAAACATGAAAAGCACTTTGCTTCATTAGAATGACTAACATTGAAGGATATAGCCCTTTATTTCATGCAGCTATTAAGCAGTGTTACTACCGTATTTGCAAAGGCAGAAGGAGCCTGAGTTTTGTTTTAAACTCACGCTAGAAAGCTGAAAATTTATTCCTCAGAGCAGAAAATTGCACAAACAACACATTAGATAGCCAGCTTTCTCTCAAAAGGTACAGGAAGTCCCATATACTAAATGCTACACAAGATTAAGAGAAAGGCCCTCTCAAGAACTTGTTCAGAAATCCAAAGAAGACGACAGCAAAAAACAAGAACCATGGCTATTTATGCTTTCACTCTATAAAAACAGCAGAGGAAAGGAACCTTTGCAACTGTTGCTGTCCAGAACAAACTAACACCCAAAACTCCCAACTGTCTGCACTGGTTTTGCATGGACATTCAAAGCTGATACATACCTCCAGATAGTTGGCTCGGGCATTCCAGGATCTGCACCTCTCTTAAAACCTAAAGTGAAACATACATTACATACATATATGAAAATATGTATGTGTAGACTCCTACATAATTACATCGCTATCAGATTATTCCAGCACATTAAACTGCAATAAAAAGAAAGCCTACTGAGCATAGACCCATGATTCATGAAGTTGTGTACTAACCCGAATAAAAACTGCAGTCTTATCAGGGTTGGAAAGTAGAGAAAATAAATACAAGTGTACAGATATTTTTAATTCTTACCTGCATCTTTATCTGCTTTAAAATTCGGGGACAACTAGCTACATGAGATGGAGGAAGTTATCTACCCTGAAGATCAAGACATACATACCTATACACCCACAAATACGCAGATGTTAAGAGCTGTTCAGAAAGCAATGCAGTAAGGCAGAATCAGTGACACCTCTAACTGGCATACCTGAGCACCTTCAGTACTAGCAGGCAAGGTCTGCAACGACATCTGATGCAGAGCTTAAAAGCAATATTGCAGTAACTGTTCACTCCATTTAGGATGAGAGACTTCTAAATGTTAAATGAATTAAACCTAAAATCTATTTTCACTGGCACTTTTTGAAAAGCTACCAAGTACTAAAGCTTGCAAAGAAGCAAGGTGTTTGCCATTCAACTAACACCCAGGAAAATGAAAAGAAAGTTAATTACATAGAGTTCATCCCCAGCTAATGACTCAAATACCAAGTCACTAAAGCAAATGTATACTAGAGAAGCAATTCAAGTTTCAGTGTATGAAGTATCTTTGCCTGCTGGACTGCAAATTAGAAGTCTTGAAGCAGAAGTATGCAATTCATGCACTGTTCAACACACTCCTACATTTCTATCTAGAAAACGGTGTTATATGAAAAATATATTCTTTTCTGTGTTTACAGAAAATAAATAATCAAGGACAGCTTGCCCAAAACATAGGCCATGAAGGTTAATGGAAAAACTTGTATTAACTTCAAGAGCACTGGATTAGCTCTTTGAAGATACCCTTGTGTGATTTGAGATTACTAAACATCCTGACCCACCTTCGTCACCACACTTTGCAGCAAAATTGCTTTAAAATTAATGAAGTTGTATTAGGAGTTATACTCTGCATATATTAATGTCTCTCCTTTCTGCCTTCCCTCCCCCCCCTGTACTTTTAAACAAGCAAGCCAAGTTTAAAAAAACTGCTCTGGTCTAATTTACCTACTTAAAACAGGGGCAGACTCTTCAAAGCAAGTTTAAAAAAATATGACAAAAAAACCTGACTGATGACCTATAATTGCTCATTCACGTTCCAGGCTCCATTGTACACCCCCTGAGCACCACTTCCTGAGCTAGAAAGTCTTACAGAAAAAGTTGAAATCTCAAAATTTCTGAAAATTTCCCTGTGTTTAGTTTAGCACATACTTCCTATATATGCAGGGGTCAATACAAAAATTTACCTTGAATCAGTGCCACCAAATGCTGTGCAGCCTTGTGCCCTTCCATCACCTCTCACCTTCCTTCCCAAATTGAAATGTAATCCCAATACTGAAGAGGTTCTTCCAATTCTACAGACTTCTAAGTGTATGCCACCTCCAAATGTCAACGGTAAGCAAAGGTGGCACCTGCATGCCCCCACCCATCTGGTTACACCAAAGCTGGTGAAGGGTCTTGTGAACAAACCTTAAAGGAGCGGCTGAGGGAACTGGGGTTGTTCAGTCTGGAGAAAAAGGAGGCTGAGGGGAGACCTTATCACTTTGTACAGCTACCTGAAATAAGGTTGTAGTGAGCTGGGGGTTGGTCTCTTCTCCCTAGTAAGAAGTGGCAGGATAAAAGGAAATGGCCTCAAGTTGTGACAGGGAAGGTTTAAATCGGATATTAGAAAAAATTTCTTCACTGAAAGGGTTGTCAGGCATTGGAACAGGCTGCCCAGGGAGGTGGTGGAGGCACCATCCTGGAGTTGTTTAAAAGATGTGTTGATGTGATGCTTAGGGACATGGTTTGGCACTAGACTCAGTAGAGTCAGGTGAGTGGTTGGACTCACTTAAAGGTCTTTTCCAACTCAAACAATTTTACAATTCTAATGTCCCTTCATTACACCAAAGAAATTTATAAGATGACAATGTAGATGTGGAACAGCACATTTATCTTCTGGAGGTATGAAGTTAAACTACTACAACTTAGTTTCTTACTGCTACATAACAGAAATGCACTAGGCACCCTGTTATTAGTTCAACAGTAAACACAGTAAGATGACTGGCTCTATATGACTTGAAGCAACTTCTTTGATGTCCTCTAGAGTCCCTCAGAACAAAGAGCATCTTTACCATATTCATAGATACTGTCATAAATGTAAAAACCAAAAGAAAACTTCAGCAAGGGCAAAATTAGGTCACAAAACAGTACTGAAATTTCCACCCCAAAATTATAAATTTTAAATAACTGGTAAACTAAAAACGCAAACGTAACTAAACTTTAAACTTAATACTACCAGTTAGTTTTTCCATAGTATTTCAAGTGACCACTTTTACTTGTAGTTGTTAAAGCATGTATGTAACTGTTGAAAGACCAACTTTTTTCCAATAGTTATCTATTACATGAACAATCAAAGCCCTTCAATTTGGGTACTGCATTCCCTTCAATTAATTAAAACAACCTATCAGCTCTGGCTGTAAACAAGCTTCCAATGCTTCTTCATGTCAGCATTCAAGGTAGAGGTGCTCGTCTCTTTTAGTTGCTTTGCCCAGCAGAGCTGGGGCAGAAAGTTAGTCAGCTGAACAAAGCGGGTCCAGCCTCCCGGGACCCCTTGCCATAAAAGAAAGCGAACAGAAGTACCAGGCCTACTGCACGCCTGGCTATCTGAAGCAGCTCAGGCTCTTTCACAAGGGCAGCTGATGGCATACAGCCCAAACTCTGTAGAACTACCAGGGGACCGTCTGGGCACCAGCACCACGTGACAGGAGCAAGAAAAACACATCCTGGCATGACATCCAGGCATCCCCTGAATGCTCCCCAGCAGTTCTAAAGCAGGAGCTACGCCATTTGCGAAGAGACTGTAACCTGTACCTAGCTGGAAATTCAACCTCAGCCAGCGACCAGCAAACCCACTCGGCACTGTGAAGCAGAGCTCCAGGCCGCAGACGGCCTTCTCCTCACACACCGAGTCCCTGCTGTAAGAAACACACGGGATAGCCTACTCCAACTATCAGTCATCGCCTCATGATTAAACCGCAGCTTCGTTTGCTGTGAAGCTGCTCCCATGCATGCTCAGCCCGCTTCCCAGCGGGGCCCGGCCCGGCGGTGCCCACGGCCCTCCCCTCATGGGCACGCAGGTTCAACGCCCGGAAACCGCCTCCGGAAAGGGAAAGGGACAGAAAGACCTTTTTAAAGAAAAGAAAAAAAAAAACATCCCAACTATCTCGCAGTTCTGCCAAGTGCAAACCCCCACCCCCTACCCCACGGGCTCCCTCGGACGACCTCTCCGCTCTCCCCGGCCGGGCATGCGCGCGCGGTGCGGGCCGCAAAGCCCCGGTGGCGGCGGGGCGCCCCTCCCCCCCCGCACGTGCCCTTCCTCTGCCGTCCCCCCCGCGCCCCGCACAGCGTTCGCGCCGGCAGGCGGGTAGTAACGGCCCGGGCGGGCGAGAAAGAGGAAGTGAAGGAAGGGAAGGAAGGGAAGGGAAGGAAGGGAAGGGAGGGAGGCGCGCGCCCCTGTCTGCTCCCTCCTCAGGCCCCCACCTCCCCCCAACAGCCACCGAGCCGCTGGAGTGCCGAGCCGTCGGTCCACCCGCCACCACTGACCTAGGTAGAGCACGACGGGGATGAAACCCCAGCGGATGGCGAACTGGCCGCCCTTAAAGAGCTGCTGTAGCCGCTGCTTGGCCTCCTTGCTAAGCTTCGGCATTCCGGCGGCGGGGGAAAGAGGAGGAGGAGCCCAGCCGCCCTTGTAACGCTGCGCCAGCGGTGGTGGGTGGGACCCCATCGCGCCGCCGCCGGCGTGCGGGGAGGAGACACGCCCTCGGCGGCGACGGCGCAGGGCGGTCCTTCCTTGAGAAGTGAGAGGAAATGGCGGCCGCGGGGCTCCTTCCGCTCTTTAGCGGGCATGCGCAGCGCGGCGGCTGGGCCCGCAACCCTGAGGGAGCGTACTGCGCTGATGTGTCAAGCCGTGCAGGCCCAGGGTGAAGGATCATGGGCATTCCGCCTAAATTGGGGCGTTTGTTCGAGGGTGAGTAGGTTACAAAAACTGTGGTCTTTTCCATCTTGCCTGTAGGTCCTGCGTTTATGTGTTTGTGTTTCTTTCCCGGAGCACTCAAGGTATGCTCGTACTTTGCACGCCGCCTCTGGAGGCTGGGAAGTGTCTTTTGGTAAGTAAAAGGGTGAGATGGAGTGATAAATGTTTTGGGTGAAATTGGAAACGCCTTTTCATCTTTGATAGCAGACTATGCAGTGTGGTCAGTCTGTGGGAACACGGAGTTATAGGAGTGAAAGCTTGACTGGAAGTATGGGTAGAGATATTCTAGTTTTAGATCTAATATCTAAAACATGCCAGTACAAGGCCTAGGGCTTTTTGTCCGTACAAACTCAGAGCCCAGGTAAGCACTGAGGCACTTTATTTCTAACTAATAAAAGAATGGTCTCTATGAGAACCCCTTGCAGTGCCTGAACCACCAAGATACCGTCTGTTTGACACCACTACTTATGAGACATCTTGCTTGGGGAAGAGTGGCTGGAAAGTTGTCTGGTGGAAAAGGACCTGTGGATGTTGATCGACAGCCAGCATATGTGAATATGAGCCAGCAGTGTGACCAGGTGGCCAAGAAGGCCAACAGCATCCTGACTTGTACCAGAAATAGTTGTTCAGTCTGGAGAAAAGGAGGCTGAGGGGAGACCTTACTGCTCTCTACAACCACCTGAAGGTTGGGGGCTTGGTCTCATCTCCCTAGTAACAAGTGAATAGAATAAGAGAAAATAGTCTCAAGTTGTGCCAGGAGAGGTTTAGATTAGATATTATGAAAAATTTCTTCACTGAAAGTGTTGTTAGCAACAGGCTGCCCAGGGAAGCGGTTGAATCACCATCCCTGGAGATATTCAAAAGATGTGTAGGTGTGGCACTTAAGAGACATGGTTTAGTGGTGGACTTGACCATGTTAGGTTAACAAGTGGACTTGATGATCTTAAAGGTCTTTTCCAACCAAAACGATTCTAGGATTGTACATGCAGTGTGCTTTCACATGCGCTAAACATGTTGATGGGCTACACCAGTATGTCTAGTCATGGGACTGACACAATTATATCTAACAAGTAAAGCAAAGGCTTAGATTTTATGAGTGGCTTCTTTGTAAAATGAATAGCTTACCCCTAAAGAAAGTTTAGGCACCACTGCTGTAGTCCATCAGCAGATGAACATCAGTAGGAAGCTTGGACTGTGAGCCTACACCTTTCCCAGTATCATACACCTTCATGGCAAATGGCAAATGACATGATCATATGTCATATTTTATTTATACGTTCTAAGTCATTAGGGGCAACAAAGTGTGCTCCAAGTAATGACATGTAATAATGGCAGTACATGTGTCATTTTACTTTGTAATAATTAGTTTTGCTTGATTAAGTTTTCAGTCGATCAATTTTGGTTTATTCCACTCTTTCTGCAGCAGGTAAGCTGTTGGGATAGGTAGAGAAATACTATCTAGATAGGTTAGTTTCTCATTTTGAAAAATAGTGTTCCCAGTATCATCTTGCAGGTAGGGCTTTTTCCAGTTCATTGTTCAGCATCCAAGATGCTGTTACTTCAGAATAGTACCTCCAGATTAATGGAAAGCTTTCAGTAAAAAATCCAGAATTTTTGGAACATTATTAATAAAGACTTCTGTTTGGCAGTCTTAGACATGTAGTAATACAGATAATTCATCCATAAGACAGAGCTGCCTCTGAAGTGCTGTTTGTTGCTTTTTCCTGGTATTACAGGTGAGTTTGTACTTACCAATGCGGTCATATATTTCTATGTTGTCATATCTGGCCTGGTACTTGTGTATCAGTGGATTGCTTTATTTCTGCTCCCAAAATTGAGTACTATATAACTAGTGTTAAATTATTTTAGGTATAGTCTTCTAATTGAGCTGGAAATTCTAACTCGAAATTGAGGTAACAAGTCTGTCTATCCATAGGTGTGCGTTACCTTTCAATTTTTTGTTACATCACTGTTGTCAGACTTTTCAAACTAGTACTTATGAGTAGAACTATACAAACATTCAAAATGACAAATTTACTTTTCTGCTGAACAAGTGTAGTGCAAGAGGCACATTCATTTGTCAGTAATGGCTTGTCATACTCAAAAGAGAAAAAACACAAGCCAACGAACCTTCTTTTCTGACCCTTGCAATGGAAGAGAAGTGGTTCCTGCAGGGATGTGGTTTTCAGCAGTTTGTGTTAAATTGATTTTCCTTTGTAGATGAGACCAAATCAGATGTGTTTCCACAATGTAGTTGCTGTTACAGCTTATTCTTTCTAAATATACAAAAACAGCTGTTCATTACAGCACACAGCTTGTGAATAATCTCTTACAAAATAATAAAATAAAATGTGACCAATTGTATCGGAATTAAATTCAAAAGGTATTTTCCTTAAACTTCTTGTAATTTTAGTGTAAGTGGGATTCAGAAGGTCAAATGTACTAAACAACTGACCAAAGCATTTAAACAGTTCTGTCTCCTTTCAGTGGAAATTGGTTTAACAGTCATTTGTGATACGGTATCCTCTTCTTATGGATGTTCTTGAGAAAGGTTATGCACAAAAGTGCACCATGTGTATTAGCTGTTTCTCTTCTTCACACATCAAGTTGAGCAGTAATTTTCAGAGCAAAGAAGCTTCCTTGGTAAGTCTCATTTCTTGTATCTTCTAATGTTAATGTTTGACTAAAAGCTTGTAGGTTATTTCCTTTATTTAACCAAAGAAGCCAGGAAATGAATAGCAGGAAAGTTAATATTTCTATGCCACAGTTCTCTTGCAAATAAAATCCATGCTGTGGTCTGGAACAGCATAAGTGCATATGTTTTGTATGCAGGTAACACAAAGTTGATTCTGTATAGCTAATGGTCTGACTTTATAATGTGTTACAGACTGAAGCTGAGAAAACCATTATGTGTAAACTAAGAAAAGTGACTGGAGAACAGCACTCCTTCCGTCCTAACACACATCCATAGTCTCATACTGTCTGAAGTATCATATTTGCAGTAAAAAAACCCTCCACAACAAAACAAACACACAAACAAACAAAACCCCAAAACAATATAAAAAACACCCAACACTAGAGCACGCCAGCAGTAAAGGTTTGTACTGACATCAGAAGTTTTCTTTGCCTTTATTTTGGCTCATGTTGCACAAGAGTTCCAACAGTCCTTTGGTGAGCTAATGACCCCACCCAAAGAGTAAAGAAGCATCAATCTTCCGTGCAGTCTCAAGCTGGTGGGACAGCACTATTAATATATTTGAAATACTGAAAATTGGCCCCTAAAATCAAAGGTGCCTATGGTTGGGCATGAAACAATGAGCTGTTTTGAAGGGAGAAGAAGTAACACCCAAAGAAATGGGTACTGTGAGAAACTGACAGAGGCAGCTGTCATGTCCCACAAGGTGGGTATGGCACTTTCACGTCCCACAAGGTGGGCACGGCTCCCCAGAGCTGGGGCCCAAACAATATAAATATCTCTTTTAACAACCCATTTGGCGAGATTAAGCTCAGGAACACTCTGCGCGGTACTCTAGGAGTAAGACCATTACCCAGGAGGCTTTCACAAAACACACCTTTACTTAAGATTGAGGAAGATTATAAAGCTTGTCAAAAAACACACCACACTTACACTCTCAAAAAAGGCTTAGCAAAAAGGTACTTTCAAAGCAATGGGTTTCAATTTAGCAAAACTTAAGGAAATTGTCAAAACAACAGGTTACAACTAACAAAGCTTAACAAGGTTATCAAAGCAACAGGCTACAATTAGCAGAAACTTGTCAGAGCAACGGGCTATAAAAATTAAACCAAGTTAGAGACTATGTTACCCTTATGCGCCAAGATAAGGTTAGAAACAGAGAGAGAGAGATACGGAAAAAGAGGAAAGAGAGATAAAGAGGGATAGAAGAGATATCACCCCCTTGGATCCAGCGATGATCTTGGTAGGAAGTTGTGGTCCTTGGATGGTGGGCCCATGCCGAGTGTCTTGAGCCTGCATCTTTTATGCTACCTGGCCCCACCTTTTCGGGGGGGGGGGGGACTTGAGGTTTCTTGCGCAGACTCAGTGTGGAATTTTAGAGTATTCTAGAAATGAGTTGGTGGGGCATGGGGGTCCCAGTGTTCACTTGGGCCTCCTAGCTGGGTTGACCGAGCAATAACCCTTAGTTCTGCACATGTGCCCTGTTTGGTGGTCTTGCAGGGGGCTTACAGAAGATGGCACTCTGCCTCTGCAGGGTACCGCTTGCATGCCACTGTTCCTTATCAAATAAGGACAGTGTCCTGCCTATCAGGGTGGCCACCCAAGGAGGGGCTCCCTTTGCAAGGACAGTGTCCAGCTTATCGGGATGACCACTGAAGAAGGGCTCTTTTTGCAAGACCAGGGCCCAGTTTATCAGGGTGGTTACCAAAGGAGGGGCTCTTCTTGCAAGAACAGGGTCCAAGTGGTTATCGAATGAGGCCCCCACCCAAGCACAATGTCCATTTTGTCAGGGTGGCTGTTTGAGACTCATGTTCATTTAGGGACTCTACAGCAGCTTTGCCTAGAGAAGACAGAAGTAGGATGTTGGATGTTGTGGGTGTGCTGTGGGTACTAGTTTATAATTTATTGTGGTAACACTTTGTTGAGGGGTTTGGGTTTTTGTTATTCCTTAGGGTTGATAATGAAGACAAAAACACTTGGAATGGTCTACCCATTAAGTAAGAAAAAACAAAGCCCCAGTTGCTGGAGTGACAAAAGACAATAATACCATATGTGTGGAAAGCTTTTTTTTTTCCCCAAAAAACCTCTTTGAATTTCTTTTGCCTCATAGTTCATGCGATCAGCAACAGCAATAAAATTAGAAAACTGCAAAGGTTTTAACATGAATCCCTGCTGATTTATTAACTTGATTAGCAGTAATCCACAAATGCTGTGTTTTCATAGCAAAGAAATGCCACTAATTGTAAACAGGCCAAATGTTTTCAGTTTTGTGGGCGAGGGAGAGAACTGAAATTCTTACAGACGTGACTGAATCACTTAAGTGTCAGTCTTTGATTCAGGGAAATACTGTCACTCAGTCTGATGGCTTTGGCTTGCCTTTGGTTTTCGGTGCAAAGGATACATTTCAGGTTAAAGAATTCCAGACTTCTAAAACTTTATTTCCACACACCACAAAGTAAAGCCATGCAAGGGTACATGTGACTCAGAAGGCTGAAGAAGGAGACAAAAGTGAAGTCACACATTAAAGTTTGTGAAAAATCACTGTAAACTCGACATAGCAAATCCCTGCAGACCTCCATTACGCACTTAGCACTCACTTTTGAGATTTCCCTTTTCAATTTACTGTCAAAAAACTGCATTAAATTAATCTGCTTGGGAACAAAGTTTGAGTTTGACTCTGTTTAGGAGGAACTTTATTTTCAAAGATATGATGGTAGATATTTCAGACTTGAGGATTACACTGTAAATCACTATAATACAAGAACATAAGGAAGAGATATTTAACAGATTTCCATTACAGCTGAATCATAGAATCATAGAATCCTAGGGGTTGGAAGGGACCTCGAAAGATCATCTAGTCCAACCCCCCCTGCCAGAGCAGGGTCACCTAGAGCACATCACATAGGAACGCATCCAGGCGGGTTTTGAATGTCTCCAGCGAAGGAGACTCCACAACCTCTCTGGGCAGCCTGTTCCACTGCTCTGTCACTCTCACAGTAAAAAAGTTTTTTCTGATATTCACCTTGAACCTCCTATGCTCCAATTTGCACCCATTACCCCTTGTCCTATCACTGGTCACCACTGAGAAGAGCCTAACTCCATCTCCCTGACACTCACCCCTTACATATTTGTAAACATTGATGAGGTCACCCCTCAGCCTCCTTTTTTCCAAGCTAAAGAGACCCAGCTCCCTCAGCCTTTCCTCATAAGGGAGATGTTCCACTCCCTTAATCATCTTTGTGGCTCTGCGCTGGACTCTCTCAAGCAGTTCCCTGTCCTTCTTGAACTGAGGGGCCCAGAACTGGACACAATACTCCAGATGCAGCCTCACCAATGCAGAATAGAGGGGGAGGAGAACCTCTCTTGACCAACTAACCACACCCTTTCTAATGCACCCCAGGATGCCATTGGCCTTCCTAGCCACAAGGGCACATTGCTGGCTCATGGTCATCCTCCTGTCCACCAGGACATCCAGGTCCCTTTCTCCCACCTGTCTGCCTGTCTGAAATCTTTACAATGTCAATAAAAACAGTGCTAGACGTTCTATTTCACTTAATTATTATGATTAAAGTTTCTGGTTTTCCATTGTAGTATTCCTGTTCGTTTAATCTAATAAATCCCAGCTACTCTGTAGTACTACTACTCCTTTGGCAACCATTCGTTGTCATTCCACAAGGAGACAAATAGAAATGGAAAGCACTACAGTCAAAAATAAGAACAACTAAGGCTGTCCAGTTATGTCATGTGGGAAATGTCAGAATTCTAAAAAAATCTCTTTCTTGAATCTTGTTAAGACCTAGATTACTTGGGGGTGAATATGTTTGAGTTTTTGCATTGAGCATATTTTCAAAACTTTGGAATACAGAGCAGTAATGCATATAAAAAAATTCAGTCTAGATCAGAATCTCTTTCATATGAATTTCTGTGTGATACTCATCGGCTGTACTCTGGTCACTGTCTGGTATGGGATATTTCCAAGGGAAGTGGCATTGTCAGATGTCTATCCAGAAAATTAGTAAAAAGATCAAGAGTGGTAGGAACAAAAAGCTAAGTGTATTAATATTGTATATTCAATACGATTGGATTGTATTGAATATACAATTAGTGTATATTCAATACAATAGTTATGCAATTTATTGATTTAAAAATAAATCAGAACTGAGTGGTAATGTGGTGTTGAGTCTAAACGCAGTAATAATTTGTTTTCATTGCAGCTCCTGAGGCCAGTGAAATAGAAGCAGCAGCCTGAGGTGAGACAGCATTCAACAGAACCTCATCAAATGCTTTTAGACCTTTGAGAAGAGCTGATATTGTGGTTGAAGATTGAATATTATCTGCTGCAGAACTTTACTGTTTTTGAAACTTGACTTTCCTCATCTTCATTTAATAATGAAAACAGTGTTAGATTTAAAGATACTGCTACCTTTTACCATAGGTAGTTCCTCTAAAAATACAACAGTTCTTAAATGCATGTTTTTATGATTGCAGTACTTGGCCGAGGATGAAAACAATCATCTGATTCCTTGCCTACTTTCAATGATACGCAAAAATCTGATGGATTAAAGGATTTTCTGAGGCCAAAACCAATATCCATATTTATTCATTCTTTGTTTTTAAATTAAGCTTTTTTTTTTTCAGCATCTGAGTAGTGAAGGTTTCAGCAGCACTAGGAAGATTTTCCTCTAAAGACATTTGAGCGTAACCCTCTTATTTGTCAACACATCTCAACTAGATTTTTATTGCCAAACAGTATGTAAGAACAGCACACATCTATAAAGATTTTGAAGGACTTAAAAGATGCTTGTTACAGGCACATTTTTACTGTGATTGAAACCAAATGAGGAAAAGAGTGAATATAATCTGATTTCCAAAACAGTCCTTGTGCTCAATAAACTTGTTTTTATACCAATTCTGACTTCAGTAAATTGTATTAAGGGGAGGCAACCATGAAACTGAGAATGTAAGTCTTTGCCTCAGTTGATGGCATTGCATATGTAAATTAATATTTCTCTTTTGTACAGAACATAGAATTGGAGCTTTTGGAAAAAAAAATTGTAATTAAAAGTCATATTCTGCTTCCTCGCTTCTGTGAGCGTTTATTGTAATAGTCCTTCTCAGCATCCATCTACAAAAAATAAACATGCTCCTGAAACAGCTTTTTCTGTCAGTGAAATACTTTCAAATCACAAGTGATTGATGCACAGCATTCGCTTCACTGATTTACCATAGTCCTTTTGGATGCACTCTTTCAGATTTTACAAGATAAATGTATACAACAACAAGCAGCTACTAATCATCTCCTGCTTCTAAGCAAAGAGTAAACAAGTCATAAAGCAAAAAGCTCTAAGTGTAAATATGGCAGGTGGATGTGGAACTGTGTGGGTTTTCTGCTAGAATTAGTTTGTTCTGTTTTTATCTTAAGTCCTGTTAAAAAAAAATGCATCATTTTAGTTACTGTGTATATCCCTAAGTATCTTTTTCCTTTGGCACCTCCAAAACAGGAAGGGTGTTTGTTAAAATTATGATTATTTTTATTAAGTATAAATTGATTTTTAATTTAAGATAGCTTTAATTTAAATAGAATTTAAAACATAGCATCAGTTGTTATTTCAAAGATACTCTAGGTTTTAGTGTTGTCTATAATAGTTTTTAATAACTCATAATGCAAATAATAGAGTTCAGAGCATAACAGAAAAGGTAAAAATATACATATTTTCAGATCTTTAATAAGATTGCCCAGTCAACAAAGTGTATGTGTCATGTATATGGATAAACTGAATCTTTCTTGGTATATCTAAATGTTGAACAAATGAGATAAACTGAATGTAGGTATTGATTTATCTTCATTTTTCACTTTGGGTGAATTCACTTCAGAAACTTAAGGACAAACCGTTTGTCATATTCATAATTCAGCATGGCCTAACCAGGAGCAACAAGGTGAGGAGCAGTTCATGTCTCCTCTTGCCAAGCCCCAAGAATGCATTGCCTGAGCTTCCCACTAAAGGTAACACACTAGAAAAAGCTGCCTTTCAGAATTTAAAGTTGAACCAATATTAACAAAAGTGTCAGCATTTATGTCTGTCTTTATTTTTTCACATTTCAGTAGTTCAGATTTCCCTGAAAATTCTTTGGGATCTTCAGGACATGGAAGATTAGAATCAGTAATTTAGTATTATAATGAGGAGTAATTAAGGCCTTTCATAGACACCAGAAGGTGATCAAGGAGAGCTCTTTTCTTTTTGCAAGTCTTGTCTTGTGCTATTAGGATTAAGTGAACCCCATCTCATGGCTAATGAAGTTTTTACTACTCTATTAAACTAAAACTTAATCTCTTAAAATACTGTCCCATTTGCTTTTCGTACATAATTTCTGTCCAGGCTTTGTCTATTTTAGTATAATCATGTCCCATATTTGGCCGAGACAGATGTTTTTAGATTTTACAATATTGTCAAGTACACACACAAGTATATATTCTCTATATATTGACAGCCTAATTCACAAATCTGTAAGTTCATCTTGGGCTCTTTCCATTAATGCATAGAATCACAGAATCACCAAGGCTGGAAAAGACCTTTAAGATCATCAAGTCCAGCCATGACCTAACACCACCACATCAGCTAGACCATGGCACTAAGTGCCACATCCAGCCTTTCCTTGAACACATCCAGGGATGGTGCCTCCACCTTCTAGACTGCTAGACTCCACCAACTAGACTGCTTCTAGTTAGAGTACTAGACTAGACTGATACTGCTTTCTTTTAGGACATTAGTTCTTGACTAGTACATATAGCACTATATATTAGAATCGTTAATTGTATTACAGCAAAGTATTTTTTGGTAATTTTTCTACTAAATGTCTTTAAAATCCTGTGCAGAATGTTACTTCTCGTGTTGTATATTAGTTACAGCAACTCTGATATTAATTATATGCTGGTGTGCTTTTAAAAACCTGAAGAACAAGAACCTGCCAGGGAGCCTAGACTTTACAAATAACTTTACAAATTATTTAACTAGTATTAAAAAAAAAATTCTGACTAAAGGTCTCAATTAATAAATTTTATCAGCTTCTATTAATTTAATTCCCCCATTACAGAAAGACACTATTGATCCAGAATTTATTAGCAGTGTTTCATTAAAGCCAGTGGAGGGCAGACTTGAATTGGAAACTAGTTTTGCTACTTCAGTTACCTGAACTTAAAATGTCAGGTAATCCTCTTGAGCTCAAAGCTGATGACTGTCTCATAACTTCGCTGCTATTCTATTTACACTTGTGCTGGATAAAAGCTTCTTTACAATTGCTGTTTGACAAAAGGGGTGTTTTGCTGGATCACAGTAAGAATAATGAATGTTTAAATAAAGATGCTAATATGAAAGTGGGTCAGTTGGTGTATTAGAAGCTGTGTGTTACAGGGGAGAATTCACATTGCTTAATAATCACGTATATCTTAAAATGTTTTTTTAAAGCTAGTAAATATCATTTTACAGATGAAGAAACTGAGCAGTAGAGTGGTAGCTTTTCAAGTTATCCATCTATATGACCTACAAAAGCAAGAACAAAATCCATATTTCTGAAATTTAGCCCAGTGCTCAAGCATATCTGTGACAAGTCTAACTCTTGCAAACATTATGGAAGCGATTTCTGGCAAGCCAAATAGCTGAGACTAAGGAGCTCACACTGGTGAAATAGGCAGGTAATCTGACAGACAGGTTGTAGACCTTGAGAAGAATATTCTTAAGAAGATGGGTGGCAATCAGATAAGATAGCTAAAGATCTGCTGTAAGAATAATATTTTGTTATTTAAAAAAGCACTCTATGTTTTTGTGTATGTTTGTCATTGTTAAAGTAGGTTGTATGCTTTCCAATGAAGTGGCTTTCTTTGTAGACCTTTAAAGCCATTCCAATCTCAGTACTAGGACATGTATGGTTAAAAAGTCAATTTGCATATAGGTGAAGGGTTAAAATGTTAATAGACTGTTCCTTCCTTCCCTTCATCTTTAATTATGAGGGTTTCAGATTATGAGTGCTACAATGGGCTTCCTGGTAACTCTCTAAGCCCACCCTATTTACTGTACCTGCAGTCAGTAACATTCCTGGGATTAGTGTGACTATCCATTTTCTTTATATGGTCATTGTCCATGGTAACAGATTTTTGGATTATAAAAATATTTGTATCTATCTATAAGCCTTAGTGTAAACTGTTCTTTCTGTTTCTAGAGAAGACAGGATGCGTTCTGTTACTAAGCCTGCCCGTCCTAAAGCTTGTGTAAGATACACCACAGAACATCCGATGCTGCACGTTGAAAACTCCATTTGTAGAATGAACAAGCACATTGCACAATGCATTTTTCACTTTTTCTCTTACTGTTTGTTGATGGTGGGAATTAGTCATTGGTTCATGTGACTCAAATGAAAAGGACCACATTGAAAATTATAAATGAGAGTGTGAATGAAAGGGCACTTAGAGTTTCGACTCAAATACAGTATAACCCATTACCCTGTTATTCATTTTTTGGTATTTTTACAGACAAATCACTTTTAAAATAGGCATCAGAAATACCTGGCAGTGATTTAAATTAAATTAAAACAATGTGGTAATTATTCCAAAGCTTACTACTGTAAAGTCAAGCAATGAATTTCAGGTTAACCTTCGAAGAAGTAAGCCCAGAGACAGAGATGTGCAGGCAGGGCTTTCAGATAACCTTTACAATAGGCTGTTACTGACCTTTCAACATTATATTCAAAATTTTCTAAGTACTTTGTGAAAGTTTGTAAGAGTAGATTACAAAAAAGTCCACTTTTAATTCCTTTAAGATCCCTGATTATTTCTCCTTTTACTTTATAATTTTACATCTCATAAAGAGCTGACATCTCTAAATAGTCATCACTTCTATAATTCACAGAGGCCTAAAAATGCAATTAACTCAAAAGGGAAAAGATTAATTTTTTCCTTCTGCAGAAGGTAAGCTCTCCTCTTCTCAAAATAACCAGTAATTGAAGGCATTTGTCTATGGGCTAATTTTATAGTAAACCACTGTATCCATCACAAAGATGCAAGAAAGATAACAATTCAATTAGCTAAAACTGCTGCTTTGAGAAATGTGCTTCCCAGTGTCCCACTTTATTTCATCCCTAATTATACATTGCTACCTATACATTTAAAAAAAAAAAAAAAAAAGCATTTCATACTTCCAGGACAAATGCTATGATTTTGGGAAGGATACATATGAAATACCATATTTTGAATCTAAAATTAAACCTTAGTTCCAGCATAGAGCAATGCCTTCCAGAACTGTTTAGATGTGCTGTACTGCAGTGCAAGGAGGCTTTAGCTCTCTTGTTTAATCCCCTCTCCCAGTCTTTTGCAACAAGCACCAGCATGTTCTTTATTCTCAGTGCAGAAGTACAATGTACTGGAAGAGCTAACGCCTTCCCCAGCAAGAGAGCAAAGGTGTGGGCTCGTGGGAAGGACATCTATGTGCCCCCAGATAAACCTAAGCCCATCTTCCCAGCTTTTTTAACCTTTTGCTCCATGGTAAAAAAAAAAAACCAAACAACTTTCCATGATAAAATTCCCTTTATAGTAAAAACCACAGATAAATCCACTTTATACTCTTCAAGGTTTTCTGACAGGCAACTTGTAACCTATAAACATAAAAGTAATGTATACATAGAAAAAGTGTTGATAAAGCAATAATGTAAAATAAGGTATATATGAAAATCAATGCTAAACTGTCCTAAATAGGGGGGGGAATGACAGTTCCACCACACCAGTTAGGTCTGTTGAATACACTGACTTAAAGGAGAGTTTTAGCTTGGTATTGTTACCTGTGTAACTGATTACATCTTTCAGTTAAAACTGATAACCATTAAGGAGAAATAAGCCTGAGCTTTTGGGAGCATGGCAAGTTTTTCCCACTGTAAGCTTCACAGGTTTACAGCTCTACCTCTACAGTGATCTTTTCTAGATGGTGTATATTATTTTGTTTGTACCAAACTTTCCCTTTTGTTATGTACATGTGAAATTAATAATTTAAGAGCGCTTAAGCTATTACTGCCTCAGAAGCACATCATTGTTACATACAGTTGTGCTTGTTCTGCTGAGAAGGCCCAACTCAATTACAGAGAGAGTTGCAGATAATGCAAAGTAACTGTCTTAGAGTGGGAGCTGTTGCTGTGGGCAGATTGACCAAAAGTCTGTTGCTCCATTTCTTTACATGGAACAAATGGACGGATATATACTGTCTGAATAAAGAGCACAATACTGTTGTGTGCCTGTGACAAAAAATAAAATAACATTTTATTGGCAAAGTATACTTAGCTTTGGGTTAAAAAAAAAATCAGAGACATTTCAATATGCCATGTATAAACCTTATACAATCGTATTTGATCAAAATCAGTTACTCTGGTAATGTACTTCCAGAGATGGGAGTTTTAGTGACCGTGAAAAGATATTTCTACATCTATGGAAATGAAAGCCTGCTGCTATCAAGTTGCCAGGACCCTGAAATGTGTGCTGAGGCATCCTTCTTCATTTTTAGTAAATTAAGCGTGTTTATACTTACTGTCACAAGTAGCAGAAAAACACCAAGGTTCCATGTTGACAACTTTGTGGAGTCTGCTACCTGTGAGCAGACTCTGCTTACATTATCTGAAACTGCTAATCACTCATCTCATTCCTGACATACTCCAGCCTCCAGCAGCGTGCTGCAACTTCTGTTGCACCTTCTTGTTCTACCAATCTATGCATAGCAATTTCTTTTTCTCCCCAGTTGGCTCCAAGCTAGAAATGCATCAGTTTGCACAAATGCTTCTTAACCTTGTTCATGCTGCCTTTTTTTTTCTCCCCCTTTCATTTTTTTCTCTCTACTTCTCTGGTTGTTGTATGCTTTTATGGTAAATTTAGTACTTGTGCAGTTTTCTGTATAATAAACCAGTGGTTACCGTGAACTTCCTAAACTACTGCTTGTTCCAGTTTAAGTGCACTGAATAAACTTTCTTCTTCCTGGTCATTTTATGGGCATCTTACTGTAACGTAGGAGTCCTAAAAACAAAGACATTAATCAGCTCTCTGGTAAGGTTGTATTCTTCCTACTCAGTAGGTCAGAAGGCCCAGTTTATGGCAAAGGGCTGCAACGGTGGCAGAGTAACCAGCACTTTGAAGGCTGAAAAAACATCAAGGCACAGACATTTCTTACCAGCTGCCTGGCAAGTTGCAGTGTCCCTGGACGCTGAGAAACTGGTTTGTAACTCATAGAAAAGGTTGTGCTTGCCTCAGGAATTACACTGATACCCAAACTAGCCTGTCTTAAGTTAATTCTGAAAAGCCTGCAGCCCACACATAGATGTATCTAGACTATCATGCATTATATGTAAAGAAGTGTACATATACAGTAGAGAACTATAGGTTTCCCAGAATTAATTTAAAATGAGCCAGCTTAGATATCAATACCAACACCCTTACTGAGTATATATGTTCATACAAGCATATGCATATACTCATATAGTGCACTGCAGCTGGAGCTTGGAAGTACGCAATGCTTCAGATGCCTGGATCCATCTTTACAAATATTTGACCTTAGCAAATGAGGAATATTATTAGCATTTTGATCGGAGCAATTAGGTTGATGCATAGGAATTCTGTGGTAGAGGCAGGAGCACACAGTCCTCTTGCATTTTCGGATTCCAGTTTCCACAATGAATTAAAAAAAAAAAAAAAAGTCTTTCATGCACTTACCTCATGATTGTGGTGAGTGCTGCATCCAAACTTTGAAAAAGCCAGACAGTGTGGGGTGACAGTAGTCAGGGACCATGGCTCTGTGATCACATGCTGGGTCATGAACAAGGATCCTACATTAAGAATGTACATGGGGCAGCGCATGGTATCTCTTAACAGGTTCTTCTGTGCAATCCTAATCCCATTTAACTTCTATTTTTAATTAGATATCAGCACTAGAAAAGAAACATTAAAAGTTTCTGCAAAATTATATTTATCTCCAACTCAGATAAATCCAGCCTTGCACCTTCCAGTCCTCTGGGGTGTCCAGAAACCTGTCCCAAGAAGACATTACTCTGCATTAGAATCTGTGGAGTAAACTGATCAGTGAAGTTTTTTTCACTTTATGGTATTGCATCATGCATTTGCAATTTTTTCTCCCCTTAGAGCAGCTGGAGTTTTCTGGCTGTTGTGTTTAACTGCATCTGTGTTGCATGTCAATGACACAGGAAACACATCTTAGCCCTCGTGTCACAAATTAATCCAGCTACAGAAAGAACAACAGTAGGAAGAGGGCAGATTTCAAGATTCTACTTCCAACTGATTGCAAGTAGCTAAAATAGGTCAGGTTCCTGCTGGTCAGTTTGCAGCTACTCAACACTGATTTTGGTAACGAGCTGCACAAGTCTTTAGTGTGCTATTCCACATCTCAAGGTGTCTAATGCTGGGGTGTGGTAGTGTGCTCTAGCACTGGCTGCTAGATTCAGACTCACCCCTTGTGACTCTGCCCAGCATTAAGTAGGACTAGCAAACAGCTTCAAGATTTAAGGTAAAGTCAGGATTTCACCTTCCATCAGTAATAACATTGTAACTGATATTGCTGGGCACAAGCAAGAAGACACTAAACCGTGGATGGTTTGTTTTTCTCCCACTAACCGTACATTTAGAGCAGTAACTTCACAACACCCGTGGGAGTGGTGTGTTCAGATCCTCCATCACATGTCATGGGAAATGCACAGTATCATCATTTTTGCATTTACTGTTTTGGCAGGCATGATTTTTTTTATTCTTCAAGCTGTTTATACTGACCACCCCAGTGGTCAGTATTCTTTCCCACTTACCTCAGCATTTTAATGTCTGTGCTTCAGCAGACAGGGGTGCCAAAGCGCCCCGCTCCCTCTGATTTTAGAGCTTGCTTTCACTGAGTATGATACCTTAGTATTTCAGCTTCATTTACATTTCAACAGAGCATTCATCTACGTGCTGTCAAAGACTGTGTGTGGCATTAATGATATATTTTAGAGGGATTATAAATCCTAATAAAAGGAGATTGGGAATCCAAGAATGAATATACAGCTGTAGAAATTTGTAACAGAAAAATGAAGGCTGGTATGAATGAAGTATGAATGGAAATGCATGCAAGAACCAGTAGGAACAGCAGAATAGAGGGTTAAAAGAATGGACTATTTTGTTAACACAGAAAACCATTTCCAGCAGTAAAATTAAGGAATTACTCTGTTTGTATCAAGGCTAGAAGACTTGCACTTTGAAAACAGTCTCAACACCGATGACCTGTCAGTGAAAACACCCAGCATCCAGACCCCAGGGAGGTTGTACCAAGGCTGCAGCATCAGGTAGGTCTTGTCTTCCCTGTTAGCCTGTCAGGAAAACACACATGTTGAAAACACAGAAAAACAGGCAATGGGCAGCAACCTGGCCTGTCATTTATGGACAGTGAATTAAACAGGATTCTGAGATAAAAGATCACCACATTCAAGCTGATCCCTCCTAAAGGATATGAAAGGTCTGTCCAGAAACTACTTTGCTGCCCCCAGTCAAGGGTATCTTGGACATGTAGTGAGGGCTTGGCAGTTGGCATCCCTTGTACTTTGTGTGAAACACAAGTGATCCTGGTCAGGACACTTGGACACATACCTCTTGGTGCTCATGAGTTTGTAAGCACTGGAGTTACAAGTGAGTGAAATATGTAGGAGAATGAGTGTGAGAGGATGAAATCAACTTGCTTAAAGATTTTGTGAATAAATACCCGATTCCTCTTTCATAAGATCTCACTCTGAACTTCCTCACAGTATTTTCTCTGTTACAGCAATTTCCCATTGTTCCATGAAGGAACAGTCCTTCGTGTTGAGGACCATATCCTAAGTCCCCTCAGACAGAAGGGCAGAGATACTCATGCTGACTGCTGCATTCATTCCTAAGTGTGGCATAATAACAAACTGTCACTTTATCTGCAAGGATACAGATATTTCCACCCAATTTTTTTCTTTTTTATAATCACCTACTTTGCTCAAGAAACATGGACTCTGTACAGCATTCACACCATTAAGTTTCTCTGAGGACTCCCAGTGAACTACTGAAGTAAAATAATAAAAATGCATCATAGTTTATTGCTAAAGAACAGTTATTTCATGAAAGCCATGTGGAAAGTAAAGGGCTGGAGAGAAAGGGAAGGAGGAAGTGCAGGAAAGTCTGCTTTAAGTCCTTAAACAGTGAAAATGAGGAAATAACACATTAGCCTGAGGCAAGGACAATAAAGACTTGGCTGAAGTGACAGTACAACTCAAAGTTGGTGGGATGTTTGAATACTGCCTTCCAACACCCCACACTAACCTGGAACTGTAGTTCCAGAGAAGGAGATTGCTAGAAGAGCTCAGTTACAACAAGACTGGGCCGCAGCATGCGGAAGTGGAGATCTGGATGTGTTGTTTCTTTCACGAGCTTTCACACTCCTCATATGAAGTCCTCCAAATGACACGATGAGGGCAACAAACTACAGTGCCTTTTGTACTCCCTAGTAAAACTGGTGGAGAAATAAATCGCCTTGTCCTTCTTTCTCACCATAGTAGCATTAAAAGAACCATTTAGCTGGTCACCCAGATGTCAGTGAGGCTCAATGCCCTTGTGTTAAGTACTGCAAAAGCCTTTTTCTCAGAGGACTAAGCATTAGATGTTACCTGGGAGCCAGCTGTATTTGATCTTGGACACATCACAAAAAGAACTTAGATGTTTGTCCTGGCACAACTATATAGTTACTTTTTCACATTTAGCCGCAGAAAGCAGGAAGACTACTCACCAGCCAGTTGGCTTCTGCTGTGCCCAGAGATAACCATGAGCTGGTCTTTCTAAGTGTCTGTTGGCTAGTTAACCAAGACTGGTGACATGCTCACCGCTGCCTAACAGACTCCCTCACAGCAAGTGAAGGAAAAGAGAGCAGGTGCTATAAGGAATTAATGCCACTTGGAGATCAGTGCCTGGCAATATTAACCAAAGGCCTGATAAATGTGAAAGCTTTCAGAAACTGTTTGCTTCCACTCAAAAATTTTACTACTGACGTCACAAACTAGATTTTCTACCCGAGTAAAATGTCTTACACCCAGAGCAATGTCAAAATTGTCTTCTCTGTTGTGCCTGTAGATTTACTGAGCTCAAGAGCAGAATTCCACTCCATATTTGTTCTCTTACAAGTGATGTTAGAAGGCTTGTGAAGCTTCTGGGGAGATTCCTTGAGACATGAGGTAAATTTTTCACTATGAAGACAATCAAACATTGGAATAGTCTCCCAAGGGAAGTGGTAGATTCCCCCATGTTGGACAGTTTGAAGTCTCAGCTTGACAGGGTGCTGAGCCATCTCATTTAAACTATAGTATTACCCAGAAAGGCTGGACCAGATGATCCTTGAGGTCCCCTCCAACTTGGCATTCTATGATTCTATGGTTATCAAATGGAAAACAAACGTTCAAGACAATCAGTCCTTTAGACAACTCTACATCTTTTAGTGGGCAACCAAAGCTGCTATAGACTAGAAGTAGCCAATTTCCAGATACCTGGAGATATTAAATGAGTTTGGGACAGCTCTGTTTAGTTTCAAGAAGTCTATGGAAAAAATGCACTTGGCAGCAGCTCTTTTCTCAGTAATTCTGTGCCTGTTCTTAGGGGATATATCTGCCACTTCATCTATTTAATTTTTTATTTAAGTCTATTTACAGTAAATAGCAATAGTTTAAAATAATCCCACACTAATACAACACACTAAATGTATCATAAAATCAGAGTGGTTTGGGTTGGAAGGGACCTTAAAGATCACCTAGTTCCAAACTCCCTGCATTGGCAGGGGCACCTTCCACTAGACGAGGTTGCTCAAAGCTGAATCCAACCTGGCCAAGTATGGTAGGTTATTTGGGCTAATTTTAATTCCTACCTTCAAACAAAGTTTAGTTTTATGCAACTCAAACCAATCAGACTTCTGTAAGGCATTTAGCACAGGACTATAGCAGCTTTCAGCTCCACCAGTGCAGTGATCAATAACCTGACACGTTACTGTTATGTCAGAGCAAGTGACATATGTCCATGTAGCTGCACATTATAATTAATCACTGATTTAAAGGAGAAAGAGGATAGACTGTTAACATTCAATTAAATCACCTTCCTTTCAGCTGACAGGCAGCTGAGCGCTTAACACTTACTATACTTTTTTGCAAATTTCCTTCTCCATAAGCATTATAATTGCTGTAATTAGCACAAATCAACAGTGACAGCAAAACTATCATGTCATCTATGCAGTGCAGTAGCTTATGAAAAGTTAGGATTTACCAGTTTTATTAAGTAGCTAACCAGCATTTCTCTTTTATCATACGTTCTCATACGGTTCCATGTAGGTTTTCCTCAGATAATTCAGTTGCCTTCTATATAACTCTACAGAAAACCAACATTTTCCCAAGAAATACTGATCTGTTCAACTGATGACAACCACATGCACACTTACCAAACAGTACGTGAAAAGTGATACAGGTGCTCCATGTTTGCTGTTGAATGACAGCAGGTATTTTCTGTCATGCTGTTTCTTTTCCTACAGACTGTGTGTTAGTCTGTAGAAAAAAGGCTGCCTAAGCACCCTGAACCTCCTTTTTCACTTTCTTCTGTTTTCCATATGACAGCCTGCTGTCATAGGTGCTCAGTGATTTATGTGACTCGACATTTTGCTTCGCCTGTCAGAATAGTGTAGAGGTTAGGACATGACTGACAAGGCCAGGTTGGGTCATGCTAGCTAATAACTTGCTCACTGAGCAGATACTGAGAGATCTGAGCAAATGTGGTCAAGTCACTACAGGACATTTTTCTTCTGACAGAAGGACCCACAGAGTGATTTCAGGATTGTAACCCTGCCATGCTTCATGTTATCTGTCCAGGTAATGGAAGCTGTGAAGAAAAAGTGCAAGGACTTTGTATAGCACAGTACAACAAACCACATGGAGGCTTCTGTTGCAATTGCTGCAACCCTCAGGAAATGTAATCTCCTGTGATAACGAGAAGCTTAAAAGAGATTAGCCCCTGACCTTGTGAGTCACTGGATTGTTCTTGGCGTAAGGAGCCCACTCTGCTCAGACCATGTACTGTGGCATGTAAATGAAGCTGGGGGTTACCCTGCTGCCTGTGGTGGGAATGATGAACAGCTCAAGCTCTGGACTGCTGAGGGTGCCAGACCTTTCACAGTCAATTCAGAGAAGCAGTCGTGACACTGACTGTTGGTATATTTTGCTTTAGCCTTTGGATGTGCATTGCTATGTCCTTGTACTGACTGGCTGTAGGGGGACAATGTCAATCTTGTCAAAAACGTTTTCTTACACATGCTGGTCTCAGGCCCTGTTCCTGCTCCTCCCCCCTTGTGCTTTTTTCTTGTTCTGTTTTTATAATTAAGGAATCTGCACATGTATTTTGATTTTCTTTGCAAAAGTTGAATTCAGTTTTTTCCTCCAGCAATTCAGTTCACCACAAAGACTTCCTGATCCCACTAGACTTTTTTTGCACTTCTGCTCCCCCCTTCATTCAGTTCCTTACAGGTGCTCAATTACACTCTTTAAGGGAATTATATATCCAGTGCCAGCTTTCCATAGGAGATGCTAGAGACTCTGTCCTTCAACTAAGTTTTCATTAAGCATTTGGTTTTTTTGCTTTCTTTCAGGCCAGTAAGCTTCACTGTACAGACATCTCCATTTTTGAAAAAAAAAAAGTCCTTTCATTCAAGGTCTATTTTTTATTCTTTGTCTAAAACAACAACAAAGTTATTCTCTCTAAATCTCTTCCCTCACAGTAAGTCTTGCACAGTGGTACAATGAAATCTTCTGGAGAAGTAGCAGAGCCCCAGCTGAACAGGGTGGTTTATGCCTCCAAAGAGCACTCTCGCCAGCAGAATTCCCACATAGGGCTGATTTCTTTCTTTTCCCAGTTTCAGGAATCCATTGTCCAGCAGCAATGTAAAGATGCCCAAAGCCTGAAACAGCACATCCTGTTCCTGGTTCAGGAACAATTTGTTGAACAAGGGTACAAGCAGTTAAGGACCTACAATTATTGAAAGCATTTGTCTTCCAATCTATAGCAAGAAAATTTAAGCCTCTTCTAATGACAGTTTCTGTTATTATTCCTCTGCCAGGATTACAAATGCCTCCCCAAAGGCATACAGCAGAGCTGTAACACTATTCCACTAAAACGTTTTTACAGAGATTTTAGCCCCAAGACCATACAGTCATTACCTTTTTTTTTTTTTAACCTGCCACATTGTTCATGCACTGCACTTCACCAGCCTTACCTTTACCTATGCCTGTTCTCAATACAGAATCACAGAATGTTAGGGGTTGGAAGGGATCTCTGAAGATCAAGTCCAACCCCCCTGCCAGCGCAGGACTAAAAACTAGGGCAGATCACACAGCAAGGCATCCAGACAGTTCTCAAAGGTTTCCAGAGAAGGAGACTCCACAGCCTCTCTTGGGAGCCTGTTCCAGAGCTCTGTAGCCCTCACAGTAAAGAAGTTCTTCCTCATGTTGAGGTGGAACTTCCTGTGCTCGAGTTTGTATCCATTGCCCCTCATCCTACCACTGAGCACAAGTGAGAAGGAGGTTGTCCCTGCCTTCTTGAGGCCCAGCCCTCCTGTATTTATAGACATTAATTACATCCCCCTTCAGTCTTCTCCTCTCTAGACTGAAAAGCCCCAGGTCTCTGAGCCTTTCCTCGTAAGGCAGGTGTTCCAGTCCCTTAATCATCCTCGTAGCCCTGCATTGGACTCTCTCAAGTAGATCCCTGTCCCTCTTGAACTGGAGAGCCCAGAACTGGACACAATACTCCAACTGAGGTCTCACCAGGGTCGAGTAGAGGGGGAGGAGAACCTCCCTCAATCTGCTGGACACACTCCTTCTAATGCACCCCAGGATACCATTGGCCTTCTTGGCCACGAGAGCACATTGTTGTCCCATGGATAACTTGTCTGCCAGGACTCCAAGGTCCTTGTCCACAGAGCTGCTCTCTAGCAGATCACCTCCTAGCCTGTATTGGTGCCTTTTGTTGTTCCTTCCCAGGTGCAGGACTCTGCATTTGCTCTTGTTGAACCTCATTTTATTCCTCCTTGCCCAGCTCTCCAGCCTGTCCACATCTTGTTGAATGGCTGCACAGCCTTCAGGTGAATCAGCCAATCCTGCCTGCTTTGTGTCATCAGCAAACTTGCTGAGAAGACACTGTCCCATCATCAAGGTCACTGATAAAGATGTTGAACAGAACTGGACCCAGCACTGATCCCTGAGGGACTCCACTAGTTACAGGTCTCCAGCTGGACTCTGCAGCATTGATCACCACTCTCTGGGCTCTGTTGTGTAGCCAGTTCTTAATCCATCTCACTGTCCATTCTTTCATCCCACATACCCTGAGCTCTCTCCATATCCATGGATCTCCCCATGCTAGCACTCCACTTACAGTAGCTATTCCACTAGATTACTTCTATGGTAAATATTTGGTGTTACTCTTGTTATGCTAACCCCTTGCATTCCTAAAAAATCAAACCCTTCTAAGGCACATCACTCTGGCCAAACCAGTGAGACAAGTGACAATTTTTTAAATTGGAACCTCTTGTACAGTCAGATCTGCAGCTTGTCCTTCCTTAGGGTGGACAGATCAGCTTCACTATGCTTCATGGACAGCCTTGTTCCATCACGCCAGACCTGCTGTTTCCATGTACCTTATGAACTGCAAGCTCCTCGTTCCCCTCTTTGATCGATACCTGCCAATCTTGATATGTCTTCATAGCTTACAACTCTCCATCCTTATAGACTTCTCCCCCACACCTTGTAAAATTAAATCTGACCAAAGACTGCAGCCTTTGCATTGTCTCTTCCATAAACTTCCTCAGATACCCAGCCAATGGCTAGTCCAGTCACTAAGTCTTCTTAATGACATCGTTTCCTCCAGTTTAAGGGGCACTTCAATAGCCAGCCAAGTGGCCATCCCCTTTAAGAAAGTAAAAAAAACTCTTCACTCATCCTTTTCTTTAACGCTCTAACAGAAACAGTCCAGAAGTTCCTGACACTTTGGCTTCAGGTACCAGTCACGCATTTCTTGACACCAAAGCATGACAAGAAAATCATCAATGCTTAAACCTGCTGAACCGAGCAGTGCTGCTAGTTCTGCCCACAAATGCCCCTCTAGTCTAGCATTAATGTCCTGTATTTGTTACTGTGGTACCACCAGCACTCAGATTCCTCTTCAAGAAGGAAACAGAGGTACAAGTTTTCGGCAGAGGGAAGGGGCAGAACACCATGGCCCAAGCGCCTCCTGGTGGGAAGATGCCTGTCCCAGGCTGCAGGTGGGAGCTATGGGAGGTTTCCTCCAAAAGCTCCCCTCCTCCACTAAGCTCTCAGCTTTATGCCTCGTTTTCTGAGGCTTCTTCATTCATTCATTCAAAACTGCCTACAGAGACAGGCAGAGAGGACGCATACTAGACATTTTGAACTGCTTTTAAAGCTCCTGGCTTAGCCTCCCATTCACATCTTTTCCCACAGCCCAGTACAAAGCACACTTTATATGACATGTTCCTCCTTTCAAGCATGAAAAAACTGTCCCTTAGTTCTTGTGCTGTACTGTGCTCTGCTCTTATTAGAGTAGGAAGGAATAATTATAGGGATTACAAACATGGTACTGAATGTCAAGGCATATTAAGCTGTTCAATATCTCAGGATGGAATAAAGATTCTTCCACCTAAGGCATTGTTTTTCTGCCTGAAATTAAATTATGGCATCAAATGCATTCTGCGTGGATCTAATAACTCATTTTATTGGCATATTTAAGAAGTTACTTATCTCACCATTACCAGAATGCATCAAAACTCTTTGTACTTGGAAACATCACAGAGGTTTGTTGTTTTTTTTCCAATACTGCTCCTAAGATACAAAATCACTGTCATTCATTGCGAACAGAGTGCAGGTACCATGCTACAGTATGTATCATCTATGCCAGTCTTTAAAGAAACCACAGATCGAGCATGGGATCTTGGAGAAATCCATTGTTCAGCAATTTCTTCTGTAACTGATTTGTCCATATGCAAATTTTATTTTGGATAATGATGCCAAAACAATGGACTAAACCCTTTAGAAGCTGGATCGCTGTTTTTCAGGGGATCGGCGGCTGAAGCTGTGCTTTAGCTCAGCAGTGTCCAGTCCAAGACTTCTCCAATTGCCTCTCCAGCTGGCTCTTTGGGAGATGCATCCAACCTCCTGCCATTTCTCACCACAGAGGTCTGCCCATGCAAAGGTGGAGTATAGGAAAAGCCCTCCAGCTGGTGATTGTGCTGGTCTCTGTCCTCACTTGCGCGGCCACACCGAGGCCTCAGGGCAAGGCTGGCAGCACTATAATGCATCCCAAATTTGGCAGGAAGCCTGTCTCTGGCAAAGACCAAAGGAGTCATGAAGATCTCTCCTTGGCCCTTCACCACTGAGCTGGGGAAGACCTGAACACCTGAAACACATTCAGGTTCATGCTAGATTCAAGGGCAATGCCTTTGCAGCATGGCTTCCTGCCCTGATAGAGGGAAAAAGTAAGTTTTCATGGATAATGAAAGAAGTTCGAAGTTATGACTTTCACAGTCTGCAAGACAGTTGAGAAGCTCCTTCCCAGACTGCATAGTTAAGAACCAAGCCTCAGATCTGTCAGGGGATTCAGCTAGAGCTGAACAGGTATCTTTCAGTTAGCTTTACTGCTATTCTACCTTTCAATCCAAAAGCTGCTAAAGCTATTACATACTTTTAAGTGGCATCCTGAAGCAAGAATGGCAGAAACAGAAATGCTATAAAAAGATTTCTGCTCTTGTTCTTTCATTCTTCCCTGCTTTAGACATTTAGAAATGCAACTACTTCATGATTACTCAAATAATCCAGACAGATACTGTTGTAGCTCCCAGTACCTGTCCCCATTATTTCAAGCTGATCCTTACATCCTGGCCAGCAGAACTATTAAAGCTGATCTATTCTTCCTAGACATCTGCCCGCTTGTAAAGCCTTTAGTAAAAATTGGACAGCTGCTGACATTCAGGGCTATGCTAAAGTGATTGATGCCATACTAAGGCTTATTTTGACTCTATGCAGCAAGAAGGGGGACATACGGATTCAGTTCAGTAGGAAGAGGTAATGAGGCAGCAACACTGAGACGGATGTTCAGGATGAGAAGGAAGTGAGATATAAAATGAACACCTGGAGTGTTAGAGAGGATCTCCCTATCTCAGGATGTGCCGAATCAGTTTGACAGTGCCTATATCTTTCTTCAGCCAACAGAGGGAGAGCTGAAATTAGTAGTTGAGATAAACAGCTGTTAGATTGGTTTTCTTTAATGGCTGAAATGAAGAACATAAATCCCAACGAACTAACAAGTAAATAATCTCAGGAATATCAATGCCATTACCTTTCAAAAGTCTTTCCATTTTGCTATTTATTATAGCAGATTTCTTAAACACTAACTTTTTTTTAGAGGCAGGACAGACTGCTGAAAGCTGACACTTGTTGGCTTGCACTCGATTCTAAAATGTTATTGTAGACAAAGTTATCCCAATTATTCAATCCAAATTATTTGCCAAGTCTGAACTGCATGTTATTAACACTAATGAAACCACAATGCATTTTAACAACAAAAATCAAAAGAAAAAAATTAGTCAAAAAATTATATATGAAAGGACTAAGTACAAGACCCTTTACCATTTATATTCAAATCAATTTACTCTTGGCAGGTAATAACACAAGGAAAATACACCAGTGACAGTACAACTTTGTAGTGCCTAGCTACATTTATTTTAGGTGGTATTATATGTCATTATATGTCCAAGTCTTTGCCAGCTCCAATAGTCTCCCCAACAGTTCTACAACCTTCACCTTGACTAGCTGAAAAGGAAACTCTGTTGTGTACATATGTATAAACAATGTTTTATGTATTTTTTTTTAAAGGAGTCACTGTTCTGTTCCTACTTTAATAGGAATCAAATATTATATTCAAGTTTCCTGCACAAGCAAAGTACCTTTTCACAAGAAGTACTGAATGTTCATTTGTTATTTGGTCCACTATTTGTATTGCAGAAACACCACAAAACTCCCATCCACACGAAGTACTTCTTGTCCCAATACCTGACACTTTCATTTACTTTGTTTTGTGTTGTGGAGGTAAAAGCTGCTATTCCTTCTCACCTGCTCTGAAATCTATCCTCTCACACTAGAAACATCTACCATCACAGTTCAGACCAAGCAACTCCACACAGAGAACTGTCAATATTAGTCAACATTAATGACAGTGACAACAACTATGTAGGTTGTCATCAGGACTGTGTGACACAGACTAACTTCCACAAGTCTTTCCACACCATTACATTTCAATATTATCCCAGCACATTTAGAGTAGCAGATGATTAAACACAACCTCATTTTAGGAGTCAAGTTAATGAAGTGAGCACCATGCAATGTAAGGGTTTGTTTCACAAACATTTCTGGAGTCACAGTGACATTTTTCCCACTATCCCAAATGAGCAGATATAGTTATTACTTGACAGCTGTGGGTTGGGAAAAAAATCCCCATACTGAAGTAATCTTTAATACAGAGCTAGGTTAATATAAAACATTAATAATAATTTTTACAAGTTCAATGCAGGCAATTAGCTGTAAAATCTGTAGAAACAAATGCAATTTATGTAACTAGTTACTAATTGTTTGTATTACCACCAAACATCCCTCTCACTGCTAATTGTCCAGCAGGCTCTCATGTACTCTCATCCTCCATTAAGGGTTGTATTTTGGGGTACAATTACTTTCTTTTGCACTCCCTACCACATTATGGGAAGAGAAGAGCTACTCAAATTCACTCTTTCACTAATCAATAACAATTCCAAACCAAAACCATGTAAGAGTCCATTCTAGACACTGCTTTTCATCCACTGTAACTGAAATAGCAAATTGTACACACTGCAAGACAATCACAGCATCAAGTCCTCAAGTCCAATTTGTACCTTTTGGAAAAGAAAGCTCAGCTTGTTCAAGTGAAGTGTTAGGAATAAGAGGTTTTCTCTCTCACCTTTTTGTATGAACGGAAATTGAGTTTTGCCCATTTAAAAGAACAGGTTCAAGACTGACATTTGAAAAAAAGGAGAAAATGCACAGTGAGATCTCTCACTGCTGCCATCTACTACAGTTCATCCAGGTTTCTCTACAGCGTTGGACCAGAAACTACATTTGTAAGGGGAAAGGAAAGATATTTGAACAAAATCTAATACTTTTTTCAACAAATCCCATAGAGAAGCAAAATCTTCTGCTGTACAAATATTTACAAAAGCATACAACTTCAAAAGAAGAAAATGTTTATTTTACTGTCCAAAGTATTAAACACTAAACAAGGCAATCTTGTCATTTGTGCATTAGGAATGTAAGCTTTCATGTACAATTAAGAGAACACTTCACTAAAAAAAGGTGAAATACTGCATTACTATAACACAGAACAGTGTTACACAACAAACTGAAGAATGGGAAAGTGTGGTACATTCATTTAAACTCAGGTTCTCAGGTAAAGACAGACACCTGTAGACTGATACAACTGTTCCACACACTTCGGTGAATATTAAGAAATGTACACATCTAGTCTTAGAAGTAGTATGCAAATACAAAAGGCAATATATTACACACCTATAGATTGCACTGTAAGCCTCAAACACTGACAAAAGATATCAGACATAACAATTAAGTTAGAAATTTCTAGAAACCTCATAGAAATCAGAAGATGCCTCCTTAGAGAGAAGTGTGGCTAAAACAGCTATACATTTCTGTACCTGTCAAATCCGTCAGGCATTCAAGGCAGTTCAAGGACATTTCACTCCCTTCAGAAAAGTCACTGCAGCTCTACAGCAAGTGGTTAGAGGCCATATGCTTTTTGCCTAAGTGTCACAGATTCTCACAACGAAAACAATTCTCAGCTTCATCAGAGTTTTGAAAATGTTGTTGTTCAAAGCTATTATTGGAAACAGTGCCCTTTGATTTAAAACAGTAAGGTCAGTTATAAATGTCAGCATTAAAACAAATTATAATTTGTGATGAATCACTCCTACATAACATTTTCTCTGCAGGATGTTGCAGCCATGTATGATGTTTGGAGTGTGTTCATCAGAACTGCCCACTCGTGGGTAGACTACGATATGGGATGTTTTAACAGGTTTTCCTTACACTGTCAGAAGACTTCAACTTCTTTAAGATACATTTTTCATTCATCAGTCTAAAGTGATCAGATAATGCTCAAAACCCATGAGCTTGACGATTTTTGAAATATTGTTAAAGAAATAATATACATCTGCTTCCTGTCCTACTTCCCCCCTTCCCCTCCAATCCTGCACCATGGATATTTGGACAACAAATCATTCTGCCCCCTCCTCACCCCCATCCTGTTTTTTTTCTTTTCCATTTTGAGGAACAGAAATAAACACAACTGAAAGTTTTATTACTCCAATCAGGAAAAAAAAATCTGTAGACTCCATCAGTATCAAGGTGTGATGTCAGCTCACAAAAACGTGCTCATTGTGTAAGTTATTCCAGAGACCAATTCACACACATAAATATGAAGCCACATATGTTTAGAAACAGTAGCCTTCAGTACCAAGAACTTTTATCAGTTTTTCAAAAAAGTCTGAAGCTTTATGTAGTTTCAGTTGTACCAATATAAGCCTGTGTCTTGCGCTCAAGCCCAACCACAGTCAGAATAATTACCTGGATAAAATAAAAGGATTAGCTAACTTTACTTCAACACTGTTTGACTAGTAGCCAACAATATTATAAACATTATGTTACATACCTGCATTTTATGGCATTTCAGATTCCTCAAAATTCTAACTATTTATAGTTAAAGTGACTAGATCTTCCCAGTATAATAAACATCTTTTATACCAACACCCAGCTTGAAACAGTGTCTGCTGTGGAGATAACTGAAACAATCATGAACTAAATGAAACAAATCAAAACCAGTAAAATGACTTTAAAATTCTAGCCTCTTAACACTAACACACAATTAATACTGTCACAACAAACAACTGTCAATCACAATTTTATGTATCTATTCTAGTTTATGTTTCCATTTAAATTACTGTAAAGTGTTTCCAAAGTATTCTTAAATGTTACACTGCAAGAGCAGACCAGGAGGCAGTTCTAAGCTCTGCAGGTAATTTCTTTGTAACACATAGAACAAACTTCAAAGAAAGGAAGAGCTCTACATCCAGCATGTGGAGTGCCAGCCAACATCTGCTATCAGCTGCCCAAAGCCCTTCTACCGCCTGTGGTTACGCAGCAGTGGTCGAGCAGCCACCTGTATTAGTCAATCTGAAAAAAATGTGCTGTTCAATGTGTATTGGTAAAAAAGAGACAAAATTTTCTGCTGTACAAAGTATTTACAAAAACAAACACACACAGCTTTGAAAAAACTTTTTCTTTTCAGTGCTTTAAGTATTAAACACTAAGCAAAACAACCTTGTAGCTTATACATTGGGAATGTAAGTTTTCATGTACAATTAAGAAAACACCCCACTGTAAAAAGGTGGAATTACTAGAATAGGCCTGTCACACAACAAACTGAAGAATGTGAGAGTGTGACATGTTCTTTTAGACTGAAGCTCTCAGGTGAACACAAATGTGTACAGACTGATGCAGCTATTCCACATACTTTGGTGAGTATTAAGAAATGTACACACCTGATCTGCAATCTAAGAAGCAGAACTATACAACTTACTTGTCTCTATCAACTGTGTCTCCTAGTTTCTTTTTATTAACCATCTTATTAATTACTATAAACCTGAATAACATTAGTTGCTAAAAACTTGTGCTTCAGTCTAAGTAAAAAGAGGGTTATCTAAACTTATCTCCAGGCAAACAGGAAAGTCTTCCAAAATTTTAGTGTTTGTTCTGTTACCAGGTTCTTGACAATAAGGGATCACTAACTGCAGGAATCTGGCCAGCTGGGAATAACTATGCCTTCCATCTCCATCCTATTTCTCCATTCAAAATAATACATTGTCTGTTTATCAGCTAAACACTGTTACTGAAGTGGTTTTGCCAGCTATTGCTTCTCCAAATTCTGTTTCATAAGCAGTTTTAATGTCCATTTTTAATTAAATTAAAATATGGTATCAAACAAGGTCACCAAACCAACCAAAGGTTAAAGATTAGGTAACCTCAAACAAGCTGCTGTTTTAGAATTTCAAACTAGAAAAATACTAGATAGAAAAAACTAGCAATGGCAGTACTAGCTATATTTACACTGTAATTTCCCTTTGTGCTTGCAAGTTATTGAAAATACACATCCTTTGGTAGTATTCTCTTAGTATCAAGTAAGTAGTTTATGTTAAATTCACATTCCTGATTTGCTTGATTCAGTGCAAAGGGCTCATACCTTATTTACTGCATAATGTTGTTACATAAGCACATCTCTTCCCCCAAAATAATAAATATACTGATGACAGCAACATTTCAATTAGTAGCTTTGTGCCTGATATTTGAGAATCTGAAAGAAAGGCAGAGTCTGTTGCACGATTTGTAAGTTTAAAGAGCAACTGTTATAGCAACTGATAGGAACTCACACCCACAGGTACTGCTGCTGTATGACTTCTGACCCAGTTTCAAAGACGTATACAAAAACCAAACCCGCATCTATAATTCAGACTCGTACAGCATAAAGAACAACACTGCAACGAGTACTAACTACCATTACAAAAAATGCCATAACATCAATGCTGAACTGATGCTTTTAGTTTTAACCTTACATATAAGCACAGCTTTCTCACTGCAAACATAAGAGGATGTTTGTTCTTACAATTCTATTCCAAAATTTCACATCCATACTGCGAGATTCCTCTTAAATAAAACAAGTACTTGCACTTGCCTTTGCAAGTGGTAGTGAAAAAGCAGAATCTGGGAAAGAGGCTCGATTTGTTCCCATCCTGTGCATTGGCAAAAAGCTGCACATCTTGGTCAGTGGCTAAGCAACCAATCGATGCTTGTTAGAAGCTGTGAACTCCTATGAAGCCATAAGCAATCAGGAGTATAAATACAGTAAGCCATAGAGGAAATTTCCAAGTGATAAGAAACTGACACAAAATAACTAGAACTGTTGTCTGTTCACTAGTACTGTCAAACATGAGCCAAGTAAGAATTTACTGGCTTGAGATTTAAGAAAGTAATGTATAGCACATTAAGGACCTTAATGTACCTGTGTACCAGCATGAGCATAAACCCTCAATATTGTATTTTTCATACTTGTCAACTTCATTATATCAATCTGTTGACAAAGTTATGCTAATACTAGGAGGTCGCTGCTGATTGGGTTGTTTGCTTAAAACTGGAAGATCTGTTCTTTCTGTTCCATATATCAGTTTTTCCTCCTGAAGACTGCAAGCTGAAAACCTGTTTGCTTCTGTACCAGATACACCACCACGATTATTTGCAACTGTGACACCACTGACCTGTTCAAAGGATTTACTAAACACAGTAGTGGTCGTTCTGGCCAGACTATGGCTGCCAGGTTTAGGCAGGGACTGGCTAGTTGTCAGTGTCAGTCTCTTCAGAGAGACAAGCTCCAGATTCTCACTCATGGCTCTCTGAGTTTGTTTTCGTGACAAGTGTTCTCTGCAGGTTTCTCCTTCTTTTTCTTTTCCTCCAGTCTTGCTTCCTCCAGACCTTCGCTGGCTCTTCCCTAACAGATTCTTACTGCTCGTGTTGCTGCTGGTAGATAGAGCAGACTGACTTGTACTAGAAGTAGCCCTAGAGTAAAACCCTTCATCAGTTTCAGATACTTCTATCAGATCTTCTTCATTTGCTAAATCAGTATTACCTGCATGGTAGAAAAAGAAATAAAGAATTAGCAATTGACTTTCTCACATTTATTGATTTTATGTATTGCTAGATTTTTATAATTACAAGCATGAAGCCATAAAGCAACGGAAGACAAAACACTTACCTATTCGATTACATTTTGAAATTAAGGTTCATTAAGATATAAAGTTACAGCAAAGAATGCTGCATTGACTAGATCAAAAAGCATGCCCACAATCTCATTTTGTTGTGATTTTGAAAAAAATAATGCAGCCTTGTTAATTCATGCAGGAGATTAGAAACTTGTAGATCATAAGATACCACACAGAGCAAAAAAAGTGTAAATTTATTTTTGAGCAGGTGCTTCAATACATGATTTTGCAAAGCTCATTAATTATAAGGCTATAGGATGATTGCCCCAGGACACCCAATATGGCACCTGCATGTTTAAGCAACCCAAGAATGCTTCAGGACTGAAAGGTCACCTTCTGCATCATAGGTCTGGTGGTACGATTTGGTAACTCGAGGGCAACATGAGATCTCCAGTATACCATGAAAGGTGGAATTTGGGAAATCTGAGGTACACAGTGAGATATGTTTCACATCCATTTTGATGTACTCTTCATGCCAGTGATAACTGGGATTTGTAAATCCAATAAATTGTTTAAATAAACTCAAAGGTATGTTGAGTCTCACAGTGTATTTTCTCCAGATTAAATAAATGTAAGTATGTCGCCATTCTGTGGCACAGACGAAGCTGTGTGCAATACATGCATTTGTGTTATTACACATGCAAATATATTAACTGCATACTTTAATTCTCCAAACATGCAGCAGTGACCCTTTCAATCAACAGTGGTACCTTAGAGTGCAGCTACAAGTGTTCTGCTAAAACTGCACTCTGCCAGATGAGTTTATTCCATCCTCCATCATTTTTCTTACAGATTTTTGCCTCCTGATTTCTGGCATGCCTTTGCTGTCAGTTCTAGGTTCTGTAGCTGTTTCCTGTACTCCCTGTAAATGCTGAACATCATTCTCTGCTAGTGCTCTGCTCTTTTCCCCATTCCCGGTCCTCTCTCCAGCCACACTTGTGACACTAATCTCAGGTATGATAAAGTTGCCCAATTCAGTAGCATCATTACCATTCTCTGGTTGTTCTAGAATTAAAGATGGATAAGAAAAAAAAAAAAGATGTCTGAAACAAAACACGAAACAAAAGCCAATAGATATAGATGACTAAAGCATTATGAATTAAAGCAAATGTTCACATATGAACCTCTTGTTAATAAGCAACATTAGCAAGTATGGAGTTTTGCTTTATTTTTAAACTGCAGGCTTCAATTGTCCAGTTTTTGGCCTGCACATACTGGAAAGCTCCATGCTTAATCCTTCAAAACTGAAATTTCTGAGGATTATGAAACAAACATTAAGAGATTATATCAGAAATCAACTCTCTATGATTTACTTTTATGACTATATTCTCTGTATCACCATGCTAAAGTGAAACATTTTTACAATGAAATGGCATATCAACTTCATGTGTTATCATGTAAGATTAGAAATTCTACACAAACAATGTCACGATGCTGCACAGTAGGCAGCCTGAAAACAAACACTGAAACAGCCAAGGAAAACTCAAGCGCACTTGGACTTCCATTTTCTTTCTTCATTTCAAAACATTGTTTTCAACTATAAAGAGATCTACAAGTAGGAAAATTCTCCAGTTACTAAATTCAACCTATTCAGATAAAACCTATGGAGTTTTATTGCAGTTTTTGCCACCTACTAATAATATATTTTATGTTGATCTCCTCAGCCTTTCTAAGCTTCTTATATGAGTTTACAATCCGATTAGTTTGCAATAAACTTACTTGTGTCACACAAGTCAGTTACTAAGTACAGTTGATAAAATAGGGATTAAGCTGGGGGGAGGGAAAGCACCACAACTTTCTGCAGCACTGGGGAAAAAAAAATCAAGGCAAAAACCAAAGCAGTTTGGCTCTTAGATTATTTATTTTTGTCTGGGTAAGTCATCAACTGCAGATATACAAGTGCTCAGCCTGGCCAAAAAATATTTCAAGACAGTCAAAGATTCCTGTAGCCATAGCCAAAAGTCCCCAATCAAACAGAAGACTGCACTGCTTCTCAAAATGTGAGAATGATGGCTGTGTGTAAGCACAAGAGATTTAATAATGATACTTAGTAAAAAGAATGCTGTGATTCCTACAAGGTCCTAGTAAAACAAATTCCAACTCAAAAGATGCCTGTCTACATTAGATGACAGGTTTGAGAAGGATGAACTTGATAGGAAAAAAGTGAAAATGAGAATGAAAGCTGAAACTTTATGGAAATTCCAAGTATATGCAAGTTACAATCCTAGCGACCTGTCAGCTCCACAGTGAAGTTGAAGTATTCTCAGTGTCTGAAGGTCTTTTAAAAAAAGTATTCAAAATTGCTTCATCAGCACTAGCTTGACAACTATAAAACTGTATTTAGATGATCTCGAGAAGAAAAAAAGCCATCCAATTTAACAGCACTAAATAATTTGTTGATAAGTGGTAGCTAGTATCAACTGATTATAAATACTACCTATTTGTGATTAGATTGGTCTACTTTGCAAATGACCTTCACCTTTAGTATCTCTAAAGTACCTACCTTAGAAGTCAAAATTCACAATATCAATTTGATTTTTAAAAAGTCCAAGTAACAGCTCTAATGAATGAGTTACAGGGTTATGTACCACCAATAAGACTAAAAGTTACATTGACCATTTTTCAAAACTGACTTCATTCTAGAGTTCTAGCAAAGGCTGGCAAGATTTAATGTCTGAAAACTTCTATATTAAACTGAACTTTTTAAAAGAAAAACAAAGCCCATTCTTCTCAGTTGGAAGCATGATTTGCTGTAATTTTATTTTACACAAATAGCTAGCGATTGAAAACTGCTGCCCTTGCTTCACCAAGGCACACTTTGCTTCATCAGGTCTTCTGGCCTACACAGTATAAGATCAAACTACCTTTCAGCTGTCTCCTCTAGCTTCCCAATCCATTTGTACAACTCATTTTTATTACATTGCAGCACACAAATAAAACCACCAAATACATTTTTCCTCCTTAAACCACAGGAGAGAGAATAATGGTCAGGAGGTACGAGGTTTGTAATTTGATTTCTACCAATTCCAGTATTTATTTTAATTCAAACATGTGTATGCACAAGCCTCATTATTCTTTCTGTATGCTGAAGATCTATACCATATCTTTCTTTCATCAGGAATTGTGGGGTGCTGAATTATGTTATTAGGAATTTTGAAATCAGGACACCATCCACTTTGACTTTAAAAAAGCTTTTCAAGTCACAAACAACAGTTTTGTTAGTATTTTATAATGAAAACTTTCAGCATATTAGCTGAAGTGGTATACAGAACCATAAACTGATTTGGGTTGGAAGGGACCTTAAAGGTCACCAAATTCCAACCACCTGCCACAGGCAGGGACACCTCCCACTAGACCAAGTTGCTCAAAGCCCCATCCAGCCTGGCTGTGAACACTTCCAAGGGTTGGGCTTCCACAACTTCCCTGGGAAACCTGTTCCAGTGTCTCACCACTCTAACAGTAAATAATTTCTTAATATCTAATCTAAATCTCCCCTCTTCCAGTTTGAAACCATTACCCCTCATCCTATCAGTACCTGTGTCCTTGTAAAAAGCCCCTCCCCAGCTTTCCTGCAGGCCCCCTTCAGATGGGCTGCTATACAGTCTCCCCAGAGCCTCCTCTTCTCCAGGATGAACAACCTAAACTCTCTCAGCCTGGCTTCACAGGAGAGGTGCTCCAGCCCTCTGATCATCTCTGTGGTGGTCCTCTGGACTCGCTCCAACAGCTCCAAGCCCTTCTTATGCTAGGATTCTCAGAGCTGGATGCAGTACTGCAGATGGGGTCTCAGCAGACCAGAACAGAGGGGGAGAATCACGTCCCTTGACCTGCTGGCCATGTTTCTCTTGATGCAGCCCAGGTGACAGTTGGTTTTCTGGGCTGCAAACTCACATTGACAGCTCATGTTGAGCTTCTTACCAACCAATACCCTTAAGTCCTTCTCTTCAGGGCTGCTCTCAATCCATCCTCTGCCCAGCCAGCCCATAGTTGTGCTTGGGATTGCCCCAACCTGTGTGCAGAACCCACATGCATGGGTTCATTTGCATGAAACTTTTACCATTTAAAACAAAACAACTGGACAGTCAAAGGTACCACAGACTCAGTTTTGGCCTTTAGACTAGCCTAATGTTTACATAGCCTTCAAATTTGATACTTGTCCCACAACCTGATAAACAAGTTCCCCTCCACCCATGCCCTACACTAAGTGATTTTCTTCCTCTTCATTAAATCTGTACCATCATGACAAACCCAAGGTTTTCCCAATAACCTATACAAAATGTTGAAAAGAGCTTTTTGTAAAAGTCCTTAATCTTTTAAGTATTCATCCCTAAACACTGACTACACCTCACTTGGGACAAACTAGATTATCACTGTTCCTCTCAATTGTCCTGCTTCATGAGACTCCCATAGAACACAGCATTCCCTGCCATTCCTGCAATTCCTACTATTACTCATTTCCCTTTCACCTTACTGTTATCTTCTGCAGGGCACACTTGTCTCCCCATTTTTCCTTGAAATTCACCAGGCATCACCCCCTAGAAGGCGGCAGTAATTGTAAAAATTTCTAGACTTCCGTATTTGCTAAGATTTTGTATTCCTACAAGGACAGTTACGATACTGATTCTGTAACATTTTTATTTATTTTTTTATGTAAACACAATGTCAAAGGGAATGTTTATTTTTAATACACTTTCAATTATTTTGAATGAACCAACACTCAGTATCCCTGATCTATGTTACCCTCTACTACCTCATTTGAATAAGGTCCCAGTGGACTGGAGGGTGGCAAAATTCCCATTCACCAGTTAAGAAAATAAAAAACTTCAAACTGCTGCTTTCTTACTACCAATAAGATGTGCAATAACATTCTCAATATTATTTTACACACGTAAAAAGCTAATAATTCATTGCAAAATGTGTTTCTTACCATGCCTTTTCCATCTGTGCCCTCGGATAGACATGCTAGTCACAGCATTTCTTGATATCCTGGATGAAGTAGGTGTAATTTCAACCTGAATGCATCTTGTACCTTCTTTACTAGATTTCATGGCGCCCTGAGGCAGTGAAGCTTTTATTGCATTAGCAACCTAGAACACGAAAGATGCAGTTAAGTTCTTAACATGAAGAATCCAAATTTTAGAAAAAGAATTCTGTCAAAGGATTCTTATTACTTCAAGAAGCATACTGTGTACAGTTCCAGTTTACCATCAAAAAAGCACAGTAGCTTTTTGCACAGGTTATAAACAAAGCTGGAGGCAATTATCAGTCAGAACTAAGTTACATTTAATACCTGCCACTTTTTAAAACAAAGTTTCCAGTTTAAAGATGTGACTATTAGTTAACATGAACTCCAGAACATTTCTGCACTACCATCTAAGCTTTCAAGACTTAGAAGCATTCTACTGAGAACAGCTTGTTCAGTAGGGAAGATGACAATACAACTAATTACATTGAAAATACCTGTCTGTGTGTGTGTGTGTATACTTGCAGACCTAGCTATTCACACCAGCACAGCCACAGAGACCTCCTGGAATTAAGGTTCCCACTGTGCTGACACATCACACACATTCACAGCAAGGATTTCCTTGACTAAAAATTCTACACAAGAAGATGCTGAAATACAACACCTACCAGCAGAGGTTCTGGATACAGTTCCAGCTGTGCTCTATACAAAATGTCATCCATAGCTTTACGAGCCAGATCCCATTCTCCATTATAACTACAAAGGTAAATATATACACAATAAGAAGCATCAATATCAACAGATGAACCTTCTTGGTCGCATAACTTTCATATATTTAGTATTTTTTGAGAGCTCAAGGAGTGGAGGAGGAACTACTTGTGTTCATTACTAGTAAGCCTGCTATTTAGAGAAGTTGTTCTGAAGTAGTGTCTATGGAGACATTGGTCACCCTGAGCAGTTTAAAAATGACATACTTATTGATAAGCTAGTTATGAAATATTCTGAAATTCAGATAGGATTGTTTTAATACTACTCCACCTTTTGAGCATTCCTGTGTTACTAATCTCTAATTATTTCAGTTACTAAGAGAGCTTCACACATTAACATAACTATACAAGGGTAGATGACACCAGCATTAAGCTGAAATGTCATTATTTTGTAGGCATATAAAAAATCCAACTTACAAGGCATAATAAATCCCTGTTAGCATTTGCACCATGAATTCAGATGAAACTGGAATCCTACTGTTGACTCCATTGTACTTTCTCACTTTTTGGCGAGGATATCCACAGACACAAATTCTAAAGAAATCATTCATTGGTCATTAGCAAATAACATAGAATCACCTTTGTACAGATCGCTACAAAGCTGGATGTTTAGTATATATTTTAACTAAAAAAGACCAACAGGAAGGTATCCATCAACAACTCGCTCAAGCTGCTTCTTACTATGGAGGAAGGGTATATGCCCTCTACTGGCAGAGTTGAAACCCTTCGAAACAGACATCTTGGACACTTGTTACGTTTATGCTACAGTGGAACATCACAGAAAATTGCCATTAAAAGTAATTCTGAATCCATGCATTTGCTGTGGAGCAGAAAAAAGATATGTTAATGGTATTTAAGGACATAAAGCAATGTAGCAACTATTTATATTACAGACAGAAGCATAAATGTAATTGCAAATACTATGGTAGTTGCATACAAGTTTTCAAGCAAAGAGATCAAAAGTGTCCCATTCATAGAACTATTCTAAAATGCAATAAAATTCAGCCTTAGAATTTAGTTCTTAACTAAATTCCACATTAAGTTGTGTAGTCAAAACATTCTGGAAATCAAAGATATAGGGTAGTTAAATATTCAATTCATTGGCTATTACTGGACTTCTGGAATGACCTTTAACAACATAAATCAAACTATTTCCTTCTCCAAAGCATAGACTAGAGGAGTTGATCTCAAAACTTCAACTCTTCAGCTTCAATACCAGAGAGCTTGTAAAACTCTTAAATCTGTTCCTTCCAGAAAAGAAAAAAAAAAAAAAGAAAAAAAAACCACCCTGAGTTAAAATTGTATTGTAGTGCCTTTCAAATTATACATGTAGTAGAGATTTTAGGAGCCTTTCTTTATTAATACTAACTTTGCCACTAACGTATTGCACTTTTTCCCCCCTCCTTCCCTATCCCAACTCATCTTCTGCTTTGGCTACTTCGCTTTACAGAGTAAAATAATATTCTTATGAAAAAAGACTTAGTAACTGAAGATGCCCAAATGCAAAAAAACCTCAATTTACAACACTTGAGATCAAAATATTTTGTGCTGCAACTGTCACATTTAGAGTGAATGTGTATAAATAAGTACTAGAAGTTTTTGCTTCCATAGAAAAATGATAAAAATTGAATTAGACTTACTAGAAGAAAGCACACTCATTGTAGGTTGCTTTCTTCCAAAGAAACCTCAATTCAACACTGCTCAAGCCAATTAAGGAGTTATTGTATAGATTTTTCTGGTCATTTTGTCTGCAGCACATCCAAACAGGATGCTGAAAGACATTCTGGTCTTGTGACACATACTCCCGTGAATCCCTAAAATGCTATTATGGTGAGATTTTCAGTAAGCAGAGAAACATATATGCCAACACCAGTAGGGAATGAAAAACTAAGATAAAAGTTGAATTGTATAGTATCAAGTAATGCAGCATCCAAACATGCAACATTTTGAAGTAGAAAGACTTGCTTAGATCTACTTGTAATTTGCTTGGGGTTTTAAAAAATTATTTATCCCAAATACATTCAAAACCTAATCAAGCAGAATAAGCAACATCAGTCTCCTGTCCACAATCCTTAGCTTTTAAATATTTTCTACCCTAAGTTTTAGACCAGCATATTTAACAAAGATCTTGTAAATATTGCCAAGTGCTCCAATGCTCTCTCAGCTCCTCTGCACAGGGAATCTTACAGGCATTCATTATCACATTTTGTTTGTGTGAGGAATCTGGGAACTATGACTGGTAAAAAGTAGCTGTAGTTGACTTCTAGGTCTCTCTGGGGTTAATGGCAGCATTCTATTTTTTTCCTTAACCTAAAGTACACTTCCAAAATTCTAGAGATAGACATGTTTAGTACCAGTTCTTCCTCTTTGAAAAAAGAAATGGATCAAAAATAGACACTGTAATTAAAGCTGAGGTGGGTTTGGTTTTGGGTTTTTTTGTTTTTTTCTTTTTTTGAAGTAACAGCAGATTTTGGAAATACCTAAATTATCTGTAAGAGTGGATGTATTTCTAGTTAGAAGATCTACTATAATTTCAAGCAAGTTTCAACTTGCACAGCATCCAAATATATTTAGTATGCTTGTAATGCAAAATTCACCAAGATTTTAGAGGACATTTCTGAGTTTATTTAGTTAACACATCTGCAACTACTTGAAAAACAAACAGTTCCCTTGACTTGACTTCTCCACTTGACAGCACTGCATATAAGTGAGGTCATTGCTTCTCCTTTTTGAGATCTCCACCCAAAGTTATACAATAGATATTTAAAAAGCAAATAATGTACCTGTAAACACAAAAAAAAGTCAAGTTTACAAGTAGCTTTTGGGAACATGAAGCTTTTTTTAAAAAGAAAGTTGAAACTGATTGCATTTCAAGTTGAAAATTACATTTTAAGTATAATGAACCTACAGAAATTACCTTGAACAAATTTGACACAACGACTGAAGAGAAACTGCAGGCATGTAGCTTAAGGCAGCATTGTAACAGAGTAGAAGGAAAGTCAGCACTTCAAACCTGGGATTTACAAGAAACATTAGAGTTATATTACCGATTTTGTTTTCTAAAAGAAAACAAGTTTACCCAGAATTTGCAGGAGTTATTTGAATAGATTTGGTATTTCTTTTCAATAAAATTGACAATTGAATAGTTTAGTTCTGCAAGATTTTCCTCTTCATGTAGTAATATGTGCTGCTAGTCTTTCTGCATCTATATTTTCACATGTTCAAAAACCAAAACATCCACCGCACAACACAGTATATACCTATCACTTTCAGTCTATAACTATTTTAAAAATTAAGATTAGTGATTCTCAAGCAAAATCCTATTATACAATTTCACCTGTTCTGTGCTGTTAACATCTCCCTCTGAGGATGAGGTCCACTGTATACAACCCTGGATAAACCATGCTGTGATAAAGCTCCTTCAGTGAGAGCCATAGAGCCAATGCTGGAAGGCTAAAGGAAAAAGGTTAATTCAAAACATGTCCACCTTAAGTTTTGCTACGATGCAAGTGAAAATAGGCAATGATCAGCACCACCATTTTGTACATAAATTTTAAACAGGCTTCAGGTTATCTGACCACTTAAGCTGTCTTACAGATCTGACAAGTTGTTTTACACCAGATAAGGTATATGGCTTCAGAATAGAAAAAAAACAAAGTTGGTGCACAAGTTATGACTATTCAGTCTTGAAGAGGCCTCAGGGACGAGACAGGAATACTCAGAAAACTGAGAAATGTGTTCCTATGTCATAATGCAATGCGTTAAAACTACTCTTCACTTTTACTCTTAACAAACAGGCCCCCAAAGCATACCGCCTTTTTCAGTTAGTAACAGCTTTATGTTGTGGGGGTCACTTACTTCATGATAGACTGAAGGTTTGGACAAAGATGGAATTGTGAAACTCAGCACTTTGCTATGTCCCTCTTTGTCAACTATCTCCTGAAAAAGACAGAAGATTCCAGTGGTTACACTGTACTATAGAAACCAGACATTCAAAGATGTTAAATGCTGGATGGGGCTGAATAGAAAAAGAAAGCCAACAAATTACTATAGGGACAGGTAGGGACACTATAACAATCCCAGAATGCAAGCTTAATCACCATACCAAGAATTAAAAGCAACAAAAAAATTAATAGGACTCCTTTGGTTCCTCAGCCATTAGTGCACTAACACTTTACAGGAACCATATGAAGAGCAGAGAAAGTATTCACCGAAATTAAAGAATTAAAGCCCATGTTGCAGATTCCTGACAAGGAGACACCAATTTGAAGAGTCAAAACTGAGACATGCAATTACTTCATTTAAATTCTGAAACAAAATTGTTAATTATTCCCCAGTAAAATACTCTATACTATCCCCGAAAAGCCCAGCAATAATTTTAGGCATGAATAATTACATGTGAATACAAACCAAGTTATAAATTCCTAGGAGAAGAGCCTCTATGCATCCACTGCTCTGCAAATCTCTGCTGGCCGAGACAGCAAGATAGCACCACACCAATTCTGGCAGAAACTGCAGCGTAAATCGTAACAATTGTTCCTCACCACTGCGATAGAACTCAAAGAGTTGATGGCAAACTGGCTCCAGAAGCTGAAATATAAATTACAACTGTGAATGAATAAAACATTACAAGAAACTGGAACTTCCATTGATATCAGTAGCCAGCCACACAAAACAGGTTTAAAAATGTGTAAGGCTGGGAGAAGAAGGGAGCAATACAAAGACCTTCTCCAGAGCTAGTTCTGCGAGTGCAGCACAAAACCTTAGTATGGCATGAGTGACTTTTTTTTCCCCGAGGTCATATAAAGCAATACATCGCTTTCTCTAAACTCACGAGGATCATCTTGAACATGTGTTGCTTAAAAGCCATGAGGAAAAACATTTATGAAGCTGTATTGGCTTATAGGAGCTTTTTTCCTGTGCAAACTGTACCAGCTGCTTGTGAAGAAGACAGGATTCCAGACCTATAGTTGTTTGTTTAATGCAACTGCAGAAAAACTTAAAACACTGCATTACTGACTGGCCCATTTTTGAAGTTGCTGCTAATCAATTTTGCTCTATACCAAACCTTCTTCAAAAGTGTGGCTCAATCCTTTGGACAAAACTGTAAAGCGATAAATGTTATGTCTTAGCTATTAGGGAATGACTGATGAAATAACTGCCCAAGTCACCTTATACACTTTTCATCCTTTATAACATACTTTCAGATGATATAAGTAGAGCCTTTCATCCCTTGTGAAGAAAGACTGCCAGTGGCTCCTCTCATTTTTTGTTCACTTCATCCAGCCTCAAAGGCCTAAATAGAGAATACTTGTTATCAACACACCTCATACCATGACCTCAATATCTCTAATATACAGGAAGAGTACGTGAAAAAAGGCCTTGCTATCCTAGAGCTCCAACAGTGTACACACAAATTGCTCCAAGCTTTTACCCACCAAGTGAGAAGAGTTGCACAGCACTCAAAGCATTACAATAACAGTATACAGTAGAATTAGTTCACTTTTCCACTCTCATGAAAGTCTTCTAGAAATGTCAATGTACTTGCAAGCTTGAGACAGAAGTTGGAAGCCTTAAGAGTTTCTGGATTTAATGCCCTTTCTTGTGCTACCACCTACCTGTGCTAGAGGACAAAACATCACATGTCAGCCATCACATGTCAGTGTATGGAAGTTACATTTTTATTCCGTCACCTAGACAGGAGATTTCCTAATGCAAGTGGAAAATAATGTCAAAACCAGTAGGAACTTTCAAGGCCAGCTGAACCAGACACTGACCTCAAGAGCACATACTAAAAAATACTTTTTGGCAGCAAACACAGCAAAACATCGATAAGAGTTTGGAACTGTAAAAGGACAAGTTCTTAAAAAAAAAAAAGTGGAGTAGGGAAGGGGAAAAGGGGATTTTTAATTATATCTTCTAAATAATTTATTTGCAAGTAATAACAAATAAGAGGAATCTATCATCTAAGAAACTATTCCCTGAAAAATAATCTAGGCAGTTGATGCATTTATATAAGTCAACTTTACAAGATGAAATCTGAGATTCCAGCTGTTAGGATTCATTTTATCAACTCCAGCTAGCATATAAAAAAAAATTACATAAAATGTGACATTCTCCAATTGCAAATCTCTGAAAGACAGAATTCAAATGTAATATAGCTAAAGAACTCATTTTGCTACCTTGTTTCTTATCATCTTAACGGTTCATCTACATGACTCACAGAAATAGACTCTTAATTACAAACCAGGAATGTTCAGACTAGTAATAGACCTCCACTGAAATGTATTCCTGCACAAAAGTTTCAACCTGAAAATGATGGAATCCAAACCAGCGATGCATTTTAGAGATTGCATTGAGAAAAGATACCATAATCATTAGAATTGCCAGTGCACTTCATGCTCAAAAAGCAACTCAACACCTTTACGAAAATCCTTAAAAACTGGAACATGGATATGTACTTTACTGCTAGTAGGACACGGATCATGTTTTCCATTTTATTCTAACTACAACATTCTGTTCTTCTGCTATTTGTCTAGGTCACTTTTTCAGTTTTCCAATGAAGCAAGCTTTGAAAAAGGTAAGAAACCCATTCTTCTGTATTTTCCTCCCTTTACTGAAGCAAAGGAGGCACCATCACCAGAAGACCATGCTAGAAAAAAATCTGCTTGCTTGCCTAACTTTTTACTCCTGGCTACAAAGAAAGTTGAGTCAGCATTTCTTACCTTCCAAAGTTACTCCTGAACTCAAAGGATCTTAGCAGGTTTGGGTTCTTTTTAACAAGTTATTTGGGACAATCTGATCCATTCAAAAAGAGAGGAATATCTAGTTTCTGACAGATACAGCTTTTTTAAAAATCATTTGTGAAAAATCTACAAAGGCAAAAAAAAAAAGCCAAGCTAAACTAGTTGTCAAATGTAAGAGCAGAATACCAAAGATCCTTCTAGAAAACTTTACCAGCACAAGTGCTTTCCATCTTCAGCTTACATATTTCACACAATTTGCACACTTTCTTTAATGAAGTATCAGTTCAGAATAATGAGCTTGAACTTTAAAAGGCACATAAATAGCTATGACAGGTATCCATGTTAACATCGTTATCTCAGTTGAGACAGCTTTATATCAGCACATTTAAATGCGTAATCAAAAAAAACTATTTTCTTCCTCAAAATGCCACCACATGCTACAACCTAGTATCAAAACACACTAATGATTGCTGCTGTTTCAAAATATTGTTTTACACTGAAATAGTTCTAAAAGGTATCTAGACTGAAACAATTTTTAATGCTGGAACAGAAGAATGTCCAAGCAATTTCATCCCTCTTCCTTTTAAGCTGCGTACAACCATGTTAGACACTCGAAACACTTTCTATTTCCTAATGCAAATGCCTGCATAGCTACTATCTAAAAGGACAACGTTTTAGGTAGGAAGTAAAAACCTGGAATTTGTGAATAAACCAACCTCAAAAATACTTCTTTTTTTTTACTGTTGGACTCTTGAGTCAAGTAAAAGTCCTTTAAATCTTGACATTTACTGAAGACTCACTCTCCTTGTATTGAATTACATTTTTCACCTATCAGTCACCCAGGAACCTCAAAAGTAACTGACAAAGTCTCCACTAACAAGGCTACTATGAATTGGATATTTCTTTGCTATAGCATACAAGTAGTTCATTTATCTTACAAAGTGATTATCACATTTTTGGAAAAGTAAACCGAGAAAACCGTTATGAGAAGCAAACGTGATTCAGAAGGAAAATGTAGTCACAGATGCAAATACACATGGTTAATTTTCAAATGCTCAAAAAAAGAACACATCCATCCCCCAAAACGAGATTTAAGCACAACTTTAAGGTCCAGATAATTGTTACATTAGAAGTACATGGATCCAAAGGAATACAGACAGGGTTGTCTGTTTTTAATCTCAGCAGTATTTGTAATGTTCATGCATTAATCCTTTCCCTTCACATTACATACATAAGAAAGGTCACCACATATCCTACAGTGTAAAGCAAGTTGACATTACACAATGCAGCTAACAGATTTCAAGTAACAGTTGAAAGAAATTATTTGGGTTTTTTACTGCTAGTTTTTAAGCATTTTCAGAATGTGGAAAGCTCCAAGTAGCCCTTTCCACAAAATGACAAGTACTCAGAGAACAGTCCAAATAGAGATCTTAGGACTGTGCTTCCAAGGCAGCACAACACTCAGTGTCAGCACAGGCTTTTCATTTTAACTCAAAGCCCCATAATGAAATTATGAAGGCGCAGGAGCAGGCTGTCCCTATGTGCTGAAAAAGGAGCCAGCGGGGAAGAAGACCAGCCTGGTTGAGCAGGGAACTATTGCAAAAACTCAGAAACAAAAAAAGAGTGTATCAACTTTGGAAAAAAGGGCAGGTGAATCAGGAAGTATTTAGGGACATTGTAAGGGCATGAAGAAAGAGAGATGCAAAAGCCCAGCTAGAATTTAATCTGGCCATTTCTGTAAAGGATAATAAAAAATGCTTTTATAAATACATTAATAACAAAAGGAGGGTGAGGGAAAATCTTCATTCCTTATTGGATGAGGGAGGGAAACCTAGTAACGGAGGACAAGGAAAAGGCTGAGGTGCTTAACACCTTCTTTGCCTCAGTCTTTAACAAAAAGACTAGCTACCCTCAGGGCAACTGGGCTCCTGAGTTGGTAGACAGGGATGGGGAGCAGAATCCCCCTCCTGTAATCCAGGAGGAAGTAGTTAGGGACCTGCTGTGCCACTTAGATCCCAACAAGCCCATAGGTCCGGATGGGATTCATCCTAGGGTGCTGAGGTAGCTGGCAGAAGAACTGGCTAAGCCGCTCTCCATCAGTCCTGGATGACTGGGGAGGTCCCAGATGACTGGAGGTTGGCCAGCGTGACCCATCCACAGGAAGGGCCAGAAGGAGGATCCAGGGAACTATAGGCCTGTCAGCCTGACCTCGGTGCCTGGCAAGATTATGGAACACATCATCCCAAGTGCCAGCAAGTGGCATGTAGAAGACAGTCAGATGATCAGGTCCAGCCAACATGGGTTTAGGAAAGGAAGGTCCTGCCTGACCAATCTCATCTCCTTCTATGACTAGGTGACCCGCCTAGTGGATGAGGGGAAGGCTGTGGATGTGGTCTACCTCGACTTCAGCAAGGCCTTTGACACAGTCTCCCACAGCATCCTCCCAGAAAAGCTATCAATCCATGGCTTGCGCAGGTGCACCCTTTGCTGGGTTAAAAACTGGTTGGATGACCGGGTGCAGAGAGTGATGGTGAATGGAGCTGCATCCAGCTGGCATTCGGTGGCCAGTGGTGTCCCCCACGGATCAGTACTGGGCCCAGTCCTATTCAACATCTTTATTGATGACCTGGATGTGGGGATTGAGTCCACCCTTAGTAAGTTCACAGATGACACCAAGCTGGGGGGGAGTGTTGATCTGCCAGAGGGTAGGAAGAAGCTGCAGGAGGACATGGACAGGCTGGGTTGATGGGCCAAGACCAATGGCATGAAATTCAACAAGACCAAGTGCAGGGTCCTGCACTTTGGCCACAATAACCCCAGGCAGCGCTACAGGCTGGGGGAAGAGTGGCTGGAGAGCAGCCTGGCAGAGAGGGACCTGGGAGTGCTGGTGGACAGCCGGTTGAACATGAGCCAGCAGTATGCCCAGGTGGCCCGGAAGGCCAATGGCATCCTGGCTTGTATCAGGAATAGTGTGGCCAGCAGGAGTAGGGATCTGATTCTCCCCCTGTACTCAGCACTGGTGAGGCCTCACCTCGAGTCCTGTGTACAGTTCTGGGCCCCTCACTTCAAGAAGGATATTGAGGTGCTGGTGAAGGGACTAGAGGGAAAGTCTTATAGGGATAGGTTGAGGGAGCTGGGGTTGTTTAGCCTGGAGAAGAGAAGACTCAGGGGGGGACCTTATCACTCTCTTCAACTACCTGAAGGGAGGTTGTAGTCAGGTGGGGGCTGGGCTTTTTTTCCAGGCAACTAGCAACAAGACAAGAGGGCAGGGCCTGAAGCCGTGCCAGGGGAGGTTTAGGTTGGATATTAGGAAGTACTTCCTCACAGAGAGGGTGATTAGACATAGGAATGGACTGCCCAGGGAAGTGGTGGAGGCACCGTCCCTGGATGTGTTCAAGGAAAGGCTGGATGTGGCACTTAGTGCCATGGTCTAGCTGATGTGGTGGTGTGAGGTCATAGGCTGGGACTTGATGATCTTAAAGCAGCCTTGGTGATTCTGTGATTCTGTAACATGGAAACCTTTGATACCTTGCCCCCAGAGTTAACCCAACAACTTTGTCAAGCAGAATTTGCAGTGCCTTGACCACCCTGCTACTAAGGTCCCCAAGAAACCTAGTGATAGGCCAAAGTAGTAAGAAATCAAAGAACATATTAAAAGTACCAATTTGTCTATCAACAAGGAGACTCATATCAGATTAATTTACACTTTAATATGCATTCTGAAGATGAGACAGGCTTGGCTCAGTAGCTAGAATGACTCAGAATGCCCTTCTGAGCTGCAAAGTACATTTCTTATTTGCTAGACAACCTGGGAGTTGCTCTACCAGCATTCTCTCTAAAAATGTACACACTGAAAGCATTTTATCCTCTAGCCACTATTGATACCATCTCAAACTTTGGAAAGGTTCCTTATGCCGGGTCTTCTCAGAAGAAGAATTAAGGACTTGGTGTATTTTTAAAATAACACACAAAGGTTTGCCAGATAGTAGAAAATGAGACAAGACACTTAACAGGACACAGCTAAAACCAGCTCAGTATGTTCTGAATCCACCTGGAAACTTGAAAACAAGGGCAGTCATGGAGTATGGAACCATTCGTGGCACAGGTACAGAGCAAACCTGCCCTCTTCCACCCAATTTTTTTTTTTTTCTCCATAATTTCACCAAGAGCATGCCCACTGTATAAATGCATGTATTTATATTCTATGTATTTAAAACAACAAAAAAACTAAAACCTAAGCAATAACTTAAAAGAATAGCAAGCCTATCTAACATTGTTCTCCTGGGTTGTAATAGACAAGTTTCTGATAGCTATCGATTCACATTCAAGTGATACTGAATGACAGAAAGAATTCTGTCAATCTCAAACATTCTTTCAATTCCTTAACATATTTCTCAATTCTATACCCAAGTCCTGAAGCCCATGAGTATGATCTACAAGCTTAGCTATGATCAGTAGGTTACAAAATTTATGAAGTGTTTCCATGGTAGTATGTCATTGCTAAGAACAAACATCTTGATGGAGACTCTTCATGAAGTTCTGTAGTTCACATAGTTAGAACAAAATATACTAGCAGTCAAGGTCTTATTTTATTCTGGTGTTATGTCAGATATTTTATGCGAGAGATACAATATACTCACTTCACTGTGTGGGTTCTGAATTACTTTGTAAAGAGATGAAATCAAAGCACTCTTGTCTTTCAAGTTTGCAGCATAGCTGGATATGGATGCTTCTGGCAGTGTCTGAAATAAAAATATAACTACTAGAAAAAGCAATTTTTATAACTAAAATACAACACTTTTCCACGACAAGTTACTATTTATCAGAGTTTACTATAAGCTAAAGTTTCTTTCATAAAGAAATCCTTACTATGGAAATCACCATGTTCTCAGGATAATAAAATTGGCAGAAGACACGCTGCATTTTATCATTTTGCAGACAGTTTCATACACAGCATAATGACAGCAGATGGGAAACACATAAAAACCCAATAGTTTCACAGGTGTAATCCCAGTGAAATTTCACTGTGAAATTTAGCAGTTTGCAGATTCATACTTTAAGTAGTTTTCTCGAGACTGACTGCACACAGCTAGCAAACATTACCACAGGATGTAGTATTACCCTGAAAGAACATGAATTCCAGTTGACATTAACAGCTCATCTCTTACACTAAAGAGATTTCCTGCCAGTACTTGGAAAGGTAAAAATCTAATCTTTTTAACAACCCTTCGGATGCTGTATATTTATACTTCCTATTCACAGCTCTTACAGTACTTCTTATCTACAGTCCTTCAAAGGAGATCATACTCCATTTTACAGACAGGAAAACATTCCCATTGCACCTTAGCAGACCAGAAGCAAAACCTACAGTCAGGTCTAGTCCATACTCAAAACAACAAGACCATTCATGTGTGATATACATTTTCACCGCTCTGTATCATGATGTAATCCCAAAGAAGACAAGGAGAAAAATCCTTTCAAGTAGACATCACATTATCTTAGCAAAATCCAAGGTTAGCATTTTCCTCCACTTCCTACAGCACTCAGGCACTCATGCATACTGCTCCAGCAGCAATTCAAACACTATTGGCTAAATATCTGAGAGTGTATTACCTTGAACTCTGATAACCACTCCTCCACAACCCCTGTATCCACAGCTAACATCTTCCAACATCTGTTCCAAAAGCTTCAACCCTGAAAGAATAAGCAAACACAGTTTGTGAAAACTATGTAGTCACTGCATTAAACAGATGATAAAAATTAAGTCCCTGTGAACACATAAAGAATCTTATGCTTTTACCTTTAACATTTCACATGCTGACGTTACTTTGAACTTTTATTCTACCTCACTCATGCAAGCTGCTGGAAGCATTAAGCATGGAAGTCTTCACATACAGCAGTTTAATATAAATTCCAAATATGTATTGCGTGGGAAGCTCAGTAAGTCAAAGACTTGCAGAAATGGCATTTTGAAAACAGAAAATATTACCTTCTCAATTTTGGTTTATTTTTCAGCTTACAGAACTTGGGAGAAAACTGTATGGACTCACTGAAGAGTTTTAGGTTTTTCTTAGTCAACTGCCATTTGTAACTCTGAAAAGGTCACTGAAATAAAGTCTGATGGAAAACCTTTCCATCCTCCCCCTCCACAACAACTGCAAGACAATGAGCCTGCTGCCTCAGCATGTAGCTTAAGACAGACTCCTTTGTTCAACATCCCACAAAATCTGATACAGAACAAGATCCTAAGTCCTAAACTCATTTGTGATTTCTCTCAATTTCTGAGAAAACATTAAAAACAACTGTTTCAGAATAACCCATTCTAAAGAACAAAGAGCAACAAACCATCAAGATATACAACTATTAGAAGTTAAAAGAGCATGCTGTGGGGCCTACCCCAGGCATAGGTAAACTATTCAACAATACACATTAGCTTATCCGATTTGTGACCATGGATTTCAAACAATGACAAACACTCTTGTGAGAAAAAAAAAAAATCAACACTTGGTGAAGTGTTCAGTCATGTGAGATATCCCATCAAGTTTTGCTTTCTCCATTTAAAATTGGTTATGAAGTACTCATAGCCAAATATGGGCCAGAGATTTCTGTCACCCCACCCCCAGCCCACTCACACTATCATTAAATTAAGTGACCTGGTCAGGTGAAACTATGAATAACCAGACAGGGCAATCTCCTCTTACAACCAGATATGCAAGTCTGCACAAAGCATACGAGAACAGTTCTTTCTGAGGATAAAAGGGGAACAAGGAAGGGCTAAGGAACTATAAGCCACAGAGGACCAGATTTCATTACTGGAGAAAACAGCAGTAGTAGCTGTAAACATCTAGGCAGTACAGTGCAGTGGCAGCTCCACTAAAAGGCTTCTCCTGACAGGTTGGGGCAGCTCCATGAGAAGGATACCAGCAACATCAGGGGAAGCAGATGAGAACCCTCAGCGAAGTGAGGAAGTGACAGACCAGATTGGCAAAGACTATGGAGTAAGTAATCTCAAACAAGAAAACCAGAGCCCTGCCTCAAATGCAAGCACAAATATAAAGCACTGCCTGCAGGACAGCTTGATGGGGGAATCTCCAATACCTTTCCTAGCAAAGCATGACTGGGTGCTTCTGCGAAGTGCCCGTACACCAACACGCACACAGAGTGGTGACCAAGCAGGAGGAATTAGTGGTCCGTGTGCAGTTGCAGGGCTACAATCTCAATTGGATCACTGAGACACAGAAGCATAGCTCCCATGACTAGACTACTGCCATGGCTGGATATGGGTTCTTTAAGGACATTCTGGGATGGTGAGGAAGGAAAGCCACCCTTTATTTGGAAAAGCATCAGGGATGCATGGAGCTCTACCCTGCAATTAATGACGAAACAGCTGAGAGCTTATGGGGCACAGATGAGAGACCAGACCAAAAAAGGTGACATTGTGGCAGGTGTCCATTACTAATCACCTGATGAAGAAGAAATACATGAGGCCCTGTTCATATGATTGAAGAAGCCTCAGATTTACAGGCAGCTGGTCCTCACATGGAACATAAACTACTCTGTCATCTCCTGGAAGGGAAACACAACAAGGAACTAGCAACCCAGAAGGTTTTAATGAAGATGGGTGATCAGACAGAGCTCACCTTCAGTATGTCTGCAACTAGCACAAAACCAGAAGAGCCTGGTACCCCAGAGAGGTGCTGCCATTCCCAGGGACATCAATGGGCAGTTGATGTGAGCCAACACATGCATCTCAGGAAGTTTAACTCCATGTCCTGTCCCTGGAGACAAACCACCCCAGGCATCAGCACACACAAGGGCCAGAGCTGGAAAGCAGCTTTGTAGGAAAAGCTCTGGGGGTTTTCACGAACAAGGGGAACTTGAGCCAGCCACATGCACCCTTGCAGCAAAGACAGCCAGTAGCCCTCAGATCACCAGCAGGCCAAGGGACGTGATCCTTCCCTGCGCACAGCCCTGGTGAGACACATGTGGAGCACTGGGCTCCCCAGCACAACAGACATGTGAACACACTGAAGAGAGTTTAGGAAAGGGCCACCAAGCTGATGGACTATGCTATATTTCTTCGTAGTTGCTAGAACAGTGCTGTGTTTTGGATTCAGTATGGGATTTGTCATGAGAAGAATGTTGATAATATACTGATGGTTTTAGTTGTCACTAAGAAATCAAAGACTTGTCAACTTCCCATGCTTTACTAAGTGTGCAGGTACACAAGAAGCTGAGAGGGAGAATAGCCAGGACAGCTGACCCAAACTGACCAAAGGGATATTCCACACCTTATAATGTCATGCACAGTATATAAAGCTGGAAGAAGAAGGAAGGGAGTGACACTGTTTGTCTCGCCAAGTAACCATTACACATGATGGAGCCCTGCTGTCCTGGAGATGGCTGAACCCCTGCCTGCCAAGGGGAAATAGGGAGTTAATTGCTTGTTTTGCTTTACTTGTGTACTTGTGTTTTGGTTTAGCTATTAAACTGTTTTATCTCAAACCACAAGTTTTCTCACTTTTACGGTCCCAATTCTCTCCCCCATCCCATCAGTGGAAAGCAAGCAAGCAGCTGTGTGGTGCTTAGTTGTCAGCTGTGGTTAAACAAGGGTTTAAATGTAATTTCATGTGAGGGTTTTTGAACACTGAAACAGGTTGTCCAGAGCGACTGAGAAGTCTCCATCTTTGGAGACATTAAAAACCCAGTTCAACAAAATCCTGAGCAAGCAACCTGTTCCAATTTTCACTACTTTGAGTAAAGGAGGCTGGACTTGATCTCCCGATATCCATTCAAACCTCATCTATTCTGTTCTCCTGTATCAACAAGGAAATAGGAAAGACTGTCATAAAGGGAACTCATCTAGATTAACACCAACTCCTTCTGACCAGCACTGATGGTCTCTGAAGGTATAATTACGACAGTATGGATTAGGGGCCTCTGAATGGTATAAGTTGTGTCAAACCCTGCTGTGAAGTGAGGTTTTAAAGGATAATACTGTGTGCTAACAAACACAAAGGCTAGTCCAACTACAATTACTGAAGCAATGACCTCATCAGTTCCTACATCATCACACCATCTACTAGTCCTACTTTCATTCCTGTGAAGGCGGACAAAGGCTTTTGCAATGTCTCCTGCTTCAGCAGTGTTGACAATAGCAACCATTCCCTACCGAGTCTCATTAATAGCACAAATGCCTGTGCTAATATTGACTGTTCAAAGCTAGAAACCTATCATTTCGAAGTGTTGAGAGGAGTCTTGGATACTCCTGTCCACAGCTGACAGCACATGTACTGAAGAGACTCTTTTTTTTCACCTATTCCTACTGATCCATCTAGCATTGTTTTCAGATTAAAGGCTTCATTTCATTCACAGGATTTATTTGACCAGTAAAAACCATAAGAGCATCCTTAATGGCACTATCCATGGGACTAAGGACAATACTTCAAGCTTTTATGGCTGTGTATTTGAAGACAAAAGCATGAATTTCTGAAATGAAAACTATAAAAAACTGAACTAAAAGAAACAGGACAAAGTTTTTGCTGATTGGGTCTTTGACATTTTAAAGTAGCTAAGGCAGTTGAAGTGCATGGAAGATAGACTGTACTTACTTGATCTTCACGCACTAAAAAATACATATACCTTTCTGAATTCACTGTTTAACCTCAAGCACATACACATCTACAGCAATACACATTTAAGTGTCACATATAAGAAATTTATTTTAGAATTATTTTCCTTGAAGACTGTTACCTGTTAGACTGATCTCTCCCTGGAAGGAAAGAGCCTCAATTCCACACATCAGGTATGTGGGATCTATTAAAACAGGCAGGCAACCTACTGTTTTGCTGAGGATTGCCACATTTTGTGCTAGTTAAATAACAGATCAAGTTGGACTGCAACAATGTACAGAAAGAGCCTGCAAACCCAAGACTGTTCTAAAGGGAGAACTAATACATTTCAGCTAGCAATACTTTTTTTCTGAAGCTCATAGAAAATTTACCAAAAGTAACTCTAAAATTGAATTTTAAATAGAAAATAGGCCAAAATAAGGCCTAATTTACAGCATCTGTTAACCTTTCACAGAAAAAAAATCCCAAAAACATTAAAAAACATGCCTTAATTATAGCTCCATTTGAGTGGATTCAAATGCAAGATGTAAGCCACTGTAAGCATTAGATGCCCCAGTCACTATGAGATCAAAGCAACATGAAGTAAATACATGCTACTTTGAAAAAAGCTGTAAAATTTTATTGGGAATGCATAGCATTTACAAAACAAAAAAAGGTCTTCTGTTAAGGTGCATCATCACGTAATTCCCTTTGAATTGGTCTCCTCCTCTTAAGTCCCTGCAAAGAGTTTAGGTGAGTGGAGTTGGGAGAATTTCTTTAAAAACAAATTGCTTTTGTCTCCACAAATCAAACGATACTTTTCCTAAAACTGACAACCAGCTTCAAATGTCCCCATGCTTTTCATCCCATTAAGAGGCAAAGTCATTTCAATGTCCTGATGGAAAACAGATAGAGGAAGGAGGACAACGACTCTAAGATTCACAAAGATACCACAAAATGATTTGTGATGGATCTCATCAGAAGTCAGGTTGTAACACCTGTTTAGTTAGACACAAATATTTTTAGCTTATATCATACATGAAGTAAAGCAACTTCAGGTGACACGCTTTTCATTGAAGGTCTTAACATATTACTTCACACTTGCCACATGATAAAAGCTACTGCAGCCCAGCTAACACATGGCAAATTTATCCGTGTGTTTATGCCTTATGAATTAAAACCACTTTGCAGTATTTTCCATAAGATTCTCAACTTAGGTTGACAGCAAGAAATATGACTAATGCTAAACAATAATTATCAAACTAGCTTTCCTAGTAGAACATTTATTTAAAGCAAACATACATAAAGCCAAACAGCCCTTACTAATCTCTAACATTGGAACCCCAGGACATTTGTGACTTAAGCTCTAATATCAACGAGAGTAAACCTAACTTAAATTCCACTCACGATCTGCAATCCATTTTGATATATCTTGAGGTAAGACTGCTCTCTGGATCTGTTCCCAAGTAATAAGCAGCCTCTGAGAACTGTAACTAGATCTCGCTCTATTCTAATACTTTAATAAAATTCTCCTTACATCGGAGATACGAGTTTTTGCTTTGTTTCAAGATGAGTAGTACAACTAGAGGAAAATATCAAGCAAGCTTATCTGGCAAAAGGGAGTCTTGTTTGGAAGAAACTTCTACAAAGTCTCTACAAAGACCATTCCTTTTTCTACTACAGCATAAATACAGCAGAAACTTACTGTTTTTAATAGAGGGGGGAGAAAAAGTTGCGATGCACTGAGCTGGGGACAAACAAGCCAAGATGAATTAAGATGCATACTCTGGCAAACTTACGAAGTTCATCTACTTTAACACCTTCAGTTTTTCATACCTGTCACTCAAGATTTTTTAAATACAATAATATCAAATCATAGCCTTGAAAGAAATCACAGACAACATATGCACATATCTTTAAAAAGAAAATTCTCACAGTAGGTGGCTTTCCGACTCTTTAAAGCTATCCAGCCTTTGCAGAATTCCACAGATTGCATGTGTGTAAATGAAATCTGGATTAAGCACAAGGAGGTTGGACTTGGATGAAGAACGAACTCTTGAGTTCTGCAGAACTGACCTTCTGGAACCATGGTACTAGGCATTTGCTAGTGGAAGTCAGAGAGCTGGAAAAAACAAAATCAGGAGCCAAAAACTGCTCAAGTCCCACCCTCTGGGGACTGCTAGAAGAGGGAAAGCATATATTGTGTCCTTACCTAATCTGAAAAGTATCTGCTTAGAAGTTTGTACTAGTTGCTAAGAAATTTTTTTTTAGCCTAAGTGAAACATGGAGCAGAAAGTTAAGAGTTTTATGACCCATCAGCCAAATGTGTCAGCTCATCCCAGAAGAGTAACAAAGTAAACTTGTCAGCATTCTGTTAGGATGTACCACACTCACAAGAGATCAAGTCTCTGGTACATTGCTCTTGTTGATCTTATATTCTATAGCGGTTTGTATACAAAAGTAGGGAATGGCAAATTAGGACTCAACTTTCCTTACCCTTTGAAGTGGTACAAATAGTATTAAAAACTTTTTAATCTGTTCACTTAAGGACTACGGTCTATATTTAAAATTCATGCTGCTTAACGCTTTTCTCTTCCAACTTGTTTCAGAGGCAAAGACACAATCTTTGGTAAGCCTCAGAACAGGAAACAGCACTCAGGCAAGTGTATTCTTGAATAAATTGTCACAGAGGAGAATATATTTTCCTGATGTTAATGCACTACTCATACTAGAGATACAGTGATCTGTTCATTTACTATACAAGGTCAAGCTATCTTGCTCAAACAGATACTTACTTGTAGGTGCAGTAACAGGTACTTATTCAAGGTCTCTTGAGAAAAGAAACAGATGCTACTGTGGACTACAAAAACTACTCTGGCAAGTTTCAGAAATCTCAAAGGCCAGGTCTAACTTCTTGACATTTTTTAAACTTGCACAAAGAAACAAAAAACCCATTGTGCTAAGCCTGAAACACATGCTCTATTCAAATAAACAATAGAAGCTGTGCTCAAAGACTCAGTATCAAATATTCTCTGACAATTGCTATCTTCAGTGCAAAATCAGTGTCAACAAGAGAGGTACAGTGCACCAAGCATCACTGACTCAGGCTCAAGCAAATTCCTAAAATGACAAGAGATGGCTGTTCAGCATCTTCCAACAGAAGAACAAGCATTAGGTGAAACTATAGCTGATAAGCTCAAAACAAACAGAAGGAGTTACCAAAAACAATGTGAAGGAAGTATGCATTGAGTTCCAAGTGCAAGTACACAAACTTTACATAAATGCACAGAATAAAGAAGCCTGGACACATTAACGGAAGAATCCATGCACAGCCAATAAATATAGAAGCATTTCTTTCAGTTCAGAAAGTTGAAGTCAGAAGTTGCTCCACCAGAATACTTATCCAGCTTCCCCTATCATTTCCCTTCTAGGCCTCTATTAACAACCACTGTTAGACAACAAGGTTTCAGAAATTCTGGTCTCATTCTGTACAGTCATTACTGCAGTCTTCTTAGCAATACAGTAGTGAACCTACAAAGATTACTGTTTTGAACATGTGTGTTCCCAGCGGTTTGTGAAGGTCACTGAACCTGAGGAACTGAAACTGCAGTCAATTTTAATTTTGTACTGCCGAGGGCATTTTTCAGGTTGCTGTTTTTTTTTTTTTCCTCTTTATGCAGCATATCCTCAAGTGTTAGTTTTTCTATCATCTGTAATATGCCAATAGTTACATTAATTACACAAAAATAAAATAAGACCTACTGGTTTCAAAACAGTTTTTCTTAGAAGCTGAAACATGCTTGTCTCCTCTTTGGCTCTACTCATGCAATCGTTTACATCTTATTAATGCTTTATAAAAGAACAGCTATAAACAGCCTAGTCTTAGATTTAAAAAATGTAGTTGAAATATCTTATCTCAAAGTATGCTCATACTTTTTCCAGATTAATATAGTTAACAGTTTAACATAAACAAAAATCAAGGTAGTAACTATGAATCATAAGGCAACAGAATTTGAATTAAAGTAACATTACAGCAAGTACAACCACAAACTTAACCAAACATAACTGAAACAACAAAATGAAATGCATAAAAGGGAACAGTGTACTAATACTACAAAAGTTACATAATCCACACACATCTTCCAGGGTTTCTTTCAGCCACAAAATTCCACGGTATTAAAATAAAGGTGTCTTTATACCCTGATAAGACTGCATCAGAAAGTTTTAGAAATCTCTATTTTCTATGTATCAGCAGCACTCCTGTAACTTGTGTTGAGAGCATCTATGAGCAGGCAATATTGCAGTACATGATGCAGTGCTCTTACCAGTTCTGGGAAAGAAAACAGAAGTCATCCACTTACAAGGAACATTCTCTACAGAACCCCAAGCAAAGTGAACTTACTGTTCTCATGAGCCCCGGCTTCCCTAAACCAAAAGTACACTATACCCCTATGAAGTCAGAAGTTTCCCTGAAACTCAAGGACAAACTGAAAATAGTGAAGTAGAATGCAGAGAGAATAATTATGTTGTGACTCTAATTTCAGTGTTGCCTACAAGTCTTGAAAAAAACAGTGGTCGTTTCAAGAGCACAGAACACTATTTTGGTAGCAATGCTGTGACACCTCGTCCCTTGCCTCCTCAAACTTCAGTGCTACTACAGTATACCTTTACTAGTAGTTATTAATTAAATCTAGCTGTTTGTGAAATCTGTGCCTTATCAGAAGGAGAAAAAACTCAGACCACAAAGAAGAGATAGGAGTTTGAGAGGGCTCTTCACCTTCCATTTTTAATACTCTTTACCTTCAACTTTCTAGTAGCAACAACTAGAATGCAACACTTTTGGCCAAAACCTCCCAACTCCATTGGCTCAGAAGATTTTGAGAGATTCTGCTGATTTCCAACCACATCCTAGGTATCTGCACCTCATTTAATTTGAAAGGCAGCCATGACTATCTGAAAGTCAGAAACTGACTTTAGAAGATACTACTCAAGTTCCAAGAGGAAAAAAATTTGTAGCAGCTCTTAGGACTTCATTTCAAATGAATCTTCCTTCTGCCTCCACAAAATGTCAGGAGCTCCACAAACTGAGGATTAGGTTGCAAAAGTTATAGGTGCCACAGAAATTATTCATTTTTATTTGTCAAAAATTGTTATAAGTTCTAAAAACTTTTCAAAATAGTATTACCATGAGATTACCATTAGCATGAAAACCATTTAAAGAGAACTTTGTCTGCTTCGAAATCATACCCTCCCTTGCCAGTCGCACACATCCAGTTAAAACTTCCCTCTACAACCTGGACTCCTACTCCGCAACCATTCATAAGTTTTCATGCACCCACAAATATGAACTATCCTTTCAAGACATTTCTACTTGTAGCTGAGAAAGTCCAACACCTTACATTTGAAGCAAGCATAAAACTATACTTCTGGCATATACCCTGGCATAGGTCAATGATTTGGATATCCCAGAAACTGGCTTTAAAGAATTAGTACATTGCAAGAATAACCATTATGACATGTTTAACCAGGTTGGAGGTACAATATCATGTAGAAACATCAGACATGATCAAACAGGACTGGAATGGCAGGGTTTGATTTCACTTTACTCCACAGCATTTATTTTAAATGAGCACTATGATACATCCCATCACCCTAACTCTACCACTGCAGCAGCACTAGCATTCTTGGTAACTTAATATTTGCACAGTATAATCCAGTATACCATTCTAACATTTCCCCAAAGATCATGAGAGAAAAGCAGAAACCTTGCTATAAGGAATACACCACAGCATAGCAAAAACAGGTTTATGGTGGTCTACTGGTATGTGTTTTAGTCATATCTTTTGACAGAAAAAAGCTAAACGAAGGTGCATTTTCCAGATTAGGGGTACATCAATACTGAAAACAATCTTATCATTTAGTTTGCTTGGAGTGTTTGACAATTGCTCCCTGTTTAGTTACGGAATTAAAACGATCCCTCAATACATACACATAATGCTGTGATAAACAGCTTCAGGAAAAATATGCTTTATCTCTCCATAGCAGTTTTCTCCTTCTTCTTCATCCCTTCCCTCCCGCCCACCCTATCCTCAACAGCCCTCCTGCACAAGCCTGTTGTACACAGAAGAGTCGACACTAATTTGAAAAAAACATTTCAAAGCACCTAAGAACTCTGTGCATTTTACATACTTTATATGCAACCAAAAAAACTTTACCTGAAATTTTTTAGAAGTAACAGTAAGATCCACACTTTTATCTCATTCAGAAAATATACATCCAACACATCAAGTGCTCTAGTGCCACATAAATTTCAATGCTGTAGTACAGACCAAGTGGAAGCAACTGGAAGTATCAGACAATTTACTACTCTGTATGTCTTGCTCTGTATTGCAATTATTTTTTTTTTTAAAGTCAAATACCAAAAGCATTGAGTGGCAAAGCAGAAAAAGGTGTTAATTGCCTTACATCATAGGGCATATTAATTTAGGATTAATTCATATTAGATGAAGTTCAAGTAAAAAGTTCCCACTTCACGAAAGCATCTAAAACTCAGAATATTGATTATTCCAAGAAACAAAAATATAATGGAACTCAAGTTACACAACTTCTAGAGGGTCTCTTACTTGAGCAACTCATGTACATATTTCCAGGGTAAACGGTATCACTGAGTAATCTGCCATTGTTCCAAAGCTGTAACAACAGTTTCTAATGAATTTACATTGGTATAATTTAGACGGCAGAGAACCATTTAAGATTACAAATAATAGAGCATGCATTCATTGTCTTCCATTCTCATGATATCTTCTGCTCAAGACAGGCCTGATTTCTAAGTGCATTCTTTAAGACCTACGTATCTAGTATCTCCAGAATAAGTAAGCGGTTCTTCAATTTTGAGGGTCAAATTCAGAGCCCTGGTTTGGAGCACAGACTTCATGACTTAGAGCCTCACAAATATTTATGTAGTTTAATGACAAAATAGTAAAAATTTGTTTCTATAATAATCTAAGGTGTATGAACTTGGATTTTGATTTAGTGTATTCTACTTACAAGCAACAACTGAAAAGTCTCCTGAATGCCAGATGTAACTGTGACAATACATGGAAATTTACCACTGACTATACATGTATTTGGGACACAGTGGACTCAAATGAACCAGAGCTTAATGACATCAATACAGCTTAACAACCCTAGGAAGCAACACGTTATGTTCATAAAAAACTGTCATGCCCATAGGAAAAAGGAGATGCGATGAACCAAGAGCAAACTGTATCACATGAGAGGAAATAAATATAAACTCAGTGGCCACATTTCAAATAGGATGACATTCAGGGGGTGGGGGTTAATAACAACACAAAAGTTTCATGCACCTATCATTTAAAATCAGCAGACACATGTAAGGAACCTCTTGAAGGGTAAATGTGGCATCATCTGGTTCCTGTTTAATCACTCAGTTAACTTCCTATTCACACTTGTATCAGTTTCTCTGTTTACTGTACAAGCCAGGATCTTCTTCCAGGTGTTCCTTCTTCCCTTGATGTCAAGAATACCCACACCCTACCACTGCTCCTGAATTTATGCCAGACTTCTATTTTATAACACCAAAAAAGCAATTTTAAATGGTTGAGTTAATGCTTGCTGCAACTCTGTGAACATACGTAAACTATTATCCAGGTCTTTGTCAGAACAGGACAAACATCTAAGACACTAATATACCACACTAAAATGGGAATTAATAAAAAATTTTCATTACTTCCTTAAGGAATGAATGAATGCATGCTTTACCTATGCAAAGGAATTGCATAGTTTAGAGATTTCTCCGATTATGTTAAGCTTCAGGCAGAAAATCCTTATCAGTTTTACCTGCACAGCTACAGTTTACCAATAACAACAGTTTGGGATAAAAATATCACTGCACAAATAATCATGGAGTCTTAGGGGTTGGAAGGGACCTCAAAAGATCATCCAGTTCAACCCCCCTGCCAGGGCAGGATCACCTAGAGTACATCACACAGGAATGTGTCCAGGTGGGGTTTTAATGCCTCCAGCAAAGGAGACTCCACAACCTCTCTGGGCAGCCTGGTCCAATGTTCTGTCATTCTCACAGAAAAGTTTTTTCTCACGTTTACGTGGAGCCTCCTATGCTCCAGTCTGCACCCGTTGCCCCTTGTCCTATCACTGGACATTCACTGAAAAGAGCCTGGCTCTGTCCTCCTGACACTCACCCTTAATGTATTTATAAACTTTGATGAGGTCACCCCTCAGTCTCCTCTTCTCCAAGCTAAAGAGACCCAGCTCCTTCAGCCTTTCCTCATAAGGGAGATGTTCCATTCCCTTCATCATCTTTGTGGCTCTGCGCTGGACTCTCTCAAGCAGTTCCCTGTCCTTGAACTGTGGGGCCCAGAACTGGACACAATACTCCAGATGCGGCCTCACCAATGCAGAATAGAGGGGGAGGAGAACCTCTCTTGACCGACTAACCACACCCTTTCTAATGCACCCCAGGATGCCATTGGCATTCTTGGCCACAAGGGCACACTGCTTGCTCATGGTCATCCTCCTGTCCACCAGGACCCCCAGGTCCCTTTCACCTACACTGCTCTCCAGCAGGTCAGCCCCCAACCTGTACTGGTACATGGGGTTGTTCTTTCCCAGACACAAGACTCTACACTTGCCTTTGTTGTATTTCATCAAGTTTCTCCCCACCCAACTCTCCAGCCTGTCCAGGTCTCACTGAATGGCAGCACAGCCTTCTGGTGTGCCAGCCACTCCCCCCAGTTTAGTGTCATCAGCAGGCTTGCTGGCAGTGCACTCTGTTCCCTCATCCAGGTCGTTGATGAAAATAATCATGGCATCCTAGTAAGAACTTTGGTAACCAGTGTAAATGCATATGCTTCAGGGACTCTTTCATTTTGGCATAAGACAAAAAGAATAATGTTGAAAATAAGTATGCCAAACAACTAACTAAGGCAGCAAAAAAATTAAAATCAGCAGAGATTGCTAATCCACTCAATCTCTAACAGGATGCAAAAGACTGGAAGAATAGTCCTGCTTTTTGCCTGCATTAGTGAAAATCCAACAAAACTTCAGCCAATTCTAGCCAAAACAACAGAACTGTGATACTTCAAGCAGTATCATTAATTACTCTACAAAACAGATGTACCCTTTGTTGTGTTTCACTAAGTAACATGACAAATTTGATTGCCTAGAGTACAGTGTTTCATCACAACACCAATGTGGTGAAACTACCCATCGTTTACAGTACTGACAAAAAATGCTACTGAAAAAACATGATGGAGTAAAAGAAACTTGATTCTTTTTTTTTCTTCTGGTTTACAATTAAATGTAAATCATAGTTTCTCAAGACAGACAGGAATTGGTAAATACTGTAACAGCACTTCAGAATGGATGTTTAAGTCGAAGTGCAGAATTACACTCAACAGCCTCTCACCTGCTCCTCTGGCTACTGCACTGGGAATTTAGTTCAAAGCAGGAAAAAATGCAGGAGCCCATCACTCTTTCTGGACTTGACATATGGCATCAATATAATTAGGAGCATGAGAGATGCAAGTGGAAAGACTATAGCTTATTGAGTCTAAAAGTTGTAACTGAATATAAGCAGTAGCATGTCCACAGCTCGTGGCATGAAGCAGGTAGGTATTTTGGCACAACCTAAAGGAAGTCACTAAGAAAGGTATTATTTTAATCAAGTAGGCAGTAATTGGTTCAGTCAGATGTGCTACTAACCACAAGCTGTAGGAGAATACTTGGAGTTTCACTGGCAAAATCCAGTGCAAAGTTACTATAAGAAACATAAAATTGTTGCTTTAGCACTAAGCACCAAGGGATAAGGAACTCCCCAATATCATTACCCCCTATGATTTTAGAAGAATTTCCCTTCTTCAGCCTAATACAAAATATATGACACTGCAGTCTGATTTTGCAACCAACTTCAATTCTGGAAGAGTAACACCATTTATTTCAGTCAGCAAACACTGAGGACTGATACAGGGGGAAAAGCTTTCATTTTTGTACCTCAAGATCCTATAGCCTGCTTCCTCAAAGATGTTACTGTAATATACCCAACATGTCTTACATGATGAGACAGTTTGAAAATATTTACACTATTTAAAGATTTATTATGACAACTTAAGGCTTTTACACATATTCCAGTCATGTCCTTTAATATAGCAAATACTGCAGGATTAAAAATAATTAAAAATGCAAAGCAACTGTCTTTATGTATGAGAATGGGGTTGAAGTACTTGAAAACAAACCAGAATGCTATAGCATGGCCTTGCCCATTAACCAGACATTCATTAAGACCTTGTATTATCCAACACTAGCTTCTGTACAACACTCAGACTGCTAGACAGCTTAATTATTGAGTATCAGATTTAATTCTCTATCACGTATTTAAATTGTAACAGGCTTCTTCCCCCCTTCCTAAAAAAAAAGAATTTCAATAAAATATAGTAATAGCACTGAATCACGGTGTTCAGCATTAACAAAAACATTAAAGCTGTATGCACTATCCATCAGGTTGAAGTTAATGCCTTACTGAAGCATAAATATTTATCCAGTGCAAACAGCAGGAAACCTTAGGAGACAGCATGGCTTTAAGCACTGAAGTGAGTTAATTAGCATCCAGTGCTGCTTCAGAGCATACCATGTTATTTTCAATTAAAGGTTAACTTCCAAATAGAAAAAAGTGACAGAATGTAAAGGATCTCTTATCGTTTACCTAAGAGAGCCCTCTTTAAATGCTATCAGAAGTGCCCAAAATACATAGCTTCTGTCACTAAATTTGGAATGAGAGCTCTTACGCTGATCAGGATGGAATACAAATACTCAACGACTTTTGCATCAGCAATGGGCCTGTTTTATTACTTATCTGGTATTGCTTTTACCTAAATTTCTTTGTTATGCTTTGACTGTCGCACAGCATTTCATATCATCAGAGGATTGAGATGGAAGAACACAAACATACATCTGTTTTGGAGAGATAACTCATTTCCAGTCTCCTCTCAACAATCTGATGGTTTCTCAGCAATGCCGATCATTTAGAAGAAACTACAAAATGCTTTCATACACACCCTTGATTTTTATGGCATTCTCCATACAGAGGAGTGATGATTGTTAAATATCTGCCCAAATTCCACATATTTATTGATTCTAGTGCCAATAAATAATATTCCCAATACCAACTGTTTATTGAACGTGCTTGTATTAAATTTGTACACCACTTAGAAGTTACACTGAAGCCTTATAAACACGGTCCTTAATTCAACACACTGAATCAAATACACCAACATCCTCCCACTTCTCTCATTGCAATGACAAGGCAGCGACACATCCAGACAATTTCAGTACTCCCTCAGGCTGTAAGTTCTGCTGCTTTCATTCACTACCTTTCCAGCTGTTACCAAAGCACATAAGTTCACATGGGGATGCCTCTAAAGAAATCACTGTAAATAACAGTCGCCCTCCCAGACTAAGCTGACATTCTATTTTTATTCTGCTGCTCCTGAATGTGGTCCTAATTAGGACAAAGGCTTCACAACAGTCTCACCAGAAGTACACGAAAACACTTCATATCCTGCATTACTTCAGATGTGCTATAAATTGAAGCTATTACATTCACTGGATCTTTCAGATGTTGTGTTGTTTTTTCTAAATCTAATCCAGGACTATTTGAGTTTTCATGCTAATGAAGTTCCAGCACAAATTCTGGTAGAAATCTAAAGATTTACAGTAAGAAAAAACACAGATGCATTTCACCCCCCAGCTTCATGGAAAAGATTTTAGATTTCACCAATGTTTTCAAATAACTTTAAATATTTAAAGTGTCAGTTATTTATGAAGAAATTCTTGAGAGCATGTAAGTGTGTGCATACCCTTACAATACACACTACAGAGTACAGGGAAGATTCTGATCAATGCAGGGACTAATAAAACACTTTAATATCACGTAGAGCTTGAAGCCTAGAAGCTTTAAACATGGCCTTGCAGCAAAGTGCAGTTGCTACACATTCAGAACATTTTCACACTTCTACTTCAAGTAGTACTTCTTGTCTTGAACAACATCAATCTGACACTGACTGCAGTCCTTATCCTGACACCACTTTGTTATGCCTTCCAAGACCATCTCAAGAAGCATTTCAAATAAATTAATTCAAGTTCCTAATTAACTGATGCTAATAAAAAAAACGCTTTAATTCCAACACATTCTCCACTCCCAAATGTGCATTTAATAACACACCATTTCAATTCTAGCCACGAAGGACAGCAAACTGCTAAATGGGCCATTTTTGCTGGAAAAGAAAGAAAATATGTACTTAAAGAAAAGATATCATGGCTACAATTCTAATTAAGGTGAGGGTTGTTTTTTTATATACTTGCATAATTAAAAAGAACAGCATTAACAAATCAAAAGTTGTACTTCTGCAAATAAGTATTTAAGTGCAACTAATTCAGACTCCAGTTTTCCTAACTTCGAAGAAGACAGCACATACACACAGCGAAGGTCGTATCGTCAGGCTTCTCACTTCCTATACAGCACGATAGAACCTCCTGCTTAAACTTCATGCACATATTGCTCCTGGAAGACTGACTGCTTGGTAGCTGGTAATGCTGCAAGTAACACAAGTGCAGTGATTCATACATGTAACCTCCATTGATGCTAACAAAACTACCCACACAAATTCTATGGCAGACTCAAGTACAAGCTTTGTACCCAATCCCGTATTTGAGAGAGAGGAAGCGTGCCAGGTTACGCAGCAGGAGTATTTGCCTAGGTGAAGGCTTGGGAATGAAATCTGACCTGGTGATCCACCTAACGGATTTAACTATAAGCTGTTCCAGATATAGGCTTTGTATGTTTGCAGAGTGCCCAGGTGATCTTCGCAAATTCTCCAACTGCTACCGCATTTTAATATTTTCATCAACAAAAACATTTAAGCCTCATGAAAGTTTCATCTGAAAGACTCAAACGAAGAGCACTCCACAGCCTCTTAGTCCCAAAGGAAAGCCTCGGAACTACAACTTTTCCCTTATAAATCATGCAGATTTCTCAAACTATGCATCTTCCACACAACCTGAAACAAAACAGTGTCACATCACGCCATAAAATGTATGCTTATTTACTAGTTAAAATAGCCAGACATTAGTCAACATTTGATAACTAATAATGTAAGTCACCAGAATGAACAAGGTGATTTTCACATTGCATGTGCTGAAGTCAGTGACAGTTTAAGAGAGAACCTAATATTTACCTTAAGGCAGGATTTAATGGAAGTGCATTTCCTGACATGACCATACAGAGAAGGTTCAAGAGGGTTTACACTATCATGTACTAAGAATTAGACTTTAACTCAGCATTTTACTATTAGGTTTGATACAGTCATAACATATGCATCAGTAAATGGGCTCTTCTCCCAGCTTAGAGCCAGCTCCATTGTGCTAAGTAAAATGTAGATGACACATACATTTGCAGTGCCTAGCCTTGCAATATCTCACGCACATGCTTGTCTGTGATACAAGTCCTTGCAAAATTAGAATTCAAATGACTTAACTACCCAGCTATGCCTGTGAAAATGTCCACCATGGACTCTCTCAAGTGAAAGAAAACCCTCCCATTCAGCAGACTATGGCCGAAGTTCAGCAGGATTCTGCCAATGAAAGCCTTTTTTCCTTGTAAGAAGTTTTCCGAATAAATTTAACTTGTACCTTTAAAACAGCTTAACTCTGAAAGGAAGTGAATTGCTACAGTTAATAAATCATCCGAAGCAACACTGAACTTCCTCAAAATTGTCACCTCTCCGATAAGAGGCCTGTTAAAAGTATGTTGTCTCACAAAGAGATTATCACAGAAGAGAAGCAGCTGAGTTTTGCATTTCAAAAGTAGCATTTTCATATTGTCTTCTTAGTCTGAAGGAAAAAACACATCCAAGAACAGTGCCAGATGGATCTAAAACTCAACTTCAAAATACATTACTCTTATTGAAAGTATTTCACTGATGAAAATAAAATAGATTGGAAGTTAATTTGACCAAGCTTTACAATACTACTTACTTTTCGCAACATAAAATAACTTGTTGGAAGGTTGACAACAAAAGCAAGGCACTGTTATAGAGAAAGGCATTATGTGGAAAGCACAAGCGTCTTAAAAAGACACTACAACATCTACCTGCACTATTGGAGAGCCACTCTCTATTTTGCTACGTAAAACTGCTTTTTGCTTCTTTGCAGTGTCATTTGTTCAAGTTGCCTTTAAAAAAAACCCACAACTAATCACCAAATCTAAATTTGCAGCTAACAAACCTAGCAGCAATAACTTACTAGAAACATTTTGTTCTTTTTTAGTCATCTCAAGCAATAGCAGTGTATATTAAAGATTACAAAAGATCAATGCTAACAAGACTTAATAATCCTCGAGTGCACAAATCTTTTCCTATTGAACTTAAGACTTGAGGATTTTTTTCAGGATAGAGTTAGAATTCAAATGGATGAGAAACAAACGTGCTGGCTTTCTGGAATACAGGGAACAACTCAAGAACACGAGCATAACCATCACTTTTAAAGCACAAAACCACATGGAAAGGTCCTTCAGTTTAACGCGCGTGAAGCTAAATAACGAAGCCTACACAGGCACAACCCCACGCAGTCTGCCACACTTCCTACTTAGAAACCTCAGCCGCAAACTCTTAACAATTGTAACTGTTGCTGCCACCTCTCGCATCCCTACCCGCGGACACTGAAGTCAACGCAGCAGGGAAAAAAACCGCATGTAAGAGATGGGTTAGACTGAATGCATTTCCGCACACTACTGAACTCTTCCCGAAATCTCCCGAGAAGCAGGCACAGGCGCCCAGCAGCAGGAGCGGGAAGCCTGCTGCCAGGCACCACGCTCTCTGCCCCCTGCTCGGGGAGACGAGCGGCAGCAACTCCTTTGTCTCGCCCTCAGCTGGCGGCCCGCACCCCCGGCTGCCTTCCCCGGGCGACACAAGTAATCGCTGCCCCGCCAGCCCCGAGCAACCCCGGCGAGGCCGCCGCTTCCCTCCGCTACCCTCCCCGATGGCCGCCCGGGAGCCGAGCGAGAGGCTGGGGGCGAGAGGACCCCGGCAGGCGGCCAGGATGCCGGCGGCGCCCCGGGGGGACCCAATGGGGAGGGGAGAAGCCGAAGCTGATTCCCCGATCACGACCCCGCGACTCCGCTCACCCCGCCCCAGAGGCAGAGACCGGCTCCCCCCGGAAAGAGAAGAGAGGGGGCCCACCAAGCCCGTCACGGACCCTTGCCCTGCCCTTCACCGCCCCGGGGCGGCAGCCCTTCTCCGGCCTCATCACAGCAACTCCACCGTCCCTTCCCTCCGTCACTCCCCGCGCTCTTTACCCACCGCCGCCCCCGCCCGCCGCGCGCGCGAGGCCGGCGGGCAACGGCTGCTCTGGCCGCGCGCCGACGGCTGCCCCAGGGCGGGGCAGGGGAGCTCCGCCGCGTCGTCGCCGCGCGGGACCCGGAGCTAGATGGGCTCTCATCAACCGGCCGTTAGTTACCCAGCGGCCGCAAACGTCCCGCCGGCGACCGAGGGCTGCTCCAGCCCCGCTCGGGAAAAGTTGGGTCGGTGAGAGCGGCCGCTAAACCAAACTCACCCTTCCCGCCCAGCGCCTCCTCTCGCGGACTTACTCACCCGCCGGGAGCGACAGCGGCGAGGGCAGGGAACAGCGGCGGGCTGGCACCGCCCGACCCCGCCGCTGCCTGGCGGCTGCCGGAGCCAATGACAGGGCGCAGCGCGGTCACGCCAGCCAATAGAGTGGCACAGCGGACCGTGCGGGCGCCCGCGCCCTCCTCTCCCCCAATGGGCGGTGCTGCACCACGCCGAGGGCGGGCGGCCGCGGGGCTGGGCGCGAGGGGCTGCTGGCCTGTGCGGGCGCCCCGAGGGGCAGGCGGGCAGCGCCGCGTCCTGCTGCCGCAGGCCCGGAAATACAAGAGGCGGCTGCGGCCCGAAGGGAATACCAGTCATGGATTCCCTGCTGGGGCTGAACCAGGAACGTGCTTCCAGCACCCAGCCCCGCCGCGGAGTAGGCTGAGGCGGAGCCCGGGGCGTCGGAGAGGGTCGTGCCCCGAGGGGAGATGCTGCCTCCGGGGCTGCGGGAAGCGCCCGCTCTCGAAGCTGCCCTGCGAGCGCTGGCGGGAGCTGTCACACGGACCTAAAAACGCAGCGAGCGCGCTTGGGATCGGTCTGAGGGAGCGGCACCGGTTGCGTGTATTTTACCGCTATCCGAAACACACACCCTTCCCCACCCTCGGCTACCATCTCTTAGAAATAAAAATAGAGCTGGCGATAGCCTGAGCAATAAGACTACAAAACAAAATAATGTCCTCAACTTCCCCAGCCCTGACAAAAAGACATTGACACTGGCTGACAGCTCCGCAAGGGATGTTTTCAGGCACCTGAATGAGAACGCCTCATAATTGAATGTCTCTTAATTGGTATCAGGCGTGTTTTTATTATTATTTAGATACCAGATTTTTAGCAGCCTTCCCAAAGTGGAGCAATTGTGGGCAAGTCTCATTCCACAGCAGTCTAGGAACTTTTTTCAGTTGCAAGTACTTTTCTCTTTTTATTTCTACTGACTTCATCCTTGGACTGCTCTGAAGAATGAACTTGAAATGAAACTGAATAGCGCATAATTAACTTTTTGTTTTAATTAAAGTTCAGTTTACATTTTCTGCTACGACCAGAGTTTCTTTGCAAGTATGCTTTGAGAATTAAGTTTTAATCCTCAGAAGCACACGCTTATGGTAATCTCCAGGATTAATAAAGATTAAATTAATCAGTAATCTAATTGCTGTGTGGTGAAACCGAGGCAAGGATGTTGTGTGTCAAATATCATGCAATGATAGAGCCTGAATTAGTTCCACCAACATTTACTGTCACAAAGCCTTGTACCATACAATAACTCATTAAAAAGCCATGCTTGTCTATGCCTTACCAGTCTTAATTTCCTAAATGATTCTTGTCACGAACCGATGGTCCGTTCCCCACAACTCTGTACAGGTAGATAATGTGTTCACACAAAAGTTTATTGACTTCCCTGGAGCTTTGAACCTGTGAGTTGTATCTGAATTTGTGCTATTGTACCATTCATTTCCCAAGGTATCTAGTATATCACTGTAATTTATTGACCATAAAATGTATGGGTTATTTTCAAGGATCTTTTATAATACAAATTATAACACAAAAAAGACGTTTAGAATATAAATGTCTTCCTTACTAAGCCATTTGTCTTTCGAATACTCCCACTGTGTTACAGTCTAAATTCATTCTGGCATCAGTTTCTATGACACTGGATAAAACAGGTCTGTTTTCCTGAAAAGATAGATTGTATTAGTTCCAACAAAGGTGCAAGAGAGCTTTATTCTTTTACTGAGATAAAGAGAGACAATTAAATGCCATAATCTTAGGAACAACCAAATGGAACTTTATGAGTGAGATAATAAATTTCTGTCTTAGAAAGAATATACATCTGAATCACAGCCAGAATACTTAATGGTTTGCTGGTTTTTTTTAAGCTCTTTATCCGAGTTCATCTCAGTTTCCCTGAGCTGGTTTTACTGCTTAAGTCCTGCAGTTCTGTGTGCAACACAGACCAGAGAACAAGTGATGGGAGCAAAGATCCAGCAGTGCAGGAGTTTACCTGCATCCTCAGCCCCAGTATATGTACAGTGTCAGGAGGAGGACTGGGTCCTGATGCAGCTTGTGACATAGATGACATACTAAGTGACCCTGCTAACTGCAGAGAGATGCACTGAAATCATACTGTCATTAGTTATTAATTTTACTGTTATTGATGTGCTATGACTCTAATGATTAGTAAAGTAATGAATCATCTACAAACAAAAGACAGGCAAATTCTTCACATGCAGCATATGACGTATATTGACAGTTCTGGCATGTCAGGTCACGTTATCAAAAGAACCTTCTGTTACTGCCACAGATTTTAGTAACTCTTAAATTATTTTAGTGTTTCAGGTAGTGTTTCAGGTATTCTTACCACATTAGCCTTAAATATCCCAAATGCATAAAAGTGTATGCGATACATTTTCTTTTTACTGTGTTTATGTATCCGTGCATAGACGTGCACATCATTTACTGCCTTTCAGTCTTGTGTTTACACCAGGTTTTTTGCCATTAGCAATCCACTTCAAATTGCCCTCTAAGAGGAGAGCTACATAGAATCAGAGCTTTTGTTCCACTTCCCCAGCACCAACAGTCAGGGCTGCTCAGTGCTGTGTTTCAGAACAGTATTTCCAGGAAGCAGTTTCCTTCAGATTTCACAAAATAATTTCACCATTTAGGAATATCATTTGGAACCTAGAGCTTCTGCCTGCTTCATTATTTTTGGTCTGTTCCTTTTTGTTGCAAGTTTATATTTAGATTGTGAGCTATAATGGAGTTGTAAACTTCTTTAAAAATAGAAATCCTGGATAAATAAATACTGAATAACTGTAATCTCTGTCACATGACCACATTCTTAGAGCTGAATTCAACCCACAGTCCATTTTTAAAAGATAGTACATCTGGTCCTTGGGAAAAAAATAGCAGTTATTTCCAGTCATCTGTTTTCATAGCAGCTCTGCAGCCTATAAGACACTGAGAAGGGCACTGTTTAGAGAGAGAGACAGAACCCTAGAAGTGACATTTTGGTCCTCTGTCCCAGTGCCAGCCTAGGCCGGGCTGGTTGTGACCTTAACAACTGTACATGCTGCTAGATGGACAGTTGCACCATTGTGGAGCAGCCCTTCTGCTTTGGCTAGGATGGAGTAAAGCTCACTGTAGAATTCAGAGCAGTCCGTAGTCTTGATTAGAAATGCAGCTAACATATTCAAAGATGCCTAGAACTCATATTACTCTTGTAAAAAGCCTTTGATAACTCCACTAATTGGGACTACAAGCAAGCACCAAGTTGTTCTTGAAGTCAGCAGAGCTCCAAGAGCTTTGTATCAAATGCAGAGAGGGCTCTGGAGACTCCTGGTCTGGCACCCTCTGCAAGAGCAGAACCAGTAACTAAAGCCCGTAAAAACTTGGGGTGGGGGAATTAGAAAATCATAGTGGCCTAGGAACAAAACCCAGATATTCTGAAATTTACTTTGAAATAGAAATGAGAAGTCAACACTTTCTACAAAAAGACAAATTCTGCAATTTTTATTTTCAGAGCTCTGAAATGACTGACAAAATATTTTGACAGTGTCACATGTTTAGTTTTGACTTACAGTTTTCCTGTTAATATTCTAGTCTTAACCATGAATAAAATATTTTGATAGCTTTCACTTGAAAACATAAATGAAACTGATCCCTTCCTACAAAAAGTTACATTCTATCAAATCCATATTTTGACAGAAAATTGCAGTACAAAAAGGTCTTTACCAGATCTTCCAGGAAAGTGAAAAAATCACTAACATCTGTTTGACCCTGAAACACTGAAGATGTCTGCCTCAAATTTCCCATATTATCATAAAACCCTTTAAAGGAAAATAGTCAAGAAAAAAGGCATCTATACACATTTTATTGGACAACTGTTTGAACAAAGTCTTTTTAATAAAACTTCAGATTTTAAAAATCATACATTGGCATTGAATTATTAAAAAATCCTTTACTCCAGAATTTATTGTAAGCTTTACTTATTCTAAATACATACTTCTCCTGATGCTTTTTACTATCCTGGAGTTCTCCTTAGGTTTCCTTTCTTAGTTTCTCTTGGCAAAACTTACACACTAACATAACACTACTATACCTTGATTTGCTAATATTGCAGAGAAACATTTATTACAAAAACACCACCGTAGAATTGAAAAACAAAATAGTTAACTTATTCTTTTCAAATAGGCTTTCCAAAAGTTTAAATTCACATAACTTACATTTAAAACCTCATCTGACCCGCTGTTGAAGGCCAGTTCCCTAAATCTGTTCTGTGTCAGTATTTTCCACAATAGGATGTTTCTTATAACACAGTAAAATACAGTAGCTGCTGATTGTGATTAAATTTTAAGGAGAAGCTGCTATGAGGACTTCATACATTTGGTACCACAAATATAAGGCAAAGTTTTAAAAAAGGAACCAAATAGGTAGGAACAAAATCATAATAAACATTACTACAGGAGAGCTAGGAAATCCATTACTACTTCTTCACACTTTATAAGCAGAGGTTAAAAGCCCATATGTAGGTTTGAAAGTGTAGCAGTTCACAAGCCCATGTAATTCAGAATCCTAGAAACAAGCCCTCAAGGCAAAGGAGGGGAACAGGAGAACTATACAGAGATTGCTTTCATAAGAAGTACAGCCAAACACACAGCATCATGACAGAAAGAAGAGCAGGAAGGCTGAATTTGGGAGAGGGAAGTTTGAAAAAGGTGACAAGGATCCACCACAGCACTACCTGTGAGTCCTGCAGCACTACAATCCTCCCTGCTTGGTGAAGTACCAAAAGAAATGCTGTTAACCACTAGGCCTTTTATGCAACATCCCTATATGGTTATTAGCAGCTCAATTAAAGTATCACAGAGACTTTAATTATCACAGCTGAGATGGATTTCCTCTCTTTAACCACAACTGCTTGTGATGCATGACTGGGGGCTCCTCCTTGCTGTGTAAACAAGGAGGCGCAGGGAGGGCTGGGGGGGATGCAGCAAAGATAAAAGGGAGAAAGATGAGGAAAAAATTATGCAAGGCAATCCATGGGTTTTTTACATTTTCATGGTCTTCAGATGCTCACTAATTGTTATTCCTACAGAAAATTCCTCTTCCCAGCCCACATGTGCCTGGGCATGCTGACAGTGTTTTGAGTGTGCGTATTTATTGCCTTGCTGCTGGACCACAGAAAATGAACAGTGCAGTTTACAAGGGCTGTCAGACGCACTGACCAGCCCACGAGCTGCTTATTCTTTTCAGGAGATGTTTACAGTCATGAGTTGTCTCCCAGGGAGCAAACCAACCAACCCGTGTCCCACCCTGCCTCCCAAGGGACCAGGGGGCTCCCCCGTCAGAGGCCTGGTCCCCCGGGGCAGAGGCGCTCAGCAGATGGCTGTGTAGGAGGCTGGCCCGGCTGTGCTCCCCACTTCCTCCCGCGGCATGTGGTTAGCTGATGAAGAGGGTGCGGTTACCAGCTGACATTTCCTTACTGCGTCCTCTTGGGTTGTGTTTGTCAGCTTTTCCTTTGAATCACAAGAGCTAGAAGCACTCACACACACTTTTAGAATGGAATCCCTCCCATCTGATGTGTTCCCATTAGCCCCCAAAAAACAGGGCACTAGATCCAAGCCTGTAAAGGGCATGAGTGTTCTGCTAGCCCAGGGAAGTTTAATGTCCTGCTTGGACACCCAGCAGCTTGTGTTAGGAAGCCCTTAGCACATATACTGAACCAGGGGACACAGCCCCAAAAAGCAGCACCAGGGTGTCTGTACAGCAACATCTCTTTGGTCTGATCCAACTCAAGTTCCATGGCCCCATCCTGCTCCCAGCTGTAGCTCTTCCAGGCTACAAGAACCAGCACTGGTCAGAAAACTCCACATTGCAAGTAATTGCCTCCAGAAAAGTTAAAGCTTCAGCTACGTTAGTAAGTTTCATAACCCTGAGAGAGGATAATGTTTATTATAAAACAGGGTGACAAATTACAAGGCTAAGCTGCAAGGGAGACAGAAAGTGGGCATAAGGAAGTCCTGCCCTAACTGTACAGACAGCCCTGCAGCTGGAGCAGATCACTGAAAGAAAATGTGGAATTACCACCAGCTCAATTTTTTTAGGAACAGTTTAGGTATATTTGACCATGCTTTAAGACACACAGAACTAACTGAGTGATAACTCTCCATTATTATCTTCTGGCCTTCTGGGTTTTTATCAGGTATGCTTACTCTCTCCCTTCAAAGTAACAGGTTACAGACTGAATATTTCAAGACTTAAGTGAATCTCAGAGTGCTAAACTACAGTGTTATGAAATGCTTTTAGAATAAGTAGGGGAATACTGTTAATGGGAACATAAGTATTCTTAAACAGGAATATATGTGTAACAAAGAACTCACATTTTTGAAGCAAAATCCAAAGCAAGTATGAGCTAGGTAGTTATCTTTTTTACCTTTTCTGATAAATTATAGCTAACTTTGCCTCCTGCTTTTATAGTTGATAGCTATTTTTAGAAATTCCCAGTTCTCAAAATTTTACTGTGGGTATTTTTACAGTTTGCTTTCATTATTAACTTTGATAAACCACTCTGAATTTCCTGAGGATAAAGACATGCTTTTTTTCCCCTGGTTCTATACTACTTTGATAGTGCCCAAATGAGATGATAACTTATAAACAAGTACATTCTTTGCATCTCTCTCGTTATCCCATTTATTTTAATAGAATTTTATGGAGCTTTTCTGATTGTTTTTCTGAGATGGTTTTGCTTACTCAGAACAGCCAGACAGATGTCTGTTTTCACTCTGTCAAGAGCATCAGCTGCTTTGTTGTTTTGTTTTGATTAAATACTTTGTTTTCCTGCCAGCAGAGAGCCTTTCCACTTGGTCAAGGACAAAATTCCAGCCCATAGTTTTTTTAAGAATGTGAACAATGAGAAAAATCTTGCCAATAAAACTTGCTTTCCTTTTAGTGTGGGAGGTCACAAATTTGGTCTAATCATTTGGCCATTTTCCCTAGAATTTAGAATGTTGATCACAGAGGTTTGCTTCAGTCTCAAAGAGAAGCAGACTCCTAAGCTAATCAGTCCATTAGTGTTCTGCTTTCTTGCTGTCTACTTCCCCAAAAGCTTGACATTTTAAAGAAGGAAACCTTATTATTCATAGGCCTTTTATCTAGAAAAAAAAAAAAAAAGAACCTTCAAATGATTATTCATATTATTATTTGATATAGCTGCACCCTGTTGATTTTTAGAAAGTCACATCTCAGCTCAGCAGATTTCTTGCTTCATTTGGCTCAGCTTGTGCTCTATTTTATCTGATAACATCTTACATATTATCATTCTGTCATGAAAAACACGGGTGCAGCAATGGCTGAAATTAAAAAGGGACAACATACAGAAGATATGTATCACATATTCAATCAAAACTGTTGGGACTTACAAGGTGGGAAAAGGTGTCTGATTTTTTTCTTTTTTCTAAGCCAGAACTTCACATACAATCTTGCCTGAGAAACTCAGATCAGCTATTTAACCATAGCTAAACACATTTGCAACATGTTTTTCACATTCTTTGGTAGATATGTATGTTGCAGCCTTGCGGCCCTTGTGCATGTAAAACTGCCAGTGACTGACTTACCTCTTGCCTTTTCTAGGGATTTGTTCTCTCAGATTAAAATTATACCTACTAATAATATAGGGTTGTGGTTTACTCACCATTGAATAATCATCAATCGCTCAGACAGCTATGAACCATAAAACTTACTGGACGACCAGTAGCTCAGGTGCTGATGGGTGTGCAGAGATTCATTCTTGGTAAAAATGAAGTAGGATGATTTGGGTTTTCCTTTGGAGAAATTACTTCTGAAGAGGATTGGGGTAGGGGTGGGAAGTATAACAGAAAGGATGTGACAGCTTTGAGCAAGGAGCGTCAAACAAATGAAACTGTATAGTTGAGAAAAAAATAACAGTTGACAAACTGAGTATTGCACTTGCACGTCTGCCCATATATATCTGTATTTAAGGCCACCTTCACAGCATATAGACACCACTGTCATGGACCACAGCCCACTGTGACCTGACTGGTGACTGTGTTTCAATAGTCACCATGTTTTTCAAAGCATTATAGAAATGAAAAGCTCCCTATAAATGCTACGCATTAAGAGAAGAACTACCTTGTTTTAACAGAAATTAAGTCTATTACAGCAAAGCTTTTTCCTTGCCGTGGCGCAGATCTCCTCAGCAGTGTCCCCGGCAGTATTCTTCATTGCCACGATGACACCTGCTGGAAGAGAGAGGGCCGAACACAGATTTCTGTGTCGCAAATGCTGACGCTTCTATCATCATCAGGGTCGGTGCAAATTCACACACTGACAACTACCAGAGTATTGAAATACGTGGAAAGCAACACGACAACGTGAGCGTTCTAGATATTTTAAACTGCCACTGCTTCAAGAGACCCATGAGACAAAAGGATTAGAGGAAGTGATTCAAACCTCATCTGGTATGTGTAAATAAAAGTAGCCAAGCCAGATGATTTTAAATTATTACATGAAAAGCAAATAAAGTTGTTAAATATCTCTTGAAAGATACAATTAGAATAATATCTATTACTGTGGCACTCCAAAGATAGGCAAATCTGAAACATATGTTTGTTAAAACAAACAAGATATTAGAAATCAGTTATGCAACACAGTAGAAATTAAAAAGAAAATACATGCAATGCTTTACAGAGGTTTTTAATTTTCTCCACAATAAAAATTCCATTGTTTGCATGAAAAAATAGTACATAGTCTTGCTACATTTTCACTTCATATTTGCAAATGCAAATAGATATTCACAATAACTGAAAAGAATTGAGAATTAATATGCTTTCTGAAGCATCACATTTAACTTCTTTATTGAAAATCAGTTTCTGCAATTTGTTCAAATGCAGCTAGAGTCACCAACCACACTTGATGCTTTCTTAAAATAAAATTTTGTAGAGAAGTACACTCATTTTCCTTTAAGCCCATTCATCACTGCTAGGCTATGGCTTCACCTTGGAAGTCTCCTCCCAGCTTGACGGGGTCCACTGCCTGCAGGAGGGATGGGATGTGCAAAGTCTATCTATTGTCCTCTTGGTCATTTTATTCTGTTCCTTTTCAATGCAGAGAATAATGATGTGAGGCAAATGCTGTCTGCTAGCAGGTGATATCCGTAGGCTCCATCTATGTCTGGGATGGAGAGGGTGCATGTGGATTCTGGCTGTTGCCTCTGAGTAAGTTTATAGAATAATTTCCCAGTAAAAAAGTGCACACAGAGGGCCCGATTTTGCCATTAAACCAAACAAAACAAAACCAGCCCTGGTCAAATAAACTTGCAGCCTAACACTGCACAAACCCAGACTCACTGGAAACACCTAGCAAAAGAAAGGCTTTAATTTAACAAAATAAGGTCGTTTGCCTCCTGAAGTCCCCCCTTCCTTCTCATACAGGAAAAGAAACAATAACAGATCCCTGCAGGCAAGCAGGTGGTCTGAAATTAATGAATTCTTCAGAAAAATCACAATATACAAACTCAGGAAATTTTTCCATGTGAAGGATAGTAACTGGAATAATGGAGAGAGGTGAGAAGAATAACATGAAGGAATCATTGCAGTTGGCATTAGTGATGAGAGAAATGTGGTGGCAAGCAAGAGGAGAGGAAATGAGAGTAGTGTGGGTATCACCAGGGGCTTGGACACCAAGGCCCTGGATCTTAAACTTTGCAACAGGCAAAGATACACTGAAGGATCCAAACAGCAAAAACAGCTCTTGCTGCTGACAGCAGTGGAAAATAAGTCTGGACAACCTGGACAGAAGCAATGTGTGTGGCTGGGAGGCCAACAAGGAAGAGCACTGTGTATGACACATACTGAGCAGTTGCTCAGTCTACAAATGGGTAGGAAGCCTGATGTGCCCTTTATCAAACTTCCTCAGCATGCCTGTCCTGGATTTCAAGCTGTCTAGGAACCAGAAGAGCATTGGCAAAGTCATTTGGCAGCAGATGACTGCTGCTGAAAGCAGCCATCTACTGCCCAAAGTATTAGGGGTGGCAGAGCAGAAACGTGCTGTCAGTGCTTGGCAGCTTAGAATTGTGCTGAAAGGTACCAGACACACAGCTGAAAGAAAACCACCACACCCCCAGTAAATCACATGCCTCTATTAAAAAGAAAAAAAGATGCTTCAAAAAGATTTTACAAAAAGGTTCTTCAAACAACTTCACTTAGCCAACAGTTAAGTTAAATCACTCTTGTAGGAAATGCTAGTGCCTTTTTTTGAAGGACATTCCCCACATAGCTGGAATAGTAACTACAAGAACTACTAGTACATGCTACTATTTAACACCCCCATACATAAAATACTACCCTGAAGAGGATTATATGTGTCAAAAAGGAGGAGACAGGAAAAGGTAAAGTCATAGATATGGAATAGGACGAATACATGAAGTGAAGAACATACTCCAGTTTGGTTTTTTTAAGTGGGACAGCTGCTTATTAGCATTGCTAAACTTGAAAAATACCTCTGACCTCAGTCTGAGCAGGTTTTTCCCACATCCCAAGCCTCTAGCTATCATCCTTTTTGTGTGTGTGATGAAATACCCTCATGCTTCTGCTTTCTGCTGGGGCCCTGTCTGCATTTCCCAGACTATTAAGTACGATTCCTCTACTCCTTCATACATAACTGTACTTCTCTTTTCTCTGTTATCAATGACAGAGATAATGAATGGCCATCTGAAATCCTATTATCCGTTACTTGCATATGAAAGATAAAGATATCTCTAAAATGATGAAACTGTCCAACTGTACAAGTGTTAGGCTTGCCATCCTCCTGGTCTAGGAGGGCTGGATGTATTTAAATTCTCTTTGCAATCTCTATCCTTCTGTCTCTGACAGTTTGTCTCCACAGGGAGCTTCTGAAAGGTGATCTTCCCCTCCTGTGTCTTGTCAAAGGGTTTACAAGTGTTTTGACTCCTTTTGATCTTCAAGGTCTCAGACTGAAGTTTTCCTCCTTGGAGACTGCATGTAATGTCCCTGAATCCTACTAGTTTCATTATCTTTTCAATGTAGGCCTGTCTGTTCTTGCGTGGGAACAATTACATGTTCTTTGTTTGCTCTTCCCACAGCCTCAGGCTAAGAGAGAAACTCAGAATTCATTCTGTACATAAAGTGTTTTTCCTCAGAGATTGACATGTATCTTTCATCAAACTGTTGCATCTCAGTGCTAAGAATTTTATCACATCTCCTCATTTTTGTCAGTTACCCATTGTAAGCATCCCAAACCACTGTCATTCACACTGCTTGGATCAAAGATCATCCTGAGCATGACTCAGCACAAAGAACATCATCAATAGACCATGATTGCTGATGCTGTATTATGCTGTTCTTAATCTTGAACTTCTACAGTGCAAGTTCTGGTTATAGTTATAGTTCTGGTTCTCTGCTCCACTTAGACCTCAAGCTTCTATGTTAATGGGACTAATGTTTTTAGACACTTTGCAAGATGAAGCCTGAGTGGTCTGCATCTAAAACTATTCTGAGCAGCCCTTTGAACATTATAGAAGATCATCAGATGGCTGAAGCACCTCTCCTATGAGGACAGGCTGAGAGAGTTGGGGTTGTTCAGCCTGGAGAAGACAAGGCTCCAGAGAGACCTTATAGCGGCTTTCAAGTGCCTGAAGGAGCCTGCAGGAAAGCCGGGAGTGGCTTTTTACAAGGACACAGGCACTGATAGGATGAGGGGCAATGGTTTTAAGATGAAAGAGGGTAGATTTACATTAGATATTAGGAAGAATTTATTTACTGTGAGGGTGGTGAGACACTGGAACAGGTTGCCCAGAGAACCATGGATGCCCCCACCTTGGAAGTGTGTTCAAGGCGAGGTTGGATGGGGCTCTAAGCAACCTCATCTAGTGGGAGATGTCCCTGCCTGTGGCAGGGGGGTTGGAACTAGACAATCTTTAATGTTCCTTCCAACCCAAACCACTCCATGATTTTATGATTCTTGCTAGCCATGTAGGCCCTACACTAATCTAGTATGCATCATAGTTCCTGAATTGTGGGATATTGTGTTTATTGTACCCTTGATTTACAAATATTTATTTCTCCTTTTACAATCTTATACATTTCCATGATGTAGCTAGTTCCTCCAGCCAGGCTCTGATCTGCCTCATAAAGTATAAAGCTACAAGAATCACCGACATGTACTTGACAGCACACGGCAGTGCTACACAGGACAGGGAAAAACTTATAATTCTAAAGAAAAACTCAGGAGAATTTTAGAAAGATAGAATGCAATTGTTCCACTGAAATTTATCCAAAAAACACCAGGAGCTGGACTTGCTATTTTACTAAGTTGTTACAGCTCTGCTGATGTCAGTGGATTTGCAGCTGTTCACAACAACACGAATTTGGCTTTGGATCTAACAATCTTATTGTTTGCAGGGGAGGAGAAAGAAAGGTTGGTTGTTTCAGATAGAAGTAGGTCAGTGACTGTGTTGCAGCCCTGATCACTGCCTGGTGGAAACCAGTCCCTTATTTTATCCCAGTTGCACATGTATTATTGGGAAGCTATCAAAAAATTGCCATGACTGAAGAAGTGAGATATCATAGGTCAGTGTGTAGCAGGCACTGTCTGACCTTTACATAGTCACAAAGACTTTTATTAATTTGTTTGGATTTTTGAGTATTTTCTAAAGGGATTATAGAACATGCTATTGAAAGAAGCCATACTATTCCCAGCATCCCTGCAACATGTACTTACTCACTTAGCCCCATGTGGGCTTGAATCCAGGCAGACCTACTGCATCTTGTAACATCCTATCGCATCTTGTAACATCCTATCCCGTATGTCTTTCAGCCCTCTCTTGGTCGCCTCCTCTGTCACCCCCCCACGGGTTCAGCTGTCTGTGCCAAGGACCCAATCCAATACAGCCTAGCTGTGTAACCTTGGCTCCTACTTCTGAGAGAATTGCTAGACTGTGACCAAAAGCTGTGAGAAAGTCCAAGCAAAATAAAGGAAAGGAAAAATACTGAGGTAGGGTATTTGAATAGGGGTAGTTAAGAGCTCCAAGAGGAAAAACAATAAAAAGGAAAACCATAAAATATTACAGGTAGGTGAATAGGGAGATAGTGCTGTCAGTGGAAGACTCAGTGAATGACAGCAATCCAGCAACCCTTATGATCTGCTCCAGAAAGTATTGACAATCGTCTGCAGAACAGCTTCCTTTCATCATTATTAATTGTTTCTTTCAAAACCAGCTTCTTCCTACCCACAAAACATATATGCAGTCAAACGAACTTGACAAATACATCAGTGTCATTCAAGATGATTCCTCAAAGCTAGTCCAAATGGCACATGCATTACTAACACCAAGGATCACTGCTGCTTCAGCAGCCATTCAGACAGAGCCTTGGGTGCTCCCAGGCTCTCAAGGTCTCCCACCTCTGTGCTATGAAAAACTTGCAAGAAATTCAGCCCAGTGGGTGACTGGGGAGAAAAGAGTTAGAGGGGCTAGGTATTTTATTTTCTTTAAGTATATGCCAAAATAATGGAGCTTGTCTGTGTGGTCCCTTTACTTTGCTAACTAACCAGTGTTTTCTGGGTTTCCTTCTGTGGTCCTTATTATTCACTCCAGGCCCTGTCAGTTCTCTGAGTGTGGGTGAAGTTCAGCTTATCATTTACTCTTGTACGAGCTCCATGTGGCACACACATGCTATCCCAGGAATGAAAGGGTCAACAGGACCTATTCTAGTAGTAAGATGAAACAGCAGCAGTAACAGGAAAGTATTGTAGCCAAGCTGAGGGGCCACTGGCTGTATTTATGTTTTCTATACTCACTGAATTTCATGCATCAGGCCGAGCAAAATTATTTTGCTCCTCCTAAATAAGCCATACCATTTGTTTATAATTTGTGAGTCCCTCTATCCTGCACCTGCAACGAGCAGGCTCTCTACCTCTTCTAAAACCTTTCTCTGTTTGCATTAGTTCTCCCATACCTCTCACAGTGGGAGAACAAAAAAGTAGAGCGAAGGGCTTGAGAAACACAGCCAACATCAAGCCCATATATTATTGGAAATTTGTGAAAATCTATTCTATAATAGCATTCTCTTAATACAGAAAGCTACACAGAAAAAAACAATCCACACAAGTTTGTGAGGGCTGCTATCTTACCCACCAAAATCCAGCATGAGTTCTCCATCTACCCTGAGGTTCCCACGAGAA